>CM071937.1:91215226-92702143 GCA_016081115.2 Rehmannia glutinosa | reverse complement strand
GAAAATGAATTAAGAAAGGGAAAGACAATTTTTTTTTCTAATTAAGGAATAAATTAAGTCAAAAAGAATTCTAATTAATTAAATTTATGTAAAAAATTATTATATATAGTCATATAGGGATGAGTTCGGATTTGGTAATAATTCGTTGTAGGCCGAATTAGGAATGGCAACAGGACAGATGTGCCAAAACCCGAAACCCACCCGCCAAGGTTTTAGAGTATCGCCACTTTGTGCAAATCACATCGACCTCCGAGTATAGATTAGATCCATTAACCCATTTTTAAATAAAAAATAGTATTGTTTTAAACAATAGATCGGGGTTGGAGGCGGGTGGGTTCGAAGTGTAAAAAACAAAAACCACATCCCGAACCCGTTTATGCTCAAAAACCGCCCCATTATCATCCCTCCGAGTTACAACGAATTTAGACTCTTAACTCTTTCTCTTGTCACATACTTAAATATAGGTATGACCAACTACAGTCCCATACACAAACCATGTGAAATCTGTACAATTGTACAGCTGATGTAACTATGCAATAAATTAAGATAAATAAAGTGACGGTTAAAATTTCTAAAAATAGTTTTAACAGTTTGGGTCACATCTGAAAATCAGTGAAGATTTGAGATATGTAAAAAAAATGGATAAATAGTAAATATTGGAGGCGTGTACAAGAGTACAAGTTAATAATCAACTTTTTAATTAATGAAGAAAGAGAGTTTTGCACGTGAATTTGTATGAAAAAGAATACCTACCAAGAGAGGAAATTTTAGACAGCCGACATGCATGGAAATATGTTTTTAAATGAGAATTTTGTACTTTTATGTCAATCTTAATTAATTAACTTTCTTTTTTAGAAAAAGAAGAAGAAAGATTGACAATGGTTTTTGGATCTTTTATATTATGCTTCATTTGATATTTTAATATATGATGTAAACAGGGACGAATCAGAAAATTTTCACAAAGGAAAACACGATATAAGTATAAGGATAATTACAAAAACCTCCATGAGACTCCAGAGGTTTTTGTAAATTACAAAAAAAAAAAAAAACATTGAAGTTTGATTGTATCTTTATATTTTCCTCCTTCATAAGGCAAAACATTTCAACCCCGATATTTAAAGAAATATTACAATTACGCTCTTAAATTTAATACATAATCAAACCTGATGAGACTTTTTATAATTTTGAAACATCTTGATTTTTATAATTAGCCCAAACCCAAAGAGTCTTTTCGTAATTATCCTTAAATATAATTACAAATTACATCAAAGACAATCAAAGACAATTAGTGAGGCACACTTTTTTAACCTAATTAATACATAGCTTTTAAAAATATATAATAAATAGTAACTGCATAAAAATAACCAATGGGGTATATTTTGATTTTTACCCTAATTAATATATAATTTATTTTAATTAAAATAAATATATAATAAAAAATGAAAAAAAAACTTAGGGGCACGTGCCCCCATAAGGGATAACGTGCCTCTGTCACTACATGTAAATAACAAGTATATAATAATAATATTGTTTTACCAATTACTAAAATTACATCGTGCTTAAAATCTATTTGTTAATCTCTAGGCCGAGACGATTTTGTTTAAATGTTAAATAAAAATCGGAAAATACGAGTGTTAATCTGTTCATAGGTGTCATAAGCGCTAGGCATCGATTCCGTCTAGCGCCTAACAATTTATGCAACCTTAGAAAATACAAAGTGTTAATCGTTCATAGGTGTCATAAGCGCTAGGCATCGAGTTGTCGTCGTCTAGCGCCTAACAATTTATGCAACCTTAGCTTGGTAGAGATATTTACAAAAACTACCCCTTAGATTTAGCCATTCAAAAATCTAGCTTTGTCTTTTTAAAATAGAAATATCCCTTTAAAATGTTACAAACACACAATTGAAGTTTGTTATATACCCCCTTCTCAAAAAAAAAAGTTTGTTATATAGCCAACGAATATCCCCTTTTGAGGGTATAATTTGTAAAAGATAAACAATTTTTAATGTGGTATTTATAATTTTAAGAAATAACTAATTCTTTTTTTTTTTTTTGCAATAAGGCTAAACCTCAATGTCTTTTTGTAATTAACTCATTTTTTTGTGACCCTATACCACTATAAAATGTATGTGGCATCAAGAAAGAAAAAAAACGACAATAACATGAATTGTCAAAACATTAAATTCTAAAACATAAACAATGTAATTATGATTGAGAGGAAATTACATTATCCACTCCCCCAACACAATGAATGTTTGTTGAGTCTCAAATAAATATTCTTAATTATGACACCTTTACTCTGTCTCCTTAGACAATAATCATTATCATAATCACATGTACTACTATTCAAAAAAAAAAAAAAAAAAAAAAATCACATGTACTACAAAAATGATAATCATGCCTCTTATTTCCAGTTAAAACAATTCTATTTTTGTCATTAAAAAAATTAAATATTTTGTCATTCTTCTTTTTTTCTTTATTTTTTTAATCTTTAATTTTTCGGTCTCACGAAATTCTTTCGATTGGGATCTTCTATTACAAAAATGTGTTTTATCTCTTATTCTAAGCACTAATGATTGACACATAAAAAGTTTGTTGGACCTCTAGCGCTACCCGGATTGATGACTCTCCCCACAAACCAACACGAGTCTTTTCTAGCACGCTTTGTCTTCACTCACGCGCACCCTGGAAAACTTCTCAGGAGTCACACATCTCATGTCTACCAGGCCAAACACGCTTAACTCGGAGTTTTACATGTAATGGGGGCGAGGAAGAGAAGATCATCTGTTGGTATGAGTAGTCCAAATCTAATCATTTAAGCTCTCTTTTTTTTTAAGCTGTGCAATCCAACGCTAACGAGTTTGAATCACGGGCGTGCCTCGTGCCTTTTTAAAGTCCATTTGCGGTAGGATGTTGGACCAAATCCCAACAAAGTTATTATATTAATTTTGAATCATAAATCAAACCCAAATTATTAATTTTTATGTGGTAACTTTTATACGTATGACAATCATCTTTGCAGCGAGATATGAGATGAAACACGTTTTTCTGATAGAAGATCCCATATGAAATCCTTTTTGATATGTTTTATTTTATAATGTGATGAAAGCCCATAATTTTAGGGATGAGAACAAAAGAGAGGGAGGTGAGTGGCCATGCCCATGCCTAAAAATAGCAAGTGACCAACTAAGGCCAAAGTGTTATGGAGATCACATGGGATCCCTATGGTTGTCACAGGGAACATGTTGGGGAAATTTATGAGATTGAATTGGGATTAAATTTTTTATATGACATAGGACAAATATTTTTCACTATAAAAATGGAAACTGACCCACATTTTTTTAGTTTACACATTAGCCCATGCATTACTGTTTTTAACTTTTTCATGACTTGGGCAACTTGGAACTTTGGATGCCATTTCTTTCTCCCATTTTTCCACTTTATGGTAATTTTTATTGGTAAAAGTGATTATAATATATATAGATAGATGGCCTACACATGCATATTTAATTCAGAAACTAAAGTAGGGGCTCCAATATTTTAAAGAATATTTTGGACCAGTTGATAGTATTATTTCTTTGAAAATAGATTTCCTCTAATATTTGTGGGCTTACAAGTTTTTTCCTAAAGGATTTAAGCCTTTATTCCATAGCCTCTTTTAAATTATTAAATATTATATTTTACTATTTAAAAAGAGTTTTTATTACTACTCCGTAGGATAAGTTTTTTTTATGGGATAGTTCAAATTTTCTTTTTCTCATGAAGCATATTCCTTCTGTCTTGAAATTGTGGAGCTGACTTGACTCGTTTACTAAGGGAATATTTGCAAACTTTATAAAAAAAAAAGTGATTTTTAAATTTTAGATGGAAAAAAATGATTATTTCATTTAGAAGCCAAAAATTATTTTTTTAGAGCTTGTAAATATTCCGTAAACTTTATATGATAGTTCAAAATAACTAAATTCTAATTTTCTATTAATCTATTAGCATTACAAGCAATGGTTGGAAATTTAGGACGTTTGCATTATTTTTAAACAACGTCATATTTAAAACATAAAGATTTATTCGGACATATTTAAAGAAATTAAAAAGATAATAAATCCAAGATGGAGAATATAATCTATTTTACCAAGATAGAGGTAAAAACATGGCCTCCACTAACACTGATTTTATTATTTTATATATCTCTTTTCTCTCTCCTCTAATGACTTTTTTTTTCTCTTGGGACAGAAGAGTTGGTAGTGTCAAGATAATTGAGGTGGAAATACTATAACTTGCACGAATTCAAATTCGTGACAGTTATTTGCTGAAATATTGCAAGGGATATTGTTAGTTTCGTAGTCGATTGGTCATTTTCCTTGCAGGCTGCCATTCGTGCATATCCCTCAATTTACAACATGTTTGGCCAAAGGACATCTGGTACAGGTTGGGGCGGGACTTTCCTCTCATCAAATGATTCTTTTTTTTTTTTTTTTTTATCTTTTACTATATATCTCTTTGAATAAAGATGAGATTGAAAAAAAGGCGTGATTTGCCATGCAATAACGGCAGCAGATTGCAAATGTGCTTCAGCAACCCAATAAGGCCCATTATGCATTAAGAAGGCTAGGCCCAAGCCAATAGACATTGGGCCTAACGACTCGTCTCAATTTAGTAGATAAATCAAATTTCCTTTGGACATTTATACCCTCACTGATTTCCTGGCAAACCCAAACTTACCCTCCCTATCCATATTTAGATTTGGGAAATTTGGAATCCCTCTCTATCTGAGATATTTTTTAGAAATGCTCCAAAAGTATTAAAATTTGATTTATGCTCTACACCCTTACTGTCCACCTAATTTTGTTCGAACAAAAAATTGAATTTACATTTTTTTCTTTGCATATTTCAAGAACAATTAAAACCACATACTCATTCTTTATACTATATCTAACCAAGTTTATTTAAACTCGTTCTAAAAATCCTACACATAGGCCCGGGTTGAAGGAGCTGGCCCGAGAACTTTGCGGATTGTATATGAAGAAGCCGAAACATGTTTGCATGAGTAATTGGGAGGCGAGAGAGCTTAATGAAGCTCAAGTTGAGTATGCTTGTATTGATGCTTTTGCTTCTTATAAGCTTGGCCATAAGTTGCTTATTGAGAGAAGTGAAGAGTTTTTGGCTGGTTTATAGCTCTAAATTATATATATATATATATATATAATATTATTCGAATATTTTTTTAAATACTCGAATCAAATATAATGATATTTATATTCGTATTTATATAAAAAGATTCGATTCTTTTACACCCATAGTTAGACATGTCAAAATATTTGGGCCTGGCTAAGAGTAAAAATCGGGCTGGACCGATCGAGGTCAAACTATAATCGAACCGCTAATTTTGGAGTCTAGCCCAAACCATGAAATTACAAAAGATCAGACCTACCGGACCGGCCCGATTTTTCATGCGTAAAAACTACAACCAAGCCGGCCTACCAGGCTTGACTGAAATTGATAGCTCCGCTCATAGTTCTTGGGACATCTGTCGGTATGATGTCGATGTGAGTCAAATAGAGTCCTACTCGTAGCAAATTATATTTTTCAAGAGGATTATTAAAAAAAATGTTCAAGCAGATTACTAATACATTTCATCATTACTACTAATATTTTTTTGAGGGACTGCTAATACTTTTCGGGAGAAAAAGTTAATTACATTCAAGATAACTACTAAAATACTCTCTAGGGAAATACTAATACTTTTCGGATCATTGTCCCGAGAATATTACAAACATGTCATTTAAGTGATAAAATTACAAAAACAATCCGGGTCAAGTTGGATCCGTCTAATGAAAAAGACCCGTTGAACAGCTTGACCGGAGTTTTTGTTATATATATATATATATATATATTTATATAGTTGTCTACTTTAAGAATAATACGCAATATTAATTGATTGATGTATGATACAAGGGCGTAGATAGGGCACCCCCCTCACGCACCCCAATTTTTTTTGTCCGCTTTTTCTGTGGAAAAATTAAAAAAAAATTATATATATATATATATATATATATATATTTTAAGGGTAAAAAATAGTTGAGATAGGAGAAAAAATTGGGCTAGGAGTAACCATGGGGTCTGGCTACGTCCTAGTATGATATATATTTGATCAATTCAATATATATGTATCACAATATTGCTTTAAAAAATGTTTCACAATATTAAATTATTATACATGATTTCGAGAATAATGATGTCATCTTTTTATTGTCGTTGTGTTACCACTTATCTAATTAATAACATCAAATTTTATCTTTAATTTTGCAGAGAACAAGAGCAGATGGGCATTAACAGCAAAAATCTAAATCCTATGGTAGGTGCGGACAGGCAAAAGATGATGATGGATTTCTCAGCCATAAGTGCCATTAGAGTTAACAGTGAAACCGGGGTACTTGAAATCGAGTTACATAGCTCCTAAATTTTTCGTTGGTACTCGCTGGAGCAAGGCAAATCACGTGGAGCACCGGCACTGATTTTACCAATGACAATGCCTCAATTTTTAGGTATATATCAAGTTCAACCTTTTTTAGAATTAGTCATTTAAATTATCACATTCATATTTTAGTCCTTTAATTTTCAATTTTCTAGATATCCGGTCCATAACTTTCAAACTTTATAGATATTCAGTCCTTTAACTAAGCAATTTTACTTTTAGTCATATAACTTAACAGATTTTAGGAATCTAGTTCCATAACTTAGCAATGGTTAAATTTAACTAATTTATTAAAAGGTTAACCATTTTTTTATAGGGCCAAAAATAAAATATTAAATTTCAATTTCTTTGCTTGATGAGGGTTATCTTAATTTAGAGAGGAGCCTGATATAAGAGAGCTTTTGGTGGGAGAAATATTTACCGTATTGATTATTCTCAAAGTTGGCTTTGACACAAAATGAACAAGATACATATTTATACAAGGACAATTTCTTAATTAATGGCTAGGATTTATTTAATCCAATGACTATAATTCATCCAATAGAATCATCCTCCAAGATATGTATTTTCCTATAAGTTTCTACAAGTTTTCCTCAAATAATATGTAAGAAATTTTTTCAATACTTTTCTACAGAAATTCTAGAACTTGGGTCATTTGGGCTCCAACTCTAATTTTATTTTTTAATTCAAAAATATATTATCAAACCCAATATTAATTGGGCTAAATCAAGTTTATTTACAACACCCCTAAACTTGATTTATCATTCTAATGAAACTTTTAAGTCTAATGAAATCTTCATGCTTGAGTGATTTGGTGAAGATATCCGCAATTTGATCTTTCACACACTTTACTTGCACTATTGCAGGTCCCAAAAAAGCTGTCGGCCTGGCCAAATAGGCCTGATTTTTCCGGGCCTAAAAACACACAGCGAAGTCCGATATATTTCCAAGCCCACTTATCCTTCGACGCGGCCCGAACATCCACATGGCTACTAATCTGACTAGGGTTTTAAAACCGATATAATTTGACATTGTTATATATAGTATAGAGAATTAGTATATAATTATAATTGTTCTTGAAATATGCGGAAAAAAAAATTTGCGAATTTGACTTTTTCTTTTCCGAACCGAATTTGGTGGGTAGTGATGTGGGGAATTAGGTGGGGTGAGAAGTAGGGGTGCATGTGAATAAATCAACTTTTAAAAAATTACAACAATTTACAAGTCCATAACATATGATTTGGTGAACTCAATACACATTTTCTAAGATTTAAGAAAAAAAATAACAAACACTTTTAAAAGCTTATAAGTTTTCAAACATGATGTAAAAAATTTTGAAGCTCAACCAAACACCCTCAAAGCATTTTGCCTTATGGTGTCTAATTTAGTAACAGGAATACATGATAATTACCAAAAAAAAAAAAAAAGAACCGAAGGTTTGAGCTAATTACAAAAAAAGTCGAGAGATGTTTCAAAATTAGAAAGTCTCCTCAAGTTTGATTAAGTCTTAAAATCAGGGGGATAACTGTAATATTTCTATAAATATCACAAGGGTTTTGAAATAGTTTTTGCTCATGAAGAGGAAAAATGTAAGACGGAATCAAACCTCAAGGATTTTTTTTGTAATTTTCAAGAACCTCTGGAGTTTTTTGTAATTAGCCCAAACATCAAGGGGTTTTGTGTAATTATCCCTTCACCAAAATCCAAGAAACAAATATACCTAGTCAAGAACACGGTAGAGAGGGAATTTGTAAAATGTGTGTTGCACCACATTTTCCTATTAGCTCCGTCTCTCGATCTCGGCTTCATCCATCGACTATCAAATCCATCTGCTTTAGGAATAAGGGTGGCAATTCGGGTTATCGAGTCGTGTCAGAGATTTTCCCCCTATTTAGGAATGGCATCACATGAAACAACATAGTCCACATCAAATTAAGTTCAACTGTGGGAACCTTAAATTCAGTTACCAAACTTATCACCACAAGAAAGTAATAAATAGTGACATGAATAAAATGTCCAACAATAAATGTTTTCAAGTCCCCATTTATCACAGTAATCGTCCCAAATTAACGTTGCAAGAAACAACGATACGCAGACGACAGAGCAAACTTCACTGCACCAACGTCCCGGCAAGGTTGAAAGATAGGCAAAATCAATTACCACTTGGCTGTTAACAATCATAGATACATTTTCCAGTCTACAACCAAAAGGAAAGTGAAGCTGTTGCTCCTCAACTTTGGCATCACATATATATCACATGTATACTCGGTCACTTAGATGACCGAGTATTAGATGCAGGGGTATAATTACAAACATTACCTTGAGGTTTAGCTTCATTACAAAAATACCCATTTATCTTTCAAAATTACAAACACCCCTTGACATATATTTCTACTTTACAAATTGCATCCAATTGAGGAGGTAATTTATAAAACAATAATAAACCTCAAACGGTACTTGTAAACTGGATATTTTTTTTTGTAACTAGGCTAAAGTTCAGGGGTAATTTTGTAATTATCATGCACAAATGGGAAATTTACCGTCAGCATACCTTATCCAGGTTTCTTGCTGAAAAGCATTTAAGTAGGGCAAATTACAAAAACTACCCCTATTATTTGAGTTAATTAAAAAAAAACACAGGTTTTGAAAATTACAAAAGACCCATGAGGTTTGATTCTGTATAACACTTTACCACTTCATAAACAAAAACATTTCAAACACACCTCTTACATTAGTGAAAATATTGCAATTACCCCCTTACATTTAACAGAATCAAACCTCAGGGTTTTTGTAATTAACCCAAACATCACAGGTAGTTATTGTAATTATCCATTTACGTATATGTATATTGATGCAGGGGAGGGGCTACTCATGGAGACATGAAAATGACAGAAAGATGACATAAATAAGAGATGTTACCTTGGTTGGCATTTTATGGTAATCTAATTCTTGATTACATTGATCGGCAAAGAAAAAGAATATAGCTGCTATTAAACCACAGAAACAATTCCCATAACTGGGGGGGGCTTAAATCTATCTTCATAGAAAAGAAAAAGGCAAATAGTATGGTCTATCCTAGACCCAAATCGAAGCACTGAAAATATTTATTCATAAGTCATAACACCATCAGGTTCCATAAATTTGTCGCCAGAATTAACTGTCCACTTACTATTCATTATGTCATAAGTTTCACTTTACAGTTGAAACGATGACAGCCTTCAAAATAAAATGATCAATAGATTAAGTGTGATGATTAATGAGAACAAACATCAAAACTTACAGGCAATTACTTCATAGAGGCTAAGCGTACTATTTGACATTAGTTACCTTTTAGAATCACGGTAACATAATATTTCTCGCCCGGATCAACCTGCCCCCTGGCTTAATTAGCAACACAGTTTAGTTTAAGTGGCTATAATAATAAACAATCACACATTAATGTACCATTCTGCAGAAAGGAAGAACCAAACAAAGTTACGGTAACACATTTCTCAGATGATTACTTATGAATACAATCATAACACAGACACGCAAATCTCAGTACCTCTTTTCCTCATTAGATGAAAGCCATCTAACATATGAATATAATCGTGTATCATAAAGAATCATGTATCCATATCTCTTTCCCTCAAGAAGAAAATGAAGATGCAGTACTTCATAAATCAAGAGGAGAAGGTTGAACTAAGTTGAGATGATCTAAATTTGGATAAACCCAAAAAGAAGTAAAAAAGGCTGTTTATCCACTTCGATTTTAACTTTCATTTGCTTGGAGTGAAAATTTACAGCGTCTCTGTCCCCCCATTTATCACTCTTCTGACATTCAATATAAATGGCCGGTAATACATTTCATCTGACAGTTTCCAAGAATTAACTATTTATCAACTTAAAATAGTTATATGAATTAATATATAAGATGAAATAAACAAAGTTTTAAGTTAATCTGAAATTTACTATACTACAGCTTAAATATCCAATTTCACGCCTTTAATATATATATATATATATATATATATATATAAGAAGACTATTCGAACATAGAAAGTAACAGAAAATAAAGCTAAGCTGCCTAAATTTACAGTTCTGAATCATGTGATCTAAAAGAAACAATGCCAAAGATGAGCAGTCAATGCCAAAGATGCTGTAACGAAAGCGAGAGATAATTCAAGCTACTGCACATTGAAAAAAGATTTAGACATATGGAGAAAGAATAGATTCTGATAACAGAATAACTTTTAAAGGCATCAAGATCGTACGAAGTACAGCATCTTATGCACCTGAGTCTCGATCCAAAATCAACGGATTTGAATCTCTTCGGAAGAAGTCTTTCATGAACTTGCTATTGTTGAACGCCCCCAAATTATTCACGTGCATCCACAAATTCGACATTCTCTAGTTTCACACATAATTGCACAAGCGTTCGAAGAGCATAATTACAAATAATCCTTTAAAACGATCCAACACATCCTTTGCAACAATTTTGTCAGAAATGTTCGAAGAATTTAAAATCACCCAAGTACTCCATACAAATGACATCTCTCTTTTCCATCTTTTGCGCTGCATTTTATTTCCTCTTCCTTCAACTTTACTACTACGGCAAAATGCTACAATTTGGAACCCTTTTACCTACTGATACCAAAGCAAAAACAAAGAATCCACTAAATTTTATATCCAACACACACTCCATGTCCTGAGAAATATTTACACCGAAAAGAGGAAAAACGGAGTCTTTTGTCCAAAGAAATGCGTTGAGAAAGGGCAGATGTATTCATGTATAGAACCTTTCAACGAGATAGTACTTTTTCAACTCTCTCAAAATGGAATCTATTCCAAACATATATGCCATGGTTCCTTACTTCGACATGGTACAAAAATCTAAATTTGATATTCTTAGATACTTTTTCAGACCTATAGCCGATACTAAGTAGCAGTCAAAAATTTGTATCCATTTTTCACGATATTATGCACGGATTGGGTATATCATGGCGAACGAATTCTACAGAAAAAATCGAGCGTAATCTTTCATTAAAAGACTCTATTCCACTTCCATTGATAACAAAACCAGGGCATTTCTTATAACAAACACCCTCACATGGAAATCCAAAACAATTTATCTCAACAATCAATTCCATACAAAATCAATTTACAATTTTCACTTATTCATCTTCATCCAAATGGGGATTGCATTCTTTCGAGTAAAAATCATTCTTCTCAATAAGAGCTCTCAACATATCAAAAGTAAACTCGGAACTGTTAGGATCACTTGTAGGTGACTCACCCGATGAATCCAAAGTCCCCGGCGGTTTCAAGCACGACCCGCCGCCAACCCTTCTTCCCCAACAACCTGAATTTACATAAATGCCCTTCTGCTTCCTTCTCTGGTGCTGCAGCTTTTTGCCCTTCCCCAGCCGAAAGAAAGACAACCCTCCACGCTTTTTACCGCACCCTTTGCATTTTTTCTCTTTTGGGTCCCCGTTTCTGTGGGCCCATCTCCGTCTTCCTCATCGGCGCCGCCGCTTCCTCCTCCCCTCCACCGCCGTCGCCAGTTCGCGACCGCTCTTTATCAGACATCAAAATACAATCAAAGCAACGGTGCGTGTGATCGAGAAACCACGAAAATTACATGGCGTAAACATGTGGCTGCATACGATTCAATAAAATACGGGCGTTGGTTTTCTGATACGTGACAAAAATCGGGTGTCCCTGTTAATAAAGCGTATCAAAGAGGTTGAAAAGATGGAGAAATCAGTGAATTTCAGTCGGATTAAAAAAAAATGGGTGGAGAGATGGGAGAAGTGAATATTTTGTCGTTTTTAACGCCAGAGTTGTAGCCTTGTAGGGCCTGATTCACAGCTTGCGTGAGAAAAAGACCATTTTTTTTTTTCACTCTGTTTTTCATTCCTTTCCTTTCTCTCTGTTCCGGATTTTCTTATGTGGTTTATTTATTCGTGGGAGAATGACCCAGCTGGATTTCTGCCACGTGTCCTTCTCATTTGTTCACGCTTTTCTCACCAATGGTGCTCGTGTTGGCAACGGCAACCACCAGATTACGGTTGTAATTAAAAAAAAGGAAAAAACACTCAACCGTTTTTGCATTTTACCATAAGGAACTAATTTTTTTCTGGGTTACTACGCAAACTATCTGAGTTTTATGACTTTCTTTTATCTCATGATCATCGCCGATGGAATATTCTTGAATATTTAAGCACATGCCCTCCACGTGAAACAGAATCTTTCTTTACCTAAAATGCAAAAATAAGTTATTCTACACTTTACCATCCGAACTTTGTTAGGGATTTCACTTTGCATCTTAACTTTGGACAATTTTCACTTTGACATATCATTTTTTAAAAAAATTAAAAAGTTATGTCTATATGCATTTATTTATCTTAATTAATATATAAAAATCACAAAAATAAGTTTAAACCATATAGTGCGTAGAATCAAAATAGAAAAGCAACAAATATGAAAATTATTTTTATGATATATATATATATATATATATATTGGTATATATTACTTATCTTTGTATTATAATGTATTATTTTCATACTAAAATTAATAAAATAATAAATATCTATTATAATTATGATTATAATATTTATTTTATTATTATATTTTTGCAAAATTTTGATTTTAGAATACCAACCAGAAATACGAAAGAAGAATATGGTAAAAAGTTTGAGAAGAACTGATTATTATGATACAATATTGATAAACCGATATACACCAAATTTTATGATAATTATTATTTTTGTTCGTTCACCAAATGCCTAATCGACCAAAGTTATCTCACATGAAAAGATTAGTCGAGCGTTGAATTATTGAATTTATGAAAAACAGAAATAATTCTAAAAAACTATAAAAATTGAACTAAGAACTAAAAGTATATATTTAAAGCAACATCACATTAGAAAATTGAGATGAAATCCATATAAAAAATATGTAAACTCTAAAATAATTCAAAGATGTCTAAATCGATATCATTGAGATCTATACCCATCTAAACCGTAAACTAACCCTAATTATATCATTGATAGTATATTTTATTAATTAAATATTCTTTTATGAATAAAAGATAAATTAGTCCATATCGTAAAGTGCGAAAAACCGCATAGTTTGGGGGATTTAGTGTTTTTTCCTCTTAAAAAATAGGGATAATTATAACAACTACCCCGAGGTTTGAGTTAATTACAAAGAAAACCTAAATTTTTTAAAAATTACTAATAACCCCTATTGTTGATTATGTATCACAAAGTGCCCCTTTCATAAGGAAAAGTATTTCAAACACCACCCTTACATTTGTAAAAATATTGCAATTACCGCTTAATTTTTGGTGGCAATCCCAACCCAATCCCATCGGGTAGTTTTAGAAATTTTTGGGTTGGGTCGAACCACAAAAATTCATGGCCAACTTAGCCCGAAAATACCTTTTGTACATGAATATTGTTGGACCAAAAATTAATTTTTGGGGCTTGGAAAATCATAGCCCGACCCAGTCCAAAAATTTGTCGCTCGGGCACATTCGCCTTTATTTTTAGCTTCACCGCAAGTGTACGGTGCGGTTTATAGAATTGGGTTAACAAGTCGAATCCACGAGGGGATTAATAAATTAATGTACAAAGTATTTGATTAGAATAGCCCTATTTTTATCTAACGATCGAACTGTGATGGATTGGTTTTGTTAATACTAAAGCGAAATTAATCATAAAATAACAAAGTAAAGAAGCGATTGATCAAGTATGGATAGATGGATTCATGGGTTGTGGTTTGATTAATATCCCACTTTTATTCTCGATTAAGCAAACCGAGGTTAAATGTATTCTTCTTTATAGACCAATCACCAAAGTAATTTACCCACTCTCTCGAGATGTATGTAAACACGTTGATTGGAATATCTATCTAGCATCTTTACTCAACATGAGATATCCAACTCCCAAAAGTTCAAAAGATTATAAGGTCCACAAATATTCACCGACTTCTCAATCATGCAATCTATTTGTGTCAAGTACCCAAGATCTAGTATTGAAACTCATCGGTTAGAATTATGAATCAATACATCAAACAAGTTTAAATCAATGGCCTTTTGATAAAATAAGAATTAAAGCAAAATACTTGAATAGAGAAAGAAAATATTAACTTCAATTATCCTTAATCATCAAATAAAAGTGTTTATTAACTCTTCTCAAACAGGAAATCACAAGATGTTTAGCAGGACATTGAAGATAAACAATTCATAGACAAATTATTTATAATAAAAAATCTAACTAATTGAAATAACGATACGATGGAATGAGTGATCGGGGATGATGACGATCTCTCGATCTATCTTCAATCCTCGAAGGTGTGGTTGCGGTCTTGATCGATCTCTCCAAGTTTCTGCGAAAAAGCGCTCTTTTCTCTGTTTAGGGTAAAAAACAGGCGTCTCCCTATTTGTGGCCGCCCGTGTCTATTTGTACTTCATTTAGGTGAAACCTGGTTGAAACGGATCGAGGCTGTTTTTTCGCATAGGAGCGGTCGTGCCCTTTGCACGCCCGGCCCGTCTTGGGTGCCGCATGAAATTTCAATTTTCGACGAGCAGGCGTGCCCATATACGGCACGGGTGCCGTGCTATCGTCAGGTCTGAACATCGGGTCTTCACATCCGGGTTGAGCACGGGCGGTCTAGGAAGACGCACGCCCGCCCGCCGTGCTCACCTGTATCACCGCCAGGTAGCTCTTTTCTTAGTTTTTGCCGGTTCGTCAACTTCTTATCGACTCGACTCAAACTTCGTCTTTACATCAAATATTACGGTTGCAATGCTCTAGATTGTTGCCAAAATGCTATAATTATCGATAAATTCCTACAAACGAGCAAAGCATAATCCTTTTCCACAAAACAGGGAATATCACCGGCTCTACTCATATTTAATACAAAATCAAACCTCAAGTGGTTTTTGTAATTTTCAGATATCTTGTTATTTTTGTAATTAACCCGGACCTCGGGGGTAGTTCTTGTAATTATACCAAAAAAATTATGTTAAAGTTGAATAATAACTGAGATTTTAAGCCATAGTAATTGACTTTAAGTATTTGCTATTTTCACTACAATAGTTAGTAATTAGATTTTGGGGAATCATTTAAGGGATGCCTTTCCTTCTTCTTATTAATGTAATTGAATAAAGTTGATTTTAGTAGTTGTACTTGTGCCTAATGCCTTCCTATTATTTAATTATCTCATTAATTATTATTACAAACAATTAGTTTTCTTGACACTTTTCTTACGTTATTAATATTGCTCCAAATTTTATTATGCATATGTATATGTAAGTATATATATATATATAACATATTATTATCTATTTATGTCATTTGGTTATCAGAGTGTTTCCTTTATTTATTAAACTATGTGTAATTCAATTATTTCCTTGGATATATAATGCATATACTCATTATATGTATGTAAATATTTTAATTATTTGATTTTTAAAAGAAAATTAGCTATGTGTTTGATGGGGTAAAATTTATTTTTCTGCTATTTCTTATTTATTGTTATTTATTAATTTCGAAAAATAATTATTTAATTGTCCCATACTACTAATTGTTGTTGGGTCAAAATATCATTAAGCGATTCATGAGACTCACATTCTTATTTACGACCCTAAAGGGGTAGCGGTGCGGTTGCGGTTTTTATATTGAAAAAAATCAAATTGAATAACTTTATGCGGTTTCCTAAATAATATTTTCAAATCATGATTTTATTAATCAAATGTGCGAGTTTTTTTTTGTGGCGAGTGGTGTGAAGTTTTGAATAAATGAGAATATTATAAGATCTGATAAAATAATATATCTCTTTTAGAATATAAGAAAAATAGCCAAAATGTAAAATGTTAAAGATTTAATTTGTTTTTAAATAATATGATTTTTCAAATAGAATACACTTCGTATTTCTTTTAATTTAACTATATTCTAAACATAATACATCTTAAGACCATCTCCAACCTATAACACCAAATTTGATGTTTTAGTATAATTTTGTCAAAACCATCTCCAACTCATTACACCAAATCTCACACCAAATGAATATTTTATTCTTTCTTTTTCATTTTAGAGTAAGCAAATTAATTTATGTATTTATACAATTATTTTATTTACTTATAGTTTATTACTATTAATGTAATTAACTAAAAACATATATTTAATTATTATTAAATTAATTAATTATATTAAAAAATAAATATTACAATTAATATTAACATCTCTTTAGTTTAAATTATAATTGTTTGTTAATTATTATTATTTATGGAAATTATTAATTATTTATAAGAACCATATATATAAATTAATTATATATAAAATAAGGATCTGATTGGAATTTAAATTTCAAAAAAAGAGAATTGGAGGGCAAATGGGGATATTCTATTACACCAAATTTGGTGTAAATGAATAGTGTTACACCAAATTTGGTGTAATAATATTCACTACACCAAATTTGATGTAATGTTTAGAGTTGGGTTGGAGATACTTTTTTTGCATATTTGGTGTTATAGTGTGGTATTTGAAGTTTTGTTGGAGTTGACCTAATAGTATGTTACTTGAATGCAAAACATAATATATATTTGTAACATTAAAAAAACTTTAAAATGCATTTTATTTGGAATTTAAATATAAATCTAAATTTATTCACCGAATTAGTTTTGAATATATTGATTGCCTAACTATTCAACTAAAGCGAGAAAAAAAAATCTTTTATTTTACCCATAAAATTGTATAAAGGCGGTGAAACTTAGTTCTAAAACCACAACCAAAACAACAAGGCGGTGTAATTTTCATTCAATATTCTAAATCACATTTTTAATTATAGAAAGCACTATAACCGTCTGATCGGCCACGATTAATGGTGGTTTTGAAAAATTTATGATAATCTCAACATCCCACAAGTAGAGAGTGGCAATTTGTTGACTAGGCCTTAAATTTGGAGGTCCATAAAGACCAGGACCTTTTGGCCTCGAGTTAACGGGCTTAATAGCCAACACGACACAAATTACACATATGGGCTAGGGTGGCCCAACAAAAAGTGGCCCGAGTAAATTTTGAGTCGGCCGGTATGATTTTGCTCTTGGCACAATGGACCGCGCAAGAATCCATTTGCAGGTCATCCATGAGGCCTTTATCATATTATTTCATGATGTTCATCATCCCAGGATATAAAATATCCATCATTATTCGTTTGTAAGTTTTTTTTTTTTTTTTATTCGTTTGTAAGTTAATCTAGCCTTAATTTACTTAATTATTTCCTTTGCTAAATATGAAATATTCTTTGGGCGATTGCTAGTTTAAACATCGAGGCGGTCTTTCCGAGACAACGTCATGAACATATTATAGCCTTGTTTGTGTGTTGTATGCTATTTTCCACCACAAAACAACCTAGGAGTTTTTCATTTCATAATAAATAAATTTATTAATTATATAATTATTTCATTACTTTTATTTAACTACTATTAGTTAAACACAAACTAAATAAAAATACGTATAAATAATTTATTTGGTTCCATTGGAGATGCCCTTGTAAGTTCGGCCAAACAACTCTTAGTGTTCATGAAACTTTAAGTTAAGCATGATCACTTCTGGCTTGGTCATTGGTGCCCTCTAATACCTAATTCATAGAAAGAATAAACACTTTTATAGTTTTAAACATTTTTAGACAATTTAAATAAGAAACTTATCCCTAATAATTATTTCATTGCTAAAAAAAAAAGACAAAGGAAATTATTAATACAAAAATGTGGACCATGTCACCATGTCCTTAGGGACTTTTTTTAAAGATATGAACATGTCCAAATGCCAATACAACCTCAGTAATAATTTAAATAAAATAATAGAGGCCAAAATATGACCATTATTCCACTTCTTAAACTATTTCGAGTTTTAATTTATTTCCTGAACTATAGGGGTTTTGCACATAACGCCGGTGCAATATTCGCGGAAGATTGACTACCTGCCTTGTACGTGGAGATAAAATTATCTTTGACTTCAAACTCATCGAAAGTTATTCTACTGTCGTCTAAGTTTTACGCGATGTTCACTTTTCTATCTAAGCTTGCGTGATTTTCAACTTGTCATCTCAGTTGTAAAAGATTAATAAAATTTAAATGTATATACAAGTATTTATCTCATTTTAATTTCTTATTCACAAAAAAAAAAAATTTAATTACTATTTACGTTAATAAGATATATTATCAAGAAAAATATTGTATAATTTCTTATGTTTTAGTTTTCTTATAAATTTGTAATTTACATTTTTAGTTTCATGTATTAATTCTTTTTGGTAATATTCGCAATCAATTAAAATAAAAGATTACATTTAAAAACGAAAAAAAAAAAGATAAATGGTGGTTATGAGGTAAACAAAATTATATACGTACATAAATAAATTCTAAGATGATTTTTAATAAAAAATAAATAAAGTATATTTCAATATTAAATTATAATTCTAACAAGATTTTTTTTAAAAAGAATTTAGAATAAAAAATTCATTGATAATATACTTTATTGAAATAAAATACTATTTAATTTTTTATGGATAAATTAAAAGAAGATAAAAATGCATATGTATACATATAAATTTTATTAACTTTTTCAAATTGAGGTAACAAATTGAAAATTGAGTAAAGTTTAGATAATAAAGAAACCATCACACATAGTTTAGACGACAAAGTGCAATAAAACTTAAGTAGTTTGAGGTAAAAGACAATTTTGCCCCACATGTAAGAGACATGATTGAGTCTCAGGTGAATAAACGAAGCCGGGGAATTTCGGGTAGGGGCCCAACTAATATTAATATAAAAAAAGAGTCCATGATTTTTGGCCACTTCTCTATAATAAAAATAGTTTTAACCACGTTTCTTTAGCCATTTTTGAGTTCAAATTTTCAATTTGTCTTTTTATTTTTAATTTTAGAGATGGTCCATGACTCGGTAGCGAAATATACACCACATCAATTTTTTGAAATATAATAAGTACCACATCAAAGAACACGACAAGGGTATGACTGTGCCAAAATGGCTCAAAAACATGTTTTTAAAAAATATGACTATTTTTATTTTTACAAAACATAAGTGCACAATTGTCCATTGGAACATATAAATGAAAAATAATACATCAAATTTAAAATAAACAAAAGTTTTGATTAAGTTATTGTATTAATCCAATCACATCTTAATATTCATAAATAAATAATAAGATACAATTACATCAATATACCAAAAAGAATAAATAGAGACACAAGAGAATAATGCAAAAATTCAAGTTAAAGTTTATGGTGAAGCTTAAAAAATATACAAAATTTTACGAAAAGGGAAAAAATGACCAAGACACTTATTTTCCAAGATATAGGAAAGAGGAATGCGATATAATTGAAGAATTTTTTCCATTTTTCTATTCTTTTTTATTTATTTTAAGATTAAAAAGTGATGACCAAAATACCCTACTTTTTTAAAAAAATTTGAGGGGGAGCCTCTTGCATAAGCCGTCTATGGGTGGCGATATGAATGGCAATTTGATGGGTGCAGGTATCATCATTGCCCAATCAGAATCTTAGCCTCCTAGTATTTGTATTTTTTAAATTATATTTAATATATCTATTACATGTATATTATATATAACAATTAATGTATAACAATGTAAAATTTATATATTTAATATTATATCTAACATATATTAATTGATTGATAATGACAATTTTTTTTTTACATAATACACATTTATATCACAAAAATGATATAAGAAAACATATTAATAACACAAAATACAAGATAAAAATCATATAAAAATATAAATTTATTTATCACAGTCGCCACCCGCCCGTGGAGTGGACGGGGGCAAATCAAGGTCATCAAGTATCCATCCCATCGTCCCATCTCATGGTCATTCTGAAACGACGATCCTCATATGGTTATATTTAAAATTCGTGGAGTTTAGGAGACAAATGAAATTCAATATTTTCTATATAGAAATAGCCATTTCATGGAGGACAAATTATTTCCCCTAATTTAAGACTAAAATGGGTACCTATGAAGCATTGATACGGACACGGGACATGTAGACATGATATGACAGGTGCGAAAATAGAACATGATTTGAAATTTTAAGGATATACAGTACGATATATATTTACATATAAAAGTATATATTTTTATAATACTAAAAATACAAACGTACTAAGTATAATTAAAACAAACAATGTTTCAACTATAAAAAACTAAAATTTCATAAATACTCAAATCTGAAATGTGATAATTCAAATAGACACACACAAAAATATTGAAAATATAAGTATAGAACAATTTCTATCTCTTTCCAAATATGGATGTATCATGGAGTATTAATGAAGTATCAAATAAAATATCGTATTGGATTTTATCCGGTATGGATCTGTGATGTGACGCATGGGGAATTAATTTTTATAACTAAAATAAGGGAATTAATTTACAATTGCCTCCCAAAACTTTGATAAAAATTTCAAATTGTTGTGTTTTAGAATATAAAAAATTATTAATTATGATTAGTATATGAAATTTGTTTCTCATTGTTTAAATTTATAAATTTGATGTCGTATTTCGTCCTCAAAAGTCAGGAATTTTGCGTCGTCACCCTCTCTCAGATACGTCACCCTCTCTCACTCAAATGTCCGTGCTTCCTAGTTGGGTACGTACTACATAGTGCGCGGTTGAAGCTTAAGAGTTAAGACCATGACCCTTTCTCCCAAACCTAACATGAAATCTAGCAAGCGGGAAAAAATAGATCGTGAAATTTCCAAGTTTTCTACAGTTTCCGCCCAAGTTGAATGAAATTATGAAGGCAGCTTCTTGTGGAATCTGGGAAAAGAAATAGGTGTTCCTGGAACAGTGAGCAGCGACAATAATGATTTTGGGGCAATACTGTTGACAGTTCTGATGATTCTTCATCTGAAAATTGAAGCCCAATCTGATGCCCAAAAGGTGTTCGATGAAAAGTCAATTCAATTTCCAACGGTTTTTGATGCAGAGCAGCCCAAAGCTCCTTGTTTAAACTAGTTCAAAAACAATAGGAAGCTCTCCAAGGGTGCTTTATTTTGTACCATTCAAACAACTTCGTTGTTTTGGAAGCAAAACATTTGGATAATGTGGACACTGCTTGCTCGGGGATAGAGCTGGCAAAATTAGCTCGGATTGCCCGCATATATATGGTTGGGTTAATTTGGACTGAGCTTTATTTTGAGTCGAAAAAGAACTGGACATATTTTGGCCTGGCTCAAATGGCCCAACCAAAAATGCGCGTGTTGGACTGGATTGAGTCACAAAAATGCGGGCCTATGGAATTTTGGGCGGGCGAGTTGGGTCACAAAAAACATGCATGTCCACAGCGGTCCCAATGCACATGGTAAAACTTCAAAATCTAACAATAATGTCATATGAGCTAATACCCTTTCCTGAATTAGTTTACATATGCACGTATCTGATTTTGCATGATTAAGTACTTAAAAATTTGGAGGGGGATATATAAAGGGTGTTTTCAAGAACCATAAAGCATGAACCTAATGATTAAAGTAAACTTTTATCTGATCCAAGATGCTGCCTTTTAATTGTATAATTAGCTACATTTCTTGTTGAAAAGACAGATCTTTGTTTATAAGCTTGTAATGATCAAATCAAAGCTGTAAAGAGCAAAAGCACAAGTCTTTTAGAGCTAATCCATGACCCCTCTTAACTCCCTTTACAAACTACCTTTCCAACCAACACAAAGTTAACATAAACATAACATACATTATAAGGCCATTTGACATATATATATATCAAGTGATCAAAATTTCTTCTTGTCAAGAAATGCAGCATAAGATGTGGTGGGCAGTTTCTTGCAAGAGCAAGAAGAATTCGATGATGAGGAGCGAATCGAGAATGGAAATCGAAGAAATACTCAAAATGAAGCTCGAAACGATCAAGGAGGAAGAACCGGAGATCGTAGCGGCTTAAAACAGCCGGGCTCTAGTAAAGCAGCATAGGAGCATTTCGAAGAAGATTCATTTGAAGGTGAAGATGGGAAAGGTTTTGGCTCACAATTGAGCTTTAAAGAGTCTTTTGTGTTCTTCATGACTGGATTTAATTTGCTTAGAAAGGTGGGCTGATTTTGTAGGTGTAGCTTTATATGATTTTGTTGATGAGTGATGACATAAGTATAGATTATATGCAACCAAAGTTTGAAAGTCATGATAAATGTACTTCTTTTTGAACATTTTGAGTGAATCTTGATGAGTATGTATATATTCATTCTGGTGTATGCATTTGATCTGACAAAACTTTTAACCTGCTACTACTATTGTTATTGTATTTACAATTGCAATGGCTCATTTCTGGATTTTTTTTTTCCTGAAATGGTTTACTCTGATCTTCAACATTTTTTGGAAAATAATTAACTTGCAAAATTAAAGTAGATGCAGTTGATAAATATTGAATGAGGGTGAGCTTATGAACATTGCAAGAATCACCCTATTCTCTAGATTTGTTAGATCAATTTATTGGAAAAAAGTTAATCCATATTTATTTTTGTGCCAAGTTATTTCTCCTTCCTGCAGGGTGGTTCATAGTTCATACTATGAGCTATTTAGTGCCTGTTATTGCCGTACTTAGAACTAGTGTTCTAAAAAGCGCTAGGTGCTAGTTGAGCACCGAGACTCACACCTAGCGCCTAGGTGGGGCTAGGCGGGATCTGGGTGGGGCTAGGCGGGGCCCTAATCGGGAAGAATAACGTGGCCAGGACAAGGGGGCCTAGTGCCTAGGCGGGGACTAATCGGGGCTAGGCGGGAATTTTAGAACAATGCTTAGAACATAACATTTTATATTCTTATGTCGCCGATTCTATAATTTTCTGCTGTAAAAATAAAGGGTTAATTTTGAAAATTGCATACGAGAATTAGCCTAATTACAAAAAACCCTGTCATATTTCAAAATTACTAGTAACCCTTTGACATTTGTTTCTCTTTTACAAATTCCACCCTCAAGAGGGGAAGTAGTGAGTACATATTACTAAATTAGGTAAATACAAACCTCACGGGTGTGTTTGTAATTTTGAAAGATAATTGGACTTTTTTGTAATTAGGTTAAACTTTAGGGGTAGCTCTTGTAATTATTAAAATCCGCAGCTGAAACTGGAGTGTTTTCAAGGCTTTAAAGCAGCTAGTACCTGTTTCTTTATGTAATCTTCAAGCAGATTATGTTAATGTAAAATAAGGTTTTTCAATCTCTTAATGTAAAAATTGAGACTTGACATACATACAATACATATAATCTCAACATTTCTCAGACAAATGATCAACACTAAAACCATGTTAAACCCCTGTAATAACAAGAACTGGGATTCTTCCTACTCTTGACAGATGAATGAGAAAGAACAGGAAGTCCCCACTGACACGAGAAGACGATGGACGGACACGGTCCGTCCATCTTCATTCTCCTGACGAAATCGTCGCATATCTTTGCAATCTTTCTTGACAGCATCGAAAAGCGGCTTCCAATTCACCTTTCTAGACCGCGACACCTTAAAGCCTTTAACCGGTCTTCCATTCAGCTTCGGCCTTAACCAGAACCGCCTTGTCGTCGTCCTGCTGGCTGCCTTCTGATCGTCGCCGTTGACAAGCTTCTCGTATTTGAGATCCATCACTGGAAGAATGTGATCAAATGTAGTGAAAATGTGAGGGATTTTTGATCAAGTGTAGAGGAATTCTTGAAGATATGAGCTTATATATAGTGTGAAAAGGGTTAATTACAAAAAGTACCCTGAGGTTTGACCTAATTACGAAAAAACCCAGCTAACATTCAAAATTACAAAAAGTAGCCCTAAGGTTTGATTGAGAGTTAAAATTGCAATGATTTTATAAATATGAAGGGGGATGTTGAAATAGATTTTGTTTATAAAGGGGTTAAATGTTAGACAAAATAGAACATCGGGGGTATTTTTAATATTTTGAAAGTTAGCTGGATTTTTTGTAATTAGGTCAAATCTTAGGGGTACTTTTTGTAATTAACCCTGAAAAGTAATGGAGGATGGGAAAAAAAATAGGCACATGAAGATTCTTCTTGGCAATATTGTTTTGAAACATATTACTAGTTAATGAAAAGAGATGAAATGTGTGACAGGTTTTGATTCCTTTCAACACATGGCTAACATCATGAAATACCTCAAATACATTGCATTCTTGAGTAGTGATGGGTAAAGAAAATATTCAAGTACTAACTTGTTCTTTATTTAAGTGATAATTACAAAAAGTACCGTCGAGGTTTGCCCTAATTACAAAAAGTACAGTTAAGGCCAGCCAACTTTCAAAATTAGACAAAATATCCTGAGGTTTGATTTAGTGTTAAAATTACGGGGTTAAACGCAATAATTTTATAAATATGAGGAGGAATTTTGAAGTGTATTTTGTTATGAAGGGGTAAATGTTAAACAAAATAAAATCTCGGGGTATTTTTATGATTTGAAAAGTTAGATGTTTTTTTTTTTACGATTAGGTCAAACCTCAATGGTACTTTTTGTAATTAACTCTTCTGAGAAAAACATTGCTAACTTTGCAAACACAAAAACCACCCATCTGTGCATTTTGCATTTTGGACATTTACAATTACATTCTTCAAATTTTCTAAAATATTACATATCACCTCAACTTATAATATTTAGAAAAGTCAAGGGGCGTAATTATAAAATACTTGACGATATCAATGAATTCCGTCATGTCAACTAACGGTTGAGGTAAAATGTAAACGAAATCAAACTTCAACGATGATTTTATATTTTCAAAGTTAGTTGGTAGTTTTGTAATTAGCCCACTTTTCAATGTTAAATTACAAAAACTATACCCCTAAGGTTTAGCCTAAATACAAATACTCAATCCCTCTTTTCTACTAATATGTTTGTTTGGATGATATGATAACTGGTGGGTGATAGAATATATCTATGACATGTGCAATCATTGATATTTGTATTAAAAACACAAAAAAGCTTATGTTTTCTTGGAGAAAAGGAATGTATTTGTGACTGATAAAAGACAGAGATCTACCTGTTTTATGTGTGATTTAACAGAGATTAGATTGAATGGTTAGTCTAATTTGACAGATATTAGTCAAGCTTAGGAATATTTGGTCCAAATTTGTCCAATTTGAAGAAAACAGCTTTTTTGAAATTAAATAAAACCAAACGGATCTTTGCTAAGCCTGATTTAGATCTCTGTCTTCTGATTATCTACGGCGTCTTGATCTTATATCACATGATCCCCATAACATTGCTTAGAAAAGTATTATAATCACTTTTAGAATTTAGATATTGCAATTTGAACTTAAGTTTAATTATCTTGACTCACCATTTGTCAGTATTTGTAAGACTAAAGAATTGTTGGTAGGATCGGTTATCGTCAAAGACATCCCATTAAAAATATTGGTCGGTCTGTGCACATCCAGTGATTCTATTGGTGGCGGCGATAGGGGGTCAAAGTTGCTATCATCGGGAAAAGTCAAACATAAGTCGGAAGGTGATTACCAAAAAAAAGGAACTAAGAATTGTTGAATTTCCGAAGAAAGGAGAAAAGATCCCATCCGATTAACGAGAGGTCTTTTTGGTCTTTCTTTGATTCCAGCTAGTTGTAAAGTTTTGGAACAATTTTAATCACTTGTGAATGTACATTTTTTTATGTATACAAGTTGTTGAAGCTAGAATTGACTATTTTATGGTAAATCCTATTACATCCGCAATAACATGTAATATCACCATTGCATGTTTTATTTTAAGAATTGCACTAATTCTAATCCTAACCTTTTTTTCTTTTTCTTGATAACTCATTTTTCGAGGTTTTTTAGGACAACATCTTGACTACTCATTATATACTTAGGACAACATCTTCCGACTACTCATTAGTATCTACTAGGTAAATTGCGGGATGTACATGCGATTTGATGGAGTGTTATGGTAGAGGTTGGACTGACGTATAATCAGATCTCCCAGGTAAAGAGAACAATTATGTTCGACCCCCAAATCTAATAATAGTTGATCTTTCCCGTAGAAATAGAACCCACATAATGTTATTCTTGATGAGTTCCCACCAAATCTTCACCAACTCGCATATACCTCGATAAGGAGCAATTTGATGGAGTAGGGGTTGAATTTGACCTCCACCCGAGAAGAGAGGCGAAGTGGCGGTTGGACTAAAGATAGCTTAAAAAGGATATGGTTCATCCTAACCTCTATCTCTCACACTCTCTCTAACTTGGAGAAACAATCTTTTTTTCCATTCTACATACTAATATGGGAGAATAATCGATTTTTGTGTTTTTCTTTTTCTATCCTCTTTATATTCATGTTCTTATCTCTCTGTATTAGTAGTTTCTTCCCAATCGTAGAAATAGACATCTTTCCCCCTCACGAGTGGAAGTATTTTCTCCCTCTCTTGTGGGAGTTTTTTCATCAGATTTTTATGGTTCTTTTGATTTTCTAAGCTTTGTTGGAGAGATTTTCTTCGTCATGCTTGTTTTAGCCGTAATACCCGTTCGATAAGTAAATCTTAAAAAGGATATGGAAAAGTATCCACCATTTTCTTTGTCTCTTAAGCCTCACAACTATGGGACTTTAAAGAAAAGCGTATATTAGAAAAAAGGTTAATCAATAATGAATGTGGCTTTTAGACCTCATTAAGCGGGTGACATATTACCGTTGACTGCGGGAATCGATCCTTACTAGTCTTTAATACGTGAGGTTTGGTTGAAATCGAGATACTTTGATTTTTTTTTTTTTGTTTGTTCGGCGACCGGCCGCGATGGAGATGTGTATTCTCTAAGTTTGATATTAGTGAGAGTATGTGCTTTATTTTGATGGAGAAGACATACTACATGTTGTATGTGAATTTTTTCTAGCACTAATTATATTAATGAAAATTGATTTCTCCTCATCATAAAAAAGAAAGAAGAAAGAATTGTCCCGATTGTCTTATGTATATATTTTAAGAATCAAATATCATACATAACATATAATCAATACAATACATCTGGTATGTATAAAAATCGATAATTTGAAATGTCGATTCATTTAAGGCGTAGCTACGAGGGATTGAGATTTTCCGTTCCATGTTCGCCTTTATTTTCTTAGGTTCGCAAAGTGTACGGATCAATTTATAGAATAAGGTTTGCAAGGTCGAATCCACGAGGGATTAATAAATTAATGTACTAAGTATTGGATTATAATAGTCTATTTTTATCTAAACTATCGAAATTTGAAGGTTTGGTTTTATTACTACTAAAGCGAGAAATTAATCCTAAAATAACAAAGCAAAAGCGATTAAAAGATCAAGTATGGATGGATGGATTCTGGGTTATGGTTTCAATTAATTTTCCACTTTTATGCTTAGATTAAGCAAACGAGGTTAAACGTATTCTCTCATAGACCGATCACAAAGTAATTTACCTCCTCTCTCGAGATGTATGTAAAAGCATTGATTGGAATATTTATGCTAGCATCTCTACTCGACATGAGATACCCAACTCCCAAAAGTTCAAAAGATTATAAGATTTCACAAATATTCTGAGACTTCTCAATCATGCAATCTATTTGTGTCAAGTACTCAAGATCTAGTATTGAAACTCATCGGTTAGAATTATGAATCAATACATCAAACAAGTTTAGATCAAAGGTCTTTTGATAAAACAAGAATTAAAGCAAAATACTTGAATAGAAAAGAAAACATTAACTTTAATTATCTTAATCATCACATAAAAATGTTTATTAATCTCTCCCAAAGCAGGGAATCACAAGAAGTTTAGCCAGGACATTGAAGATAAACAATTTATAGACAAATTATTCATAATCAAAATCTAACTAATTGAAATACGATCACGATGGAATGAGTGACTCGGGGATGATGACGATCTCTCGATCTATCTTCAATCCTCGAAGGTGTGGTTGTGGTCTTGATCAATCTCTCGAAGTATCGGTGGGAAAGCTCTCTTTTTCTGGTTTTTAGGGTAAAAATCGGCGTGTCCTTGTTTGTGGCCGTCGGGTCTATTTGTACTCCGTTCGGGTTGAAACCCTAAGTGAAATTGGATAAACTCTGTTTTTCCCCTGTGACCTTTGCTGCGGCCGTGCCCTTTTGGCACGCTGGCATCCCATCTTGGGTGAACAAATTATCTTTTTCTTCGAGGAAGCAGGCGTGCCCATATGGCACGGGCGTGCCCATATGGCCGGGCTGCCCGTGCCTAGGCGAACTTGAATCCTCATATTTGGGTTGAGCACGAATTTTGTCTTGAGGAGCACGCCTGCCTAGGTGCTCACACGGAACAATATGCACATAGACTATTTTCTTAGTTTTGCCCGATTCGTCCAACTTCTTCTCGATTTGACTCAAACTTCGTCACTCATGTCAAGTATTGGCGGTTGCAATGCCCAAATTATTGCCATTATGCTACAAATATAGACAAATTCTACAAAAAAGCAAAGCGTAATCGATTCCACAAAACAAGAATAATACCCAATTTACTCATATAACGCATGCATATCCACACATTCTAGCCAATATTAAGCCCAAAATACATGCAAAATACCAGTCAATCAAACCCCCAAACTTAAACTATTGACAGTCCCGGTCAACACTTTATACCTGAGATAACACAATAGGGAAAAAAGAAGAGCAACTCAAGAACACCGCATCATAATTCATGTCATCTATCCATAGACATCAAGCACAAATCAACCAAGTTTCAAAGAGTTAACACGGAGCACAAGTTTATAAAAATCAAGGTAAAACACTTCAAATCACGCCTCTCAAGGGTAAAGTGTATACTCTTCTCACTAGAATGATAAGGGGCGTGTATTCTCTCAAGTCATATCAATGTTGATGAATTACCATATCTTTGCAAATCGTCTCACATCTCGCCACTCGTTTGTATGCAATTCACAAATCATAAAAGACTTTATTTAAGGTTGTAATGAAGGCACTTTGGTTAAGGTAGGAAATATGGATAAAGTGACTCGGCTCTAGCGTATAGATTGGCAAACACTTTTGTTATTTTCTAATCATTTTTCCAATTCCATTCGACTATGTTCTTCGATCATCTTATATCCTCTTCACTTTTCTATTTCTCCCTTTTTTTCATACACATTATTCCTTCGCCTTACATCACGATTCTCACCTATTTTTTATCACTTACGGCCGACTCACGTTGCGATCGTTTTTTCCGACTTTTGTGAGTATTTTTCTCCTTTTTCATCTTTTCTTCTCAAGTTCCCAACATGTACACATTTTCGACTTATGACCCTCCTCCATTCAATCCTTTATTCATCCCCTTTTTTCTCAATTCTATACGCTTAAGCTCGGGGTAACAATTATATTACATAGGATTTGAAGGCTTAAAATGTGGCTATCAAAAATCAATGATAGGCTCAAATTGGCTAACTAGGGAAATCAAATATCATAGGTAGGCAAAAGGCTTCAAAGCTTAACAAAAATGACCTAAAATCATTTTCATGAATGCATACAATATGTGACTTTGACGGAGAAACCATAGCAAGTTCTAGAATTCAAATCAAACATGAATGACACACTCAATCACAAACAAGCGCATATTATGAAAGAGTAAAAGCTGCTTCAGCTCACAGGCTTGTAAGTGCATAATTCAAAGTATGTTCACCAAGATTCAATAATCACATGCTCCACGTAAACCATTTTCAACCCGATCAACTCACACTCAACATCAATTCAAAACAACAAAAATCAATTCGCAAATGCACCCAGGTCAAGATCACAATCAAAACACAACAAACATACAAAAGTGGTCAACTCACTCCCTATCATCTAGGAAAGCAATAAACGTGCTAAAGCGATAAACGTGCTAAAACCATAAAAAAAATTTAAAACATCTAATGCAATGCAACCTATATGCTCTACATGCAACTAAATGAATGCAAACGCCACACCCGTCAAAAAATATATATACCTCTCCCCCAAACTTGAATGAAATTATAGCTCATGCAAGAGAAGGTAGAATTTCAATGAAAAGTGTGGAAAAGGACTGGATCACTTTGTGGGGGTGGCGGCGGGTAGTGGCCCTGGGGAGATATGCGATTCTCGATCCGTAGTAATGCCTGCAATATCTCAGGCTCGCATTGCTCGTGTGCTTGGTTCCACAAGCTCTGCGTCAGTACCTTTGATCTTGGACTTCTTGGTAAGCACGGAAATCACTCTATGTTGTCGTAAGCTTTCCTCAAATGCACATAACTGTCATGATCATCTTGTCCCCCGCTCCTCGCCTTGGCGGAGCTCTCCAGAATATCAGGTTGTCACATGGGTCGCCCGATCAGAAAGCTTCTGTTGGAAGCTTGCTCAAACTCAAACCCCTCTCTGTCTATCATGCTCTTGCGCCTCCATGACCAAGTCTTCGTCGGGTAACGGCTACCCCGCTCTTTCGTCTTGTGAGCCGTGCATGACTCGATATGCTCGCTCGGAGTACATAAGCGATTGATTTGGTTATCGATTCTTCTTTGTGAGGCTGCGGGTTAGGAAGGGAAATCAAGACCCGACTTTTTGTTGAAAACATAAGATATTCTCCTCATTCTTGATGATCTTCATGGTGTGAAGGCGCTCATGTTAATGCTTGCCCAGCTAATGGTTCCATGCGGCTTATGTCAACCCCCCCAAAATGTTGTGCGATTGGGGTTATCATTCCCAATTAATATTTTCCCAGCGTCATGTTGTTGTGCGTAGGCGGCGTGTTCCACAAAGTATGCCGCCATGTTATAAAGTGCGATTGAGCATACACCAAAGTAGGTATAGCTCTCTCGCTTGCATACCCCCATTGTTGTCTTGGCGAACACAAAATGGGTCCATTTTTTTGAATGTATCGAAATATGGGGTTGCGAGTGAGGAGGCCTTGGAGGAGCGTGTTGCGTATTGCATGAGGCCTGTGTCGGGAGTTTCAGTCAACAATCGCCAAAAAAAGCACGCAAGTCGTAATTTCAGCCGATTCGGTATGGGCGTCCGATGGTACCCCAAAAATCGATTGATTCGGCAATAGTGACGCGTTTCTCCATTCGTTGCCCAACTTGAAATGGATTTTTAAAGGCTCATTCCGCGGGTCGCGTTTCCGTGACACTGAATAGATTAAGAACTCTAGTGCGACGAGTGTCTTGTAGGTTGGCCACCGCCTTGCATGAATGCGGTCCATCCAACTCGATCAAACATTTGCCACACCTCGCCGTTTATCCCGAGAGCTCAAAGGGTACATTCATCGTCGGTGTAGCGTGTAGGTGCAAATGAGCGAGGGATGAGCCGGTTCCACCTATCCGAGTATGTCATTCTCGTCAATAGTGAGCCCGTAAGCCACCGGGGTTGTCAGGTGTGGTGGCGCTCGGCTCCGCGGCTCCCAACCTCGTCTACCTCGATTCGATCGTGGTTCAGCCATGTTTTCAATTTAGTACCTGGCAAAACAATCGTGAGAATCCATACTTGCCAAATAAAAACAAACAATGAATTAATACAACAATTACACTAGAAGTATAGTAGCTCGTCTCAACAATTCGATCCATAATCAAACTTTCAACTCACATACCAATATAATTGCGAGAATCCACAGCCCCTAACTTCCTAAACAATCTAGCACAAGTATAATCCATCAAGCAATCAACTAAATTCATCACAATTCAACAACCGAGGTGTTCGATAAAAAGCCCATAGAAAATTTCAATTAAAATCATGGCTAAAGTATCACACAAGCATTATGTATCAACCCTAGTCCATAATTCTCAAGAAATTTGACATAAAAATTTCAATTCATACCTTAAATTCCGAGAATTAGAAGAGAGTTGGATTTTTTTTTTTGAAACCCTAGGGCTATCTACCCCAAATCCTTGCTTCCAAGCAAATTCACAAGTGTAATTCGAGTTTAGAGTAGTGTGGGAGGTGAGTAGTGGTGATATCTAGAAGAAATTTTTGAAAAAAATTGGGGATTGTCTCTTGTTTGCTGCGTTTGAGAGAGAGAGGAGAAGTTTGTGAAGAAAATAAGCCCTGCCCGTCTGTTTTAAGCCTCAGTAGGCATGAGCAGGCGTGCCCATTCGGCACGGGCCGCCGTGCTGGGGCCGAAGGATTGAGCCCCCAAAATCGAAGCGCACGGGCCGTGCTAAACGCGACGGGTGGCCGTCTTAGGCCCGAACTTTTGATCCCCGAATTTTGGAAAGGGCACGGGCGTGCCGTATACGGGCACGGGTTGCCCGTCTTAGGTCGAACCTTGTGTTCGAGTTTTTGTTTTTTAAAGGAAAACTTCTAACCTATGAAAGCGATTAAATCTAACTTAGAAAAGGAAATGAAACAAATTAAGAAACATGGGAAGAAATAAAACAACAAAACCATTGGGTTGCCTCCCAACAAGCGCTAAATTTAACGTCTATAGCTTGATGCTTGTTTTTTAGTTGATCACGACTCTAGCAATGTAAGGCGTGTCACCTCCTCCTTTTGCTTGCCGGCTCAAGTAATGCTTGATTCTCCGGCCATTCACCATGAATGTCTCCCCATCTCGGCTCAATAGATCTACTATTCCGGAGGATTTAACACTTTCTTTATCACAAAACGGCCCGACCATCTGAACTTAAGCTTTCCGGAAAGAGTTTAAGGCGCGAGTTAAACAAAAGGACTTGTTCACCGGTAAAAACTCCTCTTCTTTATCATTCAATCGTGCCATCATTTGGTTCGCTCCTTGTAAATGCGGGAATATTCATATGCTTCATCCTGAATTCCTCCATCTCATTTAGGAGCAAGAGCCTCTTTTCACCCATTGCTTGGAAGTCAAAATTCAACTTCTTTCACCAAAACGCCTTATGCTCTAATTGACGGGCAAGTGACACGATTTCGAAAAACTAAGCGTCGATGATGTGCCCAAGGGTGTCTTGATGCGATCCGATATGCCCATAGTCGCGTCATCTAGCTTCGTGGCCCAATCTTTGCGATTTATGTTCACGAGTTTTCTCTAAAACCGCTTAATCTCACGATTGGCTACCTCATTTGTCCGTTTCTTTGCGGATGGTACGCTAATACCACCTTATGCTTAACCTCGTACTCCGCAAGTAGAGTGCTCATTAATATATTCACAAAGTGTGAGCCCGTCATTCGCTAATCAAAGCTCTCGGGGTTCCAAAACCGAGTGAATATATTTTTCTTTAGGAATTTAAGCACTACTTCGTGCATCATTGGTACATGCAGGAATAGCTTCAACCCATCGAGATCGTATTCACCGCAAGTAGAATGTATTGATAACCGACGAAGATGGGAATGGGCCCATGAAGTCGATCCCCACACATCAAAGAGTTCAACTTCCATTACATTGGTCATTGGCATCTCATGTCGTCTTGAGATATTTCCCATCCGTTGCTTTATCACAACTTTGTACGAATAGATAGCAATCGTTAGATAATGTAGGCCAATATAAACCACTTTGCAATACCTTAGCCAGCCGTGCAGTCGGGCCAAAATGTCCCCGGAAGGTGAAGAATGGCATTGTTGTAGAACTCCCTCCCATTCTTCTTGAGCCACGCATCGTCGAATGATGGTGTCGGCGCCTCTTAAAGAAGCGGGTCGTCCCCACATGTAGAACTTGACGTCATGGAGGAATTTTTTTCTTTTGATAGGATGATAAATCCGAGGCAAAACCCTTCTTGTATTCTAGCCTGGACAAGTGATCGGCTATTACATTCTCGCTGACCCTTTCTATCCCGAATCTCCACATCGAATTCTTGAAGTGAAAGAGGATCCACCGAATCGGTCTCGGTTTGGCATCTTTTTATCAAATAGATATTTAATTGCCGCGTGGTCGGTGTGGACTATCGTCTTAGTGCCAATCAAGTAAGAGCGAAACTTGTCGAATGCAAACACGATAGCTAGCATTTCCTTCTCGGTGGTGGTGTAGTTTTTCAAGCACTATCTAAAGTTCTCTTTCGCATAGTAGATGGCTCGAACATCTTGTCTCTTTCGACCCAAAACAAATTGCCCCAACCGCAAAGTCGTTGGCATCACACATTAGTTCGAAGTGACTCAATCAGGAACTACTAGAATCGGTCTTGTCACCAAAGCCTTCTTGAGAATCTCAAAAGCACATAAAACAATCATCGGAAAAATTGAAAGCGTTATCTTTTTCTAATAAGCGACTTAAAGGTTTAGTGATTTTAGAAAAGTCACGGATAAACCTTCCTCAGTAGAATCCGGCGTGCCCCAAGAAACTTGAATGGCTTTCGTTTGTTGGAGGTGGGAGTTTCTTTATTGCCACAACCTTCGCTCTATCAACTTCCAAACCTCGAGAAGAAACTCGGTGGCCTAAAACAATGCCATCTCTTACCATGAAATGACACTTTTCCCAATTTAAAACAAGGTTAGTTTCCTCGCATCTCTGCAAAACTAGAGCAAGGTAATCCAAACAATGATCATATGAATCTCCAAACACGAAAAATCATCCATGAAAACCTCCATTATTTTCTCAATGAAATCATGGAATATAGCCATCATGCATCTTTGAAAAGTAGCGGGTGCGTTACAAAGTCGAATAGCATCCGTGAAATGCAAATGTACCATAGGGGCATGTAAAGGTCGTCTTCTCTTGGTCTAGGGGCAATCATGATCGATTATACCAGGAATAACCATCGAGAAAACAATAATAATCATATATCAAAGCGATCAAGCATCATATCAATAAAGGGGAGGGAAAGTGATCTTTGCGAGTAGCATCATTTAACTTCCTATAATCAATAAAAATTCTCCATCCAGTTACTACTCTAGTCGCTATAAGCTCATCACTCTCGTTTCTCACTACCGTCATCCCCCTATCTTCGGCACCACTTGTCTTGGACTTACCCAAGAGCTATCGAAATAACATAAATAATTCAAAAGATCTAACCATTTTAAAACTTCTTTTCTAACGACTTCTTGCATTATAGGGTTTAATCTTCTTTGATTTTGCACGAAGGTTTTAGACATCTTCCATTCTAATCTTATGCATCAATCGATGGACTAATGCCTTTTAAATCAGAAATTGACCAACCTATCGACTGACTTATGTTTTTCGTAACACCTAAGCAATTTATCGAGTTGAATCGAAGTTAAGCGATGATACGATTACGGACTCGTGTTATTCGCTCCAAGGAATGCATATTTGAGATGCACGGGCAAGGGCTTGAGTTCTAGGTTCGATTTGGCCTCTTCGGATGGGAGCACGGGCTACCCGTCCGATGAGCACGGGCCGTGCCGTCTTGGCTCCTTCGGCCGATCTCTTCGACCTTAGGGCGGGCCGCCCGTGCCATTCGGCACGCCATGCGTCGTCGTTTTTCTTCAATTTTCCTTTGGCCATCACGCACGACACTGGCGTGCTCAAGGGCACGGGCCGTGCGTCCTGGTAGAATTGACTCGTCGTTTTTCGGTGTGTGTGCGCTTTTTGCGCTCCTGTAGTTCCCCATATTATCCAAAGCACAAACACAATCATACAAGTCTTGGTTATCAATATCGATAGTCAAGTTCGATGTTGAACACGAATATGTCAAACCAAACTCCAAAGTATCCCTAAATAATGTATGATCCGCATACTCATCAATACGAGGATTCAACTACGTCTATGAAATTACAAGTCTCCACGCCATCATGAAATTGAAGTGCTTTATATATAGTAAATAGAACATGCTCATCATTAACCCGTAACGTGAGCTCTCCCTTTTGCACATCTATTAAGGCCTTCCCCAGTCCCTAGGAATGGACGCCCAAGTATCGTTTAACGTCTTTATCTTCCTCCATGTCAGACTAAGAAATCCACGGGGAATATGAATTTATAAACTTTGACAAGTACATCTCGATGATTTCCTTTGGATACGTGAGTGATCGGTCCCGAGTTGTAAGGTGACCGTAGATGGCTTCACCTCTCCCAATCAAGTTTCTGAAAATAGACAAGGGCATTAAGTTAATACTCGCTCCTAAGTCACAAAGTGCTTTCTTAAAGAAAACATCACCAATAGCCTGAGGATAGTGAAACTCCCGGATCTTTCAACTCGTGGTAGTTTCCTTTGGATTATTGCACTCTCTGTCCAGTTGGATTGTCTCGAAACTAGTCATCTTCCTTTTCTTTGACATAACATCTTTCAAGAACTTAGCGTAATTGGGCATCCGCTCCAATACGTGCGCAAAAGGAATGTTAATATGCGGTTTCTTAAAAATATCTAAAACTTAGCAAATTGTCGTCTAACGTTTTCTTTTGAAAACGCGTTGGGGAAAAAGGAAGGGAACATTAAGTTTAGAAATATCGAGGGTTAGAGGAGGATTTAAGCTTTGCGGCCTTTTGTTCAAGACGATGTTCTCGGCTCCTTCCTCGGCCTCAACCTCGCCATTTGCCTCGGTTTCCGCATCACCGGCGCATCGATTGTCGTTCCAAAGGGCGCACGACAGCTGGCCGTGCGGTGGCGCACGGCCGTGCCATCCTGCGATTCTTCGAATTTTCGGTATTTTCGCCCTCGTATTCCGTTCCACTCCTCAAACGAATGGCTTTACACTGTTCCTTTGGGTTTACCTCGGTGTTGCTTAAATCGCCTTTTGATCTTGCCCACCAATAATCGTAGCTATTTGACCAATTTGGGTCTCAAGATTCTTCATATGTGACCCCGATTGGGTGTGATACGTTTTCGATTTTATCCATCTTTGCCTCATCCTTGGTGAACCTGTTCTCGTCTCATTCATAAACGAGGTGAACATGTCTCCATGGTTGGAGATGTTAAACGGCGGCCTAGCCCTTATAGGGCCAGCCCTTCCGGGCTAAGGCAAACGGGCCACTACTATGCGGGTCGGCAATATGCGAACCTAACCCTAACCCTAGCGGGCTTCGGGCTAAACGGGCCACTATCAAGACTCACAAGCCAAAAAAAATAAAAATATTATATATAAACCTTAAATTTTAAATTAAGCATATATAACATTAACATTCAAATTTAATATGCAAAACTAAATGATCCCCAATAATAAAAGTGACACAAATATTATAGTTGCATACATGGATAAAGTCTTAAAAGTTCATATTATAAAAAATTCAAATACAACTCAAACATCATCATCAATAACATTAGATCCTTCCTTGGGCCAGTGTAAATGTCATCTTCCAATTCTTCTTCATCTAAAATATATAAAACAACAAAAAAAAGTTGTTAGTAAGAAGTTTATCTATATATATAGATAATTGAAATCAAATAGTAAAATAAAATTTTAAGAATCTTACCATCAATAAAACCTTGTAACCAACTACGGGTACAAAGAATAGCTTGCACATTATCACCAAGAAAGCCGACTTCTATATTTAGTGAGAACCACGAGCCCCTATGCTAAATGCGACTCGGATCTTCTGATTGTGATAGGAATACTTAATATATCACATGCCATAATTGATAGTCTTTGGACATCGCTTATTATTTTTCCAAAATTCCAATACATCTAAATTTGGAAAATACTGAAATTCAAAGGGGCTCATCCAAATATTGGTCCAATCTACAGACTTTTCATTTTGGCAATCGATCTTTACTCGCCAATCTTGTATAACCTAAACAAAATGAAATAAATAAATAAGGAAAAAAGAGACAATTAATGAGACAAACAAATAATGAATATGTCCTATAAATATAAGATAAGTCAAAATAAATACTCACATCATACAAACTATCATCAACTTTTTCCTTTCCTTTCCCTTTGGTGAAAGCGGAGCAAAAGATGATAAATTTGGAGTACTTTGGAAGCTACTTTCAATTGGGTGAGTCGAGGACATCCACTTTGCGGACTTATAATTCTATCATCAATTGAAGACTACTAAAGGCACGCTTGTATTTAATTGCACTTTCAAGCATGGTGTAAGTAGAATTCCATCTAGAGTACATCCAACCGCAAACCAACTTTAGTATCTATACCACCAACTTGACTCACACATTGAAGAAAACTTTTCATCCTCCCTCCGATCCCTTAACATATTTAATACTATCTCGATTTTGTTTAAAGCTTCATTAGCTACTTTCAAACCATCTTGGACAATAAGATTCAAAGATATGAGCACAACATCTTATATGGAAAAATTGACCATTGCAAAGAAGACCATTTTGCGGATAAAGCCTTTCTTTCAAGAAATTTTGCATAGAATCATTAAGTGAGAAGCATTGTCAAAGTAAGAGAAAATATCTTGTTGTCAATACCCCATTCTTTCAAGCACTCGTACACCTTTTGCCAAATCATACCTGAATGTGGAGGCTCCATTTTCTGAACGAAAAGAATCTTACTATTTAATTTCCGATTAGAATCAACAAAGCGAGCCGTCAAACAAATATAGCCTTCACTAGTACAAGCAGTCCAACAATCGGATGTTAAACATATTCTACTAGGACTATCAAGCATAACACGTTTCAACTTCTCCTTTTCAACATGATACAACTTTAAAATATCCGTAGTAGCTGTTAATCTACTAATATTTTTGGCATCAGATTCAAATACTTGATTAACTCTCTTATCCATTTGTTTTCAACAAAAGAAAGTGGGAGATCATGTGAAATAATAACTTAGACAAAAGTTCACGTACTTGTTTTGGATCAATCTTCTTAGATCTTAATTTCCCTTCATCGTTTAACATCAAACCCACATCATTATATTTGACACTCTTACGATTATTTATATGACGTGTAAAGTAGAAGTCTCGTGAATTCAGAGCCGTTCCAAGCATAATCTTTTCCCACACCCATTGCACTTTACTCTACCATTTTCGAGGCTTAGAAAAATTGCTCCATACCTTGGAGGTGTTAGTTCTAGACTTTTTTGAGGGTTTCTCGGAGCTCACATTATCGGAAGGAGCAGCGGATCCCAAAACTTCCACTTCATCATTGTCATAACTTTGAGAATCCATGTTTATTGTTTCTTTGCGGAAGAGTTAAAACTCATTTTAGTAAATTTACAAAGACATACGAGAGGAGTTGGTGTGGATCAATTACAATTTTTGTAAATTTCACTTTTCGTAAAAGCAATTAACATTCCAAGACAAAGTGTATAAGCAATTAAGCGAGTTAACATTTCAATTTTTGTAAATCTTACTTTCTCGTAAACCCCTAATCCCCACATCAAGCTAAAAGACACAACCAAATTCAACTTGCTTAGTACTTAAAGATAAGCGTAAAGGAAATATATTTTAATTTAATAGAAAAAGAAAAAGAAAACATAACATAATTTAGAGAAAAGAAAAAGAAAGCAACATAGTTTAGAAAGAAAAGGACTTACTGTCAGCTTTGGTGGTCCACCTCAATTTGTGATTGTGATTTGTGATGTCTTAACTATTATCTAAGTCCGGATCAAGTAGTTGGAGTTAGCGATATAACAGCACAAGGCGTCGAGCGATTCGTGGCGTGTAGGAGTAGGATTAGGGTTTCAATTTCATTTCATTTTCGAGTTTTTTGAATGTGTTACTCACGCGTATACAAATATTACTCTTTTTCCAAAAATAGAATTTTAAAAAAAAAAAAAAAACAGCCGGGCCTTGCCTTGGGTTTAGCGTGACCCCGCCGTTAGCCCGCAGGATGGACCGGTCCGGGCAAAAGGCTCGGATTTTAACGGGCCATCATTTAGAAGGCCCTAACCTGTTTTTTGCGGTTTAAACGGTGGCCGGGCCGCCCGCTTAACATCTCTATCCATGGTTGGTTTAGGATCTGCATTAATAACTCCATTAGTCACATTAAACCCTGGTGGTGGTTGCATCACGTTCTTTGTGTTCGCGTAGGAGAAGTTTTTGGTTCCCAGTTCCATGAGGATGATAATGAGTGGGATTTTGATTGTTAAATTGTTGAAGTTAGGTTATTCACGTAATTTGTTTTCTCTATCGATCTAGAGGAACTCCACCATTACTAGTACCAACGTTTCCTCGTTGGCCTTTGTCAAAATGCACTTAGTTGGTTTGTCGATCGGCCATCCTGAACATCAACTCTTGATTGGGTGAGAATCGACACACTTCGCCACCCTTTTCACATTAGTTCTTTTGGAGGGCCACGATAGCTATTCATGGCCATCTCTTCCAATAAGTTGAATGCATCTTCCGGAAACCTTGCGAGAAGCGCACCCCATTGCGGCATCACTTAACGATCTAGTATGTCCCATCAACCCATTGTAAAAGAAAAGCCGTTGATCCTCGGAAATGCATGCTGCGGGCATCTCTCAACAAATCCAGGAATCTCTCCAGGGCCTCGTCAAGGCTCGTAATCATCTTGCTGAATTGAGTGATCTCGCTCTTAAGTTGTAGTGTCTTGCTTGGTGGGAAGTATTTGAATAAGAACCTCGACTCGGCTCATCCCAATTGTTTACACTCCCGAGTTAGGGTGCCTGTGATTCAATTTTATCCCTTAAAGAGAAAGGGAATAGGTAAGGCGTATAACATCATCGATTACCCATTCATCTTGATAGTATTTGATTTGTATGAAATTCGCAAGGTGAGAGTTGGGATCTTGACGGGAAGCCCCCCCCGATTTATTGCACCGCCGAGATCGAGGTGGCTTTAGCTCAAAATTATTCGCATTGATCGGGGCGTTGGCAATGCCACCATAGTTGCGATTGATTGGCGAAAGTAGTCGCGACGCTCGCTTTGTTGGGCTCGGAGCCATTGGAACCTCTCGGTATTGGTAACTCAACATTGACCCTGTTGGCCTGGTTGTTACCCCAGTTATTGCCTCTGTTGTTGTCTTCAACTCCTGCCATAGTTTGGTCCTGCTTTGTCTTTCCCCCCGCTGTTTAGTAGGCTGCACTATTTCGCCCAGCAAAAGCTTCAACCTCCGGTATGAACGGTGCTAATTCTCCTTGCTTGAGCGAGTGATCATGCACTACTGGACCAACTAAAGAAAACAAGTTAACCACAAAAAAGAAAAATCAAACAAATTAAAAAAGAAAGAAAACGCGTCTAGATTAAGAATAGTTCTATTTTATCGCAATATTAGTACTAAGAATTTGATTAATCCCCGCACGGCGCCAAAAACTTGTTCGCTATTTTTTCTTCACCGCAAATGTACGGATCAGTTTATAGAATAGGGTTTGCAAGGTCGAATCCGAGGATTAATAAATTAATGTACTAAGTATTGGATTATAATAGTCTATTTTTATCTAAACTATCGAAATTTGAAGGTTTGGTTTTATTACTACTAAAGCGTAAATTAATCCTAAAATAACAAAGCAAAAGAGCGGTTAAAAGATCAAGTATGGATGGATGGATTCTGGGTTATGGTTTCAATTAATATTCCACTTTTATGCTTAGATTAAGCAAACGAGGTTAAACGTATTCTCCTCATAGACCGATCACCAAAGTAATTTACCTCCTCTCTCGAGATGTATGTAAAAGCGTTGATTGGAATATCTATCTAGCAGATCTACTCAACATGAGATACCAAACTCCCAAAAGTTCAAAAGATTATAAGATCTCACAAATATTCTGCGACTTCTCAATCATGCAATATATTTGTGTCAAGTACTCAAGATCTAGTATTGAAACTTTATCGGTTAGAATTATGAATCAATACATCAAACAAGTTTAGATCAAAGGCTTTTGATAAAACAAGAATTAAAGCAAAGTACTTGAATAGAGAAAGAAAACATTAACTTCAATTATCCTTAATCATCACATAAAAGTGTTTATTAATCTACTCCCAAACCAGGGAATCACAAGAAGTTTAGCCGGACATTGAAGATAAACAATTCATAGACAAATTATTCATAATCAAAATCTAACTAATTGAAATACGATACGATGGAATGAGTGACTCGGGGGATGATGACGATCTCTCGATCTATCTTCAATCCTCGAAGGTGTGGTTGCGGTCTTGATCAATCTCTCGAAGTATTCGGTGGGAAACTCTTTTCTCTGGTTTCTAGGGTAAAAATCGGCGTGTCCTTGTTTGTGGCCACCCCGGGTCTATTTGTACTCGTTCGGGTTGAAACCTGGTGAAATTGGATAAACTCTTTTTCCGCAAAGACACGGCGGTGCCCCTTTGGCATGCCCATCCCGTCTTTGGGTGCCGAACAAATTGTCTTTTTCTTGAGTAGCACGGGCGTGCCCATATGGAAGCAGGCTGCCCGTGCCCAGCGAAACTTGAATCCTCATATTTGGGTTGAGCACGGCATTTGTCTTAGAGGGAGCACGCCCGCCCGTGCTCACCGGGAACAATATGCACATAGACTATTTTCTTCCGTTTCTCGCCTTGGGTTCGTCCAACTTCTTCTCGATTCGACTCCAAACTTCGTCACTCATGTCAAGTATTGGCGGTTGTAATGCCCGAATTATTGCCATTATGCTACAAATATAGACAAATTCCTACAAAACGAGCAAAGCGTAATCCAATTCCACAAAACAAGAATAATACCCAATTTACTCATATAACGCATGCATATCCACTCATTCTAGCCAATATTAAGCCCAAAAATACATGCAAAATACCGGTCAATCATTCCACAATCACCTTACTACTTCATATTCTATTGTATTAATTAATGAAAGTTACGTGTATATGATAATGTTATAATTATACATATATCATTCATCTAATGCAGTAAAATATGAATGTGGAATAGGAGACTAGACAGATTAGCTACCATTAAATGCATTGCCAAATGATTGCACAATTAATTAAGATTGTAGGTGATGTTATTTATATCCAGTAATGATGTAGAATATCTTGGTATTTTTATGGGGTCTATAGTATGGACAAATAAAGGGGGCCTACAAGTAGTGAAAATGGACAAATAGTTATCAAGTGGAGGGAATATGATGAACTGTTGGAGTTAAAACTTGATTAAACTGCCTTATCAATTAAGCATATCTACCAAGGAATACGCATTTTTGACCCAATCCCTCAAACCTTAAGGACATGTTTTTGTAATTTTGTGACTTAGTTGGGTTTCTTTTGTAATTAACACTGATTTTTGATTTTCTAGAACAACACTAAATGTTAGCTCTTATGTTCTTGAATACGGGTTCAAATTTCATGTTCTAAATTGGTGTTTCATTTTCTATCCCATTAATCCGATACATCTGTAAATATTTTAAACAATCAATAAATCATGTTTATCTCATTCATATTTTTGACACGTATCGTTTGTCAGGTTTAGTGGAATAAAAAGTGGAACATTTAATTTAACATGAAATATGTTCCCTCGAATGCAATTATATTTGTGGGTATGTGATAACGACTCAAGTAGATTCAATTACAGCCATTGATTTGTGCCCTGTTATTGTCAACACACCAAATTGCTTATTTTACATATTGTCAAATTTCAATCATACAATTTCTGGAACTTCTAGTGCTTTTCATCTATTAAATTTAATTTTCTTCTCAAGTCCCACAATTAATATATTGAAAATGATTGAAAGCATTCTATTAATTTATTTGAGGTTGTAAATTTGACACGACATGCAAACCCCTCCCCTAGAGAAAGGAAAAAGATATATAAAAACCTATAAAGAAGATGAAAAAATGAAAAGAAAAAGAAAAAAAAACTCCTTAAGAAAATCTAATAATTAGTTGCATTATATAAACAAATATTAGTAATATTAGTATAAAATGTATACCACTAGCTTGTAGCTTAAAATGGTATCGTTCACCAGTATTAAGGGGTTGAACCTAGGAGTATCTTTGATTTCTTTGAAATTTATCCTCCTCCTCCAAACCAAGTCTTTCAATTTATTAAAAAAGGTATAAAATGTATTTTTGTTCACCTTCCTCTCGCTATTGCTTTCATTTTTTTCCCAATTACTCTGCTTTATAGGAAGTGTTAAGTAACAATATACAAATAAATAAATAAAACAAGGGTACGTTCCAACTCAACAAAGACCTTTGACCCTTTTATGTATACAATACATGTTAGTGGCCCCAAGATAACTCAACCTGGTAAAGAATTTGAGTGACGTGTTATCGATTGTTAGCACCAAGCGTGGATGTTCGAATCTCCCTGCAGTAACATGGTGGAGGAGGATTTTTGTATAAGAATCGGTGTATGTCATTTCGGACCTTGATTTGTTGAGACATCCAGGCGATTCACCTCTCCTCCAAAGTTCTCCAAGACAAGGGTAGTAGAAGCTCTAGGGATGGGTTTGATCTTTTTTTTTTTTTTTCACATGTTAGTGGGCAAATTGTCTATTTTTTTTTACTGATTAGGGGGTAAGTGTCATGTGGAATATAGTTGAAGGGATAAAGTGTACTTCACTTTTTTCTTATTATATCTCTATTTTGACATTTTGTCTTGAGATTAGTTATATGCCACATCAGCATCTCTCAATGCCCTATTTTGAAATCTTATTTCCATTAATCACGTCCCATAATTCAAATTAGAGGTATCAAACGGACGGGCCAAACAATAACCAGATCACTATTTTTTGGGCCTAGTCCATGAAAATACAAAAAAGAAAATTAGACCGATCGAACCGACCCATTTTTTCAGACCAAATGGGTTGGACAAAAATTCCGACTCATTTGGATCTAAGAAAACACTTACCTACTAGGCCATTTTACCGAACCAGGCCAAAATTGTGTTTCTATTTCAAATACGATTCGCCTCTCTAAAAAAATAACTTTAGGACCACAAATTATTAATTTAGTGAGATATTAAATAATCGATAAATTAATAATCTATTAATTTATAGAAATATAGCTTGTAGAAAAATATTTTTGCTTGTGGATAATTGTCATGCTCATCTAAAACTATCAAAGGTTTGAAAAATATTGATTTATTTTTCTTGTCACCAAATAAAATATCAAAAGATTCAACCATGCATGTGATGCGGCGTTATATAGCGCAAATATGTTGAAACTATAGAGTTGTTGGTCCGTGAGCAGATATCCTTCTCAAAAGGATTAAGCTCAACAACAATGACATTAAATAATTTTTTGTTAAGCTCTAGGAAAACAATTCTAAAAGCTCTTACTACAATAACGAAATCGGATATGAAATTCAAGTTGACATCAATTTCATCAAGAAACAAATAATAGTGAGTCATTTTCCTGAAGTCCTCATATATTAATCATAAATATATTACATATTAAAAAATTATCAATTTATATATTGCATGAAACCTATTTAAATTCTCATATATGCATTATCTTATAAATTTAGCGAATTATTAGTTTAGTACCTTGTCCCGAGTTGAAACCGACAAAAAGTATAATTTAAGCAATGTTATTAATTAATCGAGTATTAAATTATTAAGGTTCTATTGTATATATACACGTCTTTGTACATAATCACATCTGTTTAATTAAAATTTTTGAATTTTAAGAAAAGCATAAGCTAATATATTGGATATCCTCTTCAAGGCCCAAATGTTCAATCAAGACTCGTAATAATTATAAGTACAAGATCATAGCATTTGGGCCTAAATATCCATTTCTTCAATTAATCATACACATAAAAGACTTTTCCATTTATATTAGTCTACGCTGATTTTTACTGGGCTGAGAATTATTGTCAACAATACACAACAAAAAATTGCCAGTCTTTTAGTTCTTTTTGACCAATTATTTCCTTTTAGTTATCACTACAAGAAAAAGTTAGTTTATCTATAGAAAAAATTCTGTTAGTAAGTATTAAGATTAAGACAACTGTAAAGTATATGTAAAATCTTTATAGATAAATGCACAATCTAAAATTATTGGTAAATACCTACAATATTTACGTCGGTAAATTTAAAAATTATTGGTGATTTGTCAAGTATAATTTGGCGAAAATAATTTTTTATTCTAATCGTAAAATTTAGTAATAAAACCATTTATGTCGGTAAATTCTGCAATTTTAGTGTGTATTGTATACTACTTATCATATCTTGAATATTTGATTAGTTACAACTAGTGTACAACACACATTATTATAACTCAAATTGTAGATTAGTGTCAATGAAAATAGGACAAGTATCATTCCTATTTTTTTTTTTTTTTTTTTTTTTTTGATAACTCGCTTTCGCGCTACGCCATTATGACTACGCTGAGGACAACAGCTCCGCTCCTCATTGTTGCCGCCAAGGTAAACCGCGGGATGTGCACGACTGGCAAGCGTGTTGACGGCGGGTGGCTGACGTACAACCAGATCCTCCCAGGTAAAGAGAACAATTATGTTCGACCCCAATCTACTAATAACGATCTCTCCCCGAATCGAACCCCACACGGATGCTATTCAAGATGAGTTCCCACCAAATCTTCACTACCAAGATATGCCCCGGGAGCAATTTGATGGAGTAGGGATATGAACCCCCGACCTCCACCCCACAAACAATTTGATGGAGCAGGGATTTGAACCCCGACCTCCATCCCACAATCAACTTGTGGTGGCGGGTGAAATTTAGCACACAGTTACAAGTATCATTCCTAGTTTATTGTAAGACTTAACACCACCAATTTTTTTATACCTAGGAATTCACATTGTAATCATTCTAAAATTGTAACAATATCGGAAACATGTGACCAAGTTGATCATAATTAAAGAAAACAGTATCAAAACTAAAACATCATACAATTATCTTATACAATTATCTTATACAGGGTATTTTGATTAAATAAGATCTTAAGTTCACATCTTAGTAAATTGTCACTCCAAAAAAATTGAAAATAAAACAGTTAATTAATATTTATTTTTTATGAAATTTTCTATGGCGTTAAGTTGATCATTATCTATCATATGTAAAATATTACTGAGGCACTAAATTTTTCTTGCATATTATTTTGTTTGCCATTTACAGAAAGGGATTTCTCTCATTTTCTTTTTACCATTTTTACAATGCCACTGTATTAGAAATTACCAGCTGGAAGTAATGGGACGGCGACATTTTTACTTTTTACTTGTTTGCTGAAATAAAATTCACTTAAAAAAAGATTCCAATTTATTCTACCAAAATGGGCACCATGCAACAATATTTTAATAAGTGATATTTACAAATAACCCATGAGGTTTGGGGTAGTTGCCAAAAAAAAAAAGAAAACTTTCAAAATTACAGAAACCTCCTTAATATTTGATTTTTGTCTTACATTTTTACCTCAACGGTTAGTTCATCGAAATTTGCCGACATCATCACATATATTACAATTACATCCTCAATTTTTCTAAATATATATTACCAAAAGCCTAATTTTTTCTCTTACATTTTACAATTGAATCTCTCAATTTTCTAAGTATTGCAGATATATGACCACGTGAAAAAATGGGTCATTTGTAATATTTAGAAAATTTGAGAGATGTAATTGTAAAATATTTGATGTAAATTAAGTAAATTCACGATCAACTAATGATTAATCTGAAAATGTAAGACGAAATCAAACCTCAAAGGGTTTCTGTAATTTTGTTTGTTATGTGAATTATGAAACAATGTATAATTTTTAACCACTGTGAGAGAAAAATAATCTCAATATTCACACCCAAATTAATACCATATAATTTTAAACAGTTCATATTGCAAGTCCAAAGTAAAAGTTGTTACTTTGGATTCACGATTCCGCGTGACATTTATTAATTATATATCCTCATTTCCTGGATTCACATTTTCGGGATCTGAATAATTGACTTTATGAAAAAGTAAAACCCAAGAAGTATTCAGGTCCCCTGGTCTTGGGTATTCAAAGTTTCAAACCAGGCATAAATATATGTTATTATTGGGGAATTTTTTAGACCCACTATGGATAGTGGGTCTTTCTTTTTATACCCACCTAGATAATAAAATTCTTTTCTACCCAAATTGGCCAAATTACCCTTCCTTAAAGTTGGTGGTTTTGAATTTTAAAATTGAAGTCATCATTATACACATTAAACCGTAGACCGTATAATAACCGTATACAACACACACACTCCAAGACAACAAACAAAAAGCAAAAGGTAAAGAAAACAAGGAAAAACTAGAGAGAAAAATCCTATCATGCTCTAATCGTGCAAAGAAAAAGTGGAGAAATCAATGGCTTCTCAATCGCTAAAGTCGTCCGCCGCTGCCAACTCCTCCGCTACCGTCACCTCACCTCCTCCGCTACCGCCGACTCCTCCGCGCTCTCCTCCTCCTCTCTCGAACAGTACTTCTCATATATTGCCTCTCATTTTGAAATATATATTAAATATGAAGTTTTGGGAAATATGAATTTTAGTTGATAATTTTCGAATATATGTAGAAAATGCTTGAGAATGTGAAATATTTGAGTTTATTTGTTAGAATGTTCGAAATAGATGAAATTTTTGGTTGTGTTTTGGTTTAGAATGTTCGAAAATGGAGTATTTTGGGTTTATTTAGGGCACGATAAGACGAGGAAGACGAAGCGCACGATATGACAAATATATCGCCCTATATATATCGCCGTGTTTATTTTTGGCCCGATATTGTGATAACAGGGGTTTAAATTTGGCACGATATCGCAGGGGGTTTAAAGTTGACCCGATATCGTGCCGGGTTTATTTTTGGGCAAGATATCGTCAGAGTGTTTCAAAATGGGCACGATATCGTCCGTAGTTCAATTACATCTTTTTTCCATTTTTCATTGTGTATATCGTGCCATGTATTTTCTTCGCTTATATGGTGTGGAACGATGTTGTATAAATCGTGTTGCATTTCGTGCACAGATATCCATATCGTGTTACATCTTTGTTTTTTCCATAATTATTGTTATTGTTTTCTTTCGTTTTTCACTACATTTCTTCAATATTTCAATAATTCATCTTACTAAATTGCAATTTTTTAATATTGTTGTAGGTCGGTCCAAAGTGGTTGAGACCCTCATATCATCGAGAGAGGGCCCACATTGCGGGATATGTTCGATCGAATATTATTCGGACCATCGAGAGATGAGTTGCGGGAGATCGTGGTTTTCTCGGCGTGATTTTGCTATGATATCGGGATTTGCGATTTTCGTGGTCCACATTTGACCCTAACGGTGATTTTGAGGTACAGGATTTAGATATATATATATGTATTGGCCTAGGGGTGACCGGGTTACCGCCGCACATTTACGTGATTTATTTTGTTGGCACCTTCCGTGACTCACCAGGCGATGCTTACGAAGGTGGCGAAGGTGTTATTTGCCTTTTACATGATATCGTGCCACGATGGCGAACATGCATTGATGGGACCGTTGGTCGTGGTTTTTGATCGAGGGCGATGCACGATGGGAGACGTTCGGGGGAAATACTCCTTTCGAGATATTGATGCATTATATTCAAATGATGTCGTTTACGCCACCTGGTCGATATACTTAAGGAAGTCCCACCTAGATATCGGCCACCTTCTTATCATTTTTATGGGGCCACTTACGCCTTGTGTACGCTTGGCTGGATGAGTTGGTCGGGGTTGTCAAAGACGGATCTCCGGATGGGGTAATCCTTGTCCATGGAGTCTTTATCGCAGTATACTTGAATTTAATTATTTTTTGGCTAGTTTATTCATTTTTTTCATTCAAATTTTTTGATTATTTACGATTTTGTTTTCCCCAGTGTGTACATGATCGTGAATTTGTCGGGCCATTTTGTCGTGTGCAGCACCGGATCTCACGTAGAGCCAAAGTACATATGTACGACTGACGCGTCGATACACGAGATGATAGTTTTGCCAATCGGTGTGCCGACACACGTCCCTCCGCCGCATGCTCCCATGTGTACTCATTCGCTACCGGCTACTACGCCGCCAGGTAAAGGAGCAGCCCTGTCCGCCGCGAGTGGGAACTTGTCCATGCGCATGCCGAAAGATTGTTTTTCGCAAGCGACCCCACCGATTGTGGTGTATTTGCTATACATTCCATCATTAGTTGTATCACACGAGGAAGATTAATAGGAAGTATGTGGAGCGATCGATTCGAGAGATAAGGAAGAATATGGCACAACAAGTTTACCAAGATAAAGATCGATGGTAGATCTTGGGAGTTGTAGTACATATTGTTGTATATCTTCTAAATATTTTGAGTTATTTAAATTAAATATTCATTTTGTTTAAAAAAACAAGAATTCTTTAAATTAAAAGAGTTACAATTAGCAGATAAGAAATCAACAAAAACAGAACAGAAAAACTACAATTGGGCATAATATATCGTGCCACTTATATATTCATCATCGTTTTTCAACTTTAACTTCCCAAGTTTGTTTCCAGAAATATCCACAAGTGCATGCATTACACAAACGTATACGCCCCTATCAACATCAACAACACCATAAACCTCCTCTAATATTTCACTATAATTCATTTTGTCCGGTTTAATACGTACAACTTCTTCTTCACCATTTTTATATTCTAAATCTTCCCAATGACCACCAAATCGAACAACAACATAGCGAGAGTTCATCTACATACAGAGAAAAAATTTTAAAATATGCAAGAATACATAAAAAAAGGGTCTGTTTTGTACTGGGGCACGATATCGTGCCCATTTTTCATTGAGGCACGATATCGTGCCTAATCTTTAAACAGAGCCACGATGTATCGTACTTTAATGTAGGTACGATATATCGTGCCATATATTAAGCACGCTATTTCTAATGAGGCACGATATCGTGCTCCAAAGACAAATAGGCACGATATATCGTGTCTACGAAAGTACAAATAGGCACGATATATCGTGCCTATTTATAATAAGAACACGATATATCGTGCTGAGTAGAAAATATGCACGATATATCGTGCTCAGGTTTTCATAAATGCGAGAAAATTTTTCTTTCACAAAACACTTCACATATTTTGCAAATATATTGGTCTTGAACGATTTAAACAAGGTTAAGTAATTAGGAGGAGAAGAACATTACCTTGTTATTCAATTTTTTGGTGCGATTTTTGTGATTAAAGACCATAAAAATAACTTCTTGATATTTTGTGAAGAAGAAGAAGAAGAGAGAGAGAGAGAGAGAAAAATGAAGAGCAAAATAGAAGGGAGGGTTCACGTATGTATTGAGAGTATTTAGTTAAAGAGAGAGAAATACAAATATACCTACTTTTTTGGGTTTGCATTTAAAGCATCAAGGATATTGTAGTAAAGAACAACAAAAGTGGGTAGAAAACTAAGTTTTTCCTACATGTCAAAAAACTCTCTCACCTATCCCAAGTGGGTAGTTTGCCCTATTTGCTCTATTATTAATTATTAAGATTATTAATAAATATTTCGTTCATTAAAAATAAGAAACTTTATTCGTAATCCATGCATGTGATGGATAAAATAATAGTTGTAATATCTCAATAATAAGATACGTACTTTGCTTGTAATCCATACACATAAATACATGATGGATAAGATATCTAAAACATAGCGTAAATGAGTGGAGTAGAGTCGAACATAATTGTTCAAAGTTGTTTGAGTTTTTATCAAACTTTAGAAATTGTATTTGAGTTTGGTTTAGTTACTAATCAAATCGAGTTTGAATGAACTTTAGTGTAATGAAACATGAATCGAGCTCGTGTAGCTTAATACATTTACACATTTTTTTTTACAAATTGAATCGAGCTCAAGCCGAGCTTATATTTTATTGAACAAAAAAATGTGATAAATTTAATTGTTACGTTAATAAACCGAGCTCAAACGAGTGTTTAGCGATCTATCTCAAACAAATCGAGTATCTGATTATAGGATTCTTATAAGTCATTATAAATCTCCCACCTCTCCGGCCCTCCTTTTATTCTATATTTCAAATGTGACGTTATTTTTTTCTTTCAACAATGACAATGAGATATTTTTTATTATATTAATTGCAGGCAATTGTATCATTTATACTGAAACAAAATCTTAAAATTTAATAAATTTATATGTAATATTTTTATGATTGATTGAATGTCTAGAGATCAAGTCATCTTGGGATCCGTTAAAATTATTAACTCCTACATAGGAACCATAAATTAAATCACAACGATAACCTATTTGAAATATTAACGTACATACGTATATTTGTTCGAGATGTTTGTAGTTGGCATATGTTAATTTGATTTTAATTCTTGGTATCGGATCACCATTTATGGAAAATAATCTGCATTATAAAGACAAATCACCTAGAATTGTTATTTCCAGTAATGCAAAATAATCAGTGGTAATTAATAATTACTATTAGATGTATTTCACGGGGTCATCACTTTTTACATGCAAAATGTCCATATATTCTGATGGACTGATGGTGAAATAAATTTTCTTACATTTACCGAATTTTTTTCAATGAGTTGGAAGATTGGTCGAGAGGAATACGTCTCAAACAAACTGAACCACATCAACAAACTTGAGCTACACTTTTTTTCTTTTTATGTGGAAAAAAACAAATAATATATATACACATATATCTAGAGTAGGGGTGACAATTTAAGACACATCACTTATCGATTGGTATGACACGAAACATGACACTGAAATTATAGGGTTTGGTGAGATTTATCGTGTTTGGGCCGTTATCGGTTATCACGATAAGACACGATAATTTTTTAATTATCGGTAATTAATTATTTATATGGGTAATTTACTAATAATTAACTATTTGTAATTGACTATTTTTATTAATAAATTATTAGAATATTTATTTTAAATATCAAATATAAAGAATATAAAAAATCATAATTTTATTTGTTAACGGGCTTACCTAAATAAATTTGACAATTTTTCTTATTTGGGCTTAAATTTTAGGCCCGTTATGTTTATCGTATCGTGTTCAGTATTAGGGCTTATATCGTGTTGTGCCGTTATCGTCAAGCCCGATAACACCCGACACGAACGATTTGTGATCTAATCTAGAATGACAAAGGGTTAGGTTGGTGCGGTGGCCCGAGCCTGAACAAGCCTAAATCATGTCAGTCGGCCAACCCAAAATTTCATCGGGACCATAATTTTTGTGTCTCAGTCGAGCCTAACAAGTGTATTTTTAGTCAAATTTGGGACGTTCATGCCATTTGACGGGGACCAAAGTAGAGCCCGGTCTTTTCGGACTTTCTAAAAGTAAAGCTCAACCTAATCCTATATACAAGTGGTCAAACCAAACTGACTTTGACAACTCTACATATATGATATATCATATATGCATTTGTTGGTTTCAAAAACAAAAGTACATTAAAATCATATAGAAGCTTCTTTCATTCTTGATTCTTTGTTCAATTGGAGAGCCCATTTAGTCTACCTGAGCCATTTTTATACCAATTTAATTGGGATGAATTTCACACACACACACAGTACATAAACTTCTATAGCAATTCTAAACACTGTCCCCAATAACTTGTAGCTACATCAATTAATCCAAATCACACATTCTTTTAAAAAATACTAAATCAAAGAACAAATATATCAAACAAAAAACAAAAAATCCTACCAGAAATTACAAAATCTGCAACAACTTCCTCTGGAAGCACCATTAATTATAGTTATGGAGGCGCAGAAAAAACCTTCTTCTCCGACTGGTGAAAAAGAAGCCATTCTTCAGGTTCCACCAGATCATCTTCCTCATTTTTCTCGCTGATCTGAATCGAACACAGATCACCTTCCTCACTCTGAAGAACGATTTTCGGATTTTCTCAGAGACGCTCTGTTTTCTCGAAAATTGGTAGCTTCTCAAGAACACCTGTCTTTTCTCCAGCTCTGTGTACCCGATCTCGTTTCTGAACATGTACGATGGACCGATATTTGTGTAATTGAGCGCCATGGCTGTACGTATACCGATAGTGTGTGTATTACTGTTTTAGAGAGAGAAAATATATAAGGGTTTGGAGTGGGGATGGAGTGAGGAGGGAGAAAGGGGTTATATCATATATGTAAAAGGGTTTGGTGGGGGCTTTTATGGTGGCCTTTTCTGTTATGGTCAATACCAATTTTTATTTTGTTTCTTTTGTACTAAGTAATTATAATTTATATATGAGGTTGGAAGATTTTTTTTGTCTTTTGGAAGAAATTTGACACTTCAAAACACGGTTATGATTCGGGTGGCCAAATGGAACTGAAATCGGATTCCAAATTTGCAACAAAGTCATGGTTGGAATTCGGTTCCAAAACCGAAATCAGAATCGTCGATTCCATGATGTCAAAATCGTGGAGGAGGTGATTTTAACCGGTTCAATCGGGTGTGGTGGAACTAGCGGGTAAAATTGTCAATTTCAATGTTAATACCGTAATGTTTTATTAAATATTTATTATGATAAGTTATATTTGTAACCGCATGCGACACGTCAAATCAAATATTTTAAACGAGCTACGTGGACTATGATTTCTCTATAGTCTTTATACTCTAAGATGATACGTAGACAGCTTAATAATATTAGTAATATTGAATCCAAAACTTAACATTATTATGAGGATTAAGTCCAATTCATTTTCTATTTTTTACTTCCCTTTTTTCGGTTATTGAAATTGATAAATCATTTTTTTAATTTAAAAAAATTGCCAAAAGAGAAAATGAAATGGTTCCGATATCGGAACCAGAACCGTGGAGAAATCAGGTATCGATTTGGAACCAAAACCGTGAGGCTCTGATTTTGATTCTGGTTCCAGTTCCTCATTTTGGAAGAACTGTAACCAACGATTTTGGAACCGCAACCATCACCATTCCTACTTGGCGTTTTGATTTTTTGGCTCTAAATTTTTTAATAAAATGGTCTTTTTAATTTGCAATTATGTACAAAAGATTGTTACATTGATACCCATCTAATTTCTCTTGACAATTAAAAATTGAAAAGAGGTGTCGATGTAAGATTGACCTTAATTTATTATGTAATTGTTGTATGATTGTAATTTATAACGTTGTAATTTTAGATATAATAATACAATTGAAGTTCTTAAAGTGTATTTTTTGTAGCGTGTGCTATTATTTGAGTTTTATTAGGCAATATGAGTTATATGATACTAATATAATGTCAAATGTAAAGGGTACATGTGAATTTGACAAATATGGTAAGACTTTCCATTTATTAAATGATAATAGTTAAGTGAGCATGTGTGTGTCTGTGTGGAGTAGGTGGCAGCGGGACCGAAGGTCGCGAGTTCGATTCCCCTACCAACACTTTCTTGGTTGAGCTGTCACGCGGGGGCTTGCCTAGTGTGGTTTACCCTGGTTGGCGTAGTTTGCGAGGCTAGTACGTCCGGCCGAGGGTTTATCCAGTCTTGCATTTCGAAGAGTAGCTAGTGCGGGTCCCCGTCATCAACAAAAAAAAAAAAAGAAAATATTTATTGACAATGTATTTACAAATGAATCTACTCTTGAGTCCTTGACCATCTTACAGTCTTACTTGGCACGATTTTTTCTAAGTTAAAATTGGGTCTCGAAGTTCAAATTTGACGCGTCCGCTTGATTTTTAAATTTGGAAATGTTTTTTTTGGTATACAACATTAGGAATAACAATGGGGTGGATTCAGACACAGACCCATAATGAATCTGTCTCGTTCGGAATGGATTTAAATCCGATCAAACGGGTCTGAATATAGGTCTCAAGTTTATATTTTAAAAACCAGCTAGATTTAGGGTAGGTAACGAATATATTGGACTCGCCATGCTACATATAATTTTTTTTTTAATAGTATTAGTAAATATATCATTTGTATTTTAAGTTAGTCACTTAATCAAATCATTAGTTACTCTTTTTATTTTTAATATATTATATATGTGTTGCAAACATAGACTTTTTCAAATTAAAGTAGGTCATAATTCAAGTTATATTTTTTTATTGTACAATAATATATGAAATTGCAATATTTATTGCATATTTAACTTTATTTTATTGATATTGTAAATTTGTTATTTTTATATGTGTGAATTATACAAATAAAATAAATAATTATTGTTCGTGGGTATAACAAGTTGAACCCATCGTATTTTGGGTTCGGTGGTGGGGTAGGTCCTCTATATCGTGATCGAGATGGTGCGGGTGGCTCTCGGGTCTAGGGATGGCAATGGGGCGGGAGATGCAGGTATTGAGATACCCGCCCGCAATCCATCTCCCGGGCGGGTCGCCAGGTGTTGATTTTTTTATCTTATTTATATTATTAATAATTTTTAATATTATATTTTGCATTATAAATACATGTTTTTCATAAAATTTATCATTATATATGTTAAATATAATATTAAATACATAAAATCGTATTATTTTATATAATATACATGTAAAGATATATTTAAAAAAAAATAGCACAGGGTAGGGGCGGGGTGGGTACCACGGTGCGGAGGTGACACCCGGACCCGCCCCGCCATGGATCACGGGCGGGTGGCCCAACGGAGCGGGCGGGATGGGTCATTTTGCCATCCCAACTCGGGTCCAATGTTTTACGGGCGCAAGTACATGCAAGTCTCGGGTTTGGCCAAACACGTTTCGGACCCGCCATACAAAACCCATCCTACCTTATTTAAATTTTTATTAATTATTTTTATAAAAATATAATATTATTCTGAAAATTTTCGGTGATATTTATTTTCTATATAATTCATTTTTAATAGTTTAAATTCACAAACATCCTAGAGATAATTTAACGAACTTAAAAGGGGAAATTTTTAAAGTACCCACGATGGATAGTGGGTACTCTTTTTACCTACCAACATAACAAAACTCTTTTCTATCCAAATTGACAAAATTGTCCCCGCTCTTAAGTTGAGTTTTTGAATTTTGAAATCAAGTCATTATTATACCAATTAAAAATAGTATATAAACCGTATACAAACATTTACGTATCTCCCTCATGTTCGAAATAGATATGGTGTCGAAATCTATGAAGTTTAGTTGATAATTTTGAAATCTATTTGTGAATGTTCGAATATATGTATAAAATACTTGATAATGTGAAATATTTGAGTTCGAGTTGTTAGAATGTTCAAAATAGATGAAGTATTTTGGGTTAGTGTTCGAAAATGGGGTATATTTTTTGGCTATGCACGATTAGATGAGGAAGATGAAGAGTGCGATATGGTGTCATATCGTGCCTATATCATGCCGCATGGTTATTTTGGCACGATATCGCGTCGCTGATGTTAATTGGGCGCGATATCGCGCGCATAGATGTTATTTTGGCGCGATATCGTCGCGCAGGTTATTTTGGCACGATATCGCACAGTGCATCTTAGATTGAGAAAATTTCACATTTCACGATATATTTCACATATCTTGTAAATATATTGGTCTTGAACAATTTAAACATGGTTAAGTAACTAAGATGAGAAGCAATATTACTTTGTTATTCGATTTTTAAGTGCGATTTTGGTTATGAACACAAAAAGAACTTGATATTTTGTGAAGAAGATGAAGAAAGAGAGAAAAAATGAAGAGCAAATGGGCAAACGTAGGTATGTATGTATTTAACAAGAGAGATAAATACAACTTAGTTACCTACTTTAAAGAACTGCATTTAAAGTCTTCAAAGGGTATTGTGGTAAAAGAACCCCAAAAGTGGGTAGAAAACTATGTTTTTTATCCTACATGTCAAAAAAGTCTTTCACCTATCCCAATTGTGTAATTCCCACCATTTGCTCACTTAAAAACCTCATCCAAACTTCATCGACTACTAAGTTTATTGACCCTTTGCGCCAAATTCACTCTTTGCACAATGGACTTGTTAAAAGGAAACTATTTTTTTAACGAGATTATGGAACTTCAGAAGGAAGCATCATTAATTAGTATGAATCAGTGAAGAAAACTGACAAATATAAGTGGGAAACTAGAAAGAGTGGGGTTTAAGTAAGAATTAATGATAGTTGAAGATAATCAGGACAGATATAAGCTACCTCCATAGTGCATTTCTTTTAAGACACCTAAAAAAATCCCGAATCGAATATAGCATTGTGCAAGTTTGTTTAGATTTTTATCGAGCTTCAAATTTTTTGTTTAATTGTTAATCTAGTCGTGCTTTAACGAGCTTCAGTCAAGCCGAGCATGAAACTTGCTTAGCTTGATGTTTTTACACATATTTTATTATTTTTTTACTAATTGAGCCAAGCTCGAGCCGAACTTTACCTTTTATTGAACGAAAAAATGTGTTCAAATTTAGTTCATTATGTTAACTAATCAAATTCAAACGAGCTTTTAATGATCAATCATGAGTCGAGTAGCCTTGTTCGTTTCCAGCCCTATCTCTGGTCCTCTTTCTTCTCATTTCACATTGATTTAGGTATAGCCAATGAGCAAAGAAAACCCTTTTGAGTAAATACCAAGTGGGGCGGTTTTCTTGCAATCTTAATGAATAGGGATAATTACAATAAACTCCCTGAGGTTCGGGCTAGTTACAAAAGAAATCCAGAGATTTTTGAAAATTACAAAAAAATCCCTTAAGGTTGACTCTATTTTACATTTCTCCCTTCATAAACAAAAAAATTCAAAACACCCCCTGGTACTTATACAAATATTAAAATTACTCCCTTAAATTTAAGACAGAATCAAACTTGAGGGGACTTTTTGTAATTTTGAAACATTTTCTGGATTTTTTTGTAATTAGTCCAAACCTCAGGGAGGTTTTTGTAGCACTTCACATGAAAAGCATAAATCAAATACAAGCAATCTATAGCCTACAGACATCAAGTGATTGGACAAATAACAAGTATCAACATATCTAATACCACATAAGAACTGCATATAAAAAATTCTGCAGCCATGCAACTTGAGTTTCAGTGCTGCAGAGAAATTCAAAGGCTATAAATCTGTTCAAATCTGAATCAAGACATTATAGAGTCGTCCTGAAAAAAAAAGGCGCATTTCATTGTTATTCACAAATTAAACCGACGGGGAACAAAAATATCCATTACACAAAAACAAGAAGAATTTAGCATACAAACCCCTGAAATTCATTTCATGTACAAATATGACCTCATGCTTTAATACAGCGACAAACCGAGAGTGGAGTTTGCATCTACTACACAAATGGCGTCCAATGATATTTTATGCTCAACAAACACTTGAAATTCCTGTGACTATAAGAAATTGACGAACATGTTTTTGCACCTACATTTACAAATCCTAGTGTCAAAACCCTAGTGATGGAGACAACAATGTGAGTGATGTCAAAAGAAAAAAGAACATACAGAATATCTGGACGCTCTACAGTTGACACGTGTCACCTTGTTCCGGCTTCATTAGCCGCAGGCACTTCTTCTGGGTAATTAGACATGTCGATATCGATGAGGGAAAAATCATCAGACACAGGGACGGTATTTGATGCATCTATGAGAGACGACGGGTTCACTGTGTCTAATTTCACAGTATCGTTTGTTGCACCAGAAATTTCAGGACTGCTACTTTCTGAAGATGATAGACTGGCTAATTGTATGTCTTCCAATTTGTTTCCAAACATGTTTTTGTTTCTTCTAACATTATCCATTTCGGGGCCAGTTGGGACAAAAGTCCGAGCCCTGTACTTCCTTGATCCATCATCACCCTCACTAGGATTGTAGAGCACATAATCATGGTAGGTAGGCGCAAACTGTAAGAAATAAAAAACGCAGAAAATGAGAATACTGGTATTAAAATAGAGATAATTACAAATACCCTTAAGCTTATGCCTAAGTACCAAAAAAAGCACCAAGTTATCTTTCAAAATTATAAATATACCCGTGACATGTGTTTGTTTCTATTGAACAAGTTGCACCTATTGAGGGGTTTTGTTGGGAAGAGGGGGAGGCAAATTGTACAACTAATACAACCATCAAGGAGGTATTTGTTATGCCTCAAGGGGTATTTGTAATTTTAAAAGATAACTGGATTTTTTTGTATTATTGTAAATAGACTAAACCTCAGGGTAGTTTTTGTAATTATCCCTATTAAAATAACATGAATTGGGCTCATGAGAAAACATATGCCTTAACTGGCATATCCTTTACCTGGTGTACTGTATCATGGTAAAAGTCATTTAATTTCAATGCGTGTGCAAGGCTTGCCGTGAAGCCATGATTTGCACCGATATTTGCACCAGCATACACTTTGTAAGGAAAGGCATAAAGATGCCCAATAGCAGCAATAAGCATCTCAACACAGATTATGAAATTTTGGAATTGTGCAGCTTCCTTAGTGTCCTTTATTAATCCAGACTTTGCAGCAAGAAAAACCAAAACGCCCTGCAAGAGAAAAAATCTTATAACATCATCACAAATCTCAGCACATAAGTTTAATCATCAAGCACAAGGCAGATATCAAGCTTACATAAACCAGATAAAAATGATGCTTCTTGTTTGTTTATATATATTGACTGCAACTATAACAATATTCCACGATATCAAAATATAAATATATATCATCACAATATTCAAGCGAAAACAAAAGGAATGGTGCGATGTAAGGGATCACATAGTTATCAAGCAAAAGAAAATGTGCAATCTAAGGCAAGCCACAGAAAGTGATAATAAACAACAAAAAGAGTTAACACTCAGGCATAATAATGACAGAAGGGATGGAGTCACATATCTTGGCATGCATTACAGCTCTACTACAGTGATATCAAATAGTTACTTGTTGATCTGACCACAAGATATCACAGTATTACACTTAATTCAAGCCATTGATGAGAAAATAAATATGGAAGTGATGGTCGCCACATGGTCATGGCAATTTGATTAACTCAGGATCTGGAGAAAAAGGACAACACATAGAAGTCCATAAAAGAAGCATTGAGAAGAATCAGATTGCATGAGAGGTGGAAAGCTAGGGTGCCTAAAGCGCAAACAACATGATCCAGCGAGGGATTCATTAGGATAAAAGCTCATCTCACCATTGGGAATCTCAGATTACTCACACCAATACCCTTAGTACATCATCATCATCATCAACTGCACCTTATCCCCCTATGTGGGGTCGGTGGTGTGAAGTTTAGTGTCAATTAATTGTCTAAAATTAATTAACACTACAAATTCACACATAAAGCAAAGTGGCAAAGTTTTACGCCGGATGCCCTTCTCGACGCAACCTTCATACGAAGGAGAAATGAGATGAAATTCCAAAACCATCATCATCATAGGTTTTTCCACTTGCATGGAAAATGTGATGGGACGGCGATGAATTGAGATAGTTGCTCTAGTCATATCCCATTACATGATTGATATTATAAAATTTTTCGAGCGAGCTCAATGAATATACAAGAGAAACAGGAAAAATACAGATTATAAGGCATCTGCTGACTGCTACCTTGCATCTGTGTTTAAGAATAGAAAACACCTATTTACAGAAGATACTGGTATCATAAACCACATAAAAGCTAAAAATCAGACCACACCCAAGTTGACAAATCAAACAATCAAAGCATCATCTACAATCAAAAAAATCAACTATGAAAGGTAAATTGCATTTTAGATCTGAATAAGTAATTGGCAGACAACATCAAATGCAAGTCGAGCCAGAACAATGGGAGTCCTCCCGGGAGAAATCAGGACATCTATATTCATGAGATGACAATGGAAAGCAGTGCGACGAGCATAAGTTTAAATATGGCAATAAAAGCAAGCAAACTTTCAATCTCACTCGTTTCTGTATATTGATATTCTACCATAGTCTACCTGCCAGTATTTAAAAAATACTGCAAACTTGATTATGATATAGTTGGGAACTTGATTAAATGGCTGAAGCAAATCAGAGAAAACAGGACATCGATACTCAGGAGATGGCAACGGAAAGGAACATGACAACAGCAATGTTCAGTAAAGCAATAAAAGCAAGCAGACTTTCAACATCACTTGTTTATCTAAGCTGATATTCGACCAGTACCGTACCTGCCAGTATGTAAGAAATACTACAGACTTGATTATGATAAACTTGGGAACTGGATTGAATGGCTGAAGCAAATCTCTGCAAGCCATGTAAAACAAGGCCAACGCATAAAGTGCCACCGAGTAGGAGATTGTGTAGATAATGGTTAGGTAGAGATAGGATTGCATTGGGTTGAAATTCCCATCTTCATATTTCCCTTTTGCATAAAATATAAAAGTAATTACGACTAGAATGGGCTTCAGGATCACAAACTGTAAACACCCTTGTTTGCACCTTCGTATAAAGCGGCTGCATAGCATCAACAACCATAAGTTAATCAAAACCAACATAAGAGGTGTGCAACATTCACATGTGTAGTACTCAAGAGAAATATTTATTTCTAAAAACAACTGCAAAGGCTTTCAAACAATACATCCTAAACGAGATATAAAGCAAACAACTTATTAGTGACTACTGAGCAGCCAAAAAAATGACATTGTAATGGAAAATTAAACCCTTTGGATATATAAAGCCACTCACACATACTCAACAACTCACTCGAAAAAGAGATGGTAATGACAACAGCCCATCTAAAGCAGTAAATCCACAGTAGATGACAAAATGATCAAGTTTACAAGAATCAGACAGCTGTTGGATTATCTAAATAGTCAGAAATATCAAAGAAAAATTAGAACTTCAAATATGACAACCCTCCCAACTAAAAACAGCCTTCAGCAAAAGTTGTCAAATGTAAGCACATCACATCAACTTCTAAAAGCCTTTGCAGACCTACAGTAAGACACTATAGAGTTTGAAAAAATAAAGGGCAAATGTACAATAATACGCCGCACCCAAAATTTATCAACAACATTGTTTGTCTCTGTTGCATCACCACATAAACAGTTAAAGGTGGCCCCTACTTTAACACTCTGGTCATTGAATACAAATTTGTGATATAACGTAAAAGCAAAAATGAAAATATAAGAATGAAAGAACCCAATATCTACTTAAGTATATCCACCTACTATTTTCACACCCCAATCAAATCATTTACTCGAAAAACACTTTCAACTTAAAGAAACTAAAACACTCATGGAACATGATGGTCAAAACCTAGAAGATCAATTTCGACCGTGCTCAAGATGAGGATGAGTAAGTTGAACGCACATCACCATTCAAGTAAACAGTAGTTTCATGAATAGATGCCTTACCCATCCAATGGCATTGGGGGGAAGCAACAAGTCATTAAGCACCAATTTGGCTTCAAAACTTTGCCAGACAGACTTACCACGACAGCTCCTGGACCACCTACCCATGCTAAGCACAGTGATAAGAAATTATAGATGACCCAAGCTTCATATCTGCAACAACATATAATCAGCTTAAGAATCATCGAATTCAAGGGGCAAAACAAGTGAGCAACAAGAGCTAAAACAGCATAGTGAACCAATCATGGCTAAATTCAGACAAAGGCAATTAAAGATTGGGATAATGGCAATATAGCAGGTTAATAGTAGCATATGTAATTAACACATGAAAGCAAACGCAAGGTCAAAGAAGTAGGTATCTGGCTATGCATTGGAGTACATTCCGGGATCTAAAATCTATTGGATTCTAGACTGTCCAAGATGTGCTAAACATACCATAAATTTACTTTCACCATGTTTCAAATGCACTGAAAATACGCGCAGCATTATAAGAATAGCATCATTTTGTACCATGGTCATTGGTCACGCACAACAATTTATTTATTCAAATTCATCATAATAATGACACTGCCCAAATTGACATAAAAATATAAAAAACACAAACAAAAACGCCAACACATTCATCTTAGATAAAAAGGCATAATCATCGAATCAATCATCGATTACATGTAGGATGCGGTCCTACCTCGAAGGGAAGAAGAAAAAGAAAAAGGGTGTGGGGGTTACATTTGAATAATTACAAGCCAAAAAAATTGACGATAGCAGTTTCCCCACTTAGTAGTTTGAAAACATGTTAAAGGATACTGTACAATATTAAGTAAAAGTTTAAACAATAGTCTAATTACTGTACTGTAACCTATCCGGTGATACTGGCCCAATGTCAGCCAAGTTCAACCAACAACTCAGTTATTATCTTCATACCATTCCCTAAAATTTATTAAAAGAGACCATTAGTCAAAGTGCCCATGATTTGATATAATGCGCAATATGAAAGAGCAGAATTGCTGTTTGCCGTCATAAACCCGTCTTGGCAAAGGCTAAATTATCACCATAACTTAACAATTTTTACCACTCCAGATCACGAACTACTCATGATATTTATGTATTTCGCTCAAAAGAAGAAAAAACAATGCACTTAATTCCCAGCATAAACAAAATGAAGTGATCTTCTATCTGGACCACAAGAGAATAATGAAGTCCAGCTTCAAAACTGTGAGTCGCTCTACACACTCTTAGTTACATTAAAAGATATAAAACTAATTAGAGTGTGTCCAAGATTTCCTCCAAAGTTATGTTAAAAGGAAAGCATATAATGGTAACAACAAATAGTAAGCAAAGCACACGAATCGAGTGACCCGGAAAACTAAAAAACAAAAAGAGAGAGAGAGAGAGAGAGAGAGAGAGAGAGAGAGAGAGAGAGAGAGAGAGATGAATGATTCTTGAATAAACATCAGTAAATGGTAAAAGTTTGATAAAAGGAAAAAAAAGGATTAGAGAAGAATTAAAAAAAACTACCATGTGATTAACAAAAGAAATAAGACATGAGAAATATGAGAGAGAGAGAGAGAGTATAGATTAAATAGCCATTTCAAGGAAGAAAAAGAGGGGGAAAAAGGAACAGCGTAGATCATTTATTAGTTTATTATTGATTGTGCCAAATATAAAGAAAGAAATGCCATCACCATACTTACATTTCTCTGATTGAATTGAAGTAAATTGTGCTTTTGTTTAGGACCAGGGACAAAAAAGACATCAATGCGTAAACCTGTTGCACAACCAATTCCAAGATGGTCAGAACACATTTACAAGAAGATTAAGGTAATAAAATTGAATAACTCCATCAGCAATGAACATAAAAAAATGTTTTTGTTTGTTATTGTCATTAGTATGCAAACATATTTACAAGCTTTAACGCAACATATGTTAACCAAGGAAAAGTTTTGCAATATGAGTGTTGGAGTGTAAGGAGTTTCGGACAAGGGTTAAACTTCATCTTATTAAGCTGTTGGCGTTTAACTATTTATGGTCTAGAGTTTGGGGCCACTTTGATTTATTTCAAAGGGCTCACATCGTGAAAGGGTCATTCTTTAGTTCAGAAATGAAGTCTAGGATAGGAATCTCAAAATCTATGAGAAATCTTGGTTAAGATAGTTGCTTCCTTAATTAGCCCCTACTTTATCTCATTTTAAAAATAGGGTTAAAAATTCCAGCAACCCATATGCATTTGTTAACTCAATTCGACATTAAATTAATTCTTGTAAGAATTGATGTTAGTATTTATGAATTTGCCCCGCGCTTACAAGGGTGAAGGAACTATTTCTCTCTATCTTCTCTTTTTGTCTCGTCTCTCCTCATCATTCATCAGATTTAACTATTCTGGGACACCGTTCACAACACCCAAGAACAGCCTTGACATTGTTCGTTTCTTTATCAAATTCAGGTCTAATACCTCTGCCTAATTTCAATCTACCACAAGACAGATAATCCTTCTCTTTCGTCAACTTTGCAGTCAGTCACTTCAGTGCACAGATTTATTCCTTCACTGCCTATTAAAAAAAACTATACACTTGGCCAAACAGCATATATGTAACCATGAGATGGTGGTTGCTGACACACATATACAGGAAAAGAGCGCCACCACCAAAGAATAGTGCCTTCGATGAGAGATATGAACAAGAAGCTTCCAGAAAACTAGTATTTTTGGGGCTCCAATGAGCCTGAAGAGTATAACATATCCAAAGAGGTAACGCACGGATCTATTCTGAAAACAGGCAAAAGTTTTCCTACAATACTTCAATACAAGAAAAGGGGGAAAATAGAGTAGCAAAAGGCTGACGCCTGTCACACTAGAAAGAGAAACAAGGCAGAAAAAGCAGCAGCCACAGAAGCTCTCTCCAATCTCCATGGCATCTACTACAATAAACTAAAGCTAGAAAAGAATCAGCGTTTCCAAATACAAATGCAACTGCAGACTAATGAATGTGTCAAATGAGACATCCAAAGCTCCACCGTTCTCCCCAGATAATTAAACAGCCTAAGTAGTCTGGACAGACTTTCTTTCAATTTGATGCTCTAATAATAAGAACCAAATGTACTGATACAGGAAGTCTTTTGTTATTACCTGAATCGTACTGGAAATTGTAGTATCAATTTCATGTGAAATGGTTATCTGCTAGTTTTGATAGTTAGATGACCAGAGCCTTTATGTTTTGCAAGGGTTTCCCCTCAATGGCTGTGTAAGATGAAAACTATATTTCTCTCCCAATGTATGTTAGTGGATAAAAAGTTTTGCATTTTACACTCTCCCAATGTATGAATTAATGGATAAAAAGAAACCGAAATGGAGGAAGATACCAAAACAGCAACATATTCTTTAGCTGCTGTTTATAATGAGAATTGCATGTGTGCTGCTTTGGCACTCATTCAATACAATGCAAGTAATCTTACCCTAGTCGCCTACGACATAACATCCACTACAGCAGGAGTACATATTACATAAATTGAGACTCACTTTCCTAGAGACTTTAAGGTAGAACAAAAACATGGCATGACATGTAAACTTAACTCCACTCCAACTCATAGTCTCACACACACAAAACATATCTTATACTCTAGTCGTCACAGCAGATCAATCAATTCCTTTCTAGGAAACAACTCTTAAGGATTTACACATCTTCAAAAGGCTCCCCAAGGCACATCTGACAAATGGATGAATGATCATTCAGAAAACTAAAAATAGAAGGTGTATGAGCATAAAAATTGTATATGGGTTAAGTATACAATCACAAAGCATAAAATAGAATATTTAATAAGCATAGAATATTTTGGTTAGGCATACTATCGCACAAACATTATCAACAGTGATCAAGAATAATTGAAAGATTCAACTGTATAAATCAGAAGCACATTATCAAACATATCAACGAGAAGTCCAATGCAGAGTAGTAAGATACTCACAGGAACCATAAAGATGATACGGACAATGTATCTCTGATATATGGGCTCGGTATAATTCAATAGATGTTTGTAAATGTGGAGAATCGCCAATGTCATTGCGCCAATTGTACAAGGCAATGCTATCAGTATGTAGTATATCGCCCCATTCTCGGTCCAGGCTAAAAATCACACACCCAAATAAAGCTCTTCTCCAAAAGAAAGCCTAATGGTATACCAAAAATATCATCAATTGCTAAGAACGATGCCATACAACACCACGATGAAATAACAGCGAATAATAGAAATGCATAGGAAAAATCAACACAAACCTCGATACTAGAATTCAGTTCTTTGTCTTTTCAAGGGATTGAAACAACTTTTACTGCTACTCATCGAATGACCTATTTCCCCCAAATTCCTCGAAGCTTGTAAAAACCCTAACACCCAACAGAAGGTTACGTAGTTCCAACGCAAATACAGAAAATAAATAACAACGATCACAAACTGTTCGATATAAAGACTACAAGAACTTCAAAACAATGCACAAGTCCAAGATTCAATCAGAAGTTTGAAAAAAAAACGAAAAATCAAAATGGGTCGCCTAAATGAATCGAAATTGTCGCTACGGAGTGCAAAAATTACGAGCAGAAACCAATCTTGAAGACGAAATAAAAGGAAAATGAGTCCAATTCCTCGACTCACCTTATCGACGGAATCGAGGGGGAAACCGGCAGTTGTTGGCACACAAAAAAGCAACCGAAAATCGATTGACTAAAATACTAAATAGATCTGTTTTGGAGAAGCATTGGGATTGTTGAAAACAGGGCAAAAAATCGGAAGAATGCTGGAGCAAGGCGCGGCCGTGGGGGCTGGACAGGCAATAATGGCGGCTTAGTTACAAGTTTTTTGCTGTGCTCTGTTGTCATTGCTTAAACCAATTTCAATTTGTATTTAAAAATTAAAATACTCCATTAATCATAAAAACATTAAATACACTTGATTTTGCATCCTCTAAACCTTATATTAAGACTTAATTATTAAGGTTGTCAAAGTAAAAGACTTAATTATAAGGGATGTTTGACTGTTTGGAATTATTAAAGAAAAATGATCATAAACTCTTGCTACATAAAAAAATAGTATTTAGTATTTTTTGCAAATGAATTAGGAAATTTTAATAAATTATCCCTCCACGCTCGGACGGGGACATCAATGAAAAATGCTCCCAAATTATTAAAATTTGATTTATGTCTTTACATCCGTATCTGTCAACCTAATTGTACATCATAAAAATTAAATTATCAATTTTTTTGCAAATTCAAGAACAACTACAACCATAAAACTTAAATTATATATAACAATATCAAATTATACTTCTTCTAAAAATACAAAAACTTTACCAATTTACTATATTCAATAAAATGCAAACTCAAATTCAATATAAGAATATTTACAACAAACCCTTGAAGTTCGGGCTAATTACAAAAAACTCAAAAGGGTTTAAAAAAAAATACTTGACACTTGATATCGTCTCATATTTTCCCCTTCATAAGTACAAAAATATTTTAACATCACCCTAACTTTTATAGAAATATTACAATTATCCCTTAAAGTTAAGACAAAAAAGCCTCATATTTGTTTTTGTAATTTTCAAAAACTCTTGGATTTCTTTGTAATTAGCCCAAACCTCGGGGTTTTTTTGTAATTATTCTCGAATAAAATGAACACCATCAAAACTAACAGATTATCCATAGCTTCGGATCCGCAATGAAAAAAAAAAATGCGGGCGAGAAGCGGGAAATGAATAGAAAACTCCAATAAAATCCTTGCAAAGAACATCGAATCACACACACAAAAAGGAGTTGTGAATTGTGGTATAGGATAATGTTTACGGGAGCGAAAGCGAGCTTCGATAGTAATTAGGTTCGATTGAAAATATTTTCATTGTGGTTTGAAACTATGGATAAGGTTAGTTTTGATATGTTCATTGTATTTAATTGAATATGAGTTTGCATTTTATTTGAAATGGCAAATTGGCCAAGTCTTTTGAATTTTTAAAATGGGTTTATTTGATATTGTTGAATATAATACAAAGAATGAGTTTGTTGTTATAATTGTCCTTGAAATATGCAACAAAATTGTGAATTCAGTTTTTTTTAACCAAAATTTGGTGGGCGGTGATGGCTCAACAACACCAAAAGGGTTAGGCATTTAAACACTAGCATATGGAAACTCAATCTTACTATCATAAATCTTACCACTTTGAAGAATAGTGATGGCTTGTGCTTGTGTTGATTGACTAAGCAATGTTTCCTTCTTAAAGACATGTCGAGGTATCTCGCAAACTTGAGTATCAATTCGCTTAACAGAGGCCTCCAAGGATTCGAACCGTTTATTATTACCTTATTATGTTTGCAGCTAACTTGAATAAATGAATTCAAACTCTCTTCTAATGTACGTCGTGGTGGTTGCTGCGGTTGATAAATTTTTGAGTAAAATTTGCCCAATTAAAATTAGGGTGAGTCTCTGGATTATATGTTTGCGAAAGGGTCATTCTTTGGTTATTCTTGAATCTCTTGAATAAGCGTTGACTTGTGTCCGTCCATCCATCGATCATTTTCGTGAATGAAATTACAAATATTGGCACCATGCCCATAACCATCACAAATCCCACAAGACTCATCGAAGAGGCGTTGGAGATCCACGAACTACAAATAATTGAACTTGCTTAGTGAGTTTCACTAAGTGATTGGTGATCTCATATAATGGAGTCACCTAGTCCGTCACCCATCTACCCTGCGCCCCTACGTTTGTGATCTATTATTCATAATCTCAAATAGGTCATAGATGTTCTCGCCTCGTGTGCGCACCATATCATCTCGATGTATTGTAAACCATGTATCGATAAATAATGTCAACCCATCATAGAAAAATCGATTCAATAACTCCAATGGATAATTATAGTGTGAGCACCTAATCAATAAACCCTTAAAGTAATCCCAAGTCTCGTGAAAGGGTTCACCACTCGATTGGCTAAAAGTAGTGATCTTAGCCCGTTGATTTGCAGATTCTGCTGAGAATAATATTTCCCATGAATTTGTTGTAGATTTGTTTCCTATTAGTTAGAGAATTAAGAGACAAAGACATAAGCCACAACTTGGCTCAATCTTTTCAAGTGTGTAAGGAAACATCTCATCGCAACTAATCTTCATTCAAACCTTTTAGAGGAAAAGTTTGAATGATCGCATAAAACTCCTGGATGAAATTGAGGGGATCTTCGTTTGACATACTATAAAAGGATAACAATTGATTGGAATGGATCATTTTAAGTTCATAATTTCAATTTGCCTCCCTAATTGGATATACGGAGTTGTCGTTCAATGACGGGTCTAACAAAATCTGTCATCGAGCGTTGTGATTGCTCTTGATTATTAGTCATTCCGGTGCTTGTTGCGGGTTCTTTTTTAGGAATTTATTCTTGAAATTCCTTAGTGCTTTCACTACTTTCGGAAGAATCATCAACTTCGTCGTTGGGCATTTTGGAACCCAATGGATATCGTCCACGAACAACACAAGTTCCCCTCCCCTTGGGATTCTTGCATCCTTGCATAAACAACACTAGGAAAACAGATCAAACGCACATGAGAAATAAAAGCTAAAATAAAAATAAACAAAAAGAATCATAATATAAAAACATGAAAATAAACACAATAATTATTACGCTTAAATTCTTCCCCGTTAACGACACCAAAAACTTGTTTAATCGCTAAACACCTAAATTAATCTAGCGATGATCGCAAAGAGTACGAGATCAATTGTAAGGCGACAAGTAATCACAAGTCATCTCTCAAAGAAGGCTTAGACGATAAATGAGTATTATATGTTACAAATAACAGAAAATAAACTAGACACTCTAAAATTGCAAGTTGAAGTTAATTTTAAAAAAAAAAAAAAAAAAAAATTGGGTAGCATTTATAAGTCTTTAGGGTGAGTGGAAAAGGAATTTAAAGAGTCTGCTCCATATCTGAACACTATCTGCATCTATGGAGGGTTTTCGTATGTTACGCAAAAGAGTGCATTTTCCAGTGGTGTGGATGTTGATGCGGATGAAGTCTCTCTGGTATTAACAAATAGCATTGCTTTAGAAGCTCTGCAAGGCGACATTTCTCAATACCAGAGAGAGAACTCTAAATGGTTTTAGACAAGGAAAATTTACAGTTCTTGTTGCCACTGATGTTGCTGCTCGTGGGCTTGATATTAGGGGTGGCAAATCGTGTTATCGTGTCGTGTTTCATGTCGACACGATAACGACAAACACGAACACGACCACGATAAGGATGCCGCTCACGACACGAAACACGATAATTTTCGTGTCGACACTACACGACCACGATAAGTCAAAAACAAATAGAAAATGATTTATATGTTAATACACGATAACAAATTACATGATATTACACGACAATACACGATACAAACATATAAAAATTCTGGTTATCGTGTCACTAAGGTAAACGTGTCATTATTGTGTTCGTGTCGTGTCATTATCGTGTTACTAATATGTAACCGTGTCATTATCGTGTTCTTATCGTGTTCGTGTCTTATCGTGTTACTAATATGTAACAGTTGGAGTGAAGTAGTTGCCCAAAAACTGATGGAACAGAAAGGAGTTGACGCGCTTGTCGCTGCTATAGGTACCTTAAGTGGCTTTTCCCAGCCTCCATCATCTCGGTCTCTTATTACTCATGATCAGGTAGATGATACAATTACAAGTTTTCATACTTTGAATGTCTCAATTTCTAAACTAATGCTTCTGTCTTGTTTGATTTCTTTGGTATGTATAACGCAAGAAGTGCTTTTCTCAACACTCTAAAGGAAGCGACACTTTTTCTTTGAAAGCTATAGTCATATGATTCTCATGTCATATGAGTTGGGGATATATATCAAGGTCCTATTATCAGTTTACTGATGTCTATTTGCATATTTGAATTTGCCTTAATTATGCAGTTGCCCGCCATGCAAGGACGACGGGCCTCCAAGTGATTATTATGGCAGGTTTTTAAGCACTAAGAGGCGCACTCAAAGAAGTTCAAGGGACAACAACAGAGGTTTTAGAACTTCTCGAGATTGGTTGGATAATGATGTTGGACAAGAACAATTTTATAATATTAAGGGTTAATCACAAAAGATATCCTTGCGGTTCAGTCTAATTACCAAAAACCGTGCTATTTTCAAAATTACAAATACCCTATTGACATTTGTTTCTATTTACAAATTGCACCCTCAAGAGGGGTAATTGTTCGGTGAATACAAACGTCACTGGATTTTTCGTAATACCTTAAGGGTTATTTGTAATTTTGAAAGATAATTGATTTTTTTTTGTAATTAGGCTAAACCTCATGGGTAGTTTTTATAATTTATCCTAATGTTAATCCATTATAACTACACATCAGAGTACTTGTTTAGTTTCAACCTTCAGATGGTGTGTTTCACAATGGGGATTTTCTATTTTGTCCATGAGGTTCAAATGTGTGTGAAATTTTACTCCATATTTTCATCATTCAAGAAGTATATTTCCCCATCATTTTATCTTTAGTTGAAATGAATTCAAAATGTATATATTTCACAGAAGCATTGGCAGTGCATGTTTCAACTGTGGAAAGACGGTCACAGAGCATAAGAATGTCCTAGCAAGAAGGGTTTTTAGTTGTGCCGTCAGTTAAAAAAAGTCGTCATATGGTCCCTGCTCGTAAACAGGTGAAAAGTTCAAGCCATAGGTGTTGGGTAAAATTTTCTGGTGTATGGTTTTTTTTGGAAAATCATTTGGATTTAGTGTATGGTTTAAGTCGAGGCCACGATTTCGAATCGATCTCGCAAGAAAAACGCCCGTATACCGAGTGCTTACGGTTCCGGCGCTCGCCTCTAAGATACAACGACTTTAACTGTTCCGGTTAGCAGCAAAGAAACCGGAACAACAGCGAACAAGACAAGTGTTTGACTACTTTCAAGCTTTCAAGGAGGAAAATGGGCAAGATGCAAAAATGCAATGCTCGATTTTATGTTATCTGATTAATTTCGTCTTTTTCGTATGTTTTTGAGACACGGGGATTGACTATTATAGACTTTAGACGCCCGTATGGAAAGAACATATCTTTTGGCTCGAAAAGACATCTTTTCTTTGAACAGACGCACTGCTGCTTGGAGAGCACGGCAAGACGCACGGGCGTGCGCTGCCCGTGCGTGCGAGCTCAACCTTTCGGCCCGGCTCGACCCAGGACGCACGGGCGTGCGCCGCCGCCGTGCGTGTAGGCGCAGACCCTCGGCGGTAGCACGACCCGACCCGCAGGCGTGCTCCTGCCCGTCTTGGGTAGGAAGTTTTTTCCAGTTGAACTCTTTTAATTAATTACAAAAATTAATTAAATCTATTTAATTAATTAAATATTTTAAAGGTTTTGGTCAAAAGAATAAGGGCCTTGAAGCCCAAGCCCAAGCCCAGGCCCACGGCCCACGACCGGCCGGCCGGCCGTGGCGGCGGTACACAGCGTGTGCTTTGACCAAACCCACAAGCATGTAGGTCTCCTTTAAAAACTTGGGTTCTCCACGGGCCCAAACCCATTTGTCAACTTAGAATAAATAAAGTATGCAACTTTACCTATTTTTTCCTATGTGGGATGGAACATCTCTCCTCCCCCACATTTTCCATTTTCCATACCATTTATTTGTATTAAGTGGCTAACTTCTAGCATTAATTTCTCATTCAAGGAATCGGTTTGAGAAATTCCAAATGCTATTCTCATCTACTCTCTTAGTAGAATTTTTACAAATAATTTAATTCCATTTTTCACAAATGGAAACCACTTAATTGATTGGTCAAAATCGGGTCAACACCCCATTTATCAAAGACCAATTCCAACAATCCCCACATGAATGAAATTAATGCATGCGTGTATGCAGATTCGCTTGAAAGTCTCGCGAATCGTTATTGCATCGAGGATAGGTAGCTTGTGGCTTTGAACCTTCCTTAGTAAAATCTTATCGGATTTACTAGGCCGCTTAGTGACGCGATGTCTTGAACTACTCGTAGTTTGTGTAAACCAAGACAACAAGATCTTACACAATAACAACTCTAACACTTGTTGTTCTCACGTTGTGTCCATTTCGCCCTGGACCATATCTTAGATTCATAAGTTGTTTCATTTGAAGCGGCCATTACTTCTCACTTATATAGGTGATCTCCTATTGAAGAGTATCCTGCAATACTCCACCTTTCGGTATAGGAATCATTAAAAGTCTTAAACTTAACCTCACCACATTCAAAGTGAGGTTTAAATACACTTGGATGTATCGAGAATGAGCTAACACATTTTCAGTGTTCAATTTGAACATTCATAACTTAGTTGTCCCGTTGAACCAAGGTCTTGGGATCTCCGATTCACAAGGTTGGGTTACCGCTTATGAACATTCTTTAAGTTGTGGATTTTAAACCCATTCCCTTAACAGTTTATACGGTGATCTCGATTTATACCTTTTTGTAAGCGGATCGCAAGGTTTTTCTTTGACTTCACATAGTCAACCGAAATAACCCCATTCGAAATCAACTGCCTAATGGTATTGTGTCTCGACGTATATGTCTAGACTTACCATTATACATATCTTTTGCTTTGATTGCCGATAGATTCTTTGATTGACTATCACGTGTATCATAGCAGCCCGGTGAGGCACGGGCTTATTCCAACAAGGAATATCCTCTAAGAAGTTTCTAAGCCGTTCTCGCTTCTTCTCCGACTTTATCCAAAGCAATGAACTCGAATTCCATAGTGGATCGAGCTATGCACGCGTCTGCTTAGAAGACTTCCATGACACCATTCCTCCTCCACCTATTGTGAAAACAAATCCACTTGTGGACTTGGAGTCTTTTGTGTCGATATCCAATTGGCATCACAAGTATCCTTCTAATTCTTTGGATATCTTGTATAAAGTATTCCATAGTTCATGGTATACTTTAAATATCTAAGTACTTTGTCACGGCTTTCCGTGATCCGTACTTGGGTTCTTGTGAACTACTTAGTTTACTCACTTTGAATATGCAATGTCCGGGCGTGTACGATTCGTTAAGTACATCGGGACCGCCAATTACCCTTGCATATTCGGTGAGAAACGGTTCGCCTCTATTTTTGGCCAAGTGTAGACTTAGATCTACAGGTGTCTTTTAGGGGCGTCAAAAGCATTAAACCTCCCGAGTATGCTTTCGACATAATGGGATTGTGACAAGACAATTCCATACAAGTTCTAGAGATTTTAATCCCTAAAATAACATCAGATAATCCCATATCTTTCATGTCAAAGTTCTTCTTTAACATGTTCTTAGTCTTCATGATTAAATCATGACTACTTCCCATAATCAACATATCATCTACATAAAGGCATACTATGACGTAATCATTTGTAGTACCTTTAATGTAGACGCACTTGTCACATTCATTGATCTTGAAACCGTTTGACTTCATAGTAGTGTCAAACTTTTCGTGCCATTGTTAGGTGCTTGTTTTAGTCCATAAAGTGACTTAACAAGTTTACACACCTTTCGCTCTTGGCCGGGTGCAATGTACCCTCGGGTTGTTCCATATAAATTTCCTCTTCAAGTTCCCCATTCAAGAAGGCAGTTTTAACGTCCATTTGATGTATCTCAAGGTTATGCAAAGCTGCAATAGCAATGAGAACACGAATGGACGTAATCCTCGTGACAGGAGAATATGTATCGAAGAAGTCATATCCCTCCTTTTGTCTAAACCCTTTAGCTACCAATCGGGCTTTATACTTGTCAATAGATCCATCTGCTTTATACTTCCTTTTAAGGATCCACTTGCATCCCAAAGGCTTGCAACCGTGGGGAGATCAACCAACTCCCAAGTGTGATTTTGCATGATGGAATCTATCTCATTATTGATAGCTTCTTTCCAGAGAGGAGCTTCTGGACTAGACAATGCTTCTTGAATAGTTCGGGGTTCGTTTTCTAACATATAAGTTAGAAAATCAGGACCAAAAGACTTAGCTACTTTTGTCCTTTTACTGCGTCTTGGTTCCTCTTCATCATCACTTTGAGGTAACCTTGCAGTTTCATAAGTCCGTTACTTGAACTTTCTTCTTTCCGTTCTTTGTTCGGAAAGATATTCTCGAAAAGAATACATCATTCCTTGATTCAATGATCATACCTTCATTTATATCGGGAATAGCCGACTTAATGCACTAAAAAAGCGATATGCACTACTATTGTTAGCATATCCAATGAAAGCACAATCGATCGTCTTCGGACCGATTCTTACTTGTTTTGGCTTAGGCACTTCGACTTTAGCCAAACACCCCCACACTTTAAGGTATTTGTATGACGGTTTACGTCCTTCCATCACTCATATGGAGTTTCATTTTTACCTTTGTGTGGGATCTTATTAAGAATGTAGTTCGCAGAAAGTATGGCTTCCCCCACAAATTTTGGGGTAAGCGTTTAACTTAACAACATCGCATTCATCATCTCCTTAAGAGTACGATTCTTGCGTTCGCAACACCATTTGATTGAGGTGAGTAAGGTGCGGTCGTTTGATGAATTATACCCGCTTCCGAACAAAATTCTTCAAACGGAGCAACATACTCTCCATCTATCACTTGAATCATCTTAATTTTCAAATTAAGTGATTTTCAACTTCATTCTTATAAGTTTTAAAAGCTACTAAAGCTTCATCTTTGAGTTTCAAAAGATATACATAACAATATCTTGTGCAATTGTCTATAAACGTTATGAAGTACTTTTTCCCACCTCGAGTTTGCACAAGTTTTAAGTCACACATCCGTATGAATTAACTCGAGTGGTTTTACTTTCGTTTGCGAATGAAACGGTGCCTTGGCCAATTTTGCTTCAACACAAATTTCGCATTTGTCTTGTGAATCGGTTTTAAACGTAGGTATTAAATCCAGATTCACTAACCTTTTAATTGTGTTGAAGTTTACGTGTCCTAATCTATCATGCCATAAATTAGAACAATCCAACAAGTAAAGCAGCGAATAACGTTTTTATTCTTCGTCTCTTGGCGGAAAAATGGCATTGAGACATCTTAAACATGCCCTTATCAAGGTAACCTTTACATAAAAAGCGACCATTCTTGGTCATTACAAACTTGTCGGACTCAAACACTTGCTTCAAATCCGCCTTGCTAAGCAACGGACCGGAAACCAAGTTCTTGCGGATGTCCGGGACATGCGGACATCTACAAGCGTAAGCTCCTTCGGAAGTCATCTTGAGCACCACCTTTCCAAGCCCAACGATGTTGGAAGTCGAGTAGTTCCCCATGAACAATTTTCTTCCATTAATTGGAGTGTAGGAGGAGAACATCTCCTTATCGGCACAAATGTGACGAGTAGCCCGATATCTATCCACCACTCCCTTGGGTTATCCACCATATGGCTTCAAAACACAACGGAGAGATCGAGCTCGAGCTCACAAGTCTATTGGAACCGACTTGTCCTCCGTCACATCGGGCTTGTTGGTTGCCACCTTGATTGCCTTCTTTGGGTGTCGGCAATCCTTCGCCATGTGGTTCGGTTTGCCACAATTGTAGCAATTTCCTTGAACTTTTTGGCCTTCGCTTTCTCCTTCCCCTGAGTGCTTACGTTTTCTTGCTAGTCTTGACTCGGCAAGATTGGCCTTAGCCTCCATTCGGTTCTTTGGTTTTAACATCTCGATTTAGGTTGTCTTCGATCTGGCCGAACAATCAGATCCTCAAGCCCCATCTCTTTGCGCTTGTGCTTGAGGTAGTTTTTGAAATCCTTCCACAATGGCGGCAATTTTTCGATAATTGCGCCCACTTGAAAATATTCATTCAAAATCATCCCTTCGGACGTTAAGTCGTGAAGGATGATTTGAATCTCTCTTGAACTTGGCCGATCACCGTCTTGGTGTCAACCATCTTGTACTCAGGAATTTGCCGACAACAAATTTCTTTGTGCCGCATCTTCCGTCTTGTATTTTTCTCCAAGGATTCGCCACGAGTTCCTTGGGCGTCTTGAACGTCTTTATAGGCATTGTAGAGAGTGTCGTCTAGCCCGTTCGAGAGCGTGAAGTTGCGACATAGAAAATCACTTTGTTATGTCAAGCATCCACGGCGATTCTCGGTTGTTGTCAACTTCGTCTTTCTTCAACGGCGAGGGGGTCGATCCTTTAGAAACGAGCCAACCCAAAGTAGTGAGGTAGAACAAGCATCTTACATTTGCCAACGCGTTTGAAGTCGGCACCGAGAAAACTTAGGCGACTTTCGCCGTGAGCGGAGAAGCGGCGGCATGGTGTGAACGAGATCGAATGGATGCCATCGTCTTCAATGAAACGTAGAAAAGAAACTTTTCATCTTGCGATTGTTGGGTAAAATTTTAAAGTGTATGGTTTGTTTTTTGGAAAATGGTTGGATTTAGTGTATGGTTTAAGTCGAGGCGATTTGAATCGTCTCTCGCAAGACAAAAAACGCCCGTATACCGAGTCTTTACGGTTCCGTTCGCCTCCTCTAAGATACAACGACTTTAAGCATTAGGTTAGCGGCACGACAAAATCGGAACAACGAACAACTAAGACAAGTGTTTGACTACTTTCAAGCTTTCAAGGAGGAAAATGGGCGAGATGCAACATGCGATGCTTGGTTTTATGTTATCGATTAATTTCGTCTTTTTGAATATTTTTGGACTGTGGAGGGGATCGACTATTATAGGCTTTAGACGCCCGTATGGAAAGAACATATCTTTTGGCTCGAAAAGACACCTTTTACCTTTGAACAGGCCTTTGCACTGCGCAGAGAGACGGCGGACAACGACGCCGGGCGTCTTTGCCCGTGCGTGTAGCTCAACCTTTCAAAGACCTGGCCGGCTCCCCAGACGCAGGCGGCGCTGCCGTGCGTGCGAGCTCAACCTTTCTAAGACCAAACCGGCCAGGCCCACGCACGGGCGTGCGCCTTGCCGTGCGTGCGGCGCGAGACCTCGGCGGAGTAGCACGGCCCGACCCGCGGGCGTCTTTCACTGCCCGTCTTGGGGCCGAAAGTTTTTCCCAGGTTGAACTCTTTTAATTAATTATAAAAATTAATTAAATCTATTTAATTAATTAAATATTTTAAAGGTTTTTGGTCCAAAAAGAATAAGGGCCTTGAAGCCCAAGCCCAAGCCACGCCCGCGACCGGACCGGACGGCGCGCGCGTGTGTCTTTTGACCAAACCCACAAAGCATGTAGTCCTCTCCCCTTTAAAAACTTGGGTGCCCACTGGCCCAAACCCATTTGTCCAACTTAGAATAAATAAAGTGTGCAACTTTACCTCCTTTTTCCTATGTGGGATGGAGCATCTCTCCTCCCCCACATTTTCCATTTTCCATACCATTTATTTGTATTAAGTGGCTAACTTCTAGCATTAATTTCTCATTCACCGGAATCGGTTTTGAGAAATTCCAAATGCTATTCTCATCTACTCTCTTAGTAGAATTTTTACAAATAATTTAATTCTATTTTTCACAAATGGAAACCACTTAATTGATTGGTCAAAATTGGGTCAACACCCCATTTATCAAAGACCAATTCAACAATAGGTAACAAACAAAGCCCTCGGCTGATGGGCTCTTTGCCGGTGGCGTGTTGAAGATCGGGCCGAAACAACTCGTGGAGTATTGCGAGCTTCAAACTTGTCTTTGTCGGCATCTCCTCTTCTAAAAGGACGCGATTAACCGTCAAAGGTGGTGATTTTGGGTTACTGGAAACCGTTGTGTGTTGATGTTCGTCGCAAATGAGATGCATATATGGATCTCTTATGTATTTATTTCCCATGTGTGTTGATGTTACCTTGGTTTTACAAATCCATGGTTTTGTATTGAAACACTTGCTAGTGTTGTGATCTTGGTCAGAATTAGGCATTTTAATTCCTATGCTTTTCTTTCAAAAAAAAAATTCTCTATGCTTTCAATATATTTTCCTTTTGGCAAAATGACAGCCATCAAAGTCAATATATCTTCTCTATTTCTTTTTTTCCCTCCCTTTGGAACTCAATTTCCCCTCCTAAAAGTAAAATGTATAGGCAATGCTTGCTTGTGAGAATTTTTTCAACTGTTTTATTTTTGGACGAATTTCTCATTGAACATGCGTGAAAATATTCAAATAATTCAATATTCACTCATTCTCATTTTTTCAATAACTCACTTTGCATATAGACAGGGCAACCCGTCTATATGTTGCCGTCCCAAGCCCGGATAAAGGAGAAAGGTTGCGTTAGGTCGGCGACCAGCGTAAAACTCTTGTCATTTTCCTTATGGTATGGATCATATAAGACATCGTGATAAGGCAGGATGCTCCCCGTAGGAGTGCGCCGCAGGTCCGACCGCGTGTCTTGGCAAGGACCGCTACACCTCCATAAGGGCTTGGGTGTAGTGAAAATACACAAGAGCCCTCACACACTAATAAGAGGAACACAAATGATAATAAGAAAATTAGAAAGTATAGAATTGGCGGTTGGAACATAGGTACTTTTGAGGTAAAACTATAGAGCTCGTAGATATTATGAAAAGACGAAACATAGATATTATGTGTATCCAAGAGACTAAATGGGTAGGTGAGAAGGCTAAGACACTAGATACTACAGGTTATAAGCTTTGGTATAGTAGAAAGGATAGAACTAGGAATGGGGTGAGTATCATTGTAGATCCTCTCTTCATAGATCAAGTAGTAGGAGAACTAGAAAAGGAGATAGAATCATATCCTTAAAATTGTAGTAGGTAACGAACTTATAAATATTGTTAGTGTATATGCACCTCAAGTAGGATTAGATGATGCTACTAAGGCTAAATTTTGGGAAGATTTAGAAACTCTAATGCAATCAATCCTCAAAATGAAAAAGTCATCATAGGTGGAGACTTAAATGGACATGTTGGGAAGGATAATGAAGATTATGAAAGGGTCCATGGAGGATATGGCTTTAGCTCGCGTAACAATGGGTAGAACCATCCTAGACTTTGCATTGCTTATGATTTTATTATAGGTAATACCTTCTTTAAAAAGAGACGAACATTTAATCACATTTAAAAGTGGTCCTAACAAATCACAAATTGACTACTTTCTAACCAGAAAAAAACAGAGAAAAATATGCAAAAATTGCAAAAGTAATACTGGAGAAAGCATCACCACCCAACATAGACTACTAGTTTTGGATATCAAACTTATTAACATACACTTAAAGAGAAAGAAAATTAACATACCGAGAATTAAGTGGTGGAACTTAAAGAATATTGAAAAAAGAGATAGTTTTGTCAAATCTCTAGTAGAAACCATTGATTGGAAAGTGGAAGACAAAGCCGATGAAACATGGAACTATGTAACTACTCAAATGAAAAGATCGCAAAAGAAACATTAGGGGTGTCAAATGGTAATAAATGGAATAAAGAGTCATGGTGGTGGAATCAAGAAATCAAGAAAAAGTAAAGGAAAAACGAACTAGTTATAAAGTATTATATTTCTGTAAAACGAAGAAAACCTTAAAAGATATAAAGACGCCAAAAAAAAGTAAGAAGAGCAATCTATGAAGCAAAAACCAAGGCATATGAAGATTTCTATAAGAAACTAGATACTAAAGAATGAGAGAAAGATATATATAAAATAGCAAAATTTAGAGAAAAACAAACAAGAGATCTAACCCAAATTAAATGCATAAAAGATGAAAATGAAAACATTTTAGTGAAAGACAAGGACATAAAAGACCGATGGAAGAGGTATTTCAATAATCTTTTTAATGAACCAGAAGAGGAATGAAGTCACATTAGGGGAACTAGGCCAATCAGGCGAATAGAAACCGTACCTTTTATCGTAGAATTCAACTTCATGAAACAGAAAAAGCACTAAACAAAATGAAAATGCAAAGCGGTTGCCTAGATGATATACCAATTGAAGCGTGGAAATGTTTAGGTGGAGTTGGAATTGCATGGCTTACTAAATTATTTAATGTTATTCTAAAAACTAAGAAAATGCATGATGAATGGAGAAAAAGTATATTGATACCTATATATAAAAACAAGGGGATATACAAAATTGTGCAAATTACGGGGAATTAAATTAATAAGTCATACAATGAAACTATGAGAACGAGTTATAGAAGCAAGAATAAGAAATGAAACTAGTATATTAGATAATCAATTTGGCTTCATGCCAGGAAGATCCACAATTGAAGCTATACACTTAATTAGACGATTATGTGAACAATATAATGAGAGAAAACAAGATTTACATATGATTTTTATTGATCTTGAAAAGGCATACGATAGAGTCAACCGTGATATAATGTGGGCGCGTATTGGAAAAAAGATGAATAAAAATAGCTACATAGATGCCATAAAAGATATGTATGATGGTATAACAACATGCATTAGGACACCAACAGAATATCTAGTGAATTCCCAACACTATAGGTTTGCATCGGGGATCCGCTCTAAGCCCGTACCTTTTTATCCTAATAATTGATGAAATCACTAAACACTTACAAAAATTCATCCCCTGAATGTATGTTATTTGCGGACGATATAGTCTTAATTGATGAAACAAGGGAAGGAGTAAATGCAAAATTGGAAGTTTGGAGAGAAGCACTCGAATCAAAAAGGTTTTTATATAGTAAGAGGCTAAAAGCAGAATACATGGAATGCCACTTTAGTAAAAACAACGGGGAACAATGAGGCGAAAGTTAAAATTGATGGACATGAAGTGAGTATAACCGGTGTTTTAAATACGTCTGCAGGTGATCAAACCAAGCTAAGGCACCGAGCCGTAAGGTATGCGGTTCAACCTGGTCGGACCAGGATTGGTTCAACCGCCGATTTTTTACGGTTTTAATAAAAATATTTATTTGAAATTATATTATATAAAATATGAATATGATTTATTAATATAGAAGGAAAATTGTATATGCTTAGTTAAAACGAAAAAATGTATATATTTAGCTCAAATGACATAAATATATTAAATATTAAGTTTATAAATTCTATTTTTATAAAAAAGTGAAAAAAATACAAAAACTAAAAAAAAAAAAAAGCAAATTCCGGTTCAACCGGTTTTAGACCTAAGTGTATGACCGGTATTGGCGGTTTGGCGGTATTGACCGGTTTAACCGTTAAAACGGTTATTAGGACCTTACCGCACGGTCCGACCAGTATCCGGTATAATAGGTTGAACCGGCCGGTATGGTACGGTATTTTGAGCAGTGAGTATAACAAAGAGTTTTAAATACTTAGGATCTATAATTGAAGAGAACGGAAAAATCAATAAAGATGTCACACATAGGATCAGGCGGGTTGGAATAAATGGAGGAGTGCATCTTCTATCCTTTGTGACCGTAAAATACCATTAAAATTGAAAGGAAAATTTTATAAAATGGCCATAAGGCCCGCAATGCTTTATGGAGCGAGAATGTTGGGCGACTAAATATGAACACGAACAAAAAATGAGGGTAGCGAGAGATGAGAATGCTAAGATGGATGTGCGACACACTAGATTAGATAGAATAAGAAATGAACACATTAGAAACAAAGTGGGAGTGGCACGATAGGCGAGAAAATTAGAGAAACATGATTAAGATGGTTTGGACATGTTTAAAGGAGACCTTTAGATGCACCTGTGCGGCGTTTAGAAGGTAGAGAATCACTCACACAAATCAAAAGAGGAAGAGGTAGGCCTAAAAAGACTGGAAAGAAGCTATTAAACATGACATGTTATACCAGAAATAAACGAAAATATGACTTATGACCGTAAACGATGGCGCGATATGATCCGTATAATCGACCCCACGTAGTGGGGAATTAAAAGGCAGTTTGTTGTTGTTGTTGTTGTTCTCATTTTTTCAATCATCAATCACTTATATTTATAATTTTAACACAAAATATCACATTAATTATTATCATTATATAAATATATCACAAATATACTACTACTCTCTCTTATTTTTTAAATCATTATCACATTTAATCATTATTACTCGAAAAAATTATCACATCAACCATCATAATAACAATTCTTTTTACATTCAATCACAATCTCAAAAATTATTTTCATTTTTCAAAATAATTTATTCACACTATTTCCTCTAAAAGTGGAAAAGAAAAAAACAAAAGATCAAACAATAACTCTTTATTCATCCATCACCTTGGCAAAACCTATTGTGCAATGGCATAAATGATAAAACCTCTCAAAGCTACGTGCAATGGCATAAATGATAAAACCTCTCAAAGCTACAAAATAAGTAGCTTTAACATTTCAATTTTCAAGACTATGAAGCATATCATGCTACAAAAATATGGTTCATGAAATTCCAAGATATGTAAATTGCACCCAAAATATATCCAAGCTCTGCAATGAATTTCACTTCACCACTAAAATAATAAAACAAAATAGACCTCTTCTATTTTTTTTTTTTTGTAGAAGAAAGGGGGAAATAGATAGATGTCTAGGAGAGTAGGAGATGAGATTCAAACCCGGGACTACTTACTCAATAACACGCCATTTGACCACTCGAACTACGTCCAAATCCCGGACTTTCTTTCTATTTTTCACTTCCCATACAAAACACTCATCAAAGTGCCATAAACAATCCCTCTCTTATTCTTCAAAACCTCCCTAACCTTACTCTCCTCCGGCACAAAACCTTTCTCCTTCAACATCTCCACCATTTCTCTCCCTTCATCCTCCATCCCAACCTTCACCAGCCCATCGAAAACCCCAACACAAATCTCCGCATTAGGCCGGATTCCCCGGCCCACCATCTCTCCGACGTACTTCTTCGCCTCCTTCGCCATTTTCGCATCCCCGCTCCGAACTAGACCTCTAATCACCACCCTGTAACTATAAGCATTGGGGAGCACCCCACTTGCCAGCATTCTCAGGTACACTTTATGGGCCTCTCTCGCCTGACCGGCGTCCACGTACGCCTCCATCACCGCCGTGTGGGCCACCACGTCCGGCATCTGGCCTTTATCCTTGATCTGGGAGAAGAGTTCAAGGGCCTCGTGGGTTAATCCGTCTTGAGACAATCCGTCGAACATCTTGACTGCACTGTTCATGAGGCCGTCATTGCGTATTTTGGCGAAGACCTCCTGGAGGTTTTTCGGGTCATCGGGTTCTTCTATGGCGGGTTTTTTGCTGAACGGGTTGTACGGCGGTGGGAGCTTGGATTTGTCGATTTCTCTCGTCGCGGATTTTGGGGTTGTGGTGTCGGAATCGGACTCGGAGTCGGAGGGGAGAGAAAAGTTCACCAATTTAGGGTTTCGCTTCTTGGGTGGGGGAGTTTCGGGGGGAGCGCAATATGTTCTTGTTAGAAAGAAGATTGGATTGGGTGTTTTGGAGATTTTCGCGGCGGAAAAAGGGGAGGAGCACGGTGGTAATACGGTGGGGGAATGGAAGAAGTGGCGGCTGAAAAGAGGAAGAGAAGGGAGTTTAGATTTGGGGTGGAACAAGGATTGAGTTAAAATGGTTTTCAGAGCCATGGGCATTTGCAGAAGAGTTGTTGAAGTGAAGAAGATACTATGTGTGTATTTTTGGTGTGGTGGGAAAGATCTAGAAACGCGACATTTGCGTTTTAAGAAAGGCCCGTTTGGATCATGTATTTAGTATGTTTATAATTTCAATGATATAAAAATATATAATTTTATATGTATATAAATATTGTACTAGTATTCTTAAAATTTTAAAATTGATGTATTCTTGTATTTTTATTGTATAATATTTGTTCCGTACGTGTATCAGTGTTTCATAGCAGAAAAGTAAATAAATATAGGAGTTGATGAAATTAATTAATTAATGCATAGTGTTATTTGGTTATTAACTATTTATTAATATTTATATCTCACATTTTAGAGATGGCAATAGGCCGATCAAGTCTCGTAGGGGGAATGCTTGCAAATTCATAGAAAAAAAAAAGTCTCATCTCTCAATTCAAATATTGAAATGTGTATTTATTGGCTAGTAATTGTGAGTAAGAGTGTCAAACGGGCAAGTGTTGTCCGATTTTTCGGACCTGTCGGGTCAGGCTTTTGAAGCCCAATAATTTTCGGGCCTAGAATATTACAAAGACACTGGTAAAAATGGATTGGTCGGTGATCGATCCGTAGGACGCCAAAATTGACTCGATTGTGAAGCCCAACTCTTGATTGGAAGGAACACCAAAGGCCTCGACCCTTCCATGTTGGAATAAACTTTAGTGAAAACAATCATTTTAATCCGGAGCGTTCATATTGAATTATCAAGAATCAAAACTAGATCGCGAGCGTGCACCAATCCATATCAATTGGTTTTGGGATCGGCGCCTTCTGATCTACACGTCTCGAAGCTTTTGAGAGAACCCTTTAGTTTTCTCCGTAGGTTTTTCTACGGCGATGGGATAGCATAATAGAATTTCGTGAGCGTGTGACCAGGGACCATAACCCTTATATAAGCGTGTTATATTGGGTATCTATTTTAGCCATCATTAAAATAGGAATAACCCATTGAAATCTCTACACATTAAAGGCCCACACCCTATTAGATACATTAAAGCTCAATTCCTTAAACCTAATTTGATCACTTATAAAATGGGCTTAACCTTAATGTGACCACAATGCATAATTATTTCACATATAAGCCCGATGTTGGATTATGATCCAACAATCTCCCACTGGGGCTATATGTGTAACCTTATAATTATGTATTGTAAAAATAACCATATGAGCTCAACTTTGCTATCATAACCAAATGTATCGTAACAATCCGGTCCATTAATCGTACCAACATAGGATCAAAGCGGCCTTCGCCGTTACATTTATCGTAAGTTTCGACCCATCAATGGTCACATATGCCAACACAATTAAAGACATGGATCATGATGTGGATGTGTAGCATGGAAATTCATGCAATGTGGTCTTAACATGTCTATTTCAACCTGGTCCACCTTACCTTAGTGAGATTAAACTATATGTCATAGTCAAAGTGTGAATATCTTTGAAACTTTATCTCTGTGAGTAAAACCTTAAAATATCCTTAAACAAGTAGTGAAAATGTGTCTACATTTAAAGAACATTATAATTACAAACTCCCACTAGAATGAATATCCTTGAAAAGCGTATATCTCAACAAATTTGACACCCATATGAGCAACAAACTCATGAAACCTTTTGGGTGGCAATCCTTAGTAAACGGATCCGCAATTATGGAGTTTGTATCGATGTTCTATGACCTGTCCACTTTGACTTATCTCTTTAACAATCGGGAACTTGATCTCTTTATGTTTAGTCTTCATCGAGTTCTGTTGTTTGGAATATAGCGTTGACTCGATGTCACAAACTTAGTGGTATTTTAATACCATCTATACACGCTGTGACCATGTGACAAAATTTCGCGAATGTAATCCATGATTTGGATGTCCATAACACGCTATGAATTTTCCTACCATGGTAGAAAAGTCTATATTGTAGATTGTTTAGAACTCTTCCACAACTAGCAGAAATACATAAAGCAACTTAAATACCATGTTATCTTGACATCCAATAAAATCGAGTCGGTATCGAATGATCTCAAACCGATCGACCTCCGATATGTGAGCATGTAACTTTTCTTTATCCATAAGTACCTTAGACTTGTTTCGTCTTTTCAAATATTGTATATTCCCGACTTAATTATATATCCGCCAAGCATCCCTACAATGTACACAATATCCAACGTGTACATAATCGATCATACATCGGACTCCATACAGACGCGTCACGGAATCTTCGCATTTTATTTTCCTTAAATCATTCTTAGGGCACCAATTGAGTGAACTTGTCTCCCTTAGCCATAGGGTTATGATTTGGTTTACAATCATGCATGCCATTTGAAGGACCTTTCCGATATAGCTCTTTTGTGATAATCCAGTAGTACTGAGAATAATCTCATTGTATTTATATCCTAATACAAAAGAGACATCACCAAAAATTTTCATCTCAAGATTCTTAATCAGAAATCTCTTGGTGTTGTGCAATAAGCCTATATTGTTGATGACAAGCAAAATGTCATCGACATACAAAACCAGAGACATATACTTGCTCCCACAGAAACTATGATACATGAAATCATCGACCAAATTCATCTCAAAACCAAACAAGATGATCACTTGATGAAAATCTAAATACCATTGCCCAGATGTTTACTTGAGTTCATAGATGGATTTCTTAAGTTTGCAAACCATATCATTTGAGTCTTCCGATACAAAGTTTTCTGGTTGCACCATATAATTTGCCTCATCAATGTCACCATTGAGAAACAGTGTCTTTACATCCATCTAATGTAACTCAAGATTAAATTATGCCACCAATGCCATTATAATCCTGAAAGAGTCTTTCAAAGAAACTGAAGAGAAAGTCTCTTTATAGTTGATGCCTTCTTTCTGTGTAAAGTCATTTGCGACAAGACGAGCTTTGTACCTTCCCTCATTGCCTCTTGAATCTTTCTTGGTATTAAATATCCATTTGCAACCAATGAGTTTCGCACCTTATGGCAATAGGAAAAAGTTCTCGCCATTGTCCCTCATGGACTTAATCTATTCATTCATGGACATCCATCCACTTAATGAGAGTTGGAACTTTCCATGGCTTGATAGAAGTTGATTAAATCATCTTCCATCATTCAAATGTCAACCTCATTTTCTTGGAGAAATACAATGTAATCATCGGCATTACACTTCTTCTTCGTAGTGGATCTCTTTAATGGCATGAGTTCTTGAGGTTGTAGAGTTTGTTCATCCGGAATAATTTATGAAACAAGAGGTTCTCCGACATTGCCTTGATTTGTGTCTTGAACAAGGTCAGGAATGAAATTCCGATCAATGCCACGACTTTTTGTGAGAATATCGACGTATTATTCCTCTTCAAAGACAAAGTCCTTAACTCTATCTCCCCGCAAACTCAACATCCTCAAAGAACCAGGCATTTAACGACTTAGAAATAGCTTTTGGTTGTGGGATCATAAAATTTGTACCCTTTGGACTTTTAAGAGTATCCAACAAAAAATAACAACTAAGCGTCTTAAGTCCAGGTTTATTCTCATTAGGCTTTGTAAGGCCTTGCCTCAACTAGACATTCCCAAACGTGCAAGTGCTTGATTAGGTTTCTTGCCATCTAAAGTTCATAAGGGATTATGTTAGTCGCTTTAGTTGGAAACCTTACTAAGGATATATCTTTGCGACTTTAAGTCTTCTTTCCTAGAGTGATTCGGTAAGGTAGAATGACTAATCATACTCCTCACCATATCCTTAAGCATACATTTCGTCCTTTAGCAACACTATTCATAATGGCAAACCCGATTTAGTGTCTTATGGGACGATCATCGCATTCCTCAGGAATTAGCAAATGATCCTGACGCGTTGTTCACGAACCATCATATCTATCGTTGCATACACCACCACGATCGGATGTGATGTTTTAAATCCTTTTGTTGAGTTAATTCTCAACTTCAAATTTTTATAGGATTTGAACACGTCTAGTGATTGTGACTTTTCATGAATAATAACTTGTAGCCATATCTAAAATATCGTCATGAACGTTATTATATATTGTTGACCATTCCAAGCAACCATATGGAATGGTCCACAAATATCCGTATATATAAGTTCTAAGACGATTTGGAATCAATTGGCTACAAATATCTTTTGTTGGTTTGTTTTTCTACTTAAACCTCGAAAGTACTTAAAAACATCGACTTGTTGGATGAAACAATAATATCTGTCGAATAAAGGTTATTGTAAAGCTGGAACTAACCGATTTTTGAATCATGAGACAAGCTAAATTTTCAATTTCGAATGAACATAAATAGCGAATTTGTCCAAAGTAGAAATAGAAGTCAAGTTCCAAATAAACGTCTCATCAAGATTCAAATAAAATCCGATCTTAACAATAATCTATATTTCCTATTATTTCAACCATAATTGTCTTGCATTTGCCTATTTTGATGTATCTTTCACCATCATTTAACTTTTGGCAATGAAAACTCTTTTCTGAGATACATTGGTGTGAGTTGATGAACTAAAATCTTTCCACCATGTGTGAGAAGATGCGAAGTTAAGTTAGCCTCAAAACAAACCTTAGCGAAAGCAAACAGATCTTATCATTCTATATTTTTAATTCCTGCCTTTTATTCTTTGAAGTTAAGGCAATGTTAGCCCTTTTTGTCTCATATTGTGTTAACCTTTTCTTTTACGAGCGCGAGTATGAGATAACTCATTTAGAGTAAAACTCTTTTTTTTTAATCGACTCACCTTAAATCGGCTAAACGTGTCGAAGAGATATCAAAAACTAAATGCACTAGCAAATCCTCAAATCAATACTGAGACATATCTATAACTTATTCTTGATATTGCATTTACTCTCATACCGATTTGAGATCATATTTGTCAAAAGCGTATTAACTGAGCCTTTCGTTCTCGACAAATATTTTCTCAATATCCGCAAAAATTCCTTAGCTATAGTGACCTTTCTAGATAAAGTGCCCTTTAACATAAAAGCTATATTGATGTTGAGAAATATAAGCGGGAATATTCAAAACTAAACTCCGAAAATAAACAATACATAAATCATGCTCACATAAATCTCGGAATCCTAATAATAAATTCAAATAATGGTAAATCCCATCTCAAGACACCGACACTCCATTAATATTTCATCTTTGGATGAAATATTAACTTGTAATTGACATCTTGGTGCGGTAATCAAACACGATAATAAGACCATATCAAACAATAAACCTTTCTTTGGGCGATTTAGTGTTCATATGTAAACCCGAATAATTATCACGCGTTTATTACCACGATTGCACGACGCGCACGATAAATATTCACCTTCATTTGGGCGGTTAATATTCACATAAGTTACACGCAAGACAACCTTTTATATTTCAAAACAAATTAATTTACACAAGAGAGGTCACTTTGGTGATATGTTGCTTCAATTAATTCGTCTCAAAATATATAATCCATACCATTATTCGAATTTAAAATTTAAATTTCAAGATTAAACTTAATTTAGGGTTTTCCTTATTATTTGAGGCCAATTTAGAAAACTAAATAAACTTTAATTGAGCCCCAAAATTAAAACCTTTTTTATTTAAAACCCTAATTTCCTTTAAACTAGAAATGGGTCCTTAAAATAAATCTTTAATAGCAGGTAAGCCAAAATGATCATATAATTGCAAAAGAATCCAAAGTCAAGGCTGATTTACAATAAAAATACCCAATTTTCCGAAAATTGCAAATCAGCCCCAAATCCCTAATTTTTTTTTTTTTTTTTTTGCAATAAGGCCATCTTCTCCAACCCAACTCAAATCTGTCACCTTAACCCATCTCCTCCCCTCCGTCGGCCATAACCAAATTCCACCGTCTACCACTCATCCTCTAGTCTGAAACACCACATCTCCGACCACCGATTCGGCTACGCACGTCACCACGAGAAATAGCGAGAAGTACTGCGGCGCCTCTTGCTTCGATGGTTTGGCTATGGTGGTTTGCCGACAGGAGAGGGGAAGCCAAATCTGGGTTTCAAACCCTTTTTTTTTTTTTAAATACAAAACCCAAAGAAATTCCAACTGAATGGCACAACTTAAGAGAGATATGTTCTTAGTTAACGACAGTAGCAAAAATCCAAAGGAAAAACATGATTATTCAATTCCAAATTTAACAACGAAATCCTCCAAAGATACTGTAACAGCGAATCAACTGAATTGAAATTCATGAACCAAGTTCACATGATGTATACAATATTTAGTCAAACAAAATCTGAAATTCTGAATCTTTTTACGGTGGCTAAAAACGGAATACGAAAGCTAGCCCAAAACATACATAGGTTCATCCAGATAAGCACAAATACGAATATAATTGCACCGAAAATATTCGATTCTCAATAACTCAATATGAATTGGCTCTGATACCACTTGTTGGAATAAACTTTAGTGAAAACAATCACTTTAATCCAGGAGCGTTCATATTGAATTATCGCTAATCAAAACTAAATCGCGGAGCGTCTGCGAATCCATATCAATTGGTTTTGGGATCGGCGCCTTCTAGATCTACACGTCTCAAAGCTTTTTTCGAAAACCCTTTAGTTTTCTCCGTAGGTTTCTTTCGCGATGGGATAGCGAGAATAGAATTTCGTAGACGTGTGACCAAGGACCATAACCCTTATATATAAGCGTGTTATATTGGGTATCTATTTTAGTCCATCATTAAAATAGGAATAACTCATTAAGTTCTCTACACATTAAAGCGCCCACACCCTATTAGATACATTAAAGCCCAATTCCTTAAACCTAATTTGATCACTTATAAAATGGCTTAACCTTAATTGTGACAATGATACTTATTTCACATATAAGCCCGATGTTGGATTATGATCCAACATTCCATCCATTGGATAGATAGAGAGAGAGGCGGAGCTTTTGATCTTATTCTTGTCGTCAAATATTTGAATTTTGAGCGATGATTTTTCGTGTTGTCAAAAATTTGAAAAATGAAATAAATGGAGTGCCTGATCAAATAGATTAGGCGAAAAGAAAATATCATATAAGTATTATATATAAGTTTTCAAAGAATAAAACTGATAAATAGATAGGTCTATTCATGTTTTAAAATAAAACAAACATTCACGACTTGATTCAAATATATTTATGCTATTAAAACAAGTCTAAGTAAAATAAAATTGAGATGGTGGGACGGATTTGTGTTCCATAGGGACATGTTACATCTATATTTTTAATGATCGTAAAAATTTATGTGAGACGGTGAAAGTTCGTGAGACAGACGCACAATGCAGCTTCCTGCATTCGTACTTCTGAGTTCTGACTAGCTCTATCCTATTCTTTTAGTCAGTCTAGCTAGTATCGGATTCAGAAGTTGAAAGTTTGATCCTTGAACTGTAGTAATTTGCTATTATATAAAAAGTGATACTTTAAGTGTAGAAAATGATAATTGTCTAAATACACTAATTTTGGTGTATTTAGATAAGTATAACTTTTATCTTAAAAGTATCGCTGATCTCACACCGTCTCATAAAAAACATGTTGTTTTATAATTTATCCACAATATCATAATTCTAAAAATAATTGCAAGTTCTCCAAATAAATCATATTTCAAATGGTAAAATGGATGTTCAAAGATTACAAGGTCTTAAGTTTTCAACTTCATTCTTTTTGTGAGTTTTACATCTATTTTCATAATATTTGAAATTGATTACTAATTATTAAAAATCGATATTGGTAATGCAATAATGCTACAACGATTTATTTATTTATTTCAAAAAGTGGAAAGGATATAATAAGGTATAAAACGAATATTCTTTAACATGAAAACAAAGTATATTTAGACCAGAATCCCTCATAGGCATTATGGACGAGGAATGATGAGAGAAACTCAGCCTGATGAGGTAATTTCTCAATTTCCATTAAATTTAATGGCTTTTTTTTTTTTGAAGTTCCATTTGTGAATCTAATTTCCTCTGTATGAGTTAACACTAATCTGTAATTATTAGGAGCTTGATGATCTGGTGCTTATTTTGTAATTTTCAGACCTTTACTTGCTTCTAGGATCGATGAAATTGAAGATTTAAGTATGTTCTTTTTTCAATAATTATATCTTACAATTATATCCCTCAATTTTTTTTTAAATATTGATTACAATAATCCTTCTTTGTGTTATGTTATGATCATAATACTTGAATTTGTTGGAAATTACAAGGTGTTGTCCTCAACAATTGCTTACAAAATTGAAAAATTACAAACAAAACTTACCTATTAGAAGAAATGTAAAGTACAATTTTTCTGGACAACAACTTGAGAATGTTTTTGGATCTCCTAGAACCACCTTAACAGAATTCAGTAAAAAAGAGAAGTCCGAGTCGAGAAAAACATTTGTCTGCAAGACAGATATATCCATGCTAATCCTTACGGATCAATATATTGTCCTAAAGATGAAACGACTTACATTTTTTTATGTAGTAGCATCATTGACATAAAATCATGATGTCTCATTCACATATGTTACAATTTATCAAAGTTATAACACCTTCTAATCTGAACCCTAACTTGTTGACAAGACATCCGACGATTCATCTCTTCCACAAATCTCAGGGCAAGGGTAGTAGGGCCTTCGGGATGGGTTCATCCTTTTTTTTTTAATAAAACCTTCTAGTATATATTAGGATAAACAATGCTTTTAAACTTGAGATGAGACTAATTATTAAACCTTATACATTCCCTTTACACAATGCTCATTCAAGTATCCAACATCGTGTATCAATTCTCATTCACTGGAATTTGATATTGAGAATTTAAACACGCTACAATCATCTACTAGAACCAAATATTTAACGACCGAAAACTTGGCCAAAATAGGGTCAACAACCATTTTAAAACCAATTCCTAACAATATCTACATCAATAAATTTTAAGATTTCAAATATATAGATATTGCCAAAATTGATACTTTTGACCGTGTAGTGATAGGGATGTCAATGAGTCGGGTCTGGGTTGGGCCCATTGGACCGAGACCCGACCCGCTAAGAAATGCAATACCCATACCCATACTCGTCCCGCCTCATCTAGGACTCATACCCGCCCGGACCTATACACGTATCTTGCGAGTAAGACCCGTCAACTTCATATATTTGGCCAAATTTGTAAATTTTTACTCAAAATAATGCACTCAAAACTTATATTATTTATATAATTTTATAGATATTATATCAATTATGAAATAAACACCAATATATATAAATCAAGAGTTTTTGAACAAGAATAATAAAATATATTCATTTTATATATAAAATAAAATAAATAACAAAATAAATTAAAAATTATATGGGCGGGTCCGAGTCGGGTCGACATATCCTTTACCCGATCAAAACCCGACCAGGTCTAAAAAAAGCAATACCCGTTACCCACTCCATACCCATTTATTGAACCCATTGCCATCCGGCCCATCCCAATGTAGAAAGGGGATTGAAATTGAACTGTACCCTACAGTCGTTTGCCCGTTTTCTTTGCCGGAACCAAACATCTCTGAAACACCGTCGATTTCGGATTGCGACGGCCACGATCCAGTGTTTGTCGCCGTTGTTCGGAGGTTGTAATCTTCCGGTGGAACTACTCTTAAGAAGGTAATATCGCCCTTCACGAATCGAGCCGTTTTTTTAATATAATTATTGGTCCCTGCAATTTTTTTGTGTTTTTTTCGAGTAGTGTTGGAAGTTCTGAAAAATTGTGAACAGTGTCATTTCTGCTGAGAGTATTGGGGGGATTTGAACAAAAATGGTGACCTCAGACCTTCCCGAAGAAATCCTGATCGACATCTTCTCACGTCTTCCCACAAAATCCGTAGGCAAATGCAGGTGCTTAGCCAAAACATGGCGTACTCTGCTTTCCACCCTGGCTTCATCAAATCCCACCTCGCTCGAACTCGAAAAACCCGCCAAGAAAATCTCATTCTCATCACTCATTCTCAGTCCATCCACTCCATCGCCAACATCAAAGACGACGACACCGTCGTTTCGAGAGAGCTCGAAGAATTGCCAGATCTTTGGGCCGAGGTTGTGGGTTCTTGTGATGGATTGGTTTTGTTTATAAATGCGGACGACGAGGTATTTTTGGTGAACCCCATTACTCTGCAGCAGGTGAAGATACCAACTTCGCCTCTGGCTTTCGAGAGGAGCGAGAGCTTTACCATGCATGCAATCGGCTACGACAGCCTTAGAGATGATTATAAGGTCGTGGTACTTTCGTATCTCGAAACATACAATGGGTCCAGGCCAAGTTATCTTGATACATTTGTGGATGTGTATTCAGTAAAAACGGGTGTTTGGAAAAGGATTGGGATTTCTCCTTACCCTTTTGCCGATCTTGATTTCGCCTATGGGGTTTTCGTCAATGAGGCTATCCATTGGTTGTCAATGAATAGTAAATTGGATTGTCCGTATGTAGTAATCGCTGCTTTCGATTTGGCTAATGAGGTGTTTTTCGAGATTCCTGCTCCGCGTGGTATTGATGTGGGTAAATTTTTATTTAAAAAACTTGTGGTTCTTGGGGGTTGTCTTTGTGTTGTTGATACTTCAAGCTATAGCGGAGTGGATGTTTGGATTATGAAAGAGTATAATGTGTCGGAATCTTGGACCAAATTCAGTATGTATTTTGATCAGTTTGGAGATATTTTCAAGCCTCTATGTTTTGTTGGAGATGATGAAGTTGTGTCGGTAGTTGAAGGGCCGCGTTTGGTCGTTTTCAATCTTAAAGACGGAACGTCGAGGGACTTGGTTGTTAATGGGGTTCCGGCTTTGTTTACAGACGGATGCATCTTTGTGGAGAGCCTTGTCTCGCCGGCTTTCTGCGGTAACTAAGGGACTATAAGTTAAAGTTGAATGCTGATGAAGGGAGAATGTAGGCGCTAGTCGGACGACAGGTTGGGGCCTACGCCTAGGCAGAAATTAGGTGGAGTCTAGTCGGAAGAAAAACCTAGGCGGACAAGAGGAACCTAGCGCCTAGGCGACGACTAATTGGGGTTAGTTGGAAATTTTTAAAACAATGGGTTAGGTGATAAGTTTTTTAGCATTACTCAGTCAAATTTCTTAACTTTTCCTAGTATTGGTCATTTGAATCATTTCTGAGCTACAAGGAACTGTTCTATCTTTGCAATTGTTTTTTTTTCTGTTACCTATTTTAGGTTTATGTTGAAATTTAAGATCAATGATGCTATTATATCAATGACAAGTTCTTGCTTAACTAAAAAGATATTGACGAAATTGATGCTCTTTTTGCTTAGGGATGACAATTTCGATCCGGCCGGGTACCCAGCCCTCCCCGTGATCCAGGGTAGGGCGCTGACGGGTATAGCTATCCCTTACGCCCGCGGTACCGCCCCAGCCTAGACTTTTTATTTATAAAATGTATTCTAATATGTATTTCGCGTATATAATATATATTATAATATAATTTTTATGTATTCTTATATTATATCTAATATTTATAAATTGATAATAATAGATTTTGTAAATAATATTTTATAAATATATATTTTTTTCATTGTTTTTCAGTTTTTTTATTTAATAATTTAAAATGGGATAGAATGGGTCGACCCAACCCGTGGTGGGTCGACCCGTCCTGCCCATTCTAGGTCGGGCGGAGCCGACCCGCCCCATTGCCATCCCTATTTTTCTTATTTGCTTTTTCTTCTGATGCTATTTTTTGTGGCATATTCTTTGTAATGTTGATAAAATTCGAAATACAGTAAGGAAAGGAAAGCAATAGAGAGTCAACTGTGGATTAAAATATCAGAACTCGATACAAGCTCCATGTAAAAATCTTCATATTTTGCTTCGAAAATTGAACAACATATCAGTGTTTTAAATACCGTATCACGGTAATTAAACCGGCCAAGCCACCGGTATGGTCATGGACGGTTAAACCGTTTGGTTTTACCGGTTTTAATAAAAAATATTTATTTGAAAATATAATATACAAAATATTAATATAATTTATTAATATAGAAGGGAAAGTTGTATATGTTTAGTTAAAACGAAAAAATGTATATATTTAGCTCAAAAATAACATAAATATATTAAATATTAAGTTTATAAATTCTATTTTTATAAAAAAGTGAAAAAAATACAAAACTAAAAAAAAAAAAGCAAATTCGGTTCAAAGGTTTTTAGGTCGGTATGGCGATATTGTATTGACCGGTTTAACGTTAAAATGGTTATTAGGGTCTTCCTGCCGATATATTGGTTATTCATACGGTAGTATTTTGAACAGTGCAACATATCACTTTCTTTGGTCATGGCTTGTTTGATTCCCTATGATGGGCCACTGTGTAACCAATGAGGTGTCCAATACCAATATGATAGCTCCTGAGATTTGGTATTCATACAAGTCTTACACATGGCCCAGCCCTCTTTTTCCTAAAAAAAAAATAATGAGAATTTTTTTGTAAAAAAAATTAGTTATAATTTGTATTATTTTTTCGATTTTTATTCGACCCACCCCATTTTTGTGTATCAGACGCCCCACCCTATTAGGGTTTACGACTCCGTCATCATTGGTCTTATGCCTATTGATATAAGCGGTCGTGTAGATCTTCATCATGTGTATATGTATTTGGTATAACACTTACAATCCAAGTGTCCCATTTTGCAGAAAAAACAACACTTGGTCTTTATCCACAAACCAAATATATAGCATATATACAATAGGACATCTATATATATGTAGATATATATGTAGTCTGTAAATAGTAGTCAAAATATTTTTCCGTCTAAAACAAAGTATAAAAATAGTAATTTAATTATGTGGTAAAAATTATAATTTAGGTAAGTTTTAATATATTATATAGACGGAATCTTGAATTAATAAATAAGGTTGAGAATTTTGGTAAATTTTGTGCACTAGGGCCTAATATATTGGTAGATTTTAGTTTTTTTGTCTATATTCTATGTGTATTCGAATGATATGAGCTAGTAATCATCGACATGCTCATATTGGTGACGTTATTGTTGTTGTGATCAAAGTACCAAATATGCCCCTAGAGAAATCAAAAGTAGCTCAGAACTTAAACATGACAACGGTATGATGACAATGTTGTAGTTGTGATTGATCAAGAAGGAAATCCAAAAGGAACTCGAATTTTTAGTGCAATCCCCCGTAATGTTGATTTTTATTTATTTATGATAAGATAAATTTTATTTGCTTGCTGATTTTATATTTTCTTAATTTAAAAAAATAATAATATCTTATTTTCTCAAAATCATACTTACCATAAAATCTGAAATCTAAAACTGGTTAAAATATTGTATGGATTGATAATCATGCTTTTAAATCTATCATTCCAATTTTGTATGATGACAATGTTGTAATTGTGATTGATCAAGAAGGAAATCCAAAGGAACTCGAATTTTTAGTGCAATCCCCTAAATGTTGATTTTTTATTTATTTATGATAAGATAAATTTTATTTGCTTGCTGATTTTATATTTTCTTAATTTAAAAAAATAATAATATCTTATTTTCTCAAAATCATACTCACCATAAAATCTGAAATCTAAAACTGGTTAAAATATTGTATGGATTGATAATCATGCTTTTAAATCTATCATTCCAATTTCAGCTTCATGTATTCAAAATTTGATCTTACATTATGATTTATGATTATACAATGGTTTATTAATTACACTACGTCATGCTGCACGGGCGATATACTAGTCACCATTAATGGGTACCTAAGAAGCAATTGGATTATATGGAGCTACTTTTCTAGCACAAGAATAATATTCCTACTACCTTGGCAGAAGCAAATTTAAGCAATAGTGTATGGGGATAATTACAAAAACTACCCCTTAGCTAATTACAAAAAACTCCAACTATCTTTTAAAATTACGAATACCCCTTGAGGCATTACAAAATACCACCTTGAGCTTTGATTTGTTATACAAAATACCACCTTGAGCTTTGATTTGTTATACAAATTACCCCTCAATAGGTGCATGTGCTAAGGGATATTCGTAATATTGAAAGATAATTGTTTTTTTAAGGGATAATTACAAAAACACCCCTGGGGTTTAGGCTAATTACAAAAAAAAAAACCAGAGATACTTTAAAATTACAAAAAAAAAACCTTGAGGTTTGATTCCATCTTACATTTCTCCTTCGTAAACAACAAATTTCAAAAAACCCATGATATTTCTATAAATATTACAGTTAACCCCTTAAATTTGAGGCATAATCAAGCCTAAGGGGGCTTTTTGTAATTTTAAAACATCCATGGGTTTTTCTGTAATTAGCCCAAACCTCAGGGGGTCTTTTGTAATTATCCCCTTTTTTAAATTGTAATTAGGCTACACCTCAAGGTGTCTTTCTAAATATCCCATATTGTACGGAGATAAAAATTCCTACCTGTGGTTTCAAATTCAATTTCAGATCCCTTGATTTATAGTTGAACTAATGAATATAAATGCTGTACTCGAGTTGTAATAATCCATAGCTTCTAAGATTGCAACAATGCAATTGAGAAAATGCCCAAAATGGTCACAAGAAAGATAACATAGCTAACAAATGTAGAAATCAGGATACTGAGATCACAAAAAAAAATAAAAAACATGGATTTCACCTACTTAAGCTCTGATCCAACTCTAATTAGAACATATAAGGCAAACCTGAAAGTCGACCGAACAAAAACTATCCCTGGGAGGTCTCAGAGACGCCGACTGAAGATGCATCAGTTAAGTCGCCAGATTTCACCTCACTAGTCTGAGGAAAGTATGAATATACAGCCAAAGAAGCCCCTATTGTGATTGACAATCCAATAAAGCTCCATAGCCACCTCCGACGACTCCTTTTCCTTTCTTGTTGTCTACGTGCAACCTCTGCAGTGATAAACCGAGAAAATTAAGTAGAAATAAAAGCGAGTCACCAGTTACCATTTAATATTGTGTTCAAACAGTCGCGAATTAACAAAATAGCATGTTTAAGTACTATGCAAAAGATGCAAAAGGTTGCCAACATTCACATATTGTTTAGATAATTACTGGGCCCATATTCAAGTTTTCCTTGAAACAAATGCAAGTGGCTATTTAGTTTAATTGTCAAGGAAGAAACCTCATAGAACCTGTTAAAAAGCAAAATATTGCATGAGAGTAATAGATAAACTAAAAGTGCATGAATGATAAAATCCCCAATCCTGAGCTTGACATAAATACTCTAATTCTGTCACTTTTTAAAGCAGAATTTGATGGCGCTCGATACAGAACTAACAGATATATAGAGAAGAACAATAGAGCATGACAATCAGGAATATAACATCCGTCGAATTAAATAATATTGCTGCTTTTGTGGTGTCCAAAACCCTACTGCTTGTGTAAAATGAATTGAAGCCACTGGTCGTAACCATTAGATTAATTAAATGATTCTTTTGTACTCTATTTTACCAACAGCATAAAGAAAAAAATAAAGGAATAATTACAAAAACCTCCCCAAGGTTCGGACTAACTACAAAAAAACATGACGATTTTTGAAAATTACAAAAAGCCCCTTGAGTTTTGGTTCATCTTACACTTTCTCCTTCATAAGCAAAAAAATATTTCAAAAATCCCCTGAATTTCTAAAAATACTACGTTACTCCCTTAAATTTAAGACAAAATCAAAACACGAGTTTTTTTTTTTTGTAATTTTCAAACATGTGGTTTTTTTTGTAATTATCCAAACCTTAGGGAGTCTTTTGTAATTATCCCAAAAAACGATATGGAGCTTCTCCTCAATCAGTTCCTAGTCCCACCATTGAGTGATCAATACCACTACACAAACCAAAACCCCAACACCCCTTTGCATGAGTTCTTCTCTTCTTAAAACACAACGATCCACCAGAAAATGGTGGTGGCTGAGGATGTTAACTTGCTGGCATCAATTAGCTCTGTAAAATGGTATATTTTTGAGACTGCAGCAGCAGTTATCAATTATCGGCAGCTCGGATGGTCTCTCCCCGACCCCCACCAAAAAAAAAAAAAAAAGAATGTCATTCATTTTGAGGTGAGGGGTGGAAAGAAGCTGTAATTTATCTCTCTGTATATTTTCTATGTTGGTCCTTCCACTTGAGTAATCATAGAACCAGAAACTTTCAAGAACCCACATCAAGAAAAGATCAAAGAGAAGGCTCAGTGTTATGTTAAAACTCTTCATAGAACATGATCGTAATAATTCCTGATCACAAGATAAATTATGAGCCACCTAATCAATAAGAAAATGTACACGCCAAAAAATTAGTCCCCGTGAATGCACAAGTGAAAATAATGCAAGAAATATTTTTATGCAAGAGATCATCTACGGATTAAAATCACAAAATGCTGACACAAATGAGGTCCAATTCTGAAAACATACCAACAAGCTTCCTCTGGGACATTTCATGATTTACAGTCTCATAATACTGCAGTCTATCCCGTAACCGCAGTATCTCCTGATCTTTCAATTCAATAATAGCAGAAGTAGCTTCTTCAGCTTCGGCACGTGCTTGACCCCTTCCAATTGCTTCAGACACAAATCTAGTAACAATAACTTCCTGGGAAATGTGGTCCATTAAATTGTTCTCAATTTGCGAGCTATCACTAGCAGCTGGAGGTGCGGGAAATGTGAAACCAGCCTCAGACATAAGGTTCCTGATCCTCTCCCACTGACTGCGCATCAACATAAGAGTTACCTCTGCAGCCTTTCTCTTTTCGATTTCCTCAAGAAGACTGAGCTTTGTGGCATGCAACTCTGATTCAATTCTAGAATCAGAGGAAGGTACATTCGAAATGGAACCATCCGAGGAGAAATCTGTGCATAAAAGTCAAGTTGTATTGTCAAATCGTAAATCTGTATCAAGTTCAACACCATTACTCTAACTCCAACAAGAAGATGGATATAAATAAACAAGAACTACCATGATTAGTGAATTAAATCCTAGAGGAAAACGTGATCAGTCAATGCTAGGAACTAGCTACCCGGCACTTCCATTTTTCTCCGAACAAATTGTGCAGTTAAACGAAGAGATTTCTACAAACACATCTCCCTCATACTTCAACGGAGATCTTGAGTCATGTTAAATCTTTTAAGATGGTCATCCGAATGTAATTAATTCAAACTTCTGCAACTCGAACTTTGTATGTCAATGGATACTATTTGCACCCATAACATTCAACACAATAAAATACCACTGGCAATTATATTTACTTACAGCTTGTAAAATCGCCTTCCCCCTTCACCACTATTTCTACACACACTATAAACATGAAAAATGAATTTAAGAATCTGTCCCTAACATCCAAATTCAGAATGTGAAATCCCAAAAAAAAACATATTAGCAGATAGTAACCATAATTCATCCACTAATCCCTAAGGCCAAAAATGAAAAAAAAAAATTACCATCAATTGCATCGAAAAATTCCCCTTGAGCAGAAACAAAGCTCCGGCACTCGATTTGATTAGCGTTGAAATCATTCGCCTCCACCTCACTCTCCACGCTCATCGCCTCACTCCTCGGATCGAGAAACCCCTCATCCTCTTCTTCACCAACATCATCATTTCCAACCAAGTCCTCATTTACAGAATTCTCCGCCACCTCCTCCAAATTCAATTCATCGGCCTCGTTTCCGGAGGGCAATTCCGGAACCCCACCCCTCCTCTCATTTCCACCGCGTCGGCGCTTGAGGTTGACTACGTAAGGAGAAGGGGATGACGGGTCGGGCGAGGAATGATCGGGTATGGGAGCCTGCTCCGGAGTCGCGTAGAGAGCAGGCGATATGTACAAGTGTCTCGTGCCCTCATTTCTCGGGTCGGGGTCTTCTAGGTCTCCATGAAAGGGCTTCTTGACAGAGTCTCGAACTCTGGGTTCGAGTAGATTCTCCAAGGCAATAGTAGTAAAGGTGGGCATGGTTTCAGATGGATTAACGGAGGTTTTCAGGTTTATTTTGGTGTCGCCGCCATAGACGGAGGCGGGAGAGAGAGGTGGGAAAAGAAGGTGGGTTTTAGGGAAGAAAATGGAAATTGAAGAGGCAAAAAAGCAAAGATATTATATATATATATATGTGTGTGTGTGTGTGTGTAATGAAGCATTTTTGACATGTAGAGATATTTTTTCTTGAGTGGCACTCTATTAAAATTAAAATTTATTTTTCTTGATAAATACAACAACAAAAATAAACATTAATTCAATAGAGACTTTATTTATTCTAAATTTAACTTTTTTTTAAAATAAAATTTTCTTGGTAAAATATATTTTTTAATTACAATTAAACTAAAAGTATGATCAATTAATATTTAATTTCTCAACTCGCATCAGATTTTCTTGGCAAGTCAAAAAAAAACTTTGGAACGGGAAAAATAAGTAAAATCTAAAGTATAATTTCCTTGATTGTGAAATATGTCTAATTTTTAATCTGGGTAGGTCAGGTTTTACGATTTTAATCTTGTTATCAGTAAAAAACATTTAAATAAAGTTAATTCAAGAAATACTTTATTTACTCTAAAAAACCTCTTTTTTCCAGAATATTCCAACATAAAATTTTCTTGGCAAAATATCTAGTTAATTAAATAAAAATATGATCAATTAATTTTCAATTTCTCAAATCACATCTGATTTTCTTGGCAAGTCCAAAACAAAATGGAATCATGGAATAGGAAAAATAAGTAAATTTTAAAATATAATTTACTTGATTGTGAAATATTTTTATATTTTAAATCTGTATAGATTTATACTTTTATAAGCTTCACGATTTTGATTTTTGTTATCAGTTGTAAATTTTTTCTACTAACCAAATTGATTGTTTCTAAAAAATATTTGATAGAAAGAGCATGCATAAAAGCTATATAAAGCTCTATAAGAAGTTTCTTGGAATTATAAGTAATTAGTGAATTAATGAATTATATTAACATAAATATAATTTCTTTGTAGCGTGTCCGCGTGTTTGGTCAAAAATGGCCGAAACTTGTAAAGAATTTTCTATATTTCATTTTTTTAAAATTATGTTTAAAATTAGAGTAGCAACTTTTCCAACAACTTTGGAAGGTTTTGGTAGGGACATCATCATATCCCATGTCAAATGTCATGGTAATGTCATGTGAAAGGAGTTTTGGGTAATATATAAAAATATATTTAATTAATTATATTATTTGTTTGATGGGTGTGTCACGTGCCTTTGTTTGACTTACACTTCAAGAAAGTTCCTTCAATTTTTATTTTTTTAAGGAAAAAGTTCCTTCAATTATATATAACGTAATTTCAGTTTGTCCCCACAATTATATGTTGGTATTATATTGGTCCCTTAATATGAAAATATATACTGCATTTGCCCCTTTCAATTTCAATAAATACATATAATTTGATTTTAAATTTTACCTTCAATTTCAACTTCAAATATATACCTTCATTTTTTAATATCCTTTACGTAACGTTGAAGTTCAAATATTGAAACTTTAGAGTTGCATTTGTACTTATTAATGTAAATCATTGAACCTTTTTTTTAATAAGTTGGGAATCTTGGTTGGGGAGAAGGAAATAAATTTCAAAAAATTGAAAGATGTAGGGTTCGAACTCAGGTTAACACTCTTATAAAAGTGAGTGATCTCATTGAGGAGTTTTCTATTTCGTGATATGTAAACCATTGAACCTAATCAACATAAAATTTGTGTTATTCGTGGCGGGTTTCACAACACTAACCCCATCCGTCTATTTATTCGAGACATAATTTTCAAACTTAACTCGACCTATTTATTGTTCGTATTTTTCGGGTTGACCCAAAATAACCTCTACATTTCAAAAACTAAATAACTCGTCTATTTTATATGTTTTACATGAGTTGGATGAGTTAAATTTAATCCAAATATTATATTTGCATACATTTGAATGTTTTTAAAATTCATACATTATACTAACAACATATTCAATCAATCAAAAATATTACAAAAGACAACATAATAAGTAATAACAACACAATCAGGTCAAACAAATTAATCGTGTCATTTCAAATAATCATAATCCAATCTAATTATTATTCATGCTTTTCTAACCCAATTCTAACCTACCCCGCCATGCCTCAACTTTAACCATATATCAAGTTTCAATCGTGTTAGAAATTGTCACCCTAAAGTGACAAGAAAAAAAATGATTTGTTGCAAGGTAAAAATGAAATATATTATGGCACTACTTAAGTGAACTTCTGGGTCATTAAATTTGTTTTTTTATCGTAATATACTAATTAAATAATATCTACATTAAATTTGTTTTTGATGGTATTATACTAATCAATGAAATGTAACAACAGCTTGGACACAAAGATCACACCATAATTCAGTATAGAACAGTATGATTTTTTTCCCGCAGGGCTGTAGAACAATTTAGTTACTCTTACAATATTATCTCAATTTACATAAAACTTAACAATCATCTCGGAAACAATGCTCAATCGAAGCGTGCCCAGGAATGAATTGGAAAGAAAAAGAAACACACAAAACAAAATCACACCTGGAAGATACAGATACAACAAGAAAACGGAACCTTCGAAACGAAAGGACGAGACTTTAATCGAACATGAAACCATAAATATCGACCAATACGCTTTCTCAGGTAAAGTCGATCATCGGGAGTTCAGGCGAACTCCAGTCCCTTGGTTATTCGACGCTGGGGCCCACCAACCGAGGCAACTGTACTATTACTGGATGACGGTGGGACACTTCTGTCGGTTCCAGTAGGGTTCGAAACACTCGGTGGTGTTGATGACAGCTGTTCCTGGTTTTCTACATTTTTATCATTAGATTGAGGACTCTGGTCAATAGACTCAGTTACCGAGGGAACAGAAGAATCCGACTGGGGTTCTGATGGAGCGCCTGAATCTGAAATCTTAGAAGCTTCAGATGCAGGTGGGGTCGGTGGAGCACCTGATTCACTTGAGGGCGGAGCGCTCGACTCTGGACGTGGATGTCGTTGGAGCACCTGATTCAGTGGATGGCGGAGCACTGGACTCTGAAGTGGATGCGGTTTCGGGTGAGGCTGTAGAGCCTTCCAATAGCAACGGTTTGGCAGGTTGCGTACTAGGCAGGGCAGCACCGGGCTTTTTCGGACCGGACTGACCGGGATTAGGACCGTACAAAGATGCCATTCGGGCGGGAGGATTTCGATTGGAGGTTTCTTTGCCGCGTCTTGTAGGCTTGTGATCTTGGATTCTCGAGGATGCCAAAAATGCAGCTGCGGCGTCCATTTTGGTTGATGGAGTGTGATCCATCTCTTTTTGCAGTGTTTTGTTCCATGCCTGAACCAAGCTTCTCAATGTAGGTCGACCGTGAGCCTAAAGAAACCGATGAAGTTTGGTTTATACACTTAAATTCAGAGTTAAATTACGGGTAAATTAAAAAATTACCCATGGGGTTTAGCCTAATTACAAAATCCACCCTTGAGGTTTGGGGTATTTACATAAAAAAGAAAAACTAGAGAAGTTTCAAAATTGCAAAAAAAAAAAAAAAAAAAAAAAATCTTGAGATTTGATTCCGTTTTACATTTTCCCGTTCATAAGCAAAAATATTCCAAAAGCCCCCTTTATATTCATTAAAATATTATAGTTACCCCATTAAATTTAAGGCGTAAACAAAGGCTAGGGGTCTTTTTGTAATTTTTAAACTTCTTTATGCTTTTCTGTAATCTCCCTAAACATCAAGGTACTTTTTTCATTATCCCTTACAAAAAAGTTAAATTTCAAAATTACTAACACCTCCTTAAGGTTTGTATTTTCTTAACACATACCTCCTCAAAAGGTGCAATTTGAAAATAGAAACGTATTTGTAATTTTGAAGGACAGAAACTTCAAGGATATTTTAGTAATTAACACTTAAATTATATAAACCCATGAAAATCATACATGAGCATGGAGAACAGCCTCAGCGAGCATCCCTGTGTCCTGCCAAGCCTTCTCCATGAGTACATTATCTCCCAAAAGAGCAGCCGCAAAAGCAGCTTCTCTTCCTGAACCAACTGATATCAAATTGTTCACTAAATTCTGCATACAAAAGCAGCATAGAGAGAACATTACAAACAGAAAGTTTGCACTCTGTAAATAATAGCATCATCAAAATATAGAACTTATAGACATGTACCAGCATCAGAAAATTAAATGAATAAAATAATATGATATAACAATTCAATTGGTGCCCCTGTTACCGAATCTCATGGAATTATAAATAATAAATGCGTTTACCCAAGTAGAATATATAGAGAGAGTAATATAGTAAAGCAATAATAACACAAATCCAAAGTTGGTAAAGCAACAGGGACACCATTGTTGCAGATTCGGGATTTCTGGTCACAACTCACATATCATACTACATACAAAAAAGAACGTGGAGTCTGTAGTGATCGTCGACATATGAAATTAAAAGATTGATTTCTGAGTGACATCATGAAGTGAAGTGATAATGGCACATATTATTTCAGTAAACTAACACAAGGTCAGCACCAAAATAATGAGACCAAAAGTATATGTGAGAAAGGGCACATTCAGGACAGTTCAAAATCTGAGATGGCAGTTTTACTGCCAATATAATATGCATGAGAAAAGATCATTGGTTCATCAACAATAATCTTTTAAGATGATGAGATATATCAAGTAAACACACTTAATAGCACTAACAACATTTAAGAACAGTGGGTGGAAATTTTGATAATAAGGACAATAGTGACCTACTCATAAGCAAAGATGGGTTGACAGACTCGGATTTTTGCAGGAACAAAAATATCAGAATAGGATTTTATACATCTAACCAGCTTTTAATTCAGTTGAACTGAATACTACTGTGAACTTGTATATTTTCCTGCAGTTAAGTACAGGCAAAATTGCAATCTTGGTATTATAAATATAAGGCGCCGGCTAAGTTGGTCCTGTAAAAATCACATTTTGCCCCCCCACAAAAAATAAAATAAATAAAATGCCATAAAAAAGAAAGAAAGAAAAGAACACCCACGAATTCAGTCCTTTCTTCGCTGGATATTGCACATTTAGTCAGAAAACTGGGGGTTCACATGATATCTTCCGGCAAAATATTCAATTTCCAGTGAAAAAGAACTCAATACAAGAGTCCTTTTAGCTTGCAGGATTTTTCGGCAAAGCGTAATTGTTATGGGACCAATTTGGCATCCCCCATAATTACAGACTAAAATTGCAATTTAACCGTTAGTTTTAACATCAAGTAGACAAATTTGCTGCAACATATAGGGGTTATAATTTGTTGCGCATATAAGAAACGGCACAGATAGCCTAGAAGAATCACAGATTGAACATAGGTACATACGCTGAGCCGTGTCAACTCCCCATGATTTGCTAGGCGTAAAGCAAGCCCTCTTAATTCATGGCCTTGCAGAGCTCCTTTCACAGAACCTGCAGCAGCTAATCTCTTGAGAGCTTCACGAGCAATGTCAGCTTGTGCAGTAGCATCCGCAGCATCAATAAGTTCGAGGAACTCCTTGGCAAACTTAACTACTCCTTGAACAGCATCCACAACATTTTCCTTCTTTGAAGACAAATTCATAATGTCATTCAAGTTCAACCCCAGAGCTTCTTGTCCTATATCCCTGCTGTTGCTCATTGTTAGAAGGCATTGAAGGGCTCTTTTCAAATCACTGCTCTGCATTGCTAGATCAAATTCCAATCTCTTCGATATACCAGGCAAATGAAGTGCTTCAGTGGCATAACCCATCCCGAGCATAAATTGAGCTAAATCATCATGATGTTCTCTACCAAGCCTACTTGCCCATTTTACTGCACTAACAGCATCTCCATATGCTGCAAGACACCGACAACGGATACCAGGATGACTAAGTGATATTGCATGAGCAGACATGTACCTGTCAATGAGCCAGAGAACACCATCCTTTACGCCAGCAACAACAAGAGGTCCAACTGGTCGTTTTTGTTCTGCTGGAAATCTAGTAGCAGCAACCGCAACCCCACCACCACCCACCGCAACCTCATTATATTTCCTTTCTTCCATCTCTTTTGGTATTGACGAATCATTACCGTCGACTTTAGATTGTTTAGGCAATGTTAAGAAAGGGGGTATGGAGGAGAATGCTGAAAAGCAGCTAATCTGACCACCTGTAACATAGGGGGTCTCAATGATATCCTCTCTTGTGAGGCTGTTTGTTGACTATCAACTGCTATTAATGCCAATTCTCCATGTTCTGCAACCGCTCTTGATTGTACCTCTTTAAGCCGCATCTCTTCTTTCCTTCTTTTAGTTTCTATATCAATAGGTGAAATACCAGCATCCACAAAGACACACTCGATGGTGGTTGGGGTAGCAACAAACAATTGCCTACGGTGCCAAACACCTCCAGTAGCATGAATAAGAATTGCCACATCTCCTAGGTATCGAAACTGAGGACGTAAGGAAGATATGACAATATACTGTTGATAGGCGAAAGCACAATATTCAACAGTTTGGTCCCATGCAGTCCATTCTGGTTGAGGAAGAAGACCTCCCACCGGTTGAAAAGTTTCCCAGCTGTATAACTGAAAATTCGGAGGTGCCGCTTCGGAAGAAGATTTTTGTGAAGAATATCCATCATCCATGGTACTGAAAGAAGAATTTGAACTACTTCCGAACCCTGACAAGGGCATGGACTGAATTGTAGAAATAGCTGTGGCAGCGACAGGGCTTATTCTTCGAGATGTCCGATAGGCGACACCAAGTAGCGCTCCCCCATGCAAACCAGTGACTGGTTCACTGCGGCTACCAACTGACCTCATCAATATGTTTGATGTTCCATCATCCAGTAATATGCGAACTTGAACACTGGCAGATGCAGCAGCAGAAGCTGCTGCCGCTGCAGCTTGTGCAGCTGCAGCTGCAGCTTCCTTTGCTTTCCTTGATGAGCTGCCTTTAGGGATTATAGGCATTCTGGGAGGCATTGCAGACTCCAGCAACGCGAACCTGTCTCTACAAGTGTCCCAAGCCAAGAGCCTTGCACTACCTGAATCAACGATCGACCAGTCACTGACCTTATAAACTGAGAAATAGGGAATATCAGGCCACACAATCGCAAGGAACCTGCAAAAATGAAAAACCAAACGAACATTAGCATCATGGTAGAATATGTGTGTGTGTGTGTGAAAAAAAGGAGAACAAAAGCACAGTCAACAAAATTCATAATATAAGAATTACATAACAACTAAGATGCAATAGAAAAAATCCTGGTAGAATGTTTCCAATATATCTTGAAAGATTAATGCTTGAGTTGTGATCCTTTTTTTTTTTTTTTTTTCATCGGTTTGAGTTGTGATCCTATTAAGGAGTAATGAGATGGAGAAGCCACTTACTTTCCTGAACTGCTCACAGACAGAACTGAGTATGAATCGTGTGGAACAGGAGTGCTGATATGCTTTTTAACTTGCTTCACATGGAGCTGTTCTGGTGTGTCTCCCCTGACTCTACCCACATCATTTAAGGAGCCATTGCTTCCAAGAGCTGGATTTGCAGTGTTAGACAATTGAAACTGCAGCAGTTTCAATTCCCTTTCAACGACATAGACAGCAGCATGTTCTCGGCTTCCTGGTGTTGTTGGCAATGGAGCAACAGGTGGGAGTGATTTGGAATCAAATTCACATACAAGGACACCCATGTTGGTCCCAGTTGCAACAAGATGAGGTTGTAAAGGATGTGCAACCATAGAATACACCTATCGAAGGAATATGAAGTATATGCTCCGTATGAATACATTATCCTGAAGTCAACTCACTGATGATCAAAATAAACAGAATACTTTATTAAAATCATACCCTAAGCTTCTTGTGAGATGCAAGCAACTGGGGTGGGACTAAGGATGACAGTTCACATAATGGCCTTGTCAGAGCTGAATAAGTGGGATGCTCGATGGCCCTGTCAAAGATATGATGGATAACCAAAATTCACCTCCAAATGACAGGAAAGATGCATTTGTGAAAAGCATCAAGCATCTTAAAATGTCAAAGATTTAAAATATCTCATTGCTCAATTCCAAGATAGATAAGACAAACTAAACTCAATATATGTAACTTGTAAATACCATATATGGGAATCTTTAACACATGTCAGGATGTCAAGATTTGGGGCTCGAGGATGGCACCAAGATGCCACACTATGGCAAGCCAATTTTGAAACAGGCTTTATTCGACGCAATTCCTACAACGAATGAGAAGGGAGGATTAGAAAAGTGGGGAAAAGATCCAATATTTTAATATCTTAACAAATGCAACAAATCGCAAAAGCAATGAGAACCTTAAACGATATTGTATCCCAGATAGCTAAAGTCTTGTCAGCACCAATTGTAATAAGTTGTGGTGCAGCACCAACAACACGTGAAAGCTCAACAGCAACAACCCCGCCATCATGTGCCTACGAATATCATAAGAAAATCAAAGGCATTTTAGACTCAATCATCAAAATCCGCAAAATAGTTAAGCCGGATGGAAAGAATCCTGGAAGCAAAAAAACTGAGGAAATATGTCGATAATTACTTTTAAGCTCAACTTAGGAACAAGTTCTCGTGAGTCCTGACCATAGTCTGCATTCCAAAGAACAAGCAAGCCATCACTACCACCAGAAACCAGAAGGGCCTATTTCAAATGCACATCAACAGAAGAGAGGCTAATAAGTGATAAAATTATAACAAAAATGACAACGAAATAAACCTAGATAGATTCGAAAGCAGCTAAAGGCATGGAGATTTCACCACATTTGGTGTCAGAAAAGGAGTATATAAGCTACTTTGCTTGTCAGCTAAGTTGTAAAGATTTAACAAGTCGGAACAAAACTGAATCATATGCAATTGGGACAAACAACAATAAGATAGATCCTTCATTACATTCTCATGCTTGCATATTGGGACAATGGGCAATAACAAATATTCATCATTAAGTAATCATGCTTGCAAGCAAGAACCATATTGTTTGGTTTGATTAAATGGTCTACAATGTATACACTATCTGATATGGAATTTTGCAGTACTGACAGTAAAGCAGAAATTGCAACTAAACTTACATATGAAATCTTTCTTTGATAGAACATACTAGAGCCCAACCTAGCACCAGTTTTTAGTTGCCAACCAAACATTATAAGCATAACAACGGGATCCATCAGATCCCTCAATCACTCAACATTATTTCAAGCTGATCCATTTCAACAAAGTAGCTGAAGAAGTAATTCCTCTGAGTAATATTTACAACTACAAACAAATTTTACCCAAAGAAAGTATGCCCTTTTCACAATTTATATTCTTATCCCAGTGAAGACAGATTTTATTTCTTAGAAGAAAAAAAAAATTGAAAAGATGAATGGTATTTTGAGCCACAACTGCAATACCTAGAGAACAAATCCAGGATTTCCAGTACAATCACAATGAAAAACCTTAATTTATCACATGAAATTACAAAAAACGATATGCTATACAGTTGAATGATACAATAAAAACTCGAAATCAAAGTATTCGGTCATTATGTGAGATTCGATAAATATCTACTTTTTATCCCATTTTTCAAATGTCAACAATATATTTCTTGAATAGAGTCTGAAGAAAGATGCCAAATAGAGTCCCCTCATGATAGATGGCTAACTAATTTTTGGCATCTGATTAAAAAGCCTTTGAAATTGTTTTTCTCACACCATGCCATCTTCCTAAAAAAGCAATCCACACACCTTCATTTATCATTTTACAATATCTGAAGTATCCTACAGCAAATCAAACACAAAAAACCCTCGCCTTGTTGCCACTTGAGCACCTCACTTATCTTATATCAATGCCATATCTTTCATGCCAATCAAATATTCAGAATGCTACCTAAAGCCCCAACAAAAGAACATTTCAGACAGTATCAGGCTAGAGGCTCCACGTAAATCCCTCCAAGTCAGCTATTCCTAGATTTGACCCCAAGCATTGGCCTGATCATGATCATGTTATTCTCCTGCCAGGTGAGACTGGAATATATCTCATTTTCTCAACACAAACCCAACTTGCCATGCCTGGACATATACACATTAAAAACTCACAAAGCCAGCTAATCAGGTCGAGTTTACCCGTTCAAATAACATTACAAAGCCAGCTAAGTTTACCCGTTCAATTAACATTACCATGTCTAAAAAAACCAGAGGATTAAACCAGATTGTACCAATATGCTGAAACAAAGAAAACCCGTACTCTTTAAAAGAAAAGGTTCAGTAGTTACAACTCAGGAACTACCTCGCCAGAAGAGGCCATGAAAGTCATCAAACAAGAAATTGATCCCTTATGACCTCCTGTATATCTTCTAGCAAGCTGCAGCCAAAATAAACGTCTCATACAATGTTAGTGTCCATATTCTTTCCCTGTTGAGATTGCAGGTATAACTTCATGAGTAAAACTGAGAACAATATAAATTAGAAAGACCTTCCAAGTTAGCATGGAAAGAACTCTAATCACACCATCTGACCCACCAAATGCCACAAGAGGACCATCACTAGCAGTTGATCTACACAGGAATTCCATACTGCATGAAAATACTTATAGTTGGTCAGGATAGTCAATCCTTCTTTGAGAAGCAAACCAGCTTTCAAAATATTTACCATACCCAAAAAAACAACAATAAATATTATATAGCAAACAAAAAGCTCATTGCTTTGATTGGCTAATGACCTGGTCAACAAGAGACATTCTCTAAATTCTCAGAGACAGTGCACAGTGAAACCAATTTCAGATAAGTTATCTCATCCTAAGGCAGTAATTACTAATATACTGTTACCAAGACAAAATCCAAATTTTAAAATAAAATCCTACTGTTGAAAATGTACAGTCAGACCAAATGAATGATTTTTAGAGGTGGAACACAGAAGGAATACAAATTTAATGACAACTCATTTTCTTTTTGCAACTAATTTCAGATATGACTTATGAGCAATTGCAATGATAAAATGACACGGCATATCATGTGTACACGTACACGAGGGACAAGGTTCCACCGAACACATTAATTTTTTATGTCAACTACATGCAAACATGCTGCAAAGGCATGAACCAAGACCAGCAAAACAAGTTTTTGACCGGATGACATTTTTAAGAATCTATGTAGAATACAATACAGAAAAGATCTGCTTGGTTTGTGATGAGTTCACTTGAAATTGGAATCACGCTAAATAACTTATTCTCAAAGTACCATTCAATCCTTTCAAAATCTAAATAAGTGAATAACAAGAAAGTATGCATGCAGCTAAGTCCAGTTGACAAACCAATATTATCGATTAAATGCATGATGTTCTCTTTTGACTTAACATATAACTTATACAGCAACCAATACTCAAACATTAAAAGAGGTCTTTCCATTTTTACCAATGCAAGCTTACATATTTATTAGTGTATACTTCAAATAAGCTCATGAGAAAGTATCAGGTATCGACCAATCCATTAAAATTCGCTCAAAAGGTAGCTAAATTCAACACTTGCCATAGTAGAGATCTGTTGTCCAAGTCCTGCTTTGGTACATCACGGCCACGCATTGTCACCAAATCTAGAAAAATTGCTTTGTTCTCACAACATATGACAAGAAAATGGCGTCCTTTTGTTGAGGGGGCAGGGGAACTGAAAGGTGAAGTGATATTGCTGACAGCCGATGGAGCTTCAGCTGCAGCAGATCGGTTCCGCCAATGTTGCCAATAGCGTACATCATCATCAAAAAAGCTAACCTGTTTAACACTTGAAACCACGTGCCACATTATCAGGCTCATGTCTAAAATACAAGCAACATAAGTGAACGAATTAAGGGAAAACAAATGTTTTTCAAGGGAGGCGTGGAATTATACCTTCCACCCCGTATGGCTTCTGTGGGTTTTCCTCTAGGCTCTAGCATGCATAAAAGAATGAAATCAACAATAATTAGCATTTAATCAACATTAGAAATGTCAGTCCAGCTAATAATTATTGGAATTGCATCTCATAAAGATGATTCCCGAAAAGAAGACTTAAGCGAGAAAGGTCATTGAGATTCTGTAAGAAAGTAGGAGAAAACTCTAAAGCATAAAATTATCAAAGAGAAATGACTCCAGGCAGCATCAATCTTTGCATATTTACAAGGATTTCCAGAACAGCAAAGACTTCCCATGCAAACAAATTTTATTACATATTTGTCTATCCTGGAATGAATGCCGATGTAAAAATGATGGGTATCGTAACACACAAATTATTATATTTCATTAATAAAGTACAGTATATGCCAAATGTACAAAGGAAATGAATACACTCAGTATCCACTGTTGGTCTTTACATCATCGCCAAGCAAGGGAGATATAATACAAAGGCTGACAACCTTTTCTCCCTGCTAGACCGCCCAGTAAATGTTCAACAGTGTTAACCAACCCATAAACGGATCTTACCACCCTTATAACCAACTAAGCCTGCCCATCCTTCAAAAAACAGAATCACAGTCATAATACAAACCATTTCCACCCTTAAACAAATGGCCAGTTTCACAAAATATCCATAAATCATGTCGGTATCCAGACTCAACTATTCTAACTTCCTGACCATAATCAGACGAGAAAATTAATTCATCACCAAACATTAGATAATTATTTAGTTCTCATCGTAAATTATCCTCCTCCTCAGTAGAGGTCTCAACAACTATTAAACCAGGACAACGGCAACAATACCTGATTCGCCCTCGGCCAGCTTCTCCAATTTGGCACCAACCAAACGCCTCTCGTCTACACCCCCAGCTTTCAACTCGTAAATAACCTAAATGAACCAACAAAAACTCAAAATTAGAAACATTCCGCCACACAATTCGCACACGAAACAAAATGCAAAAAAAAATAAATAAAACCTGGCGGTGTTCCCAATTCCAAACGGACACATGATCCGACGCATCGGCGGTGACAAGCCACGGGTGGGTCGGGTGCAACTGAATCTTCACGATCTTATCGTTCGTCGGACGAAAGGCCCGTAACCGCAGCATTGTGCTTAAATTCCACGCCCAATTCTTCTGACTGAGCTATGGATCTGAATTCTGATATAGAAGAATAGAAACTTCAAAGCTTCTTCACTGACAAATTGGCTATCTAGGGAGAAGAAGCGGGTTGGAACTGTGCTTCAGATCGGCCCGATTTCGGGGTGGGAATAGTCAAGTATGGCCGGGTGACCCGATTTTAATACAAATTTGGCCCTTGACTTCTTAAGTCATATAAAAAAAAAAAAAAAGATTTCATTCCTTTCTTAAAAATTCTCTCTCTCTATTCCTTTCTCTCCCAAACAAATAGACCGTTGTCTTCACCATACTCAAAAATTTCAAATTTTCTTATCAAAACAATAGGAAAACGACTCGGAATCAACCGAAAATTTGTAAAGAAAGCAAGTTCATCATCCATAGTTGTTCATACATCAAGTTTTAGGTTTTTTCAACCAAAATCACTTTCGATTTTGACGTGGAAATGGAACCATTGAGGTATTAATTGATTTATTATCATTATTTGTGTTTTTTGTTCTAATAGCCATGGGGAAAGCTTTTGAATTGATTTGGTTACAAATAGATAATTTTGGTAAAGATTCGAGCAAAAACGACCGAGTCGTTTATAAGACGACGGCGTCGTTTAAACGACTCGAGTCGTTTTGTGCTGATGCTTGATGCTACTCTCGATCCTAATGATGGTGCGATTTAAGATTTTTCTCTACTTGTTTAAGTCTTTTGTCCGTGAGGGTTATCGACTTATTAAGCAAGCGTCCATAAAGTTGTTCATTTCGAACTTAATTTTTTTCACATTGTGAGAAGTAAAGGATGTTACCTAAGGTTTTCTAGCACGTCGGATGAAACCTTCAAGCAATAGTCTGTTTTTTGAAGTGTCAAGCCTTGAGAGCATTAGAACCATAAGAACATGAGTGCGAATGGCTTGCAAATTTGCTATCGGTATTAGTTGAATTCAATGGAAAACTTACTTAAGCAACGTCATTGGAAGTATAAACGACTCGAAAGTCGCGTTTATAAAACGACTTCGGGTCGTTTTGCACGATTGAATTCAATGGAAAGACGATCTATGTCTTGTTGATAAAAGCGCACAAACGACTCAGTCGTTTACAAAATAGTTTTATAAATAACTCGAGTTGTTTTTTGTTCAATCGACTCAAGACTAAGTCGTTTACAAAATAGTTGGGGTCGTTTACACACTAGTTTAAAATACCAACAAACGACTCAAAACGAGTAGAGTTGTTTATAAAAGATTGAAGTCGTTTTTCTAACACAATGTATTTTTTTTTTTTTTGTAAGTTTATTAGTTCATGTTTAAATTTTGTTCTTATGTAATTTTTTCCCTTAATAGCCATGGGGAAACCTTTAAATTAATTTGGTTGCGAATATATGATTTTGGTAAATATTTTGGCATAAACGACTCTAGTTGTATATAAACGACCCAAGTTGTTTTTTATTTAATCTGATTTAAATTATAACAAAAAACAACTTTAGTCATTTTTTAAACAGCGTAGTTGTTTTGTAAACAACTCTAGTTGTTTTGTAAACAACTCGGCCGTTTATAAAAGACTCAAGTCGTTTTGTTTTTTACACAATGTATTTTTTTTTGTAAGTTTATTAGTTTTGTCTAAATTTTGCTCTTATATAATTTCAGGATAAAATATGCTATTAAACGTGAGGATTGGTTTGACTCTAAAGTTTCGGTTGAAGCACTTTGGCAAAATTCGGGATGGTGTATGATCATTTGAATGATGAATATAAAGAGATGCTTTTGAAATCTTGTTTTGGCAACTTTTATTATTTGAACGATGGAATTCAAATGTCGGGAAACTCTTGCATAGTTTGATGTTGCGAAGGATTGCTTTTGATAATAAATTAGCCGATAGAGGTAGATGAGATTTTGTTCTCATTTGATGGGGAAAATGTTGTTTGTTTTTCGTATAAGGATTTCATTCTCATTACAGAGATTTAATTGCAGTAATGAGGAGGAGTTTAGAAATAATTTGCCCGGTGAAAATAAGGCTAGCGACGAATATTTTAACGAATTTGGGCATGTGACAATTAAAGATCTAGAAGCGGTATTTAAGGAGGTGGAGGACGAGGAAGATAAGTATAAACTTGGATTAGTACTTATTTATGAGCGTATATTGAGAGCCGAGGAAATGGGTACATCAATTGAGATGGATGTGTTAAATATAGTTGATAATCTTGAATTATTTAACAAATATCCGTGGGGCAGAAGATGTTTCACATTCACCGTTCATGGGTATCGGAGAGAGTTTGCTAAAGCAACATGTCAATATTCCTTATGGGGGTTTCCATTAGCTTTACAGGTAAATAAATTGTTGAACTTGTCATATCTTTTCTCAAGTTTTAGTTTATATCTATGAATTGTTTTTTTTTTTTGTAATTATAAATTGCTGTCCAAGTAATCTTTTACTAACTTGTTACTTATATGCATTTTTTCTTTAAGGTGTGGGCATTTGAGACGATTCCGAGTATCGCAAGTTTATTTCAAACATCTATGACTAACAGAAATATTCCAAGGATGTTGCGATGGAACTCAAACGTTAAACTTGGACTCAAAAGTATTTCTCGGATATTGGATTCACCGAATGTGAGTATTTTAATTTTTAAACAACTTGTCTATTTTTATGAATTTGAATATCTAAATATTTATTGATAAAAATATTTCTTATGTGATTTCAGCTTAAAGTTCGCACAAAATTATCTCTTACACACGAGGAAAAGTTATTGGACTGCATGCGATTTTTGATCTGAGACAATGAGGGCACCCAATCGGATGAGGCGGAAGGGGTGTCACGATGGTGATTTTGGCGATACACAAGGAACATCCATCAAGAAGTAAGAAATTTTAAAATTTTAAAATGTACTTATCAATTCATTTATGTCATAGATGAAATTAAATTATAATTTGTGTTTTTTTCTTGTAGGATGTGCATAGACCTCCTTCTACGCAACATCGATCTCTACTCATTTTGGTCCTATCAATTTAAAATGTCTTTTAAATGCTATTTTGTCAATGGATAGAAGATTAAGTGGGAAGATAGATGCATTGGAGCAAAAAATGAATGCATTAGATCAAAAAATGGAGATCATCTTACAGATGAGGCCAAATGAAGAGGCGGATGCAACGAGCCCATTTTGGCGTGATGAGGTATGTAAAGAGAACAATGTTTAAAATTTTGAATTGCACATTTTAATTAGTGTATTTTTCATTAAGTGATATTGAGTTATGATTTGTATTTTTCTTTGTAGGTTATGCATCATCCTCCTTCTCCGACGCTTGTTGTTGATGATCGATTCAATAAGGAGCCCCTACGTTCTTGATGAGCGGTTTGACGAGGAGCCGGGATGTTTCGATTAAGGTGGTTGAAAAGGACACGCATGTTGCTCCAATCGAGGTGGTTGACAAGGAGCCCCGATTGTTCCTAATGAACATAATGACAAAGAAGCCCCCATTGTTCCTAATGAACAGATTGACAAAGGAGCCCCAATTGTTCCTGTTGAGGTGGTTGAGAAAGAGGGGAATATACAAAAGAAGAAGAAAAAGACGGCAGGAAATGTGTACAAAAGGGCGTCTAAGAGAGCAAATATTGAAGATGTAGGCCTGGAGACAAGTAAAAGAATAAAAATACCTTCACAATTCGTATCATCTCCGTATACGAATGAATTGAAGCCAAGAAAATTTGTGGACAAGACGGTTCCATTCCTTATTCAGAGGGTTTGTCCAGCAAAGGCACAAGAGTTCCATAAATGGTACTCAAAAACGGATGACAGGTAAATGGTTTCAACTTCTATTCATCTTTTTTTCTAAACATATTTTCTGACCCAAAAAAAGACCATGGTCATGTACAAAACGACTAAGGTCGTTTTATACACGACTAGGGTCGTTTTTTTGGTCAAGATGTGTGTTTAAGTTTTTGTTGCTACATCGTAGTTGATAATAAAATTCTAACATTTAATTTATCAATACACCGTGTTTTTTGCTTTCAATAGTGGTAAGATGCAACGATGTGGTGTGGATATAAAAGATCCAAAAGGATGGTTTAAGGAAATCTTAAATTTGGTTCTTGGCTTGATAATGTGCAAGTTAATTGTGCAATGTACTTATTACTTACGGAGGCAAAATATTTACCCAATATCTTTTGGCGATGTAATAGAGTGATAATCGACTCGATGTTCCATCAAATGTGTGGATTTGGTAGAGCGATAATACTCACGTACTCTCTTTGATGGATACCTCAATGAGGAATTGCTGTGAAAAGCAAGAGTTGGAAAGGGATGACTCATCTTTATTATCCCGTGTGTGAAGCACGACATTGGGTTACTTGTGAGGTAGACTTGAGCGTCATTGCTAAATGTATATGATTCCGACAAGGGTTGCCTCACGGAGGATCATCTTCAATCTTTTAAGTCGTGATGCCGTAGTAATCCCGGCTCGCAAAGATTGTTGGGATTAATGTCAAGATAAACTTACCATCAAGAGAGTTGATGGAGTACCACAACAAAGAGTATCGTAAGTGTTGCTTTGTCATTTTTCGCTAAGTGTTGGTTTGAGTTTTTTTGCTAAGTGTTGGTTTGAGTTTTTTTATAAGTGTTGGTTTGAGTTCTTTTTGCTAAGTGTTGCTTTGTCATTTGGTAGGGGTGATTGTGGGATTTTCGCGATCAAGTTTGTTGAGTTCTTGAGCATAGAGCGGTTTGTACAAGATGTGGTTCAAGACAACATACAAATGTGGAGAGAGAAATTGGCTGTGGATATCTACCATGGAACTGTGATCCCTAGTTGTTACTAATTTTTTTTTTTTTTTTTTGGAGTTGCTATATGTTTTTGTCGAATGGCTAAATAGTACAATTTGTGTTTTTGGATGTTTTTGGAAGTGTAGGAAATGGTCCTTATCTTTGTAAACGACTACTAGGTGTTTATAAGCGACCAAAGCATCATTTTTTGTTTAATACAGTTTAAATTATAAAAAAAAACAACTCTAGTTGTTTTGTAAACAACTCTAGTCGTTTTGTAAACGACTATAGTCGTTTGTAAAAGACTCAAGTCGTTTTGTAAGTGTATTAGTTTTATCATAGATGTATTTTAGAAGGTGAATACCACTTGATAGACTATTAAAATCTAAAAATGACCCCAAATATTTCAAAACGACCCTTGTCGTTTTATAAACGACTTGGGTCGTTTAGAAAATGACTTTGGTAGTGTAAACAAGACCGTGGTCGTTTTTTGTCTCTCTCTTCAACGGATCATGGTTAACAAACAAGTGTAAATCATTCTCAAGTGTAATTAAACATATTAATTCCCCAATCTCACAATATTTTCATAAGGATTAGTGTTATCATAGATTCATAATGCGGAATGTTGAAACAAAGTTGAATATCTCTTATTCTGTTTTAGTGTTGAAATCAAATGTGCAATTTGCATTAGGAAACTATTAAAACTCTTAAAATGTAATGATTTGATAGAGTTAGATGCATTTTAGAAGGTGAATACCACTTAATAGACTATTAAAATCTAAAAATGACCCCAAATGTTTCAAAACGACCCTTGTCGTTTTGTAACGACTTAAGGTCGTTTAGAAAACGACTTTGGTAGTGTAAACAAGACCGTGGTCGTTTTTGTCTCTCTCTCTTGACGGATCATGGTTAACAAACAAGTGTAAATCATTCTCAAGTGTAATTAAACATATTAATTCCCCAATCTCACTAATTATCCAATCTCACAATATTTTCATAAGGATTAGTGTTATCATAGATTCATAATGCGGAATGTTGAAATAGAGTTGAATATCTCTTATTGTGTTTGAGTGTTGAAATCAAATGTGCAATTTGCATTAGGAAACTATTAAAACTCTTAAAATGTAATGATTTGATAGAGTTAGATGCATTTTAGAAGATGAATACCACTTAATAGACTATTAAAATCTAAAAATGACCCCAAATGTTTCAAAACGACCTTTTGTCGTTTTATAAACGACTGGGTCGTTTAGAAAACGACTTTGGTAGTGTAAACAAGACCGTGGTCGTTTTTGTCTCTCTCTTCAATGGATAATGGTTACCAAACAAGTCGTTTTTTTTGTTTAATACGAGTTTAAATTATAACAAAAAACAACTCTAGTCATTTTGTAAACAACTTTAGTCGTTTTGTAAATAACTCCAAATACTTTGTAAACAACTACGGTTGTTTTGTAAACAACTCGGTCGTTTTGTTTTTACACAATCCCACTAATTATCCAATATTACAAAAAATCTTATAGTCGTAAAAACACATTTGCAAGTATAAACACTAACTAATCTTGTGATTGTCTGTCAACCATTGGCCTTTGATCTCGGCAGGTAAGCGGTTGTGGCACGATGCTCCACTCTGCATTTGATTCTTTTAGCAAACTCTCCAGGTTGAAGGAATTCTTGTTGTTCTACGACGGCCAACTTGTTGTCGGACAAGGGTGACAATACATTTATATTCTTAATATTTTCGTGAACTTGCCATTCTGTTTTGTTAGGTCTTTGGTATTATACTACATGCATATGCGGCTCTCCAAAAGTCAACAAAAGTATAATAATGAGAGCATAAGTTGTATGAAAACCGTCTTTGTTTGGTGCCGCTGTGCGTGCTCGCATGGAAAATAATCTAATTGAAACTTTCTACATGTGCAAGTGTTTCAAAGCCAAAATTAACAATATAGTTCATGGTGCCGCTTTCCTCACCTCATTTTGCATAGATCAATGATCAATCGGGTGAGTATTTGTAAATCTCTTCGCCATGTCATATTATTTGCGCATTTTTAGTTCCATTGTAGGAGTTAACGATTTGTGCAATTTTGTGCATTTTGACCCCTCTCAAAGAACCATTTTTGTAGCTTATTTCCTATACTCTCAATCAATGGGAGTATTGGACCTTGTCGTTCCTTTTTGAACAATGAATTCAGCGACTCTGCATTGTTTGAGGTCATAATATTATAGCGGTTCCCCTGAAAATGTGACCTTGCCCATGTTTGAAAATCTGTACCATTAAGATACCTCCAACCTTGTCTCATCAAGATTCCGACCGATCCATGAAATTTCCAAACTCCTCATTAGTATAAGCTTCTGCTGCTTTCATAAAAAGTGAGACTGTATTGGCATTTCGAGTTACGGTCCTCAAGTTTCCTTTTATGTGATAGATGCAATGACCGTGACGGGCATTATGATAAACATCTCGCACTGCATTGATGAGACTTCTATGACGGTCAGATATAACAACAAGATCTTCCCTATCACCTGTTATTTCTTTCAGTTTTGAAAAAAACCAATGCCATGAAGCATCATTCTCGGAATCAACAATGCCCCAAGCAAGAGGATATATCTCGCATATTTGCATCGACATGTAGCAATAATCAATGTACCTCTATACTTTGCGCAGTCAAGAATGTGCCATCTACAATAAGAACCGGTCGCATTTGACGAGTGAAATCCACGAATGCAAGGCCCAAATGCTAAAAAAAGGTACTTGAAGCGATTATCGTCATCAAGATCTAAATAGTACACAAGTATAACTATCCAAAGCGATCCGCGTATAAGTTCTAATGACTTCTCTACACCTCCTTTTGCCTTTTGATAACTCATTTGTATGCCAAAGTCATGATGAATGTCATTCATGAGATTTGTTGATCATGCGTGGTGTTGGGATCTTTCAACTTATCCATGACATGTTTTCCTATGATCCGCATTGTTGCTTGCCTATGATCATTGCGAGCCATACTTATAGAGCAAGTATGTTCATGTGTATATTTTCGAATCTCAAAAAAGTGACTTTCATTGAACTTTGTTGCCCGCAAACGCCATTTGCAATTCTCATCGATGCATCTGTTGTGTACACCTCTTTATTTGATTTTTAACCTTGAATTCAAAATTATGCTTCAACGCAAGAAAATGTATGACTTCGAAGTTCTTTTTGGAATTGAATACTCGACTTTTGTAAATCACCATCGGGTATCACATGCGATGTCTTGCTAAAGAAGAAAAAAAGGTGCTCACTTATGAATGCATTTTCTTCTCTATAGCGTTGTGCACTTGGTTGTTGGTGTAACATCATTACCTGGATTGTTCTTGAAATAATGCAACTCATTCAGTTTTTATTGCTTGGCCATTATCATTTTCTTCCACCTCACAATAATGATCATTGTCTTCTTGTTGCATGACAAAACCAACTACATTGTCTCCCTTTTGGTTGTTGGTAATTGTTGTTTGATTCATACTCATTTGCCAGCTCAATGGACCCTTTCTCACAAGTGTTACATAAATTGGAGAAAGTTGACATTGTGTATTGACACCTAAAAACCATTTTAATCGTCTATCACAATCAATATGAGCTGGAACTTTATCACAACCCGCAGGGGTAAGAAACCTCATCTCAATATCATTCAATGAAGAATCAACACTGCAAAGATCTTGAAATTGAGAATATAGCTCTTCATATGACATATCGGCCGGTGATTGGAAGGCCTTCTACACCGTCATTGCCATTATTTTCTTTCTTCCATACCCATTTGCCATCTTCGTTGACAAGTTCGCCAAAATAAAATACGATTACCCAAAATGGTGGAGTCATGCCTACACTTCAAAAAAAAAGTATAAGAGAAAAACCACATTGTATAAAAAACTATGCAATCGCAAAACAACTCAAGACCAAAAAAACAACCAAAAAACAACTAGAGTCTTTTAACGACCAAAAACAACCAGAGTCGTTTAATGGTTTAAACAACCAGGGTCATTTTGTCGCGAAAAACCACATTGTATAAAAAAACTATGCCTTTGCAAAACAACTCAAGACCAAAAAAAACAACCAAAAAACAACTAGAGTCTTTTAACGACCAAAAAGCGACAAGAAAACAACCATAGTCGTTTAATGGTTTAAGCGACCAAAAAACAACCAGGGTCGTTTTGTCGCGAAAAATTTATCGGGTTCTTAGGTTGCTATTCATTGTAGTAATATTCAAAACATGTCAAAAATTCAACCAATATGACAATGCGAGAACTAATAGATGATACTTACCTCTAATAATTAGCCGAAATGCTCTAAATTGTAGAATCACCTAAGATTAAAGAATTTGGTGGTGTGAAATGAATAAGGGTTTGAAGTCAATTTTATTAAAATAAAAAATGAGGTCAATTTTTGTGATTTAAAAATATATATAAGGGTATTTTAGACTTTTTAAATAAAAAAGGCCATAAAAGTATGTTTTCCATAAGTAAAGCAAAATTGTTGTTTGACCTAGTAAAAGGCCATTTATGAAATTACCCCATCGGGACATAGCTTTGACGGTGAGCTTAGTAAAAGTACAACGGGTAAAAAGCGTCACATATATCAAATATAGCCTTTTACCCAACTTATCAAGAATGGCCTTTGACGGACATTTATTGCTAAAAGAAAAATAGAAAAAGGTAGAAATTGTACACTTTCTCGAAATATCCATCATAAAAGACACAAGGTCGATTAATCGGTCATTTTCGAGTAGATGAAGTTGATTAGTCGATGCTGCGTCTTTTTGCGTAAGCCGGTCGTTTAATCGACCCAAATGAGTCGATTAACCGACCAGCATTAATGTGTCGATTCATCTACTCAAAATTATTAAGTCGCCAATGGTCGATTAATCGACTAAAATAAATCTGGTCGGTCAATAGTCGATTAATCGACTTAAGTGGTCGATTAAAATTTAAAACCCCCTCGTAGGGTTTATAAGCCCTCAATCGACTCTAAACGACAATCGTTCAAATCAACCTCACCATCACAAAGCGACCGCCATTGATTGTCGTAGTTGATAGCCGCCGTCCGCCGTCGTTGGGAATATTTTCTTGCGACTTATGTCTATAAAGTAAGAGTTTTATTTTGTTTTTGAATTAGTTATTTTAATGCATTGTAAAATATGTTATGATGGTTTGAGGTATTGAATTATTGAATGAATGTTATATCTTGAATGGGGTTTAAGATTTAGTTTGAATTGAAAGTTAATGTTATTTGGAATGTTAGGCAATGAATGGGAATGTTGTGTTTTTCATTGCAAAAGTTTGTTAAGTCTTTGGGAGGAATCATAGGGTTTAGGCTTGAATTCAATCAAAAGACTTGTATTGTTTTTCAAAAAAAAAGTGATTATTGTCTTTGTTTTGGAGGGGTTAAATATTTATTAACTGAAAAAAGTGCTTTTTAAGCCAAAAGTGCTTTTTTTTTTGTAAAAAAGCACTAAAAAGTGCTTTTTAAGCCAAATAATCGCTAATAAGCTTTTTCGCAAGATAAGCGATATTTAACACTCCAAAATTTGTCTTTTCTGTTTGAGTTTTTCAGAAAAAATGGCATACCTCACCTCCATTGAAGATCGGTTTGATTCAAGAGTTACATCCCGATGTAACTTACAAGTTCTAAGTCTAGTATATGATAAGTTAGACGCCGAACACAAAGAGTGTTGGTGAACTTGGCTTTCGGAGACTTATACAAGTTAGGGATAATATTCCGATTTCTTGTAAACTTCTTCATGCTCTATTATTTATGAGGATTAAATCAGGTGCATGATGAGGTATGGTTCCGTGTTGAGGATGCAAATGTCGGTTGGCTTCTCGGACTTCACTCTCATCACTGGATTGAATCCCGGAATTGAGAATGATTTTGTAAAGGACATCCCATCGAATAGACGGTTAGCAACAGAGTATTTTGCGGGAGGTAAAAAGGTTGTGAAGCCAAGTCAATTGAAGGCGGCTTTTGAGCACCATGCAAGAATGAGGAGGACCGATACAAATTGGGATTGGCCCTCATATATGAGTGTGTTTTGCAATGTAAAGGAGCCTACCACTTCAATTGATATGAAGATTTTGCAAGTTGTTGACAATTTGGATCTTGTCAATAAATACCCGTGGGGAAGATCATCCTATGACTATCTTACGGTTTGACGAAAACTATTACTAAAGTTAACCATCACACACGGGGCTTTACACACGCGGTACATGTATTTATCAAAGTCATTTTCGTTAGATTACAATGTATATTTTCAATTTCGAGAAATATTTATAGCATTGGATTGTTTGTTAGGTATGGGCATTTGAGACCTTTCTGTCGTATCTTAGAATGTTTAAAACCGAAAGAACCGAACAAAGACTTCTAGGATGTGTGGGTGGAGGTCCACAACCACTTTTGGCTATTTTGAGATTATTGTCGTTTTGGACGAGCCTATGGTAATTTTGAGATTGTTTTTAATTGCGTATAATTTTTAATCGATATATTGAGATTATTTGTAATGTAATAGATATTGTTTGTGAATTGACAGGATGAAGTTTTGTTTCCATTGTCTCGACACAAGAAGAAATGGAAAAGAAATATGTTGTGATGTTTCCCGGCGTGTTCCCCGAGGATCTCAGTTATCCTTTGGATGAGTAGACGGTGCCCACAGATGATCGGGAGATGGTGGAAGAGTCGGATATAGAGAGAGAGACTGCACGAGAGAGAGAGTCGGGCCTACAAGTGTGCCACCGGGGATGTCCATGAGACGGAACATGGAGCGGTTCTCGAAATACCCCCACCTTCCAACGGCCCTTCCATCGGTATGAGGCGGGTTTTGGATGCCGTGGGCCACGCCGACAAAAATGTCGAAGATGCTTTTCTCTTATGAGCGGAAAGATCGAAGAATTGGACCGCAAGATTTATGCATTAGACCAAAAACTTGAAGCAAGAAGTCACCTTATACGTGGTTCACTCCGAGAGCGTATGGAGATGGGGCTGTCTCCCGATTATGGGACGGTGGTGGAGACAGAGAGAAGAATAAGAGTCAAGCTATTGAGGATGAGGAGGAAGCGAGTTGTTGAGGATCATCTTTGAGGATCGGTGTGTTGAGGTGGATGAGGAGGAGGAGCATGACCAGGTTGTTGAGGATCATTTGAGGAGCATCAAGCAGAGAAGACTAAGTCTGTTGAGGTGGAGAATTATAAGGCGGGCGAGGTGGTGGATACGGAGATGCAACAGCATTCCGATGTTGAGGTGGTGGAGCAGGCAGACACGGGGGATGATCGGGAAACGGTGAAATATACAAGGAAGAAGAGGTCATCAAAACATGTAGAAAAAGAAAATGTTCTACAAACGGGAGTGAAGCGGCGAGAGTGCCTTCAATTCATACAAGAACTCCTTCACAATCGAATCGAGGCCACAAACAACCACCTCCGAACCTTTTTGGACAAGATGCGATTGATTTCTTCCTCCCGGTGGATCCATTGAAGGCAAAAAATTTAAAGAATGGTACACAAAGACGGTGATAGGTAATATTAATTGCAAACATCACAATTTGTGGTCGGTCAATGATCGATTAATCGACCTTTATTCGACCAAATGGTCGATTAATTGTCATTGCAACGATCGGTGGATCTGACTAGTCGGTCAATTAATGGTAGATTGACCGACCACCGACCGACCCCAGGTTTATTTTATGTTTTTGCTTCATTTCATTAATTAATATGTACATATTACTTCCAACAATGATGAAGAATTGATCATAAATGGGGCCACAATCAAAAATGTTAAAAGCTGGTTTACGTTGATTCGTGCATCCGGGGCTTGGCTTGAAGATGATGTAAGTCTAGTTTAATATGTACAATATTGCTTTAGTATTATGTGAATCTTATAACAATTTTTCATTTTTCAAAGACGTGGATTTGGCGATGACCTTGTTATGGGAGAGACAGGACAAGATATTCGGTGTCCTTCGGCAAGTACACCGAGCCATCCTAGACAATATGTTCTATCAATCATTGATATTTGCACTCAATGATTACAAGTAACCCCACTAACTACAAGTTCGATAAATATTTGATTAACTATACGAATGGGACTTGGAGTAAGTTTGGGAGGAATATGGGTGGGTGTACACACTTGTACTTTCCAATTTGCTATAATAAGCATTGGATTGCGGCCAAACTTGTATTAGAAACATCGGAGGTGAATATCTATGATCCCGACAATTGGTCGCTAACAGAGGGGCAACTTAATCGGTGCATTGAACCTATTACCGTGATGTTACCATTACTTGCACAACAAGTTGGGATTAAAACAAACGGCCCTCTCAAAGTGGTCGATCGACAAGACATCGTCAAGCGGGGCACGTCGTAAGTCATCTAATCTTAATCGTGTTATTTAGCTTAATGTTTTACTTAAATGCCAATTGTTGTTTTAACATATCATAGGGGTGATTGCGAGTCTTCGTGATCAAATATATTGAATTTCTCGAGTGTCGGGCAAGATGTAAATCTCGTAAAATGTACCATCATATGCTTATGTGGGGGGGAGAAGTTGGTCTTGCCGACATATATGCTTTTAATTATGATCCTTGATTGTATTGATCAGTATATTTTGAATACTTGTAAATGATATACTCTTAGATTTTAAGTGATGTAGTTGAGTAATTGTATTGATCAGTATATTTTTAAGTGATGTAGTTGAGAATTAGTCGAATTAGTTGAGAATTAGTCGATTAATCGACCCTCTGAACGATATAGATGAGTCGATTAATCGACCATATGAACGATACATATGAGTCGATTAATCGACCATCTGAACGATACATAGGTCGATTAATAGACCATCTGAACAATAGATGAGTCGATTAATCGACCATATGAATAGCAGATGAGTCGATTAATCGAACATCTGAACGATACAGAGGTCGATTAATCGACCATATGAACAACAAATGAGTCGATTAAATCGAACATATGAACGATACAGAGGTCGATTAATTGACTAATTCAGAACAACAGATGAGTCGATTAATCGACCATCTGAAAGACACAATTTCTAAAAGTTGTCATTGTTTAACAAACCACTGAATCCGAAGACATAATTTATAAAAGTTGTCATTGTTACAAACCACTGAATTATATGCAAAACAACTAACATCTAAACAACTGAATTACTTCCCTACGTAAACATCATCCGGCTGAACTTTTCCGAGTCAATCACTTGGATTGTTGCTATGATACCCAGGTACATCTGAGAAGTCAATCTGAGCGTTATGTGTTTTGAAGACGTTGTAGGCGATGTCATAATATTGAAACCCAGTCATCCGAAACTCTTTTTATTCAATGCTTTCCGTACAAATGACATGTAAATTAGAATGTCTCACCGTTAAACATATTATGTTCTCGTTAATTACCTCTCCAATTCGATTAAAGTAATTGCCATCCACGTATACGATGTTCTCCCCTTGTCAAATCTAGCTCTGTTTTGTCAATATAACTTTCAAACCTCTCAAACTGTCCCCGGAACAATCTGAATTCGAGCTTTAACATCAAAGAACACTAAAATCCTTCGAAAATATGCTTCAAGTTGTGGAGCAATTAGGCGGATTAAGGAGTTCCACTCAACAACATCATGCAATGGCATGATGCGAGTGGAACAATCTAGCATTTTAAACATGTAGCGTTCCTGCAGATTCCCGGTTCACTAGCATTCAAAACAAGTAGTCTTAAAGAACGAGAAAAATACAAAGTAGAATGCATTCTAATTAACAAACAATAAAATTTGGCATCTACTTACTTGTAAATATGTAATGTCAAAATCAAGGCTACCGTAGAATTCTAAATTTGTTTGTCAAGCCCCCGCATCATGTTAAAACAACCAAAACAGACATTAAGAACCGATATATATTAAAACCCTAACCCTAAACTTACACTAAAAAGCAACATGAAACAAAATATGAAACAATTGATTAAGAAAATCAACAAAGCATGTTGATGTAAAACAAAAGAACAACATTTACCTCAAGAATCGTTAGTTTGTCTCATTCGTCTTCTTCGTTCACTTTTTTGGAAAGTAAAAAATGAAAAATGACTAAACGTCTTTTAATCGAATGTGGGGGTACACGAAACGTAAAAAATGGTCGACTAATCGATTCATGTGTCGTTCAAGTGGTCGATTAGTCGACCATCAACGACACATTAATCGATTAATCGACTCATTTGTCGTTCCGTAGTCGATTAATCGATCAATATTTCCTTGATTGTACCAAACATACAAAGGCAATAAATCACACATTCAAAACAAAACAAGAATCACACATTCAAAACAACCATACATAATTACATAAAACCTAAACTATTGTTCAACCATAATTACACGCGACTAATCTTAACTATTCAACCATACATTCAAAACCTAAATTAAAATATTCAACCATAATTACACAACTTTAAAATTGTTCAAGAATAACCATACATAACACAAATATTGTTCAAGAATAACCATACATAACACAAAAATTTAAGGAAGACCACCTGGCTCAACATCCTCACAAGATCGACCCACGATGGACCAGCCCCATCACCACCATCAACCCCACGATGGACCAGCCCCATCACCACCATCAACCCTTGATGGACCAGCCCCATCTCCACCGAGGACCCCATCCAAAGACCTCGGGGTAAGGAATCGAAACCTGGCGGAACATCACCATCATATACACCATCATATCTCTCTATTCAAGGAAAATGACAGATTAGTAAAACCGAAACCTTCGATTTTTAAGCGTGGGGTGGGGTAAACGAAATGTCATTTTAATCGGAAAGTAATAAAAACTGAAACGAAACGTCTTTTTAATCATAAAGTAATAAAAATTGAAACCTATCGTCTTTTTAACTACTTTTCAAATGAAACGTCATTTTAATTGTGTCGTTCGGTGGTCAATTAATCGACTCTCTAAGCGACAGATTGGTCGATTAATGGTCGATTAATCGACTACTGAGCGGCGATCAATTAATGGTCGGTCAGATGTCGTTTAACCCTACTTTTAGGGTTTGTTTAGGGTTTAGGATTTAGGGTTTAATTAAACTTGTAAAATCTCTCATATAATTTAGTATAATATGTTATAATTTAGTATAATATGTTATAAAATCTTTCATATAATTTAGTGTTGATCTGGATTACAATAATCACGGGACTATAAATCACGTTGCACTGTATGTTACACTATATCATATGTTATCAATATGTTGCCGATTTTTTCGCCGTCAATTGTAAAATATATCATACTATATACTACATAGTATCATCATATGTTATAAAATCTTTCATATTATTTAGTGTTGATCCGGATTACAATAATCACGGACTATAAATCACGTTGCGATCTTTGTATGTTACACTATTTCATATGTTATCAATATGTTACCCATTTTTTCGCCGTCAATTATAAAATATATCATACTATATGCTACATAGTATCATCATATGTTATAAAATCTTTCATATAATTTAGTGTTGATCCGGATTACAATAATCACGGACTATAAATCATGTTGCAATTGTATGTTACACTATATCATATGTTATCAATATGTTGCCGATTTTTTCGCCGTCAATTGTAAAATATATCATACTATATGTTACATAGTATCATCATATGTTATAAAATCTCTTACATAACTTAGTCTTGATCGGGATTACAATAATCATAGTATCATATGTTATAAAATCTTAAATAATTTAGTACTATATGTTATATGATCGGTCACAAGTCGTGCAACTGACTGACCAGTGAGCCCCTATGGTCGGTCGGAGGTCGTGCGGCTTCGACCGACCGACCACTGGTCGGTCAAGAGGTCGTCAGCCCGACCGACCGACCCCGTGGTCGGTCGAATCGTGCAACGACCGACTGGCGACCGACCACGTGGTCGGTCGAGGTCGTTAAGCCCGACTGATCGACCCCGTGGTCCGTTACAACTTGACATGATCGACCCACAACCCGATCCGACCGACCCCGATCGATCATGTAGTCGGTTAAAGATCGATCGTGGTCGGTCAACCCAACGAAGAACGATTACTTTAACATTTTTTTTTTGTTATTTTGACAATATAGGGAGGTTTGTCCAAATTCATGAATACAACAATTACGAAATCGGAGATTTAAATACAACAATCACTAAATATGTGATTGTCTATCACTCATCGGTCTTTGATCACCGCAATTGATCGGTTGTGCCCCGATTGTTGGCACCTCTTTGCATTTTTGTCTTGAGCGGAACTCTCCTATCGACGGTATTCGCATCGTTTCTACGACGCCCCCCTCATTGTCGACAATAGGTGGCAAGACAATCATTTCCTTAATGTTATCGGAAATCTCCCATTCATTTTCGTTAGGCACGGGAAGATAGTCTCCGCATATGCTTTCCTCCAATAGTCAATGGAATAGTACGGTGAGCACGTGGGGTATATTGAAAAACCTCTCTTCTTGGTCGCTATTATGTATGCTCACATGGTAGGTGGTCCAATTGAAACTTTCTCGCAAGTGCAAGTGTTCTCGGCAAAGTTAACAATGAAATTTGTGGCCCCACTTCTCACCACATATAAACTTTGATCAATTGGTTCAACCGTGAACTTCTTGGCTTTTTCATGATACTTGCGTAATTTTTCTTCCATTACGGGAGTTAGATTGCTGTACAACTTCGTGTGACCTCACGCCTCTAATAGAACCCATATCGCAACTTTTTTCCAATACTATCAAACAATGCAAGTATAGGAGTTTGTCGGGCTTTTTAAATACCGAGTTCGCAGACTCGCATTGTTTGACGTCATGATATTATAACGGTCTCCCGAAAATACGACCTCGCCCAAGTAGCAAAATTTGTATCGTTAAGATACTTCCAACCTTTCTCGTCAATAGCTTGAATTTGTGACATATACTTGTGAAATTCTTCTATTGTATATGCCTCAGCTGCTTTGTTAAAAAGGGAGATAGTATCAGTCTTTCGAGTTACAGTCCTCAAGTTGCCTTTGATATGATAAATACAATGAGCATGACGTGCATTTTGAAAAACAGTTTGGACTGCACTGATAAGACTCATGTGTCTGTCAGATATCACAACAAGGTCTTCTTGGTCACTTGTTATTCCTTTCAAGTTCATAAAAACCAATGCCACGAAGCATCGTTCTCAGAATCAACAACGGCCCATGCAAGAGGATAAATCTGCATATTTGCATCTTGACAAGTAGCGATAATCAACGTACCTTTATATCTTTCGCTTAAAAATGTTCCGTCCACAACAACTACCGGGAGCATTGAAGAGTGAAACCACGAATGCATGGCCCGTATGCCAAGAAAAAGTATTTGAAGCGGTTTTCACTATCAACCTCTAAAGAGTATATAGTTCCCGGATTAGCTACTTTCAAGTTATGGGCCCATGCGGCCAACTTAGTGTAACTATCCTTAGGTGAACCCTTATGTATGCTAAAGCGGTTTTCTGACCTCCTTTTTGATAATTTATTTCAATGCCAAAGTCTCGCGAATTTCATTCGCAACATCGCCAGTCTATATGTAGTGTTGCGGTCCTCAAACTCGACATGATATGTTTTCCAATGATCCACGATCTTGCTTGTCTATGATCATTGGTGGACAAATTTAGAGCGCAAGTATGTTCGGTGCATATTTTCTAATCGAAAATAAGCGAGTCTTTGAACTTTGTTGCATGCAAACGCCATTCGCAATTTGCATCAACACAAATAATTGTGTACACATTCTTGTTCGATTTTTTTGTGTTGAATCGGAAATTGTATTTCAATGCGATCATGTGCATGACTTCTTGAAGCTCTTTCTTGGTATCAAATACTTGGTCAACATTCAAGTCAATATCAACGGGTACAACTCGTGATGTACTTCCGACCAGAAGAAAGAAGATGCTCATTTGTGAACTGATTTTCTTCTCCGAGTGCCTTGATTAAAATCGGTTTCGGCGGTGTAGTAAACGCATCACCGTTATAATCATTGGAAGAAGATTCTCGAATTACCTCCAACCCATCCCAAATATCATTCACATTTCGATCATCATCACTGTGATTATTTTCTTCCACCTCAAAATTATGATATCCATCTTCCGGTTGCACGTCACGATCAACTACATTATGCTCGTCCCGTGGCACGTCACAAATAGTTTTTATCACAAGGGTTACACACAAGGGAATAACTGAACCTTGTTTATTGAGAGCCAAGTACCATTGCACTCCCTCGTCTGAAGTAATCCGGACAGGAATTTGAAAAGATTGTATGCTTGCTGGAGAAATAAATCCCATCTCCATATCATGCAAATTGGGATCAACTTTGCAAATATTTTGTACCTTAGAATATAGCTCTTCATATGAAGTTTCTGTACTTATTGGAACTCCTGATGCATGTATTCCATCATCACTAAATACCCATTGCCATTTTTCATCATTGTTATTAACAAAATGTCCAAAATAATACACGGTAATCCAAAACGGTGAAGACATGTTGTCTGCAATTAAATTGAAGATAAAAATGTCAAGTAATAGACTATAGTGCAGTTCTGTTTGATTTTGAATAAATCGATTAATCGACTGCTGCGAATTTGCATAATTGGGTCGTTTAATCGACCCCTTAGTCGTTCAATCGACCAGCTGTAATGTGTCGAGTGATCGACTTATTAGGGAGAACATGAGTCGATTGAACGACACTCGTTTTAGTCGATTAATCGAATATTGCATATTTGCAGAATCAGGTCGTTTAATCGACCCCAATGAGTCGGTCAATCGACCAACATTAATGTGTCGATTTGATTTAACGTTTGATTCAAGAATAAGCTATCAACCCCTCGAATTAACGTTATTGAAAATCAAATTCGAAATTAGAGAACATCAAATAGGCGATTCCACAACCAAAATATCAAATAATAAAGTTCTTGATCTCGAGAAGAAAAATCAGAATAAAAAGAAGAGATTGTAACTCATATTTTCATTTGATTCAATATAATTTAAATTCCCTTGTTGCATCATCATTCTTTATTTAGGTTCTTATTGTTTAGTCTATTTATTGTTGGGTTTGATTTTCAAGGCCACTTCATCATTATTTAGGCCCAAATAGCTTTCATCGTGCTCCGGCCCAGTCACACAGTGACTGCTTCCTTCGATCCTTTCTATACAAAAAAAAATTCAGAAAAAGCTCTCGCGCCCGTTCCCACTTGCAGCTGAATTCGGGTCGGGTCGCATCTATTCGGGTCTGGTGCAATCTGTTCCCCCATTTCATACAAAGCTTCCCTTTCAGCAATTGAACAAACCCTAGTTCACATTTATCTCTCAATTTCTCCAAGCAATTAATATTATCAGAGTCTCCAAGCAATCAATTTTGGCTTCTTCCCTTTTTCCTGGTATTATTTCCGTCTCTTTTGTCGCTTTGCATGCGTGTATCAGGGTAGGTATACGTGCCAACATGTGGTTACTTGCAGATGAATACGTATATCTCTACGGAAGTATTGGGTTTTTAGGTATCCATAGGTGAGGCGCTTGTGCATGTGTGGACTGATGTTTTGGAACGTTTTTAGGGCGCGAATTTTTGTAATTTTAAACTGCAACTAAAAGTTAGGGTTTGTGACGTAATGCAATTTTTTTTTTCAATTTCATGGTTTTCGCAAATTTTGATGCGTTTAAATTGTTATTGGGAATGTATTACACCAAGATTACGCTGATAATTGCTGACGCTGATTTTTTTTTTCCTTTTCGTTTGAAATTTTAAATGCGTTGTTTTAGAGCAAGGAAACTGGTGGCCACGTGGTATTGGGGCAGGAGAGGAAATAGTAGTTGAGTGAACTGGGAGATGAGTTGATGCTATGAGTAGGCTGTCATTTAGGCCTCGACCCCTTGACATCAACAAGAAGCTCCCAATTGTAAAATCCGTAAAGGACTTTGAGGATGATGAGGTCCCAACTTCAACTCGTAACTCCCAGATACTCCGTCTTGCTGCAGAGGCTGATAATGAGGTGCGGTGTTTACTTCAACTACCAACATGTAATGTGGATTAATACAACAGGCTGATTGTTTTGCCACTTATCATCGTCAGTGAATTTTGTGTTACCATGGATGTCATTTGAAGTATAGACATTTATCTGCAAGAGTAATTTCTCTGTCACAACAACAACATTTCAATTTTCTTCTTTTATTAGAATTGTTAAATTCGGGGGGCCTTGGTACGGTCCGTACTCAATATGAGGGAGAGCCCAAACCCACCAAGTGAGGTTCCATCCTAAAACCAATTGGTGATAGGAGTAGCTCACTTGGCTTATAAACAAGACTCTATTCCTCTAATTAATCAATGTGGGATAACTCACAATTGACATATTTCAACAAGAATAATCAATGAATTTTTACTGGAATGGCAAGTTAACGGGAATTGTCAATGGTCATTGGTCCTATTCTGCTGTCTGTTGAGGATAATTTATTTAGTTATGATGTTTGCATTTGGCACGCTGCTTATTATTTTTTTACCAATTAAGTTATTGTTATTAAATCATCCCACCCTTAGGTAGTTAATGTAGCTTCATTTTTCTTCTGCAAAAAAAATAATTCGTGTGCGTGGGACTGATTTGTGGTCATGGATACCAAAGACTTCAACTTGTAAGCTACGAGTCTTAGATTTTAATATATGCCAGACGTATATTTAATATATGCCAGGCTCTTTCCCGAAAGACCAAGAGCACTTCTTCCAGACGTAGATTTAATATATTCCTGGCTCTTTCCTGAACCCCTTGAGGCTAAGAGCAATTCTTCCAGAAACTAAGAAAATGTTTTTAGGTCACTTGATGCCACCTTTTATATGGTGTGATGTGATAAACCCAATGTACATGCTCATAGCAGTTCCACATAAAAAGGGCTATCTACAGTGTAATCGAAATTTTTAATGAGCATATGTTTACGGCTGACCAAGGATACAAGCGTAACTGAACCATATGGCCTTCTGAAGTAACGACTGCTGATGTAGCTGTGGAAACTAGCAGGAGAATTCCTCCTCTTAGTATCATCATATCTTCCACAAGTTACTGAACTAGCAAGAGGACGTAATAGAATTTCTTTATGCTCCATAAAGCCATCATATTGGGCCAGTAATTCTATTTGATTTTTCCTTAAATGTGGAAGTAACAATTTTTATTAGATCATACATTAAGTTGATTGTTGCTGAGGACTTTGTCTGACATTTTAAACAAGTGACTTGTTTTCAAACTGAGGGTATTTATTCCTTTTCTATTAAAATTTATGCTTGTTACTTGAACTGTCAGGTCAATGTGATAGCCAAATGAATTTGGTGAGTTTTGAATAATGTTTATACATAGATTAACTAATCCCACAGTTCAATTACATAGGTGCAACAAGTACCGGGCAAGAAAGTTGCTTCAGAAATACCTACTCCTGAGTTTGTGATTGTTGACACATATGAAAGGGATTATTCCCGTACCTTCAACCAACCGACATCATATTTGCGTGCCAGGGGAGGTCAGTCAAGTGTACATGGATTGCTGATAGTTTTATCATTTTAAAATTATTAATGCATTACAAGTTGGTGATGTTATCATGTTACTGACAGCCCGGGCTGAAATTGGAGAATTTGTTGAGTATGATCTTGATAACGAGGACGAAGATTGGCTCCACGATTTCAACAAAGAAAGAAAAACTCTTGTTGCTGAAAAGTAATAATCTTTCTATCTTATATATCCTTGTGGAGGGAGCACTTTTTGTCTTGTATTTGCATATTTAGTTTGTGTTCATCATTTCTTTTTCAATTATGCGTTGGATGTCCGTACCTCATTATTTTATTTCTCTATAATCAGTTTGTAGCTTTTATAGAATGAAGATCTTGAACCCATTGTTGTTCTTTGAACATTAGTATGCCATAATAGAACATGAACATTCTGTTTTTAGATGTTAATCTTTTGGTGAGTGAAATTAGTTTCCAGCTGACACGTTATAAAATCATTGACTCAACTGTTATTCTTTGAACATTACTGATAAAAAGTTGATATTAATTGAATTTGAACTTCTTACATCCGTTATTCTTTGAACATTTGTGAGAAAAGCTGATCTCATAGAGTGAGTGTTCTACTTTGATATGCTTCTATCTCATGAGGTATAAATTTCTTATCATTAGAATGTTTCATGCTATAGTTCAAGCTTTACTAGTCCCTGCTTAGAAGTCCGAGAGTTTGTTCTGCTCATTTTCCAAATCCAAATGGAACTTTGAGCCACTTTAAATTTCCTTTATAACTTATTTATTCAAGTATGGAATACAAGATGCTTTTTCTTCAAAGACCCCTGCACCACCTTTCCCCCTCCATTGTAGAGTTATTAACAGCACCTGGTGTTGTAGGTGTGATTATCATTATTAATATTCTATATATTTTGTTGTGGTTGTCATTTTTATTTTAAAATATCTTCCTTTTATCCTTTTCCTTTTCCTTTATATTTGGGTTGGACTTGTATGTTTGCCCTCCACTACTTGTACTAAGATCATTTGATTTTGATGCAGATTAGAGACAATTATTTTCAAGTTGGAAGTTTTATATCATAAGGCCCGTGAAAGAGCATGGCTCTCCTATTCCAGTGCTTTTAACTTTTGATGCTGCTGTTGAGGTGAAAATTGCACTTTTTATGCTTTGTTTACATAGTTTTTTCTATTGTATGTCATGATTTTGTTGTTCCTGCATGTTTTATTTACTTCTCTTTTTTGGTTATAAAAGTATTTTTTTAGCAAACTAAAATCCAGTGCAGTTACTTTAGTGGTTTGCTTCATACAACAACTTGCTCAATACTATTAAGATGGTTTTCTGGTTTCTGCAGATTTCTTTTTCTTCTCTTCCTTTTTTAGTTTTTGAACATTTTTATCTTGTTACATGTACTATGTCCTGCAATCAGACTGGACAACTGTTTTGGATTTAGTAAAGGGTGACGCTATTCACACCCCTTTCCTCTAAATACAGTAATACACCCACTCTCTATAATGACATAAATGGAATGGATTTAAAAGACTATAATGTCAGTACTACCCTAAAGTTTCTATCACATGATCGTGCTACAAAGTTTTTGTCACATGATCTGCCATACGATCAAGCCATTAAAAACAGTAACCGAACATACGATCGAGCCATTAAAAATAACAACCCTACATCAAGAACCCTAACATGTCAACACAATATTTCTACAATCAACCCAGCATTAAGAACCCTAACAACAAACTATCAACTTAAAACATCAACCCAATATCAAGAACCTTTTTCGTCGTCCTGGATGCTGCCGTGGACGATAACACCACTGGCTCGTAGGGAGTGCGTTTGGGGGGGAGGAGAATTGGGGTTTAATTGGGGAATGGTAAATTGGGAAATATTGGGGGATGTATCAAGTAAATAGGTTGTTTTAGAAAGGGGTGGTGGTGGTGGTGGTGTATTTAGAGGAAAAAGGGGTGTGAATAGTGCCACCCTTTAGTAATTGTCTTTGGTTGAGAGTAGTCAATGGCTATATGATACATCACCAACAAGCTTATGAGTGAAAGAATTTCATGATGAAAAGGATCAGAAAAACCGCTTCCAGCTACACGCTTGAGATTGTCATGACTTTGTTGGAGGTGACAAATTATGAGGATAAGCTCGATTTCATCGTCGATTGATTTGTATACTTTTCTCCTTCTGAAGCCGGGTTTGGTTTACTTGTGTGCACCTATTAAGTTGTTGTTCTTATTTTTTTGGTTTCCCGGGGATGTGGGGTAAATATTTAGATTTTTCATTCTTTTTCACCCAAGTTAGGATTATTGTGGAAGATGAACACACCTCATGGATTCCAGGAGGCAAAATGAGCTAATTTTTGGAATCAGCAGTCCAGGAAACTTCAAATTTCAGCCTATTAGATCATTCATATTTTGAGTTGGACGGTTCCTTTTGTTGAGTTTTTAGTTTAATTAGGACAACCTGTTGACTCTTAAGGTGGTTAATATTTTTGCCCCCACTCAAAGGGTACTGAATTTCAAGCTTAATGTCGTAAAACTTTGACATGATTATTTACGTGTTTTCAATGTTTCTGAGATGGATCAAAGGTACTATTTGGGTAAGTACGAAAGTAATGATGGTTATTAAGCAGCAGGTATGCGCTTTCAAATTCTAAACCTTAGTATCACTGGATTGAAGCCTCAAGGACGGTGGTGTGTGTTTGAGGAAGTTATGGTGACATGTCATGTCATAAATCTATTATGCCGTCCTGATTTTATCCATGCACATTTCACAAAATTATGTGGTGTTTCCTATTTCTCTAGTTTGGCCTTTACTTTTATTATGACTGGTAGAGTAGGGAATACTATTGATATTTGAAACCATTATTGTGCTTATAAGTGTTTTTCTTCCACCTTATCTTTAAATTCATTTGGGTTTTGTCGTATTATAATCTTCTAACCATAAGATGATTCATGTGCTAGGCATTACAAGCTTCTTCCATCACATATGGAGAATTCCAATCTATTTACAGTTACTGGAAGGAAAAGGTATGCAGCAGCAGCTCCATTTATGTTGTTCTTTATGATTTGACATATGTGATAGGGATTACTTTTACTAGCAACAAACAAAAGTCTTATGGTGCAGTGTTCTTATATGGGCTTTGGCCACTTTAGTCTTTAACCACTATCATATTCTTCCCTACCTCTTTTGGTGAAGTACTAGTTCATTATTGAAGAGTATTATCTTGCTGAAAAATGGGCCGGGATTTCTTATGGACTCAGGCTCTCTGACATTTAGCCAATTAGATGCATGATGGATCAATAATGTGGCGTTGTGCAGAATGAAAGTTTAGATGATCACAGTATTCTCTATAGCTCGACTGAAAATTGAACTTTTATCATTTAATGACATCTGATTCAATAAAGGGTAAAATGAAAATGGATTGTATTAAACATAATAATATGTTTTTCCAAAGATGATTTGACTTGGTAAAAAGCAAACCAATGACATCTGAAGGTTTAAGTTATCTCTACATGTAATCTTCAATATTGCATGGCTAAAGTTTTTGTCCGAAATGCAAACTGTCATGCTTAAATGCTGTTTGATATCCAGATAATGGCCAAAGCAAAAATGTGTGGAACACCTAGGAATCTAGGATATAGTTTTAAATGAATGGTATTGCTCATTATGTTCTTTATGGGCATGTCTATTTTATGTTGTGGAATTGCATGATGTAGTTAGTTCGAGTTCTGAAGACTTCTGAACAAAATTATTGGCTAGGATGAGATTTGTGGCTAGAGATATTCTGTTTATACTGAGTGTCTCAGTCAACATAGACTGGACTTTTATTTTGACTTGGAATTAGGAATTGAGGTACATTTTGTTGTTTATATAGCTTTCTGGTTCATAGCTTACTTTTGCTGTTCGGAAGTAGAACAATGCTTTGAAATTAAGTTCTCATGTAACTTTTTGCCTTTGTTTATGTTCTCCTCTGACAGCGTGAACGATGGCAAAAACCAATCCTTCGACGTTTGCAGGTTAGTTTAGGCATTCCTTGGTTGGTATTCTTATATAGAATTCTGACTAAATTGTAACTTCTCCGATTAAAAACTATAGGCAAGGGTCTTGGTTTTATCATTCCTGCTTCCATTCCATATATGCCTTGATGATATTGGAAATGATTTTTTCTTCAAGAAACAAACATAAATCATAACATAGCTATGTCGTGGTGGTTGTCTAGCATTGCTTTTAACCTCTATCACTTGAATTTAAACACTGATAGAGTTGCAGTAAATTTGAAGCTCCGTTGACTTTTTTCCCTTTTCTGTCTAGCCATTTCAGCTTTTTGAGGCGAGAATTATACCTTATGTCCTAGTAGCATAAATGATTTCTTCCTATAGTAGTACTTTTAACTTCTAATAACTGTTCTTTGCTATTACTTTGCAGCCACCTCCGCCAGTTAATGACACCAATCCATACAATGTATTCAGGCCAAGGGAGAAAGCTCACAGGCTTCACACTAGAAGGGTATGAGATAACTAATTTAGTGCTGTCATGTACTCTTTAAGTGTTGAGTATGTTTAAGGATTGTTGAGGGATGGAATTGCCTATTTATAGTGAACTTGCTTCTTTATAAACAGATGCAAAGGAGGGAAAACAACGTGCAATCATTTGAAAAGCTTCGCCAGGTGAACTCTACATCTATTTTATCAGACACCCCCACCACCTGCGCGAGTTATCTTTTTCTCAGATATTATGTGCTTGATAGATTATTAAGAAATTGAATGGTTTATAAAATTTCTTGGCATTAGATAATGTTCAGGTATTTGAAAAGCTGAACCACTTGAGCATTAAGACGATTACAGTCAAATGTTAGGACGTTACAATCTTGGATCACACGTTTCTTTGATCATACATTGTTAGTAGGGTGTATGAATATTTGGAATGAAGTGATTAGTAGATTTTCTAAAGAACTAAAATATTTAAGTGTTCTTTTACTTGTTCGCATTGATTCTTTTGACATAAAAGATTTCGTTGCAGTTGTCAAGTATAGCTTCAATCTTCTGAATAATTACAAAACTATATGCCTAATGCTCTAATTGGCCATCGTGCCCATATTGAAGTTTCGGTACTTCGTTTCGCCTTAAGTAAACTGAAGTTTGTCTGTAGTATTAGTGGATATTATTTGCTCTATTTTTCATATTTTTTATTATTATTTTTGTATTTTGTATTTTGGATTGAATGCTTTCATTTGCTAGCTCCACTTTTCTTGATGATAAATAATCTTTGGGAAGAACATTGATATATTTACTCCATTGGACTTGAGATTAGTTTCTTTGCAAGTTTAAATGCCACCTGTGTGATTCAGTCCACTAAGCGCAGCGTTTTGTTACACCCAACTGAACACAAGCTTGCTTTGATTTGATAGTATTGACGTTTCATCTGAATCTTGTCCGTGGAATACTTATATGTTTGATTTGAGCATCTAGTATTTTATGGGAATGTGATTTTCTGGCTTTGCATAGAACCTCAAATGGGCCACTGAATCCAAAATTTTGTTAAGCTATGATTTGCCTGTGAAGAGCAGATGTTACTTCTGCTTCTGAGTCCAATGCCTTCATCATGTTCATGCTTGTTAATGCGACTATAAATGAAACATGATTCCTTTTCTTTTAAACTTGGGTCATCAAGTTACAGGCTTTCGTTTCTCATCTTGAACAGTTTATTTTTAGTTGCTAACTCCAATATTTACTTCCATTTTCCTTTCCTGGCCATTACTCAATTTGAGAAGTAATGTTTGAGACACTGATAAGAAAGGAATTCGGAAGCTAAAGTTATTAGATCAATTTGCAATTTAAACGTTGATCACTTTTGAGGAAATAAATCTAAAATTCCAATCACAATCTTAAATTGTGTATATCTCAGTAGCACACTTGATCATGTCATGTAAGTTTTGATTTACTTTGCTCAGGTCAGGCGCAACCTAGATCAGGCAAAGACCATTCTCGAGGCTCTGATCAAGGTATTGTGTTACTTACAGTTTTATTAAGATGTCATCAATTATTCTGTTTCATTTGGTGGTAGAAACTTTTGAAATGATGACTGCTCATTACTTCATCATGCTTTTATGTAGAGAGAGGAGAAAAGCGAGAACTTGTGGAGAGTGAGGTCACCCTCCAAAGAATTCAAATGAAGTACAAGGTTTGCATCATTATCCTGCGGTACTATGGAAAATATTGAAATGCATGCGAACAGGTTTTGCATGTTGAAACCAGATAGCTATTTATATGAATCACCATGGAAATTAAAGGTGAATGTCTTATGAGTTTGTTAAAAAATGACAATATGGAATAGAAACTCGTTGGGGGATGAGATACTAATAAGTTCCTTAAGGTTGCATTTGGATTGAAGGATTTGAATTTGAGAATAGGATTTAACAATTTTCTCGTAGAATGTGGAGGGGGTGTATTTATTGAATTCATCTTAAAATGGTCTTAAATTTTCAGTGAGTTACTTTTGTCTGTAATGCTGCATGTTTTTCTGTTCCCATCGTTAATATCATGTTTGGGCTTTGTGCTACACGTCTACACGAGGTGTCTAAGACCAGTTCAGTTACTGTTGTATTGGATTTTAAATTTCTATTAGGCCTTTTACAGTGATTTTTGCAAGTAACTAATGTTCAAATGGATACTTCAGCATGAAACCGAGCTCCTTGAGGATTCTTTGGCCCTACCTGGATTGCCATCCTTTCCGAGCAAGGTGGGTTCAAGTGAAGAGGAGTTCTTTGACTCTGATGACGTGGCAATCAGTCGCCCACACAGTCGACCGGTTTTGGTGCAAAACCCACCTTTCACAGAACCAAAGCTGGTGAGGGTTCCTGCAGGAAACCCGAGGCGAGAGGCCAGAAGATGTGTTCCTCGTAGTTGGCTTCATAAACTGGTGCTTATCCATTGCATTTTCCGAATAAGGGATAATTACAAAAACTACCCTTGAGGTTTAGCCAAATTACAAAAAAACCTAGTTATCTTTCAAAATTGCAGATATCCCCTTGAATTTTGTTTCTATTTTACAAATTGCACCCTCATGGGAGGGAATATTTGTTGGGCAACTACAAACCTCAAGGAGGTGTTTGTTGACATCTTATGGGGGGAGGTATAACTGGAGTGGCTTTTGTAATTAGGTTAGACCTCAGGGGTAGTTTTTATAATTATCCCTAAAATAAATTAATTCTTTCCCATCTCCATCTTGCTTTATAGAAAGTCAAGAGAAGCCAATTCCCTTGGGGTTATATGAGAATACTTGGTATGATGTTTTTAATGGATAACGGGTTCCAATTTCAAACAGATTTCGCGAGACGCACTTAATGAGGCGTTATTACTTATTACATACTCGCATCCTTTCTGACTGTCTAACCAGACGTGTGGTATGTGTTTATGCAGGATCCGAATGAGCCAGTTATGCTGTTCACAAAATCAGTACTTCCAGATAAATTAGCCGCTGCTGGGATAATACCTCCATCAAATCCTTCAACAGCCAACGGCACTTCTGCTCGCCCGTTTAACTTCCACGGTAGGATTGGACGAGGAGGCAGAATAGTGTTTGATAGGTGGAATCCCCTAATGCAAACTCCAATCGAGTGTGGTGACGCTTTGTATGTCCCACCACCTAAACCTCGGCATTCAGCACATCATTGAAATGAACTCCTCTATAACTTAATCAAATGTAGTCTCTTTTTGGATGGAGATAAGCCAAAACGTCGTTTGGGCACATGCAAGGGCGACTGAGAGACGTGAAAGCTACTTATACGAGGTTTGTGCTGGCGATAGACGGGAGTGCTTTGTGCGCATTAGGATTTAGGTTGTAATGCTTTGTGATTGTATGAATGTATTTTTTATGCCCTAGATAAGACAGGAAGAACAACCCTGTTATTTTAGGTTGAGTCTTGAGAGCATGAACTGCAATAGTGTTTTATGCTTATTTTAAGTTGATAAGGGCAATATTAGTAGCTATAGTCACAATGTGTATGCTTCTATTTGTAAATGGAGAAATGAAATGACCCACTGTTTTGCTTTAAAGGGGAGAAATAAAACCAAAAGAACTGTTAAGGGGTGATTGTTGATCTTTTGTTCCCTCTATTTTTGAAAATAGTGTGGAAAAATTGTTTGGAAAATAAGATTGAATTTTGAGGTGTGATTGGATATAAGATGGAAATGTGATAATTAAAGCTAATGTGATATTTTTAGTGAAATATTGATTGAATATGATTGCTATTGGAATTGTAAAAGAAAATGAATAGTGTATTTGTGATGTGATAAATGTAATGATGATAGTTGATATAATGTTTTTTGGTGTATCGTTTGATATGATTGAAGATTGAAAAATGAGAATGAATGTATAGTATAATTTTTGAATTTTTTAACATGTAATGGCACATTGGAACCAAAATTCTCAAGAGAGAGTGAATGGTCATTTGTGATATGAAAATCTAATTAAGACAGTTGATATGATGTTATTTTAATGAATTATAGATGGATTAGATTGATGATTGAAAAATTAGAATAAGTAATGTGGTTTTTGACAAGTTGTCAAAAGCAATGGCATATTGAGACAAAAAATGCCTTAGAGTTCAAACTGCCTAAAGCGAATAATGTATTTGTGATGTAAATGGATATGATTGATGATTGGAGAACGTTTTTAATGAATTATATTAATATGATTGATTATTGAAAAATGAGACTGAATAGATAGTATATTTCTTGATTTTTTTTAAGCAAACTTTTCGAGACAAAAAACACGAACTTTTCACGCAATTACAGTCTTAACCATTGTGGTTTTGTCAATACAGGTCCTTCCCCTAAATTTTTTGTTGAAAACTTGAAAATTTCAGAATTTTGAACAACTCCCACACCATATCAATAAAATTTGTTAAACACCCAAACAAAAAGGTTTGCATCCCCTTGATAATAAAAAATATGCATTTGACAAAAACTTTGAGGATGATGGTTTTATGACTTTTATCCTCATTAACATTCTTATGATGAATTTTTATTGTTCCAAAGCATCTTAAAATATAGACCTCAAAAAGAATATTTATAATTTTGAAACATAATTGATTTTTTATTGGGTTAAACTCAAGGATAGTTTTTATAATTTACATATATATATATATATATATCAATCATTACAAAATTAAATACTAATGTATTCATATCTTTAAATATTACTTTATATAAATTCATTTTCAATTAACCCAATGGTGGTAATGACATGAAACATTTCAAAGGATTTCAAATCCATAATTTGTTTAGGTGATCTCATAATTCAATGAATTTCAAGTCTTTAACTTACTATTTGAGCTATTGCCAATTTAAAGTCATTGTGGTCAATTCCAAAATATCCTAGATGAGAGTCATTTGAAATCCTTTATACAAATTCTCATTCATAGTCCAAACCCTTGTTTTTTTTTTTTGTCATACATTTCTTAGCCTTTACCTGTACTGAGTGTAAGTTGCACAAATTTCTCATCCACAGTACCGTAGAATCGAAAAATTTAACTTACCTATATATATTTTGAAAAAAACTACTTGTAAACAAAAAACATCCTCTTTTTTTTTTTTTTTTTTTCATTTACACGAACATTTCATCCGTCTTTTCTTTTCTTTTTTTTCCAAAAAATCAAACAAATATTTTTCTGTGTATGTGCAGTGTGTGTGTTTTCACCTAGTAGGCCTAAACATGGCATCACAGATGGATAACAGGATATTCAGTAGTTAGAACTTACCTGCCAAGGGATAAAAAGACCAAATCAAAATCACAAAAAAAAAAAATCCCTTTTGGATTCAAATTATTTTGATTCACAATAAGAGATCTAAACTAAGCCACAAAGCAAAAGATTAAGACAATACAAAACTGTTCTTGTGTTTTTCAAGTGGAAGCCTTGCCCAGCTCAAAATTTCTTTTATTGTCAACAGCTGAGCCTTCGCCATCAGCATCAGCCGTTTTAAGATCGTTCAACGTTCTCTTAGCATAGATCGTGAAAGCAATTGTAGTGATGATTGCAACTATGAAGGAGATGATGTTGTAAATAATCTCCACTAGAGTAAGATGATGGTTCCTATATTGGACATCTGCTAATGTCCTTATTAGCCGACCACTGCAGGGAAAAAAGGTGCAACCATGGAACAGGAAAACCCGAGTCAGCAAAGAAAACTAGAAGAACAAAAGTGGCTGTAAAGCATTTGCTAGAATAAAATGAATATAGCTGCATTTGAGTGGAATAAAGAGGAAGTTCAATTGTCACTTATTAAATAGAAAATGTATTTCTTGCTTGAGTAGCTAGTTATTGTGATTTAATGTTAAGACTAACGAACATATTTTCAAGGGATAACAAAATCTACACTTGAGGTTTAGCAGAATTAGGGATAAAAAGGGCTTTTGAAATGCTTTTTCTTTTAAAATGTAAGATGGAATGAGGGCGATTTTGTAATTTTCAAAAACCTCTGGGTGTTTTGGTAGAAATGAACCTTGAGTTTATATTTTTTTACAAACGATCCCTAACTACAAAAGAATCCAGTTATTTTTAAAATTACAAATACCCCCTTAAGGTATTAAGAAAAAAAAACCTTGAGGTTTGTGCTTGTTTTACAAATTACCCTCAACAAATGCAATTTGTTAAACAGAAACACATGTTGATGGGGTATTCACAATTTTGAAAGATAATTGTGTTTGTGTCTTCTTTGTAATCAGACTAAACCTCAAGGGTAGTATTTCCAATTATCCCTAGCTCAACGAGTCGAGCGTGTGTGTATATATGCGTGTGAGAAGAGAGGTACCTGTAAATGTAAATGAATGCTTTGGTATCATTTGCAACTGATCCGCATAAATAGGGCCAGAATCTCACACTTTCACAACAATCGCTATTGAATATTTTGAAATGGTAAACCCTAAAAAGCGCAACCACTTTAAATTGATGGAACCAACTTCCTTCTCCAGCCAACCTTATCATTGCAGCTTTTTGAGGCCATCTCTTCAACCATTGCTAGGATGCAAAAAGAAACAGAAATTTTTAGTAAAAATAGGCATACATAAAGGAAAAGGTCAAAAAATAAAGCTACGCCGTAAAAAATATATATAATATATATAGGGTTAATTAAAAAAGTATCCTTGAGGTTTGACCTAATTACAAAAATACCCAGTTAACTTTTAAAATTACAAAAGTACCCTGAGGTTTTATTGTGTCTAACATTTACCCCCTTCAAAGTAAAAATATTTCAAAATTTCACATTTATAAAAATATTACATTAGCCCCTTAATTTTACCACTAAATCAAACCTCAAGGGATACTTTTTGTAATTTTAAAAATTAGCTAGTCTTTTTTTCAATTAGTCAAACCTCAAGGGTACTTTTTGTAGTTATCCCTATATATATATATGTGATGTTAGGGATAATTAAAAAACTACCCATGAGGTTTAGTCTAATTACAAAAAAATCCAGTTATCTTTTAAAATTATAAATATCTTAAGATATTACAAACACCCTCTTGGGGTGATTTTTATAAAGTAGAAACAAATATCAAAGGGTATTTGTAATTTTGAAAGATAAATTTAATTTTTCTGTAATTATGCAGAACCACATGGGTATTCTTGTAATTATCCCTATATGTTACGGCATCATTAAGTATTAGTGGAGTTGCTTATGTCTTACATGAATTCTGTCACAGAAGATTAAACCAATTAAGTACGGCAAAATCATTCCAATGGTTGTTCCAGCCATAATTATGACAAACCCCAAGCCATATCCAAAAATCATCCCAGCTAGCCACATGGAAGGACCAGAAGGAATTAGAAACACAGGAATAAAGCCAAAGAAGCTACAAGTACAAGATATGATGTTAGGGACGACCAAATGCGGTGGCTTCCCATTGCAACAGTGGATAAAGAACCTAATCAGAAGCATGGAATTACAGGTCAGATACTCAAGATTTTGCAAGCTGATGAACAAATCACTGATGTGAATAATAGAAGTGTAGCGTCATGCTTTTTATGATTGAACATATTCAGTCTTAACATTATCTAACTGATTAAGGGATAATTACAAGAACACCCCTAAGGTTTGGGTTAATTACAAAAAAACCCAGAGTTCTTTGAAAATTACAAAAAACTCCTTGAGGTTCGATTCCGTCTTACATTTTTCCCGGTGATTTTTAAAAAATTTCAAAACCCCTGACATTTACAAAAATATTACAGTTATCCCCCTTAAATTTAAGACAAAAACGAAACTCGAAGGTTTTTTTGTAATTTTGAAACATGTCTATGTTTTTTTATAATTAACCCAAACCAGGGGTGTTTTTGTAATTATCCCACAGATTAATGATAATAGAAATGCAGCTTTAAGCTCCATCTACAATTTCATAACTTTTGTTAGGACCCTATTGCTGTCTGAAATGGAATACTGCAAAAACATCAAGAATACATATGCACATTTTATCCATCATCATCATCATCATCATCAATCTGCACCTTATCCCACTATGGAAGTACGGTGGTGTGAAGTTTATAGTGTCAATTAATTGTCCAAAATTAGTTAACACTACAAATTCACACAAAAAGCAAAGTGGCAAAATTTTACGCCGGATGCTCTTTATGATTGAACAATTCCTTAACATCTAAGGAGAAATGGGATGAAATTCCAAAACCATCATCATCATAAGCTTTTTTCCACTTGCATGGAAAATGATGAGTTGAGAAGTTGGTCATGTCCCATTACATGATTGATATTATAAAATCAATATGTATATCATGGAACATGACCCAATATGCACATTTTATCCTCGTAAAAATAATTTAACAGGGAAATTCCAATGAGGGAAAGCCATAATGCCTCCAGGACTGAAACATTTACAGTTTGACTCTTTGCTCCTAACGCAAAATCTTATGACACCCCAAGGACTGAACCACTATATCTTTGCATAAAAATAGTTGATGGCATCAGATTATCGTTTCTAAAAATATTTAACTAAGACTCCAGCAACATTCAGTCAGACACCAACAATAAGCCCACCAGGAAGAAAGGTTTCTATAATTGCTTTTCCTTGTCAGGATAAGGAAACGGAAAGAAAAGAAAAGTTAAGGAAAAAAGAAGAACTGCATAGTGTACGCTCAGTCGCTCACAATGCTCATTAATGGATGCGGACACTGGCTTTGAAATTTGATTGTTTCTGTCACCTCCGAGCAATTTTTTTAGAAATCTTTTTTAGATCCGAAGATTTTGCTATTCATTTAAAGGTTATGCAGAAGAAATAACAAGAAAGATATCTACCAAGAAAAGTAGAAGTTAAAATACCTTCTCTACAAGAAAGGGCACTCCCACTTAACGAACATAAGAAGCAATATTATGGTGATTGAACACCATATCAAGGCCTTGATCCACCATTTAAGAGACCTTTTACTTGATTGTGTTTGAGATTCAGTATCTGCTTCAGGTAATCTTAGTCCATTTGGTATAACCAATCTCACATACTCACTGTCTTCCCTTATTTGACCCCTGCTGTTATCGTGCTTTTTCTCTAACTGCTCAGTTGAGTCTGGCCTCTTCATTGAGACACCAGATGTCTGTCAAACAGAACAAAATATGCATCAGCATTTACACAGACACAAGGCAGATAAGTTATTGCATAAATGCACGCTCATGCATTACTTGTATTTAGGAAAACACGAGGAACACAAACTTCACCTCAAACATTAAATCTCAAATACTAAGTGCATGTTTGGAAGAACTTTTAAAATGGAAGTGCATTTATAGGATGGACTTTATCAGAAAGTGTTTATGCGTAATGTTGTGTTTGGTAAAAGTATATTTATATACCCATTTTGTAGAAGTGATAAAAGGAAATATGAAGTCACAAATTTGCACTTCTCCAAAATGGACTTTTAGAAAAGTCACTTTTCCTAAAAAGTTCATTTAAAAGTTACTACCAAAAATTCAATTTTTTTTTTTCTAAATGGACTTCTACAACTAAAAGTCCATTTGGAATGGGTTTCCAAACATCCTCTAAAACTGCCAACAGTGGCACACAACATTACCTACATATTTTAAACCCAGATAATGTTGTCCAAGAAAGTGGAGTAAGATATTGGTCAAATCCGTAACCATTATGCTGAAAGCATGCAGCACGATGCCCAATATCAACTTTTTCATTCAGCCACGAGTAAATGCACAAGAAAAAACCAAGGAGCATGATTTTTATGTCTTTCCTTTAATCATGTTTCACGCAGACTATTTTGATTAAAGGGTTTCCAATTTAGTAGGTTAATTATTGCATAGTTATGATAGAAAAAAATTAGCAACAAATTTTAAATGTTTTGGCTCCATTGCAATCTTTAAATTAGAAGATAAAACAAAGGAAATATAGAAACTATGAATTTTTATGATATCAGCAAAAGAAGGTGTAAATTTAACATTAAGTCTCTATTGACACCACTTTTCAAGTAACTATTACCATAATAATCACAGGCTTCAAGCAGGAGCATGCTCAATTCATTATTTCATGCATTATACATTTATATGACAAACCATATGGATTGAAGTATAAGTAGATAAGAATGATGTGAAGCTTTAATAATCGGTTACTGTTCTAGGTCTTTGCTTTAATGGTACCAAATCCCACATTCTCTATTAGACGCAGCTCGAAGCAAAATGTTGAGAACATGATGAATAAGGTCTAACTATAACTAGTACTTGAAACTGAATGCTGGGAGACGTTTTTCTGTCAAGCATGGAGCATCACTTAATTATTTTTCCCAAGATGAAAGGCTGACATATAAATGAAGCACACTTTATCAAGGCCGTGAATACCAAAGATAACACCAACTCAAGAAACCATAATACTTAAATGCAAAATCATTTGTCACAAAATCAATGCAGATAACTAAAATAATTAAATAATATCCACAAACTTACAGATTGTTTAATGTTTGAAATTCAAACCACTATATATGCAACAAGAAAGGTTTGTGTCTAATCGACAACCATTGAATTCTCATAATATATAAATCAAAGTCCAGCCCCCTTGGGGATCAACCTTGTGCTTCAGCGATAGAAGCTTGTGCTTTCAGGGCAATTGACCCAGCTTCAATCCCATATGAGTACATTCCTCACCCCTCAAAAAAAAAAAAAAAAAAAAAAAATGCCCTGCCAGGGTCTCATCCTAGAAAATTTGACAATGAATTTTCATCAAACACATCAACTTTCTTAGGTTCACTTTTGAGCTATTGGCATCCACCAAGATTTATAAAGGCAACAATATTTCCTTCTTCAGCAGAATCAAAAAATAATACGATGTCCAGTTATTTAAACCCTACTGAAAAAGAAAAACCCACTAATCTACCAAGCATGCAGACAACTATATAGCATATAATCAAAAAATTAAAAAGGGCCCAACAGAAAATCACCATAGAAAAAAAAATCACACTTCACCGAAGCAATCGAAAAATAAACACAAAGAGAGAGAGAGATTAAAAGCGAGAGAGAGAGAGAGATTAAAACCCTACTCCTCACTCCCAACCCAAAAAAAAAAAAACCAAATTTTACATTTAAGAAAAACAAAATTAAAAAAAAAAACACTGCACATACTTCAAGAACACAAAATCTTGAAAAAGGAACCATATTTCTTGGGGAAAAAAATACTTACTCAAAAGAACAACAAGTGTCACTTCGATCACCGGCTTAGTGATTTCTTTCTTCTTGTGCAGCTGATATTTTTGAATTATTTAATCTTTTTTCTTTTTCTCTCTTCCTTGGAGGGGATGATCAATTATCAAACCGTAGGAAAGTAGAATCCTATTCTCTGGGGTAATTGGTTTGTTGGGAGAAAAGGGGATTGTAGGTGGTGAGCTTGGCGTGTTTCTCTTAATTTTTACTCAATCTTTCAAATATTTTGCTCTCCTTTTTCCATTTTCCATTTTTTTTTCTCTCTTATTTTTTGTGCTCACAGTTTTGACAAAAACGAAAGGAACAGGCCTACATGACTTGACCTTTTAACCTTTTTTTTAAAAATAAAGATGCATTTCGTGTGTGTGTGTGTGTTTTTTACTGTTTCGTTATATAATTATATTTTTATTGTTTTTTTTGCTTCTTTATATAATTATATTTTTTTTGTGCTATTATTATGATTTTTCCTTAAATAAATAGTTTATTCTTTTCAATTTTTCCATTTTTTCCCCTTGAGTTTCTGTTAGTTTTTTTAGGGCAAAACCATGTGTGCTCGACTCCAAGGAGGAGAGGTTGAAATTGAACTCGGTCTGTAATTGCTCAACAAGTAAAAAGACTTGTGTCCACAAATGATGTAACATGTATTTTTAAAGAATGAGTTGGGCTTGAGTTCGAAAAATGGTAGCCCTGGTCCGATTTTTTACATTTGAACCAAACTCAATTTAAGAGACATTCGGTTCGTTTTCGTGAACATGTTTTTTTCCTAATGGACTCGTGAGTCCACTCGTTAGATAACGCGTATTAATTTAAACCAATAATTTGACTTTAATTTTGAAATTTTATATATCTAATTTGTTAGATAAATATAATGATTTTTTGAATAAATTTATTTGTTTGAATAAAATAATTTGCCAAACTTAGTTTTATTTTTGCAATAAATTAATAATTTAATTTATAAAATGATTTTACTTTCTTCCTTTTTTTTGTTTTATATTATAAATAATGGGAGAGTGATATTCAAGTTTTCCATTGTTTGTGCTGAAAAGACAAAATTACCCTCCATTTAACTAGTTGAACGCCTTCAAGTTGTATTTGACCTAGCAAATTGTTAGTTGATTTAGATTTTTTTTATTTGTTAATCTTATTTATTATTTTTGAACTTAAATGGTGAATTTGATTATTAATTGTTTTTTAAATAATTTTAAAGTTGTTTCTTTTTGGTTTTTAGTCATAATCAAAAGCAATCTATTATAAACAATGGGAGAGTGATGTTCAATTTTTCCCAAACCCCGTTTATCTGGGATAGTACAATTACCCTTATACTTTTTAATCAAATATTTAAAAATTAGTGATTTTTTTAAAGTAGTAACTTAGGCAAGAAAAATTTAAAAATTTTAAAATATAATGTATACGTATTTGTATTCATATCGAATCGAACCAAATCGCCATAACAATACAAATTAGTCTTGCTATGAATTTTTTTATCATGTGAATAAAAATTTGAGAAATAACATTCACACAAAAAGAGTCAACAAATAATACAAAAATGATAGATGCTCTTTATCAATATAGATGCACAAACTCTCATAAATAAATTACTGAAGATGGATGGTGAATAGGCTGAAAAAGTTTCATGCTTTTTTCTAGAAGAATTAAAAATTAATGGTCTATCATAATGCTTAATTTAATGTACCAAACTCACGTCTAGTTTGCATTATATATTTGCCTATACTAAGCATTTAATACTAGTTCTAGAATGATTTTGATAATAAGAAATAAATTTGGGTCCTACAATATCTTTGTGTATTTAATTTTGACTTAATTGAGAGGGACATTTGATTTCAAAATTTTTGATTGGCTAGTGCAAAATCTGTTTCCTAAACTGCAAATAGACTTGTAATTTTTCTTTTTCATTTTTTTTTCCTGGAATTGACTGGTTGAATTTCTGCCTTTTTTTCAAATAGTTCTTCTAATTCAAAGAAAGACATATATTGGTCACAAAAAAGATTAAATGATTAATTCAAAATCCATTATATTGACTTTTGCCTTTTTCTAGAAGCAGTTGAAACATTGAATTATAATTTTTGTTATATTTGAAATCGATAAAAATATTCAACCTAGTTCTGGCAAAAAAATAAAATGATATATCAATATTTATCAATGATGGAAGAGTTATATCTTTCAAAATTAAATATTATCAATGAAATTTTCAAAGAATTTGTGTTCAGGAAGTCTTTTATTCTTGATTTATCTTTTAATGTTTTGTAATTAGTTGAAATCACTTTTAGTTTCCTTATAAATTTTGGTTTACTTATTTTTTGCTTAGAAGGAAAAAAATATTAAAAAGTTTTGAAGATTTATTCTTTTTTCATTGCAATTTTTTTAACCAAAAATGATAACATAATATTTCAACTAAAACACATTTTTACAAATGTGCATCGATCGACGAGAGACAAAGCCACTGCTGCACAATCAAATGTCAAGGGGAATACGCAATCCACAACGCATGAAACGAAACACAATAACTAGATCGACTTAACGACAAAACAAAATCGAACATCCAATTTCAAGAAATCAAAACTTATTGAAAAACGATTTCTTGATGGTTGTGAGTTTAGAATGCCGATATTGAAGACTAAGGTTCCCCATTGGAAACTATTCAAGACACAAAAAGAAACATGGATGCTTTATTCTCAAAGACTTTGAAGATGGTGGACAATCAACCATTTTTGATGAGAAAGATGCCCTTCAAAGAATCTCACAAAACACCAAAAAGAAAAAGAAAAAAGACACCAAATTTAACGAGAATGGTGATTATGAAAACAATTTTCGAAAAAATAATATGGTGGTTATGATGATCTCCCTCTCCCAAGGATTTTCCATGAAGAAATTGAGGATGTTGATTTATTGATAGAAATAGATATCTCTTCCTCCACAACCGAGATTGAAGATATTGTTGATGTCTCTCCATTCCAACAAATTTTAATCCGAGGGAAAATATTAAAAAATAGATTAGGAGGCCCCTTCACAAAATTGACAAAATCATGAGAGAAGCTTATTGGTGTCCTCATTGATGGAAAATATATTTTGCAGAGAGTCCGATATCATACTATAGGTAGGACTACCAAATAATGGATCATGGTTTTCTAGATATCAACCTGGATTTTTTTATTTTTGATCTAACTAAAATACATGATTACAATATTGTTTTTCCAGGGTTTTACAATCTCCTTATTCCTAGAGAGAGAATGATGGAATATGATATATATCTTTTAGGAATTATCTTATATTTTAGGAAGTAATTTGTGTTTAGAAGTCTTTTATTCGGTTTATCTTTTAATGTTTAATAATTAAGTTAGGACTTTTAGTTTCTTATAAATAGTTGGTTTACTATTTTTTTTTAAATCGTCATCCAATCCAGAATATGAAATTTATTATATCGAGGACAACAAATGATATAATATAATAAATTGATTATTATATACGAAATTCCAAAGTAAAAAAAACTAAATAAAAATACTTCTAATAAAGTAAAATCCAAACAATTTAAGCAACAACTGAAGATTTGTGTTGCCTTTGTTCGTTGTTCGTTTATTCGTGGCAAGTGGTAAGGGCATCAATCAATCAATATTTATCTAGGAAGAGTTCGACAATTTCGAAAATAAAAACACAATGAAACGATATACTGCAGGAATATGCTTGATTTATGCAATGTCGTGTATTAGTGTGAAATCACTTCCTTCTTTTTCTCAATTTTTTGCTTAGAAGGAAAAAATATTAAAAAGTGAAGCATATTCTTGTATAGTTGTACTCAATGCTTTTATAATCAAATTTAATAAAATGGGTCTTGTTCGTTGTCGGTTAAAACGTTGCCCAATACCAGAATATGAAAACTATTATATCGTAAAATGATATAATATAATAAATTAATTATTATATACCAAATTCAAGACATTAAAAAAACTAAATAAAAAATAATCCAAACAATTTAAAATAAATATAACCAAATATTAAGTTTGTGTGTGTGTGTTTTGGATAATATCCATGAGACCGATCCTATATAAAAATTCAACTCAAATCCTATTCTTTTAAACTTTCTTTAAAAAAATTCTAGACAAACATAATCTACTCAAGTTAGTTTTCAATTTTTTTACAGCCAATCAAATTACGCCACCCAACGATTCAACCTAGTCAAAAATGACTGGTCCAATCCAATCAAAATGATTCAAGATGTTACCAACTAAATTAGTCTAGAAATCATCTATAAAAAACCATTATTAAGATAATATCCCAACATGTCATTTATCCTCTTAAGTTTTGGAAAGTGAAAATTTGTGTCCTATTTCCAAACATGACACCATAATCAATAGTCTGGAACAAAGTGGCTTTTCCTTGGCTGCTAAATTCCAGCCAAGAAAGGCAACTCTTAACAAAAGAATGATCCCATAAGATGGAAAATACACAAAAAAAAGTATAAGCAAAATCTAGACTTATAGCGATGCAAAGTTGAAGATTCTTCAAGGATTAATTGAAAAGTACCATTGAGGTATATTTAATTATAAAAATACCCAATTATCTTTCAAAATTACAAATTACCCCGGCATTTATTTTATTTTACAAATTACATCCTCAAGAGGACCAAGGGGGATTTTTGTTAAGAAAATATGAACCTCGATGAAGTGTTTGTAAACCACAAGGGAATATTTGTAATTTTGATAAAGTTTTTTGTAATTATGATAAACTTCAAGGATATTTTTGCAATTTACCCCTTCTCCTGCTGCTAAATAAGCATGCACTAGCACAGAAATAGAGTCCATGCTGCCAAAAGTAGAGATAAGACGAGCATTGGCAAAAATTAAAAACCCATAGTTGATAGAAATGCTCAAAGCGCACCACAGCACAAAAGATGCCTGTAGACATGGGGGACACAGTGCTGTCTGAGCATTATTGAAGTGAAAGGCATAAATGCAACGATACATTATGTGCATACAATGTTAGTGGAGAGCTTTCAACAAAAATACAATATTCAGCAATATTCCACAACTAACTCCAGTTCCTATTTCAGCAATTACATCAGCTATAAGTCTATAACCTCTTTTGCAAAAATTCCCGCCTAGCCCTATTAGTACTTGCCTAAGCGCTAGGCTCCCCTGTCCGCCTACGCTTTTCTTACGATTAGGCCCCCGCCTAACCCCACCCAAGTCCCGCCTAACCCCGCCTAGGCGCTAGCGCCTATCTTTTTACAACATTGGCTTATAACTCAGGAAATTCAGCAAATTCCAAAAATTTGAGCAACTCATTTCAAGAATTTCAAAAATACCAGTAATTCCAATACCTATTTCACTAATTCAGTAATTTCATTGATCATTTAAAAGTATCACTAACTTCAATGCCAATGTCAATAACTTCAGGAAAAAATATCAGAAGAAAAACACCCACAACATAAATTTCAAGTAATGTCAGAAAAATATAGAGAAAAAGAAAAACATAGAAGAAAAAATTAAAGGATAAAAGAGAAGAAAGCGAGCCTAATGAGTAGAAGAAGAGAGAGCACTTCAGCTCGAAAATATAGAGAATGCAAGCTTCAGTTTGGAAGAAAGAAGATACGGGTTGGAAGAGAAAGGGGGAAAGAACAAAGAAAAGAAAAGAAAAAAGGAGCTCAAAGGCACGCCACAAACATCGTCTTTTACATCTTTGGATAAACCAGTTATCTCAGAAAATCAAATGTCCATCAGGAGTTATTCAACATAAAAGACTATAACGGAGGACATCAACTCTTTATATACACTTTTTAACTGTATCAGTTTGTGAGCTCTACACCAATTGAACTATCTCAATGCCGCAGTGAGAACGTAAAAGCATCCATCTAAAGCTAATAGCAAATATCGTTTTGCAGGCATCATTACACTAATCCGGTACACATACAAAACAAAATTAAATACAAACTTCAGAGATAAAATGGCCCTTCAGAAAATGATGGATATATCAGATTACCTGCCAACCAGATAATTTTTGTGCGATCGAACACCCACCTTTAAATAAGCAACAAAAAGGGGCTGGTGATAAGGGGCTTGAACCTCAACTTTGTTGGTCTTTTGTATCAACTCTTGTAAAGAATTTGTATTAGATAGAGCAAATGTTGATCAAGGCAACTTATATTTGGAAAGCTCAAAAATCCCGAAAATAGAAGAACCTCGAATCGTCCATAGGCACAAAACTTTTACGCAGCCCATCACCGAAGACCAGTGAAACACTAGCTTGCTGAAGATTTAACATCATCTGAGTCCACTTTCAGCTGATATTTTTTGAACAAAAAAAAAAAAAACAAGATTGGTAATTAGATTAGCCAATGCAGTGAACTAAAAAATGGAGGCAAAAAGTCAAAGAGCATATAACATACAAGATTCAGATGGTTCAACAAAACCCCATGCAATAACTTTTTCAGCTTTTCACTCTGGTCAATCCTGTGGCCCAGTCTGATTGATTCCTCAAGCAGGCACCATAGGCGTTCGACTGAAGTATACGGAAACCAAACAGCAAATGGCCTTTTACGACGGATGACATCAGCCGGTCGCTGCAGATAATCGCAAACATTTTCAATTCTTAGCGAAAAAATAGATTATTCAAATCAAAGAAGCATAGACATAACTTCAAAGGCCACTACAAAATATAAGCTTAAAGCTCGAGCCCTCTAGCACAATCACAGAGAATCAGAATCTCTTGTTGGATATGACAGCAATTCGGAATTTCCATTCAAACCAAGGTCAAAATAACTAAAATACGAAGCTAATGTCTTTTTCAATTGATCTATCAATGACATTGTGAAGATCAACACCAAACATAGATGTTTGCTTCTACAATCTAGAGATGTCATCGACAATCTGAAGAGAACCAGTCTTGCGCACTGATCCCTAAGTCTCCATGCAAGAGAATCTCAGCCACCAAACCCTGCAACTCATTGTAAGGCATAGTAAAGTGCAGGGCTGGCAAGATCAAAACAGGAAACAGCTTCCTGGGGCTCTCCTCCTAGAGCTGCAACTGCTAAATCTTGTTTGAGAAAGTTAACTTAGTTTCTGTGTGTGCTATGAAAAAAAGGTCTAATTATTAAGGAAAGAACCAGAACATGCATTAGACGCTATTTATGATCTTCAATTAACATTCTAATTTGGAGCCCGGTTTTAAGAAGTAATAAAAAAGCATGTAACTCTCGCACAACTATTAAACAGCCACAAATGCATATCAGATAGAAAGGGAGCCTCGGAAGTTTTCCTAATGAACTAACCATGTAAAGTTATTCCTACTCCCAAATTACGAAATACCCGGACGATTCTGTAATTCACACTTTCAAACATTATCAGTCATCTACTTCACTAATCACAAGATTTTCTCTCTTTTCCATTCATCTATTTGTTATCAAGATTAAGTCAACAATATCCTATGATTAGATTTATCATACTCAAAAATTTATAAAGCATTTCAAAATTGAACACCAGTTGTCATGTTCCAAGATGTACATGTTGATTTTATAATATCAATCAGTAATGGGACAGAAAGGCCTATCTCAAAAAACAGTGGAAAAAATTTGGAGATGCTCTAGAGGTCTAATGCCATGGAAGCTAAAAAAAATCAGATTGGCACAACTTACAACCCCACATAGTGGGATAATGCAGTTGATGATGAACGATTTCCATGTGCTCAATCAACATATTAATAGCCTAGAGGTCTAATGCATGGAAGAAAAAAAAATCAGAGGCACAACTTACATAATCAACATATAAGCGAAATAGGGATGCTGGATTTGACTCATTTCCAGTCATTCCAAAGCTATTTTCATTGCGATCACCCTGTCATGATTCAAATGAAAATTAGAAAAGAAACAAACCTGCATCTTCGTTTTTAATAAACAGAGAAACTAGAATAACTAATGTTCAGCAACATGTGATATTTATAGCCAACTCTAGCAAGCAATTAGAAACTATATTTAAGATAATAAAAATTCATTGATCCTCAGCTTTAAGTTAGTTTAAATATCCAAAGAGCTCCAACACAGTGCAGAGTGTCATATGCCACATTGATTGTGGGGAGAAAATTGGAATGATTTATAAGTGTGTACAATAGACTCCTTTAGCAACTTGGATTATTCATTTTCACAGCGAAGACAAATGTAACGTAGTTGCTAATGGGGCACTTCATTGTATAGGCTATAAGGGTCAGTCCTCTCCCATTTTAGATACTGTATGTGTTCCAAAGTTAGATTAGGAAATAAATCATTTACAAATTAGTGATAACTTAAAATAACCCCTGAATCATACAAGAAGTTACAATGTCCGTTTCCTTGCAGAGCTATTTTCTAGTGTGACATTGACATAATAAAGGACAAAGAACCCTGATATATAGAGCTGGCTACACTATGGGCCTGTTTGCATTGAGTTCTACAAGCAACAAGTCGATCATATATTGAGTCGTCATGAAATATAAAAATTGATAATTACTCGAACATAAGGTAGCATAGGTTTTGTCAACGGACAACACCTTTTAAAATTTTGTAATTGCATCATCACTGGAGAAAAGTTCAAAATAAATCCGAAGGTCTCTTGGGAATAAACGTGAATAGCCAAAAGCACACAAAACCAGATTCATTTGATCGACTGCTCCATAATTAATTCTTCAATGATCAGGTGCACCCCCACTCTCAAACATACCCTCATAATTAATTCTTCAATGATCAGGTGCACCCCCACTCTCAAACATACCCTCACATGCTCGAAGCCGTAGAGCCAATATTTCAGCACAACAGTGACACAAAGAGCAACTCCGTTAAATGAAGTATCTATGGTATCTCATTAATGGACGAGGGTACCCATGAATAATTTGGGACACCACACAAACATAATTAAGCAAAACACCTGTTTCTACCTTTGAAATCTTTCTCCACATATTTCTGTCTTATAATCTACTTGAACTCCGTATAATTTTCACACAATTGCCTATTCTACAAACTGCACCTATTGGGAGGGTTATTTGTAAAACAAACACAAACCTCAAGGGGTATTTGTAACTTCTAAAAATAAATGGATGTTTTTGTAACTAGGCAAAACCTTAAGATTGCATTTGGATGGGAGGATTTGGATTTGGGGAAAGGATTGGAAGGAGGATTTCAAATGACTCCATATAAGATAGATTTGAAATCCTCCAAAATGACTCCAAAATTAGCTTCCAAGGATTTGTGGCGTCATCCAAGCAACCTCAATGACTTTGTTATTATGGATTTGAAATCCTTAGCTCCAAATCCATCAATCCAAATGGAGCCTAAGGGTAGTTGCAATTTACCCTTTTAGTATTTTTGTACTTGCACAAATTTCGGATGAAGGATGCACACTGCTTATTTTAAGGTTTGCTTTAAGAAAGTTACACTGCATCTGAAGGTTTTAGTTTCTCAGATATTCTCTCACTATTGAAAGCCAAGATTTATAGCACAGCATCACAAAGTTAATTATTCTGACTGCAGGAAGTATATAAAAAATTACCTTAAAATGTCGAACCAACCAAAGTGGTAACTCTATTTGAGAATCAGCAGAAAGAAGAGTTCCAGCAACAATTAATGGTAATCTGGGATGAAATGCCCTGTATTTATCCTGCAATATGTGACCTAACTAAGTTTCAATTACATCTTAGAGACAAAAATAGCATTAGAAATAGCTTGAGAGGACTAAGCTATTCATATCTCAGATACGGAACAACTTCCACCTCAAAATCATGTTGATGCGTAAGCCAAATGTATATGTAAATACAACAAATTTGAAGAACAAGGAAAATGTGAAAAGGGAAGCAACCAAGAAAGCAACCAAAAACAAAAATGAGTAGAATTTCAAAAGGCTCAGAAAATTCAATATCATTCCCACTGATGATTTTGTTAGGCAGCTTATATGGATGCCCCTTTGCGTGGTTTGCAGAAAACTGTAAATCCAAATACAAGATCATACCCTTCTCAATTGATGCAGCATAACACATAATGTAAAATGAAAGTATTTGAGATCAGACTACCATGTTGTGAAGGCTTTGGACTGTGTTTAGGAAAATCCAGATTGTTTCCTGGAATCATCAATACACAGACCTAAAAGCGTCAAAAATAATGTATTTTAAGTCTACCTTTGTACCATAAGGTGAAGATCTGACAAGTAAGGGTGCAATCAGACCTTTCCTTCCGCTCCTTTCTATTTTTGGAAAAGTAGTAGGAAAAAATTGTTTGGGAAAATGAGAATTAATTTTGAGAGTTGGAGGAAATGTTATAAAAATAGTTGATGTGATGATTTTTTTAAGTAAAATGGTGATTAGAAGTGATTGTTGATTTGAAAAATAAGATAAGAGTGAATAGTGTATTTGCGATATCATTGTGTAACGATGATAGCTAGCGTGATTTTTTTGATTAAATTATAACTGGATGTGATTGATGATTGAAAAAATGAGAATGAATGAATGGCGTGTGTTTTTTTTTTTTTTTTTTGTAAAATTTTCACAAGCAAATCATGTGGCCAAAAAAAAAAAAATTGGTGCGAATATTTTGCAAAGCGCAACCCAAAAGTTCCCGCTCTTAAAGTGGCTCACACCATAAAGGACAGAGCATAAGCCCATATATAGCAATTACCCATATCAGTTAAAGAAAATCCTTGAGTTTTCCGAAAGCACAGAAAATGCATATATTCAAGCAAAAAATAATGAAATTACTCACATAGTTTAACATCTAACAAGACAGCAACGTCCAGGACAAAAAACAGAGCGGATTACACCACAACAGAAAAGTAAATATAAATAAAGAAAATTAAAAATTAGCAATAAAACAGAGAAAGTACAGCCTGACAGTATTTGAATAATACAATCGCTCGTTCTTTCTAGGCATGCCAGAAAATCATTAGAGACTGCAACCAACATAGAACACACTAAGGCAAAAAAAAAGAAGAAGACGAAGAAAGAGGGGCATAAGAATTACGAACAAGATAGAGTTCAAGTGTTTCCCAGTGGCTACTGCCCGCATGTTGTATTGATGCAGCTGCATCAAGTGATTCATGAATTAACACGTCTTGTGATGAAGTCAACAAAAGACCATGCGTTTTACGATCTTTCCTGAGAAAAGCAAAAACCTGCTCTATCAGTAGACTCAAATATGTAGCTTGGAGAAATTGCCCAAAAAGCTAATCTATAATTATTAAGCTTTCTAGGGGATAATTCAAGACTCATCTAAACTATTACTCAACAGAAATTAAAATTTGGTTCTGGCTCATCCAGATAAGGGATGAGCAAGAAAATAGCATAATGGAGACCATAAGAGGGTACAGTACTAGTATACAAAAATCTGTTCCTGTACTTACCCATGCAATGAGGGGGCTAGTCTGCTTGGGCAGCATTTCAACGCCATGGCGATAAAGACTCTTTCAAGTTCCCTGACAAATTGGCATATTGTGAATTAGCAAAGCGATAACATTAAGGTACTATAACAGTTTACAGGGCTAAGAGTTCAAAGAAGAAAAGGTATAACCTTTTAAGACCAGAACCCTTCCAAAACTTGAGGATCACCGTAAAAGCCATATCATATGAATTTGTTTCAACCAACAGATCAATAAGGTCCACTGATGGTTTCTCATTTCCTGAAACATAAGGTGTAACAATAGAAACAAAAGAGTGATTTAGAGACAAGGCTCAAACCCCAGCAAGGATAGGGAAGCCTGATTATGTCTAGCTCTAAAAGTATGTCTATATTTATTGCATATGGTGCCACCATGAAAATATCTGTGAAGTCTGGTAATTTTGAGAAACACAAATCTTGGTATTTGACTGAAGTCAGCAGTCTAGTTATATGAGAAAGGGTTTAAAACACCAAATTCAAGTGAAGCACAAAATAAAATGATTAATTAGTAAAATTTAATTATTTAAATTAGGCAAAACATTATATTCTGAAATGGAAAAATAACCATAAGTAACCAGAATTACCAGTAAAGCTCCACTTGATGTTCGCCAGAGAGAGCAAGTATTCAGCTGATGTTAAAACAAACTCCTTTTCAAGACTCTCAACATCTAAATAAGATGGTAGCTTTTGAGGCAGGGCATCATCAGGAGGACCTGAAACAGAAGTAGGGGAGGATCAGAATAGCACATACTAGAATAATCAAAGAATGTAAGTTTGCTTGGCAGGATTAGGGAAGGATTTCAACTAACTCCCATTAGGTGGATTTCAAACAAGCACAATGAACACAAAAAATAGTTCAAAATGGAAGATCAAGGATTTGAAATCCCTTGTAACATGAAATTATCAAAACAAGCCTATATTATGGATCTAAAATCATGAACTCCAATTCCATGCATCCAAATATAACCTTAATGATCTCTTAAAAAAAGGTCATTGTAGAGGATGATTTACATTGTTCTTGCTTGGTTATCCTAGCCTTTTTATGTGGATAGTGTTCTTTATCAACGGAAGTTTCATCAACTGGGGCGTCAATCCATGCATATGAAGGATGAACAAGCTGCAGAGCGTTAATAGCAGCAGCTAGCCCATTCAGCCTCTCTTGCAGAGTCAAAGACCTGACTTGATGATCTTTTCCTGCTGCTTCAGCTCTCAAACGCAAAGAATACAAGTACATGTAAGTTGCAGCTCTACGCCAGTTATGTCTGTGCATCTCAAATGCATAAAGTAACTTGAAAGGATTTGGCTTGGTTGAAATATCAGAACGCTCTGCCTGTGAAGCAAATGTTTATTAACATTAATATACAAATAAGAAAGAAGTAATCTAAAAGTAGAAGATAACCATTTGGCAAATACCAGACCTTCCACACAAGCTCTCGCTCTACCTTCTCGACTAAACCAATCAACGGTAACTGGCCATTACAAAGTATCTGTAAACAATGAATTAACAATAATTAATTCTGAAAGCATTTTACCACCCACCACAATCAGTTTCTACCAATAAGATGGAAAGAACAAGAATAAAAGGTGGAAAACAAAGCATCGTAAAGCTGAACTCCATAACAGGAGACTTTCCCGCAACATCTAATCTTCATGTATATTGTTTAGAAATATTTTCACTCAGAATAAAGCAATTAAAAGAACCGTAACAAATAGTATATTTGAGAATAGGTTTGAGATCACAAGATAATGCTCAGCTCTACTACTACAACTTTTAAGATATAAGAAGGATAGAAGTTCAACAGCTGAACCTGCAATAGACTGAAGACAGAGTCTTAAACTTGGTCTTGGAAGATTAAAAGGTAGAATCTGATAATTTGCCTATACTATTACTTTCTTCAACTCCCAATGCCGATTAATAGTAATTAAACAGAAAATGCATGGAAAGAGGGCAATAGTCTTGGAAGAAAAAAAATAAGACGTTGAAAGAATAGTCACAAAACCTTTACAGCACCACGCTCATAAAGAACTATGATGAAACGCCTCAAACAGATTGTCTTGCTTTCTTCATCTGGATTTGAAACTATTGCACAATATGCATCATGGTAATTATTAAGATCCAAAGTGAATTTAAAGACATTCGCCCAAAGTCTGCCCTTCACAGTTGTCACCGATTCCCCATTATTCTCCCTGGAGCTGCTATCTATAGTGCCAAGAGCTTCATCAACTTGCTCAAGTGCAGCCAGAGCAAATTGGCAAGCAGCTTCACTCACGTTATATTGTTCAAATAGCTGCATCACCCATTGATAATATTGAAGCTTCCATGCTGCAGCAGAAGGGGCACTGCCTGGAAAAGAAATAACGAACAACATAAGAAGCAATAAAACACATACATGAATTTAGCATTGGTAAAAATACAATAATTTATGATTAAAGTTTAACGTAACTGAAATCAATTCGTAACCATCCTGCTTCATGTGGCAAACTTTGCAAAGCTTTGGAAGATCCTTCGATTGATGCGGCTCTGAACAACAAAAATTGTAAGAGATAAATAAATCATCCTTTTATTTGTCAATACAGTGCTTAGTTTGCCATTCAAATTTAGAACTCAAAGAAAGTTCCCAAGATAAGAAAAAAGAAAGTTCTTATGGTTGTCCATTTAAATCATCATTTGAATGAAACCAAGACAGGTGTTTTAAGTACATAAAAATATATGGAACGATGAACAACTAGAATAAGAAAACCAACCATACCAGCCCAACATTCTAAGAAAATCAGCCCCGATGATGGACAAGCGCAAGTAGAAAGATACAATGATCAAAACCCACAATAGGCGAACATATACAAACGGAAGCAAATCGTAGAGATGCATCTACAACTCTTTCAATCATTTTTGCACACCATAAACTATGCTATTCCTTTTCAATTATTTTCAAACCTGAAATCATTTACAATAAATTCTTTACATACCTGAAAAAGCAGCGAAGCGCCTCCCCGACTTTACTTTCTTTAACTGCTTTATGCAATCCATGTTGTGTCTGAGCAACAAGACAACATCCAAGAAGATGGAAGAGAGCGGAAAATTTGCCATCCACAGCCTGAAGGCTTTCAAACATTTTCTCCTTGCGTGAATATGCATCCACCAAAGTAAGCAAATACTAGAAAAAACAAGAATTTGTCTCAGGATTCTTCTGTCCAAAATCTGAACACAGAAGTATAGTAGTAAGGAAATAAAAAACAGAAACCTCAGTAGCATTGTATTGGCCGTGTCTAAGTAAGACTAACGCAAGATCAATGGAATTGCTGAAGAATACAGAAGATTCTTCTCCAGTTCTTCCCCAAATTATCCAGCTGGTAAACTCCTACTTAAATTGATTAAGCTGCTGGGATTTGGAAGTCGACTGAAAGAGAGTTTCCCGAGTTCTCCAGATGAACTTTGCATACTCAGTAATAGGATAAATGCCAAAGAAAATTCAGATTTTCCAAGTTTCCCACTCCACAATCTTTTATCCACACTGCTATCTGACAAGGATCATTTGGAAAGCATGAAAAAAGAAGCAAACAGGCGTAATTCTAAATGTCTAGAACAGTAAACTCAAAACAGTGAGAAGCAGCTTCAGTTGCATGATTACCCAATTATATTGATCACAGTTCTAATCAGCAATTATTTTGTACCAATAAGGCCAAACATTGACCATAAAGCTTAAAGTCACTAATAAATAAACCTATCGCAACGAAATTTGCTAAGCATCTCTTCATTAATTAATAATCACATGTATAGGACGATAATAAACAGAAAGAATACCCAAAGTGAACTCATCAAAGCTCATTTCGTCCTACCAATGTGTAAGGATGAAAGCTGATAACTAAAATCTTCAATTGCAGGAGATTCGGATGGTGTGGTCCCAAAGAAATGGACAATATGCCACTCTGTAACAATTTCTTGAATCATTGGAATTAACTCGAGTTTAACTCTTGAGACATCATAATGTGACATGCTAATCTGCAAAAGAAAGGGAAAAAATTGCTTTCTTGCATCAAAATAGAATTGCAACTCAAGTTTTAAAGATGTGAGCAGGTGGGTGTTGTGTTGGTGGGGTGGGGTGTTGAACAGATGGTTCCAGTCACAGAGGTTCACACAATTAAGATCACACCATGGGAGCACTTACAGGACCAAAAAGTGAGAAGAAACTATATGATCTTTTCAAGCTTCAATATTCATGGCATAAAACTTCCAATTAAAGCTATGCATGTCTTGATCTCCATGGGAACCAGAGAGATGTTAGAGCCAGCTTCCTTATTATACTATTAAAATTGGATGGCGGAACATCGTTTTTCAGGTGAATCAACTAAAAAGTATATGAAGTTGTGCCAACCGAAAAAGGAATATTGAACAATTAAATTTCTCCACGAATAGCAGATGAATATGCAGCGTGAAATTATTACTTTATGAGAATCAAGCATGCATAACACAATATTTTCATGCAACAAAAAATAGAATATTAACTGGCAAGGAAATAAATCTCTTTTCTTAGATATAACAACTTAGCAAGTATTAGTAGGAATAGATTCGATAATCCAGAATGTAAACATTTCACTCTTCAATAATAAAAGGCTCAAATAATATAACTATAGCATGTTAACTTAGAGAACATCCAAGTATAGTAGGTCAGTTATGCTTTATAGGTTATTCACACATTTTATGACAGTTACCGCGGCTCCTTTCCCAATGGTGTATCACACATGACAGTCAAATAGTTAAGAAGGAATTTGACATCTTCATGGGCCAATTAGGTGTTATAAAGTGGTAACTTGTGAAAGTCAACAAAAAAATAGAAAGCAATATGAGCTATCAGAATTCACTTTTGGGTGTTCAATGTAGTTTAATGCAAACTGACCTGCCCACTGATGCTAGTCATATAGCTTAGCAGCATAAGAACACCCAACGCCGATTCAAACATCACTTTGGCAATTTGGGAAGTAGACTGCACTATTGCAGAACCATTTATATGGAAAATTGCTTCAGCGTCCAAATTGAGTACAATTTTGTGGGGCACTAAAAACTTTAGGTAGCTCTCAACCACATCCAAAACCTTCTCCCAAGAGTTAGCTTTATGGCACAATGCATGAAGGGACAAAAACATATTTGTTGAAAATTTTCTCAAGTTTCTGTGATTCGACAATTCTTTCTCCCAAGCAGTATCAGCTCCGAGTTCTGATATTAGTATAGCTGCAGTTGAAGAACTATATCCAGTTTCTAGTATCTTTAGAAATCGAGAAACAACCTCCTCCGATGATATATGAGGTGTGGTAAGAAGTGACTCATAAAATATAGCTGATGAAGCTTTGCCTAACTGCTGGGTCACATTTCGAAGGCATTGCAGTAACTCAAATAGAATCTTCCTATCAAGTTCATCACCTGAATAAACCAATCCAGGGCTTATATACTTGTTTTGTTCCTCGAAAGAACCTGGTAGAATATAAATCCAGTAGATTATGCATTGGAAACAATTGCATTGAAAAGCTTGTGAAATAATTTGAGATTTATAAAAAGTCAAGGATACCATGGATAATGTGCTCTACATCCTCCAAGCCACGGCAGAGAGAGATTGTGTTGTTCCTGACTAAACCAATAGCACTTGTTAATGGATCCACGAGCAGACCACATGCTGCATTGTATTTACACCAATTATTCACATAACGAGTGCAAAATGCTTTCCAACATTGAAGAATGGAGACTGGACTTTCACTTCCACCCTACAAGAGAATATGCATTTATCAACTCTCAATTACTTCCTCAGCACCCATACCCTTTATGATGAATATATAAGTAAAAATAGACAAACCAAAAAAAATTAACATTAAAACCAATAGAGACAGCATAAAAAGCCAGGTTTATCATATGTGGTTCAAGTTTGACCTGTAGAATTACTTGACACTTGTATTTTCCAACAATGATGGCCTTTTGAATTTTTTTTTCCCCAACAATTCCATTTAAGGCAACCGGGTAAATTTAAGGATCCTTCATATAGTGTCCAGAAGTTTGAAGGAGCAGAAACATGTCTTGGAGAGGAGGGTATAAAAAGAAATACCTGATGCTCAATCAGTGACAAAATTTCACTTTTCAGACCATCAAGAGTGAAGGAGCCAAACTCGGAATCAGTAAAGTGCTTGTTATAATCTCCTAAAGTTTGCCTCAGAACAGCATTGCAATGAACCCCTGGAATCAGCAATGCACGCAAAAAAACAGAAGATACAAATGGGGCGACTTCCTCCTGCAGAACAAGAAATATTTTTTAACATTCATACAGCTGCATAGTTGAATACATATGTTTCTTGAACTAAACTCCCACCATAATCTAACCCCCGTTTATCATTCATATAATATCCCATCTCCGCAAAATTCATGAAGCTCAGGAGTATAATTCTTCTTAAACATAATTTGATCCATTTTCAGATACTTCGTGATTAAAAGATATTCGTAAACATAATCCATCACTTACAGAAAGTCAATTTAAAATTAAAGACACAAAAAAAAGCCTTTACAATGGGATGGCAGATGTTAAATATTAGAAAAGGGTAAACATTCCATTTCATTTCACAGCAGATCAAAGAACATTATCACAGACATGTAATGAGATGAGGAATTTCATAAATCCACAAAAGTTCAGAGTCTAACCATCTCTCCAGCAGTCACATTGCTTCTAATGACATCTAAACTAAAATAAGTAAATGAATATATTCTCCACAGCAGAATCTTATCTTATCAAAAGTTCTATTTTGGGAACAATCTGGCAAATAAATATTTAGTGTTCACTCAACCATCCCAAAAAGCAGACCTGCACTAAACTGCAAAACTCAGAAATCACCTATGACATCATATGAGACCCAAGTGTTACTTCAAAGAACAATTTTCAAGAAATGTGGGTTAAATAAAACAAGCACCACATTTGTCCACATGTCAACATTATGAAGAGTCAAACAGCATTTCATGAGGATAAGTTAAGGCAGAATGCTGTAGAGAGAAAAGAGCACAAATTAAGTTTACAAAAAGAGAACTTTCGAGCAAACTTTAGCATCACCAGCGAAATAATGTGCCTTATAAAGTTCGCAATTTCTTTGATTGGGGCTTCATATATTATTGAATGCAGGGGCATTTGATAGAGGCTTGTTCTTTTCAGTAATCTCTGAACTTGAATCTTTTGCATATTGGACCCATGTAGCACAATGTTTAGGAAGTAGGTACAGTTTAGCCACATCAGTTTAGTGTCTTGCTCAGGGCGGCCCCTTAGGCTTCTTTGTTAAAGAAATTTGGTATTTTCGTCCTCTAATTCATTTCAGGCACTTAAGTTCCTTTTGGGAGGATATTTGGAAATAATACTTTTTGCAACACATTTCCTTGATTATATCATCAAGCCTACAAGATCAAAATCCCGAACCGGTACTCAAAATATTTATTTGTGAATTTAATTTTATTATCCTTCCCAATTGGCCTCCACTAAATTGGAATATCCCTGTGAATGCAGTTATTTGGTCTATCGTATGCATAGGAGGTCATAAAAAGACATGATCACAATCCCAAACCTTTGTGTTTGCAGTTGTGCAATTTCTAGATGAACCCTCTAATCCAATCTGGTAAGGTTTGCAGAGGGTACATGCGACAAATGCAAAGAATACAAGAAAATAGCGAACTCATATTTGACATGTATTTCTAATAGACCAGGTGTCATTATGTCATACAAAGTTGTAATATCCTTTTCTCATATCAACAAAACCTCGTGTTCTCAATAATAGAAGCGTTGCCAGTATGTCGACATCAATGATTACAAGTACAAGAGTAATAATAGTCCATAAATCAATTTACATTCAGTTCATTTGACCTAAATGGTCCACTTAAAATAGGCCATCGATTTTAAGAAACTCATAACACCCAGACAACAAATAAACAAAACATGTCCACCAATTTACACAAATATTTGTGCGTTGTGACAGTATTCATAGCAAGGAAACAACTACCAGGAAGCCCACCAGATCATTCTTATCCCATCATCAGCCTCTATCCATCACTTAGTCATCTCAATTAGGTTTCCAGTTGTCATATCCCTAAAATAAGGCCTACAGCCTCACAATTCTCTTTGTGCTGCTGTCTACAATATCTTATTATTTTCCAGTGGCGTGCTTTACAATCAACCCCATATCAACATCCCTTGGTAAAGCATTCATTGGTGTCAGCTGGAGAAGCATGGCCATGTAGCTAAGTCTATGTTCTACATCACAGGCGACAAAAACAAAGCTTCTACCACAAACATACCAATTTTAGAGTGATCATTAGCACTGTACTCTACCCCCGAACCAGCACCCTTCGCACCAAGCAAGACCGCTCTAGTCCATTTCCTTTCTCCATTCATTCATACCATTTACTTGATCAGATAGTAGGATCATAGAGAACATCAATAAATACTGTATAGTGCACAGAAATAATAAAACGCAGAGCCTAAGAATCTTAGAAAGTGTTTTTGACTGCATTCTGCTTCATTCTATCATAAAATTACGCATCAAATTTGATCACAAGGTACCCCAACACATGTAACCCGACACATGCATAAACTACAAGCCTAAAGCTCTGTGAATTAAACTGGATCATTAAAGGGACTATTATTAGGAGAACACCAATAACATATACTGGAGGTGAAACACACTGTTATCCACTAACATAATGACTAAGTTCACAACAAATGCAGTGTAATAGCACTAGATTTTAAGGGAATGTTTAGAAAGTCATTAAGAATAAATATAAAAGATAGAAGATTCAATCACATAAATTTCTACCAATGGGATACCATGATCGCTAGGCTTTAAAGTAATGAGCTATAACGTCAGGAAATGGGTAAACAAGTTGGTTGAAAATCACTTAGATACAGAATATTGGCGGGACATTGCAAAAAGTAATGAGCTATAACGTCAGGAAATGGGTCAACAAGTGAAATTGATTTAAGCACCTTCGCAGACGAAAATACTGAATAAGCAAGCCAAAGAAGATCATCTGAAGACTGCTCAGAACTTTCAAATAGCAGGTCAGCAATGAAAGTTTCCTGCAACGCATAGTAATACGCTAATCCCCTAACACAACAAAAATGAGTGTTAGCTACACTTGAGCAGAGAACAGGTTAATGTAACTCTTCAAGAAAAGTTATAATGATTGAAGAAAGACAAAATTCCAAAGAATGTTACATTTATCAACTTTTTTTTTTTTTTTCGATCGGTGTGTTACATTTATCAACTTAGTTCAAACAATCCTAAACTAAAGCCAAGGAAATGCAGATGTGTAAGGCCCCTAAGAGTAAGTCATTTCTAAGCATTTCTAAACAAGGACCAAACATATGAAAAAGATCCCCAAAAAAAAAAAAAAAAAAAAAACATAAAGAAAGAAACGTCTCAAATTATTGATATTTGAAAGGAGGGTTTCAGCAAAAGATATGTAGTTTAGTTAAAATGACCCACAAGTGAACAGCAATAATAAAGAACAAATATTGAGTAACTTACTCCGTGGTTTTATTACCACACAAGTCCTGCATAATGAGTCCCTCTTCCTTGAGAACCCACACTTTGTTCAAGTAAGCTTAACATCAATAGGTCCACCCTTGAAAAATTCAGGAAGTAGATATAATGAAACCCTAGGAATTGGCCAATTATAATTGATAAGCAGTACAGCATACGCTAACTCATGTAATTACCTCCCCCAAAGAGATTTTTTTCAATGAAGGCTCCAGTGACAACAGCATCCGGTCTCCCACATTACAATGAAGGTCGTACAGAAAGATTGTTTCAGTGCTAACCTCCTTAACAATTTGCAGAAGAGGAATAAGTAAATTATGTCAAGACTTTCCAAAGTAACACACAATGAAACAGAAATCGGTTGAAAAATTGTCTCAAAAATTAACCAAGTCTAAATTACCATTTCAGCAAGAGGTATTGGAACATAGGGAACCTATATAAAGAAATTATTTAAATCATTATTCTTTCTGCACATAAACCTAATTACGCATCTGCCTGATTTACAACCAGAGTCGCAGATATATGTGCAGAAAAGCAAGAATGTAACTCCAAATGTGATAGACCCAAAACTGTTCAAGTCGGCTTACTCATATCAGTATGTGTCTTGAATGGCATATCCCCAGACAACCTAAATTCAGGATGATCTAATCCACTATTTAGTTTTTCTACATCATCTAAGAATTTGAAATAGCTAAGTCAATTAGTATGAATTTCACCATTATTGGACCCTACTAAAACATTTTGATCTCCTTCAATGCCATATTCATGCCAAAAGTTTCCAGCAATTCGCATTTGACACCACTGAATGAGACAAGAGGTCAAACACCTCGGCGAAGATGTGCTGCTACTTAAAACTTTTATTTGGAATCCTTAGTTGTCTAGTATTATTCTTGAAATTAATGTAGTAGTGGTCCACTTAAGGGTCCAATTCCTTGTTTAGACAGAAGTTCTCAAGTCAATTCATACATGTATGTATGATCTCTTTATTTTTATAGAGCAGATTATAATTGAAAATTAATGTTGCTTTGTTGTAATTTTGCTAAACCAACACAATTTTCTCGTTCCCTTTTCTTCTTCTTTCTTTCTAATTTCCTTTCCTCGAGCAAGTTCTTCTTGGTGTCAGATTCCCTGTTGCTATCTTCAGACACATCACATATCTTCTCTTTGATTTATTTCTGCCAAAAAGTTTCATATAACCAATCACCACTTGTCAATCATGATTTTCTAAAATTAGCATTCCTGATGTTAGGGAAAGGCATCTCGTTATACTATAAAGTTATTGCTGATAGCAAGACAACTAAAATCTTTAAACCTTCACAGCAGCCCAAGGAACATATTCCCACTATGGCTAGCAGGCCCATACTTTTCCCTCATTCATGAGGGCTATTGCTGGTATAGTGGCCAAAAATCTCCTTCCCCACAATTGCAATGATCCCCTCTCTACACCACAAGGACAGTCGTTGGTGCACAGGCCAATGACAACAAGCTGTTCAAAGCTTCTGATCAGCACCTCTGTTTCTAGTAGTTCATAATCAACACCAACTGGTTGCAGAAGCATTTGAACATCAATCCAATCAAATCCAATGTAATTGATTAAGGGGTACAATCACCTTTTGGGAATGAAATCCTAAGTGTTCAACTATTTTGCAAATACAAGATGCTTCACTATATTGAGTTAGAAGATTATGAACATTAAGAATAATAAAGTCTGTAAAGCTTTTGTTTATCTTTCATTGCTCAATAATGGACGAATGTTATTGTTACCCAGTAACCAAGCTTTTGATTGAGCAACTTGAAAAGAACAGTTAACTATTTCATTTTTCAACTCCCAAGTCCAAATCTTGTTTAAAAAAGGAGCAAAGGAGGATTCTACAAACTATTAGCCATGCTTGTCACAGGAACAATTTAGAATGCAAAATGAAACCATTGATCAATTGATGCAGATTAAGGCTTAAAAATGGAAATTGTCCAAATAGAGCATTCTACAAGTACTTCGTGATTGACTACACAAAATATAAAGATTATTTATATGATTTTACCACAAAATGACCAAAACCACACTACAAAGCCTTAATTGAAAGGACACCATGAAATTTTAAGGCAAAAAATTTGGAAAAGAAAGAAAGAAAATATCATGCTACCACGTCATCAATTACATGGAAAGAGAATTTCTTTTTATTTCAAGAAAAGAAAGAGAAATAACTTACTTTATGCCTCTAATATTCTAAACAATGACTCCACCTACAGTTCACATGTTTGGACCAAAGAAAATGTCAGGTACAATACATTGCAGAACCTTAAAATTGAGCAACACCATAAAAATTTCCATCTCGACGATTTCAAGATTTTTGCACATGGACAAGGATCAAATCCACGAATTTGAAGTATTCATGTCTAAAAATACTTCTGTGATTTCTTTAATTACAGAAAATAAAAACATGAGAAATGGTATCCTTTTCCATATGGTTTGCTTAAAAATGGCAGAATACCATAAATTTAGCTTGCTCAGAAAGTGACCAGAAAATAAATGTATCTGTGGATGCATAAAGTTAAAGGTAATAGGCTGGAAATTTATTTAGGCAGAAATCATATCAAGTGACGACCATTATTCCATAGCTTTCAACCATTATGAAAGAAAAGAAAAAACCAAACAGGTAAATCAGGATTGAACACGAAAAGGAAAATTGGAATAAGAACTGGTGTCTAATATTCAATCCAAAAGCATAGGTGCTTCCTTAACTGCCACGTACCAAATTTTGTTTATGCAGCATTGCTAAAGGAATCATTCCAGTATCATTACTAGCTTCTCCCACCCACAGCCTCATAAATGCACCTGAAAGTAATATGTGAATGAAAATCGGGTCAGTTATGATCGCAGATTATCAATGGAAGTTATAGGAAATGGGTGATAAAGCCCACATTAAATAATAAGAAAAGTAAGATAAAGGTGTATTTCTTTGATCATTAAAGGAAATAAGAGGATTGATCAGGTAGTCCGTGGTCAGTACAGTGTAGATATCTCATTCCATCTCCTGCTCTATCTGAGATAGGGTAATGGAAATTTTTCAAGTTCCAAAGTTATAATACAATTCCTTTAAATAAGTAAACCTATCAGCAACACTGCAATGGAATGTGGTCAAGCTAGATTATTAAAAGCAAAGCCATACTAGTTATTAGTATTATAATTATCAATCTTTATCCTAGTATGAAATGCATAGTTATAATTGATCATTTATCTACCAAAATGATTAGGCAGTGTCATCAGTTTACAGTTTACTATTGGACAGTTCACCTTATTTTTCCCGTCTTGGATAACAAATAGTTCATATTTCTTTTCGACATGATTCCTACCTCGGAGATTTCACCTCTTCTTGTGAGCATGAAAGCAGGAGACTCTTTCTTATACTTAATGAAGCTTGCCCCTTAGGGATCATGCACGTGCTTTTTTGAATCAGAAAGAGAAACTCGTGTCCATGGTAGATCAAAGAAATGAAACAAAATTTTGATGCATAGCATAATGAGCAAGATATTATTACTTCGGTATCCAAAGTTGCAAAGCAAGTCATAAAAATCAATTCCATGAAGAGATTAGAATGTCGTAAATAAGTTAGAATAATTGCCTGTCAAGGTTGGACCTGTCATTGCATGGCTGAAAATTTTAACACGGCTTAAAAGGTCCCAAACTCGAAAGCTCCCATCAGAATGAAGCACAAAAAGAAGCTTTCTCTGTTGCACCTCTGATATCACTAAATCCTGTACGGCGGCCAGTGTCGAACTCCTAAATGATTGATATATAAATTAATATGCGATAAAAATCATTCAATCAGAAAAAAAAAGGTTGCCTCGCACAGTTTTTACTTTGCTTTCAGTAGATGTTTGGACTCTTGTTTCTGAAATCAAGTTTCCAATGAAACAAAACCATGTTGATGTTAGCACAATGCCACCATTTATTTTGATGAAGTTGTAGAGTACAACAAGCCAACCATAAAAGTGGGATCTACTCAAGAAAACCTTATCCAAAATTACCAGGAACAAAGACAACAGATATTATGTTTCTACTCTACTCTACTATGTGCCATCTTCACAGTCAATCCAAATTTAGGCTGAATCTTCTTTCCATTACAAGAATTTTATTGTGACCTCGTTTCCTAAGTTCATAGAAGTTTATTTATATCTGCAAATCTATGCACCTAGCAAACTCTTTTCTGCATGCAGGAGCACTAGATTCAATAAGCACCATGTCAGCCAGCTCATAGATATGCCAATGTCACGATCTCATCATGACTTTTATATATCAACAATATTAGACTATTTACATATTTATACCAACACTTCACATAACATTGCTAGACTTATTGTAGTCCTGTTTCTAGTCAATCATAAAAGAACTGTTGATCGGTTAAAAGTTTTAATCTGCTTCTCCAATTAAGTCCTTTGATTACATCACCTTCTTTTTTATGTTTTACCGATTATTAAACAAACCTCGGAGTGATAATTGTAGCTAGAAAGAACAAAGAATTCAATTAATTTGCTCATTTCAAACTTTTCGTTCTCATTTTGAAATTTCAGAAATCAAATATTTTACTTCCACAACTTAGGTAAAATGAAAACTACTTTCACTATAAGAAATATAGGTGGGTTGCAGAACAATTTTTTCCATCACTATTTTCAGTTTTCCAATTTCAAAACTGAATTACCAAAAGTGAAAGTCAAACCCTGCCCACAGGTGATGTATATGGTATGTAAAACAAAAGGTTCCTTTTCAAAAATGAGAGCTTTACAAGTAGCTTGTTAAGAATGTTGAGCACATCAAACTGTAAGGTTGCTCTCAGTACTTTCTATTATTTAGCTTTAGCATGTTCAGATTATCTCACTATCCATCATTGTTTGGGCAAAATAAGAATGTGTACGCGCTCGGGGAGATGGGCAGATAGATACAATGGCAAACGAGGGAGAGATGGAGGGGGGAAGGCGATAACAGAAATACCAATCATTCACGTTGGCAAGAATTATAAATAATTATTAAACATGCCTCTGATTGGCTCGAGTCTGACAAAGAAATTGAAAGAAAATACTAAATCTTAGTGGAGCAGGCATATCAAAAACAGGAAAGTAATACCTAATTTTCATTCGCAAGTCTTTTAACTATACCCAAAACCAAAAAATACCAATGGAAGTGTTTTCAGAAATAATAACCACAACTTTATCCATAGGAAACCTTCATGCGTAACCCTTTTAACAAACAAGGAAACAACATGTAACTCTCCTGATAATTGCAATGAGGCCTAACAGGATTCCAGCAGTCCTGCAAAAACTCTTCATGAAGTACATCTTTATATCCTTTATTTATGAAAATTAAACCCTTGCCCCCAACAAATAAAGGAAGGAGGACCTCTCTAATAAGAGATGAAAAGGTAGGACTGTGGTATTTAAAGAAAACCAGAAACGAGTAAAAGTTTTGAGACTCAAATTTCATTTACTTTAAAAGTGAAATAGATACCTTGACAATATTCCCCACAAACGACCAAAACCGGCATCATCTCGCAAATCAGACACAAAGCCTACAAATTAAATAAGGAAAGGGATCAGGATTGATAATGAATACTGCACTCATAAGTGGAAAGGATCCAAAATGGACAGGGAACTGTATAAATGCAAACTTTGAGCAACCACTCAAATCCGACCATTAAGAATTTGGTTAGAGTATCATTATTTTTTTAACATCAGGAATTTCATATCATACAATTGTTATAAGTAGGTCAAATGACCAAGAAAATATTCATAACCAATCAAAGAGAAACGCAAAAGTTTTTAAACACAAAAGAAGATATAATTCATTGACCTGAATGGCTAGGGTCAAGTACGCCAAGCTGGAAACAACCAATAGATCCATCACTCCTTCCAATCAGTAGACATCCTGCTGTCGCAGTAACAGCTGTAATTGATCCATAATGAGGTTGAACTTGTGTGTTATACGCGAGAAACTCATCAGTGGGGACAACAGAAGAAGTCCCATAGTCAAAATTGTTCCTCAATCTGATGAGGTAAGCGACCCCTGAGACTGTTAAAGTATAAAGCGACAAATGATTTCCAGAAGCAATCTTGCTCTGCGTGTAAAAGAAAGAACATATTTGGAGTTAACAACATAATTTGAAGGTGACCATTAAGAACAATGAATAAGAAAAATAAATAAGCAGCCAAGACAAAGTCATTGATTATTAGCAGACCTCATCTTTGCAGATAAAAGCAAATGGAAATAGAGCATCAGGGAAAATGAATCGAAGTCCAATCCTTGATAATTCTTTATGACTGCATAGTTCTAGAATCTCCAGCAAATTTGACTGACTCGTCTTGGTTTTCCTGTGGCAAGAAAGTTACCTTAGTCATCCATTTGTAAAGCAGAAGAATAACAAAATAGTGAGACTGTGGGGAGAAGTGGTAGCAATTAAATGATGCTGTTCTGAGGATAAAACCATTGTTGAACCACAAACTGAGACCAAAGGGAATCTCAGAAAAAGAGATAGAGATAGCAATATCATCATTATTAGAAATACAAAAGGCAACAAGAGGATAAGACAAATTAGCAAAGATATCCAGCATCATGCATCTAACTGAATATACATTCATCCAATATTTATAGCATAAGGTGATAAAGGGACACGTATAAATAGGAAGAATCTTCAGCATTTACTCATATGAAATAAAACATTAAAAAGCATGCAGCAATTTGCAGTTCTCCTAGAAGTCACACATAAAGAAGGCAACACCTTACTAGTCAAAATAAATGACCAGCAATCCAATTGCAGTTCACTAATGATTTTTCGTAAATGATAAAATACAAATAGACAAAAAGCTGATACAATGGGATTTAATTCATGCAATAATGTCTCCAACAAAAGGAGTTGCAACTTGCAAGTCCAGGGAATGACACTGTCTGAAAATTTGCATACCCTTTCTTATTATTTTATGTAGTTATTGGCAACATCTAAAACCAGATTTTCCAAGCACTAGTAAGGCTTGGTCATGAAATTCTTAGTTTGGTGGACCATATTTTTAACTTAACGAAGATTTACTTTTCCAGAAAAGGTAAGATTCTGATCCTTTCAAATCAGGATTCATGCACTTGAAATCTGGTTTAACCAACCCCTTAAATTTATCTCTCCTCTGTGTGACTCCCTTTCTATTTCTTTGGTTCATTATGATGGATTTTGTATTTTGGTTTACCCAACAAAAGTGAATTCTCTGAAATAGGAAATATTTTTTTAGCCATCTTTATTTTTTATTTCCTTTCATATTGTTAGATAAGATAATAATATTAAGGCCTTAAAACAAATGCATATCGTGGAAGGACCAAAATTAATGGGTTTAATTTTATGGAACAAAAGCAAAAGCTTTCAACTCCATTATGCCCAATAACTCTTGTTATTTAATGTTTTAACTCAGCTTTCAAAGAAATCTAAAAGGAGTATGTTTTAAACAAGTTTGAAAATTAATTGCATTACTGTATTACTCCTATTCAGAGACTAATAATATCATTATACATTCTCTACTTTTTTCTTTTCTTTTTTTTCTTGGGTGCAAATTACCAAAATTCATTTTTATTACTTGCATTACTTCTGATGTGTTATGTCATTTAAACTTCCTACAAACGCAAACTAGGACCACTCATAGTTTGACACCTCACTCTAAACAGCAGGAAATTCTTCAAGTTTCATGAAGGGAGATTTGGAACTCCCAACCTCTCACATAGAGTGCCGGAAGAAAGATTTCTCAGCAATTTGCTTGCCAAAGGAATGAACATCAACTGCTTAAGCTGTTATGAAGTTGACCTATCGCATTTTTTTTTTCTTGTGTAGTCTCAAGGCACAAACCACCGCCAACTCACGAGTCCAATGTGTAGCATTATATGCGCTCACTAATAATTTTAATACAAATGAGATTCCCAAAAGCATCTCGTGATGCACCACCTCCTCTCGAATGAATTTCCAGGATTGTCTACGGTATCTCCAACCTCTCTTCTCTCTTTGTCTGAACCTATTAAGCCTCTGGTTTAACACTTGGATAGTGCATATACAGAGCAATGGAAACATGCTTGCCACGCGTGCTTAAACATTGAAGATGTGTTACTCTTATCCTATTAAATGTAGAACTGGTACATTATGACTTCAATGTCTTTTTCTACAAAATACAGTTAATAAACTAATAGGATAAAATTGTGGGCAAACCTCAAATCCAAGAAATCGGCCAAAACAAAAAACATATTTGTTCATCCTCCCTATCAACCCCAACTAAACATCAATAAAATCATATCTCAAAATTTTGGGAGTCATTTGAAATATTCTGCATGATGTCATGGCCGAAGTTAATGAGTAACATAGTTATTGAGAGAGCGGGATATACAATTCCAAAGAATCAACTCGGCGTTATACATGGAAGATCAAGTAAGAAATATGTACTCGCCTACTCCATTGACAGGTTCCTAGAAACAAATTATGAGGGATATTATTAAAAATACTAATGGTACCATTGAATATATCAATGAAAAAATCTGTTACCATAGTAAGGACTAGTGTAGGATAACAAGTATTGCTATAATGTTACTCTAGGATCAGCCTTTTCATATGTGCATCCGTAAATTATGGATTATTGATCAAGGACGGGAAGAATGAGATCCAAAGCATATGTTTCTGGCAGATGAGACTAGGAAGAGAATTATATGCGTGCTGTAAGCGTAGGGAGAGCATCTTAAATGTTTGATAATATAGAACGAGGTGAGACTATGTACAAGGAGTTAATTAGTCACTATGAAAGCACTTGCAGAAAGATAGTAAACATTTGAGATCATGATATAACTAAACAGCAATGCCTGCAAAATTGACCTCAACAATTTATCGTATATTATACTTATTCATGTTTGGGGTCAGGTTCTCAGAGTAATATAGACGGTAGAGTAATTAAGAATGAGTGCCTCCAAACTCTGTGTTATGGGAAACTCCAGTAAAGGTTTAGTTGCTACATGGAACTGGAAGTCAGAAATAAACAAACAACACAGAATGTAACCAGCTGGAAACTCAAAATAAATTTGCAAATTTCAACAAGAAGCATGCACATGATTAAAATAATGTCACCGATTAGAGATAACTTGTGAGTCCTGAGAAATAACTAAGCTGGTCCATTCACATTCAGCAAAAGTAGCTAAATGCACCAGCTAGAAAAAGTAACTAGACCCGGAATGAGTAATAAACATAGAGAAAATATCATGGAAATGGAAAAGAAGAAAACTAGAACGGCATGAGTAATAAACATATAGAGCATATCATGTGATATGGAATGAAACAACCTGAAACAAAGTGCAAAATTTTTGTAGTTAACTTTGGACAATATCCCTGGAAAGATGGAGTGAAAACAATATCCATGAAGTCAGTCCACATAAGTATAAAAATGGGCTTATAGTTGGATGAGTTGTATCGTGTGAACATGAGAGAAATCATTACTTCATTACATCTCTCACTTAACTATAAAGTTATCTGCAAGTCCTATAGCAACCACAAATTCCACTAGAAAATATCATCGCTCGAGCTTAAATGACGACGGCATAAGTTAGCTAGCAAGAGAAAACAGTACTACAACCACATTCTAACAGTAGTTTCACTAAAAGAAAAGACATAGATACGAAAACACAAATACATAAAAGAGAGTACACATTAGGGGTTCAATTACCAGATGAAATAAGAAGGGGGGTTTCCAATTGCGCAGCAAGAGGAGAAGTCTTTGGAAACTGAGTGATTAGATGTGTTGGCCGTAGAAGCTGAGGAAGAAGAAGAAGGGACGGAGACTTGACGCCACTCAATGGAGTCGGTGCTGAGTAGCGGCACCTCCATTCCCGCCATGCGCCACCCACTGCTGCTCCCCATTTCCACCGCCGGCGAGATGCTGCCACTGATTGTGGGACCTCGAAGAGCGAAAGCAGGCGAGTGAAAGTCCTCCACCGGAGATCGAGAAGGTATACTGTGCGTGGAGAGGAAAAAGGGGGCTCTGAGAGCAGGGTTTAGGGTGAATTTAGGAGGGAGGATTTTGAGAGGTTTTAATTCTTGGAAAAATGAAAATCATTAAAAAGTCGTGTGGGTTTTATAAAGTCGTCTTGTACTTGGAATAATTTTGTGAAAACGTTTACCTATCAAATTTATCAAGGCTTAATATCAAAATATGCCCTATAACTTAGGCCATTTTGCATTTTTGCCCTTTAACTATTAAAGTTGCAATTTATGTCCGGACAATTTTGCCCTTATAGCCAAATAAAGATTTTGGTCGAAGATCTTTTCAAAGGTAGCAATTATATCCTATAACTTTCGAGAATTAGCAATTTCAATCCTTTCATATCATAGCTATTTTCAATAAACTCAAATTTCATAGATTATGAAGATTTACATTTCCTGACACCTATTTCGTTCGTGGCGTTGTTACACCTACTTAGATCCGTCTCTATTCGGAGGTTTTAAGTGGATCATGTCAGGTTTCCAGCCTATAAACTCTCAATAGGACATACTTTTGTAAATGCTACATAATTCTAAATAAATTCGATTTTAGACTAAGGTTTTGATAAAACAGATATAGTCCATTACGACCATATCGGCCCAACATCTTAGTAAAATTAATAAATCCCTTAAAATTCATACCTTTTTGACCAAAACAAAGACAGGGTGAGATGGTTCGCAACACCACCGATCGGAAAATTATTGCCCCATATCGTTTGACAAACGGCTCCTCTTTGTTCAACCTCACCTCGGGGAAGATGATCCGCAAGTTATCCGACTCCTTCAAAGAATCGTTCAAAGACGACGGCCTTGGTTCGTTTCCTACTCCGGGCGTATAAGTAATTCTTAAACGGGATGAATTAATGGAACATTATGAAGACATGTTGAAAGCCCCTTTTTATTAAGAACTTATTGAAATATTTATTACATTAGTAATCCCCTTTTGGGAGGAGAATATTGGTTTAGCCTCTCATAGATGAGGCTTTCACTCGTGAATACATAAAACTTGAAACTAACACTCAAAATATTACAAATTTTTCACTCAGATTTTATTGTAAGAAAACTAAGGAAAATGTTCGATGTCCTCAGCTTCCTTCAAATCTCGCATTTTATAGATGTAAGTCCAGGACTTCAAATCTTGCTAATATTTATAACGTCACGCTTACGTCATATCCCACATTATTTCCTCGCCAGGTTTGTTTTTCTTTTTCTCCGCGTGACTCGGCAAATTTATGTGATGTTTGTCGGGGAATCTTTTAAAAATTTGGTTTACGTGGTCCCCGAGGATAACGCGTCTTGTAAGTTGGGCCCTTGTCCTTTCCAGCTGCATGATCTTGTCGGTCGGGTTTGGGTCGGAATCCTTTCCCAAACTCAGGTTCCTTCTGTTCGGGGCATGCTTGACAGATCCGGTCGATCCAACGGCCAACATGCGCCATGTTACGAGAATTTCCGGTAAGTTTCTTTGCTTGCTTAGGAATCTTGTTCTCGAGAGAATTCTTCTCTTCGTATCGAAAAGCTCCTCCGCAAATCTTGTTGTTGATCCAGTCATTGAATCCAGAAGAAAGATCCATTTCTTTGAATTAAGAAAAAACTTAAACGGATATTTGACTTTGTCCATTTTCATTAGACAAACCCAAAGGACCCCATGCTCGTCGTGTAGAAGCTTCATCTTGTAATTGCTCCTATTAACATGGTACTTCTTAGGTGAAGTGCGCTTTGATATATTTTAAAGCATTTCCATCCGGTCTTCTTAGCTTGATGAAATGAAAAGCTTCATTAAAGCCTTTCTTTGCTGGTTCGGGAGCTGCACTGATAAAATACAGTTCCAAAACATCTCCTCTAGCCAAATGTGGATTATTGGCCCAAGTCTCGTAAACTGCTTCCCCAATCCATTTCGGTAATTTTGAAATTTCTGGGAATCCTGGTGATACAGTATAGATTGAAGCTAGAGCTCCAAAAGTATACCATTCATATCTTACTTCATTTGGATGACTTCCTGGTTTCATCCAAACTATGGGATATTTGCCCGATATATCAACTATTGTTTTTTCTGGGTTGATACCTCTTTTTGTAACCAATTTCTCCCATTGTCTTTGATATACCTGCATTGGAGAAATCTTAATCTCGTCAGTTTGGACCTTAGATTTGCCTGTCTCGTGGCCTAAGATCCAACTCTCCTCTTTTACCCCAAAGGTCTTTGGGTTGACTTGAAGACTCGGGTTGTGACAGGAGCTTCAACATTCGTTCTGGTTTGTACACCCTCGGGGATGCATCACTTGCAACACTTGTGATTATGGTACTTGAATCCATAACCTCCGGGTTAGAGCCCCGTACTCTCTCGGCCTCTTTTTACACCGTAGGAGATTCGGCCTGGAAGAGAGGCCCTTGCGGCGCTAAGAACAATTGTCCTTGAGCGAGCCGTGGCATGCTCGTATTTGACTAGAAAGCAGATTTCAGTCACTGTTGAAGTCGTCCGGCAAACTTCTACATTGAGACATAACGTCCCAAAATCTCATTCTAGACTCTCCAGGTTTTCCTGAGATGTCTTACTCGTTTAAGGACCTCGCCGACAACGCGTCCTTCCATCTCGCGTCAAGAAATGCAAGAATATTTTCATGAGATTTTATAATGACAATATCATAATCATAATATTGACATTGACTTGCCATCTAAGTAAATCTGGCCCAATTTCTTTAGGAAAAACATCCGGCCGCAAAGTACATATTCGCACTGAATCAATATAGGGCGAAATACTCGGCCTTGTATTCAAGCATATAACATTTCGATAGAAATGTATATGGAGAATGGACTAGTGGTCATCTCGATTCTCGTATCTTTTATCGCCCCTTTGTGAACTCCATTCCGTCTTGTAATCTTTCCCAAGGTTTATGATCCTCGAGAAATTCAATTAAAGTATTAATTGTTGGGATTTTTCCCGCAACTCCTGTGATAGTAAGCTCAATTTCTCCTATCTTGGGTTTCCTTGATACCTTCTAACTATTGGTTGTTGGAGATAGTATAGAACATCACAAGGAAAAATATTATCCTTTTGAGTGATGTCGAATATTACTTCAACTTTCGCCATCCTTACGGACATTTCAACTCTCTGTTTGTTTTGAAAACATCCGGGATCTGTTGAATTGTACTTGGTCTCATTTCTTCCCAACGGCTACTACTAACCATTACATCTCTTTGGAAAGACATTCTTCAGGCTCAACTCGAGACTTCGACTTTTGTTGAAGACGGATTTGATCTTGAATTATCATATCAATCTCCTTTAATGATTTCGGTAGAACCACCTAGCAAAGTCCTCGAAGATTCTTGGGACTTCAATAAATTCCTTTCTCAAGAATACTTGAATGATGTGTATTCGAGAGAGCATAGGATATCTTGTATGTGATCGAGTAGGTCCTGTTCCTTCTTTCACCAATTTGACTCTTTTGATATCTTGATGAAGGGTTAGGACTCGTTGAAATCTCGATCTCCCAAATTGTATGCAATTCTAGGATAGACATTAAATGCCAATTTCCAAAGATACAAATTTCTATGCAGAACCGCTCCCAGGACATGAATCATTGAGATTTGAGATTTGCTTATCAAAGATAGCCAGATTGAGTGGCGAATCTATTCCTTCTTTGAATGTTGCTTTAATAATGACTCTTATGGCTCGATATGAATCCATGAGAGTGTATTTGCAACTTCTCTTTTAACTCGCTTTTGATCTCCGAATTTCTTTAATAGGGACCAACTGCATCTCGATCGAGTTACCAAGTAAACTCCATGAATAGCAAATTCTTCGATTTGTTACCCTATGGATAATTTGGTGTTTTTCATTCTGAAACCCAATTTTATCCAATGCTTTTTCCATAGCTCCTATTGTAAATCCATCATAGACTTGAAGCTTTGGATCTTCCTTCATGATTCTCATAAGAGTTTTATGAGAAAAAGTCGTCGTGTGAGAGAGGAATCGACATATCCTCCCCGATTTGTCTTTGAAGAATTTCTTCTTCACTTTGATTCTCGAGCCGAGTCACTTCCATCGCCAGAATAGATCTCTTCTTCATAGATGTTTTCATCCGAGGGAATATCCTCAAACCGATACACTGTATTAAATCGATAATAGGCGAAGCCTTCTTCTTCGATTTTCGGGGTAGCTTGAACCTGCCTAACTCCTCGTTTTTTATTGTCTGGGCAATCCATTGAGATATGCCCTTTTGCTTCGCATGTCCAAGAATTACAATCTTTGAAACTTTCATTACCGGTGTGAGCACGCCTAAAAGTTCTTCTTCCCGGATTTCGTTGGTACTTGCTTGGTTAGAACCTCCGATGATGAGGCTCTACGCTTGGTCTTGGTCTTTGCCCGATTTATAACTTCGGGCTTTTTGTTTTAACGAACCTTACAGGTCTCCATGAAGACCTACTTGCTTTTTTTCTTCTTTCTTTCCTGGCGGCGGTATGGATGGCTACTGTCCTTCTTCTTCTTGCGTCGCCTTGGTTGACCTCCCACAATGGTTGGGATGTCATTATCCACGCAACATAGAGGAACTACTTTGTTAATTCATCTTAATCTCTTGTAATTCGCATGACAGAGCCGCTTGGTAACACCATTCGGATAACTTGGCCTTTAGGAAAGACATTTTTCTCGCCCAGTTTCTACTTTCGCTCCATCCTTGTATTCCATGATAAGCATTTCTCTCCAGGGACTCGGAATCTTGGCAAAGAATAGGCATGCCTTCCTTTTCTTCAATCTTGGATTTCCACCGATATTTGGTGAACAACTTGATATATTCGTCAATATGACAAATACTATATAACTCAAGGCTATAGAGGGCTTGCTTATATCTCTTTCTTTTTCATCCTCTAATCCCTTGAAATAACATGTGCCGATTTGTTTGGATTTTGAATAGTTTTGCCATACCATCGACAATTTCTTTAAGTGATTCTCCGATGTGACCGAACCTTTTGTACTAGCATCGGTCATATCCCGAGGCAATCTTCATTGATCCTTCAAGACTCACTTCAAGGAGTAAAATGAATGAATCCTTTGTAAGATCGAGGGTTCCTCTTGAAATTCTCATGGCTAAAGCCCATTCATCAATGAGAACTTCTCTATTTTTAAAATCGGGATGTCGGATTTAACATCAATCCATATGGATATATTGGGTCGAGTGCGATCTTCCATAAGACGCCTCGATAAACATTCGGCCTTCCGGTAGGTTGTCGAGTTCTGCGCAAGAGGTTTCGACCTCCGCCCCCGAAAGTGGATCACTTAGGTCGTGAAATCCCCAACGTGTGGCATCCTCTCATCCCGAGCTCCATGATTCGAACCCGTACTTTCTTCGACGTTAGGATTAAGCTGGTGGTGGTGGTGGTGGTGGAATTGGTCTTCTTTTGGATCATAGATGACCAATGTTCCATCTCTGTGTTCATCTTTAAATCTACAATTCCTAATCATGCGAAGGATTACGCAAGGTCATGTAGATCTTTAAGATTCATCTTTTCCATATCCATATTTTTTAATTTTTGATGGATTTTCCTTTGATTAGAGCAATGAGCTTCTCCTCGTTTGTCATTTTTCGTATAACTTCGGTTGGTTTCCCTTTTTGGTGTAAATAAGTGCTGTCTCCGAAATCTATACGCTTCTTTTCCTCTGGAAGAACTCGGCCTGTCCTCCAGGTTCTTGACTCATTTATGAATATCATGAAGGAGTTCAAGAGTTTCCTTCGATATTTCACCATCGTCTCCATCCGGTTTTGGATCGATGAACTTGTCTTGGTAGATGAATATGGCGGTTGCCATAATTCTGCACCGTCTTCGGACTTCTCTAAGATCTTGGAGAACTTAGATTTGTCGGAAGTATCTCGTTCCACTCGGTACTCCATCGGGAATCATTGTTCGATGGGAATTTTCATGAACCGCTTCTTGAAGGTTCATCAAGTGAACATATAGGGCCTGGTTAAGCATCCAAAAGCGCTATAATATTCGCTTCGTATTTTGCATTGCCTTAAGGTTTCTAAAATCCGCTCCCGCCTGTTCTTTTTCTTCATGTTGGTATTCCCGATATAAAAACCTGGTCAATGTGTTCTTGTGCATACATCGTCAATATTTGACGATATGTCTGTAAGGTGTACATCTCGGACAATTGTTCGGATCCATATTCTCGGAAATAATTCTCCTCACCAATTGTTAATTACATAAATATAATAAATATAATCAAAAGTTCTTAATAAACCTGGGCTCTGATACCATTTTAACGCAAAACACTTAGTCAAATCAGCCATATGTATGAATAAGGGTATAATTGGTATTATGAAAATATGCAATTATTCCGCTAGACCAATTTTGCATCAATTCAAGATTTATAGGACACTAATTGCTTCGATATAAAACTTATAGGACCAATTTTGCAGAATGTATAAACTTACAGGGCATATTTTGCAAAACTTGATAAACAAAGAGGGCATATTTTGCAAACCCAATAATAAAAGTCCGAAAATGCAATTTACCCCAAGTTACAGGATATTTTCTGCAATTAAGCCATTTATCAAACATTGTACATGTAAACTTCCATAAATTAATAACCTCGTTAAAATATTTTTTCAATCCCAACTTGCTCTAATTTACAAAATGAGTAATTTCAATAAATTAATAATATAATCATTTTTAGGAATACCTTATATAAATCTATAGTTAGGGGTGGCCAAATGGAATCTGAACCGGATTTCAAATTGGAACTGGAACCGTTGACCGGAATCCAGTTCCAAAACTGGAATTGGAACCATGTTGGTCGATCCTGGTTCCAGTTGATGGGAGTCGGAAACTGTGGATCCGGCGGTTTTAACCGTCGGTTGGAACTGTTAGTCCGTTAGTATGAATCGACGATTTAGGTTAGAATCGGTATTTCTTTTTCTAGTAACAATATGTTATAAGAAATGTTAAATTTTTATTATGATTACAGCTGTCAATTTTGGTCCGACCCGGTAAAGTGGTCGAGTTGGGCTATACTTTCTTAGGCCCGAAATAAGCCATACTTTTTTGGCTCGACCCATTAGGCCTGAAAAACCATGTCGACCGAATTTTCCTTTATATTTTCGTGAGTTGGTCTAGGTTGTACTCCAAAAATAGTGCTCGTTCTTGTTTGACTGGGGCCGATTTTTCCTTTGTATTCGTTGGTTGGGTCAAACTGGACTCGAAAAACAGTGGTCCGGTTATTGTTTGGTCCGGCCCAATTTTTTGCTTTTGCCAGACCAGGTTGACACCTCTAATTATGATGTTTTATATTCGCAATCGCTTGAGACACGTCTTAAACTAAATGTTGTGAGCGGACTTCGTAAACTTTGACTTATCTACATTATAAGATGATACATATGCGCAGTGCGAACTTTATATTATTATCAATAATAAGTTCAAAACTTAATATTATAATTAATATAGGTCAAAGCCGTTTTTTTTTCTGTAATTAAAATTGATAAGCATTTAAAAACAAAAAAAATATCCAAAAAAGGTTATGGTTAAACCGAAACCACAAGTTGTGGTTAGAACCGAAACCATGAGACAACAACTTTGGTTCTAAAATTGAAACCGCGGTTCCAAAACCGTGGTGATCCGTGCTATAGTTCTATCAATATTATAAATTAATAATTCTCTAACATTACAAACACAACTAAGACAATTTATTAAAAGGTGGCGCTATCCATACCTCCAAAATTGATGAATACACCCACTTATTAAATACACTCCCACCCACTTTTAAAATGTAACATAAATAAATTATAAATAAAACCTACTCCCCCTTGAGAATTTGACTTTGGTGTCTTCTTATAAGTTATAGTTTTACTTATTAGCTTCTAAATACAAATTGAATTACTTTGATATCAATTTTGTAGATGAATTTATGCTCGAAATACCGAAGATCATTAAATTAGAAAATCTACTGCATGACAGAAAATTTGATTGAATTTTCTGCTTTGATTGAGTCTGTACTCGAGAAAAATTTATAGTTCATCGTCTTAACTTTACAATGAATTAAGTATATCATTAAATTGACATTATGACTATAATATATGCTCAAAACACGGCGACAATGCAAAGTTTAATGACATAAAACATTAATATTTTTATATATAAGTGGGTCGTCCATGAGCGTATCTGCCTTAAGTCGCATCTTAAATGGATTGGCCCATTTAGGTTCATCCATTGATGGGCTTTTAAATTCTTAGCTCACTCTCTCTATTTTTGGCGGGCTAGTCTAATGGGCCTAACTTTTTTTTGTGACTCTAAAACCAATAACATAATACGTACACATTCAATTATCAAGGATGAAATTGACATGTCGAGTTCTCTCGCTAGTTAGGAGTTTTGTTCTCTTTCATGAGTCTATCCCCATTAGGGTTTGTTAGGGTCCGCCGTCATCCGCCCATCGCCCTTCTCGTCACCTACCTCACCTTCTTCTTCCTTTCCACTTTCCTTTCCATCCTCTCCATGTTTGTGCTTAGTCATGGTGAGTGACCTTTAATTCATATTGGTCGTGCATGACTAATATCATCTTTCTATTTTCTTTCCGTTTTATATGTGTTCGGTTTTGGTCTTCTTTGCTCTAGTTTGGTCTACGATTGTCTTTTTTTGATTTTATTTCTATTTACAACCTACTGTGATTCGTATGATATGAGTTGCATAATTTGGAAAGCTCGAGGGCTTGGGAACCAACGAGCATTCCGGGAGCTAAGGCGGTTGATCGTCGAAAAGGACCCACAACTTTTATTCTTGTGTGAAACACGAATGAGAGCGAATAATTGTAATAGACGGAAGGAAAGGTTAGGTTATGACGGGCTGTTTATAGTGAATTGTGAAGGCAAAAGTGGGGGCCTGATGCTATTGTGGAAAACACCATTGATTGTCACCATTTGCTCATACTCATTAGGGCATGTGGACTGTATTGTCAATGAGGTTGACAAAGAGTGGAGATTTACGGGGTTTTACGGGCACTCGGAGGTGAGTAAGCGATGACATTCATGGAACTTAATGCGCAAATTGGCCTCCATCGAAGAGCTCAAAAATCTCATGTGGCTAATGGGGGGAGATTTTAATGAAATTTGTAGCCACAATGAAAAGATGGGAGGCAGAAGAAAACCGGAGTCTCAGATTGATGATTTTAATAAAGCTATTGAAGAATGTGAGCTGCGGGAAATTTATGGCGAGGGGGACTGGTTTACGTGGGTGAACAAAAGAGCAGTGGATGAACTCATTTTCGAAAAGCTAGACAGTTTTCTAAGCACTCTTCAGTGGAGATTAATAAATCCGATGGCTACCATGCGAACTTTGGAATTTTACTCCTCGGATCATCGGGCGGTTTTCGTTATATGGCAGCGCGATAGAAATAGCAACACAACAAACACACACCAACAGACTAAGAGGTTTAAATTTGAAAAATTCTGGAGCGTGGAATCGGGCTGTTACTATGTGGTCGAGAGGGGATGGAATAAGGACGGGAGCGGAACTAGCCTTGAAAGGAAAATGGAGAATTGTAAAGAGGAATTAAGGAGATGGGCATATAATAAATTCCATCACCTACCCAGGCACCTAAAGCAAGAAAGAGACAAACTTAATGCGTTGAAACAATCCAAGCAATGGAGGAGGGTGGAAAATTGCCGATTTGGAAAAAAAGATAGAAAACATTGCTACCCAAGAGAAAATATTTTGGAAACAACAAAGTCGCAACAACTGGTTGAAACACGGCAACATGAGGAACACACCATACTTTCACGCAAAGCGTCCGTAGAAATCGAACTAATACGATCAAGGGTTTGGCCTCTAAACAAGGAGATTATTGCAGGGAACAACGACAATGGGAGATATAATTGTGGACTACTTTTCTCGAAATTTTTACCTCTACTAACCCCTCACAGGATGACTTGGACACGGTGATTAAGTGTATCCAACCGAAAATGGATGAACAGAAAAATAGGGTGTTGAATAAGCCGTTTGACTCGAAGGAAGTGAAAAGAGCATTGTTCGATATATTTAGGATAAAGCACCAGGCCCGGATGGATTCGGCACATTTTTTCCAAAAATATTGGGCTATTGTGGGAAAGGATGTCACGGCGGATGTGTTAGCAATTTTAAATGGCAATGGTGATTTGAGTAAATGGAATGAGGCGATTATCACATTAATTCCCAAGCGTGGCTAATCCGTCATAGTAAAAGAATTCCATCCAATAAGCTATGTAATGTACTCACAAAATTATAGACAGGCTATAACGAATAGGTTGAGGCTTATTCTTAGCGATATTGTGGATGAGTTCAGTGCATTCATCTCGGGGCGGTGATCACGAGATAATGTTATATTGGGGTTCGAAAGTATCACCGGATTCGAAATCACCGGAGGAGCAACATGGGATATGCGGCATTAAAACTAGATATGAGCAAGGCATATGACGGTGGAATGGAATTTCCTTGTGGCTACGTTGCGCCGATTGGGTTTCGAAATGAGATGGATTAATCTCATTTTGAAGTGCGTCAAAACAAGTGAAATACTCATTTAATCTTAATGGGGAAAAGGGAGTGATCACGCCGCATGGGGACTACGTCAAGGTGATCCTCTTTCACCTTATTTATTTGTTATATGTGTACATGGGCTCTCCTCCCTATTTAAACATTATTTGTAGAGGAGATGGATAATGGGGTCCGTATTGCACCAAGGTGCCCCTCCACTATTGCATCTCTTCTTTGCGGATGATAGCTTAATTTTCTGTTGGGCAACGGAAGAGGAATATGGAAGGATTGCGGGTATCTTGAAGAATTATAAGAGGGCATATGGGCAACTCATTAATTATGATAAGTCGGCAATTACTTTGACCCAAATACAAAGCCGAGGTTGTGGAGTATTTTAAGAATACGTTTGGTGCCAATTGTACAAGGACACGACATGTACTTGGGGCTACCGACCTTTTCACTCGTAGTAAAAGAACTAGCAGTTTGGATATTTGAAGGATCAAATTATGCATAAAATAGCGGGTTGGGGCGGTAAGGTGTTTTCATATGGAGGAAAGAAGTCTTGATAAAAGTCGTCTTGCAATCTATCCCGACATATGTCATGTCGTGTTTCGTATCCCTCAAACCATATGTGATGAAATTGAAGGCGCATGTGCGAATTTTGGGTGGGGAATGGAGGGAGGTCGTAAAAAACTACATTGGTGAAATGGGATGAGCTATGCCGTTTTAAAAGCATGGGAGGGATGGGATTCCGCAATTTATTGGAATTCAATAAGGTTTTATTAGCAAAATAGGTATGTCGTATAATCCAGAAATCCGAATAGCTTGGTGGCAAGGATTCTAAAGGCCGGATATTTTCGGCATTGGGATATCATGGAGCGGGGCTTGTACGAAGCCATCGTACATCCGCGATCTTTAATATGGAGTCGTGGTTTGCTTGAAGAGGGCTGTCGTGGCGTATTGGAGATGGTAAAAATGTGAGAATGTTCAAGGACCATTGGGTGTTGAATATGAGAAATAATCGATTGACTTCAAAATGATGAGAATGAAAAATACTCGGTGGATCGAGTTGATTGATAGGGCGTGGAATGAATAAAAAATTCGAGATATATTTCCATCGTACATTGCCAATGAAATAGTACAACAACCATTGCCATCGGCGATCGAGAAGATTGTAGATATTGAAGGTATGATCAAAAGGGTTGTACATGTTTGTGCGATCGGGTTACAAATTAGATGTTGGATTTTTTGAATCCGATTCGCATAGCTCAGCGTATTCATTGGAGAAGTGGTGGAAGTATTTATGGGCACTATCTACACCACCAAAAATTCGAATATTTTGGTGGAGAGCCTCATTGAACTTAATTGCGACGAAGGAGAATTTGATCTGACATCATGTTCCGGCAGACGGCGGGTGTGCGTTGTGTCATTACGGAAAAGATACAACTACGCATTCCCTATTTTATTGTCGGGCTGTTAGAGAAGTGTGGAAAATTTCTGAATGTTAGGAGTTGTTGAAACAAGCACAGACCAGGGACTTCATGGATGTTGCTCTGTGGATGAAAGATAAGCTAAAGAAACAGAATTTTGAATTGTTTGCTTGTTTTACTTGGGCCGTGTGGAAGGAAAAACAAACACAAGTGCACAGCAACAATCAACCAAATATGGTGACATCAATTAGTGGGGTGAATGAATTTTTATATGCTTTTCGAACAGCAAACCAGAAGATTGAGATTGACATGATTAGGGACATGGATACAGAAGCAAGATGGAGAAAACCTGATGCTAATTTTTTCAGGCTGGATGTGGACGCCTGTTTCAATGCGAAGGAAAATCGATATGCGACGGGGAGGGGATTATAAGGGATAGCGAGGACAAATAATTACGACTTTTGGAAGCAAATATGAGCAGATGGAAAGTGCTGTGGACGGGGAGCTGAGCGCAATTCGAGATGGACTTCACAGGGCACAGGAGAAGGGTATACGACAGGTATTAGTTTTTTCGGACTCTTTGTTGGCGGTGCAAGCAGCCATGGCCACTCAAGAGGATCTAAGTTACAGAGGCTTACTAATTCAAGACATTATGAAGTTGTTAGCTAACTTGGGAGCAAATGAAATCCGTCATGTGCGCCGAATAGCAAATAATGTTGCTCATAAATTAGTTAATTTTGCGAGTTTTTCTTCTACGTCCTTTTTATGGACAAATGAAGACGTCCCATTATGGATGACTGAAATTGTATTAGCATACTTATCTATTTATCAACAAAGCTAAACAATTTGTTCTAAAAAAAAAGGATGAAATTGACATATTAAATGTAATAGAAAGTGGTGGTGGAGTGGTGGGCACTTAGGATGATAGTATGATTAGTCTAAAAACGACATTACGATTATAATCAACCAATTATTTTTTTTGAGGAAATTGCAAAGCTTCATTAAGATAAAGAATTGTCATTTATTACAATTTCGTTCACCCGTTGCGGTGCATCTTGGTAGATCAACAAAAAGACGTAGAAGAAAAAGCGAGAAAAAATAGCTAATCTATGAGCAACGTGAGATTAGCAATTCTACGCACATGCTTAACGATTTGTCGCTCCCATTTCATCCAAAAGCCGAGAGATTTCTTGAATCGAATACCAAGATAGCTTAGGTCCTCTGTATCTGCCGTGATGTTTGCTTGACCGCCCTTGATAAAGAGTCCGAATATACCACAACACGGGCCCCATACCGCCGACCGAGCTCTAATCAATCCCTCTTTGATTGCCATCGATTCTCCCTCGAGCACACAATCGAAACTCTCGGACTCCGCCCAAATGCCAATCGACATCGTCCGCTGGTCTCTCAAAATGCCCCCAGGTTGCATACTTATTTTCCTTCACATTGTGACATGCATCAACATCCGATCGAGAGTACCCGTTGTGGTTTCCTCCACCTTGCTTGATTTGGACATTACTTTGTACCACGTGTGTTAGTCACTTGTTGTGCCTTTTGATATGCGATCAAAAATTCCCACGCCCATCTAGTTGATGTAGCCATCCCCCTGTTGGTCCATATCATGAACATATTTTGCTTTTCTTTCCATATGGCCCACGTGTGACATGCAAAGTACTCAAATTGGTGCTTATCAAATTCTCTCCTCATCCACAAGCCAACATCAATTAAATCTCCAGCCCTGCTTTGCTTTAAGTGACTCCAAAACTCAGTCCCTTTCCAGAAATGTCGTATAGCCCTGCAATAAAAGAGCGAATGGGTCGTCGTGTCCATATTCGAGTTACATAATGCGCAACCTCCCTCCGCCGGCACGTGATGTTTTTGGAGATTGATCTTAGTGGCTATCGCGTTATGAGATGCTTTCCACCAAAATATACGCACTTTCGGGGGGATTGAAAGTGCCCACAAGAATTTCCACCATTTATCGAGCTCCTGGGAATAACAATTCGAATGGGGCTGAAAGAAGCCAGTCGTCATTATATATCCCGATCTCACCGAGTACTGGCCTTTCGCGTCGTGTTTCCAATATCTGCAGTCGTCTCGATTTACTGTAGGTTTAGGCATGCAAAGAATTTCATTGGCTATAAATGGCGAGAAATTCCTTTGAATAATCTGTTCATTCCATCCATCCCCTTGAATGATTTCTTCTACTTTGGCTTCCTCCCCCAAGTCAACACTATTGTAGCTCAATTTATTATTCAGAGTTTTAACCCAATGGTCTTTGAATATTCGAATTTGAGAGCCATTCCCAACTCTCCATGACACTCCCTGGTCTAGTAGCTCCCTACTCCATAAAATCGATCTCCAAATATATGATGGCTTAGCTCCCAACTTGGCATCCATAATATCACGATGACGAAAATAACGGGCCTTTAGTACTCTAGCCACAAAGGCTGTCCGGTTGGCGAATAATCCTCCAAATTTGTTTAGCGAGTAGAGCTTTGTTAAAATCGTTTAATTTTGAAAGCCCATTCCACTTGTGCTTTTAGTAGGCATAAATCGACCATTTAAGCCAATGTAACTTTTTTCTTCCCACCTTCCATACCCCACCAAAAATTAGCGCACGCACCTTCAATTTCCTCACATATGGTTTGTGGGATGCGAAAGCATGACATTGCGCACGTAGGGATAGATTGTAATACGGCTTTGATAAGTACCTCTTTTCCACCTTCCGAGAATGTCTTTCCTCCCCACCCCGCAATGACGCTTCATTATTCTATCTTTCAAATAACCAAACCGCACCCGTTTGCTCCTTAGGGAAAATGTTGGCGGCCGAGATACATATCATGGCTTGCACGGCCGGAGCAGTGAATGTGGTCTTGAAATAATTTATTACCTCCATCTTCGTGTTTGGGCTGAATGTTATGGCTGATTTATCGAAGTTTATGAGTTGCCGAGGCTCTTTCATAGCTACGTAATAGACCATAACAACACGACTACACTCCTCCTCTGTTGCTCGACAAAATATCAAACTATCATCCGCGAAAAATAGATGGGATAGGGGGGCGGCGTGGAGCTATACGCACGCCCGTTATCCATCTCGTCTCCATATGATATTTGAATAGTGATGAGAGGCCATGTGCACAAATAACAAATAAATACGGCGATAAGGGATCACCTTGGCGTAGTCCTCGTTGTGGTGTAACTGAACCGACCACTTCTCCATTCAAATTAAAGGCGTAAGCTTAACTGTCTTCACACATTTGAGTGTCAACTCTATCCAATCCTCGTCAAATCCTAGTTTTTCGCATAATAGCCTCGAGAAATCCCCATTCAACCCCTGTCGTATGCTTTACTCATGTCTAGTTTCAAAGCCGCATAGCCTGTTTACTATCCCCGTGATTACGAATCCAATGCATGCTTTCGAATCCCAAAATGACATTATCCGTTATTAATCTCCCGGGGATAAAAGCACTTTGATATTCATCCACTATACCATGTAGCCAGATCTTAAGCGATTCGTTAAAGCTCGCGCAATAATTTTATAAAAAATATTGCAGGCTTATAGGCGAAATTCTTTAACCAGGGACGGGGTTTGTTACCTTTGGAACTAGCGTGATGATTGTCGAATTCCACCTGCTAATATCACCTTTATGATTTAAAATGTGCAACGCCTTTTTAGTGACATCCGCGCCGATAATGTTCAAGACTTTTGGAAAAAGTAAGTGGTAATCCGTCCGATCCCGCGCGCTTATCCGGATACATGTCAAATAGTGCCTTTTTTACTTCCTTCCCATCAAAAGGTCGATAAAGAATATTGTTCATCTCCGCATCAACTTTCGGTTCTACAACTTGGATCACTGTCTCAATTTGAGAATTAGTTGGGTGATTGGAAGAAAATATTTCCGTGAAATAGTCCGTTATGATTTCACCCGTTCCGTATGGCTCGTACAAAAAATCCCCTTGTTTGGACACCAATCCCTTAATAGTATTCGTCATTAAATCGTTGGTTAGCTTTGCGGCGTGGAAATACGGGGTGTTCTTGTCTCCGTGCTTCAACCAATTATTTCGACTTCTCTGTTTCCAAAATATTTCTTCTGGGTAGTAAGTTTTTCAACCTTAGCTTCCAAGTTTGTAACGTCCTCGATTGCTTGACGCCATCTCGGAGTGCTTTAAGTGGTTTAGCTTCTCCGTTCATTTTTATACGTTGTGCGGTAAATGTCGAAATTTGGAATCACCCACATTTGCAATTTTTCTTGCATCTTCGCCATCTTCTCTCGCTAAAGAGGTGTCTCGCCCCCATTAATGTTCCACCCTTTTTCAACCATGTCACTACATTCAGATTCAATACTCCAAAATTTTTCAAATTTGAATTTTACGCCTCGTGCCTCTTTGTTCGTCGAATGCTTAGTACCCCCTACTTCGCCAATTGATCCCTACGGCCATGTGATCGGATGAATAATATTCCAATGTGTATTTTTGGCGTAGGATATAGAAGTCGCCAATTGAATGTACTCAAAAATCTATCCAATTTTTCAAAAATAATCTCCTCCCGACCTTCGGTTGACCCACGTGAACCAATCTCCTTCGCCATAAATTTCTCGTAGCTCACACTCCTCGATGACTCGGTTGAATTCATCAACTCCGAGTCTCCTCTCTCCCCGGACTTTTCATTATGGCTCTGATTTCATTAAAGTCCCCTCCATTAACCACGGGAGATGTTGAATTCTCCCATAGCGGCAAGTTTCCGCATTAACTCCCAAGAATATTTCCGTTTACTCGTGTCGGGATTGCCATAAAAACCTGTAAATCTCCATCTATGCTCTCCATCTTGCACCACACTATCAATATGTCCATCCGAATACGACGCGACAAGAAGTAAGGACCAGTGGTTTTCTCCACAACAAAATGAGACCACCTTTTTTTTCCAATACTATCTACCACGAATAATCCATCATAACCCAACAATTCCCTCCATCTAGAACAATTATAGGCTCTCAGTTTTGTTTCGCACAAAAATAAGAAGCGGTGGGTCCTTTTCGGCGATTAGCCGTTTAAGTTCACGGAATGCTCGTTGGTTTCCAAGCCCCCGAGCATTCCAAATTATGCAACTCATTGTTCTTGGCGGGGTTGCGGCGTAATCCCGGCCAAGTCGGAAGTATCCATATTACTTACTCTACATTTTCCTCCATTCCTTGCATGTCCTCTTTTCGAATTTTTAGTATTTTTTTTTTGTAGTCCATTCTTCAAAAATTCTCATAGTCAAAGAGACTACGTTTGATTCCAATTCAAGATAATGACTTATGCATAAAATAAGGACCAATAATTAGTATAAAGGGAGAGTGGCAGCGACAATGACTAATGGGTGACAATAATAAGGAAAAGAGATAAAAAGATAGAAAAGAACAAATATTATATATATATATGTATATCTCTCTTTTTTTTTTTTTTTTTGACCAGGAGAAAAAACAACTAAGATGAAGTGAGGGAGAAAAGGATAGGTGAAGGAGCAGCGAGAGGGACGGGGAGCTACGGAGAATAAGTGAGGAGGTAGGCGATGGGAAAAAAATTGACCAGGAAAGAAAAAAAACGACTTTGGACGAGAGGAAGCACGAGGGAACGTATGGGTTGAAGGAAAGGGAGGAGGCTGTGAAGGCGGTGTGGGAGAAGGTGTATGCCGGAGGCGGAGCTGGAGCGGCGGAGAGGAAGGAGAAGAGGCGACGAGGGGATCGGGAATCCCTAACACAGCCCGAACGGGAACAAAACTCACGAGGAGAGCGAGACTCTGACCAAGAGGAGAACGAAATACATAGACTGTGTATTATAATCAACCAATTATAAGTTTATACGGAACTACCAATTATCACTTGGGCCAACTTCATGAAAGTACACCAATATTAATTTAGCCATGCAAAATAGTACATGGCCATAAAATAACAACATAAATGAGGCCTGCATGTGATAAAATCTCCATCCTAAAGTCTCATTTAATTGCCAATGTGGGCCTTTAACACTTTTGATATATCAAATTTAAAATTATTCTTTCAAGGTTTACATAGATCTAACCCTAAAACTATAGGTTTATTAAATCCGAACTAAGAAATTAAAAATAGTGGGTTTGGCCTCGTTAAAGCTACTAGATCTGTTTTATAATTTTACAAATATTAAAATATTTTTAAAATATAAAAACATTAACTTTATATTATGTGGAGTGCAACATAACCCAAACACTCATTTGTGATAAAATTTATAAAGAATAACTATTGTAATGTTTTGCCAACATATATACTTTTATTTTTTAATATAATTGTTATTATAATATTTCATAAAAATAATACTTATTTTTACTACATACGTCAAAACTTCAAAAAACATCACTTTGTATATGTTGACGTGTGTTTTGGTCAACAAGAAAAATATGTAAACTTAACACGTGGAAATATAGCGTGCGTCGCGTGTGTTTATTTATGGCTAATTCTACCTTTTATGTAAGAAAGACCGACCCCAACCGGCTCGGCATTATGCATAAAAGATTAATTAGCCATAAATAAACACACGCTACGCACGCTTATATTTCCACGTGTTAAGTCTTTTACATATTTTTGTTTGTTGACAAAACGCACGTCAACACAAATATATTTGTAGGGAAATGTTTAATTATATCATTATGTGAATATCAAGAAATTATAATTAATTTAACACAACTATCTATAAGATTATAACAAGTCAACTGCAACATAAAATGATATAATAATTCACATCAAGATGGAGGAAAAAAATTACCTACAGTTCTGGTGCTTGAAGTTAAGATGTCGCATTTAGAGTATTGGGCTTTAATTTTAGCCAATGAGAATAAAATATCACCAATCAAAGGCAAGATTCCATTTTGCAGATGACAGATTATTATATAATTAAAACAAGGGATAATTACCCCCAAAAAAAAACTAGGGGTGACAATTACGACGCGTCGATAACTCAACACGAACCTCGACCCAAAGTTACTAAGAGAAACCCGAACTTGAACACAAAAAACCCGAATCTGAACACGACTAACACGATGTTACTAATTTAACTAAAACGTAGTTACTTTATATTTGAATTAATTGTTGCTGTATTTTAAGCATAACTCGATATCAGTCTCTAAACCAAACACAAACCCGGCATGATGGCCTCAATTGTCAACCCCTAAAAAAAACCCACTAGGTTCGAGCTAATTGCAAAAGACTAGAGTTTTTCTTTTAACAACTAAAGGAAAAACCTTGATATTTGATTTCATCTTACATTTTTTCCTGTTATAAGCAAAAAATATGTCAAATCCCCCCTAATATTTATTGAAATATTATATTTGTCCCGTTAAATTTAAGATATAATCAAATCTGGTGTTTTTTTTTGTAATTTTGAAAATTTTCTGGATTTTTCTGAAATTATCTCAAACCTCATTTTTCTTTTTGTAATTATTATCCCTTAAAAAGCTTTTTGTAATTTTGAATTATTTCTGGATTTTTTAATAATTGTTCCGAGCCTCAATTTTTTTTTTTTTTAATTATCCCTTAAAACAAATAAGTCCAACAATTTTATTCGAAAAACAAATTTCATTAAATATCAACTCGAACTTGTCATTACAACTAATTAAACCAAACTTATTTTCAATTTTACACACAGAATTATCACAACTTTTTGTTTGCCAAAGGGTCGACCCCACTTTGATATTTTGTGTAGTGCAAGATTTGACTGGGGCATCTTCCCTTTCATGTCGGTGGGAAAACGAAGGTCCATTGCACGTGATTAAGTAATTAAATAATCAATCAAGTGGTTAATTTTCTCCTTTATCATTCGTTCAGTGTATATAGAATAGTAGGTACAGAATTGTAGTGTAAAATGTAAATCAAGTAAGCCCTGCCAAAAGAGAAGCAACCTCTTTTTTTTTACATTTATTATATAAAATATAGAATATTAAATATTAAATTAGAATAAATAACTTATACTGAAGAAATCACATGTAAATGGAAATAGTATGACATCATAAAGAGAGAAAAAAAAAAAAATGTTTTTTGCCAATTTTTTGGCTTGTATGGTTATGTTTCTAAGTTCATTTATAATTTCTAGTGTTGAAGTTTTGAACTTTTGTTGATTTTTGTGTGAAAATTGAAATTATATTTGGATAATAAAATGCAATTAGATTTTATGTAGTTTTGGAGATGAGAAAAATGTTTAACTTTTTTATGTAGATAATAATATGAAAAATTGATAGCGGTGGGTCTATTTTCAATATTTTAAATTGAATATATAATATTATATTTGTAAGATTGTAAATAGTGGGTTTTATCGAGAAAAAATATAATTTAAAAATAGTAATATTTTAAGTAGATACGAGTTGGTAATGGTGGGTTACACATTATAAGGTTGAAAATTGAAATTATAAGTGTGACATGTTGTTCTATGTGTAAAATAGAAAATGAAAATAATGATTTCAATTGCGAAAATTTATAAACAAACGTGATTTGATTTTATGAATAGTTAGAATTGAAATTGTCATTTGAAAATATAACCACACAAAAATCGATAGTATTTGCAAATAGATTCAAAAATTTGATAGCTAGTAGCTTAAAGTATTCGGTGAAAAATTGTAAACATGCTTATATATTTGTAAAGTAAACTAAATTGAGAATTAGAAATCTAAAACACGCATTTATCTTAAATTCTAATTAAATAAATTAGAACCAAAAGCGAAGTCGACGTTTCAAACACATAAAAATGATTTTTTTGCCAAAAACTATTAAAAGTAGCGATTGGATATCTTTCATTTTGGAAATTTTCATTTTCTTTAGAGAATAGTGGTAAAAAAAATTTAGAAGAAAAAAATAAATTTTGATAGTGTGATTGGATGTGTGATGAAAAAGTAATGATGAAAGTTGATTTGATTGAAAATAGTAAAAAATGATTGGTAGTTAGAAATGTGTGAGTGAGTGAATAGTAAAATTTGTGTGAGAATATGTTATAATGATTAGTTTTTGTGAAAAAGTGATTGATGATAGAAAAAATAAGAAAAAGTGGAAGTGAGAGAATAATATATTTTCGAAAATTTTCATAAACAATCGATCGTATGTTTGGCCAAATTTTTTTTTATAGCGGAACGAGAAAGAAATTCATTTCATATCCAATGGCCACCTAAGTCGCTCTCACTCCACCAAAAATGTTCATCATCAATGAATAATTACATAAAACAAAAATACACACACACTAAAAAACACAGCAACGCAACAGCCCACCAAATCCATTATTGCTACTATAGATACCAGTCCCCATTAGTCCACTCCATCTTCCTCATTTCTCAACCTTCAATTTCCCGGTGTATATCCTATACATTTCTGCTTGCTCAAACAACAATTTTGGATCAAATACAATAAACATGTACGGTAGGGATCCGTGGGGTGGGCCGCTTGAGATCGCGGCGGACTCGGCCACGGACGACGACCGGAGCAGGAACTTGCAGGACTACGACAAGGCGGCGCTGTCTCGGCCGCTGGATGAGACGCAGCAGAGCTGGCTGCTGGGCCCCGGGGAGCAGAAGAAGAAGAAGTATGTGGATCTGGGCTGCATTATTGTCAGCAGGAAAATATTCGTCTGGACCGTGGGGACTATTCTAATTTCTAGCTGCTGGGCTTTTGGCGGGATTCATTGCATTGATTGTTAAGACGGTGCCGCGCCACCACCACCGCCCCCCGCCGCCGGATAATTATACGCTTGCGCTGAATAAGGCCCTCATGTTCTTCAATGCCCAGCGTTGTATGTTATATACTGCTTTTATTAGTATACTCTTAAATTGTGCTTTTTCGTTTTTACTTCTGCATCTCTCTTAGATTACATCACATTAAATTTTCACCTCTCGGAGTTTTTTTTTTTTTTTTTTTTTTAATGTATGTATTTATTTTGGATTGATCAATTTGGGAATAAGGTGGATAGGAGTAGATTTAATTGAGAAAGTTAAGATTGTTAAATTATATAGGTAGATGTGGGATAGATCATAACTCGGATTTACTTTTTAGTAAGTTTTCTCATGCATTTGATAAAATATTATGTTTTCATTATGAATGAGTCAATTATGACAAAACAGTTGAATTCTTTAAGATTATTGTAATTTTGTTATATGAGCATTTGACTTCAGATCTGAAGGAAGCCTCTATTTGGATTTTAAATGAAATTTGGAGAGTTTACATGGATGATAATATATTTTTTTGTCTAATTGGCTGCAGTTCTTTAATTCATTATTTATCTTTGTTTTATAAATGAAATGATGCATTTTGGTCTAATGCCCGATACTCCGATTCACAGCTGGAAGACTACCAAAACATAATAACGTCTCATGGAGGGGGAACTCGTGTTTAAATGACGGGAAGTCTGATTCGTCGAGTTTGTTTAAAGATTTGACCGGTGGCTATTATGATGCCGGAGATGCAATCAAGTTCAATTTCCCTCAATCTTTTGCCATGACTATGTTGAGTTGGAGTGTGATAGAATACAGTGCGAAATATGAAGCAGCTGGAGAGCTTAACCATGTCAAAGATACTATCAAGTGGGGGACTGATTACTTCCTCAAGACTTTTAATTCCACTGCTGATACCATAGATAGACTTGTGGCCCAGGTAAATACTGTGGACTCCTTGATAATATGCAATGGAAATTTCGATTATGTTTTAAATCCCGTATTAAAGTTAATGGGAAGTACCAAGATTATATTGGCCTCGTATGGTCGTGTTTTCATTGAGATTTTCCATTTTCACTAATTCATTGAGATTTTTGGGTTGTATTGGTATTTTGTGTGAGAACTGAAAATATGTTTGGTTAAAACTGAGAAATGAAAATATTTATAGGTTTAGAAATGAAATGATGTTTGGTAGAATATTTTTAGCAATGAATTAAGTATATGATAGAAGTAAAAATATGTTTGGGGTGTTTCTAAAAGTATATTTTTTTCATAATTTATTGAGTTATATTAATTGGGAAGGTGGAGAGATGGTGATGTGATGGTGCGGATGAGAATTGCGATTATATGGCAATATAGAGGAATAGGTTTGAAAATTGTTGGAGTAAGTAAATAGTGAATTTTTTAGAGAGGATACAAATTTAGAAAGGAGTTATTTCCAGTGGAAATACAACAAACAAACATATTTATATTTCTATGAATAGTATAAAACTGAAAATAGGGGTCTGTAAATGGGAACATACGAGACCATTGTGTTCCACATCTCCATCATTATTTTCTTTTGGATTGTTAATGCATTGTCTCTCATTTTGTATTTGTTGATAGTTAATTTACTCTCTTAGGATCATTCTTCATGGCCTTAAGTTTAAAGTTTGCTCTCTGTGGCCATGCATGAGTATTAAAGGATCTACAATCTCCTCATGACAGGTTGGACAAGGGGATACCACAGGAGGGCCGTCTCGAACGATCACTACTGTTGGATGCGCCCAGAGGACATTGATTACGATAGACCTGTTACTGAATGCCATAGTTGCTCGGATCTTGCAGCAGAGATGGCTGCTGCTTTGGCGTCTGCATCGATTGTTTTCAAGGACAACAAAGTCTACTCACAAAAGCTTGTCCATGGTGCTAAGACTCTCTTTAAATTTTCTAGGGATCAGCGTGGCAGATATAGTTCTGGTAATGAGGCATCAATTTTCTATAATTCCACGAGTTACTGGGATGAGTTCGTGTGGGGCGCAACTTGGCTGTATTATGCCACGGGAAATACTTCCTATCTTCAGCTTGCTACAACTCCTGGTATTGCCAAACATGCTGGTGCTTTTTGGGAGGCCCTTTTACGGTGTGCTAAATTGGGACAATAAGCTTGCTGGAGCCCAAGTAAGTTAAAAAAAAAAAGATGTTTGCGTGTGTGTGTTTGTGTGTTTTGTTCCCCCCATGGCGTATGACTTGAGATGTTAACTACAAGATTCATTTTGTGCTTGTTTAAATAACCATGGTTGTTATATGGACTGACTTTATAAAATATCTTTCTCTGTTAACTTAATTTAGCAGATTAAATAACCAATATTGCTTAATTTCACATTTTCTTTTGTTGTGTCTTGAAATTGCAGGCTTCCATTCTATGTAGTTTGCTTTATGGATATTGAAATAGAGTGATCAAAAAATATAATCATGGTGTGAAATAGTACGCGCCTTTTGAATACTTGTTTCATTTTCTCGAAAAATGTTGTGTTTCTATAGGATTCAACACAATTAAAGTAGGGATAGTTACAATTAAAGTAGGGATAGTTACAAAAGACCCCTGAGATTTGGACTAATTACAAAAGAACCCATAGTTGTTTCAAAATTACAAAAAAGCCCCCTCAAGTTTGATTTTGTCTTAAATTTTAGGGGGTTAACTGTCATATTTCTAGAAATATCAAGGGGGTTTTTGAAATGTTTTTTTGCTTATGAAGGGGGAAATATAAGACGGATTCAAACTTCAAGGGTTTTTTTTTGCAATTTTAAAAAATCTCTGGGTTTTTTTGTAATTAGCCCAAACTTCAGGGATGTTTTTGTAATTATCCCTTTAAAGTATCTTAAATTATAAGACTGTTAATATTTAAACTCAATAGGATAATACATTAAAAAATCAAGATGACTTTATATCGTTGTGATATTATGTGAGAATAGTTTCGGTCTCCCGAGTAATAAGTTAGGGAACTTAATATAATCCTAATTAAGAAGTTTAACATATTTAAAAATATTTTCATAATCTTTTATCTTATCAATATTAGATGACATTTTCTTCTTCTCTACTCTATATATTGATACATGCATGCATTTAGCCAAACTATATACGTTATTGACATTCAGGATGAGTTTTGCCAAAAGATGTGCAATTGTCTAGTTTCAAATTGGTGTTAAATAGCTTTTACTGATTGTTGATCAAAACATTTTTTTTTTAATTCTCTATATAGGTGCTTCTGAGTCGTTTAAGATTATTCCTGAGCCCCGGCTATCCTTACGAAGAAATTCTGAGTACATTCCACAACCAGACTAGATTAGTCATGTGCTCATTCCTACCGTATTATACATCTTTTAACCGAACAAAAGGTAATCCATTTTGCCATCTTGCAATGTATGGATCAGAATATATTATAGTTCTGTCTTGTTAACTTGAACATTTTGGGGGTATTTGGACAGGAGGCATGATCCAGTTAAATCATGGAGCACCTCAGCCTCTTCAGTATGTCGTCAATGCAGCTTTCCTGGCTACACTGTTTAGCGACTATATGAAAGCTGCCGATACGCCTGGGTGGTACTGTGGACCCCATTTCTACTCGACCGATGTTCTCCGGGAATTTGCACAGACCCAGGTACCAACTGCATTAATATTTGTAATTTTGAAAGATAACTGGCCTTTTGTTATAATTAGATTAAACCCAGGGGTAGTTTCTGTAACTAACATATTTATTTTTGTTTTACAAATTACACCTGTTGAGGGCGGTATTTGTAAAATAAAAACAAATTTCAAGGGGATATTTGTAATTTTGAAAGGTAACTAGATCTTTTTGTAATTAGACTAACCCAGAGGAGTAGTTTTTGTAAGGGATAATTAAAAAAACGGGCTAATTACAAAAAAGCCAAGAAGTTTTTGAAAATTTGCAAAAGTCCTTGAGTTTGATTCCATCTTATATTTTCCTTTTCATAAGAAAAAAACATTTTAAAAAAAAAGCTCTAGAAATATAACAGTTATCCTTTTAAATTTAAGACAAAATCAGACTTAAGGGGACTTTTTGTAATTTTGAAACATCTATGCTTTTTTTTTTGGTAATTAGCCCAAACCTCAAGAAGGTCTTTTGTAATTTGACCCTATTTTGAATAATGCCGCATTATATATCATAACTACTATCTTCCTTCACCTCTCAGATGAATTACATCCTCGGCAAAAATCCGAGGAAGATGAGTTATGTCGTCGGTTTTGGCAATCGCTACCCAAAGCACGTCCACCATAGAGCGCGTCGATTCCTAAGAACAAGGTCAAGTATAATTGCAAAGGAGGATGGAAATGGAGGGATTCGTCGAAACCAAATCCTAATACTATTGTCGGAGCCATGGTTGCTGGCCCGGATAGGCACGATGGTTTTCACGACGTACGTTCCAACTACAACTATACGGAGCCGACGCTTGCTGGCAATGCTGGCCTTGTCGCGGCTCTTGTTGCCCTGTCCGGTGACACGAGCGTTGGGATCGACAAGAACACGATGTTTTCGGCTGTGCCGCCCATGTTTCCAACGCCACCACCGCCGCCAGCTCCTTGGAAGCCATAAATCCACTTCCATTTTTGTTTTCTGGAAAAGTTTGGACTAGCTTCAAGAAGACTGGGTAACTTTTTTTTTTTTTTTTTTTTGTGGAAGTAATGTGTATGTATGTATGTATCAAACCAACACATAATAGATATATATATCTATATATATATTCTTTGGACAATTTTGAATTTTGTTTCAAAATAAAGTTTATCACGTTCAGTTATAGTGTCATGATCTTATTCTTGTATGAGATATGAAGACTCAATAGTTGTATTGATGAGGAGTAAAATCGTATTGTCCTTTTTAAATATTTTATTATCTATTTAAATTCTCTTTAATTAATTATTACCCCATAAAAATTGTTAATTAGGCCAAGTCGATAAAAAAGGCCCACGAGAAGAGATGGCAAAATACCCTTAACCCGATCAGGTACCCGCCCCGATTGTGTCAATGGAGCCCGAATGGGTTTAGGTCACCTTGCCCTGTCCCACCCGCCCCACTTTATATATATATATATATATATATATATAAATATTTTAAAAAAAAATTATCATCTAGTATTCATTTTTAGTATATTTTATGATAAATTAAAGTGTTAACAAATATAACACATCAACTTAAGAAAATGTTTATATGTGTTAAAATATATAAATTGATAATTAAAAATATTATTTAAATTAGGAAAAAAAACACAAATGGGGATCCCCGCTCCGTCTCCGCCTCCGATTCACCCCACCTCGATCATGTCCCCATCCTTCGTGGAGTGGATGGAATATCAAAACTCGCCTTGCCCCTTGGTGCCATTCCTACCCACGAGACCAGGCTCATCGCATCAAGCTCATTAGGCTCAATTCATAACACTAGGCCCTAGAGACCCAATTCATTATATTCGGCTCATGTGGCCCATGATCTCGGTATAATAGACCACCCTAATTATTTTTTATTAAGCACATTTTAACTTCAATTTCTTTAATACTCGGATCTTTCTTATACACTATGTTGACTTAAGCATCGAAGGGTTTTTAGGATATTCCTAGAGCCTTCCAACCCTGTTTGTATGTTGCGTGTCGGTTCCCTACACGTGGATTGAGTTTAGACCTAGGAAACATATACCTAACTGAGAGTATCTTGACTTGGAGTGGTGCACGGATTTTAGGAGCATCATGAATACATACATTGTCGTTGCTTGGTATGAGAAAATGTTTTGATATTTTCGTAGCTTCTAAAAGCATTGTTATAAATTATATCTTATACAAGTTCAACTTTCAAACATGAGGACTATTTGTGATATATTATAATCTTATATGATGAATTCAAACCTTCAAAAGCTCATTTGTAAAATAAAAATTAACCAACTTTAAAATGTCTTATAATTTTGCAAGTTTCATATCATTTATTCGGTCTTAAGTATTCAATCCCGTATTATACTGTATTGTCACTAACAACAAAATAAATAACATTAACTTGGATATATAATTAGGGGTGTAAACGAAGTCGAGTCAAGCCGAACATAGTATTGTTCAATTGTTTGAATTTTAATCGAGCTTCAAACGTTGTGTTTGAGTTTGGTTTGATTATTAATCGAGTCGAGCTCGAGCAGCTTTGGTCGAGCCAAACACGAATCGAGCTCGAGTATCTTGATATTTTTACACATATTTTATTCTATTTTTATTAATCGAGTCGAGCTCGAGTCGGAGCTTTATATCTTATCGAGCGAAAAAATGTATTCAAGCAGTTCGTTATGTTAACAAACCGAGCTCAAACGATCTTTTAACAATCGATCTTAAATCGAGTATCAAGTACCTTGGTTCGTTTTTCACCCCTATATGTAATGTTGAAACTTGAAAATGCGTCATGCTAATCACAATAATATAACATTAACGAGATATTTAGAATTGAAAATGTCTACTATAATACGCCACATTATTTTTTTCCCAACAAAACAATCACATTTTAGTTCTTCGACGTTCCCCAATCAAAATATATTCGAAGATTATTTTTGAAAACAAACTTTATAAAATACCATTGGTGCTTTACTTAGGGAAGTTTGGCATAATTCTTTATCCTCAAAAACCATCATTGTATGATTTTCATTCCAATGGGAAGTCATTTTCTAGCCCATTGAGATATTTTTTACTTTTTATTAAAAAGTGCGAGAAATAAAAATATATTTAGTTATAAATAATTGAATAAGAATTTATCAAGTAAAATTTGAAAATATGTTTGGTTTATATTTGAGTTGTTTCGTTGGAATTTTTGATAAGGTGATATATATATATATATATATATATATATATATATATATATAGGGGAGGTTAAAATGAGACCACATATTATAGTGAGACAATGTGGACTCATCTCAACCCTCCTTATCTATATCAAGGGCTAAGATAAATAGGAGTTATAATTACATTAAATATTTGATTAAATCAAAATAAGGGCAAAGTAGTCAAATTACCAAGTGGGGCGTGTTCTTTGGGCGTCGAGTTTTGGAATACGGATCTTCACGAATCACGCGAGATCACGCAATCCCTCCAAAAAAACTGTATCATCTTCTTTCCCCTTCCATTCGAAAAAAGCTGAAAAATTACGCAAATCGACATCAAAATTCCACCACAGATCGAGGATAATACACAAAAATGAGCTCAATCAAATTGGCGAACAATCTTACATTATGGGCGAGCCTTCTTCAAGCGAAATCGACGGTGAATACGTTGAGAGTGAATATAATCCTGGTATGTCAATTTCATCAATATATTTAGTACGCAATTTGATAAAAAAAAAAATACAATGTATGTGTAATTTGAATATACACGTGAAACGGTGCATCAATCTGTATAAGTTAGTGAGTAATTATCGATTTGTTGTTATATTTCTGCAAATTTGTTGAGAAATCCATATATTTACGAGTTTCTTGAATTACAATATTTATGCTTTCTTTGTTCGGATCATTTACTTTACTTGTTTAAATATTTTCTTTGTATAGTTAACGTTGTTTATATGTATAATTATGCTATTTTTCAGTGTATAGTTATCATTGTATAGAGAATTAGTGGTGTTCTTCAATGTTTCTTGTTGGTTCGATCTTGTATATTTTTAAAGTGTAATATTTTCCATATGATGTATACTTATAGCAATTACACTATATTGTTAGTATTAATTGAGTGCTTTATCAAATAGTCCTTGTACGGCTTTAATGTATATTTAGATTCATTATGATGTATACATAGACTTCTTTTAATGTATTGATGGTGTTAATTCACTTTTTATCGAACAGCACGATATATACCGATGTCAAACAGAGGCTAGTAATTTCCCACGGAGCTACAAAATATTGGATACGAAATTGATGAAGACAAGGTGCCACGCGTAGGAATGCATTTCACATCGTTGGAAAATGGTATTAAGTTCTATAAGGAATATGGTTCGTGCGTGATTTGACATCCGTAGGAGTACATCGAGAAAGTTTAGAAATGGAGAAATCCGTGTGCAATATATTTTGTGCGTGAGAAGGATTTAAAAACGCTAGTAACTCGTCCCGGCGTATCAACACAGAAGACAACAAAGTGGAACCAAAAATAAGGAAACTCGTAAGAGGTCATCCAAGAGAAACAGTTGCGGCGCAAGACGTTGTATATTTGAGTGCACAAATGGCGAGCATACGTGATCAAACATTTCGAAGAGCGCCACTCCCATCCATTGGCATCCGAATCATAGGAAATTCCTCGAGGTTAACATAAATCTAAACTTTGACATGACAAAAGTTCATCATGGGTGATTCTAGAGCAAATATCGGGGGCCGCAAAGACTCATCGTGACTATATACACATATGGTTGGGGGCACTCAAGGTTGGCGCACTTGGATAGATTTCAAGAATTTTAAGAGGATTTGCGGGCGTATATATATCAAAGTGCGGATGCACGAGATGATTGTCGACAACTTCCTAAAGAAGAATGAAGTTTTTCTAAGCTAGCATTCAATTATCTTTGTGGATGAAAACGATCAATTAACAAAATTATTAAGGCGAAAAAAAGAATTGAAATTACGGTTTCTTCGGTGATGTCATCTCTTTCGACGCCACGTACAATACGAATAGGTGCGTACAATTCAAAAGCATTAATAATCATTGTTCTTTGAATAAAAGTAGTGCATGTGTTGTGTACTTAGAATACATTCATTGTATATTTAGTTTAAGTTTAATGTACTCTTAATTGCTAGTAATGCTTTGTATTTTTAGGCATCATTACAATGGATCTTGATTGTAGTATAGTATATTTAGAATATATTTCTTGTGTATATATCGTAAATTTGTTGTATTATTAGTGACTAAACATTGTATGCATTCCCAGGTATAAGATGGTTTTTGCACCAAAATTGTGGGTCGACAACCATCGGAGATGTGTTACATTTTGAAATTTGGATTAATATTGAAGGAGGACGAGGAATCATACGTATGGTTATTCAAGTGTTTTTCGGATGCAATGGGAAAAGAACCACATTACATCGTGACCAGGCCAAGACCTGCAATGAAGAATGCATTCAAAGTGGTTTTTAAAAAAGCAAAACATCGTTTATGTATGTGGCATATCATGGAGAAGGTCACTCTAAAGTCGGGATTTGCATTTTTGAAGGATAATACATTCATGAAAGACTTAATTCAATTGTTTGGAGTCAAGATATCGAACAGATGAATTTGAGAAAAAATGGAATGAAATTATGGACGACTTTCACTTGACATCACATCCGTGGTTTACAAAACTGTATGAAATCGAAAAGCAGTTGGATTCTGCGTATTTGAGAGATGTTCGATGGGTGGATTACTTAGAATAACATCAAGGTGCGAAAGCACGAATAGTTGGTTCGGAGCATTCATTAATCCTCAAGTGAATTTGGTGGAATTCTTTATGCACTTTGACAATGGGAAGCACAACGACACGTGACGGAGAAGCTCAACAATGAATCGAAAGCTATGTGCCCAAATGCAAGACACCTTTGCATATTGAAGAACATCTTTGCAATCGCGTATACACGAACAATATATTGAGAGGTAAGCAAGCAAATTGCGGTGACATGTTATGAGTGCACCGTAGTTGGAATAAATGAAAACGGCGATGATAATCGCTCGTGTACACACAATAAAGGACGCCTACAAAACAAACATACATTGTTTTCTCAACGGATATAGCCGAAAAGGAGGCGACATGCACGTGCAAAATGTTTGAACAACATGGTCTAATTTGCGGATATGTTTGTTCTTCAAAGATATGTCGATTATTCGAGAAACACCGCTTACAAGATGGACAAAAAGCGTCATTTGTGGCCAATAATGGACGCGTCTATACCAATTTCTTGGTGGAGAGGAGGAAAACGCAACTATGAACAAACTTTGGTCGGATTTCCATTCTTTGCATAGGAATGGCGCAGGGAACATACAAAAATTGAAGGAATTTTCGAGTTTTAATCTACGAAAAAAGGACATGATGTTACTAGACAACGAACCACAAAATTCACAAATGAACAAGAAAAAAGGTGCTCGAGACGTATTGTGGATCCACATCCAATGTAGATGTCACGAGTGTTACCGCCAAAACAAGCAAAAATAAAGGAGTGGTAGTAAGGTTGAAGAGTCGATTACAAAGTCAAAAGGAGAAAGCTATCAAAGCAAGCACAAAGCTCAAGAGACGCGTGGGGCGTGCGGTGAGGTCACGACACATAATAGCAGGACTCCGCCCCAAAGCGGATCATTACTCAATCATAACAATATGTACTTTTCGAGTTTTTTGTTAAACAATTTAGACGCTTTGCAATGATTGATTGATATATGACAAGATACTTTATACCCCGCATATCAAACGATTCTTTCTTTGTGTGGTTATCGTGTTTATCTTTGTGCACATGATGGTTTAATGATGTACACTTATACATGTTTTATGCTATATGTTTTATCTTTTGCATGTTTAATGTGTCTTTCTTTGTGTGGTTATCGTGTTTATCTTTGTGCACATAATGGTTTGAGTTGTACACTTATACATGTTTTATCTTTGTATATTTTAATAATGCATATTTAACGTATTTTTCTTTGTATATTTAGCTTCCTTATGATGTATATATATTATATATTTTCCTCGTAATGACAATACTATTCAATTAGCCAATACATGCACCATATTTTATAATAATACATTGTATATTTAACACCAATTCATTTGCAACAACTGAATATAAAAACTAACTTCATTTAAAGATAAATTGTTTTCATCATCTTTTAGGGCTAAAAATCTAGATACAAATTTCCATTAAAAAACATAACCACTAAAGCGGTCAAAACTACTACAATACTTCATGGAATATAAACAAAATACACAAAAAACTAGATTATCATTCATAATTCCCAAAACCATTTGGATTAAAATACAAGTACGAGTCCTAGGCACTTTTTTTGCCAGTCGAGAATTTTTTAGCCTCTGCCAGCGCCGTCTCTTTAACTTCATTGATATCGTCTTCGACGATAGCAGCGCAGTATAGCGTCCTCAGCTTATTAAGCAAGGTAGTATTTCCCTTCTCAAGACCCGCATCCCAGTTCCGCATCCCTCCCCCCATATACGTTTCCATGTGGCGCATTGCAAACACACCACAATCAATCTTATTCTCTTCGTCTCTCCAAGGCATTGCAACCCTCAACAGATTAGAATTTTCAACGACCCAGGACGATTGGTAGCATCCTCGAGCAAGCAAGAACTTGGAGAACAAAGCAAATCACAAAGGATAACAAAAACAACCAATTAAAAGCGATGAAAACAAATCGAGTTAAAAATACTATTACACATCAAATTATGTCTAAATATACAACAAAATTATACTATCGTCTGACAAACAAACAAACACTACTATACATCAAAATAAGCTTTTATGTAAACTTAAGATTATAACTAACAATACAACAAACTAAGCCTATATATACAATAAAGTAAGTCTAATTATACAATAAAACACTTTGTAAAATCATTTAAATAACTTACCAACGCCACGGTGTGTGCTCATACTTCGCAGGTCTGTGCCACCAACACTTGAATTGTCCAAAATGTGGACGGATCTCTCTTAATATCATAACAGAGATAACATAAATATGTTCACTCTTGCATATCGGGAAGAAAAGCGCAAAAATAAGATAAAAATAACCAACGAAAGACATCATGAGACTTGGGCTTTAGCCTATGACAATCTAAAACAATAAAACACAATATAACGCAGACAAACAACAAAATACCATATCAACGGCTTGTAGCCTAATAGAATTGGCCTCAGGGAACTCGGCATCGAAATTACGTGAAAATAATGCCAACAAACCTTCGTCATCAAGCTCCTTACTTGGCATCACAACAGTGAACATCTGCAATAATTCTTTATTGAAGCTTGTCTTTGGACTTTACACAAATCATGTAATTTAATTATAATACATATGAGAAAACCCAGTAAATATACATCAACCTATCAATATCTAAACAACAAGTAATTTCTAACTCCACATCAACCTATCAATATCTAAACAGCATCCAAATATCTAAACAACATCCAAATACACAAGAATCAGACTAACTATACAATAAATTATATCTAACTATACAGCAATATCAAACTATCTATAAAACAAACACATACCGTGCAATACGAAAAAATGCGGACGGCGACCAAAGAGCTTTTTTAGCTTTCTCCTTGGAGTTCAAAATCACCGACCAAGCATCAAGCACGCCCTACGCTGACATAACGACCGGTCTCATGGACTTGAACTCATCCCTATACAATAACCGATCGCCCGCCTTGAAAATAACTTCATTCTTGACCTCATCCCTATAAAAAATTAAAAAAATGTAAGCAACTGTTACGAAAATTAAAAGTAAATAAAAGAAGCAAAAACCAGAAATATGTACTTATCCTCATCCGGATTCTCAAAAACCCATTTTGCTATCATGTTGTGGTGCTTGTTCAGTTTCGCAGCAACATCTATTTGTCTGCGCTTAAATGGGGATGTCAGTACTTCAGTCTTCCGAGGATTCCTCTGACTTTTCCTTGCACAAACTTTAGTTCTGCCACGGCCCCTTGAAGTACCAACCTCGTTCTTCGTTTTGCCTCCACCCTCATTAATGTCCGTCGCCCCAGCTTCATCAATTACTTTATCTCCACCCTCCACACCTGCAGACGAATCAGGGATATCACCTTCCGCGCCAACCATGCCGCGGCGCCAAAGAAAGAACATCGATTGCTTTTTCTCCACCCTCCACGATGCATCAAATCATGATCTCACCTTCCACCACAACCGTGCCACCAACGCCACCACAACATCAGCCTCCCTGGCCGCCCTTTCACCAACCTAAAACAAGAAAAATTGAAATTAAAAGTCAACATTAACAAGTACACCAAACATAAAGAGAATTGACTTACATTAACACGATCATCAACGTCGCCGGCCTTTTCTTTCTCACCCCCAACATTTTCCTCCTGGTAATGTCGTGTTGTCTCTAGAACAGAGCCCCAAACCGGGTCAGCAAAATCTTGGGAAAATCCCATACTAAAGCTCGGTGCATCGTCAAACCATTTCTTGAATTCCTCCCTCTGTAACACAGCATCCTCGACCTTCTCCAATGCCTCTACGTTTTCAGGATTATTCCAAAATGCATCATCGCTTTGAGTGTCACCAAATTCAGGAGCCTTTTCGTTTGAGCCCTTCGATACTTTTTCACATATCAGGTTCCGCGCCACCGCCTCGATTCTGGGGAAACCCGGTCACTGTGCAATCTCCTTGGTGCATCCTTGACCATGGATATAATATCGACAACATCGGACGCCACCCTGGCTAATTTAGCCAAAACCCTCCCAGCATAACCCTGTAAAAAGAAAGACAGTAGTGTTAGCTCTACAAAACTATATAACTATATATACAATGTTTTACTACTAAGTAAACATTAGATATACTTTAAGTGTATAGCAATGGAAAATTTAAAACCTATTTGACTATGTATAATTGTATATCAATATCCATACAATAGTAATATGTTAATTGTACATTTAAGTCCCTGATATGTAAACACTATGAATAATGATGCAGAAAACGTCCATAAAATCCAACTTATGTATAAAACATCAAAAACACATCAATAGTACATGTCAAAAACATTATATATACACTTTTATCTTATTAAATATACATCAAACACATGCTTTAAGGATGGAAAACCGCATGCCGCCATCCCGCAATGAAGCACCGTGTACATCGCGCCCGGGACCTCCAACGGGACATCGCGGCCTTGGGGGGCCTCACGAACCTCGGGACGGACCCTCAAGAAATTCGGGTGGCCCTCACCCAATGGATCCACCATGACCCTCGCCCAAAACCACCAAGGCGCATCTCGTCCCGACCTCTCTGCGGCTAGCTCAAGATCTTCTCGATGCCCGAAGACACTGGGTAATCTTCTCGGAACATGGCGATTACAAACCACAACTCGGTCCATGTAAAGACCACGACAAAAAAATAATTATTAGCAAAGTACAAAACAATAATTCAAAAACAAATGTGAAAAAAACCAAAAACAGAGACTTACAAGCAAAAACAACAAGGGACCATTAAACTCCTTCTTCTTCAAGTATCCCACTTCATTCTTTGTGAAATCGGCGTCTCCAAAGTGTACTCGCTTTTGATTTAAATTTCTAATATTCCCACGTCTTCCGTGAGACTTCATAATCAACGGGTTGACATGGCGGACATAACATTTCCAATAATGCAAAGAATCAACCAACGCAATGAAATGTCTCTTAAACGAGGACCACCGTCGAGACTCATCCATCATTCTCGATGGGCAACCTCAACTTTTATTTTATACGCACCACTGCAACAGAGTTGAAAATAATCGCGCCATCGATAATATAATTCGCCTGTATCGGATTTCGCCTTCTTTACGATAGAATATTACCATTAGGGAACCAAGAACCCTTTGAATATCCTTCACGCCACAACCGAGTGACCTCCCACCATTTAAAATCGTTCACAACTCGCAGTCGGAAACTATTCACCAACCAATACATCATCCAGGGAAGGAATTTGTCAATCTTAACTTCCAAAGAAAGTCCCAAACCCCATCTCCACGATCGACCTCTTCTTCATTGTCGATTCAATGCTTTCACCGATTCAACAAATAACGTTGTTGTAGAGTGGGTCACTAACTTTGGGAATGAATCCTTCACATTCCCACCCGTTTCTTCCGCTTTGGAGAAGACGCCCGCCCGTCCACCGCCTCGCCAACGTCGTCACCTTTTCTACCTCTTTTTACCATGCTTGCAGTGCACAATATTCCTACCAAATCACAAAAACACAAAAATAAGTATGTCCGTATCTATAATTATACAACAAAACACAAATACATGTACAAAGAAAATAAATAGAAGAATACAAAGAAACACAAGTATACGGGGGCATAGATACACACATCAAACAATAACTAAATATACATCAAAACATGCATAAGTATACATCAAAACACATGTACGTAAACATCATAGAAAATGAAATAATATAGATTACACTTTGCAGAACAACTATATATACAACAAATATTAACTAACTACACACTGAATCATATCTAACTATACATCGAAACACATATAAGTACACATTTACCTATACACAGATATAAGAATGCATCATATCTACAAACAAATACTTCATCTTCATCACGTAGAAAAACCTGGAATGTCCATTAACAAAACCTTAGGCACTCAGATTTACAGTCGAAGAAAAACGATCGGGAAAAAAATTAAAAACCCTAGGATGTCACATTCAAGTTCGAACACACACAAAACTAAAAGAAGAAATTAAAAAACCATAGACTGTCACATTTACATTCGAGCACACAACCAAAAAAATAAAAAAAATAAAAAACCCTAGAATGTCAGATTTACGTTCGGAAACGCACAAACTAAAATAAGAAATTAAAAAACCCTAGAATGTCGCCTTTACATTTGGAAAACACAAGACCAAAAAAGAAAAACTAAAAACCGTAGAAAAATCGTCGGTAATGAAACTCACCTTTTTCGTAAAACAAAAAATCGTCGTCGGTTCCTAAACGCTACGCGAGCAATTTATACAGTGGATTTCTCAATCTTCAACCGCCCGCCCTCTTCAACCGCCGCAACCTCCTTCCGGACTGCCAAGTCGCAATTTCAAAAACGAGAGAATGTCGGGAGAATTTGGGGAGATGAAAGGGTTTTTCGATTACAAAATTGAAATGAAATTGTGCAATTACCTTTGTGCCCTTTTCAAAGATAAAAATAAAACGAAAATTAAATTAAAATTGGTAAGATCTCACCACTTAAGATTTGAGATGGGTGGCCAAGATTAGTCCACATTGTCTCATTTTAATTATGTGGTCTCATTTGATCCTATTCCTATATATATATATATATATATATGTGGATGAGATCCCGTGTGGCGTGTGGATTGATCCCATCCATCCACACCTTTTAATCAATGGTCTATATTCATACAACATGATTTATCAATTAATTAATAGGTGTAAAGGGCATAATAGTAACTAGCAAAATGGTGTAACAACCTTTGCCATAAATCACGCCTACAATCAAGAGGATTGATTAATATCACGTTTCTATAATGAACTCGCACCATTTTAATATTTGAAATGTGCACCATTTAATATTGAATTGTGCACCATTTTATATCTAACAATGCATCATTGTATAACTAATTGTACATCATTTGAAGAACTATAAAGACATAGTGGTGTATCCATCTTCCCATAATGACGCCCGACATTCATGGATGTGATAAAGATCATGTTTCCATAATTGAATTGTGCACCATTTAATAACTGAATTGTGCATCATTTAATAATCAAGTGTGCACCATTTTATATCTAACGATTGCATCATTTTATAACTAATTGTATATCATCTAAAAAAACTATAACCTTTCAAAAAAAAAAAAAAAAAAACTATAAAAGACAAAATGGTGTAACCACCTTCCCATAATGACGCCCTACAATCATGGATATGATAAAAATTACGTTTCCATAACTGAACTGTGCACCATTTTAATAGTTGAACTATGCACCATTTAATACTAAATTGTGCACCATTTTATATCTAATAAAGTGCATCATTGTATAACTAATTGTACATCATCTAAAAAAACTAAAAAGACAAAATGATGTAACCATATATCTTCCCATAACGATGCCCTACAATCATGGATGTGATAAAGATCGCATTTCCATAATCGAATCTCATTCACCATTTTAATAATTGAATCGTACACAATTTTATATCTAACAATGCATCATTTTATAATTAATTGTACATCATCTAAAAAAAGCGATATGTTTCGTGTAGGGAGAATTTCATAATAGAATCCAAATTTAAGAAAACCTACCATTTCAAGACCCACAATTTCAACATTCTCATATCAAGATCCAATTTTTATTTTTTTCTCCAATTGGGCTCTTTCTCAAATTTTGGGTTCTCATTTGAAGACCCAATTTTTATTTTTTTCTCAAATCGGCCCTCCCCCAAATTTTGGGCTCCTCAATTCAGTTTAAAATTTAACAAGAAGAGAAATATTAATGTAATCTATGACACCGCCGCCACAAAAATTAATTTTCTTTTTTTTACTTTTTGCTCATTCCTAATTGATACTTGTTTTAAATCGTAAAATTCAATCATAATTTGGGTATCTTATTTTTTTAGTAACTAAAAAATATTTTACTACTTCTTTTTTCATTCATAATTTGGTAATCTTATTTTTTTAGTAATTAGGTAAATATTTTACGGCTTTTTTCATCTTGTTAGCTACACACATTTATATTTACGGATATTGGTTTCTACACGTTAAAAAAATTGATAATAAGTATGGATCAAGTAAAAAAGAGCGAAAAACAAAAGGAGGAAGAAAAATAAATTCCGTGGTTGACGTGATAAATTACACTAATATTTCTCTTTTTGTTAAATTCTAAAACTTGAAGGAGAACCCAAAATTTGGGGAGGTCATGTTTGAGAAAAAAATAAAAAATGGGTCTTGATTTGAGAAGGTTAAAATTTTGGGTCTTGAAGTGAGAACCCAAAATTTGAGGAGAGCCAATTTGAGAAAAAAAAATTGGATCTTGATTTGAGAAGGTTGAAATTTTGGGTCTTAAAATGATTGATTTTCTTAAATTTAGACCCTACTATAAAATTCACCCATTTCGTGTATGATGAAAAGTGGGAATAAATCCTAAATCAAATCCCAATTAAATCGGTTGAAATAAACTTTTACCATAATAATTGATTTATTCTACACTTAAAATGATAATTATGCCCTTAAATGGCGAAAACTAAATAAAAAACGAAAAAATCGGACATTTGGATTTGTTGATTTAATGGATGGGATCAATCCACACTACCCACGGTAAGTTCCCTGCCACATTTGATACAATCCATGTCACGCCCCAAACGTGACGCGACAACGATCAATCACTTAAACAGAAATAAATCAACGATCTAAAACCAAAGATACAAAACTCCAAGTAAAATAGAGTCTAATGCAACGGAATTAAAATAAACACGAGTACAAATTACATCTTAAAGTCTCAGCGGTATCCGAAAACAACCCAAAAGATTATCCGAATTAACTTACGAGTCCAATGAGAAATAAAATGAAGAGTCCAACAACAAATAAGAGTAAAAGGAAATGTCGCTCCTCATTCGATAGGGATTCAATATGCAGTAGGTTCGATGTCTTCAACGAACTCTTCATCTAAAGGTTAGAAAACGAGGAGGAATGAGACGGAAATCTCGGATGGATGGGGTGATCGTGTGCAAGTGTGGCGATATAAATAGTTAATGCGAGAAAACGGTTGTATGAAAACGCGTGAGGTATGATGCATGTGTTCACACATAGTCCACAAGCGTCGTGATAAATATATTAAGTAATATACTTATACAGTTTAAGAAAAGCTTGATTCGTGGTCACGCAGGCATTATGGTTCAAGCAAGACATGGGGATTGCGTACTGATGTGTAGCGCCAATCCTATACAAGACAATTAGTGGTTGCGTACTGATATGTAGCGCCAACCCATGCATTACAAGTAGCGGTTGCGTACTGAAGTGTAGCGCCAACCAAACGTTCCGTTCAACTCCGGAATCGTGTGGATCGAGGCAGCGATTCTTCGTTCTTCCTTGTAACTCCCCGTTCATGATGGTCCAAGACTGTCACCTTATTACTCCATAGGCAAAGACAAAATCCACGTTGGAGCTAGCAAGGCTCGGATTCGTCATAATCATGATTATACCTCAAGTACTACAACCCGCTTCCTTGGACAAACTCCGTCCCTCGTTGCGGGATTAGGACGATGGGGGGAAGAGTGGAATAGCAGCCGAGCTGCCCGGTTCCATCGACGTATCCACTCCGATTGTGAGCTCGACACACCAAGTTGACTCAAGCGATAAATTAAATATACGTTCAAGTAGTCAACCGGCAATGAGTATATTGATCGGGAAGCGATTCATGAAAAGTTTTCAAACATTTGCGTAAGGTAATTATGGCGTTGGTGGAGTTATTTGGATGAAGATGATTATCGGGAGGATAAGTAATCTTCGATATCTTGAAATATTAGGTGGAACATAAGTCCCATTATAGATTCAAATCGCAAGACGAGGAAGTCGCCCATGATCGGGTATTGTCGGTCAAGCGATCCGATAAGTCAAGGGTTTTTGAGAAAATAAAATATTTTAATTAAAAATTGAAGTCAGAGGGTCCAGGGCTGTTTTAGTAAAAGGAAAATAATTTGAGTTAGGTCATTGATAAAAAGAAAATTTACAATTTAGCCCCGTTTTGTAAAAACCAATACTTTTGGGGTTAAAAATTGAATAAATAAATATCCCGACCTTGAAACATTATGAGGTCAGTTTCTAAATTCTTAAAATTGTTCATAGATTCAGATTTTTGAAGTTTTGAGGTCGAGTTTTTATAAAATTCTCATATTGGCCCCAAATTTGTTAAAATTGCCATTTCGGACTCTAAGTTTAAAATAATTGGAACTCACAAACCGGAAGGGCTTTTAATGTGATTCCAGTTGAAAAATATCACTATGGTTAGTGGGATATTGGGACAAAAGCATTTTTAAAAGAAATAAGTTTAGGTCCCTTAACTTTTGAAAATCTCATTTTTGTCCCGTTTTGAAATAATTGCCTTTAAGGCTTTTAGGGGTCCAATTGTTATGAAATTTGAACATTGGGTCTAAGATATAATTATGTTATAGTTAAATTAGTATTTCCAGGTGCATGGACTGCATAAGTCCTGGAAATTGTATTTTGGTCCTCAAGTTTAATCTTTTACAATTTGGTCCCTCAAATTTTATAAAATTACTTTCCAAGCTCTAAACACTTGGATTTTTGGAATACACTTAAAATATGTTATTTCCAGTCCCTTAAGAGTTAAAATTTCAAATTTTAAAATTAGGGTCTGGTACAGTTTCGAAAATTGCAAAATAGCCCTTAAACTTCTAGAATTTTACAATCTAGTCCTTGGGCTTTTAAGGGTTGATTTTATTTATCTAAAAACTCTTAAAACTTTATTAAAATGTCAAAACATAATTTTTGAACTTGAGTTCAGTCCCAAAATCGAAAATTACAGAGGGGTCCCTTAAGTTTTATTTTCTTGCAATTAAGTCCACCAACTTAAAAGTTGAAATTTAATCAATTATGCTCGACTTGTCCAGGTTATAAATCATTCAAAACATAGATTTCAAGAGTCATACACATACATATCCTTCTCATACAAAATATCATCAAGTATAACAATAAAATGTACATGTATGCCCTATTTTTCGATAAATCGCATTTTTGAGCAACACTTGAGAATTTTTCCAACTTGATACAAGAAAATATCATGCAATACATAATATATATCTCAAGTGCTCAAAATCAAAATACTACATGCATTTTTAAGTAAAACACCTAGAAGTTGAAATGATTTTTCCACCCACCTCGTAGTAGTTTCTCGGGTTGATCTAAATGTAGTCTCAAAATTGAAATTTTCCTTCAAGCCTCTAACCTCAACTTGAGATGATGTAGGTCAGCCCCTAAACTCCAAAAATTCATATTCTTGAGTCAAAATGTAATTCTTCATGTTATCAAGAGGAAAATACTAAAACTATAATTTTCTCACCTTAATAATGTGTAGTCTTGAATTTCCTCTTCAAGCTTGTAGTCAAATCTAAGTCTCTAATTCTTCAAGAAATTCCTCTGGGATTACCCCAATAAGGAAATATTCACTAAGGTTAGAATATAGAGGATGAGTTTAGAATTTAAGAATATGAGATGGAGATGAAAACAAGAAATTCCTCTTACCTTTTTTTTTTTTCTTTTGTGAGGAGGTATCGGCCGTGGAGAGTAATTATGGAGAGGAATTTTTTTTTTTTTTTTTTTGTTCAAGTGAGGATGTTGGAATATTGTAAGTGATAGAATGGAAAAATGAGGCAAATTCCCCCTCAAATTAGATTGGTGAAAGCATGGTTGTAGGGTGATTTGTTTTTTTTTCTTTTCCTTGTCTTTTGGTGTTTGTTTATGCAATGGGTAGGGATTGTAGATAAAAACAACTAATGATTCCTTTCCTACATGTGCTATGGCGAAAAGCAAAGGAGGAGTGGAAGAATTGAATTGTTTTTTTCTTTACTTTGTTAAAGTTAAGAATATTAAATGAAGTGGTGTAATAAACAAAATAAAAGTTGAATGTTTCCTTATCTTGTTTCTCCCCATTGTGGACGTCCAACAATTCCTTTTTTTTTGTTTTTGTTTTTTGTTTTTTTTATACTCATAATATATCTTATTGGGAGATACAAAATAGAAATATAATAATAATAATAAAAGAGTTAATTTTGCATTTTTTTGAAATAAGACATAAGATGGTAAAATTTTGTTTTCTTTTCTTTTATAAAATTTGAGGAAAATAAAATGTATTGGTATTCATAAATAATTATTTGGAAGTTTTAAAATTAAGGATGTAAAATATCAAGGTGTATTTCAAAAGAAATAAATTGGAAGTTGGTTGAGAATGTATTATAGAATAAAGTGAAATATTTGAATAAGGATTGGAATATACTCCTAATTTATCGAGGGTCCAATATTTCTAAAGTCGTAGCCAATCGATCAAGTATTAATACTAGAGGAGAATATAAAATTTCTAAGCTCAAAAATGCGAAATGCGTAATTGGCGTTGGAAGAAATAAATAATAGTAGAGTCGCGTATCATTAATAATAGGTTTGTGATACATAGCCGAATAAATAATCACTACATAACACCGTATCTCACGTTGTTAAAACCGGCCTCACATTCACCCTCCTCCTTGAAAGAATTTGGTCCCCAAATTCTCTTGAGAACAACTCTGGATATTGATTCCTCATGTCTTCTTCTATCTCCCACGTTGTGTCTTCGTCTCGGTTGTGGTTTCGCCATACCATTTTAACCATCGGAATCTCTCTATTACTTGAATCGATGTATCTGTTGGTCAATGATTCGGATTGGTTTCTCAATGTAGGATAAATTTTCCATCAGAGGAGGAGTATCTTGAGTGATGATATGCTCGGGATCTGGTTGATACTTCTTTAACCTCGATACGTGGAATATATCGGGCATTCCCGCATATCTTGTCGGGTAACTCGAGTCGGTAGGCTAACTTCCGATCCTCGCAAAGTCTTGTAAGGTCCAACATATCTCGGGCTCAACTTACCTCCTTTATTCGGATTGATCAATTCTTTTCATGGAGAGAGTCGAGAAATACTTCATCTCGACTTCAAATTCCAAGTCCTTCTCCTCTTATCTGCGTAACTCTTTTGGCGGCTCTAAGTCGTGCAGATCATTCCTTGAGCTTGACTTGACCTTCTCTATGGCCTCCGAATTAAGTCGCACCTTTGGAATCGAGGCGACTTTCGTTTCTCTTTTGGAGTCCATTGGTCATCAATCTCCCAGTGTAGTGGAGATCTACACTTTCGACCGTACAAGGCTTCGTAGGGTGCCATCCCAGTGCGGCGATACCGATAGTCATTATTATAGGCGAACTCGGACAATGGTACGTGCGCGAATCCCAATTTCCTTGGAAATCCAACGTGCGTGCTCGCAACATATCTTCCAAGGTTTGAATCGTTCACTCGGACCGCCATCGTTTGTGGATATCTTGATGTCTTTGAAACTTAGCGAGGTACCCAATTTCCGTGCAAGCACTTCCGAACGGAGACAAACCTCGGTCTCTGTCGACACAATGTCGATGGCACTCCATGCAGTCGAATGATCTCTCAGGTATAAATCTACGCGAGTTTCTGCAAGCTGTCGGTTTTCTTCATGGGTAAGAAGTGTGCAGATTTCGTGAGTCGGTCTACGACTACCCATATAGCATCCTAGCCTCCTCTAGTCCTTGGTAGATCCGTCACGAAGTCCATCGTTATGTGTTCCCATTTCCACTCAGGAACTCTCAACGGTTGTAATAAACCAGATGATCATTGGTGTTCTGCTTTTACTCGTTGACAAGTCCAACATCTCGCAACGAACTCCGCTACCTAGTTCTTCATGTTTACCCACCAATAATTCCGTTTCAAGTCCTTATACATCTTGTTTCCTCCATGGTGTATAATGCATTTCAAGCAGTGTGCCTCTACGAGGATTGTATTCCTAATCTCGCTCGTCACTCGGTACACAAACTCGATTTTTGAATCGAATAATTCCGTCTTCATGTACCGAGAATTTTGAACTCTCTCCCTTAAGTATCTTCTTTAAGTTTTTGAAGATGCACATTTGTTCCCCTGTCTTCCTTGATCTCGTTCATGGTAGATCGGGTTTTAACAAAAGAAATGTTAGCACATGAAATATAAGTATTGGTTCTCGTCGGATTCCAAATGTTCGACTCTTCTAATGATTTCCACTCTCGAATCATTAGTCGGCTAAACTCGCCTTTCGCTCAAGGCGTCGCTACTATGTTAGCTTTCAGGGATGGTATTGAATATCAAAGTGATAGTCCTCAATTAACCCCATCCATCTCCGTTGCCTCGGGTTGAGGTCTTTCTAGGAGAATAGATACTTCAAGCTCTCGTGATCTGTGAAAATCGTGAATATTGCTCCGTAGAGATAGTGCCTCCATTTCTTTAACGTGAATCTGCCGCCGCCAATTACAAGTCATGTGTTGGGTAATTGGCCTCATACGGCTTGAGCCTTCGTGATGCATAAGCGACGCCCTTTCCTTCCTGCATGAGCACTGCTTCTAGTCCTTCCTTTGATGCATCACTATAGACGACAACATTTTATGTTCCCTTTGGAAGGGCTAAGACTGGAGCTGTAGTGAGTCGTTTCTTGACTCTTGAAACTAGCCTCACACTTGCCATTCCACACAAAAACTTAACTTGCACGGGTTAGTCGAGTGAGTGGTCCGGCTATCTTAGAGGAATCCTGGATAAATCTTTGATAATATCCATTAGTCCTAAGAAACTTGATCTCCGTTCTGAGACTCGGGTTGTTTCCATTCAACCACTTTATGCACCTTTGAAAGGTCTACTGGCGATCCCGGTGCGGATACTTATGTGTCCCAAGAATGTGACTTCACTAAGCCAAAATTCGCACTTTTGAATTTGGCATACGGCTTGTGCTCTCGTAGTATCTCCAAAACAATCTTAAGATGATGTTCATGCTCTCCTCAGACTTAGAGTATACGAGTATGTCATCAATGAATATCATTACGAATTGATCCAAATAAGGTTGAAAGACTCGATGCATCAGATCCATAAACGCTTCTTTGGTGCATTCGTCGATCGGAAAGGCATCACTACAAACTCGTAGTGTCCATATCTTGTTTGAAATGCCGTTTTGGAAACGTCTTCTTCACGGATCTTTAGGCGATAATATCCTTGTTGTAAATCAAACTTCGAGTACACCGTCGCTCCTTGAAGTTGATCAAAGTTCGTCTATCCTCGGGAGGGGATATTTGTGGTAACATCTAGTCTAGATCGTATAATAGTCACTCCTTAATGTATCTTATCCGTGATACCTAAACCACAAGTCAAATTCCCTTACTTAAGCATGCAGCCGTCCGGGGAAGCTAAGAACCGTCATAGCTTTGAGGATATTATGTGATTAGTTTAGTATTCAAAATATTAGTTCTTCTTTGGCAAAGACTACTCGCTCGCGGTAGAGCTTCGAGCGCCATTGCTTCGCTTCTACTGCGTGCGTCGCTTCTTTAAATCTTTGGAGTCTTTGGCCTCCTCATTCGAGGAGATCTGTCGGGCTTGGCAAGTTGGGTCTCGTGACTATGCTAGAAGAACCGAAGTGAGCCGAGAGCCGAGTGACAGTACTTGAGAATGAATAACACAATGGTATTATCATTGATCAATATACTTAGTGATTCCCCTACTATCATTTTCCCAAAGTAATATCATTAGGTGTTTAGATCCCATAATATATCACATCCAAATCATATACTTATCAAGAGATATCCTCATTTTCTTGAGTCTCACCATATCGGGCATTATAATCTCTAAATCACGGATTTTCTAAATCACCTAACGTCCAAATAGAGGAATATCGGATATCTTAACACTATAATGATCCAAGAGAGTTCAAATATTCATCCAAGATTCAACTTAGGTCAACTAGTAGTGGTACCTAATCCAAGGTCGAAGGAACCTATCCGGGTCATTTCGGTGTTAGTTTCCATCTTACTAGCCGAGCTCGAGCTACTACGATACCATAAGCATCACGCCCCAAACGTGACGCGACAACGATCAATCACTTAAACAGAAATAAATCATGATCTAAACCAAAGATACAAAACTCCAAGTAAAAAGAGTCTAATGCAATGGAATTAAAATAAACACAAGTACAAATTACATCTTAAAGTCCGGCGGTATCCGAAAACAACCCAAAAGATTATCCGAATTAACTTATAGTCCAAAGAAATAAAATGAAGGAGTCCAACAACAAATAAGAGTAAAAGGAAATGTCGCTCCTCATTCAATGCGATAGGGATTCAATATGCGATGTAGGTTCGATGTCTTCAACGAACTCTTCATCTAAAGGTTAGAAAACAGGAGGGAATGAGACAGAAATCTCAGTGGATGGGGTGATCGTGTGCAAGTGTGGCGATATAAATAGTTAATGCGAGAAAACGGTTGTATGAAAACGCGTGAGGTATGATGCATGTGTTCACACATAGTCCACAAGCGTCGTGATAAATATATTAAGTAATATACTTATATAGTTTAAGAAAAACGATTCGTGGTCACGCAGCATTATGGTTCAAGCAAGACATGGGGATTGCGTCGATGTGTAGCGCCAATCCTATATGCAAGACAATTAGTGGTTTGCGCATCGATATGTAGCGCCAACCCATGCATTACAAGTAGCGGCCAAGCGATCTTTTGAAGTGTAGCGCCAACCAAACGTTCCGCTCAACTCCGGAATCGTGTGGATCGGACAAACGATTCCTTCGTTCTTCCTTGTAACTCCCCGTTCATGATGGTCAAGACTTGTCACCTTATTGCTCCATAGGCAAAGACAAAATCCACGTTGAGCTAGCAAGGCTCGGATTCGTCATAATCATGATTATACCTCAAGTACTACGACCCGCTTCCCTTGGACAAACTCCGTCCCTCGATTTGCGGGATTAGGACGATGGGGAAGAAGAGTGGAATAGAAGCCGAGCTGCCCGGTTCCATCCCCGACGTATCCACTCCGATCGTGAGCTCGACACACCAAGTTGACTCAGCAAGAAATTAAATACACGTTCAAGTAGTCAACCAGGCAATGAGTATATTGATTCGGGAAGCGATTCATGAAAAGTTTTCAAACATTTGCGTAAGGTAATTATGGGCGTTGGTGGAGTTATTTGGATGAAGATGATTATCGGGAGGATAAGTAATCTTCGATATCTTGAAATATTAGGTGGAACATAAGTCCCATTATAGATTCAAATCGCAAGACGAGGAAAGTCGCCGCGATCGGGTATTAATCGGTCGGGCGCGATCCGATAAGTCAAGGGGTTTTTGAGAAAATAAAATATTTTAATTAAAAATTGAAGTCAGAGGGTCCAGGGCTGTTTTAGTAAAAGGAAAATAATTTGAGTTAGGTCCTTGATAAAAAGAAAATTTACAATTTAGCCCCGTTTTGTAAAAACCAATACTTTTGGGGTTAAAAATTGAATAAATAAATATCCCGACCTTGAAACATTATGAGGTCAGTTTCTAAATTCTTAAAATTGTTCATAGATTCAGATTTTTGAAGTTTTGAGGTCGAGTTTTTATAAAATTCTCATATTGGCCCCAAATTTGTTAAAATTGCCATTTCGGACTCTAAGTTTAAAATAATTGGAACTCACAAACCGGAAGGGCTTTTAATGTGATTCCAGTTGAAAAATATCACTATGGTTAGTGGGATATTGGGACAAAAGCATTTTTAAAAGAAATAAGTTTAGGTCCCTTAACTTTTGAAAATCTCATTTTTGTCCCGTTTTGAAATAATTGCCTTTAAGGCTTTTAGGGTCCAATTGTTATGAAATTTGAACATTGGGTCTAAGATATAATTATGTTATAGTTAAATTAGTATTTCCAGGTGCATGGACTGCATAAGTCCTGGAAATTGTATTTTGGTCCTCAAGTTTAATCTTTTACAATTTGGTCCTCAAATTTTATAAAATTACTTTCCAAGCTCTAAACACTTGGATTTTTGGAATACACTTAAAATATGTTATTTCCAGTCCCTTAAGAGTTAAAATTTCAAATTTTAAAATTAGGGTCTGGTACAGTTTCGAAAATTGCAAAATAGCCCTTAAACTTCTAGAATTTTACAATCTAGTCCTTGGGCTTTTAAGGGTTGATTTTATTTATCTAAAAACTCTTAAAACTTTATTAAAATGTCAAAACATAATTTTTGAACTTGAGTTCAGTCCCAAAAATTGAAAATTACAGAGGGGTCCCTTAAGTTTTATTTTCTTGCAATTAAGTCCACCAACTTAAAAGTTGAAATTTAATCAATTATGCTCGACTTGTCCAGGTTATAAATCATTCAAAATATAGATTTCAAGAGTCATACACATACATATCCTTCTCATACAAAATATCATCAAGTATAACAATAAAATGTACATGTATGCCCTATTTTTCGATAAATCGCATTTTTGAGCAACACTTGAGAATTTTTCCAACTTGATACAAGAAAATATCATGCAATACATAATATATATCTCAAGTGCTCAAAATCAAAATACTACATGCATTTTTAAGTAAAACACCTAGAAGTTGAAATGATTTTTCCACCCACCTCGTAGTAGTTTCTCGGGTTGATCTAAATGTAGTCTCAAAAATTGAAATTTTCCTTCAAGCCTCTAACCTCAACTTGAGATGATGTAGGTCAGCCCCTAAACTCCAAAAATTCATATTCTTGAGTCAAAATGTAATTCTTCATGTTATCAAGAGGAAAATACTAAAACTATAATTTTCTCACCTTAATAATGTGTAGTCTTGAATTTCCTCTTCAAGCTTGTAGTCAAATCTAAGTCTCTAATTCTTCAAGAAATTCCTCTGGGATTACCCCAATAAGGAAATATTCACTAAGGTTAGAATATAGAGGATGAGTTTAGAATTTAAGAATATGAGATGGAGATGAAAACAAGAAATTCCTCTTACCTTTTTTTTTTTTTTTCTTTTGTGAGGAGGTATCGGTAGTGGAGAGTAATTATGGAGAGGAATTTTTTTTTTTTTTTTTTGTTCAAGTGAGGATGTTGGAATATTGTAAGTGATAGAATGGAAAAATGAGGCAAATTCCCCCTCAAATTAGATTGGTGAAAGCATGGTTGTAGGGTGATTTGTTTTTTTTTCTTTTCCTTGTCTTTTGGTGTTTGTTTATGCAATGGGTAGGGATTGTAGATAAAAACAACTAATGATTCCTTTCCTACATGTGCTATGGCCGAAAGCAAAGGAGGAGTGGAAGAATTGAATTGTTTTTTTTTTCTTTACTTTGTTAAAGTTAAGAATATTAAATGAAGTGGTGTAATAAACAAAATAAAAGTTGAATGTTTCCTTATCTTGTTTCTCCCCATTGTGGACGTCCAACAATTCCTTTTTTTTTGTTTTTGTTTTTTGTTTTTTTTATACTCATAATATATCTTATTGGGAGATACAAAATAGAAATATAATAATAATAATAAAAGAGTTAATTTTGCATTTTTTTGAAATAAGACATAAGATGGTAAAATTTTGTTTTCTTTTCTTTTATAAAATTTGAGGAAAATAAAATGTATTGGTATTCATAAATAATTATTTGGAAGTTTTAAAATTAAGGATGTAAAATATCAAATGTGTATTTCAAAAGAAATAAATTGGAAGTTGGTTGAGAATGTATTATAGAATAAAGTGAAATATTTGAATAGGGATTGGAATATACTCCTAATTTATCGAGGGTCCAATATTTCTAAAGTCGTAGCCAATCGATCAAGTATTAATACTAGAGGAGAATATAAAATTTCTAAGCTCAAAAATGCGAAATGCGTAATTGGCGTTGGAAGAAATAAATAATAGTAGAGTCGCGTATCATTAATAATAGGTTTGTGATACATAGCCGAATAAATAATCACTACATAACATCGTATCTCACGTTGTTAAAATCCGGGGCCTCACATTCACCCCTCCTTGAAAGAATTTGATCCCCAAATTCTCTTCAGAACAACTCTGGATATTGATTCCTCATGTCTTCTTATATCTCCCACGTTGTGTCTTCGTCTCGGTTGTGGTTTCGCCATACCATTTTAACCATCGGAATCTCTCTATTACGCAACTGATGTATCTGTTGGTCAATGATTCGGATTGGTTTCTCAATGTAGGATAAATTTTCCATCAGAGGAGGAGTATCTTGAGTGATGATATGCTCGGGATCTGGTTGATACTTCTTTAACCTCGATACGTGGAATATATCGGGCATTCCCGCATACTGTGCTGGTAACTCGAGTCGGTAGGCTAACATCCCGATCCTCTGCAAAGTCTTGTAAGGTCCAACATATCTCGGGCTCAACTTACCTCCTTTATTCGGATTGATCAATCCTTTTCATGGAGAGAGTCTGAGAAATACTTCATCTCTGACTTCAAATTCCAAGTCTTTCTCCTCTTATCTGCGTAACTCTTTTGGCGGCTCTAAGCTGTGCGGATCTGTTCCTTGAGCAGCTTGACCTTCTCTATGGCCTCCTGAATTAAGTCGACCTTTGGAATCGAGGGCAACTTTCGTTTCTCTTTTGGAGTCCATTGGTCATCAATCTCCCAGTGTAGTGGAGATCTACACTTTCGACCGTACAAGGCTTCGTAGGGTGCCATCCCAATTGCAGCCTGATAGCTGTTATTATAGGCGAACTCGGACAATGGTACGTGCGAATCCCAACTTCCTTGGAAATCCAACGTGCAGGCTCGCAACATATCTTCCAAGGTTTGAATCGTTCACTCAGACTGGCCATCAGTTTGTGGATATACTGATGTGCTGAAACTTAGCGAGGTACCCAATTCTCCGTGCAAGCACTTCCAGAATCTGGAGACAAACCTCGGGTCTCTGTCTGACACAATGTCGACTGGCACTCCATGCAGTCGAATGATCTCTCAGGTATAAATCTACGCGAGTTTCTGCAAGCTGTCGGTTTTCTTCATGGGTAAGAAGTGTGCAGATTTCGTGAGTCGGTCTACGACTACCCATATAAAGATCTAGCCTCCTCTAGTCCTTGGTAGATCCGTCACGAAGTCCATCGTTATGTGTTCCCATTTCCACTCGGGAACTCTCAACGGTTGTAATAAACCGGATGATCATTGGTGTTTCGCTTTTACTCGTTGACAAGTCCAACATCTCGCTTAGCGAACTCCGCTACCTGGTTCTTCATGTTTACCCACCAATAATTCCGTTTCAAGTCCTTATACATCTTGTTTCCTCCATGGTGTATAATGCATTTCGAACGGTGTGCCTCTACGAGGATTGTATTCCTAATCTGCTCGTCACTCGGTACACAAACTCGATTTTTTGAATCGAATAATTCCGTCTTCATGTACCGAGAATTCAGAACTCTCTCCCTTAGGTATCTTCTCTTTAAGTTTTTGAAGATGCACATTTGTTCCCTGTGCTTCCTTGATCTCGTTCAGTAGATCGGGTTTTAACCGAAATGTTAGCACATGAAATATAAGTATTGGTTCTCGTCAGATTCCAAATGTTCAGCTCTTCTAATGATTTCCACTCTCGAATCATTAGTCTGGCTAAACTCGCCTTTCTGCTCAAGGCGTCAGCTACTATGTTAGCTTTCCCGAGATGGTATTAAATATCAAAGTGATAGTCCTCAATTAACCCCATCCATCTCCGTTGCCTCAGGTTGAGGTCTTTCTAGGAGAATAGATACTTCAAGCTCTCGTGATCCTGTGAAAATCGTGAATATTGCTCCGTAGAGATAGTGCCTCCATTTCTTTAACGTGAATCTAATGTTGCCAATTACAAGTCATGTGTTGGGTAATTGGCCTCATACGGCTTGAGCCCGTGATGCATAAACGACGACTTTCTTTCCTTCCTCGCATGAGCATCGCTTCTAGTCCTTCCTTTGATGCATCACTATAGACGACAACATTTTATGTTCCTTTGGAAGGGCTAAGATCGGAGTCAGTAGTGAGTCGTTTCTTGACTCTTGAAACTAGCCTCACACTTGCCATTCCACACAAACTTAACTTATTTCTCGGGTTAGTCGAGTGAGTGGTCCGGCTATCTTAGAGGAATCCTGGATAAATCTTTGATAATATCCGATTAGTCCTAAGAAACTTTGATCTCAATTCTGGACTTCGGGTTGTTTCCATTCAACCACCTGCCCTGCACCTTTGAAGGGTCTACGGCGATCCCAAAGTGCCGATACTTATGTGTCCCAAGAATGTGACTTCACTAAGCCAAAATTCGCACTTTTGAATTTGGCATACACAACTTTGTGCTCTCGTAGTATCTCCAAAACAATCTTAAGATGATGTTCATGCTCTCCTCTAGACTTAGAGTATACGAGTATGTCATCAATGAATATCATTACGAATTGATCCAAATAAGGTTGAAAGACTCGATGCATCGATCCATAAACGCTGGTGCATTCGTCGGACGAAAAGGCATCACTACAAACTCGTAGTGTCCATATCTTGTTTGAAATGTCGTTTTGGAAACGTCTTCTTCACGGATCTTTAGTGATAATATCCTTGTTGTAAATCAAACTTCGAGTACACCGTCGCTCCTTGAAGTTGATCAAACGATTCGTCTATCCTCGGGAGGGGATATTTGTGGTAACATCTAGTCTAGATCGTATAATAGTCACTCCTTAATGTATCTTATCCGTGATACCTAAACCACAAGTCAAATTCCTTACTTAAGCTTGTGCGGCCCGTCAGGGAAGCTAAGAACCGTCATAGCTTTGAGGATATTATGTGATTAGTTTAGTATTCAAAATATTAGTTCTTCTTTGGCAAAGACTACTCGCTCGCGGTAGAGCTTCGGCGCCATTGCTTCTGCCTTCTACCTGCGTGCGTCTGCCTTCTTTAAATGCTGGAGTGCTGGCCTCCTCATTCGAGGAGATCTGTCGGGCTTGGCAAGTTGGGTCTCAGTAACTATGCTAGAAGCAACCGAAGTGAGCCGAGTGACAGGTACTTGAGAATGAATAACACAATGGTATTATCATTGATCAATATACTTAGTGATTCCCCTACTATCATTTTCCCAAAGTAATATCATTAGGTGTTTAGATCCCATAATATATCACATCCAAATCATATACTTATCAAGAGATATCCTCATTTTCTTCGAGTCTCACCATATCAGGCATTATAATCTCTAAATCACGGATTTTCTAAATCACCTAACGTCCAAATAGAGGAATATCTGGATATCTTAACACTATAACAGTCCAAGAGAGTTCAAATATTCCTCCAAGATTCAACTTAGGTAAACTAATAGTGGTACCTAATCCAAGGTCAGAGGAACCTATCATGGGTCAGCTCGGTGTTAGTTTCCATCTTACTAGCCGAGCTCTGATACCATAACTGTCACGCCCCAAACGTGACGCGACAACGATCAATCACTTAAAAGAAATAAATCAACAGATCTAAACCAAAGATACAAAACTCCAAGTAAAATAGAGTCTAAGTCTAATGCAATGGAATTAAAATAAACACGAGTACAAATTACATCTTAAAGTCCGGCGGTATCCGAAAACAACCCAAAAGATTATCCGAATTAACTTACAGTCCAACGAGAAATAAAATGAAGGAGTCCAAGAACAAATAAGAGTAAAAGGAAATGTCGCTCCTCATTACGATAGGGATTCATATATGCAAGTAGGTTCGATGTCTTCACGAACTCTTCATCTAAAGGTTAGAAAACGAGGAGGAATGAGACGAGAAATCTCGGTGGATGGGGTGATCGTGTGCAAGTGTGGCGATATAAATAGTTAATGCGAGAAAACGGTTGTATGAAAACGCGTGAGGTATGATGCATGTGTTCACACATAGTCCCAAGCGTCGTGATAAATATATTAAGTAATATACTTATATAGTTTAAGAAAGCGATTCGTGGTCACGCAGCATTATGGTTCAAGCAAGACATGGGGATTGCGCATCGATGTGTAGCGCCAATCCTATACAAGACAATTAGTGGTTGCGTCGATATGTAGCGCCAACCCATGCATTACAAGTAGCGGTTGCGTCGCATGAAGTGTAGCGCCAACCAAGCGTTCCGCTCAACTCCGGAATCGTGTGGATCGGGACAAGCGATTCCTTCGTTCTTCCTTGTAACTCCCCGTTCATGATGGTCCAAGACTGTCACCTTATTGCTCCATAGGCAAAGACAAAATCCACGTTGGAGCTAGCAAGGCTCGGATTCGTCATAATCATGATTATACCTCAAGTACTACGACCCGCTTCCTGGACAAACTCCGTCCCTCGATTGCGGGATTAGGACGATGGGGCGGAAGAGTGGAATAGAAGCCGAGCTGCCGGTTCCCCGACGTATCCACTCCGATTCGTGAGCTCGACACACCAAGTTGACTCAAGCAAGAAATTAAATACACGTTCAAGTAGTCAACCAGCAAATGAGTATATTGATTCGGGAAGCGATTCATGAAAAGTTTTCAAACATTTGCGTAAGGTAATTATGGGCGTTGGTGGAGTTATTTGGATGAAGATGATTATCGGGAGGATAAGTAATCTTCGATATCTTGAAATATTAGGTGGAACATAAGTCCCATTATAGATTCAAATCGCAAGACGGGAAGTCGCCCGCGATCGGGTGTGTCGGTCAAGCGATCCGATAAGTCAAGGGGTTTTTGAGAAAATAAAATATTTTAATTAAAAATTGAAGTCAGAGGGTCCAGGGCTGTTTTAGTAAAAGGAAAATAATTTGAGTTAGGTCATTGATAAAAAGAAAATTTACAATTTAGCCCCGTTTTGTAAAAACCAATACTTTTGGGGTTAAAAATTGAATAAATAAATATCCCGACCTTGAAACATTATGAGGTCAGTTTCTAAATTCTTAAAATTGTTCATAGATTCAGATTTTTGAAGTTTTGAGGTCGAGTTTTTATAAAATTCTCATATTGGCCCCAAATTTGTTAAAATTGCCATTTCGGACTCTAAGTTTAAAATAATTGGAACTCACAAACCGGAAGGGCTTTTAATGTGATTCCAGTTGAAAAATATCACTATGGTTAGTGGGATATTGGGACAAAAGCATTTTTAAAAGAAATAAGTTTAGGTCCCTTAACTTTTGAAAATCTCATTTTTGTCCCGTTTTGAAATAATTGCCTTTAAGGCTTTTAGGGGTCCAATTGTTATGAAATTTGAACATTGGGTCTAAGATATAATTATGTTATAGTTAAATTAGTATTTCCAGGTGCATGGACTGCATAAGTCCTGGAAATTGTATTTTGGTCCTCAAGTTTAATCTTTTACAATTTGGTCCCTCAAATTTTATAAAATTACTTTCCAAGCTCTAAACACTTGGATTTTTGGAATACACTTAAAATATGTTATTTCCAGTCCCTTAAGAGTTAAAATTTCAAATTTTAAAATTAGGGTCTGGTACAGTTTCGAAAATTGCAAAATAGCCCTTAAACTTCTAGAATTTTACAATCTAGTCCTTGGGCTTTTAAGGGTTGATTTTATTTATCTAAAAACTCTTAAAACTTTATTAAAATGTCAAAACATAATTTTTGAACTTGAGTTCAGTCCCAAAAATCGAAAATTACAGAGGGGTCCCTTAAGTTTTATTTTCTTGCAATTAAGTCCACCAACTTAAAAGTTGAAATTTAATCAATTATGCTCGACTTGTCCAGGTTATAAATCATTCAAAACATAGATTTCAAGAGTCATACACATACATATCCTTCTCATACAAAATATCATCAAGTATAACAATAAAATGTACATGTATGCCCTATTTTTCGATAAATCGCATTTTTGAGCAACACTTGAGAATTTTTCCAACTTGATACAAGAAAATATCATGCAATACATAATATATATCTCAAGTGCTCAAAATCAAAATACTACATGCATTTTTAAGTAAAACACCTAGAAGTTGAAATGATTTTTCCACCCACCTCGTAGTAGTTTCTCGGGTTGATCTAAATGTAGTCTCAAAAATTGAAATTTTCCTTCAAGCCTCTAACCTCAACTTGAGATGATGTAGGTCAGCCCCTAAACTCCAAAAATTCATATTCTTGAGTCAAAATGTAATTCTTCATGTTATCAAGAGGAAAATACTAAAACTATAATTTTCTCACCTTAATAATGTGTAGTCTTGAATTTCTCTTCAAGCTTGTAGTCAAATCTAAGTCTCTAATTCTTCAAGAAATTCCTCTGGGATTACCCCAATAAGGAAATATTCACTAAGGTTAGAATATAGAGGAGGAGTTTAGAATTTAAGAATATGAGATGGAGATGAAAACAAGAAATTCCTCTTACCTTTTTTTTTTTCTTTTGTGAGGAGGTATCGGCCGTGGAGAGTAATTATGGAGAGGAATTTTTTTTTTTTTGTTCAAGTGAGGATGTTGGAATATTGTAAGTGATAGAATGGAAAAATGAGGCAAATTCCCCCCTCAAATTAGATTGGCTGAAAGCATGGTTGTAGGGTGATTTGTTTTTTTTTCTTTTCCTTGTCTTTTGGTGTTTGTTTATGCAATGGGTAGGGATTGTAGATAAAAACAACTAATGATTCCTTTCCTACATGTGCTATGGCCGAAAGCAAAGGAGGAGTGGAAGAATTGAATTGTTTTTTTTTTTTCTTTACTTTGTTAAAGTTAAGAATATTAAATGAAGTGGTGTAATAAACAAAATAAAAGTTGAATGTTTCCTTATCTTGTTTCTCCCCATTGTGGACGTCCAACAATTCCTTTTTTTTTTTGTTTTTTTTTTTATACTCATAATATATCTTATTGGAAGATACAAAATAGAAATATAATAATAATAATAAAAGAGTTAATTTTTGCATTTTTTTGAAATAAGACATAAGATGGTAAAATTTTGTTTTCTTTTCTTTTATAAAATTTGAGGAAAATAAAATGTATTGGTATTCATAAATAATTATTTGGAAGTTTTAAAATTAAGGATGTAAAATATCAAAGGTGTATTTCAAAAGAAATAAATTGGAAGTTGGTTGAGAATGTATTATAGAATAAAGTGAAATATTTGAATAGGGATTGGAATATACTCCTAATTTATCGAGGGTCCAATATTTCTAAAGTCGTAGCCAATCGATCAAGTATTAATACTAGAGGAGAATATAAAATTTCTAAGCTCAAAAATGCGAAATGCGTAATTGGCGTTGGAAGAAATAAATAATAGTAGAGTCGCGTATCATTAATAATAGGTTTGTGATACATAGCCGAATAAATAATCACTACATAACACCGTATCTCACGTTGTTAAAATCAGGGGCCTCACAATCCATATATATATATATATATGTGGATATGATCTCTTGAGACAACCTCTTAGCGTGAGATCGTAAGGAGTAATCACAACCGCTCACATTAAATAATTGATGGATGAGATTAGAATGAATAAAATTATATTAAATATTTAATTTAATCACAAAAAGGGTACAATGTAGAATCACAATAAAATATAATTAACCTCCTTACCATTAAATACGAGTAGATAAAAATAGAAATAAATCAAACAACATCAATCACGTTCCATACATATATCAACCCACAAAAGTCGTCATCAATCTCTCAATCAAATATCTCTCTCTCTCTCTCTCATAGTTCCACCATTAATGGAAAACATAATTATCGTGACTCTACTTCATAGTTCCACCATTAATGGAAAACATATTTTGGGTGTGTTCTTGATTAGTATGATGGTTTTGTTTTTCTGTGAATTTTGGATTTTTGATAGAGATATTTGCTGTGTGAATTATGTTTTAACTGATGTATAGGTGTGTTTGCTGCTAAATGTCATGGAATTTGTTGGTAATTTGCAGAACCTCTAATTCTTGAGGGTAATTGAGTGTTTTGTTGAACAAAGTTGGTTTTTTTGCTGTATGATGCTCATTTTGGTTCAATGTAGATTATTGATTGAAAGAAAAAAAAAACAAATTTGTTTTTATCTTGCCTTTTCTATGTTGCTCAGAGGTTTTGATGATTGACTGTGTTTTACTATGCATATGGCAGTTTGTGATGGAAGTTTTATGTAGTTAAGTTTGATTGAATACTGAATTGTGTAGATCATGGATTATTATCGGAGTGTTGCCAGTCTATTGGATTATGAGTTTAGTTATGGGACTAATATTTTACTATTGGATTATTTTGTTGGAGTCGTGCTGCATTGATGAAGATTTGATGCTATTGGATATGTGTTCTCATTTTCAGTCTCCTGATTTGCTTATGAGATGTATTATAGCTTTTTGCATCATTTTTTCCCTCTTTGACAGTTGGTTCTTATTTTTGACTGGTTTGTTGATTTTTTGCATGGAATAGGGATAACTGGTTTGTTGATTTTTTCATTCAAGTGCTATATTGCTGTTGTGTTTTGGTTTCGTATATGTGAATTTATAAATTTAGCTTGCTACTCATGTCATTTAAAATTGTTTCAAACATAGGCTCCTATTCAACCTGATGCATTCCAATGCGGTTATTTTGTGATGATGTACATGAGGCAAATTGTAGAAGATTCAACTACAGACATGACTTCATTGCGATCAATGGTAAATTATATTAAAATTTGGCGTTCTCATGTTTTTTGCAAATATTTAATAATTGGAGCCAATTATAATACCTATGTTTTTTCTCACAGTTCTCAAATGTGAAGTATTCTCAAGTTCAAATTGATGAAGTGCGATCGGAGTGGGCAGAATGCGTCCAAGACCATATACATGAGTGAATAGGTATTTTGTTCATAGTTATATGCAAATTTTCATAATTATAAAGAATGCACATTCTATAATTGAGTGAATCGATTTTAATGTAAATTGATGTATATACTTCTTATTTGGAGACATGAGCTTAAATTATGTAAATTGATGTATATACTTATTATTTGCAGGCATGATATTGGAGTGCTTTGCAGTAGCGCCCTCAATGAAAGAATAGTGTAACTTTGAGAACACTTGTTAGACATTTTGTTAAACACTTGTTAGACATATTTCCGATATATTTGTTTTGTTAAACTTTTGCAGATATGTACTAGATACAATCACTTGAATGTCATGTTTTGTTTTAGTTAGCTATATGTTGTTTTCTTGTATTGTGTTTGTTTTTTGCATAATATGAAATCAAAATTTATATTACCACAGGTGAAAAAATAATAGACCCCAAATATAAAATACATTAGCCATGGTCTAAAATTACAACGGTTTTTATAGCTTGTTAAACTGTTGTAAACTTGTAATTACTTCAAAACCACAACGGATTTGATCTGTTGTTGAAATAGTTACAAAGTACAACGGTTTTAAAGCCTTGTAGAACTGTTGTGATACTTCATAACTATTAAGCAATATCACAAGTCCACCAATTATGTTGAGTCAACCAACTACAGTAATAAGGGAATTGATCAAGTCATGGCTAATATTCCTAATAAAAAAGATTGTGGGAGTAATTTACGGAATGGTGCTGATGCTCAATCTTGTCAAAATGATAAATTAGGGAAGGAATATTTATCTCCTCAATTCATGGACAATGACAGCAACAAAAAAGGAGGAATTGATTGATTCATATTTTAGCTTTCCATTCTTTGCATTATTTTATTGTAATAAAGCCTATAAATATAATAAGAGTATAGCTCTCTTCTCACGTTGAAAAGAGAACCATTCTTCACAAAAAGTCTTGTTCAGTCTCATTTTTTATGCTCATTTTTTAGTTTTCTTTATGGTATCAGAGCCTTTGTGAGACAAGAGAGCTCCTATTACAAAAACAATGACTTCCGCAATTTCTTTGAATGTTGCCAACTTTGTTACACTCAAACTCACCCCAGAAAACTATCCTTTGTGGCGTGAACAATTACTCGCCCTTGCAGAAAGTCAAGATATGGTTGGGCTTCTCACAGGAGAAAAAGATAAGCCACCCATGTACAAAAATGTCACAGCAAGTGACACTCCAACCAATGAAGCAAAAACTCTATCAGAAGAGTATGTCAAATGGCGAAAAGAAGATCGTCTTCTACGTGGATGGATCATTGGAACACTCACTGAAGAAGCTTTAGGTCTCATTATTGGCCTAGAATCATCACAATCAGTTTGGAATGCCTTGAAGGAAGCATATGCTCAAGATTCACAAGAACGCGAATTCACTCTTCGACAACAACTTACATATCTCAGAAAAGATCCAAATCAGACTTTGGCAGAACACTTGAAGAAGTTTAAAAGTATTTGTGACAGTCTTGCAGCCATAGGGAATCCAGTACCTGACAAGAATAAAGTCTACTCATTACTTGCTAATCTTGGTCCAAAATATGAGTCTTTTACAACAGCAATGCTCAAACCTCCTATGCCATCTTATTCTGAAGTTGTGTCACTCTTACAAGGCTTTGAACAACGAAACACATGGACTGAAGTATCTAATTCACCACCATATGCATTCTATGGACAACGCAACAAAAACCAACAACAAACTTACCACAATCGTCAAAACAATCAGTTCACATCAAAAGGTAGAGGTTTTCAGGCTACTACTAATAATTTTCAGAATTCAACTTATGCAGGAAATAACTCACAAAGAATTAACAATCACGCTCCACGATCACCACCTCCTGGAAAAAGACGAATGACGAACAGAGAGAGAGAAATGTACAAGAATGAGCACTGTCAGCTCTGTGGAAAGCCTGGACATATTGCCAAAATATGTTGGAGCCTACCAGAACAATCGGTAAATAATGAGGACCTTCCCCAAGCTCTTGCTGCTCTCACCATGGACACTTCAGTTGCAGATGTTGAATGGACAACCGACACTGGAGCTTCGAATCATATGACTGCACATTCAGGTATGTTACAAAATCTCAAGAAATATGTTGGTCATGATTCAGTTTTCATTGGTGACGGTTCTCCTTTAGAAATAGATGCAGTTGGGGATACTTTAGTTTCTGATGGTAAGAATGAATTATTTCTTCGTGATGTCTTACATGTACCTCAATTAACTCGAAATTTACTCTCTATTAGTCAGTTAACGACACAATATCCTTTAAATTGTGAATTTACTGACAAGTTGTTCTGTATTAAGGAACGAGCAACAGGTCGAACCTTGCTAGTGGGTCAACGTAAGGGAGATCTTTATGTTTTGTCCAGACCAAAGGAAGCACATTTCTCAAATAGACAAAACTCAGGCAGTGAGGAATTATGGCACCAACGTCTTGGACATCCACAAAGATCAACTGTTCAATCTCTACGCTCTAAGAATCTTATTCATGTTACTTCAAATAAAAAAACGGAAACTATTTGTGAAAGTTGTCAATTAGGCAAACTTAGCAAGTTACCATTTAATTTATCTCATTCCTCTAGTACTGATGCTTTTGAAAAAATTCATTGTGATATTTGGGGACCAGCCCCTATTTTATCTCTTGGCAAATTTCGATACTATGCTTGTTTTGTGGATGATTATTCTCATTATATTTGGTTAATACCCCTTCGTGCCAAATCTGATTTTATTGATGTTTACTTAGCTTTTGAAAGTTACGTGCAACGTCAATTTAATAAAAAAATTAAAAAATTTCACTCTGATGGTGGAGGTGAGTTTGTAAGTAAAAGACTAGCCTTACATTTCCAGCAACAGGGAATTGTTCATCAATTTTCTTGTCCCCACACACCTGAGCAGACAGGCATCGTTGAACGCCGTCACCGTATTATCAGAGAACTAGGAATGACTATGATCTTTCACAGTGGAGTGCCTACTTTTCTATGGGTTGAGGCCTTTACTACAGCGACCTTTTTAATCAATCGTTTGCCATCTTCCTCTATTAATTTTGATTCTCCTTATTTTCGTTTGTATGGTAACCATCCTAACTATTCTGTTTTACGCGTGTTTGGGACTCGTTATCCATATATGTGGGATATTAAGAAAAATAAATTTGATCCTAAAACAATTCCTTGTGTGTTTCTAGGATACAGTGATAAGCATAAAGGGTATCGGTGTTTCGATCCAAAAACAAGCAGAATGTTTGTCTCTAGACATGTCCTATTTGATGAGAATATGTTCCCTTACAAAACAAAAGAATCTTTGTCCTCTTCCAATGTCTCCATAACAGCTTTTCTTAATTCCCCGCTTCACACTTCATCTCAAACCTCTCCAACTGACATAGATTTAACATCTATTCCACTACCATCCAATGATTCTCATACGCATATACACACTACCTCAGATGTGTTACCAGGGTCTTCCTTAATTATTGACCACAGTCACACTCCGCAACATGATACCCTCGACTTATCATCTCAAGATCATGATATAACTACTGTGATGTCTCCTACAGTAGTAGACAACAATTTGGTCAGTGAAAATCTAATGACTGAAAATTCTAACTCCACTCATCTTTCTGAACAGGTTCAATCAACATCTCATCCTATGGTTACAAGGGCAAAACATGGCATTTACAAGCCTAACCCACGATATGCATTAACTCTTGAATGTGGTAATATACCATCTGAACCACGGTCTGCCAAAACAACACTTCAACATGATGGGTGGAGGAAAGCTATGCTTGATGAACTTGATGCATTACATCAAAATCATACATGGACTTTAGTTCCTAGAGAATCTCATATGAATATTGTAGGATCAAAATGGGTTTTTAAAACCAAATTAAAACCTGATGGAACTCTTGACAGGTTGAAGGCTAGGCTTGTTGCGAAAGGCTATCATCAAGTTGACGGTATAGACTATCTTGAAACTTTTTCTCCTGTTATCAAACCAGGTACTATTCGGTTAGTTCTTAGTTTAGCTTTGGTTCAACGATGGAATATTAGACAACTTGATGTTAAAAATGCTTTTCTTCATGGTTACATAACTGAAGATATTTATATGGAACAACCACCAGGTATGCATGATCCAAAGTTTCCATCTCATGTCTGTAAACTTCAAAAAGCTCTTTATGGCCTTAAACAGGCACCAAGAGCGTGGTTTGATCGTTTTAGTTCATTTTTGCTTAACCATGGATTTTTTTGTAGTTTGGCAGATCCATCTTTGTTTATTTTGCATTCATCACATGGCACTTTGGTCTTACTTCTTTATGTTGATGATATGTTATTGACAGGGTCTGATTCGAAATTACTTGATGATTTCATTGTACTTTTAAATTCTGAATTTGCTATGAAAGATCTTGGACCCGTTCATCATTTTCTTGGCATAGAGATTAAACGATATTCCAACACTCTCCATCTTTCTCAAACACACTATGCCCAAACCCTTCTTGAGAAAGCTCAAATGTTGGGTTGCAAGCCCATGAATACGCCTATGGAGTCTAAAACTAAGGGTCTTACTGATAATACTCCATTCTCTGATCCTACTTTTTATCGTAGTGTTGTCGGTGCTTTACAATATTTAACACTCACAAGACCCGATCTCTCCTTTAGTGTTAACTATGTTTCTCAATTTATGCAGTCACCAACAATTGCTAGTATGAAAATGGTTCGTCGTATTTTGAGATATGTCAAAGGGTCTATTACTTTAGGTTTGCATTTCACTGGAGATACTACACTTGATCTTTTTGCTTTTTCTGATGCAGATTGGGCTGGATGTCCTAATACAAGACGGTCAACAACGGGTTTTTGCACATTTTTGGGGCGAAACATCATTTCTTGGTGTGCCAAGAAACAACCGACAATTTCACGTTCGAGTACTGAAGCCGAATATCGTGCAATGGCCAATACAACAGCTGAATTAACATGGCTCACATATCTTTTACGCGATCTTCGAGTTCCTCAATCTCGCCCACCAGTACTATTTTGTGATAACTTGAGTGCATTACACATGACTGTCAATCCTGTTTTTCATGCTCGGAGCAAACACATTGAATTAGACTACCATTTTGTTCGTGAAAGAGTTTCGATGGGACTTCTTACTACGCGTCATGTCTCCTCTTCTCTTCAAGTGGCAGATATTTTTACCAAACCACTATGTAAATCCACTCTTCGTCATTTCCGCAGCAAACTATGCCTCCATCCTCGGCACACTTTGAGGGAGGGTATTAAGCAATATCACAAGTCCACCAATTATGTTGAGTCAACCAACTACAGTAATAAGGGAATTGATCAAGTCATGACTAATATTCCTAATAAAAAAGATTGTGGGAGTAATTTACGGAATGGTGCTGATGCTCAATCTTGTCAAAATGATAAATTAGAGAAGGAATATTTATCTCCTCAATTCATGGACAATGACAGCAACAAAAAAGGAGGAATTGATTGATTCATATTTTAGCTTTCCATTCTTTGCATTATTTTATTGTAATAAAGCCTATAAATATAATAAGAGTATAGCTCTCTTCTCACGTTGAAAAGAGAACCATTCTTCACAAAAAGTCTTGTTCAGTCTCATTTTTTATGCTCATTTTTTAGTTTTCTTTAATAACCACAACGGATATTAACCGTTGTCCAATCCATTGTTGTATCTCATAATTCAAAAACAAATACCAGCCGTTGTCTCATTTGTTGTCTTTCAGCATTAAAAGACAACGGATTATAATCGTTATCGCTTATTAACGACATAACGGATTGTAACTGTTGTCGTTGAGCAGATTTTTTTTACAACACCATCTACTACAACGGGTGATTATTGTAATACGCAATGATTATATCTCGTTGTCGTTGAGCCGGATTTCTTGTAGTGATATATTGCATAGATAGTTATAAGACATTGCATAGTTAGTTGTTGCTTAATGCATCATGGTTATAATACATTGCATAGTCATATTTTATTTGGTGCATATATAGTAATGAGATAATGTTAAGTTAGTTGTTGTTTGATGCATATATAATTATGAGATAACACATAGTTAGTTGTTGTTTGATGCATATATAATTATGAGAGAATTCGTAGTTAGTTATTATTTGATGCATAATTATAGTTAAACTTCTATAAATTAATAACCTTGGGACTGCCAATATTTATTAATTTAGCGAGTTATTAATTTTGCTTGTTGTCCCAAGTTGGGACCGCCCAAAAGTGTTATTTAAACGAGATTATTAAATAATCGAGTATTAAATTATCGAGGTTATCTTTGTATTTGTTGTTTGATGCGTATATAAGCGCAACACAATGCATAGTTAGTTATTGAATGATGCTAGATTGTAGTATACATATATTGCTTATATTGTGGAAACTTTTGCATAGTTATGTTCATTTTGGTTTATACGTGAACATATTGCATATTTAGGATTGATATGACGCATATATAAAATAAACTTAATAGCGAAGTTTTCATGTGATTATTCAATCCCTTAAATTACGAGTAAGTGAGCAGTCACATTTCTAAAAAAAAAGCGCCAAATAATGAAATTTCTAAAATACCCTTAATGAAGATAAATAAATAATTAAATAATTAAAAATTCGAAATAATCTCATCCATTGGTGTTGACAAATATATGGTTGGAATTGGCCTACATTGTCTTACTTACAAAGACCTCTGTCTCATTTGATCCACTCTCTCTCTCTCTCTCTCTCTCTCTCTCTCTCTCTCTCTCTCTCTGTGTGTGTGTGTGTGTGTGTATATATATATATATAATAAGCAAGTCACTTATAAATATTATCTCAACAAATTTCCGCCTAAATCATCATCTAATAATAGTAAAAATTAACTACAAAGACATGTAATGTCAAATTTGGTAACTAGTGAAGTAATCTTTGGAAAATATATGATTAAAAATCGGACCAGCACTTATATGCTCCCGGAGTCCTAGTCAAAGCAATTTCGTTAAGATATTAATCTTTAATTATATCTGTTGGAACACGTATTTTATTATGGTAAATTTATGATCTTTTTTTACACTCTTAATATTTGATTGATTGCAATCTAATTCTGTCAATATAAAAATAAAATCAATTATTGAATAATTTATGTCGGGAATTATGTAAATATTTACGGTGAATTGTCGATGTAAATTATAGTATTGAATATACAAAACTTTCAAAATTATAACATATACATGTTGATGTTACATTTTATTAAACGGAATGATAATATATCATCTTCTCAAAAACCGAATTGAATTACCATAAAAGATGGATAATGAATTCTCTAATTAAAAGTATAAAATGATATTAAAATATAAATTACTACCCCATTGAACACCGAATTATTCATGAAATAAAAATATCTCAAAGCAAATATCATAAAGTAAAACCATCTAATAATGTTACAAAACATATCAAACAATGAGAATAATTAAGTTCCTTACCATCGTTATCATATAAATAATTGATTTTTGATCGTGGTCAATTATATGTTGTTTTCACGAGTCACATCTGATAAGAGTTTAAAAATATTAGTTTGTGATGATGATAAAATAAAACTAAAAGACAAATAATGTTGTGTCTGAAAAGTATTCCAAAATTTATAATTTTGAAATGTAGTGATTTAACTTGATTTGTTTGAAGTTTGTATTGTACATTTTTATATATTCATTAACATTGTAACTCTTATATGAATGCAATTTACATGTTTTGACGCAAAACACCCCATACATTCACAAAGCAAAAGACTAGTTATGTTAAAAGCCACTTTTTTTCTTCCTTTTTGCTAAATAATATTTTTTCCACAAATTTTCCACTATTACTTTTTCGTCCATTTCCCATACAAAACAGAGTCCCAAGAAAAACCTTTTATTGTCCGTCCGCCCCTTTACTTTCGAGTTTTTATCCTCTGTGCTATAAGATGAACCGAGAAGACAAGACCGCCGCTGCCCACGGCGGCGTGCTGGTGGGGCTTCCACTGGGCGACGCCGCGCCGAACTTTAATCTCGAAAAAGCTGTTTGCAGCCACGGGTTATTCATGATGGCGCCCAACCATTGGGACCCACATTCCAAAACCCTCAAACGGCCGATTCGCCCTAGTCTCGACGATGACGAAACGTCGCTCATGGTTCACATTTCTCACCCTCCTCACTCAATCCACGCGCTTCACCTCCGTGTTTTCGGCACGCACGCTCTATCCCCTCAGCAGCAGCAATCCTTACTGGTGAGCGATGTTCTTTTTACTTTGATTTTGTTATATTTCATTGTTATTATTGATTACTTAAGGTGCCAATTTCTTATGCATTGTGTTGCTGGGCTTAGCTTAATTTCTTACTTTTGTGTTCTTATTTTATTTTATAGTTGATAATTCTTTGTTTTTTTTAGTTTCTTGGTGCAATTTGTGTTGTGTATTTGTGTTACAGTTGAGGGTTAATTACAAAAAGTACCCTTGAGGTTTGACCAAATTACAAAAAAAAACCAGTTAACTTTAAAAATTACAAAAAGTACCCCTGAAGTTTTATTGTGTCTAATATTAAACCCTTCATAAGCAAAAATATTTCAAAATACACCCTCAAATTTATAAAAATATTACAATTAGCCCATTAATTTTAACACTAAATCAAACCTCATGGGTACTTTTTGTAATTCTGAAAGTTAGTTGGGTTTTTTTTGTAATTAGGTCAAACCTCAAGGGTACTTTTTGTAATTATCCCTACAGTTAATGATGCCGCTTTAATGGTGCTGGTGGATGCTTAATGTGAAGTTTATTAAGATAAACATTTAATGGTGTACATTGTGGATCGAATGTTGTACATTGTTCGTGGCTAGACAATGTTTATGTGGCTCCTGTGTATGTCATTATTTCTTTCCTTTTTATGGTGAACTCTCTATTAGTTTCAATATGATACTACATTTGGATTTCGTATTTCTTTCACTGTTGTAGTTTGTTTGAATCACAATACTCATCAGTACATGTTACATTTGATCCCACTTTCTTGCTCCGATGGATCAATGTACAACTTTGGGAATTATTGAATTTCACGTTGTACTTAATTCTTGACTTATATTGCTATATGATTTTTCTTTTTCTGACTTGTATATTTTTTGGTTTGTTTTAATGTTTGTGCGCGTTTGCTTGCTTTTTATATTTTGGTCGAATTCATTATGCCCATCCGTCTTTTGTGCGTGCGTGTTTGGGTTTAATAGTTTGGATGAATTTTTAGAGTCAAGTGAGAAGAATGCTAAGATTATCAGAGGAAGAAAATAGGAGGGTGATTGAGTTCCATAAAATGCATGAGGAAGCGAAAGAAAGGGGGTTCGGAAGAATGTTTTGATCGCCCACATTGTTTGAGGACATTATTAAGTGCATGCTCTTGTGCAATTGCCAGTGAGTGAGGTTACCTTTCTGGTTTTTCTTTTTTTCTTTTTTAATGCATGCATATATTTGCATTGTGTAATATTTCTGTAATTAGCTTTGGGATAAATTACAATAAGAAGACAATTTGAGAGTTGTAGTTCATGTTCAATATTGACTTAAGGAATTTGGGGTAGTTAATTCCTTACCTGACTTCAAGCTACTACTAAACTGCAACAAATGGTATGTTTATATTATAGCAAATTTCTGAAAACTTTGTATAATCGAGGCATTAAAGAGTGGCACGCCTAAGCTTTTACGTTCTCAGCGTCCTCCTATTCACGAGTTGTCATGTTTGGAATACTTTGTTTCATTATGTTCATTGTACTCTTTGGTGTCTCGATTTTAATTATAATGGGATAATTACAAAAACTACCCCTGAGGTTTGGGGTAATTACAAAAACCCAAAGGAGTTTCAAAATTACAAAAATATCCTGAAGTTTGATTTTGTCTTAAATATAAGGGGGTAAGCTGTAATATCTTTACAAATGTAAAAGGGTGTTTGAAATGTTTATGCTTATGAAGGGGGTAAAGTGTATATATAAAATCAAACTTCAAGGGGATTTTTGTAATTTTCAAAAACTTCTTTTTTTTTTTTTTTTTATACTAGCTCAAACCTTGTAGTAGTTCTTGTAATTATCCCTTAGTATAATTCAAAGTTACAAGCTATTTCATTCCTTATGCAATGAATTAACCATTGTGTTTTACGGGCTTGTTCCTCCAACTGTCTCGAAATTGTTTATAGTCAAATATGGCTTGAAAATTGAGTAGCTAGGAGACCCTTTTTCTCAATAACGACATTTCATCTTTTTACTTTGCAGGTGGTCGAGAACTTTGAGCATGGCTCAAGCACTTTGCGAGCTTCAAGCTGAATTGCAACATCCGTTATCCAGTGCATCAAATGTGATGGATGAAAATGGAACTATTTCCAGTTGTCAAAAAACTGAAGCTAACCATTTCGTTCCAAAAACACCCGCAGGAAAAGAATCAAAGAGAAAGTCTGGAGTTCGTAAATGTTCAAATAATTTAGCGAACAAATACGCAGACATTTTAACAGTGGAAGATACTGAAATAAAAATCAGTAGTCCCGAAATATTAATTCCAATCATCCCATCTGGAGATGTAAAGCAGACCTCAGTAAATGTTCTTAATTTCCAGCCTTCGAAAGGGACAGAATGTAAAAAGCTGATTCTGGTTTTTTTCCTGATCTTCAGTGCTTACGAGGGACGGAAGATTACTCCGGCTCCACGATTGGAAATTTTCCAAGCCCGAGAGACTTAGCTAGGCTTGATGAGAAATTTTTGAGAGGCGCTGCAATCTCGGCTACAGAGCACGCCGCGTAATAAATTTTGCTCGGCAAGTCATTGAAGGCAGAGTTCAATTGAAAGAACTCGAATTTGTCTGTGGTACAGTCAGCTTATCCGACTATGATAAGCTGACTGAGAAGCTGAGAATGATAGATGGAATTGGACCTTACACATGTGCTAATGTTCTGATGTGCATGGGCTATTACCATGTCATTCCAGCAGATTCTGAAACTATTCGGCATCTGAAACAGGTCTATTTTTTTCCCACTATTTTCACACTGCTCTTTTATTTTATTGCCATTTCTAAAGTAACCCGTAAGATTCCTTTATACGATTGTACAGGTTCATGCAAAAGTTCCACTATTCGGACAGTTCAAGAAGATATTGAAAATATTTACGGAAAATACGCACCATTTCAGTTCCTGGCTTACTGGTGTGCAATTATGGCGAAAAGTTGTTTTCTTTTTCAACTTATATCTTCTGCTTTCCAGTTTGGGATTTAATTTTTCTTTGTTTCTAACAGGTTAGAAATGTGGCAATTCTACGAGGAACGGTTTGGAAACCTAAGTGAGGTTCCCCATTCTAGTTATAAACTCATTACTGCTGCAAATATGAGACCGAAAAAAAAGAAAGGGGAAGTAAGAGGACGAAATTATCTGTTGTAAAAGATATGCAAGATGGTTTTACTAAAAGAATGGAGGCATGATTTTTGCTCTTGGCTAATTTAAAGTAGCTATTTTACGGTTGTACTGGCGGTTTCCTGGCGTTCTGCTTATATTTATTTGTTTGTAATTGGTATGATGTTTCAAGCATGATCTTCCTATGTGTCCTTTATTCTCTTATGGAAGTTAACTTTGTATTCCTGTTGTCGTACCGTTTTGATTTACATCGGTTTGTAAACTAAGAAGCAGTGCATCTGTTAACTCCGATGTAAACTAAGAAGCAGTGCATCTGTTAACTTAAGAGGTCTTACATTTATAGCTGTCTGGAAAGTTCAGATGTAAGTGCAAAATGAACTGCCAATGAGCCCATCGTTGATCGATATATTATCGTAATGATCTGGTGTTCGCGTGACCTGCCGGATACATCGGCCCTGGTTTTCTTTGATGTGAGGCCATGTTCATCGTTGTTTCCTTTTGAGTTATAATACATTTATTGTCATGTGGGGTTTCTGCCTCTCCTATTTCAAATGGTTTTGGTCCAAATGATTTGAACCATGGTATATTATCTCAAATGATTTTCAATCTAGGCTATGTTTTAGGGTTTGGGACTTTCAAGTTTAGCATTTGTTTTTCTTTCATCTACTCAATTACATTTAAAAGCTATATAACATCAACACTTATTTATTCCATTAAGGAAAATGTGATGAAATTTGATTTGATCCATTCCTTTTTCACAAAAATTCTAGATCCAGGCATAATACCAAGAGAAAAACAGCAAAACAGCGCCTAAGCGAGGACTAATCGGGCTAGACTCCTCTTGTCAGCCTAGATTTTGTCTAATCCGTCTAGTTTCCATCTAGGTGCTAGGCCCCAACCTGCTGCCCGACTAAAGCATCTAGCGCTTTTTAGAACACTGCAAAGAAGTAATGTAACTATTTTTCACTTTATTAAGTAGTGTCATAATTTTACATAAAGCATCTTTTGGCTCTTAAATGCTTTTTACTGACTGTACTGGCAAACAGCCTATGAAGCTACATAAGATATAACAGTAAGTAAATCAAACAACAATAAGTTTGAATCATTTTACTCCCACTGATGCATAAGAGACAGTAGAACGTGCATTTACATCATCTTGCAATTCTTTGATGATCTGATTTCGCTGCACAACAGTAAAGAGGTAACGACATGTTAACCCGCATCCGAAGCATTCAGATTTTTTAGAACTATATCATATAGGGAGATGAATTATATCGAGCAGAAAGTTGAGTAATTGATATCAAATTGAAAAAATGCGTGGATGAGCACCTGCCAAAGAATGCGATCGATCTTAATGTGTTATTCACTAATACTATTAGAAGCTAAGATGTTTTTGCGAAAACACTCTAAAATTGGCAAAAGTGCAAAATTAGTCATGTAACTGTAAAGCGGTAGCGAAAAAGGTCCTGTAGAATCACGTAGTACAAAATGTCCTAAACCTATAGAAAACTCTCGATTTTGGTCCTGTAAAATACACAGTTTGCAAAATAGTCCTGTAACTATATGAAAATATCAATTTTGGTACTAATCTCACCGGATTTAATCACGTGAGCGCACATTGGTGAAATTAGGACTGAAATTGAGATTCATAGTGCGAATTTAAAAAAACGTAAATTGAGTCCTTTTTTCATTGGAAATTGAGAAATCAGCTGGAAATCACCGGACAAATGATTATCCCGTCAAAAGGGACTCAACTTGCGAGTTTTTGCATTGCAGTTTTTTTGTGTGTGCAAAACAAGGTTTTTTGGGGATGAGTTTTGCCGATCCTCTTCAGTTACAGGACTAAAATGACAATTTTGCCCTCAAGGAAGCATGCTAAAGCACAAGGTAGACAATAGTATTACTCCTTAAAGAATCTAACCTCAGTCCCTCGCCTCAGGTGGCGCATCAGGCTGCTTTCCAGGCATAGCACCTTGAAATGCAGGGTGCTCTTTGTATGACTCATTAATCTTTGCCAGAATAGGGAATTCATTCTGCATTGTTGATACGCAGAGTTATCAAGATTAATATCCCGGGCTTCCGGCTTATGCAAATACACATACATGATAAATGCAAAGTAATTAAATCCCCATGGAAAAATGGAAAGATGCAGTCTACAGGAAAGAAAGGCGTGTCTGGTGTTTAAGACATTAAACATGCGAAATCCTGAATTCAAGAGGTGAAAACAACATAATGCATGTAAAACATCTTTGAAGGACTGAAAGGTATAGGGCTGATTTTGTACACATGCAAGAATCACAAAAATAGCAGACTTCCTTTCCTCAAAAAAAAAAAAAAAAATAGCAGACTTCCGGGAATATGCAGATGTATAGATTAGAAATTAGGGTTAATTACAAAAATACCATTGAGGTTCAGTCTAATTACAAAAAACTTGACTGACTGTCAAAATTACAACTACCCTTTGATGTTGTTTCTATATTACAAATTACACGCTCAAGAGGGGTATCAAGGGGTATTTGTAATTTTGAAAGATAAATGGAGTTTTTGTAACATTTGTAAGGACAAGAATTTCACAATATAATTCATGCACTAATTGCCATCTTTATTTAATTTAGGAGGCATCGTCTACATTTATGTCAATTCCCAAGTCTCTACCGCTTACTTTAGTGGTGGAGACAAACATGTAATCTAAAACCACCCAAGAAATTATTTGATTCATACAAATACTTGAAAAAGTGCAGATGAATCTAATCAACTGACAGAAAAAGATTTTTCACTCGTATTAGAATCTTATGAAATTGCCCTAAGAAGAAACAATGGACTCCCATATACATGATCGATTTTCAAAGTAGGCTTACCATGTCAATATTGAATCTTCTGACTGCACCATCAATCTGAGGTGCCAAAAACAGATCAGCCTGCAGATTTTTACCAAGTAATCAGCCATTTTTCACTTCTAGCAGATAACATGAATAATCCAATACAAGAGACTGCCAAACTGGATTTCCCAATGGTTTATGGGAAGACGGTCCTATATGACACAAATTACATTTTACAATACTGTATAGTACTGACATTTTTATCATAGACTGCTAATATTAAGACCCTAAACTTAGAACAAAGCTTATATAAAAGATCTTATAAGCTCATACATCTAAGATGTTTTAAGAGCTTATAAGATGTTAGAACTTATTTCGAAAATAAGTTGTTGAAATGTTTGGTTAAAATAAAACGGTGGAATGTATAAGATGCTAGTAATGGCAGTTTTGTAATTAAAAAGGTCAAGACCAACAATGTTTATTAAAATAATATCTAATTTAGAAAATAAGTTGGGATCCCCGCCAATGGCATCTTATTTTGGGAGCTTATAAGTTCTTTTTGAAAAAATTACCAAAAACTTTTTGAGAGCAAATAAGCTCTCAAAAATCTTATAAGATGTTTTAATAAAGCTTATAAGCTCAGCCAAACACGCTCCAACTTGTGTCTAAGTGAACTAGGAGATAAGGTTATAATCTTTCGAGTCACATTTCGATATTCAATATAGGATTCCAAGAAAATATATCTAAAGTTGCATTTGGATGAAAGGATTTGGATTTGAGGGAAGGATTTCAGTGACTCCATGGATTTGAAATCCACCAGAAATGACTCAAAAAAACAGCTCAAAATGAGAGCCCATGGATTTGAAATTCATTGTATCCAAACAAAATCGGTGGATTTGATATTATGGATTTGAATCCTTAACTTCAAATCCATCAATCCAAATGGAGCATAAAACAATTGATCTAGATAAAGTATGAATTTGAAAAGTAACAAACCAGGAAAGCTTCATCTCCCGTAGCATACTTCCCAGCATGGTTTTCCAATAGCTTCTCCAGAGCTGCATTGTCACTAGGAATCAAATAAATGGATTCTTGCTCTTAAAACAAAAATGCCATTGCATGAATACAAATACAACTTTTTACTAAAATTTCGAGAGAGTGCCTACGCCTGAGCATATATTGACTGTTCAAGCTCATATTAGCAATATTTGTGACCCAAAAACTAGTTCCGTCATTACAATAGGAACTTTCAAATAGTTAAAAAAAAAAAAAACATAAGAAATTCAAACACCTAGAATGATATTGAACTGACATCATACTATCTATACCAGTTTTGTTATCGAAGCACTTCTTTCACCATAGTAAAAGCAATCTACCTGCAGCATATGCCGTTCAAGTTGTGTATGTATAAGATCTCAAAACTTTAAGATGCCTTGTATCTGGATCTAAATTATGGTCTGGCTGACACAATATTGAAAAAGAAAATAAATGGGCAGATAGCTGCGCAGGCAAAGGCAACAAGCAACCTTTTTATAATCCTAATTTCCTTGGGGTTTTTGTCTTTGCTGATCAACATAAGTTTCATTAAGCTGAATAAGGTAAATTTGTATGTGCATCTATGATTTTCATTCTTCATTATGGATCTTTTTCCCAAATTATGTGTCATAAGGGAAACTGATCATTTCAACATTTCAAGAACTTCGAATGCGAAGGCATACAGTGGCGGATGCACATGCAATCTAACTGTACCCCCAAATTAAAAAATCCAACAATATTTTTAGTGAAAAAAATTAATAATAAATTTGTACCCCCATTTTTACAAAAAGAATTAGAAAATTCAAATAAAACAATACAAATCCCCACAATAAAATTTCAAAAAATTAAAAGATTGACTTAATAACTTGAATATATTAACCATGGCAAAAGTCAAAATCTACAAAACTAAAAATATCAAAAAACAAAAATCTAATAATATCAATAATGTTACTAAAATTGTGTTTTGTTGTCTCTTATTTTATTAATTATTCTAATTATTTCTTTTATATATGTATTAATTTTTCAAGTAGGATTACATGGTCAATTTTTACAAATTTTTAAATAGCGTTTTGTTTTATGACTTTAAACTTTAAACAATATATATGCAATTTCTTTTTTAAAAAAAATTATCGTACCCCCATTTAAAAAATCCTGGATCCGCCATGAAGGCATACGAATATTAAAGACTGAAATTCATCTTCATGACAAAAATTTAATGAAGTGAACTGAAGTTTTACATAAACAGTCAATTGATATCTATAATGATATTATGGAGATACTCTAAATCTCCTTAGTGACCTAATAGAGAGTAGATGTAGAAGGGTAAGGTTTTCTCATGAATTAATTACATATAATATTTAGAACTCATTTATCTTGTAATAATAGGTAATTTTCCTAATTACACCGATACTTTAGACAAGGTAGCTCCTGATGAATGGTTGGAGGACCACATTAGTATATCATGCAGAACTTAAGTTGACTGATCCAATAAAATTGTCGTCTTAAGAAAGATAGAAGTGACAAATGACATGATAACATGACCATTTTTTGATAATCGTTCGTTCATATTATGTGAGCCTTATTTTAAAATCATACCTATACTTTCTTGATGTCAAGTTATAATTGCTATTGGCTGAACTATACCAAGATTTCATGAATAAGACCATATGTCACAATATTGAACTATTTAATGAAGATGTCATTTGTGCCTGTGATCAAGTAAATCTGCACGGACTTACGATCAAAAATTCAATTAGAAAATGGTTATTAGTATTACTCCTAATTTTCATATGCCAGAAAGGCATTATGGTCAAAGCTTACCAGCAAACCCGGTTTTTATATGATGATGAACCCAAGCAAGCATCTCATCAGGGCCAAGTTTTTCCTTAATATATCCCTGAAATTTTAGAAGTAAAGAGTCATCTACCTTTTTTGTTCATATAGTGAAAATGACATTCACATCTGAATCAACCATTTTTCCAGTTGAAGAAATGGGTTGGAAACTTGGAATCAAAAGAGTAATTATACACTCACAATGACAGGTAAATTCTGATAAGGCTGTATGTTTGCAGAAACAAGAACTGCTGCCTATATGAGCAAGACAAGGAGACAGTTAGAACCAAGAATAGACATCAAAACAATATGAAGAAGTAGTAAAGTAAGTAAGCTTGTCAAGAAAACTAGGGAGCTGAACTTTAATTAATGAAATATTAAATGCAGCAGCATACCAATATTATCATCCAAAGACATTGCAGTGGATAAAATACAAGCTAGTTAGGATAACTAAGCACATGCAGTAAAAATATCCGGTCCTCTTTCAACAGAGGCCCAACAAACACTTACAAAGATGGAACAAAGTTCACTTTGCTTTTCCCATAATTATTTATAATGCCTGTTCTCTTGATTGAACATTTTAGAGCATTCAACCAGTTTTAGGGAGGATGAAATATAAGCTTTGGCAAACAATGCCATGAGTAAGTAATAGCAATGAAAATTCTTTAGCTAATCTGAAAAAATAAATAGCGTCCATATATTCTGAAAGTTATTCTTATAGTAGTTAGGGTTAATTACAAAACTACACTTGTTGTTTAGCCTAATTACAAAAAACATCCAGTTATCTTTTAAAATTACAAATACCCCTTGATATTTATTTTAATCTTACAAATTGCTTTGCACCCTCAATGCATCCTCAAGGTAGGGAATTTGTTAGGTAAATACAAACCTTAAGGGGGTATTAGTAATTTTGAAAGATAACTGGAGTTGTTTGTGATTAGACTACACCTCAATAGTAGTTTTTGTAATTATCGCTAGTAATTACTAATTATTATCGTTAACAAATGCCTTTCCAGAAAAGTGTCACTACTCTTACCAAATCCTATCATTAACTAATATCTATGTTGTGACCAAAAGCAGGCGACTCACTAGTGCCACTCTCTTCAATAACTCATTACCTATTGCAAAACAACAATTCCGTCTGTGAAACACACAGTCTATGGATTTTGGTCTCTGTTAAAGTAAATAATGCAAACATAAATAGCACAAATCATCCGACAAAGTTTTGTTAACCTGGTAATTCAGGGCCTTCTTCTGAAGATCCTGAGGCAACAATGGATGTTGAGGATACTTCTCTTCTAAGTACTGCACATTACCAATTATTCATCACTCAATAACCAACAATATAATGTAATCCAAACATTAAATTTATACAATACATCAATTTTCATATTAGTAGTGTTCTCATTACTGAAGAAACTTGCCAATAAGATTGCGAAAGAGTCTGCAATAACAGTATCACCATCGACAAGCACTGGTACGTATCCAAGCGGATTAAGCTTCAAAAACTCTTAAGTCCCCAAAAAACATGCCAAAATACGTTATGCAAAACATATTTCATAATCAAAATGAATTTATGCTGCATAAAATCCACTGAAAAATCAAAGATAAATAAGAGTATAAAGAAAAGCATCAAACCGGGAGATTTCTGTTCTCCTTTGAGCAAGTCAACTGCTATGTACTCATATTCCAACCCTGTTAATTTCTCGACATTCCAATAACCGATTATTGGTAAATTAGGAAGAACTGATCCAAAAAAAACTTAAGAATCGAACGAAGAACAGTACCTTTCAGATTGAGAGCAATTCGTACGCGGTAAGAGCAAGAGCTCCGCCAGTAGGAATAGAGCTTAAGCTTCTTTGGCTCCTCGACATCGCCGCTTGCCTAATTTCAATAATCGAACTTTCAATATTCTGCAGAAATTCTTCAAATTGATAGGAACACAAAAGGGCAGAGTTTGAGAGATTCACCATGATCAGACTGAGTTTAGACGAAGAAAAATAGTATTGCCTTTCTATGTATGATTGAACTGAAACTTTATTAGTGGAGACTGGAGAGTGTGTGTATATATATATATATATTTTGTGCGACTTTGGTGATTGGTCATTTCAAGAAAGAGAAGACAAATTTGGTGTATTATCTGAAAAAATAAAGGACGAAATTAAATTTAGTCATTAACTATTGGGAGTTTGCATTTTTGTTCCATCAACATTCACGAGAGGTGTCAAACGGCCGGCGAACCAAAGCAAAAATTATGGTCAAGTTGGGTTGGGCCAAATAGTAACCGTGCAGCTATTTCTGGCTCATTACCAACCTAAGAAATATATAGCCGGTCCGGCCACTTTATCGGGCCGAGCCACAACCGATCGCTCTAACATTCACCATATAAATCGGGAAATCGGACGGTAATATAGTGGTTTAAAATTCTCATGTCCGGACTAAAAGTTTGGCCTGCGATTGGATAAGAAATAGATTCCATTTTGTTCATTTGGATTTTTTTTTTTGACCAAACTGTTAGATAAATGTTTTTATCAAGATTTTGATGATTATGCTTAAATGAGTTTTTATACCAAAATAATGATAATAAATGTTGTCCAAATACTCATAAATGATTTAAAATATTTTGCTAATTTTTGGAGTATTTCTTAGAATTTCTTTTTGATAAAAATGGACAACACTTTTGATGGTTTTGTTTAAATTGGTTTTTACACCAAAACTATGTTTATAAATGTTGTCAAAATACTCCCAAGTGATTTAAAATGTTTTACTAATTTTTTGGAGTATTTCTTGAAGTTTATTTTTGATTAAAATAGGACAACATTTAATATGAAGGTCGGCCAGTCATACATACATCGGCCGTGCACTGAAGAACTCAAAATTGAAACATAACTCACTGGGTCAAGAAAATCGAAGAGAGGGACCGATCAAGGAGGCCGACGGCCGCACTTAGGCTAGACGGCGATCACTCCGGTCCTTCCGAATCGGCCAGGTCGACCCCCCGACGACTGCACTGGATCGCACTAATTTTTTCAAATGGTCGAAATCTTCAACAGGGCAACCGATCGCCTATGCTATTTTGTAATGACAAAGTTATCTTTGTTTGAAATTTTGACAACAAGATTTACTTTTGATTTTTGTACAATATTTCTACATCTTGTGATCTTCTTTTTTGTAGACAAAAGTGAAGATAGATGAGCCTATGTTGGGAGCATATGTTGGTGAAGACTTCCCTATAAATAGAGGATGAATTGAAGACACAAGATACAACACATACAAGCAAAACACACAATAAGAAATCTGCAAATTGTTCAAGCTTTCATTTTTATATTCTTGTTGTAATAGCCTAAATACTTTCACTTACACATCTTTGAGGTCTAAGCTTTTTTATTCTTGATTACACTTGCACTCAATCTTTGTATTGGTTTCATAGAGTTGTAATCTTGAATTTTGTCCATCATTCAACACAAGACATCCTTGTGAGTATTCTTGTGGTAAGAATACACTGGGTGATCTAGGTGATAGGTGTGTCAAGAGTGTGGTGCTCTTGAGGTGTTGAAGAATTTGGTATTCTTCAAGATTGAAGATTGTGGTGATCTTCAAAGGTGCCGTTGAAGGAAGATTGTGGTAATCTCCAAAGGTGGTGTTGAAGAAGAGTGTGGTGCTCTTCAAGGTGTTGTAAGTTGAGTTTGTATTAATTTTGGTAATTAATAAAAAAATTCTTTTTGAAATCCATCCTGGATATCTTTGGGGTGGTAGAGGATTAGGCCCTAGGTGGGTTGAACCTCTATAAATCGGCGTGTGTTGTTTACATTCCGCTCCTTTGTTATTATCTTTGAGCATTCGGTTCAAAAAAGAGGGTAAAACCAAAAAGATGGAGATAATTTATTCATTCCCCCTCAGATTATCGTAGTCGCTTGGACTTATAAGTGGTATCAAAGCCAAACTCTTTGGCAAGCTCGTTTCACATCGCGAGTGAAGAGAAAGGATCGTCGACTCGAACGAAGCTCATCTATCCCAAGCACTCCACCACAAGCCACCTCTATTTGATTCCAAAAATTATATATTTTGGAAAGAAAGAATGGAATGTTATTTACAAGGTTACGGGTTCGATATTTGAAACATCGTCATAAATGGAGAATCCATTCCGATGAAAGACACACCACACACCTCCAAAGGCTTCAAAGAGCTCAATGATGAAGAGAAGAAAATCATCTCCTTAAACGGTAAAGCTCTCAATATTTTGTATTGTTCATTTACTAATTTGGAATATGAACATATTGAAGGAATTCGATCGCACATGAAGTATGGCAAAAATTAGAAGCCATCTATGGAGTATTTGCAAATGAAAGAGTCAAACAAAAGCATCTACTTCTCAAATGGATACAAGTTCAAATCTAAGGAAAAGCTTTTTACAACTTCCAACTATGAAGTAATCGAACAATGTTTTATGGGCATCGAAGAAGAAAACGAGGTATGTCTTAAACCTCTACTTCATATGATATTGTTATTCAAAATGATTATAGTAATTTGCAAAATGATTTTGATGATCTTCAAAATGAATTCCAAAATTTACTTGTTAAGTACAAAAATTTGAAAAAGGAATTCAATGTTTTGAAAAATGAAAGGGATAGTTTATTTACTTCCTATGAATCACTATCATGTGCTCACACCACCACTCTTGGCAAGGTTAGAAACCTTGAGAAAGAAAATAGTACTCTTGTTGAGGATATAAATTGCTTGAAAATTGATTTATCTAAATCCAACTTAGTCACGGATAGAATGACCAATATTGTTGATTGTTGTGATAATTCAAACTAGAACTTGATCATAAGCCTGGTGTCAATCACATGAAAAAGAATCAAGTCTCTAAGAACGTTGGTTATTATGCTCCTAGAATTATTACATGTTTTTATTGCGGTAAAAAGGGTCATACGGCTAATACTTGTCGGGTAGAAATAGCTCTAATCATTATTGGAGACCTAAAAGTCTCAAAGCTAATCCTAAAGGACCCAAGCATTTGAGGGTACCACAAAATAATATTGTATTAGGTACCGTGAAATAATAATCGGAGAAAATTCATACGCCAAGAAGATATCAAATGACCAATTCATTTGATCAAAGGAGAAAACATTTTCAACAAAGCCAATTTCCAAGAAAAGGATATAATCAAAAATGGGAAGAACAAAATCCTTGAAATGGCAAAAACATCATCAACAAGATGATTTTCAAAGAAAGAGACTATCAACAATGGGAATGACAAAAATCTTGGAAATGGAGTAATCAAAGGAGCCATCATCAACAAAGTGACTTCTCGGGAAGATATCATCAACAATGGGAACGGCACAACCCATGGAAATGACGTAATTGGTAACCCGTATCTCCCTAGTTAAATATGCATTTTATTTTGTTATTATGCATGTTTTTATTTGTGTCTTAATTGCAAAATGAGTTTTCAAGTATTTTTTTTTAATTAAGGTCTTCTATATATATTTGTGCTTTTAAAATATTTTTGAAAAAAGACCTTATATGACGTTTTTAAAACTCTGTGCATTTTTGTAAACTAAAGTGTGTTATCATCTCTTATGGATTTTTATGGCATGAGCTTGCCTGTGATATCTCTTAGCCTACACTTTTATCATTATGATTTGCACTAGATTTGTTTTAAGTAGTGTGTAGGATTTACATATTTTCACAAATGGCCATTTACATCATTATTTGTCAAGAAAGGCATAAATTATCGAGGTACGTTTACTTGTGTTATTCTTACTCTTATAGACTCGATATATGTATTGTCATGTGTCTATGTGCTTGTTTTTCATAGTATTTCATACAAGTGCCATTAAGAGGACTTTTAGATTATTTTTTTAAAAGGCACTATTGCACATATTTGCTTTGTTCAAATACTTCTTTTAAATGAGGTTTCAACTATATGCTATTGATTATTTCAAATTTCAAAAGAGACCTTTTGTAGCTTTCTTAAGCTTATTTGAACTTGCATGATTATTCAACTCTTGATGATCTTCTAAATGCATAGTATGTGTTTTCTTGCTTCATGGTCTATATATATAGTGTCTATCTCTGCTATGCTCTTTATGCAAGATATTTTGTGATTGATGATTGAGACATGTTTTTACACTTGAACTACTTTCTCTTGCTTGTATAAGCGATCGGTAATGAGTTTGTCAAGTTGTGTAGATGAGAAATGAAGTACTCCAAATATTAGTTACCTCAAAATATTTTGGATGTAAATGTTCTATTATGAACACCTTAGATCAATTGGATGCCCTATGATGATAGTGATGAAGAAGACAAAAAGGGTATTCCGGAACAAACTCGATGACCAAGGCAACATTGGTCGAACTAAGGCGAGGTTAGTAGCTAGAAGGTATTTCAGAAGAAGGTAATTAATTTTGTTGTAACACTTGCAGACTCATAGCACATTTAGTAGCTATTTGCATTTTACTTGCCCATTCTTGTTTTAAGAAAATTTCAAGCTTTACCAAATGGATGTTAAATCCAATTTCTCAATGGTTTTATTCAAGAAGAAGTCTATGTAAAACAACCTCCGGGGTTTAAAATTTTCTAGGCCAAATGATTTTTATAAAAGACCTTGTATGGTTTAAAACAAGTACCCATGTATGGTATGATAGACTTAGCTATTTTTGCTAAATGATTTTACAAGAGGTAAAGTTGATACTACTCTCTTTGTTTTTTTTTTTAAAAAAGGCAAGATTGTTTACTTGTGCATATTTATGAGAAAATTTTTGGTGCTACTAATAAATATTTGTGCAAGATATGTTTTTCTAAGTTGATACTAGGTGAGCTTGAGATGAGCATGATGGGGACCTCAACTTCTTCCTTGGACTTCAAATTAAGCAATGCCAAGAAGGAATTTATATTTCTCAATCAAAATATACAAATGAGCTTTTGAAGAAATTTGGCATTGAAGAAGGAAGAACGTCTCTACCCTAATGGCAACAAACGTCAAGATTGACAAAGATGAATAAGGCAAGTCGGTTGATGAATCCAAATATCGAGGTATGATTTTACTTTATTTAACCGCAAGTAGACCGGATATTCTTCATGCCGTATGCTTATGTGCTCGTTTTCAAAGCAATCCCAAAGAATCTCATATGAGTCTTTGTTAAAAGGATTTTTCGATATTTGAAAGACACTATTCAATATGGTTTATTCTATCCAAAGAATGGAAATTTTTCTCTTAAAGGTTATAGTGATTCGGATTATGCGGGAAATATTGATGATCGGAAAAGTACTTAGGATCATGTCAATTTCTAGGTGATTGCCTAGTTTCTTGGTTTTCAAAGAAACAAAATTGTGTTTCACTTTCAACGGCCTGGCGGCTTCGAATATATTTCCGCAACATTTTGTTGTACACAACTTCTTTGGATGAAACAAACCTTAGCGGATTATAAATATTCTTTTGAAAGTGTTCCTATCTTTTGTGATAATATATCCGCTATAAACATTGCTTAAAACCCGGTTCATCATAACCGTACTAAACATATTGAGATTCGACATCATTTTCTAAGGGATTGTGTTTCAAAACGAAAAATTGAGATATCTTTTGTACCATCTCAAGATCAATTAGCGGATATTTTTACAAAACCGCTATCTTCCGAGACTTTTGCGTCAATACGAGCTCGGTTAGGCATAATACATATTGAATGAGGTCTATGATTGCATTTTGCACGTTTTTAAAACTTAGGGGCGAAAAATCGGATTTTGGTTAAAAACTCGGATTTTGGAAAAAAGAGAAAGAACATCTTTGGTTGGGGAAGGATGACGGTCTCCCATGACGTCGGCCGCCGCCCACCCCAACACGGCCGCCCTCACCATTTTATGGTTTAAATCGTTTCATTTTTCGATTTGGCCACCATTTTGGCTCATGTTGTCTATTTTTCGTTCTCTACGCACTTTTCACACAAATTTCACTTCAAATTTGTTTTATTGCATACATTTTATATGTTGAATTTCTTGAGGCTCGATTATCATCATCATTGTTCGTCTTTTAGGTTAGATGGTAAGAATTTCTCCTTTTAATCTCAATTGGGTTGAACCCTTGAGAATGTGCTTGTATCTTGATATATTGTTGAAATTCTTGTATTAATATGTTGTTTATGATGATTGATGATGAATGTATATTGTGGTATTGAAATTGGTGATGAAATTTTTGGCTTAAACGAATCCCAAATGCGTTATATTTCTCTTGTTTTATTCAATGCACGCCAAGTGTTCGACAAAATATTTCAATGAAAAATTCATCACCTACATGATTCTCTTGATTTGAAAAATCTTATAAGTTTATAGAGATCATGTTTTGTCAATCAAATGAGCTTTTACAAATCAAATGAACATTTTTTTCCCTTTTATTCGAATTTAAGCTTAAATGCTCAATATGTTCGATAAATCTATAAAATTGCGCACTTTGATATAATTGTATGATGTTTTTATCGTGCTAACATTATTTTTGATGATTCCAAGGGGAGAAACAAGAAAAACGCTCATAAGCTCAAAGAAGCATAAATAAGCTCGCAAGAAAAGCTATTAGCTAAAGCTCTTAAAAGCCAAAAGCTATGGATTATACTTGGTCCATGTGATGTATTATGGACTTTTATACTTGACTAACTATGGATTATACTTGGTCCATGTGATGTATTATGGACTTTTATACTTGACTAATGATGCTTTTGTGACGGGAGGAGCTTATAAGCTCATGATATTCAAGCTTAAGTTGTAAAAGCTAAGCTTTAAGCTTTTAGTTGTTGCTTGTATACTTGTTCTTGATATGCATATTGATAGGGGAGCTTGTGCAAAAAATGATTTTAAAAATCTTTGCTCATATCCTTGTGTATTTGTACTTATGATAAATCTTGCTCGTAAGGGTTTGATGTTTTAGACCGGAAAATTGGTTTTGTTTTAAAATCAACTTCCTAAAATTGTTTTGGTTTGTAATCATCAAAAAGGGGGAGTTTGTTAGATAAATGTTTTTATCAAGATTTTGATGATTATGTTTAAATGAGTTTCTATACCAAAACAATGATAATAAATGTTGTCCAAATACTCCTAAATAATTTAAAATATTTTTGCTAATTTTTGGAGTATTTCTTAGAATTTATTTTTTGATAAAAATGGACAACACTTTTGATGGTTTTGTTTAAATTGGTTTTTACACCAAAACTATGTTTATAGATGTTGTCAATATACTCCCAAGTGATTTAAAATGTTTTTACTAATTTTTTGAATATTTCTTGAAGTTTATTTTTGAAAAAATCGGACAACATTTAATATTGAAGGTCGACTGGTCGCCCTATACATCGGCCGACTGAAAAACTCAAAATTGAAACAGAACTCACTGGGTCAAGAAAATCGAAGAGGGGGACGGTCAAGGTGAGGCCGAGGTCGCACCCGAAGCAGGCGACTTGGTCGCACCCCGTCGACCGATCGACCCCCGACGACTGTGACTGGATCGCACTAATTTTTTCAAACGGTCGAAATCTTCAACAGGCAACCGGTCGCCCTATGCTATTTTGTAATGACAAAGTTATCTTTGTTTGAAAAATTTTTGACAACAAGATTTACTTTTGATTTTTGTACAATATTTCTACATCTTGTGATCTTCTTTTTTGTAGGCAAAAGTGAAGGTAGGGGAGCCTATGTTGGTGAAGACTTCCCTATAAATAGAGGATGAATTGAAGACACAAGATACAACACATACAAGCAAAACACACAACAAGAAATCTGCAAATTGTTCAAGCTTTCATTTTTACATTCTTGTTGTAATAGCCTAAATACTTTCACTTGCACATCTTTGAGGTCTAGGCTTTTTGATTCTTGATTACACTTGCACTCAATCTTTGTATTGGTTTCATAGAGTTTTAATCTTGAATTTTTGTCCATCATTCAACACAAGACATCCTGCGAAGACCTGCGAAGTGTTGGTGGTGCATGCACCTGAAGTATGAGCACACACGGCGTGGTGGGTAAGTTATTTAAATGATTTTACAAGTGTTTTATTGTATAATTAGACTTACTTTATTGTATATATAGGCTTAGTTTGTTGTATTGTTAGTTATAATCTTAAGTTTACATAAAAGCTTATTTTGATGTATAGTAGTGTTTGTTTGTTGTATCGATAGTATAATTTTGTTGTATATTTAGACATAATTTGATGTGTAATAGTATTTTTAATTGATTTGTTTTCATCAGTTTTTAATTGGTTGTTTTTGTTATCCTTTGTGATCGCTTTGTTCTCCAAGTTCTTGCTTGCTCGAGGATGCTACCAATCGTCCCGGTCGTTGAAAATTCTAATCTGTTGAGGGTTGCAATGCCTTGGAGAGACGAAGAGAATAAGATTGACGTGGTGTGTTTGCAATGCGCCACATGGAAACGATATGGGGGGAGGGATGCGAATCGGGATGCGGGTCTTGAGAAGGGAAATACTACCTTGCTTAATAAGTCGAGGACGCTTATATCGCTACCGCTATCGTCGAAGACGATATCAATTTAAAGAGACGGCGTGCGCAGGAGGCTAAAAATTCTCGATTGGCAAAAAAGTGCTGGGACTCGACTTGTATTTTAATCCAAATGGTTTTGGGAATTATGAATGATAATCTAGTTTTTGTGTATTTTGTTTATATCCCATGAAGTATTGTAGTAGTTTTGACCGCTTTAGTGGTTATGGGTTTTAATGGAAATTTGTATCTAGATTTTTAGCCCGAAAAGATGAAAACAATTTATCTTTAAATGAAGTTAGTTTTTATATTCGATTGTTGCAAATGAATTGGTGTTAAATATACAATGTATTATTATAAAATATGGTGCATGTATTGGCTAATTGAATAGTATTGTCATTACGAGCAAAGCAAATATATAATATATATACATCATAAGGAAGCTAAATATACAAAGCAAAAATACGTTAAATATGCATTATTAAAATATACAAAGATAAAACATGTATAAGTGTACAACTCGAAACCATTATGTGCACAAAGATAAACACGATAAACACAAAGAAAGACACATTAAACATGCAAAGATTAAACATATAGCATAAAACATGTATAAGTGTACATCATTAAACCATCATGTGCACAAAGATAAACACGATAACCACACAAAGAAAGAATCTTTTTGATATGCGGGGTATAAAAATCTTGTCATATATCAATCGAATCATTGCAAAGCGTCTAAATTGTTTAACAAAAACCGAAAAGTACATATTGTTATGATTGAGTAATGATCCGTTTGGGGCAGTCCTTTATTATGTGTCGTGACCTCACCGCACGCCCCACAGCGTCTCTTGAGCTTTGTGCTTGCTTTGATAGCTTTCTCCTTTTGACTTTGTAATCGACTCTTCAACCGCTACCACTCCTTTATTTTTTGCTTGTTTTGGCGGTAACAACGTGACATCTACATTGGATGTGGATCCACAATACGTCTCGAGCACCTTTTTCTTGTTCATTTGTGAATTTTGTGGTTCGTTGTCTAGAACATCATGTCCTTTTGTTCGAGAGATTAAAACCGAAAATTCCTTCAATTTTTGTATGTTCCTCGCGCCATTCCTATGCAAAGAATGGAAATCCGACCAAAGTTTGTTCATAGTTGCGTTTTCCTCCTCTCCACCAAGAAATTGGTATAGCGTCCATTATTGGCCACAAATGACGCTGTTTTGTCCATCTTGTAAGCGGTGTTTCTCGGGAATAATCGACATATCTTTGAAGACTACAAACATATCTTTGGCAAATTAGACCATGTTGTTCAAACATTTTGCACGTGCATTTGCCTCCTTTTCGGCTATCTTTAGAAAACAATGTATGTTTGTTTTGTGGCGCCCTTTATTGTGTACGAGCGATTATCATTGTTTTCATTTATTCCAACTACGTGCACTCATAACATCCGCAATTTGCTTGCTTACCTCTCGAATATATTGTTCGTGTATACGCGATTGCAAAGATGTTCTTCAATATGCAAAGGTGTCTTGCATTTGGGCACATAGCTTTCTGATTCATTGTTGAGCTCCGTCACGTGTCGTTGTGCTTCCATTCTTGTTGTCAAAGTGCATAAAGAATTCCACCAAATTCACTTGAGGATTAATGAATGCTCCGAACCAACTATTCGTGCTTTCAGACCTTGATGTTGTTCTAAGTAATCCACCCATCGGAACATCTCTGAAATACGCAGGAATCCAACTGTTTCTGATTTCATACAGTTTTGTAAACCACGGATGTGATGTCAAGTGAAAGTCGTCCATAATTTCATTCCATTTTTTCTCAAATTCATCTGGTTCGATATCTTGACTCCAAACAATTGAATTAAGTCTTTTCATGAATGTATTATCCTTCAAAGCAATGCAGTTCCGACTTTAGAGCTGACCTTCTCCATGATATGCCACATACATAAACGATGTTTTGCTTTTTTAAAAACCACTTTGAATGCATTCTTCATTGCGGGTGGTCTTGGTCGGTCACGATGTAATGTGGTTCTTTTCCCATTGCATCCAAAAACACTTGAATAACCATACGTATGATTCCTCGTCCTCCTTCAATATTAATCCGGTACCGCAAATGTAACACATCTCCGATGGTTGTCGACCCCTGTGAATGGTGCAAAAACCATCTTATACCTGGGGAATGCATACAATGTTTAGTCACTAATAATACAACAAATTTACGATATATACACAGTAAATATATTCTAAATATACTATACTACAATCAGTATCCATTGTAATGATGCCTAAAAAATACAGTTACTAGCAATTAAGAGTACATTAAACTTAAACTAAATATACAATGAATGTATTCTAAGTACACAACACATGCACTACTTTTTATTCAAAGAATGATTATTAATGCTTTTGAATTGACGCACCTATTCGTATTGTACGTGGCGTCGAAAGAGATGACATCACCGAAGAAACCGTAATTTCGAATTTGTTTCGCCCCCCGCCGAGAATAATTTTGTTAATTGATCGTTTTCATCCACAGCATAATTGAATGCTAGCTTAGGAAAAACTTCCTTCTTCTTTAGGAAGTTGTCGACAATCATCTGTGCATCCGCACCAGATATATACGCCTGCAAATCCCTCTTAAAATTCTTGAAATCTATCCAAGTGCGCCAACCTTGGAGTGCCCCCAACCATATGTGTATATAGTCGATGAGTCTTTGCGGCCCGATATTTGCTCTAGAACAGTCCATGATGAACTTTTTCTTGTCCAAAGTTTAGATTTGTTAACCTTGAGGAATTTCCTATAGGATTGGATGCCAATGGATGGGAGTGGCGCTCTTGAAATGTTTGATCACGTATGCTCGCCATTTGTGCACTCAAATATACAACGTGCGTCGCAACCGCTTCTCTTGGATGACCTCTTACGAGTTTCCTTATTTTTGGTTTGTTGTTCTTCTCGTGTTGATATACGACTGGACAGAGTTACTAGCGTTTTAAATCCTTTCTCTTTGCACAAAATATATTGCACACGGATTTCTCCATTTCTAAACTTTCTCGATGTACTCCTACGGATGTCAAATCCGCTGCACGAACCATATTCCTTATAGAACTTAATACCATTTTCCAACGATGTGAAATGCATTCCTACGCGTGGCACCTTGTCTTCATCAATTTCAGGTATCCAATATTTTGTAGCTCCGGGGAAATTACTAGCCTCTGTTTGACATCGTATATATCGTGTGCATTCGATAAAAAAAGTGAATTAACACCATCAATACATTAAAAGAAGTCTATGTATACATCATAATGAATCTAAATATACATTAAAGCCGCATACAAGCTGAGACTATTTGATAAAGCATCGAATTAATACTAATAATATAGTGTAATTGCTATAAGTATACATCATATGGAAAATATTACACTTTAAAAATATACAAGCATCGAACCAACAAAGTAAACATTGAAGTAACACCACTAATTCTCTATACAATGATAACTATACACTGAAAATAGCATAATTATACATATAAACAACGTTAACTATACGGTGAAAATATTTAAACAAGTAAAGTAAATGATCCGAACAAAGAAAGCATAAATATTGTAATTCAAAGAAACTCGTAAATATATGGATTTCTCAACAAATTTGCAGAAATATAACAACAAATCGATAATTACTCACTAACTTATACAAATTGATGCACCGTTTCACGTGTATATTCAAATTACACATACATTGTATTTTTTTATCAAATTGCGTACTAAATATATTGATGAAATTGACATACCAGGATTATATTCACTCTCAACGTATTCACCGTCGATTTCGCTTGAAGAAGGCTCGCCCATATGAAGATTGTTCGCCAATTTGATTGGAGCTCATTTTTGTGTATTATCCTCGATCCGTGGTGGAATTTTGATGTCGATTTGCGAGAATTTTTCAGCTTTTTTTTTCGAATGGAAGGGGAGAAGAAGATGATACGATTTTTTGGAGGGATTGCGTGATCTGCGTGATTCGTGAAGATCGTATTCCAAAACCGACGCCAAAGAACACGCCCCACTTGGTAATTTGACTACTTTGCCCTTATTTTGATTTAATCAAATATTTAATGTAATTATAACTCCTATTTATCTTAGCCTTGATATAGATAAGGGAGGGTTGAGATGAGTCCACATTGTCTCACTATAATATGTGGTCTCATTTTAACCTCCCCCTTATATATATATATATATATATATATATATATATATATATATGAGTGGGTTATATGAATCAGTCCATCATCCCGAGGTAAGTACGTAGGACACATCCTATCCGTCGATATCTTTTAATCCACATCCCAAATTAAACATTTTTTTATCTCTATTTCTTATCTAATTAGAAATTGCTAAGGGTAAATTAGTCCCAAAAAACACAAATAATGATGATGATAGTGGACATGTCAAGCGTAATTTCATTATTCTGTCACTCCCTATTTACACGCCTCTGCCGAAAAAAATATGTCCAATTAATGTGGAAGAATAACTACACAATAAATCAATTTGTTCATCTTCTCTCTCGCCTTCATCATTCTAACCCATTATACTCAAGAAATTGCGGATATTTGATACAATCATTCTCTTTTCGTTTCTTATTTAGTATAGATTGTTTACTTATTTAGTTTTTAATATTGCTTTTTTAGTACTAGTTTCTTGTTCATTTAGTACAAAATGTTTGCTTATTTAGTATTTCTTATTACTTACACAATACTAGTCTGTTTTCATGTAGTATATAAATTACAATGTTTGCTTATTTAGGATTTTCTTTGCTTATTTAGTACTAGTTTGTTGCTCATTTAGTATAGAATGTTTGCTTAGTTAGTATTTTGTATGCCGAAAAATCGAAAAATCTTCTCTAAATCATGATGAAATTCTTGCAGTTGCCCCAAATTAGAAAAAACCACCCATAGTTTTGTGACTCAAATTATAATGATTATAATACCCTTATATCTAATTAAAAAATGACAAATAAACTGAAAAATCGCAAATTAAATCTTGACCGTTAAAAAGAAAAATAACAGTCCAGTTTTATCCTCATGTGCTTATTCCAAAATACCTGACTCATTTGACCCAAATCCTATATATATTCCTTCAGTATATATAGGTAATCAATGAATAATATGACACTTGATGCAAATTTACTTAAATTGGAAGTTTTTTTTGGGATTATCTCCAATGTCAGTAGACATGTTCACATTTCATCATCAAGCTGAATGCAACAATTTAATTTGACTTAGAACCAGCCAAGATTTTGGTTTTATGTCATTAATTAAAAGGAAACAAATACAGTTAGGGGTAGCTGAGATCCATGGCTTGCACATATTAGGCAGATATACATATATATATATATATATATATATATAAAATTCAAGAATTGTAAAAATAAGAATTTCATTAAAATATAACGTAATTGTTTGTTTTTGGGTGAAGATAAATATATATGAAGATTGTCTCTGGAAATACATATTTTGATCATCACTGCACCTCCATTTACTGTGGTCTGTGAAGTCATCCTATTAACCATTTGGTTTTGTAAGTCCTTTTTTTTCCTCCCCACTTCCTTGGTAGCTATTATAATTAACTAAAATACAGAATTATTTAGTGTTGTCCTTAATAACACGATGGCACGGTCAATGTTGTAATTATGATCGTACCATCGTGCCTCATAGCACGATGACACGACTAAGGTTGCAATATGATCGTGCCAAGTATCACACTATTGTTATTTAACAACAATTTTAAATTGTTAAAAATGAGTAAAAATGGAGAAATAACATATTTTAAGTTGTAAATTAAGAAGATACTTATATTATTCGTCAAAATAAATTCTTTGTTGGTAATAGTCGGAATAATGCAAGTTTGGAAAATATAGGATTTACAAAAAAGTTTCTGATTTGGTCAATAAGAAGAAGAATGTGGGTGGGTGTAAGAAAAAATATGTGTAAGGATATTATAGTCTTTTAACCTAATGACATTTTTGAAATTATATAGATGTAGGTGTATTTAGAGTTCACACGGTCACACCCCCTTTTACTTAATGAAATTAAAATTTAAAATTACTTTTGAACAAAATTGAATATAACATTAATCCGATATAAATTAGTGGTAAAAAAAAATCCAACTGAAACCGACATGATCAACCAAACAAGAGGTGAATTTCAAATACAATGAATATAAAATTCATTCATTTGAAATCCCTCCATCCAAATGGACTCATATATTATTCGTCAAAATGAATTCTTTGTTGTTCATACAATGTGAGCGTTGGAAAATTTAGGGTTTACAAAAAAGTTTCAGATTTACTCAAGAAGAAGAAGAATGTGGGTGGGTGCGGGAATGAAGATGGTAAGGAAGGGTAATATTGTCTTTGGCTAAATTGCAAAATATGCCCCATAACTGTTGGGTGGTGGCAAAACAAGACAATAACTTTTTCAACTTGCAATTTAGGACGATAATTTTTAATAAATGGCAGATTGAGGACTAAAATGGCCGTCGATTTCAAATTTCTCCCGGAATCGATTATCAATTTGGGGATTTCATTTTTTTCGGTCCTAATTGCTAACTGAACATGTGACCTAGCAAATTCACGATGACTTTGATGAAAAAAGAAGCATAAATTCAATTTTCTTTGGGTTTCTCCAACTTATTTGAGGCTCGATTTTGCTGAGGGGGTGGGTAGTTTCATTTATGCTTCCTTTTTTTTTCCATCCAAGTCATAGTGGATTTGCCAGATCATATGTTCAGTTAGCAATTAGAACCAAAAAAAATGAAATCCCCAAATTAAGAATCGATTCTGGGGAATTTTTGAAATCGCGGCCTATTTAGTCTTCAATCTACCATTTTTTAAAAATTATTGTCCTAAATTATAAATTTAATAAATTCTTGTCTATTTTCACACACCCAATACATACAGTGCATATTGTGCAACTTAGCCAATAATCTTTTAAACTAACAACATTTTTAAAATTATGCGGAGTGAGTTTTGGGGCGTGAATAGAACACCCTTTTACTTACCGAAATTACATTTAAAATTAATTTTGAACAAAATTGACTATAACATTAATCCAAATATAAATTAGTGATGTACTAAAAAAAAATATAAATTAGTGATGAAAAATAAAATCAACTCAAACGGACATGATCAAGTCAGATCAACCATAAATTATGAAAATTTGCTCTGGCGTTAGGGATTCTCCTCTGGTCAATACATAAGCTCAGGAAGAAAAATCCGTAAAAATTTAAATACATTGTACAAATTTTTGTCCACATTTGTGTCACACACACCACACACAGTGAAGGTGTGGGAAACCATAAATATGGTTTGATCAGTGTCTCGTGAACATGGGAACAAGACAACAAATTCTAACATCAGCAGCAAAATGTATTAAATTCAACAACCCTTTTGGGTTTAAGAAAATATTTACCCAAAACACACACAAACACATATACACACATAGTAGTGTTTACTTACATACAGTCCACTCTTGATGTGTGTGATTTATTGGCTAAATTGCATATTTGATGCACTAATTTATACCGAGTTATACTTTCCTCCACTAATTTAGGGTACGGTAAAATTAAACCTGGCTATTTTTTGGCCCGGCCCGACCAGCCCAAGATTGGGCTACGTTTTATAGGCCCGAAATTGATTGGGCCTATTTTGTCCCGACTCGAAGCCTGACATATTTTATGTGTAAAAATGTGTTTTGGGCTTGGTTGGGCCGAGGAAATCAGCGGCCCGAGAGATTTTCGGGCCCAATTTTACGTATTGACCCGATGGGCCAGCCCGGCCCAAGCTCTTGCCAGTTCTAGGTAAAATAGTACATAACTTCTAATTTATTGCCCATTGATTCCAATATCTGTTAGCAATTGCAAAATCAGCTAGAATTGCTCCCAAATTTTAGGGATTTCAATCCCTTTGGCCATTTTTAATGATATTGTGACGAGTTGAAATCCCCAAAATTTGTGAGCAATTTCAATTGATTTTGCAATTGCCGTCAGAGATTAAACTCAATGTGCAAAGAACTTAGAAGTTATTGTTCTATATTGTCACACCCCTAAATTAGTGGAATGAAAGTGCAACTAGATATAAGTCGATGGACTAAATATGCAATTTAGCCGTGCAATCATGTAACCTAGTGTCCATTTTGTGTGTTTAGATTTTGATTATGATTAATGTGCCTTGTGGGTTAACTTGCAGCATTAAATTCTTGCTCTGACTGTGACCCCAGAAGTTGATTTCTTGAAAATATATTTATGTGGAATTAAAAGGGCTTCAACTAATCATCAACTTGCCAATAGTTGTCTGCCAGCCAGTAATCAATGCTGTGCCCATTTTATGTTTCTGGATATATCCTTTTTTAACAAGCCTGTCAAAAGTTAGGCTCATATCCACTGTTCTAAGAATCCCCTGTACTCGACAGTCACCGCAAGCAATTGGTCCCCCTGTTCGCCACGTTATTCTTCCGATTAGGCCGCTAACCCCGCCTAGGCATTAGACCCCATCTGTCTGCCGCTCGACTACCGATTTTAGAACACTTCTCATATCTTAATTGAGAAAGTTGAAGAAAAAAAAATATTTGACCAAAGTGCAAATAATGATGAAATAAAATGACAGGGGATCCTGTTTTTTTCCCTCAAATTCTGTGAATAGTGAAAACTTGTGTTGAAGGGCAGTCAATTTTCCAATTTAGTATTTTGGTGGGGTGCAAATAAAATATCTATACAGAATTTAATTGGGATTTTGTAAACTCTCTTGCATAGCTGGACAAGTCAATATTGTGAGCTAAGTGTAGGTTTTAAGGTTTATCCTCCTAGAGTTAAACTATACACATAGGCTTATGATCTTTTGGAGGATAGTGTTTTTTTGTTAGATTTTGGACAGGATTTCTTGAGATTTTCTGAATCTATAAGGTTGTTCATCTTGTCCAAACATGTGTTGGAGGATTCATATCTCTCTGCTGGTTGTTTTAGTCCAAGCTTTCGGTATAGCAGCATTTACAAATACAGATGATTGTAAGTTTGATTAATTTTTGCTCCAAGATATTATCTTTCACTCTTAGGTACTGTAAGTTTTCATGATAAGTGGATGCAATCGAAAATTAGCTAGAAAATTAGGACTTTGTTCCCTTGCAGAATATGTAAGAAAAACCAAATTTCATAGTTTATTTTACTTCCTCTTTATCATTTTTTTTTGTTGCCTTCTGTTGTGACGATCGTAGGTGGTTATATACCCGAGTAATCATTTAGTGTTTTTGCGCAAAAATTTGGTTCAGTTTCAATTCATGATCTTGCTAGCTTAGTTTTTTTTATTGATAGATCAAGCAACAGTATTTGCATCCTCGACTAAAAAAAGTGCTTCTGATTTTGTCTTAAAAAATCACTTTTTAGTGTTTGCAAATGCCAATTTCTGTTTCTGGTTCTGCTTTATTTAATCAGAATCTAAAAGTAGGGATGAGTGTTTTAGATTTCGATTCGCTTCTGGTTTTGACTTTTACAAACAAATAAGCGCATTTACAACTTTTTCATCTGATTCTATTTGCAATCACTACCTACTTCTGCTACGATAATCACTTCTTCTGCTTAGTTTTTGTAAAAACTCTCTAAGAAATTATTACATCTTTGATGCAGTTGTTGCTCTGAAATCTCTAAAAGACGTATGGAATAATGTACCGCCCAATTGGGATGGCGCTGATCCTTGTGGAAGTGATTGGGATGGAATTAGCTGCAGTAATAGCGCGTCGTTTCCATGTACGTATTTTCTTTTATTAACTGTGCATAAATATAAACAATCACTTATGCATTTTATGTATTTATGTGTTCAATCCCATATCTTATGTATCAGCACATTAGCGAGCTTCAATTTAAGCGGTCAGCTATCATCAGACATCGAAGGCTTATCTGAGTTGCAGACTCTGTAAGTTTCTATTCCATTTTATGTTCTTCTAATTCACAAGTTGTTATTACAAAAAACCCCCAGCTAACTTTGAAAATTACAAAAACCACACCTGAGGTTTGATTTCGTCTTACATTTTGCCTCAACCGGTTCGACCATTTGTAATATTTGGAAAGGTTGAGGGATGCAATTGTAAAATGTAAGCTGAGAAGTTGTGGTTATTTGTAATATTTAGAAAATTTGATGTATGTAATTGTAAAATATTTGATGGCATCAACAATTTGTGTTAGCTCCACTAACGACATGCGAAAAATGTACGACATATGTAAACCTCAAGAGTGGTTTTTGTAATATTCAAATTTAAGCTAGGTTTTTCTGTAATTAGGCTAAACCTCACGGGTAGTTTTTGTAATTATCCTTAATTACTATTTGATTCTTGATTCACATTGGATAATTATAATGTTCCCATAATACAATATTACCTCTTAATTTTCTTGTAATTGTGTGCTTGTTTGTGTTTGTCCACGTTTCCTAATCATCGGTTTCTTTGTAAAGTGATTTATCGTACAACAAAGGTATGACCGGAGCGCTTCCTTCAGCAATTGGGAATTTGAAGAAGTTGTCGAGCTTGTAAGCAAATATTACAACATTAAAGTCATCAAATTATGTAAATATTTATGTCATTTAAGAGAATTATAGTTATATATCTGCATTTTGCAGAATCCTTGTTGGCTGCGGATTTTCTGGTCCGATACCACCCTCAATAGGATCTCTACAACAGTTGGTTTACCTGTAAGCATTTTCATGCTTTTCTAAATTCCTGCTGTAGGTTTGGTCAAGAAAATATATTTAGGGATATTTACAAAAACTACCCCTCAGGTTTAGTTTAATTATTAAAAACACCGCTCGAGGTTTGTCTTTACCTAACAAATGTCTCCTCTCGACTCCTAATACTGTAGTTTGTGAAATAGAAACAAATGTCAAGGGGGTATATATAATTTTGAAAGATAACTGAATATTTCTGCAATTAGGCTAAACTTCAGGGGTAGTTTGTAGTTATCCTAATATATTTAAGGTTCGATACTAAATTCTTTTTTGACAGTCTAGTTCATCATAAGGCAATAACTAGGCAAGATTCTTGAAAGCAAGCCTATCATATAGCTATAGGCAGGCTCTTATTAACTGAAAACATATCGATAACGTCTCAGAGGTACCAAAAACAAAGGGGGTAAAATAGAAATTAAAGAAAAGATAATGGACAATTAAGGTTCTAATTAGAGACAGTTTATGTTTATGATTCCTTCACGGTTTAGCATTGTTTGGAATGCTAAAGCTTCAACTCCACTGTTATGAAATATAATAGGGGTAATTACAAAACCCCCAAGGGTTCGGGCTAGTTCTGAGAAAAACACGGAGAATTTTGGAAATTACAAAAAAACCCTTTAGTTTGAGCCGTCTTACATTTTCCCCCTAAATATGCATAAAAAACACTTCAAAAGCTCCCTTACGTTTATCAAAATGTTACGGTTACCCTCTAAGACACAATCAAACCTCTGGGTTTTTTTGTAATTAGCCTAAACTTAGGGGGCTTTTTGTAATTATCCCAATATAGTACCATGTTTAGAACTTTGAGTTCAAGTATGATTTTCTTCTTGATGGATTACATATCTAATGATTTTTTCCCCTTATCTATGAAGGTCTCTGAATTCGAACAACTTTGTGGGCGAGATACCACCTTCGATTGGTAGTTTATCGAATCTTTATTGGCTGGACTTAGCTGATAATAAGCTCAGTGGAACTATCCCCGTCTCCAACGGAAGCACTCCTGGTCTTGATATGCTTATCAACACGAAGCACTTGTATGTCTATTCAGTTATTTTTACATTTACATTAGTTTGGGCTTTCATGCTTTTGGTAAGTTTAAAATTTGCTGTTAACTCGAATCATGTCGATATTTTGCAGCCATTTTGGGAGGAACCAGCTGTCTGGTGAAATACCATCTCAGCTGTTTAGCTCAAATTTGACTCTTATACATTTGTAAGTATTTCTCAGTATGTTGTAATATTAGTAAGGAGCGTTTGCAAACATTTAATAAAAGTGAATGTCGACTTTTGACTAAAAATAAGTTTTTATTGTATTCAGATGTCAACTTTTGCTTTTGATTCGATTTAGGGAAAGTTGGCAAAAACTTGTGTTTTTAGAAGAAGTGATTTATTGTAGCACAAGTAAAAGTAGTTGAGAATCAGAAGTTTGCAGTGTTTGCAAATAGAATCAGAAGTTGAGGATGTTTAGTGAAAAAAATGTGAAAGTGCTTATTTTTTGGTAAACGTAAAACTAGAAGCAGAATCAGAAATCTAAAGCACTCATCTCCCTGCTTTTAGATTCTGATTAAATGAAGTATAATAAGAAGCAGATGTTGACATTTGCAAACATTGAAAAATGATTGTTTTCAGCCAAAAGCTGAGAACACTTATTTTTAGTGATTGCAAACACTCCCTTAATCAGAATATAAAAGCCCGGGGGAAGAGTGTGTTGGATTTCTTACTCCACTTCTGGTTTCATTTTGAAATATATAAAAGCAATTCTACAACTTATTCACTAAACACTCTCTAACTTAATCAACTTTCAGCTTTTATTTGCAAACACTACCAATTTCTGATTCCTAATTGCTTTTCACTTCTACTACGATAAGATCACTTCTTTTAAAAGCATAAGTTTTTGCAAACGCTTCCTAAGAATCGAAATAAATATATAAATCTACTTCAACAAATCTGTCATTCTTTATGATTTTAAGCTACACAATCAATAATCTTTATTTGAGCAGGCTTCTCGAAAATAATCAGCTCACTGGTAGCATCCCCTCGTCGCTGGGATTTGTTCAAACTCTGGAGGTTGTGTAAGTAACAATTTTCCCATTTACAGCACCAGAAAATCTCTTGAATTGTAGTTTACTGAGGATGATTTTAACCAAATATATTTGGTCGGAACAGACGGCTTGACAGGAACTCTTTAACCGGGCCTGTTCCGAGAAACCTCAACAGCCTCACCTCTGTCCATGAGCTGTAAGTGTACAGAGGAGTAATTTGATAAATTTTATTTCTGTTCTTGATTGTGGTGTATTACATCGCGTTTGAAAATTCGTATGAGTAAAAAGAAATCCGTCTGATGAGAACTTTCCAGGTTCTTGGCGAACAATAAGTTGACCGGACCTTTTCCCAACCTAACCGGCATGAGTTTGCTCAATTATGTGTAAGTCGAACAACTTATTTGTTGAACGCGTAGATTAGTTTATCTTGATTTTGACGTGTACACTAATAGGGGTGACAATTCTTGACACGACACGTGTTAGTCTTATCGTGTCGACCACGATAAGAACATGCTAATGATATGTTAATCTGTTGTTGACATGATCTGCTTTCAAACACGAATAAGCCCGATAATGACATGTTTACCTGTCACTGACATGATTACCTTTTGTAATTTGTATCGTGTATTGTCGTGTAATACCGTGTAATTTGCTATCGCCCATTAACGTGTAATATCGTATCATTCAAACTTAATCAATTTCTTTTTTGTTTGACTTATCCGTCAAATCGTGTTATGTCGTGTCAACACGAACTTTTTACAATTACACGACTTGCCACCCCTATGCACCAAGCATGCTCAAATCTTTCGAGACACATGGAACCGTTGTTGAATTTCAATATTAACATAGCCTGACAATTTTGAATTAACATTTCTGCAGGGACGTTAGCAATAATTCGTTTGATGCAACGGATGTTCCCCGTGGTTTTCATCTCTGCAATCATTGACTTCATTGTACGTTTCTCTCTATTTTGTGTGCTTATATCTGCGTGTACGCCTGAAGGAGGTTTTTCGACGTAACCACGAACCTGATATTGAAACACTGAACTTTCAGGATAATGGAAAATACACGCATTCAAGGACAACTTCCGGTTTCCTTGTTCAGCCTTTCTCAATTGCAAACTGTGTAAGTGTGCTTTTGGTTATATGCTATATTTCGAGTAGGGATAATTACAAACCCCCCCCCAGGGTTTGGGCTAATTACAAAAATGCCAAGAGATGTTTCAAAATTACAACATACCCACTCTGATTTGATTCTGTCTTAAATTTAAGGGAGTAAATGTCGGGACTTTTGAAATGTTTTTTGCTTATGAAGTGGGAAAATGTACGATGGATTACAGGGATTAAATAAAACAACCCTTGAGGTTTGGTCTAATTACAAACAACCCAGCTAACTTTCAAAATTACAAAAAGTACCCCTGAGGTTTGATTCAGTGTGAAAATTAGGGGTAAACTGTAATATTTTTATAAATATGAGGGGATTTTGAAATGTTTTTGCTTATGAAAGGAGTGAATCTTAGACAAAATAAAACCTCAGGGATATTTTTGTAATTTTTAAAGTTAGCTGGATTTTTTGTAATTAGGTCAAACCTCAAGTGTACTTTTTGTAATTAACCCTTTTTCTTTTACAATTTTCAAAAACCTCTGGAATTTTTTTGTAATTAGACCGAACATCAAAGTTTATTTTTGTAATTATCCATTTCGAGTAGAAAAGCTTATAACCTGCTGCATTGTTAGGTTCTTCGTTATTGTAACAATCTAAATCCCGTCTTTCGTTTCCCTATCAGTGCACTGAAGAACAATCGAATTAACGGCACATTGAATACCGGCTCCAGCCATAGCAGCCAATTGCAGCTGATTGATTTGCAAAACAACTTTATTGACGCATTTACTCAACGAGCAGGTTACAGTGTTCAAATTATGTAAGTTGTTCTTCACTCCTATGGTTATTAGTCTACCACTCTTTTATGTTTAAAAGTTTGGGTAAATTACAATAACTACCCCTGATGTTTAGCCTAATTACAAAAGGCCCCAGTTAATTTTCAAATTACAAATACCTCTTGAAGTTTGTATTTGCTTAACGAATACCTCCTCTTGATGGTGCAATATATAAAATAAAAACTTACGCCCAGGGTATTTGTAAATTTTAAAAGATAGTGTTTTTAGCTGGTAATCGAGTGAACTTCAAGCGTATTTTTGTAATTAACCCTTAAGTTTTAAACGTGGACCTACTAACTGGCCGAGATAGGGGGCATCCTCACCCCCCCCCGGGTCTGTATTAATTGTTTATATCACTAAGACAAAAAATATTAAGTTAAGAGTTTATAGGGATAATTAAAAAAAGTACCAGGTTTGACTAAGTGTTAAAATTAAGGGGTAAACTGTAACATTTTTATAAATATGAGGGGGATTTTGAAATATTTTTTGCTTATGAAGCGGGTAATGTTGGACAAAATAAAACCTCTGGGTTATTTTTGTAATTTTGAAAATTAGCTGGTTTTTTGTAATTAGGTTAAACCTCAAGGGTACTTTTTGTAATTAACCCGAGTTTATATGATTTTCTTTTTAGTTTTCTATCGGCTCACGCCACTTTCGTGTGATGGCTCCGCCATTGGACCTACTTATCGTTCTAATTTCGTTGTTAAGTTGTCCAGAAACTTGTTTTTCATTTTAGTTACCTGCTCATGTGCTTTGATTTGTCTACAGACTTGTCGGAAATCCAATATGTGACGAAGGAGGAACGGATAATTACTGCACCGTTCCTGACCAGTCTAATTCCTCATACTCAACACCAACAGAAAATTGCACAACTGTTTCTTGTGGTTCAGATAAAGTGTCTAGTCCAACATGCCAATGTGCATATCCTTATTCGGGCAACCTGTTTTTCCGTGCTCCGTCCTTCTCCAACTACGGAAACGCTACTGTTTTTGAATCTCTTCGGCAGAAACTGATGACTACATTTAAGTCCCACGGTCAGCCTGTGGATTCAGTTTCCCTCAGTAACCCGACGAAAAACGTCGATCGCTACCTTGAACTGAATCTGCAAGTTTTCCCGTCCGGCCAAGATTATTTTAACCGAACGGGGATTTCTGGAATCGGGTTTATGATGAGCAATCAGACTTTCAAGCCACCACCAGGGTTTGGACCCTTTTATTTCATTGCCAACACCTATCCAAACTTTCCAGGTAATTTAATATAATTACAAAAACTACCCTGATGTTCAACCTAATTGAAAAGAAAAAAAAAAACCTCAGTTATTTTTCAGAATTACAAAAAACTCGTGAGATTTGTATTTACCTAACAAATACCTTCTCCTGATGGTGTAATTTGTAAAATAAAAACAAATGTCAAGGACGTATTTGTAATTTTGAAACATAACTGTTTTTTCTTCTTTTGGGTAATTAGGCTAAACGTCATAGGCAACTTTTGTAATAATACCTTTTTAATCTAAGGATAATTTCCCAAAAAAAAAAAATTAGGTTCGGGCTAGTTACAAAAAAACCAAGAGGTTTTTGAAAATTACGAGAAACCCCTTGAGGTTTGATTCCGTCTTACATTTTCCCCTTCATAAGCAAAAACACATTTCAGAATTCCCCTAATATTAATAGAAATACTAGAGTTACCCCCTTAAATTTAATACATAATCAAACCTGAGTAATTTTAAAACATCGCTGGGTTTTATTTGTAATTAGCCCAAACTTCAGGGTCTTTTTTGTAATTATCCCTTTAATCTATGATGCTAATTCGCATAACTTAACAAAGAAACTCACCATGTTTTTGCTCACATAAAATTCCAGGACTAACTGAAGGGTCACACAAGTCTTCAAATACCGGCGTGATCATCGGAGCAGCAGTTGGTGGATCGGTCCTCTTTTTGCTGTTACTTCTTGCAGGAGTTTACGCGACAGAAGAGAAGAGCCGAAACAGCTACTAAAAAGAGTGATCCTTTTGGTATGGTTTGAGATTTCATCTTGCCTAGCTTTTGTTGATATATATATATATATATATATATATATATATATATATATATATATTTGGGATAATTACGAAAACACCCCTAAGGTTTGGGCTAATTACAAAAACCAGAGTTCTTTGAAAATTACAAAAATCCCTTTTGATTCCGTCTTACATTTTTCCCGTGATTTTCGGAAACATTTCAAAAAAAAAAAAAACCCTGACATTTGCAAATATATTACGATTACCCCTTAAATTTAAGACAAAAGGAAACCTAAAGGATTTATTTTTGTAATTTTGAAACATGTATGGGTTTTTTTGTAATTAACCCAAACCTCAGGGTTTTTTTTTTGTAATTATCCCTATATATTTTTTTGTGACCATCTTCATTATATACTTGCAGCATCCTGGGACCGAACTGCAAACAGTGGTGGAGTTCCTGAGATAAAAGGAGCCAAAAGTTTTTCATTTGAAGAAATTAGGAGATGCACAAATAACTTCTCCGAAATGAATGAAATTGGAATCGGCGGCTACGGAAAGGTTAAAAACGACTCTTTATTTTTTTGGATAATTACAAAAAACTACCCCTGAAGTTTGGGTTAATTACAAAAAAAACCTGAGGTTATTGAAAATTAAAAAAAAAAACCTTGAGATTTGATTTTGTATTACACTTTACCCCTTCATGAGCAAAAACATTTCAAACACCCCACTTGCATTTGTAAAAATATTAAAGTTATCCCCTTAGATTTAAGGCGAAATCAAACCTCAAGTAATTTTCAAATTTCTCTGAGTATTTTTGTAATTAACCCAAAACCCAGTGGTGTTTTTGTAATTATCCCTTATTTTTTTATTTTTTTCCTTGTACCTAATGGTCATCCAGTCTATGGATTCCAGGGATAATTACAAAAAAAAAAAAACCAAAGACTTTTTAAAATTACAAAAAGACCCTTGAGGTTTGATTCATCTTACATTTTCCCCCTTCACAAGAGAAAACATTTCAAAAACCCCTGATATTTCTAGAAATATTGTAGTTACCCCTTAAGGCAAAATCAAATTTGAGGGGATTTTTTTGTAATTTTATAACATCTCCTGGTTTTTTTTTGTAATTAGCCCAAATCTCAGGGGGTCTTTTGTAATTATCCCTAAATTATATTCATGAGTACATATGCATGTTGCTCGTGAACATTTTATCATCTATTGCACAATATAGTATGTTAAAATATCAAATTTACTAATGATTCATATCTATTTATAAATTTCATTGTTTGTTAACAAGTATTTTCCCTCTCGAATCGTCTCAACGTCTACCATATCAGTCTAATGTGCCATACATTTCTCAGGTATATAGAGGAACACTTCCCAATGGAAAACTAGTTGCCATTAAAAGATCTCAGAAAGGGTCTAACCAGGGTGGTCTTGAGTTCAAAACTGAGATTGAGCTTCTCTCGAGGGTTCATCACAGAAATGTCGTCAGTCTGGTCGGTTTTTGCTTCGATCATGGTGAACAAATGCTGGTCTACGAGTATATCACAAATGGCTCGTTGAAGGATAGTCTTACCGGTAATTATGTTTTTTTATTTTCCGTGTTTATGATGTAAAGGAATATGTGTGCTAGATATATTTTAGGATTCATTTGGATTGATGGATTTGAAGATGAAGATTTCAAATCCTTAAGCTCATTTTCTAAAGGGATAATTATAAAAACTACCCCTAAGGTTTAGCTTAATTATAACAAAACAGTTATCTTTCAAAATTACAAATACTTTCTTGGATATCTGAAACATTTTTTCATCTTTTGTGCAATATAGCATGATAAAATCATCTAATTCATTGATGAATTGGAAAAAAACATCTTTTGTAATTTTGAAAACCTCAAGGGTAGTATTTTCAATTATCCTTTTTAGAACTATGTTTTGAGACATTAGGTGGATTTCAAATCCATTTTAAATGGAGTCATTTTAAATCATTTCCTTATCATCCAAGTCTCTGCGCTCAAGTCCAAATCCTTCCATCCAAATACAAATCACCTCACTAATGAACACGGACAAAGAAACTCGTCCCAACTCTATTATTTTTAGGCTCTTCAAATCTATTCGTGTGAACAGTTTAGTGTTAGCATGGCCATTTGCCCCTTTAGTTGCACTTGGATGAAAGGATTTGGATCTCAAGAGATGATTTGCGGAATGACTTCAAATGGATCCATATAAGACAGATTTAAAATCCACCATTCAAAGAATAGCTCAAAATAAGAGCTTAAGGATTTGAAATTCATTGAATTATGAGATTACTCGACAAATCTCATCGGATTTGTTATTAAGGATTTGAAATCCTTAGCTTTAAATCATTCCATCCAAACGCAACCTTACAGAAGTTATAAAGCACGTATTCTTTCGCAGGGAGGAGCGGAATAAGGTTAGATTGGACGAGAAGACTTCGAATAGCTCTTGGAGCAGCGAGAGGGGTGCAATATTTGCATGATCAAGCAAATCCTCCAATCATACACAGGGATATCAAATCGAACAATATCTTGCTTGATGAAAAGATGAATGCAAAAGTTGCAGATTTTGGTCTCTCTAAGCCGATGGGTGAACCGGAAAGGGGTCATGTTACCACTCAAGTTAAAGGCACAATGGTGAGTATATTTTGAATTGATCTCTTGAGCACAAATATGTTATTGTGTTAGTTAATGAATGATTAATGATCTGTTCTTGAATTTTTGCTGTGGAAATGTGGGATGACTAAAACTTTTAAGGATAACTACAAAAGACTCCATAAGGTTTGGCTTAATTATTAAAAAACCCAAACATGTTTTAAAATTACAAAAAGCCCCTTTATGTTTGATTATGTCTTAAATTTAAGGAGTAACTGTAATGCTTTTAGAAATATCAGGGTCTTTTGAAATGTTTTTTGCTTATGAAGGAGGAAAATGTAAGACAAATCAAAACTCAAGGGCCTTTTGTAATTTTTAAAAATCTTTGGGTTTTTTATAATTAGTCCGAACTTCAGGGAGTTTTTGTAATTATCCCAACTTTTAAATGTTTGGTTCTCTGAGATAAATTATGCCCTTACTTCAAAAGCCAAACCAAAAACTGTTTTAAAGGAGAGTTACATTAAGAACTCCATAAACCACTAAAAAGAATATATTTTCTTGTGAATGTAAAATTCTTGATAATAGCATGCACAAAGATTAATATCGGTTATGCTCAGAACATCTAAGCATATAGTAGCATCTTTTCAGAAGAATTAAAGGTAACCTTTTTGATGTATGCATTTATTTTTGGGATAATTACAAAAACTCCCCCGAGGTTTGGACTAATTACCAATAAACCCAGAGATGTTTCAAAATTACAAAAAGCCCCCTCAGTTTTGATTTTGTCTTAAATTTAATGTGTATAATCGTAGTATTTCTATACATATTATTGGGGTTTTGAAATATGTTTTCTAAAATTTAAGACGGAATCAAACCTAAAGGATTGTTTTTGGCAATTTTCAAAGACCTTTGGGTATTTTTTTGTAATTAGTCTGAGGTTTTTGTAATTGTCCCTTTATTTTTTACACGAAAACGTTAATCAACAGAATGTCTTGTGCATTATATTCCACTTTTGTTTAACGTGTTCGCCATAGAGGTTAATGCCATTCAGGCTATCACCTGTTACAAATATGACATCATCTTATACACGTGTCATTTATCCACTAAAATGGAACAGGAATGTGGAACAGGAAATCTGACACCAAATCTGACACCTTTCTTGTTCCACGTTCATGTTCCATTTCTCTCTTCTATTTCGGTGGATGAATGACACATATAAACCTATGACATCATCTTATACACGTGACATTTATCCACTAAATGGAACAGGAATGTGGAACAGGAAATCTGACACCTTTCTTGTTCCACGTTCATGTTCCATTTCCTGTTCTATTGCGGTGGATGAATGACACGTATACAACTTTGACATCATCTTGTACACGTGTCATCCGTCCATTACAATGGAACATGGAGTGGAACTGTAGAACTGGAAATCTGACCCCATCGTTTGAAGATCTAATAATTGATTTTACAATTATCTTGGTTTTTTTCTTTCTCACACTACCTTTTGCTCCATAATGTATTAAAAACTTAGTGTGTTCTTCTCCCAAAAAAAAAAAAAAAAAAAAAAAATCAGGGATACTTGGATCCTGAATATTACATGACACAAGAACTCACAGAAAAGAGCGACGTATACAGCTTCGGAGTATTGCTATTCGAACTTCTAACCTCAAGAAGTCCGATAGTAAAAGGTAAATACATCGTTAGGGAAGTGAAGCAAGCAATGGACAAGACCAAGGAGTTGTATAATCTCGAGGACATTCTCGACCCAATAGTCGCTTCAAATATGGCGCCAAGGAGCGTCGAGAAGCTCGTCGATCTTGCTCTGAGGTGCGTTCAAGAGTTGGGAGCCAACCGGCCGACGATGAGCGACGTGGTTAAAGAGATAGAAAATGTTATGGAGTTTGCTGGTCTTAATCCAAATACTTCTGCCTCAACTTCAGATAGCTATGAAGGGGTTAAAAAGGAATTTGACCATCCTTATACTAATGAAAGTCTCTTTGCTTACAGTGGGGCTTTTTCTCCTACAAGGTTAGAACCCAAGTAAGGTTGATTGTTTTTTTTTTTTTTTTTGATGGAAATGAACATATATGTAGTTATTTTTATTTTTTAATTTTTTTTCAAGATTTGTTGTTTGTATATTTTACATGTTTAGATGAGCAACACCTTAATTTTAAATTTTTTTTTGTCCTTCTTGATGCCAGTGCTCATGGCTGAAAAGAAAGCTTGAAGAATCTGATGTAAAAGGGAGACAGATTTGTACAATTGTTGTTGAAGTTTTTGTTTGAGGGAATGATTAGATTTTCTTGTGTAGAGATAAGTCTTTTATTGGTTTCATCAAATGTTGTCTGAAATGCATGCATAATATGTTGTCTGAAATCTCTTGAATCCAAGGGTACAATTTTGTAAGCTAAAAACAAATGTCCAAAAGGTGATTCTAGTTTTAAAAGGTAATTGGATTTTTTTGTAATTAGAGACTCATGGGTAGTTTTGTAAATAACCCCAAGGATTTTAAAAATGAGCAAGTCTCTAAATATATCCTGGGAATTTAGTTTTTGAAAATAAATTTAAAAATAATAATGAACCATGAAGAAACAAAAATAAACCCTAAAAACATGAATGTGAAGAATTGAAAAACAAAAATAAATCCAAAAATAAAAATAAACCCTAAAAAAAAAAAACTAAAAATCCTAAAAATCCAAATCAATTATAAATAAACCCAAGAAACAAAATAAACCCTAAAAACAAATATAAACCCTAAGAAAAATAAAATCTGAAAAAAAAACCTTTAAAACTTTGTGTAAGAGTCCCATGATCGGGTCTCACGCAAGTTTTTGCCTTTACAAAATACATCCCGGGAATTTAGTTTTTGTTAAGTTAATACAATCCGTGTTTGGCAATGGGGCGGGTTAAAGTCCGCCCAAGATCAAAAAAACTTGGTTAAACGAGTCTCGGGAGCGGGTCTCGGGTCTAATGATGCAAAAACGTCATGGTTGTGGTGGGTCCCGGGTCCAATAGGACCCGCCCTGACTTGTGCCGCCACATTAAAATTTATTATATTTTTTTTAATATGTATTTAGATATTTTTTATTATTTACTTTTGGATTTGAGTGTTATGTTGATTTTAATTAGTACTATTGCATCTTTGTAATATTGTAAACTTTTAAAAAAATCTTGCAATATTATACTTTGTGTACTGTTGCAAAATCATAATAGTAGTTTTTTTCAAAAAAATCCTAATAGTAGATAAATAGTTGTAATATGTTCTGTAATTATATTTTTTTGACCTATTGGTATTCTATTACTTTTAAAAGTTTAACCACAAATACAAAAAAATAAATTATTACAATTAAGAAAAAATACTGGTGAATCTGGCGGGTCTAGACCTGTCCCAGCAGGTTTTTGAGGCAGGGCAGGCGGGTCCAAGTCCCCAAGTCCGGGTTTGGTTTGGCTAAACCCACCCCATTGTCATCCCTAGGTGTTTGTAATACCTTAAAAGAGTATTTGATGTTTTAAAAGATAACTAATTTTTTTTTGTTATTAAACTAAACCTCTCATAAGAAGTTTTTGTGATTTGCCCTTCAAATAGTTTTTGGGAAATGATGTTAAAGTACAAGCCCAGAATCCACACCAATTTCCTGCAACCCATAGTTTGTTTGCTACACAATTTCTACAAACAATTACAATAAGGAACTTAAAAAAAAACTGGGTAGATCCCTTTAGATTTCTAAAATTACATCTATTTCCCCTATTACAAACAACCATAAATCCAATGAACTCCATAGGGGACTTGCACAATAAATCTTACAGATGTCCACAGAATTGTTGAGTTCATCTAAATCTATAAAAATTCCCCAATTTTGATTGCTAACAAATGGAATAACATATACAATTTGACATTCCAAACAATTGATGAGTCTTAAATCTAAACATCATAATGTAAACATTGATCCTTTTATCAATAAATATGGTTGGAATAGCACAGCATCAGCATGATTCTAACTACCGCGGCTTTTATTCTCAATTGCTTCCTTCAGTTTTCTTCCGAGCGCGTATGCTAAAGGAGGAGGAACAGCATTTCCAATCTGTCTGTGCTTGTGCAGAACAGTACCAGAAAATTTGTAGCTGTCGGGGAATCCCTGCATAAATGAGTCGAATTAGATTGTATCCTGAAAAATGTAATTCCACATGTACTTAACTTCTAAAAATGCAAGTAGAGATTGGTTTTTATGCATTCATGATACAATTTAGGGATAATTACAAAAACCTCCCTCAGGTTCGGGCTAATTACAAGGAAACCCAGAGAATTTTCAAAATTACAAAAACCCTCGAGGTTGACTTTGTCTTACATTTTTCCCATTCATAAACAAAATACATTTCAAAAAACCCATGATAGTTATAGAAATATTACAGTTACCCCTTAAATTTAAGACAAACACAAATTTGAGGGGTATTTTTGTAATTTTGAAACATCTTTGGATTTTTTTGTAATTAGCCAAAACATCAGGGGTTTATTGTAATTATCCCTACAGTTTATATGTATAATATTCACTATGCCTGAGTAAGGAGAAGGGTATGTAGCAAACATATCTTTTTGGCATTCACTTTAATGGAAGAAAATATATCCATGAAGTAGATTGGATTCTCCATTCAAAAGCATATCATAAATTTTCCAAAATTTATTTATTTCCATGACAAACTCAATTTAAAATACTAATCTAATAATCTCCTAAGTCCACAATGCTCGTGTTCGATATTTGAAATACTAACAAATCCGTCTTCCCTAACTTCCTCTTTGGAAGACTGTCAAAACACAATGCACCAAATGCTCAATCAAACTTTTAAAATATATCTATGCATCATTTTTATCATCTTATTGCTCATTTCAACAAGATGAGCAAACTTCAGTTACTCAAGTTTTCCTATTAAAATCAAATCAGGAATACTAAGAGAACTCTGTTAGTCTATTGTATTTAATGTGGAAAGAAGAACAAGGCTACCAGCAACTTCCACAATGTGAAACTTGCAATTAAATTTGAGTATAAAGATATTGAAATCACATAAAATTCACACTCTACTAGTTGTTTCTTCAAAGTATTACTTAATCAATAGATTTGATGTAGCTTGAAAGGAAACACACAAGGAGCGTACATCTTAACGATAGATTCTTTTCAACTATAATTTGGCATATTGCTTTATTATATGAATAAGTTTTTGTAAAACAAAATGAGGAAGTAACTTACTTGAGATCGCGCACATTCGCGAACAGTGACAATCCTGTCTTGCTGAGGATGAAAGCACATTCCCACTTTACCCATTGGTTGGGGATCAGTTATGGAAGTCGGAAAATTTCCCTCCCAATCCAACCTCCCAAAGAGTCCCTTCCATTGATTGTGCCTCTTGGCAGTATTAGGCAAGCACCATGGTATCAGATCGGCTACTTGGCCAGTAGATAATTTCACCTGTAAAATTGATAAAAGACAAGTTAGCTATAAGATGCAAATGTTCGACACATAACAGGAGATTCAAAAGCCCAAACCATCTTAACATTTGGTTATGTCAATACCTTCTCCTCCGAAGATCGCGCCAATCAGCACCAGGACGCTTGGGAATTTTTTGACACCGGATTAGATTAAGCTCGTTCATTTCTTTTGATACATGATCATTCAATATGGCCATGCTTCCTCGGATTTTCTTCTGGAACCATGATATAGGCTCACCTTGGTACTGCATTGATAAACATTAAAAGCATGAAAGAAATTGTGAGTGCAAAATTGAGCTGAAGTTGTTTAAAAAGGGACTGCAGCTACTCAGCATGGTCTATCAATTGGTGGTAAGCAAGAATTACCTGTAAACTTAAGCTAGATGCACCATTGCCCACAGGTGGAAGATCTCCGATTGTATCTCTGACAGTAAGAGAACGAAATGGAGCTCCGTTTGAAGTACTCCTAACAGCAGAGTATTGCAAATTCTTCGACATTGAGATTTTCAACTCTGGTGATGCAAAGACATGCATTGGCTCCGGCCATTCTGGAAGCAACTCTTCAGGAGAGGCCGCCCATATGAATGCCCTCTTTCTCGACTGAGGAACTCCATATGCACCAGCTTCAAGGATACCAAATCTCACCTAATCATAAACCAAACACATATGCCAGATAAAATACATCAGGAAATGAAGATCCAGAAATTCATTCTCATAATGAATGCAACAGCATGTACCTGATATCCCATCTCAAGAAGTGAAGCTAAAGTCAATCGAAAAGTCTGCCCTTGGTTGAAAGATACAAAGTTGCGCACATTCTCGAGAAGGAAAAATTTTGGACGATAGTAGTCAGCAAAGGATAAAAACGCCAAAATCATCTCGCATTGGACTTTACTCCAGGTGCTTTGGTTGAACCTATTCATTCCAGAAAAACCCTACAAAAGAATTTCTTACTACTTCAGCAATGCCATTTAATAATTTGTTGAAATTTTGAGACCATGTTGTTTAACTAACCTGACAAGGAGGCCCTCCATTAATAAAATCAACTTGTCCGGGCAGAGGAAGGTTATCAAGTTCCTCCCGATTGAGTGATTTAGCCAATTCATCAGCCTCAGGGGTTGAAATGCACTCATCCGTGTCTCCACACTTTTGCATGACAGCCCTGCATTTTTATGGTTTTAACTTTCAGTGACTGCTATATCTATGCTAGTTTACATTTTTCCATGACGGTTTAAATTCGTTATAAGAAATTTACCTCAGGATGACATTGCAATTGTTTACGAATACCAAGGATCCAGGATGATTGAGCTTGAATGCATCTCCTGCAGCTTCTTCATACTCAATAGCCCATTTTGTGAGAGAGACACCTGAAGAAATAGAGGCATAAAAAACCCAATCACTGATTAATTTGCAAGGAATTATATAAACCTCAAGTTTAATGTAGCATATGGATGCAAACAAGTTAAAGCTACCAGCTTGCTCTAGTCCCTCAGATAAGCCACCGCAGCCAGCAAAAATATCCAAAGTAGTCAAGCGGTTCCCCTGAGATGCTTCTTTGAGTTTTGCAAATTCGGGCTCAATCTCTCCCTCTTTGCATTTCCCCTTATTTTTCCTAGATGTGGCATCATCGTTCAGCTTCCCCGTTGAGTACTTGATTTTAATATGTGATGGCAACTGCACAAGGACACGAATTGGATCATTAATTAGAACATAAGAAATGGATAGGTAGCAAGAAGAGATTTTAGCCAACTTGGGGCATAGAAAATCAACATAGCCAGCTTTGCTCTAGCCTCTAAAAGATCCTATCTTTGTGGTATGAATGCATTTGGGTGGGAAAGAAAAGGAAAACATTACCTGCTTAAGGGATCCTCCGGAAGGATCATACAGATATTCACAGAAGAAAGCATGGTCAAATATAGAAGGGACATCTTGAGGTCCAAGATCCTTCTTTTTTCGGATCTCACATTTCCCTTCAATCATATCAATTGATATAGTATGCATTTCCTCACTATAATAGACCTGAGAAACCAAAAAAATCTTGATACTGAGTAATCTTCAATATAAATCAAATTTACATATCGTGGTCGCTGAAATTTCTATCCAAAGATAAAGATAATTATATGATGATTGACATAGATTATGAACAATGTACACATAGAACTCTATTGGCTTTTGATGTGAAACGGTAGCTATTACCTCTCGGATATCTGACGAGTATGCCTTCTCCGACAATATGTCCTCTGGCCTGAAAAATCTTCTGACTTTGACCTGAACAGAACTGGGATCTCCCTGTTTGCGATGCTTAACATCACAAATTTCAAGAAGTTGGCATATAGCATGTGCCTTTAATCCAACATTTCTCCCAGCCTTGAAAATTTCAGATTCCCTTTCTGATGAAAAATAGTTAGGGTTCACATAGACATAGTCATGAATAGAATATTTAGTTCCTTCATACATAAAACTTGTCAGTGATGCGTCCAATTTGAACTTTTCCTTGTCACTGTCAGCTTCCATCAATTTGCATGCCTGACACAAGCCAGATCCAAGTCCTATCGAACCATGTGAAAGAGCAAAGAAGGCACCTTTCTCAGGCCAATACAGACTTTTGCAGTAATATTCAGTAGGCAATCCCTTCTTCTTCCTTTCCTCAGCATTTGCTCTATCAAGTTTATCAGCATTTGCATTTGCTTTTCTGTGCTGATGACCCCAAGGCAGTGATCTTATATCAACACATACACTTTGTTTGACTTCTTCAAGCTGGAAGTCCATGCACTCATTTGTCAAAAATATCTCCCGTTCATTTGCTGCGTTTCCAAGCACAGTTTGGCAGCCTCGTTGCATCATTCTCCCATGAAACATTTTACTTCCATCTAACTTTTCAAACATATATTCTACAAAATAGATGGCTGGAAAATCATCCGCTTCATCGTCTTGCACAAGAACAGCCCCACTGACAGCAATCTCATCTCCATGGACTATTGCCCTTTTATATAAAGCCTCACCAGTAGGTAATTTTCGCACGGGTTTTCCATCCCATTTTACTTCCGTGCTACGTGAAGAGGACTTGGTTTGCCTTGGCACTGAGCTAGGTGTCTGAGTTTTCTCCTGTACTGCCAAATTCTCCTCCAGAGCATCATCCTCTTCATTTTCCTCTTGCTCTTCAATATCATCAACCTCTTTTACTTCACATTGGGTTCCTCCATTTGATTCCTCAGGTGAGTAATTTGAATAGTATCCACCCCAGATTCTGTTGATGAGCCTTGTCGTAGTTGCCTGCATAGCCTTCCTTTTGGACACAACGGGGCCCATAGCAGCCCTGGGATTTAAGTTCTGTTCGTCCCTCTGCAACAGCTTTTTTTTCTTGACAAGCCATTTAGTATGGTGTTTCTCTTCCATTTTCTGGTTGAGTCCAATCACGAATGGACACTTCTTTATATTGTGATCTGGATACTCTGAAAATTGCTGCAGAATAATCTGTCCATGTACAACCACATATCTTTCCACCAGTACTGGGTTAGATGATATAAAAGCTGGATGACCTTTGGTAAAATCCGAGATTCTCTTGATAACATCTGTGAAAGAAAGTCTCGCCACTCGGATCTGCTCCTTCAACAGAGTAATGATACTAATTGCAAGCCTTGCTGTTTTCAGGACTTGCTCATACCAAGGAGCATATTGCTTTGAAGGCTTCCCTAACCTATACCTGAAGAATAGAAGGAAATTATTGATTAGACACAATAAATCAGTTCAACTGTTGAACCGTTTATTACGGTGTTGAATTTTGCAGGTAAAATGGAATACTAAAGCATGTGTTTTCTTTAAATGCTTCCATTTTGCTATTAAATTCCAGCAACTTATACAATGTATTCATAATAGTTCACGGGCACATTATTGTCATATCATTCATCAACAGTATGATAATGTTTTGGGAGAATTCCAAAACATGTTAATGCCAAAACCAACAAAAAGAAACGAAGGATCCTTATAAATGGATTAAAGTCTAGAATCGTGTACTTGAATGATATGTGAGTGTCCATTCACACAGAACATATTAATGCCAAAACCAGTAAAAGAAACAAAGGATCCGAATAAATGGATTAAAATCTAGAATCGTGTACTTGAATGATATGTGAGTGTGCATACACACACAAAACATGTTAATGCCAAAACCAGTAAAAGAAACAAAGGATCCAAATAAATGGATTAAAATCTAAAATTGTGTACATGAATAATATATAAGTATGCATTCACACACAGAAAGACAGAGGGAGTGACTTACCAGGCCATATCAGTGCGTATTGAAATGGAAATCATCGAGGACCCAAACTCAATCACCCATTCTTTAATAGCACTCAAGAAAACCGGGATCCCCTCAATTGCAGAAGCGTTAGAACCACTTGAAGAATGTGCAGAATCGCCATCACAAATGTATCCAGATCCATCATCGGCAGTCATTATGCCAGAGCCGAATATGGTCACATCAATTTCATCACATGGTTTCAGGGGAAGGAGCTCTAGTGGAACCAACCTAGCATCTGAATTGTACAAAGCCCAGTCATGTAGCATGCTTCGGGGCAAGTCTTCAATATTCATCACATCAATGCCACTATCAAAAATTATATACTCATCAGTTTCTTCATTTGATGTCGTATAATAGGCTGGTAAAGGATAGTCATTGGCTATTTCATCCTCATTGATCTTAATGTAGTATTTGCTTGAAGAGGAGGATGAACCACGGCCTTTCTTCTGCTTCATTGAGCGCCAGCGCTCTTCTTCCTGTAACACCCTTGCCATTTTCAAATCTTCATCTTCTTCTGTTAGACAAGTGTTAGCAGATACATTCGTTGCATTTTCATCCCCACTTTTTGGACCAATTCTCAGACTCCCCGAGAAAGAGACAGGCTGAGATTGGTCAAGATCTACTAACTTGCTACTTTCCTCTCTGAGGGCAGTTAGGACAGGTAGCTCAGCAAATAGCTTATCAGTCTTTGAAGTCTTATCCAAACCTATAAGTTGGTTATAGATGAAATCACCCTGAGAAACAACAAAATCCCTGATAGATACACCACCAGAGAAACACTTCATCCCACTCATTGCACGCACGACCCCAGCAAGCAACTCATCAAGGCTTAAATCGCCTCCGGAAGATTTTAGCAGTATCTTATGAACCTCAACACAGGCACTAGCCTTCGCATAAAAATGGTCATAGAACTTCTTGTAGCCACCAGAAGGTTTCAAACAATCATAATCAGCAATATCTGTGGAAACCCATATCACTGGTGATCCCTCTTCATAACCAGATATAGCCCATTCCTCAACTCGTCCAAATCCTTCACATCTGATTCCCTTTCCTTTCTCTTTGTCAGCACTTTCCTCAAGTGGTAAGATAAGACCAGAGATAAAGATATCATCAGCTTCCAGCATTTCAAATGGCTGTGAGGCTCCGCTAGAGTTATGAAAGGTGAAATCTGTGAGCCGTCTACATGGACGGTCATCATCTTGTTCAGCAGTCAGACGAACAGCTAGAAGTTCTTCCTCAACAACTGCGTCCTTTTTTGTTTCGATAACAAAGTCTTTTTCAGAAATACGAAGAGATTTCTCCTTGAAATCTGAACAAGCAGCGCCTCGCTTTGGCATTTTACGAGAAATGACGGGATCATCGATGATGTCAGAAGCAGGCCTCTTGCTTTGTTTTTTATCAGTTGCCATTTTTTTCTTGGAAGCAGGGACTGATTTGTTTTTGCTCTTTTTGATCCCTAGAACAAAACCAATACAAATGCCGGATTTAGTGAAGAAAACGTCATTGAAAAACTATGGCAATATATTGTCATTTCAAGGTGAAAAACGATAGCAAATAACAGTCGCTAGCCAAAAAGGGGTTATTAAATAACAAATGTGAATGATATGATGGCAACAGAATAAAATCAAAACTCGGCATCAAGAATACAGTGGAATAAAACAAGTTTTATTTGAGAACTTTTATGTATCCCCACCAAAATACGAGAACTCTCGCTTATTATTTTCCTCATGTGAACTTTGGGGATACGACACGACAACAATGTGAAACTCTATTCCATAATTGGATAAGCATGATTAGGAAGACATGTGCATGAGTCTTATTGCGTTTAACAGTTTCAAAGATAAATATAATTTTATGAATGAGCAGATCACATCTATTATATGAAATATACATCGAATGCCAACAAATGTGATAAATATGTATGCTTAAATGCTCATCCCATTAATGCACGATTGCTTTCTATTAAATTATCTACCTGATAACCATAAATATTATATTACTGATATATTTTTTGTTTTTTTAAGTTAGTCAAAAATTCCAAGCCAATAGTCACTATACAATACTGCACCTTTATTCGACACACTTAAGGTGACTAGGTGAGCTCATAAACAACTGCCAATAGTTGTTTAATGAATGAAAGGAAATATGGCCCACAAATCAGTGGAATCAAACAAAAGATTTCTAAGCTCCAAACATGCAACGGCCCTTAACGAACACGAGCACGTCATTGCCACTTAAAATAGTCAAGCTTAACAAACCTTAAATGAAAATCCAGCTTCTGTTGGCAAGTTTATATGATAATATGCATGTAATGTTAACCATAGATCCGTAACTTTCCATACATGGTCTAAAAATTATTTGTTTTCTGTGGCTCCCATTCTATCCAATGCATGAGCAAACATACACATTAACTATTGATGAAAACCTATATCTACCCATAATTGGAAGAAAAAAAATATTTACCCTTTTCCATTGGGATTTTTTTGATAGATTTAACAACTTTAATTTCAGTGAATGCATGGAAAGCACGGGAACTTATTAACAGTAGAAATCACTGCTGATTTTTTCTAAATTAAACAACCATTAATCAATTTCATCATAATAGACATTTAAAGGTCAACAGTTCAAAAACATTAAAAAAATTAATTAATTAATTAAAATGAAACGGAAAACACCTTTGCATATCACTTCAATGATTCAATCAAACAACTAAAACCAGACAAGCCGATCCAATAAACACACACCAAAACCGCAAAATCTATCCTCTATTAATTAACACGATCTATGTAAAATCCCTGCCAACTTTTGAACCACAGTAAAAGTTTTCAGTTTTTACACATAAACCCGGATTTTTTTCTTATTTTTTAGGTTTCTAATTACATGAAAAATGATCCATCCTGGCAAGATCCAACCATCAAAACACAAATCAAAACATCAGCATTTGTAATTCAAACAATGCACCATTGATTTCTACTTGCATGAGCAAAGTAAACAAAAAGCCGAAAAAAAGATGGAAGAAGAAGAGTATACCTGCTTCGGCACCCATTGACTCTAATTTAGCAGCAACCACCATTTTTTTTGTTTTGTTTTAAGAGCAACCCTTGTCAAGTCTCAACAACCCTAGCCCAGTGAGTGTGAATAGGGGGTGTAATAAATGGCGGATTGTTGAGCACTTTTGGCAGGTTCTGCAGATTTTGGGGGAAAAAGATGGCGCTACTTTTTCAATTTTTGGGGGGTTTTTTCAATTTTTTTTAGCCGCCAATACCAAATGTGAAATAACAGAAAGAAATAGGAAAGAAATAGTAAAAAGAAATAGAAAATAAATAAAAAATGAAAAAAATCCAAATGCGTTTACATCTTTTCCCAAACGGTATCTTTTTTTCCTCTCGTTATGGTACAAATTTGAAGTGGAGATTTATAGGAAAGTTTTTGAAATTTATGCAAAATTATTATCTCTTTTCTTTTCATTATTGTAAAAATTTGAATTGGAGATATATAAGAATTTTTTTGAAATATTTTACAATATTGTTAATTTCAGAAAAATGTTATCGACTCTAAATGAATATACCAATCGATAGAAACTATTGTAGATCGTGAAATTTTATAGTTGTGATCGTTGTTAAGTGAACAAATTTGTAATACATCGCTATATATTATTCATTATATTGAACAATTCAAATATTTAAATCTTTTGTTAGTTGGAATTGAAATATCAAATATCATATTCCTTAATGTGCCAATAAAATAAAATAAATAACTATTGATTATCGCGACCAATTATTATTACAATTAGTGACTTTCTACTTACATATTTTTTTGAGTCTAAGGAAAATTAGGGCAAGTTTACATAGGTGTCGTTCATCGTCCTCCTCACTTCCCCGCTTCGGCCCTTTGCGGCGTTCACTTATTGAGGGTAAATATTGGATCTTGTGTGCAACGATGCGTGGATGGCCCAAATACAACCCCCCGCCGACCCACATCGCGATTATTGGTGGTTGAACTCTCAACTCGCATGTTGTTGTGTCAAACATTGTTGATCGCCGCGATCGTTATAGATCTAATGATGTGAGCTATCCACGCTTCTACCGCGATCATAGGTCGACGAGATTGTCCGCTAATTTTAAGCATACCAACAAGTGATGAATTTGTAATGATATCGGGGATGTGAGCTATCCACGCTTCTACCGCGATCGTAGGTCGACGAGATTGTCGCTAATTTTAAGCATACCAACAAGTGATGAATTTGTAATGATTTCCTTGATAACGATAAGCGGTGGGAATAACCCAACTTGAGAATGAGGTGACTCCACTACTTAGATCGTAGTATGGAGACGCATCCTCAATGTCGTATTTATAGTTGTGTTTGGGTTTGTATTGATTATTGTATAAAATATAGAATATATTTTGATGGAAATTTTGATTTGTGTTTTATATTCCGTTGAAATTATATCGTTTTCCAAAAAATAGATTATTATATTATTTACATTTATTAATGGTGGACCCATGTTGAGATATTTAAAAGTAAGAAATGTATTATGCAATAATAAAATGTTGGGTATGATGATTCTTTTTATAATAAGTTGGGAGTCTTGGTTGGAGGTGAGAGGATAAATTCCAAATAAAATGAAAGATACCAAATTAGAACCCGATCAACACCCTTATAATGGGTGAGCGATACCACTTGAGCTACAAGCTCGTGATATGATGGGTATAATGATTGTATATTGATTTTCTAAATTCTAAAATCATATATGTGATAATTTCTAATAAAATTTGACTAAAATAAATATGATTTCAAATTTTGGAAATAAGGTAAATAATTGTAAAGATTGCTTGACTTTCAAAAGAAAACCAAATATACTTGTTTGATACATGTTTTTATATTAATTTTGATGATTTTATTTTATCACCAAAACAATGTTTTTAAAGGTTGTCCAAATACTCCTAAATGATTTAAAATGATTTTAATATTTTAGGAGTATTTTCTCAAAGTTTATTTTCGTCTAAATTGGACAACGCTTTTAATGATTTTACGTTATTGGGTTTTCACTCTCAAACGATGTTTCTAAATGTTGTCCTAATACTTCCGATCGGTTTAAAATGTTTTTACTAAATTTTCGGAGTATTTCTTGAGTTTTATTTTCGACAAAAATTGGACAATATTTTGTCTCGTGGTCGACCGGTCGCTCTATAGGGCAACCCATACCGAAGATGTTTTTAGAAACAGAAAAATGAGACGGGAAAGAAAAACAAGTCGGTCGACGGCCGCTCGGGTGTGTCGGCCTGGGCCGGTCGGCCGCCCAGGGGTCGACCTGCACTGCAAAGTGTGCAAAATCTCCTGTTCTATTTTTGAGAGGTCGACCGGCTAGGGGTGATGTCGACCGGCCGAGCACCCCTCGGCCGGTCCGTGATATTTTTTTCAAGATTATTTCAAACGCCCTATTGTGCGCAACCTGGCCGCCGTACTTTAGTTTGACAAAAAAAATATAACCGTTGTGCAGCAGACCATTCTTCCTTAAAATGTGGGATTGTTCTATAATCTCGATTTTTGTATCCTTATGAGACAACCATATTTATTTTAATCTCTTTGTCTTATTTGTAGACAAAAGAAAACATGGAGGAGCCCATGAAGGAGCCTATGTTGGAGGAGCTTTGGAGGAGCCTTTGGAGGAGCCTATGTTGAAATTCAAATTTGAAGGCTCTCCTATAAATAGATGAAAGCTTGAGGGATCAAATATAAGACTTGATACAAACAACAAGAGATATCACAAGCTCATAATCTTTGTTATTCATTTCAACATTCTTGTTGTAATAATTTCAAGTACTATCACTTTCACATCTTGAGGTCTGGCTTTCATTCTTGATTACACTTGCACTTTTGAGTTGTAATATTTTTCAAAGTGTAATCTTGATTGTAATTCATCAACCAAACACAAGATATCCTTGTGAGTATTCTTGTGGTAAGAATACACTTGGGTGATCTAGGTGATAGGTGTTTCAAGAGTGTGGTGCTCTTGAGGTGTTGAAGAATTTGGTATTCTTCAAGATTGAAGATTGTGGTGATCTTCAAAGGTGCCAGTTGAAGGAAGATTGTGGTAATCTTCAAAAGGAGATTGTGGTAATCTCCAAAGGTGGTGTTGGAGAGTTCGGTGCTCTTCAAGTCGGAAGATTGTGGTGATCTTCGCAAGGTGCCGTTGAGGATTGTGGTGATCTTCAAAAGAGATTGTGATAATCTTGAAGGTGTTGTTGAAGAAGAGTGTGGTGCTCTTCAAGGTGTTTCTTTGTAAGTTGGTGTTGTATTAATTTTTGGTAAATTAATAAAATCCTTTTTCTTTTTGAAATCCATCCAGGATATCTTTGGGGTGGTAGAGATTAGGCCCTAGGTGGGTTGAACCTCTTTAAATCGACGTGTGTTGTTTACATTCCGCACCTTCATTATTTTGTTTGAGCATTCGGTTCGAAAAAGAGGGCGAAATCGAAAAGATGGAGATAATCTATTCACCCCCTCTAGATTATCGTAGCGCTTGACTTACAAGTGGTATCGAGCCAAACTCTTTGGCAAGCTCGTTTCACATCGCGAGTAAAGAGAAACGATCAACGGCTACGAACGAAGCTCATCTATCAAGCACCTCCACCACCAAGCCACCACTATTTGATTCCAAGAATTTTAATTTTTGGAAAGAAAGAATGGAATGCTATCTACAAGGTTGCGGGTTCGACATTTGGAACACCGTCATTAATGGAGAATCCATTCCGACGAAAGATACACCATACACCTCAAAAGGCTTCAAAAAGCTCAATGATGAAGAAAAGAAAATCATCTCCTTAAACGGTAAGGCTTTAAATATTTTATATTGTTCATTTACTAATTTAGAATATGAACATATTGTAGGAATAAAGTCGGCACATGGAGTATGGCAAAAATTAGAAGCCATCTATGGAGTATTTGCAAATGAAAGGAGTCAAACAAAAGCATCTACTTCTCAAGATCATACAAACTCAATTCTAAGGAATAAGCCTCCTACAACTTTCAATTATGAAGAAGTTGAATATTGTTTTATGGGCATCAATGAAGAAAATGAGGTATGTCTTAAGCCCTCTACTTCTTATGATATTATTATTCAAAATGATTATAGTGATTTGCAAAATGATTTTGATGAGCTACAAGATGAATTCCAAAACTTACTTGTTAAATACAAAAATTTGAAAAAGGAATTCATTGTTTTGAAAAATGATAAGGATAGTTTATTTACTTCCTAATAATCACTATCATGTGCTCACACCACCACTCTTGACAAGGTTAGAAACCTTGAGAAAGAAAATAGTACTCTTGTTGAGGATATAAATTGCTTGAAAAATGATTTATCTAAATCCAACTTGAGTACCGATAGAATGACCAATATTGTTGATTGTTGTGATAATTCGAAACTAGAACTTGATCATAAGCCTAAGGATGTCAATCACATGAAAAAGAATCAAGTCTCTAAGCACGTTGGTCATTATGCTCCTAGAATTATTACATGCTTTTATTGCGGTAAAAAGGGTCATACGGTAAATACTTGTCGGGCTAGAAATAGCTCTAATTATTGTTGGAGACCTAAAAGTCTCAAGACTAATCCCAAAGGACCCAAACACATGAGGGTACCACAAAACAATGTCATATTAGGTACCCGGCGAAATAATGATCGAAGAAAATTTATACCGCCAAGAAGATATCAAATGATTGTTTCATTTGATCAAAGAAGGAGAAACTATTCTCAACAAAGCCAATTTCCAAGAAGAGCGTATAATCAAAAATGGGAAGAACACAATCCTTGGAAATGGCAAAGACATCATCAACAAGATGATTTTCAAAGAAGAAGATATCATCAAGAATGGGAAAGGCACAACCCATGGAAATGGCGTAATTGGTAACCCGTATCTCCCTATTTAAATATGCATTTTATTTTGTTATTATGCATGCTTTTATTTGTGTCTTAATTGCAAAATGAGTTTTCAAATATTTATTTTTTTTAATTAAGGTCTTCAATATATATTTGTGCTTTTAAAATATTTTTGAAAAAGAAGACCTTATATGATGTTTTTAAAACTCTTGTGCATTTTTATAGACTAAAGTGTGTTATCATCTCGTATGGATTTTTATGGCATGAGCTTACTTGTGATATCTTTTAGCCTACACTTTTATCATTATGATTTGTGCTAGATTTGTTTTAAGAATTGTGTAGATTTACATATTTTCACAAATGGCCATTTTCATCATTATTTGTCAAGAAAAGGCATAAATTATCGAGGTACGTTTACTTGTGTATTGCCATATGCCTATGTGCTTGTTTTTTCATAGTGTTTCATACAAGTGCCATTAAGAGGATTTTTAGATTTTGAAAGGCACTATTCGATATTTGATTGCACATATTTGCTTTGTCAACTCTTGTTCAAATACTTCTTTTAAATAAGGTCTCAACTATATGCTATCGGATTTGCAAATTTCAAAAGAGACCTTTTATAGCTTTCTTAAGCTTATTTGAACTTGCATGATTTATTAGACTCTTGATGATATTCTAAAAGCATAGTATGTGCTTTCTTGCTTCATGGTCTCTATATATAGTGTCTATTTCTACTATGCAAGATATTTTGTGATTGAGGCATGTTTTACACTTGGGCTATTTTTTCTTGCTTATATAAGCGATGCCGTTAATGAGTTTGTTAAGTTGTGTAGATGAGAAATGAAGTACTCCAAATATTTGGATGTAAATGTTCTATTATGAACACCTTAGATCAATTGGATGTCCTATGATGATAGTGATGAAGAAGATAAAAAGGGTATTAGGAACAAACTCGATGACCAAGGCAACATTGGTCGAACTAAGGCGAGGTTAGTAGCTCGAAGGTATTTTCAAGAAGAAGGTAATCGATTTTGATGTAACATTTGCACTCATAGCACATTTTGTAGCTATTTGCATTTTACTTGCCCATTCTTGTTTTAAGAAAATTTCAAGCTTTACCAAATGGATGTTAAATCCAAATTTCTAAATGGTTTTATTCAAGAAGAAGTCTATGTAAAATAACCTCCGGGGTTTAAAATTTTTCCAGGCCAAATGATTGTTTTTAAGGCCTTGTATGGTTTAAAACAAGACCCCGTGTATGGTATGATAGACTTAGCTATTTTTGCTAAATGATTTTACAAAAGGTAAAGTTGATACTACTCTCTTTGTTTGTGAAAAAGGGCAATATTGTTTAAACTTGTGCATATTTATGAGAATATTTTTGGTGCTACTAATGAATATTTGTGCAAGATATGGTTCTCTAAGTTGATGCAAGGTGTACTTGAAATGAGCATGATTTCTTGCTTGACTTCAAATCATTCAATGCCAAGTAGATGGTTACATTTCATAAGAACTCTTGAAGGAAGAAGAACCATCTCAACCTCTATGGCTAAAGATTGACAAAGGTTGAGAAAGGCATATCGCCGACAAACAAATTCGAGGTATGTTTTCTTGTATTATTCCTATAGACTCGACATTCCATATGCCTTATGTCTATATGCTCGACTTCAAAACTATCCCAACGAATCTCATTAAAGTGCTATTAAAAGAAATTTTCAAATATTTGAAAGGCACTTCTTCTTATGACTTGTTGTATCCAAAGATTTAAAACGTTCTTATTTTTTTTTCGGGATAACAAGTTTGGTATCTATTATACGGTTATTCGTATTCAAATTTTGGTTCATCATAATCGAACTAAACATATTGAGATTCAATATATTTTTAAGGGATTGTGATTTTTAACAAAAACTTGAGATGTGTTTAATTCCGTCTCAAGGATAACTCGCGGACTTTTTGATCGTTAACCGCCGAGTATTTTACCTCATTTCGAGCTTGATTATGACATAATGTATATTGAATGAGGTCTACGTTTGCATTTTGCACGTTTTAAAACTTAGGGGCGAAAAATCGGATTTTTGGATCAAACTCGGAATTTGCAAAACAAAAAAAAAAATTTGCCAGGGCAAGGGTCGACCGTCGCCCCACCACTGCCGACCGGCCGCCCTAGCCCTTGACCCGGCCGCCCAATGTGATTTTGGCTTAAATCGTCTCTCGTTCTTTTACTTAGCCATTTTGGCACTTTCAACTCTATTTTCGTCCCCTTTGCAAATTTCACACACAATTCACTTCAAATGAGTTTTGATGCATGAATTATATATTTTGGGGACTACCTAACTCGATTATCATCATTGATGCTCATATTTACCGATTAAATGGTAAGAATTTCACTCTCTTTAGCTCAATTGGATTGAACCCTTAAGTTTATGGCTTATATGTATTTTTCTTGATGAAATTCATATATTTTTGTGATGAGCTTCTGATTGTTATGAATGATACTTGTTAAAATTGAATTTGGTGATGAAAACTTGGCTTGATTACATTTACAAGGGCTATATATATTATTTTCTAATTTTGACGCCCGCCAAGTGTTCGATAAAACATTTCAATGAAAATTTCAACTTCTACATGATTCTCTCGCTTCCAAAAGTCTTCTATACTCATTGAAATCATGTTTTGGGAAATAAAACGAGCGTATGAACTCTTCATGATACATTTCTCCCATTTTCCTTGGTTTTTAAGCCTAAATTGCTCAATGGTTGATAAACCATTTCTTTGGTGCACTTTGATATACTTCTATGATGTTTCTATCATCCTAACATTCTTTTGATGATTCCAAAGGGGAGAAACAGAAATTGGCTCATTAGCTCAAAGAAGCTAATAAAAAGCTTGTCATAAAAGCTATAAGCTATGGCTCATAAAAGCCATAAGTTGTGATTTATTTTTAGTCCAATTGTTGCTTGATGAACTTATATTATTGTTTAATGTTGTTTTTTGGGGGGAGCTTATAAGCTCTTGAACAAATTGTAAAAGCTAAAGCTTTTAGCTTATGGATTATTGCTCTTACATTATTCTTGATGTGCTTGTGAATAGGGGAGCTTGTGCTTATTTTTGAAAATATTTACTCCCTATTTGGTTGCTTTAATATTTTTGGAAATTTTGGTTGCTTCCAAACGGTCAAATGTTCTGCAGGAAAATCATTTCTAAAATTGCTCTCTTAGTTTGTGTAAAAATTGTTTTGGTTTGTAATCATCAAAAAGGGGGAGATTGTTTGATACATGTTTTTATATTAATTTTGATGATTTTATTTTATCACCAAAACAATGTTTTTAAAGGTTGTCCAAATACTCCTAAATGATTTAAAATGATTTTAATATTTTCCGGAGTATTTTCTCAAAGTTTATTTTCGTCTAAATTGACAACGCTTTTAATGATTTTACGTTATTGGGTTTTCACTCTCAAACGATGTTTCTAAATGTTGTCCTAATACTTCCGATCGGTTTAAAATGTTTTTACTAAATTTTCGGAGTATTTCTTGAGTTTTATTTTCGACAAAAATTGGACAATATTTCTGCCTCGTGGTCGACCTGGCCGCCCCTATAGGGCAACCCATACCGAAGATGTTTTTAGAAACAGTAAAAATGAGACGGAAAGAAAAACAAGTGTCGGGTCGCCGGGTGTCGGGTGTGTCGGTGGCCGGTCGGCCGCCGTGGGTCGACGGCACTGCAAGTGTGCAAAATCTCCCTGTTCTATTTTTGGAGAGGTCGACCGGCTAGGGGTGATGTCGACCGGTCGAGCACCCCCTCGACCGGTCGCCCCGTGTATTTTTTCAGTACTATTTCAAACGTCCTATTGTGCGCAACCGGCCGCCCTTTAGTTTGACAAAGAAAATATAACCGTTGCAGTGCACAGACCATTCTTCCTTAAAATGTGGGATTGTTCTATAATCTGATTTTTGTATCCTTATGAGACAACCATATTTATTTTAATCTCTTTGTCTTATTTGTAGACAAAAGAAAACATGGAGGAGCCCATGAAGGAGCCTATGTTGGAGGAGCCTTTGGAGGAGCTTTGGAGGAGCCTATGTTGAAATTCAAATTTGAAGGCTCTCCTATAAATAGATGAAAGCTTGAGGGATCAAATATAAGACTTGATACAAACAACAAGAGATATCACAAGCTCATAATTTTATTATTCATTTCAACATTCTTGTTGTAATAGCCTAAGTACTATCACTTTCACATCTTGAGGTCAGGCTTTCATTCTTGATTACACTTGCACTTTTGAGTTGTAATATTTTTCAAAGTGTAATCTTGATTGTAATTCATCAACCAAACACAAGATATCCTGTGAGTATTCTTGTGGTAAGAATACACTGGGTGATCTAGGTGATAGGTGTTTCAAGAGTGTGGTGCTCTTGAGGTGTTGAAGAATTTGGTATTCTTCAAGATTGAAGATTGTGGTGATCTTCAAAGGTGCGTTGAAGGAAGATTGTGGTAATCTTCAAAAGGAGATTGTGGTAATCTCCAAAGGTGGTGTTGGAGAGTTCGGTGCTCTTCAAGTCGGAAGATTGTGGTGATCTTCGCAAGGTGCCGATTGAGGATTGTGGTGATCTTCAAAAGAGATTGTGATAATCTTGAAGGTGTTGTTGAAGAAGAGTGTGGTGCTCTTCAAGGTGTTCTTTGTAAGTTGGTGTTGTATTAATTTTTGGTAAATTAATAAAATCCTTTTTCTTTTGAAATCCATCCCAGGATATCTTTGGGGTGGTAGAGGATTAGGCCCCAGGTGGGTTGAACCTCTTTAAATCGACGTGTGTTGTTTACATTCCGCACCTTCATTATTTTGTTTGAGCATTCGGTTCGAAAAAAGGGCGAAATCGAAAAGATGGAGATAATCTATTCACCCTCCTCTAGATTATCGTAGCCATTGACTTACATATACCCATGGGTATTCTCGCTATCACCCGGAAATACGAACACTTTCGTTAGGATGACATACTAGTATTAAATAAAAGTACAAAGAAAAAGGAAAAGTCATTCAACACCTTTAACGAATGCTATAAAATCCTTTTTATATATAATTTAGCTTCGCGCTTACGCATGACCATGCAGATGACAACAACTTCGCCTTCATCGTTGTTGACGCATTTACAACTAGATCATTCTAAGCAAAGAAAACAATTATATTTCATCCCTCAAATCTAATAATAATTGACTCTCCCCGAATATCGACATCAAATCTTCAACAACTCGCATATGCCACGTGGAGTAATTTGATGGAGTAGGATTTGAACCCCGACCTCCATCCTACCCGAGACTTTAAGTCTCTTGTGATGACTGTGGACTAAGCCCCTAATTCAAAAAATAAACCCTTGGCCTCCATTATACCATAAAAAATATAGAATGGTTGATGATTTTGCAATAAAAATGTATCTAAACTCAAAAACAATAAAAAAGAACTGCAAAGAGAGTAATTCTTTATGGCTAATATATTGATAGTTTTTTCTTTAAATATATGATGTAATGATATTAAAATATCTATTTTGTAGCACTATTTTAATGAATTGAAAACATTAAAATTGTATATAAATGTTTTATTATTTTATGTTGTGACTAATGAAATTAATTTGCGTAACATTGATTAATTAGTTTTTTTTTTATATTTTACATGAATATAGAGGGTCCATTTTTTTCTCGCACTGCACTTTTAAAACATAGGAACAATCTGTCTACCAGTAAACTTTAAGTCTTTTGTGATTTAAGGGTGGCATGATTCGGAAAATACTATTATTGAAATAGAGACATGAAATTGCTGCCCACATTGTATTGATAATAAATTCTAAAGTTTGTTGTAGACTTATAGGTGCATTACTTTTGGGCCAAGAGTCCATATAACTGGGGTTTGATATGCAAACCCAACTTAAAATGGGCTAATAACATAAATGGATTTGGACATGCCCAAGTGATAAAATACAAACCAATATCTTTTCATATCAGTTTGCAAATTTAGCAAAATATATCAGAATTCTTCTATGTAATAATGGTAAATGGTTTGGACCAAAATTTTATGAAATGGGCCTGTGAATAGGTGGTTTGATAAGTGACCAACCTAGTCCTAATTAACCAAAAAAATTCAATTAAATGATTAATGATTACTCAAATGTTTACCATGAGTCCATGAGTGCCCTCCAAAATGTTTATAACTTCTATTTTTTAGGGGAAATTGTATAGATTTATTATAATAAAGAAGGATTCCCTATTACAATTTCATCCACTCATCGTGAGATATCTTCGTTCGTCCAACAAAAAGACGTAGAAGAAGAAAAAACCGTAAAATTAGCTGGTCTATGAGCAACATTATTGGCTATACGATGTACATGTGAGATTTTACAACTTCGGTATATCAATTAGGTAAAAAAAGAAATGACAAATTTAAATAAATAACTAAAAATGGAAAAAAAATACAAACAAACAAAAGAAGTGAAAATAAATAAATACTGTAATAATTAATAAGGGCGAGTAAAGGGGCCTAAAAGTAAAAGGAATCACGAGATTGTTGCCCCAAAGGTACTGTGTCATATTCCATGTATCAGTATAATTGCACATCTCTTTGAATGAAAATTTTAAAAAATAAAATAAAATTCACGTATGTTGATTTTCATTCTCAATGGATTTTCTTTTTTTAATTTTGTTACTACTTAAAATAACAAAAACATATATTTTTTTTTACTTTTCGTATAAATAGAATTTAGTTTTAATGACTATTAATTTATTAATATTTAATGTGCCTCATATGCACCTAACAAAATCATTTTCAAACATGATTCATGTTTTTATATATATAAATTATTATAAAAAATTATTCAAAATTCTGGATATATAGTCTATATAAAAGTATCACGAATCTAAGCATATTATTATTTTTATGAAAATTTGATAAAAATAATTAAAAGTAAAAATAAATCTAAAACTAAAAACAAATATAATCGTTGATATGCCATGGGCACATGGTTCACATTCACAAAAGGCTCATCAGGCTATGTCCAAATGGTCAAACATGGGTATGGACTAAAGTTTATTCAAGATGGGCTCATAGAAGCCCAAATACTAAGTCCATGAAATTCAATATGAATATCTCAAAACCTTTAACTTTAAGTCACGAAGTCCTAAATGGTCTATGCACCATTTCAAGGTACAATTTAATCCAACAACAATCGCTTTTTTCAAACTCTATAGTGACTTGAGTAACACATGGTTTTATCCTTTATACATTTGGAGGAATACTTCATGTGAATAATTGCCATAAATTTATTTGGATGTACACAAATTCACACACAATCGCACATAGTAAACGTGTATTGTATGTAATCTTACGGTTAAAACTACACCTGATATATTCCTCCATGAGCAACATCTACTAGATTGTAACATAAGTATCACCCCGCTAGCCGAAAACACCACTAATTGTTCATTCGTATGTTGAAGACATGACCATATTGATTACATGGTGCTTAATAAGGAAGAATATCACAAGGAGATATTACAAAAAGTCAACTGTCATATGGTTGAAAAACGAATCAAACTACTTAGATACTCGACTTCGATTCGAGATCGATGTTAAAATCTCGTTTGAAATCATTTCGTTTACATAACCAACCAAGCTTGAACGCATTATTTCGAATTTCGACTAGTAAAAAATAATAAGTATGTATAAAAATATCAAGCTACTTGAACCTCATTTAATATGCGACTGTAAGTTATTTTTGTTGTTTATTTTATTTTTTCCCTGAAATTTAACATTTTTTTCACTTTGCTAGCTACCTCATCCATCGGCTTGTGATCATGACTTTTTATTTATTTTTATATATTTCTATTTATTCAAAAATCAAGCTACTTGAACTCGATTTGTGTTGGGGAACCGACTAAAGTTCGTTCAAGCTCAATTCGATTAATAATCATCAAACCCTCAATAAATATCCAAACATGCTTAAACAATAATATATTCGGTTCTACTCGATTCGTTTGACACCCCTAAATATCGAATTTTAGAAAGAAAAAAAAAAGGTCTAAAATGCCATCATCTAAACCTTCACCACATGATCCGTAACATTACTGTCAAAACACACAAGTTTGCATGATATTATTGTGTATTTGTAGGTGTCATATTTATTTCCACGCATGAATGATTGTTTGTACCTACTTCAAGTCCATGAAGAAATCAATAAATTTGGTCTCTGACAGTCAAACAGATACAGTGGAGTCAGAGAGTCAACACAATAAATAAGGTTGTAGGGTTGTAACATATGGGACAATCAGACAATGTAATAACCATTAACCCACAACGGTGGTCTTGGTTTTGGTTTGGCCCACCATACAAATTTCATACCAAACATATCAATATATATCTATCTCAATTTGAATATCCCATTTTAAATAAAAGGAAAGTTGAAAAAAATATATTTTTATTTTGAGATAATAATTTAGAGTTAGTGATGTCACACTGACTTAAAATATACATCATGATTTGTGAACGAATTTTAGACCGAAGAGAGCCCCCAGCATAGCCGAATGGTAAAAGGGGTTGTTAGATTCTCCAGCCGCGTGGTTCGATTCTCGGCTGAAGCAACCAATTTAGCTTCAATCTAGGGTCAATCTGGCAGGGTGTTTAGTTAATTAGAAGTTAGAAGCCGGTTCAACCCTGACTACTCGGGCACTTCCGGAGATTAACTGATGCGATATATTAAAATGTCCATGTCGGTGCTGATTATGGGATCCTAAATGACACTTAGTTTTCCTCTATTGAGATGTCCACGTACGTGGGTGTTGATTATTTGTCTTTTTTTTTTTTTAAATCTTCATTGCAAAGTTTGAAAAATGTGGCTAAAAAATTCATTTAAGTTGGTCACGTGCATTGCACATGGCATTTCGATGACAAACCGATTTTTAAGCAACTTTGTTCGTTAAATTGAGAGCGTCTCATAGTTAAAGGGTAATTGCTAAAAAAACACTTAACGGGACTATATTGTGACTCGTCCAAAGTTATGCTACCAATTCCCTGATTATGAGGATAGCGCAGTAGCACAAAATTTGAAGTATTTTGTTTTAAATGAATACAATAATTTAAATAAAATTTAAAATTTTATTTTTTTAAGTATTTCTATTTTTAGAACAATAGTTAAGAATTACTGAGTTAATGTCATCGCACCAGATTAAGAAGTACGTTATCAGTGAATAAACAAAAAAGAATAAAAATCATGAAGTTAAAAAAGTTAATTGTTCACAACACTTTTTATTATTCTTCTTTTTCAATTTGGAAAAAAAGAATATATGGTTAATATCTACTTTTATAAATTAGAATTAAAAATACGAAGATTTTTAAGTACTAAATCTTTAAAATAATAATTTAAAATTGGTAGTCATGTCGCACCAAATTTTAAAAATAGCACCACATCATCTAAGAACATAAAATAAAAATAAAATTATGGTTGTTTTTCTTAACCACATTTTTTTTCCTTTTTTCATTTAAAGAATGAGATATAATTATATTTAAACATGTCAAATCATATAACTATTTTGTTCAAATTGAAAAAGAAAAGGGTCCAAACAATTTTGACTACATTTTAATGAGGATAGTGATGTTGTACTGGCATATATACAATTAAATGAAAGTTGTGGGTATATAATGCAATAAATCAAAACGGTGGTGTTGGTAGTGTTGTTAAATAAGGTTGGTCGACGTCACATTCCCTTTTCCATCCGTCGTCCCGGGGTTTCTAATTTCTATCATATATATCTATTCCTGGTGTCAAAAAAAAATAATCTTATATATCTATTCCTTAATATATTTGTATTACTAGCAACATTAATCTTAAATATAAATATTTTCCTAAAAAAATATAAATATAAATATATGTAGATAAGGATGTTAATGAATCAAGTAAACTCGAATATAATATTGTTCAAAAAAATTTGAGCTTTTTCCAGCTTCAAAATTAATTATGTTTGAATATAGAGGCAAAGACTGGTCCAATTTTTTTTAATAATGGGGCACAAAAATAATACAATTATAAACTACATAAAACATTATTAGTTTGGCTACAATTTATTTTATTTATCTTAATTACTATATATATATATATTTTAAAACTAAATAATAGATTGTAAAAAAACTATGAAAAAAAGCCATGGGTGTTATGAATTATTTAATTCCTAATATGTGACCAACATATTTTAATTACAATTACATTTATTATTTTATTATTATTGGACTAATTAAATGGTCTAAATCTGTTGGAGTCTTAAGCCTATTGAATTTGACATGAAAGTAAAGAGTACATACTTTTTTTTTTTTTTTTTTTTTTTTTTTTTATAAACTAAATATATAAAAGAAAGGAAGAGGTCCGATGAGATCATATGGGTTTAACGTTGGTTAAAATCAGAGATCACTCAAAGTCAAGGAATTGAGTAGTTGGTCTAACTTGTTCTCCTAAGTGGCAAAATATTCGAATGAGAACTAGCCGCGCAATGTACAAAACAAGGTTAGAGGGTCCTTGTAGTAGTCCCATGAGGCTTCTCCGACGCTAAAATCAACGATTGCAAGAGATTATGTGCAGAGCACATGAATGCGATTCATGTAATTAATTGAACTTTTTTTATCGGTAGTAATTAATTGAACTTACTTACAAATGAGATGGAATAACCTTTGTATACCCGAGAGATTAGAGTGCCAATTTCGGCCCCTCGGGCTGGTCCGATAAGACGGTCGGGCCGGGCTACGTTTTATTAGGCCTAAAATGAGGTGGGTTTTTTTTGGCCTGGCCCATTAGGCCCGAAAAATCGTCTGGCCCGATCGACTAGATTTTTCTTTGTATTTTTTGTGGGCTGGGCCGGGTTGGACTACAAAAATAGCGGTCTGGTTACTGTTTGTCCCGACCTAATTTTTTTCTTTGGCTCGGCGGGCCGGCCCATTTGACACATCTACCTGAGATGATGGGCCGCATGAGTGGTGATGGGCCTTGTGAGATAAAGTGTGTCGCTTAGGCTGGTAAGCCTCGTATCAGTCGTATAGGCTAGTTTGGGCTATATAGGCCAACGAATCATATTGTGACCCAATAATTAATAGTAATGGTTAATAAATAAATGCATTAAATAAATAAAGACGATAATTATTAAAAAGTAATTTTATCCCCCAACAATACCCAATAAGAATCAACTTAGGGGATAACCGTGCCTTTGTGTAGAGGGTGTTTGTCTAAGCTTTGTTAAAAGATCTTATACATCTTATAAGATATTTTTAGAACTTATAAGATATCAGATCTTAATTCAAAAATGAATTGTTAGAGTGTTTGAATAAAATAAGATGGTGGAGTTTTCAAGATGATAACAATAATAGTTTGTAATTAAAATAGCAAAGAATAACTAAGATCTTTTTTTTGAAATAATATATTTTTTAAAATAAAATAAGGATGTATGTTTTTAAAAACAACTTCAAAGCTCATAAATAGCTTGTTTAGAATCTTATAAGCTATTTAAATTAGTCAAAACAAAAATAATTATGATTATTTTGATACATAAACACTACAAAAAAAAGAATCAGTTTAACGACAAAAAAATCTATAAGTATTACAAAATTATGCCGGAACTAATGATGCGACATAATTCCGACAAACCCAAATTGCATGAAAAATCGTTGTAAGTAAATATTTACCTACAAAAACTAAAAAAATTGGTAAATCCGTAATTATATTGTCGGTAAATTTCAAATTATTGGTGATTTATCGATAATTGATCGGTATAGTTTGGAAAAATATAATATTTTTAATTTTGTCGGTATTATGTAGACAATTATTAAAAATTTAGTGACAAATTTCTGCTGGATATTGTGTCGGTAGACTGAAAGTTTTTTATTTTGTGAAATGTTTGACATCACTTGAAGATACCAAAAAAATGGAGTAAAGTGATTTTTTTTTTTTAAATTTAAGAAAAAACAGGACAATTGTGATACAAAAAGTAATTGAAATGAAAGTAGTGATGGTATTTAGTGAGCGAATTACAAACTTTTTAGTCCTTTTCTTTTTTGTTAATTAGACATAACATTTTGTACACTAAATGACTTAAACACAATTGTTTAATTATATATCTACGCGATACATAATTATCAGCTCTTTATTAACTTATTTCACTGATTTCTATTGATTTTCTATCACGACAAAGAGGGAAAATAAATAACCATGAGTTTATGCTTCAGTGATATCGCATTTCACCCTTTATAAGGATATTGATCGAATTTTGAATCTAATATCTTGCAGAAATTTATCTCATTTCCTCCAACAAGTTAGTAATCACAACTTATTAAAAAAGAGGGGAAATAAATAGAGCGACTATTTTTTTTTCCTTTTGTTTAGTAAAATTAAATAATTAGCAACAAATCAATGATTTTTGTACTCCATATATGGTCCACCGTCGAATGTTAAATTTTATTGGCTTCACTTACAATCGCCACCTTAAAAGAATATCCATCGTGCGGCTAATAATTAAGGTTGATGTGAAATTAAATATAATATTAGTAATAACCCTAGTTAATTAAAATAAAATAAAAATTAGCTTTCAGACAGAAGGATTTTTCAAACTTAAAGATAATGACAATGAAAGATTGGATAGTCCATGACCATTATTCATTGAATACAAAGAATGGAAGCTTTGAGATTAATCTAATCAATTAATTATCTTCTTAACAACTAATTATTTTGGCATATATATTAATATATAGCTGGTTTTGAATTTTTTTCCAGCTGTTAATTTGCTCACACACTCTACTAATCTGCAATTTTGTCAGATTTTCACATTTGACCGTTGTTTGAAAAAAATAATTTATTGGAAATAAGTAAATACTGTAATTTGACTAGCTACCAAAAAATAAAAATAAAAAATACATCAGTTCTCAACTATGGGTGACAATTCTTGACACATCATGGTGGTACGACACAAGAATGATAAGAAAATATCGAACTAGTGTTTACACTATCGTGTTTGTACGTCCGTAACGTGTTGATACAAATAAGATAAAAACTTTTGTGACGTGTTCATGTAACCCGATTAAAACACGTAAACTTAGTTAGCTTTCTTTTCTACTTATCGTGTCAAATCTTGTCGTGTAACGTCAAACTAAGAAATTTCTATTCATGTCGTGTAAGTACAATCGTGTCATGTTCGTGTTTCAAATTATTATACTGTATCGTTATCTTGTCGAAACAAAACACGATACAATTATATGTTTTATCACCCCTACTTGTAACAAGAAACAAAGCTAGTTCGAGATCATCTTGAAACAAAATGAAAATTGTGAGTTGGCGTCGGGACGAAATAAATAATTTATTTGTATATATTTTTATTAATAATTATTTTTTCCTAGTATAATAGGAGATAATAGTGTAAGGGCCACACACTTATATATGATCGTACTCGAGTCAAACTCGAGTCAATCTCCATGAGAGCATGAGCCTATCTAGAGCCTAGATTGGTACAAATTTTATTAGTAATTAGTTAATTCATTTAAATGTAATTGTTTTTTAAAAATTAATCGTCACCTAACAAAAGAAAAAGAATAAGCTAGAGATAGGCACGGGTTTCATAAAGATCAAATCTGTTTGATTTATTAGTGATGAATTGATGATTATGACAGCTGTTACTTACCTAGAAACAATAATCGTGAAAATAATTACGAAATCAGCCATCAATTAATTAATCTAATTAATTTTTTTCTGTCTACTTTTACTTGTTAATTTAATGGAATCCATGATTTTTCCAACAAAATATTGTATAATATATGTAGCTCTTTCACGTCACATCTCTAACACTTTGGTATTTGGCAAATTCCAATGAATCTATATATTTATATTTTAATAAACATGATTAAGTGTCATTTGTCAAACATCCAAGCATGTGTGCACCGAAGAAAATTGGAGAATATGTTTGCTAGAAAGGCTGCAATCCCCTGCAAAAATTACCTAATCAATGAAAGTGCATTAACAACTTATGTCTTGTAGTCATAAGTGGTTTAAGGTTTCCAATTTATGTCTTGTAATCATAAGTGGTTTAAGGTTTTTTTTTTTTTTTTTTTGGTGATCATGCTTAAAATCGACGGATCAATCCAAGTCAATGAATTGTGTAATTAATCCATTCAACTTTTTCTCTAGGAATTGTGTAATCTGTCCAACTTTTTCTCTTGAGCAGAACGAAGTTAGGGGATCCCTGGGGTAGTCTTAAGAATACCCCTCCGACTCTCAAGTCAAAGATTATAGGAGTCCCATCAAGTTTCAAGCTTTCACATTGCCGCTTGAAGCACTCAATATTAATTAGTTCATCGTGTCTCGGGGAAGGGAGGGGGTTCGAAACCCTATGACTTTTCAAAGAGAGCCCATAAATTTTCTCACATTGACCATTAGGGCAATGATCATTGGATAAACCAAATAAGTTTCTTAAATAGCCTTAAGTTGTCAATTTCTTTTGTTCTCAAACCAATATAAGACAAAAAATATCTTTTTTATTCAGAAACCAACACGATTATGATTTAATTCAACTATTCTTTTCCCATTGTAAATGCACAAATAAAAAAATAGGAGAGTAACAAACATAAACATTTTCAGTATCCAACAACAACAAACCTAGGGAACATGGACACATCTCTAAGGATAGCGTACCTGTACCGAATGTGTATCCGATATGATATTTTATCCGATACTTCATAGATACTCCATGTATATATCTACACATGAAAATAGATCAAATTTATTCAATTGCTCATTTTTCCAGTATTTTTTTGCGTGTATATGTGAATGATCACATTTTAGATTTGAGTAGGTATGAAATTTGATTTTTATGCTTAAAACAATATTTTTTAATTATACTTAGTAAGTTTGTTTTCAATAATATAAAAATATATAAATTTTATATGTATGTATATATATATATATATATATAGATAGATTGTACTTGTGTCCTTAAAATTTAAAAATTTGTCGTACTTTCGTACCCGTGTCGTATCGTATCCGTATCAGTGCTTCATAACAACAAACATAGGAAAAAAAACCTGCGTGGCTCCTTTAAATTTGAATTTCAATTTCACCTCTGTATTCTATATTATTTTCTCTCGCAGCTCTACATCAAGTTTTTCCATATCCATTAGTCCTCGACTTTAAATTTTTTAAGTATTTATTTTCTTATATTTCTGATACACAATTCGGTGAAGTATATATAATTATTAAATTAGCTTTCTGTTTTAATTTTATTAATATTGTCAAACTTGTATTGTACCCAATTTTTAACTTGTAATATGCATTCTATTGATTTTTTCACAATTCAATCAATTGGACCAATGACCAAGTCAATATCCGCTCCGAGTTTAAAATATATGCAACAAAAAAATTGTTAAAATTTAATTTTACACTCCCAAGCCACACCCTACCTAGGGGTATTCATCAAACTGAATTTCGAATTTTTCAACTTAGTCGAATCAAATTTATCGAATGGACATTTTAAAATCCCAATTGTAATTCAATACTAATTCAATTAAATTTGAATCGAATACAATCAAATTGATTTGGACCCATATTATTATTTTCATATCTGAAAGGACCAAAAATATTTCAAGCAAATTTTTAGTAGTTTCTAACAAAAAAAATCATAGAATGAAACAAAAATATAAGCAAACCATATAAATTTTTAAAATTATATTCTTATATTAAAGATATTTCAATAATTAAAAATCAAATACTTCTAAGATTGAAATACGTCATGAGACATTACAAAAAGTAAAAGAAATCCTTGAAACTTTAAAATTAGATTAAATTCTAGTGCATCAATTTAATATAATAATAATTTAAAATTAAATATTATGTATACACCAATTAATTATATTATTTATATCTTATTATGAAATTTATATTTGTATAATATTTAAAATATATAATATACAAATTAAATTTGAATTATAATTGAGTTCGAATCAACACATGATTTTGAAATAACATCCGAATATGAAACAATATTCGAATCGAATTTCACCTTGAATTAGAATTTTTGAAGAAAATTAAAAAACAATCCCCAATTCATTATTCGATTTTCAAATTAATTGTAAAACGAACACCTTGCCGCCCACGCCGCCTCCACAAAATAAATAAATAAATAAAATTAGAGCTATCACTCAGTCGGACAAACCCGATACTAACCCATCGAGCCGAGAGAAAAATTGGGCGGTGACCCAAAAAATTTCATCGGGCCAATATTTCCATGGCCCAACTCGACCATGTAGTGTATTTTACCAGAGTTTGTCAATTTTAGCCCGACTGGTCGATCAAAGATTTTTAATTTGGACTATAATATTTAAGGCTCGAAAATTTGGGCCTATTTGGCCCAACCCATTAAGCCCCAAAATCGGCCCGACATACCCATTTTTTTAGTATATTTTCATGGACTCGACCTAAAAGTAGCAGTCTAGTTATTGTTTGACCCAATCGGGGCATATTTTTGCTCTAGATCCGACATACTATGACGACTCTAATATTACCTCGAGGCTAGCTGGGCTGATCGGGCCACTGGGCCCATTAGACTTGGTCAAATAGGTCCGACCCTTTTCAGGCCTACAAAGTCATGGCATAGCCTGGTCTTTTCTTCGGGCCGGCCTAAGTCGGGCCTAAATTGACAATTCTAAATAAAATAAATCCAAATGGAGGGCAAAACCGACAAAATTGACAGCCCAACTGCAAATGGCAAATATCTCTAATCAAAAGCAAAAGGGTTGGGACTAGCCGACTAGCTAGCCGCCTCATTAATTAGATCAGAAAAGTGATAATTTGTTTGGATCTTGGCCTTGTGACTTGTGAGGCTCTAAATTGTTGGGCATACTTCAAATTGTGCAACCCATAATTATGGGGTTCCATGTCCATTTCTATAGGACCACAACTCAAAGACAACTGACATTAATTTTGTTCATTCAAACACATATATATGATCCACAATTCATTCTCCTTTCTTAGCATAAGTTTAATTTAGTGTTTTTTTGAAGGGAGTCAATATTTATGATGAATTGGTCGAAAACTCTATAAACCATGGAATCTTGAAATGAATTCTTGTAATGCATTACAGTGTTAATTTTAACGCAAAAATTTATGTGAGACGGTGAAAGTTCGTGAGACAGTGATACTTTTAGTGAAAAAAATGATACTTGTCAAAATACACTTAAATTAATATATTTAGACAAAGTATCACCTTTTACACTAAAAAACACTTGTTAAACTAAAAGTATCAGCGTCTAACGGTCCTACACTATATCACAAGAGACATGCTGTAATTTTAATTGCAATAATTGCAAGAACTCATGTTAAGTTGCTATTTTCTTATAGATTCTTGTGACATCGTGTTGTTTGCTCAAGCGATGTTATAAAAGAACTTTAATATGATTGACATATTGTACTGTTTCGATAACAAAATCCAGTCATTTATACTAGAATTTCATCACTTTACAGTTTAATTCAAATATTATTTTTTCGATAACTCATCTTCCAAATTACATCACCCGGTTAATTGAAAGGAGTTCTAAATATCCATGCTGAATGTGTATAAACTGTGACAATGAACTACATGCCGAATGTGTATAAAGCGTATCGCATCGAATTTGGCAAAACAACAAACTAGGCGAATGGTCGTCTTCCAATAGAACTAGTGAGGTGAAACTTGGTATTGATTTTTTAACTAAAAAAAAAAAGAAGAAGAAGAAAAACATTTATAGTGTTCATTTTATTTAGGTTTGTATTGATGATATCATGGTGAGATATGAGAGTGATCCTTGGCACAACAAAGATAGGTCGGACGGCTTATGAGTTATGACCATCTGACACAGTCCCACAAAGGTCGGTGATTGGCTCCAATTACCTACGTTGTCCAAAATCTAATTATTTTTGTCTCAATTCACTCTATTTATTAGAATTTCTCAAAGGGTCTCAGTACGACAGAACAATTGATGCATTCATTGTAATTGAGAGAGAATTTGTGTATCTTACAAATGAAGAGAGGAAAGACTACTTCACAAATGAGGATGAAGACTCCTCTAAATAGTGCTAGGTTACAAATTATTAAAAGACTAAACTACCCTTAACAATACAAATAAATAACAATAATAACATAACATTAAATTACTCTAACATCCCCCACAAACTCAAGATGCGCATTTGCAAGGAGCATCGAGAGTTTGCCAACCAAAAATGAAAACGAGAAAGCGGATGTGCTTTGGTGAAGAAGTCGCAATTTGTGATGAGGATGTAACGAACGGCAAAGTAATAGTACCATGCTGAAGATGGTGACGAGTGAGATGACAATCAATTTCAATATGTTTTGTCCTTTCATGAAATACCGAATTGTGGGCAATTTGAATGGCGCTCCTATTATCGCGATACATAGGAGTGGGATGACGAAGAAAAACACCCATATCGCCAAGTAACCATCGTAACCAAACGATCTGTGGTAGTAGAAGCCATAGCTCGGTACTCGGCCGGTAGAAGAACGAGAGACAACAGTTTGTTTCTTGCTCTTCCACGAGATAAGAGAATCCCCAAGGAAAACACAAAATCCTGTAGTAGATTTACGATCTAGGATCACTAGCCCAATCAAGATCATCGAGAAAGCACGTAACTCCAAAGAGGAAGTAGACGAAAATAAGAGACTACGAAATATGGTGCCTCTAAGGTATCGTAAGATACGAAGAAAAATTTGCCAAAGGAATGAACGATCGTAGGAGAAGTAACAAATTGACTAACAATGTGAACAAAGATAAGCAATATGCGGGCGTGTAATAGTGAGATAAACCAAGTCGCCAACAATGGTGCGATACAAAGTAGGATCGGCCAAAAGTGTGCCATCGAGAAGAAGAATATCGAACATTAACTTCAATGGGAGAATCAACGAGTCCTAGTGTCGGTGATGCGAGCCCGCTCAAGAATATCGGTTGTATACTTGAATTTGTGAGAGAAGATAACCTTTAGGTGACCAACCGACCTCAATACCTAAAAATATCGAAGAGAGCCCAAGTCTTTCATTTCAAAAAGAGAGGACAATTTTGACTTGAAAGCGGTGTAATCCCATCAACATCACTACCCGTGATAATCATATCATCAACATATAAGGAGAGCACAATAATACCGGCAAAGAGTTCTTGACAAAGAGAGCAGAATCGTGATCACTCGATGAAATCCAAGAGAAATAAGGGCAAGCGAGAACTTCTCAAACCAAGCACGAGGTGCCTGTTTGAGACCATACAAAGCTTTCTTAAGTTTACAAACCTCTCTGGATTATGGGCCACGCCAGAGAAGGTGGAACCATATAAACCTCTTCTTGAAGAATTCCATTCAAGAATGCATTTTTAACATCCATCCGGGATATATGCCATTTTCGAGAAGATGCAACGGCAATAAGTGTACGAATTGTAGTCATCTTTGCAACGAGGAGCAAAAGTTTCCTCATAATCCAAACCATATTGTTGAGAGAATCCTTTAGCAACCAATCGTGCCTTATACCGCTCAAGAGAACCATCGACTTTGTTTTAATTTTAAATACCCAACGAGAACCAATTGCATTTTTACCTTGTGGTAGAGGTACCAAATCCCAAGTTTGTTTTTGACAAAGCGAGACAATTCTTGGCCCATAGCTTTTTTGCCAAAGAGGATCAAGAGTCGCCTCTTTGTAAGAAGTTGGCTCGAGAGATTGTGAATAGATGACAAAAATGATGTAAAAGATGGTGAATAAGAAGAATAGACAAAAACGGTAATTGAGTAGACTTACGAACCCGTGAAGGATAGCGGCGTAGGATCCACAATCTCGGGAGACGAAGAGATAGTCGTAGGAGGAGAGGGAGCAAGAGTATCGAGTTGAATCATCGGTACCGATCTCTGAGAAAAATCATCAATATCACCAAAGAAAAGGATCAATATGGAGAAGATCGATTTAGACACATTGTGAGAGCTAGATGGAATGGTGAAAAGAGGAATATGCTCAAGAAAGAAAACATGGCGTGACACATATAATTTTTGTGCAACATGATCATAACAACGATACCCCTTTTGACCATCCCCATAGCCTAAGAAAAACACACATAGCGAGCGAGAAGACAATTTACTACGTTCAACGTGAGGACGAAGAACAAAACATGTAGAACCAAAAACTCGTAAGAAAAGAGTAATCGGGGAGCATAACCAAGTAATTTCTCAAATGGTGACACACCCGAGTTATGAGCGGTTGGGATCTGTTGATTGAATAAACAGTAGTAAACGCCTTCCCCGAGAATTCACTAGGGATGAAGCGAGATAATAAAAAGAACAGGCGGTTTCAATGATATGTCTATGTTTTCTTTCAAAGAACAACACCATTTTGTTCGGGCGTATCGGTCTACAAGAAGTTTGATATATAGTTCCATCTAAAGCAAGCAATTCACGAAAATTATTAGATGTATATTCCCACCCAAATCACACGAAACACTTTATAATGAGAATCTTTGCGTTTGACAAAGAGCTCGAAAAGAGGTATAAATTCCCAAGAAATCGAAACGACGTTTCATCATATAAACCCAACAATAGCGTGTATGGTCATCAATGAAAGAAACATAACAGGGACCCTCCTTTTGTGGCAATTGGAGAAGGTCCCCAAACATCGAGAATGAATCAAATCGAATGGTGCAAAATTTGAAATGGAGAAGCTTTTACTAAAAGGCAATGCGAGAAAACTTAGCAAGTTTACAACCACTACAACAGGAAATATCATGACTTTTCAAATTCCTAACAAGCCGGTGGATGCTAAGTACTTTAAACGAAAAAAGATACATGACCCAAACGAGAATGCCATAAATAAAAATTAGGCGAAGATGGACCCAAACGAAAAGAAGACAAATCAATAGTAGAAGGCTGCGACATCCGGTACGAAGTTCATCCAAAACATACAACCCTCCACTCCTACGGCCTGTCCCAATCAGCCTCTGGGAGTGAGGATCCTGCACATGACAAGAATCAGAAGAAAAAGTCACAGAATAACCAGAATCACATAGTTTACCAACTGAAACAAGATTTAAAGTAAGCTGGGGAATATGATAAACACTAGGTAGAGACACATGCGTAGAGTCAACAGAACCAACACCTGCTAAGGGCATAGGTGTGCCATCAGCAGTCATAACAGACGTGGAGTTTGAAGGAGAAATAGAAATAAATGATTCTGCATTAGGGGACATATGATAAGAAGCTCCTGAGTCTAATAACCAAATAGATGAAGATATACCTGAGAAGCTCGGAGTGACAAACTGCAGCGGACATAGATGTGGTTGAAGGCTAAGAAATTCCGGAGGCGCTCGTAGAGAGAATCTGCAGATAGTAGTAGTAGACGGTGAAGCAACTCCATTTGAGAGAGTCGGATGGTGGTACAAGCTGCGGCAAAAGATTATGCGGTGGAGGTGGTCAGGACCACGTTGAGAAGGCGGGTGCGGAGGAGCACGCGGGGTTGGTCGACCCATCAACTTCGGGCACTGAGCCTTCCAATGTCCCAGAGTTCTACAAAAGCTACATTCATCTGGAGCAACAGCCTTAGGATTTGGCTTATTCGAATACTTTTGGAATGGGCGATTTGGAACAGCTAAGACAGATGGGCCGGGTGTGGGAAGTATCCCCTTTATCGATGCAGACTTGTGACGTGTTTCATCAGCAATTAATTCATTGACCACAGAATCAACAGTTGGAAGAGGACTACGATGCAAAATATTTCCACGCAATGACTCAAAATCATCACGAAGAGCCATAAGAAACTGAACCAACCGTTGTTCATTACGTCGGGCAATATAAGGAGCAAATGCACTAAGCTCTGCTGATTCTGTCAAAGCTAATTGGTCCCAAAGATTAGTCATTGCCGAATAAAATTCTGGATAGTCATGTCTTTGTTGAAGAGTTCGAATGTCCATTTCTAAGCGATATTGTTTAGCAAAATTTGATTGTGTGTACAATCGTTCTAAGTGCTCCCAAACTTCTCTTGCCGTTTCATATTTTGCCAATTGCATACCAATCGAACTCGCAATGAGAATTATTAATCCATGTAATAATCTTAGAATTATTAACCTCCCAAGCCTCCAATTGTTCAGTATATTTGTCATTATTCTCACTCTTAGGTTTAGATTGAGTCCCATTTACAATACTCCACATTCGTTTTCCCCTCAAAAAATTTTTTATCACATAACTCCAATATGTATAATTTTTCCCATCCAATCGAACACCAATAGATTGCAACGAATCATCCTTTTCGGAAGCCATATTACACAACCAACAAATAAGCTCAACCAAATAACCAACAAAACAGGCCAAACCCAAACAAACAGAACAGATTCGAACTTGAAATATTCGACAGAAAATAGTAGTAAGGAAGATTACCCAAACATCAAAACAATGAATATTGCAAATGCTCCGATCTGCTTCGATCTATTCCGATATACTGAACGAAATGCTCCGATCTGCTCCGATCTACTTTAGCAACTACTCTGATCTACTCCGATCTGCTCCGATCTACTAAAACTACGAACTGGGAAAAAAAAATTCTTCGGGGCTCTGCCCCGAACCCGAGCATGGGGCGCGCTGCCCCTGCAACCCCCCAGCCAACTCACCGCGGAGTTGGATCCGCGAACGTCGTGTATGGGATTAAATTTGGCTCTGATGCCATGATAGAACAATTGATGCATTCATTGTAATTGAGAGAGAATTTGTGTATCTTACAAATGAAGAGAGGAAAGACTACTTCACAAATGAGGATGAAGACTCCTCTAAATAGTGCTAGGTTACAAATTATTAAAAGACTAAACTACCCTTAACAATACAAATAAATAACAATAATAACATAACATTAAATTACTCTAACATAGTCTAGTCTTCATTCTATGCTCACCTTATTGTCCACCCGCGAAGGAAAAAATTAATTAATTTTGTATTTTTCAGAATATAAAGATATTTTGATATTGAAACACGAAACACACATCAAATTAAAAAGAAATTAGACAGATATAAACACACATTTTTTAACAACGTAATCTTCATATTAAAAACATAGTTTTAAATTTAGGCGAATACCATTCACTTACGAATTATTGTTTTGATTTATTTTCTTGGGGTGAGGGTCAGTAGGTCGACTTTTCGGGGACCTTGACGATAAGAGAAAAATGGGCTATAAAAAAATACAATAAAAAACTTGAGCTCCAACAATAAATATCTTGTTCATCATCACGGAATATTCAACGAGTTTAACACCTACAAAGACAAAAAAAAATTGAAAAAATTTGGATTTTCTAGCATTTTGAGAAGCAAAATCATCAATAAGATCATCAAAATCAGGATTTTCCAAAACTTATTTTCAATACATAAAATTGCTAACCCATTTAATCTTTCTTGAGATATATATTTGAGCGCAAGTGTGATTTTATCAATTTTTAGTTTTGAAAAACTTCTCTCGATCGATGATACGAAGAATCGGTATAACTAACAAAACTCTATAAGCAATTGAAGTATTTGAAAAACAATCCAACGCTTTTACAATTTCATGTGTTGCTAAAGATTGACCTCTCACTCCTAGTTTTGGCATCTTCACTAACTCTTGATAATTCAACTAAAGCATCTCTTATCTCATTATATTGAGTTATTATAGTTGTAATACTATTAACATGACTTTCTCATCTTGTTGTTGATAATGAATTTAATGTCAAGTGATGAACATTATCTTAAAGAAAATGGTTATTTGGTATGTTTTTAATTTTTGACATTTGGTATTTTTTAATTTTTGGGGCCCTTATAAATATATTTTTTAAGAAACATGTATACTTATATAAAGGCCTAGCTATGTAACATCGGGGCCCCTCAAAACCGGGGGCCTAGGCGGTCGCCCTCGGTGACTACCCTCAGTGCCGACCGCCCGACCCTGGTGAGGGTGTCAGATGATGGATATATTAATTTAAAAATGGTATAATTAAAATCCCAGTGCAAATTAAGAACTTTAGCTCTTAGCTGTAAACCTGAACCACACTTGAATTGACTTACAAATAGAGGTTGCCTAGCAAAAACTCTTCCGACTTCCAAATCAGTATGTATTGGAGTATAAATCAATCATCAAACAAAGAGTGCAAAAGTAAGAAATGATTCATTTATTGGAAAATAATATAAATCTCTATAATGTAGGAAATGATACAAATAACGGTCCATTTTCTTTTCAAAAATTCCAATATAATCAAAATAAGGTTCTTAGTCATTTATTTGTAGAGTTTATCATGTTCTACTTAAGTTGATCAACTTAAACCAACTAGACGAATCATCTCACATGTAGTGGGTTCAGTGCCCATCGAATAAAAACATTCTCTCGCCAAACTATCTTGCCAACGCTGAACAAAACACATTTACACTAAATAAATGATAAATCTGTTGGAAAAAATAGTGAAGGAAATTGTACATTTGGGGTGCGATTTTCTTGGGACCTCGATTGTCTAATGACAAAAGTAAAAGTCGATTCTTGTTCTCCGTGAGAACATTAAAATCGAATATTTGTTTGTCCAAAATGGTGTTTGGATGAAGGAGAAATTAAAGCTTAAAGATGATGTATTGGAAATAATTTAAAAAGAAGAAACCATGTGGGTTTGTTTTTTTTTTAAAGTTGGGTTTGTCCCACATAGGTAAACAATGACAATTTTGACTAGTATATATAATGTCACCTTTTAGTAAGGTGTGAGATTATATTGCATAGAGAAGCTCTCTCTACACGCTTGCCGCAGTGGGGTGGAAATCACGGTCGATTCGAGCTCCAAACCCCGACTTGTGTGCGGCGCGACTGCGTACACGAAATTGAGCCACATAGTCTAACCTATAAACTCTTACGCATATTGCTCTCAATATTTCTTTTGGCCTCCCGCATAATTTGGTGATAAGTTGAGCATCTCTTGATTCGCCGGGAGAAAAAGGTAGTCCGGTTTTCCGTCTTATCCCGGGAAACAAACGCCCGAGAATAATGGCGAATCTATTTTAAGGATAGTGTGTCAAACATACGATTCGGCCCATTTCTGTTTTATTTGGATTATGTAATTTTTCGATTCTTGATTTTATAAATCATCTTTGCGATATATTTTGTAACAAAATCACCTAGTTTTTATGATATGATTGGGCTGATCAAATCGTAACCACTATCTTAAATAATAAATTCTAAACTACCATTTATCTACACCAAATTTAAACCTCAATAAGTACCTTGGATCCTAGTGCATAAAATCCATCTTTATCATGTCCAAAATCAATTCCAACAAGTTTATTATGAGATTATTGTAATCTCATAGAATGGCGAATGATGGAAGAAGGGTTGACAACCGCCAAAATGGTCCAAGCCACGGGATTCTTGTGGGACAACTATTGATGGGCCCCCATCTAGAATGGCCCAATATCCCATGTCCCTAAGTAAGATCTTTCTACCCTCTATCCTATTGGGCGTCATATTCTGTTAATTGTGATTTCCTTTTTCTCTTTCTCAAAGTTTTAGGATATTTTGTTACCAATGAGGCAATAATTAACTAGGCCATCTTGCATGAATTTATGAGTCAACTCGGATCATGAGGGATGGAAATTGCCAAATACACATGGATAGAGTTATATGATATTATTGCAAATATTTGATTTTTTTAATGGTCTATATTTAGCCAACATAATTATGATTTATTACCTAATTAACTTATAGTAAGGGTAGATTACTCCAAATGAAATCAACCATCACTGGATATATAGGCGAAAATATGAGCGCCGATTACATGGAACAAATCTGAATACACAAACAAGTTCAATAATTTTTTTTTTACATATGCAACATAGTCACATTAAAAAAGCATGCAACACAAAATTACACTACCTAATCAACACACATATAAAATAAGTAACAAATCTTTACTACATATCCAACACACTCACTTTAATATGAACACACACAACATAATGCAACAAATTTATACTACATATGCAAACACGACACATTAAATAAGCAACAAACTTATATTACATTTGCAACACACTCATTTTAAATAAGCAACACACTCATATTAGTTTGAATACACACAACAAAATGCAACAAATTTATACTACATATGCAATTTGTAAAATTCTTTTGATGTAAGATTTGGTGTGAAAGGATAGAAATAGTTTTGACAAAATTACACCAAAACACCGCCTTGGTGCAATGCATGGGTTGGCGATGGCCTAAAAGAAGACAAATATGTAGTATGCTCACATGAAATAAAAGCAAAAATTCTAAAGTCTTAGACATTGCCTAGGGTGTAAACGAATTGACTAGAGCAAAATATAATATTGTTGAGCATGAAATTTTCATTGGGCCTAAAATATTATTTTGAGCTCGGCTTGACTATTAATCGAATTAGACTTAAATAAGCTTTAGGAGAGCCGAATACTACGAATCGAACTCGAGTAGCTTGATATTCTTAATACAATGGTTTTCTTTCACGAATCGAGTTGAGTTCGAACCAAACTTTATATTTGTCGAATTGAAAATTTTACATATGCAACCCTAACACGAATGAAAAAATTTGTTCGAACTTGATTTGATAATAAAAAAAAAAAAGCTCAAACGAGCTTTTAATGATTAATCTCGGCGAGAATATCGAATAATTTGGTTCGATTTTGATTTCTAGCATTACCATTGCCATTGAAGCGTGGTTTCATTGACTAGAAATAATGATGATATATCAATTCGAAAGAGAGAGAGAATGGTGCTTAAACTAACTAATAATGGAATAAATAAATATATTAATTGTCTCTAAAGTCAAATTTCTTTGATATGTAGCAGACAGATTTCCATTGTCAATACAAGCTTCCAGTAAATTAACTAGGAGACTCAATTTGGTCATAATACGTAGAATCTGATATTAATTATCTTAGTAAATAGTAATGTGAGCCAAACTGATTCGTCCATCAGATTTGTGTTCACATTGAAATTGACTCCAATGCAAACGGATACAACCTAGATTTGTCATATTAAATTGGATCAATATTATTTGGGCTTCAATATTAAAAATGGACCCAAATACAAAGATGAATTCTATTAGGGCTCTACTTGGTAGAATCCTAAAATAAAAATATAAAGGGAGTGTTCTATTCTCATGTCTTACACATTACTTCTTTACATGGATTATTTTCCTTCGATAGAGTTTTGACTTGAGCGTCGGAGAGGGTACGCCAGAGCAACCCTCCGACCCCTTTTGTGCAGGTCAACGACGGAGTTCAGTTGGAGCATGACTCCGGAGGAGCGGAGTAATTTTGGGATAGATCACAAGCACACACAACACCATGTGTGCGTGTGAATTTTCTCCAATAATAATACATATATACACACACATTATATAGTGGCAGGCTCAGGAATTGAGACATGGGGGACAAAACATAATTTTTAATACAATTGCAAAAACATTTTAGTGAAGGACAAATGTTGTATTTTCCCCCGTAATTTATATGTAAATATAAACTAATAACAAATAAAATAAAGAAGAAACAAATATTTAACCAGGTGGCTTAGCCTACTTGCCACCACAAGAAATTGTGGGGTGGAGGTTAGGGGTTCAAACTCCTACTCCATCAAATTGCTCCCCGGGGCATATGCGAACTGGTGAAGATTTGGTGGGAACTCATACTGAATAGCACCCGTGTGGGTTCGATTCGGGGAGAGATCATTATTGTTAGATTTGGGGTCGAACATAATTATTCTCTTTACCAGGGGAGGATACGGTTGTCGTCGCCAGACCCCATCGTGAACACTGGTCGGTCGGCGCACATCCCGGTTTACCTTGATGGCATCAATGATGAGCCAAAGTTGTTGTCGCCGAGGGCAGTTAGGCGTAAGTCGGAAGTTCGAGTTATCAAAAAAAAAAAACAACTATCTGATTTATTTTGAGGGGCAATAGCTCCCACTTGCCCCCTTTGGATCCGCATGTGCATATATTATATATAAAAGTCAAAAACCAAACAAAAGAAAGACAGAAGGAAACCATAGTAATAACAAATACCTAAAAAATATTATAAAGTCAAAAACAAATATTATATATAGCTTGCGGTTATAGCTATACCCTATAATTAATAGTATGAAGTTGGTGGAATTTGTGATCCCAACTTATGTCAATATTCTTAGTTAAAACGCATTACCTAATTATAATCGAACAAATTCAAGATCTCGATTGTATTCCAGTTGGAACGACAAGACTTGTAATGACTTTAAGGTTTAATCTCCAAATGTATCTTTGCACGCGCGTGTGTTTTTATTGAATTTAAATATATATATATTATAAATATAAATATAATATTTTGTCCATTTGTGTGAAAGGAGAGGGGCGAGGGCACGTAGTCAATTTCATTCATTGAAATTTTCCTCATTTTGTAACGTGCACAAATTATTTATTTAATATATATGACGTATGTATATAGATACATCGAATATATGTGGATTTTTTTTTTTTTTTTTTGAGGGAAATTAAATAAAGGTTATATGTTACATTCTCGAACCTAGTCTCTTTTCTTTCCGCGTGTTGAGTGTTGACTCAAGTGGAAGAAAAGAAAGTTAGGTGCAATTAGATATCTTTTTATTTTGAAATTATTTTTGACTATACATGAGTGAGGGCATCAATGACCAATGTTGTGGTGTGCTTTCGACATGTGCTTCACCGATTCACATAAAGAGAATAAGTATATTTGCTTCTCTTGAAACAAGTATAATTGCTCTCATCCCGAGACTCGAACTGGATGATATTCAAGATGAGCTCCTACCACACGCGCGCTTAATGTGTTCGCATATGCCATTGGGTATTTTGATGGAGGAAAAATTTGAATCCACGACCTCCACACAAATGATTTTAAGTCACTTGCAAGTGGCCAATGGACCAATTTGGATTTGGTATGATTGGATTTGAGATTAAAATGCAATGCTAAAAGTTGATTGATATAAAAATAGTAAAACAATGATTTGTTATTGGAAATGCATGAAATAATTTTCTTGTGAGAATATTCAATATTACTAATGATTTGATGATTCTTTTTATATGATTGGTGTGAGAAAAAAATGAAAGTGAGTAATTAAATAATGTATTTCCTGAAATTTAAGTAATAGCATGTTGGGATAAAGAAATTGACTAGCTGGATGAAAATGTAAATACTTGGGTATTCAAACGCAACCGTAGAACATTTTCTCACAATTTGAAGAAAAGAAAATTATATTGTATATTTTTCATAATTACCAGCCAGGGATTCGGCGGATCGAGGCAGCCAAGGCCCTAACCTCCTCTATTTTTCTTTTTCAAAAAAATATTCTCCCTCATTGGCCAAGATGAAGGATTCCTAAAGGATCCATGTGAAATGTCTTATGTATTTTTCTCTAATGAGACAAGGTTTGGCTTTTTGCCTTTTTCCAATGCAGAGCAAAATTCTCGAATCCAGAAAAGCACATTGCTAGTGGGATTAATTGGTTAATATCTTTCAAAGAGAGAGGATTGCAAAGGATTATGACTTGTGAATTGGATTATTTAATTGATTTTTTATGTGGAGTTATCCCGTGTTCTATTTTGCTTCTACTATATTCCTTGCCACAAGAATCATGAGCCCTTTTGAATAAAATATTTTAATTATTTGAAATTGCATAGATTATTATTTCGTTTATTTTTGACGTGGAATAATATAGTACGTACTCAACAAGTTTAAATGGACTTCTATCCAAGTGTTTTTAAGCACAAGCAATGTAACTTATTGACATTCATTAAGCTATATAGGTGTAAACAAGTCGAGTCGAGCCAAACATAGTACCGTTTAAGCTTATTTGATTTTTTTTTTTTGAGAATAGCTTATTTGAATTTCAATCGAGCTTGAAAAATAGTGTTTGAGCTTGATTTGATTATAAATCGAATCGAGCTCGAACGAGCTTTAGTCAAGCCGAACATGAATCGAGCTCGATTAGCTTGACATTTTTACACATATTTTAATTCTTTTTTTACTAACCGAGCTCGAGCTCGAGCCGAGCTTTACATCTTATCGAACAGAAAAATGTATTCAAACTTGGTTTGTTATGTTAACGAACCGAATTGAAACGAGCTTTCAACGATCAATTTCGAATCAAGTATCGAGTTGATTGGTTCGTTTTTCGGCCCGATATATAGGCTAAAGCCTAAAGAGAATAAAATTTAGTTAAGAGGTCACAAATTAGACTCTTTAGATATCTATTGTGCTAAAATTTGAGTTGGTCTGAACTAGCCTTTGCCACATGAGCCACTATTACAACTTAATTGCAAAACTCAGTAGCTAATAAAGAACAAGTATATTTGGATTTTATTTTAGCGCAGCAAAGTTAGAAAAAAAAAAGTGAGAGATCATGTTTTACTCCGTTTGTAGATGATTAGAGTATATTTGGTCTCATAAAACTATTTCAAGGTGAATGAAACTTATTAGCTAAATGTGGTAGCAATGTAAAACACAATTAAATTGTAATCCAAATACCACAAAAAATGGTTACAAAATATGGAAAGAGATCAAAACACACTATATGTTACATTTCAAATTGATCTCAATCCCTACAAATTAAGATGACATAAATCATACAATCACAAAATTTTCTCTTTCTATAAGCCGATTCTGCAGTTTAACAGGAAAAAAATTGTGACAAAGAAGATGACTATTGTTCATAGCGAAGAAATATTAATACTTCCACAAGAACTCCAATGGACAACGTAGAAGAAGTGGACAACCATGAATAATACGGCGATATATTCAACCCAAACTCTATATACTCTAACTGTAATTTTCGTGTTGGAGATGGTGCATAAATACTTTGAGAACACTACTTAAATAACAATAAGATATTACAAAGATCAAAAATATGCAGCAAAAATAAACTAATTATACATTGTCTAGAAGCTAGTTATGCAGTGTAAAAAAAACAAAAATATGCAATATATATACCCAAATATGCAAAGTTTCGTAAACTATGTTGGAATTTGGTTTTGTGAGAAATGGGTGTTGACCCATTTTGGACCAAATATTTAAGTGGTTTCCATTGATGAAAAATAGAATTAAATTATACGATAAAATTCTACTAAGTGAGTAGATGAGATTGACATTTTGAATTTCACAAAAGCAATTTCGGGTGAATGAGAAATTAATGCTATAATCTCAGCCGATTAAAACTAGAAATTGATATGGAAATTGGAAAATGTGGGGGAAGAGTAAAGCTCCATCTCACATAGGAGAGATAGCCAAAAATTGCTTTATTTATATAGCCCAAGTTGGACTAATGGGTTTGGACCCTTGGGGCACCAAAGTTTTTAAAGGGGTGAGGACCTACATGCTTGTGGATTTGGTTCAAAACACACACGGACGCGGCCGCCATCTACCGCCGGCTCGGTCGGTCCAGGTCGTGGGCTTGGGCTTCAAGGCCCTTATAGTTTTGGATAAAATTTATTTAAACCCTTTAAAAATAATTTTTAGTCAAAAATTAGGTTAGCCTCGGTCGCCACGATTACCCAGCATGGCGCGCGCATTGGGACGATGTGCACGGTCACGCACTGGGCGTGTGCGTGGTGTGCACCGCAGACATGAGAAACTTTTATCTGCCGCGACGCGCAGGAGTGCGCGACCGCACACTTTCAAACGATGCACTTGTTCGAGCAACCATGTGCATTTTTGGTACCGTAGACATATCTTTCGAGATCAAATGAAATGGCATTCCATAAAGGCACTTAAATGCCTAAAAATATGAATCCCCCTGAGATGAAAATAGACACGAAACTTCGGATAATAAACCGAGATCATTCTCGCATTATCAACATATTGATCATATATCCTTCAAAAGCGTGAAAGCCTTAAACACTTTTGTTATTTGTTGGTTCAATTTTTGCAAGTCTTTGCTAAATCAAACCTGTAGAAGTCGTTGTATCTTAGGGACAATTGCGAACCGTAAGGACTTTGTAAATGGGACAATTTCGTCTTGTGGAGACAATATCCAATATCGGCATCGACTTACAAAATTTGTCCATTTTTCCAAATATTTAGCTATTTCTTGTTAAACAAGTACCACCCAAACAACAAACTATGTATCAAAAGTCAACTAACTATGCATTGTTTAAAAGCTATCTACGCAGTGTGTAAACTAAAATACGCAGTGCATTATACCCAACTATTCAATAAGTGTCATAAAACTATGTAACAAAAAATAATTATTTCCTTATTTATTTCTTGTGATCATAATCATTTGTTAATTTTATTTCACAATTATGATCACTCGATCGATCATCATTATTATTATTTGTGTACTCATTAGTCACCTTAGAATTTTTAGAGACTATTATTTTAGAGGTTTAAACCTTATAGAATTAAGAATTCGATTTAGATTAAGTGATCATGAGACTTATAAGTGATCAAGGAACTCACTAATTATTTTGGAGATTGATATTATTCACCTATTATCATCAATTTTGGGACATAAAAATAAAATATGGAATTACCACAAATACCCTCTTAAGGGACGGTCATGAGGTGAATTTTGGTGTAGAAATATCTCCCAACTCTTGTACATGTACACCTTGTGTATTCATCTTGTGTATTTTTACACCATTAATTCAAATCTTATACACAATATCTTATACACCAATTCTTTAATATTAAATCATCCAACATGTTGGAGGCTTCCCAACACCCCATGCCAACATTCCTCTCCATCCTTGCAATTGCATTCTCCCATGCAAGACTACACCTTGACCAAAGTCCTTGTCCCTCATGCTTACTACAATTTACAAGACTTGGAACAAAAAACAAAAATCTCTCTCCCTCATACTCTCAAAAATCGGCCATTAGGCCATAATACACTAGAAATTTCATTTTGTACCCAACACCTTCATCTCTCAAAACTTTCATCCTCCTTCTCACCAAGAAATCCTCCTACATCTCTCTCTACAATTTTCTCCTCTTCTCTTAAACACTTAGTAAAAATTCAAGAACTTTCCTTCTACTCCATCACAAAAAAAAATTCGAACACCTCACTACACAAGGTAAGAAATTTTGTTCCTCTTCTTGTCTTGATATCATCTAGCTATCTCCTCTCACTTACTAATGTAAGTTTGGATTTTTATTTTTGAGGTTTACATAGAAGACTTGGAAGATACTAAGAGTCTCACCATCACCTTGAAGAGGACTTCAGACTTGAAGAAATTTGAAGGATTTTGGACTATAAGGTAAGAAATGGGATTTTCGGTACCTTCTTCTTCTCCCTATTAAATTCGAATTTTAACACCAAAATTATCATTTTGAGGTGATTAGGGGCTGACCTTGGAGCTTTGTTTAAGTGGTGATCAAGTTCTTAAGAGACCATCAAATTTTGACTACAACTTTCAACTACACAAGGTAAGTGTGGTACCTTTGGCCTATTCCTTCTCTTTTCCCTCCTTGGTTCAAATCTTCATTTTTCTAACTCAAAACTCCTTGTATTATTGGACTTAGGGGCTGCCTTAAGTGAGGATTAAAATCCTCAAGGTCTTGTGACACCACTTTACACCAATCAACCGAACAAACAAGGTGGGTGGAAAAATCCTTTCAACTTCTAGGTGTTTTAATTCATAAAAATGCATGTAGTATTTTGTTATTGAGCATTTGAGATATATATTATGTATTGCATGCTATTTTCTTGTATCAAGTTGAAAAATTTCTCAAGTGTTGCTCAAAATGCGATTTCGAAAATTAGGACATACATGTACACTTTATTGTCATATTTGATAAATTCTTGTATGAGATGGATATGTATGTTTATGACTCTTGAAATCTATGATTTGTATAGCCTATAACCTGGACAAGTCGAGCATAATTGATTAAATTTCGATTTTTGGACTTAAAATGCAAAAATGGAAAGTTGGTGGACTTAAGTGCAAGAAAATAAAACTTAAGGGACCTCTCTGCAAATTTCGATTTTTGGGACTGTACTCAGGTTCAAAAATGATGTTTTGACATTTTAATAAAGTTTTTAGATAAATAAAATCAACCCTTAAAAGCCCAAGGACTAGATTGTAAAATTTGAGAAGTTTAAGAGCTATTTTGCAAATTTGAATCTGTACCAGACCCTAAATTTAAAATTTGAAATTTTAACTCTTAAGGGACTGGAAATAACATATTTTAAGTGTATTCCAAAAATCCAAGTGTTTAGAGCTTGGAAAGTAATTTTATAAAACTTGAGGGACCAAATTGTAAAAGATTAAACTTGAGGACCCAAATGAAATTTCCAGGACTTATACAGCCCATGTACCTGGAAATACTAATTTACCTATAACATAATTATATTTTGGACCCAAGGTTCAAATTTCATAACAATTGGACCCCTAAAAGCCTTAAAGGCAATTATTTCAAAATGGGACAAAAATGAGATTTTCAAAAGTTGAGGGACCTATACTTATGACGTTTTAAAACTGCTTTTGTCCCAATATCCCACTAACCTTAGTGACATTTTCCAACTGGAATCACATTAGAAGCCCTTCCGGTTTGTGAGTTCCGATTATTTTAAACTTAGGCCCGAAATGACAATTTTAACAATTTTGGGGCCAATGTGAGAATTTTATAAAAACTCGACCTCAAAACTTTAAAACCTGAATCTCTGGACAATTTAGAGAATTTGGGAACTGACCTCATAATTTTTCAAGGTCGGGACATTTATTTATTTAACTTTTAACCCCAAAAGTATTGGTTTTGACAAAACGAGGCTAATTGTAAATTTTATTTTTATAAGGACCTAACTCAAATTATTTTCTTTTAAAGAAACAGCCCTGGACTCTCTTACTTTAATATTTAACTAAAATATTTTAATTTCTCAAAAAAATAAAATCCCTTGACTTATCGGATCGTCTTGACCTATTAATACCCGATCGTGGGCGACTTCCTCGTCTCGCGATTTCGAATCTATAACGGGACTTATGTTCCTCCTAATACTTAAGATATCGAAGACTACTTATCCTCCCGATAATCATCTTCATCCAAATAACTCCACCAACGCCATAATTACCTTACGCAAATTTTTGAAAACTTTTCATGAACTCGCTTCCCAATCAATAATACTCATTTTGCCTGGTTGACTACATGAACTTGTGTTTACTTTCTGCTGAGTCAACTTGGTGTGTCGAGCTCACATCGGAATGGATACGTCGGGGATGGGCAAGGCAAAATTTGGCCGCTATTCCACTCTTCTTAGGCCCCATCGCCCTAATCCCGCAACCGAGGGACGGAGTTTGTCGAGGGAAGCGGGTCGTAGTACTTGAGGTATAATCATGATTATGACAAATCCGAGCCTTGCTAGCTCCCGGTGTGGATTTTGTCTTTGCCTACGGAGCGATAAGGTGTGGTCTTGGACCATCTTGCTCGGGGAGTTACAAGGAAGAACGAAGGAATCATTTGCTGCCCCGATCCACACGATTAGGAGTTAATCGGACCCGTTTGGTTGGCGCTACAAACCAAAACGCAACCGCTTACTTGTATTGCATTGGATTGGCGCTACAAACCGCACGCAATCCTCCCCGCCTGCTTGAACCATAGTGCCTGCGTGACCACGAACTATTTTTTTTTCTTAAACTGTATAAGTATATTACTTAATATATTTATCACGACGCTTGTGGACTGTGTGTGAAATCATGCATCATCTCTCACGCGTTTTCATACAACTAAATTTCTCGCATTAACTATTTATATCGCCACACTTGCACACGATCACCCCATCCACCGAGATTTTGTCTCATTCCCTCCCGTTTTCTAACCTTTAGATGAAGAGTTCGCTGAAGACATCGAACCTACCGCAGATTGAATCCCTATCCGTGATGTGGAGCGTCATTTCCTTTTACTTTTATTTGTTGTTGGACTCCTTCATTTTATTTTCGTTTGGACTGTAAGTTAATTCAGATAATCTTTTGGGTTGTATTCGGGTACCGCCAGACTTTAAGATTGTAATTTGTACTCGTGTTAATTTTAATTCCGCTGCATTAGACTCTATTTCACTTGGATTTTGGTATCTTTGGTTTAGACTGTTGATTTATTCTGTTTAAGTGATTGATCGTTGTCGCGTCACGTTTGGGCGTGATAAAGACGTCGTGAGCCCCATCGAACACTGGTCGGTCTTGCGACATCATCCATGATTTACATTGGCGGAAGAATGAAGAACCTTAACTATTGTCTCATGACATAACCCGAAAATTTGAGTTATAAAAAAAAAAAAAAAAAAAAAAACAAATATCTGAAATTTTTTGGGGGCAACAGCTCTCACTTGCCCCTTTGGATCCGCATGTGCATATATTATATATAAAGTCAAAAATCAAACAAAAGAAAGACAGAAGGAAACCATGAGTATTAACAAATACTTAAAAAGTATTATAAAGTCAAAAACAAATATTATATATAGCTTGCGGTTATAGCTATACCCTATAATTAATAGTATGAAGTTGGTGGAATTTGTGATCCCAACTTATGTCAATATTCTTAGTTAAAACGCATTATCTAATTATAATCGAACAAATTCAAGATCTCGATTGTTTTCCAGTTGGAACGACAAGACTTATAATGACTTTAAGGTTTAATCTCCAAATAATTTGTGATATATGCATGTATCTTTGCAAGCGTGTGTGTTTTTATTTAATTTAAATATATATATATATATATATATATATTATAAATATAAATATAATATTTTGTCCATTTGTGTGAAAGGAGAGGGGCGAGGGCACGTAGTCAATTTCATTCATTGAAATTTTCCTCATTTTGTAACGTGCACAAATTATTTATTTAGTATATATGACGTATGTATATAGATACATCGAATATCTGTGGAAATTAAATAAAGGTCATATGTTACATTCTCTTTTCTTTCCGCGTGTTGAGTGTTGACTCAAGTGGAAGAAAAGAAAGTTAGGGTGCAATTAGATATCTTTTTATTTTGAAATTATTTTTTGACTATACATGAGGGCAACAATGACCAATGTTGTAGTGTGTTCGACATGTGCTTCACCAGTTCACATAAAAAGAAAGTATATTTGCTCTACTGAAACAAGTATAATTGCTCTCATCCCGAGTCAAACTCACATGGATGATATTCAGTATAAGCTCCTACCATGTGCTTAATGTGTTCGCATATGCCATGGGGTATTTTGATGGAGGAAGAATTTGAACCCATAACCTCCACACAAATAATTTTAAGTCATTTGCGGTGGCCAATGGACCAAGGCTGGATTTGGTATGCTTGGATTTGAGATTAAAATGTAGTGATGTAAGTTGATTTGATATATAAATAGTAAAATAATAATTTGTTATTGAAATGCATGAAAGAATTTTCTTGTGAGAATATTCAATATTACCAATGATTTGATGATTCTTTTTCTATGATTTGTGTGAGAAAAAAATGAAAATGAGTAAATAATATATTTCCGAAATTTAAGTAATCGCATGTTGAGATAAAGAAATTGATCTATTTGAATGAAAATGAAAATATTTTAGTATTCAAAAACAATGTAGGACCTTTTCTCACAATTTGAAGAAAACTATCTTTGTACATTTGTCATAATTACCGGCCCGGGATTATCGGCGGATCGGGCCAACCTGGGCCCTAACCTCATCTATTTTTTTTTTAAAAAAATTCTCCGTCATTGGCCAAGATGAAGGATTCATAAGGCCGCGATTGGATGTCAATGAGAATCCATTTTCGTTCATTGGAGAATTTTTTTTTGACCAAACATGCGATTGTTTATGAAAATTTTCAAAAAATATAATATTCTCTCACTTTCATTTTTCTCATTATTTCTCTTATCAATCACATCTACACATTTTTTCACAAAAACTAATCATTATTACACATTCTCCCACAAAATTTTACTATTCACCTAATCACACATTTCTAATCACAATCATATTCAATCATTACTTTACTATTTTAAATCAAATCAATTCTCATAATTATTTTTTCATCTTACATTCGATTACAATCTCAAAATTCAACTTTTTATTTTGTAATTTTTTTCACTTCTTTTCTCTAAAAATAAAAATTTTCAAAATAAAAGTATAACAATAGATCCATGTCAAATGTCTTATGTATTTTTCTCTAATGAGACAAGGTTTGGCTTTTTCCTTTTTCCCAGGCAGAGCAAAATTCTCGAATCCGGAAAAGCACATTGCTAGTGGGATTAATTGGTTAATATCATTCAAAGAGAAAAGGATTATGACTTGTGAATTGGATTATTTAATTGATTTTTATGTGGAGTTATCCCGTGTTCTTTTTGCTTCTACTATATTCCTTGCCACAAGAATCATGAGCCCTTTTGAATAAAATATTTTAATTATTTGAAATTGCATAGATTATTATTTCGTTTATTTTTGACGTGGAATAATATAGTACGTACTCAACAAGTTTAAATGGACTTCTATCCAAGTGTTTTTAAGCACAAGCAATGTAACTTATTGACATTCATTAAGCTATCTATATAGGTGTAAACAAGTCGAAGTGAGCCAAACATAGTCTAGTTTAAGCTTATTTGATTTTTTTTTGAGAATAGCTTATTTGAATTTCAATCGAGCTTGAAAAATAGTGTTTGAGCTTGATTTGATTATAAATCGAATCGAGCTCAAACGAGCTTTAGTCGAGCCGAACATGAATCGAGCTATATTAGCTTGACATTTTTACACATATTTTAATTCTTTTTTACTAACCGAGCTCGAGCGAGCTTTACATATTATCGAACGAGAAAAATGTGTTCAAACTTGGTTTGTTATGTTAACGAACCGAATTGGAACGAGCTTTCAACGATCAATTTCGAATCAAGTATCGAGTTGCTTGGTTCGTTTTTTGGCCAATATATAAGGCTAAAGCCTAAAGAGAATAAAATTTAGTTAAGAGGTCACAAATTAGACTCTTAGATATCTATTGTGCTAAAATTTGAGTTGGAGTCCGAACTAGCCTTTGCCACAAAGTGACCACTATTACAACTTAATTGCAAAACTCATAGCTAATAAAGAACAAGTATATTTGTTCGAGTTGGTTTTATACCATTGATTTGGGCTTCCTAGACTAGAGTTTTGTGTTGTTTTTGAGTTCTTTGAGTCGTTTTTGTTATATTTCATAGGTTATGTGTTAATTTTTGTTGTTTCGAGTCATTTGAGTGGCCCAAACCATATTGTGAGCCAAGTATATTGAGTCTAGAATCATAGTAATGAGTCGCATGTCAAAAGAAGCAAGGATGATCAAACAAGAAGGGATTAATCTCAAGAAACGTCCAAACGCGTCTAGAATTTTCAACACCTTTGGGGGTTTAGTATTATGGTCATAACTCTCTCCACAAAATTGATATTGAGCTGATTCAAGTGGCTACGGAAAGCTAAGAGACAGGGCTACAACTATTATGAAGACACCCAAAGCAAATTCGGACGTTTGGATGGCGCCGCAGCGCAAAAAAAGAGGCGCTGCAGCAGCGAGCGTAAAAAAAACCAGCCCAGTCGCAAAAAGTGCACTATGGGCGCTGCAGCGCTTCTCCTTCAGCGCTGCAGCGCCGGGGTCGAAAATAGAGCAGTGAGGTTTTGTGTTTTTGGCGCTGCAGCGCCCATTTTCAGAGCTGCAGCAGCGCAGGCGAAATTACTAGGTGACTCCTTCCTTATTCTTGGACTTTTGGGGCTATAAATACAAGTCTTGGGGCGTGAAATTAGGGATCTTGGACCCTTGGGCAGCCAACAAAACAACTAGAAGACAAGAGAGAAGGCTTGAGATATCTTGGGAAAGGCTTGAAGAAGAAGATTGAAGGATTCTACCATCTAGAAATAGAGAAGATTCCCAACTCTTATTCTTATTTTGTTGCTTTCTTCATATCTTGTAAGATGTATTGTTGTATTCCTATGGATTCATTTTCTTCAATCATGAGCTAAACTCTATAATTCTATAGGGATGATGTAATCATTGTTTGAACTTATGTTTTGAAATTGTGGTTTGTCAATCTAGATCTATCAATTTATTTGTGTTATTTGGATCTATTGCTTCTAAATTACTTGATCAATAATTTAGATTGTTTGGTGTATTTGATTTGACACTTGAGAGAGGTAATTGAATACATGACCTTTGAATAGCATAACCTAGGATTTCATAGAATTGAGAGATTTATGAATCCTTTGAAGTTATTTATCAAGATTCATAGTTTTTATTGAGATTTTAATTGGTGATTTTTATAGAGATATTGATTTCCCAATTGAATCTAAAATCATTTGGCACTTGAGAGAGGGAATGATTATTGTAGAAATCTTGACTTATAAATTGGTAATTGATGATTGATAAACCATATTGACAACATAAGGGATAACTAGATTCATCATACCTCTAGAATTCATTTAATCATTTGGATAAACTCATTGATATTTTCATACTCTTGATTTATTTTTGGTATTTTAGTATAATCAACTCCATCAAATATTGAATTTCTAAATAAAGTTAGACTACTATATTATAGTACTTAGCAATAATTCGATAATTATTCCTGTGGATTCGACAACCTTACTTCTCTATATTAAAACTTGACACCGTAGACTTGCGGTTAGAAAATTCTCTAACAAGTTTTGGCGCCGTTCTTGGGGAATAATTCATCTTATTTGCGCTAATATTATTACTTACTAGTTTTACTTTAATTTAGATTGGTTCTTGTTACAATAGGGTCATTGTCTTTTTTGTGTTTTCTTGTTGATGCGAAAAAATAAAAGTGCTAATTTAATCTTATTTGATCCAGAAATTGAACGAACACTCCGAAAGATTAGAGCCGCACGAAGAATCGAATTCACAAAAATGGCGGGAAATGAGGAAGAAGAAAATCGCATACCAATTATTGCACTTTTTAGGAAAGGGCCATTCGGGATTATTTTCGACCAACCACGAATCAAAATTATCCAGGGCATTGTTCGCCAACCTATCAATGCGAATAATTTTGAATTGAAGCGCCCGATAAATATGGTGCAATGAGAATCAATTCGGAAGTGCGTAGCGACCGAACGCTCATTTGGCTATTTTTCTCGAGATATGTGACACTATCAAAATGAATGGGGTTCGATGAAGCTATTCGGTTGAGATTATTTCCATTTTCACTTCGAGATAAAGCTAGACAATGGCTTCAAACCTTCCCACCTGGAAGTATCACTAGTTGGAATGATCTCACCGAAAAATTCATGGCAAAATTCTTTCCACCCAAAGCAAGACACTTCAACTTAAAAGTGAGATTGCTCAATTTCATCAACTCGACTTTGAGCCACTCTACGAAGCTTGGGAGCGATTTAAAGAATTATTGAGGAGGTGTCCACAAACATGGGTGCAGATTGGCAAAAAGTTGATATTTTTACAATGGTATGAATGGGCATTCAAGAACTATTATAGATCTTTGCGGGCGGGAGGTACATTGATGGCTAAAACTCCAAGTGAAGCCATGCTTTTACTCGAAGAAATGGCTGCCAATAGTTATCAATGGCCGTCTGAAAGATCTACACCAAGAAAAGTTGCCGGTGTTCTTGAACTTGATACTATGTCCGCATTGGCTTCTCAAATTTCCTTGTCAAAGCAAATTGCTACACTAAGTCCGGTGGAAAACAACAATCGGAGACAGTCATGGAGATAAGTCAAGAATTTGTGAATCCCGATACGGAACAAGTGAATTATGTGAATAATCGGGTTTCAACAATAAAGGGAATCAATTGCCGACGCATTATCATCAGGGACTTCGCAATCATGAAAACTTCTCGTATAGCAATACGAGAAATGTGTTGCAACCGCCTCAGGGATTTCAAAACCAAGCAAGTACGAGTACACACGTGGGAGAACAAAATCCGTCTTTGGAAGAATTACTTAGTTCATTCTTGTAGAAACACGAGCAAGGATGAACATGGTCGATTCTAACATGGACAAGCTCACTCGAGAGTTACAACAATAGAAGGTCACATCAACTCCTTGGTGACACAAGAGGCGATTAGCAACAACGGTGAATTCATTGCGGTGAGAGAGGAAATTTCCGAGTGATACGAGAGGTTAATCCAAGGAGCATTGCAATGCAATTTATGTAAGATCGGAGGTAGAAATTCGGCTTGCACCGAACAATCGCCCATTTATGTGAAACCAGTGGAATCAAGAAAATGAAGTTGGAGGAATTTGAGACTGTCTACTTGAGAGGAATGTAGTGCAATAGTCGAGTAAACTACCTCGGAAAATGAAGGATCCGGGGAGTTTCACTATTCCTTGTACTATTAGAGGAGTTTTCTTTGAGAAACCACTTTGTGATCTTGGGTCCAGTGTGAATCTTATATCTCTTTCTCGATGTGATGAAGTTTGGGCTCGGGGAGGTGAAGCCGCCTCAATATCACTTTGCGGTTCTTTGATCGATCCATCGCCTATCCGTGGGGAATCATTGAAGATGTATTGGTAAAAATTAATAAATTTGTTTTTCCTTGTGGATTTTGTAGTGTTGGATGCGAATGAGGACAAGAAAATACCTATCATCTTTGGGCGACCATTTTTAGCTACATCACGAGCTTTGATCGATGTAAACGGGGGAGCTAACTCTCGGGTAAATCGGGAGAAAGTTGTATTCACTATTCATCCAACCAATATGCTAAAATTTGAATTAAATGATGGTAAGCACATGGTTGGAAATATAGTGAAGATATTGGAGGTTGGGGAGTTTCTAAGGGCAATGTGGATAACATGCCTATTGGAGCTCCAACTTGAGGAGAACCGACAAAAGTGAAGGTCAAGATCAGAACTTAGCTTCTTGGGAGAAACCCAAGCCCCTTTTTTTGCTTTCTTAGTTTTAATTTAGTTTAGTAGTTGTTTTTGTTTTTTCTAAGTTTTTGCATTATTAGTAGTAAGTTGCATCACATTTCACCCTCTTATTTGTGCAAATCCCACATATCTCACTCCATCGTCAACGGAGCACTTTAACACCACACACACATTCTTCATCTCATTCACTCATTATTTGGTAAGTTTGCAACTTCCAAAACCCACCCCATGGTTTTCCCATCTTGTGATTTTTGGTGTGATTGGATTGTAGAAGTCTTTAGGATAATTGTGTTGATGTATGGATTGTGGATTGGTTGATCATGCTAGACTTAGGTTTGGTGTTGAATTTTGGGATTGAATTGAGTTATCCATTGCATTTACTATCTTTGCTCAAATTCATGCATATGAGGTGTTTGATGAAATGCCCCAAATGAGTTTCACATTGTTTAGTGTTATTTTGCATCTCCATGCTTATCTTTTTGATATGACACTATATTTTCTACTTGGGTGCATTTTGTATGTCTTTGTGATTTTTGATTTCTCACCCATAACCAAGTTCCTTGGTTCCACGAGTTTTGTTTTCTTGTCTACCTTGCTAGGTTGCAAAGATACTGGAAAAAGGGGTCGGGCCAAGGCGAAAGGAAAGAACAAGACCACACCTCGGAGCATACAACGCCCACGGGCTTGTGTGCTAGGATGCATTTTGAGCTTATACGAGACACCTCATACACGTAGTGGTATCACATGACTTAAGGAGCCCCGCTCTCCGGCTACCAGGAAAGTCCTTTTTCCCACCTCTCCATTGGGGACAATGTCGTTTTAAGTTTGGGGGTGCGATCTGTTTTTTATTCATCGAGTCGGGTCTTGAGAAAAAAAAAAAAAAAAAAGAAAAAAAGAGTCTAGAGTTGAGTCGGGCGTTTGTTAAAGTGAAACCGCATGACTAAGTGAATTTGTCGAATATGAGTTGAGCGGTCAAGAGAGCATGTGTTGAACTGTGATTTAATCTTCTTTCCATTAATTCCATCTATGTGCTTAACTCTGTTGATTTATTTGGGGGTGATTTATGCAATTGAGTGATTACTTTATGATCCCACCGGATCTAGAACTTGTCTAATCACTAGTCGAGGCGAAATCTAGGTGAAGTAACATTAAGGAAGTGATTTAGGCCATCTTTGAACAAGCCGAGCCAGAATGCCTACTTTTGTATTATATTTTCCCTAGTGTCCCCTTTTGAGCCTTATAAACCCGTTTCTTTGGCAACCAATCTAATACCCCGAGCCTAAAGGTTAATATCCTAATTACACATCAATCATACACACAAAGTATAGAAACAAATATTGGAAGTTGAGGAGGGTATGATGAGAAGGGTGTGTATTTAATTGAATGAAGTTGCACTGAGAAAAGAAAATATGGAACCCCATGTACGCAAAAGAATAAGTTTGGGGTTAGAAAAAAAAAATATGTGTAAAAAAAAAAAAATTTGAGAAAAATCATCGGGATTGAAGGTTCATAAACATTAGGGATGTTAAAAAGTGAAGGGTAGTTGCTTATTGATAATTGAAGTGTTAATTGTGTGTTTGGGTGATTTGAGCCACTTAATCCCATATTTTCCTACCTTACCCTAAGCCCACAATACAAGCTTTAAAAGTCCTATTGATCCTTGTGTTACATTAGCCTACATTAGTGGAGATTAGTGTGAAAGACAAGCCTATGGAGTCCGGTAAGCATCTCATCTCTATATTAAAAAAGTGGATCATTTTGACAACACTTGATTGCGTGAATCTATTTGAATAATGTAAACGGAGTTGGCATGTACATTCCACACTTTTGATCACAATGTTAAAACACATGTTTGATTGGTAGTGAAACGAGTATTGAGACAAATGGTTTTAGTTGTGAAGTTTTGCGATTAGTTGGGTAGAATAAGTTTTCTATATTATTGTGTCTTGTATATTTCGTATTCTTTAGAGTCTGTAATTGCTTGAGGACAATCAATATTCTAAGTTTGGGGGTATTTGTTCAGTTGGTTTTATACCATTGATTTGGGCTTCCTAGACTAGAGTTTTGTGTTGTTTTTGAGTTCTTTGAGTCGTTTTTGTTATATTTCATAGGTTATGTGTTAATTTCTCGTTGTTTCGAGTCATTTGAGTGGCCCAAACCATATTGTGAGCCAAGTATATTGAGTCTAGAATCATAGTAATGAGTCGCATGTCAAAAGAAGTAAGGATGATCAAACAAGAAGGGGATTAATCTCAAGAAACGTCCAAACGCGTCTAGAATTTTCAACACTGGCAGGGTTTAGTATTATGGTCATAACTCTCTCCACAAAATTGATATTGAGCTGATTCAAGTGGCTATGGAAAGCTAAGAGATAGGGCTACAACTATTATGAAGACACCCAAAGCAAATTCGGACGTTTGGATGGCGCCGCAGCGCTAAAAAAAGAGCATTTGCTGCAGCGCGCGTAAAAAAACGGCGCCGCAGCGCAAAAAAAAGTGCACTATGGGCGCTGCAGCGCCCCTCCTTAGCGCTGCAGCGCCGGGGCCGAAAATAGAGCAGTGAGGTTTTGTGTTTTGGCGCTGCAGCCCATTTTCGAGCGCTGACGGCGCCACGGGCGGAAATTACTAGGTGACTCCTTCCTTATTCTTGGACTTTTGTGGGCTATAAATACAAGTCTTGGGGCGTGAAATTAGGGATCTTGGACCCTTGGGCAGCCAACAAAACAACTAGAAGACAAGAGAGAAGGCTTGGGATATCTTGGGAAAGGCTTGAAGAAGAAGATTGAAGGATTCTACCATCTAGAAATAGAGAAGATTCCCCAACTCTTATTCTTATTTTGTTGCTTTCTTCATATCTTGTAAGATGTATTGTTGTATTCCTATGGATTCATTTTCTTCAATCATGAGCTAAACTCTATAATTCTATAGGGATGATGTAATCATTGTTTGAACTTATGTTTTGAAATTGTGGTTTGTCAATCTAGATCTATCAATTTATTTGTGTTATTTGGATCTATTGCTTCTAAATTACTTGATCAATAATTTAGATTGTTTGGTGTATTTGATTTGACACTTGAGAGAGGTAATTGAATACATGACCTTTGAATAGCATAACCTAGGATTTCATAGAATTGAGAGATTTATGAATCCTTTGAAGTTATTTATCAAGATTCATAGTTTTTTTTATTGAGATTTTAATTGGTGATTTTTATAGAGATATTGATTTCCCAATTGAATCTAAAATCATTTGGCACTTGAGAGAGAGAATGATTATTGTAGAAATCTTGACTTATAAATTGGTAATTGATGATTGATAAACCATATTGACAACATAAGGGATAACTAGATTCATCATACCTCTAGAATTCATTTAATCATTTGGATAAACTCATTGATATTTTCATATTCTTGATTTATTTTTGGTATTTTTAGTATAATCAACTCCATCAAATATTGAATTTCTAAATAAAGTTAGACTACTATATTATAGTACTTAGCAATAATTCGATAATTATTCCATGTGGATTCGACAACCTTACTTCTCTATATTAAAACTTGACACCGTAGACTTGCGGTTAGAAAATTCTCTAACAATATTTGGATTTTATTTTAGCGCAGACAAAGTTAGAAAAAAAAAGTGAGAGATCATGTTTTACTCGTTTGTAGATGATTAGAGTATATTTGGTCTCATAAAACTATTTCAAGGTGAATGAAAATTATTGCCTAAATGTGGTAGCAATGTAAAAATACAATTAAATTGTAATCCAAATACCACAAAAAATGGTTACAAAATATGGAAAGAGATCAAAACACACTATATGTTACATTTCAGATTGATCTCAATCCCTACAAATTAAGATGACATAAATCATACAATCACAAAATTTTCTCTTTCTATGAGCGATTCTGCAGATTTAACGGGAAAAAAATTGTGACGAAGAAGATGACTATTGTTCGTAGCGAAGAAACATTAATACTTCCACAAGAACTCTAATGGACAACGTAGAAGAAGTGGACAACCATGAATAATACGAAACGGTATATTCAACCGGACTCTATATACTCTAATCGTAATTTTCGCGTTGGAGATGGTGCATAAATACTTTGAGACCACTACTTAAATAACAATAAGATATTACAAAGATGAAAAATATGCAAGCAAAAATAAACTAATTATACATTGTCTAGAAGCTAGTTATGCGAGTGTAAAAAAAAATGAAAATATGCAATATATACCCAAATATGCAAAGTTTAAGTAAACTATGTTGGAATTTGGTTTTGTGAGAAATGGTTGTTGACCCATTTTGGACCAAATATTTAAGTGGTTTCCATTGATGAAAAATAGAATTAAATTATTTGATAAAATTCTACTAAGTGAGTAGATGAGATTGACATTTTGAATTTCTCAAAACCAATTTCGGGTAAATGAGAAATTAATGCTATAATCTAGCTAGTTAAAACTAGAAATTGATATGAAAATTGCAAAATGTGGGGGAAGAGTAAAGCTCCATCTCACATATGAGAGATAGCCAAAAATTGCTTTATTTATATATAGCCCAAGTTGGACTAATGAGTTTGGACCTGGGGCACTAAAGTTTTTAAAGGGGTGAGGACTACACGCTTGAGGATTTGATCAAAACACACACGGACGCTGCCCAGCGGTGCCGGCTGGTCCAGATCGGTCCAGTCCGGGGTCGTGGGCTTGGGCTTCAAGGCCCTTATAGTTTTGGATAAAATTTATTTAAACCCTTTTAAAATAATTTTTTAGTCAAAAATTGGGTTGGCCTCGGTCACGCAGTGCCCAACACGGGCGCGCATAGGGACGATGTGCATGGCCATGCACCTGGGCAGTGTGCGTGGTGTGCACCGCAGATAGAAACTTTTATCTGTCGCACGCGCAGGAGTGCTCGACCGCACACTTTCGAACTGATGCACTTGTTCGAGCAACCATGTGCATTTTTTTGGCTGTAGACATATCTTTCGGATCAAAAGAAATGACATTCTATAAAAGCACTTAGATGCCTAAAAATATGAATCCCTGCAGATGAAAATACACGAAAATTCGGATCATAAACCGAGATCATTCTCGCATTATCAACATATTGATCATATATCATTCAAATGCGCGAAAGCCTTAAACACTTTTGTTCGTTGTTGGTTCAATTTTTGCAAAGTCTTCGCTAAATCAAACTGTAGAAGTCGTTGTATCTTAGGGACAATTGCGAACCGTAAGGACTTTGTAAACGGGACACTTTCGTCTTGTGGAGATAATATCCAATACTGGGCATCGACTTACAAAATGCCCAGCTTTTTCCAAATATTTAGCCATTTCTTGTTAAACAAGTACCACCCAAACAACAAACTATGTATCAAAAGTCAACTAACTATGCATTGTTTAAAAGCTATCTACGCAGTGTGTAAACTAAATATGCGGTGCATTATACCCAACTATTCAATAAGTGCCATAAAACTATGTAACAAAAAATAATTAATTATGCATTGTCTAAGATCTATCTAAGCATCAAAAGAAAAGTAACTATACTCATTCCCCACCCACACTCGTGGTTTTTACATTTCACCAATATATGTCATAAAACAATGCAGCAAAAAATAACTAATTACATTATCTAATAGATATTTAAGCAGTAAAAGAATACTAATTATGATCGATCCCGTAAAAGCATAAACAATTTTTAAAAAATTATCCTTAAAATCGCGCCATTAATTAAGGCGATTTACATTTACATCTCATGAAATACGGTTTCAAAAGTCAAACGACTCTTCAAATAAAATCTGTCAACTTAAAAATCCCTATAATACCCTTTCATATATTTAAAAAAAAATGCTAAAAAACTGGAAAAATCACACCCATTCAAAAATTCCATTCCAGTTACTAAGATTAGTCTACATTGTCTCGCCATAGAAAATCGGTCTCATTTGAACAAATCCATATATATATATATATATATATATATATAGGACATGGATCCAATGATACCAATGTCTACTACTTAGGGTGAGATCGTAGGGATTAATCTCGACTGTTGGTAGAAAATTTCGGATGAATGAAATTAAGGGACGAATATGTTTATTATTTAATTAATTTATTAACATTACAGGTAAGCTTGTAAAAGAGCACTAATAGATAACTATCTAAAAATAAGGAACAGTTGCAACGTCATGGAAATAATTTGTAATTAATTTGGTTGCATCCTAATTATTTCCACTCACGAAAAAATTAACATTCCAACCGATACGGATTTCTTCCCATCTTCTCCGTTCTTTTTTGTTGTATCATCTTAGAATAAAAAGAAAATATTTTCTTAATTGCGTTGGAGAAATCGAACATGGTATTTTTCACTCAATACTTTTGTTTGATATTTCAAATGTAGTTGTTGCTTAATTAGTCTAATGTTACTGCATATGCAACAACAAATAAATGAAAAATACAGTGATATTCTTCTAATTAAGCAACAATATTATATTAACCATGCAATGACCCAATACTATATATGCAACATCATTACATAAAAAATACAGTGACATCCTTCTAAATAAGTAGCAAAATTACATTAGACATGCAATGACCCATACCGTATATGCAACAATAATAAATAAAAAATACAATAATAGCCAATACTATATATGTAACGTTATTACATATAAAAAAATACAGAGGCATCCTTCTAATAAGTAGCAAAGTTACATTAGGTATGCAATAACCCAATAACGTATATGAAGCAACAATAAATAAAAAATGCAAAGTGATATCCTTCTAATACTGGAAACATACGCCGAGAATTCTCTTGAAAAAGTTTGATTCTTCAAATGGTGAGAACTTGAAAAAAATTAATCTTCAATGGCCAAACAAAGTGAAGATGACAAAACTCAAAACGTACAAGAAAAAAATCAATTTATCTACTTAATAATATGTAGGTAAATATTAAGATATTGAAAGTGTAAGTAAAATTATTCGGCTAATAATATGCGGGTAAAATTTGTTGACTAATATCGATGTTGGTAAAATTGTCATAGATTAATATCGGTGTAGATAAATATTTACCTATAAAATCTAAAACCGTTGGAAAAAATTTGGGTCATCCAGAATTGTCTGCCAACAACCAAGATCGATTCCTACCGTCTCACCTATACTATCAGTCTCATTTGCTTCAAATCTTATATGTGTGTGTAGAAACAAAAATGTAAGAAAACTCTTGTTATTGTCATCATGGTGGATAGTGCGGTCACGGGCATCTCTTGACTTTGCAGATCACCCCCTCGCCCCCACCCCAGTAACCCCTATTAATCTACACTAGCTACTTATATATGCTTTAACATCACCAAAATTAATTTAATCGAGAATTTTCATAGTAATTAGTGCATAATTATGTCACGTAATTACTTTTTTTTTTTTTTTTTATAACTCAGCTTCCTGCGCTTACGCCGATTATGCCCGAGGACAACAAACTCCGGCTCCCCATTGCCGCGCCAAGGTAAAGCATGGATATGACGACTGGCCGATGTTCGACGGTCTGGCGACGTACAACCAGATCCTCCCGAGGTAAAGAGAACAATTATGTTCGACCCCCAATCTACTAATAACGATCTCTCCCGAATCGAACCCACACGGATGTTATTCAAGTATGAGTTCCCACTAAATCTTCACCAACCGCGTAAAGGGAGCAATTTGATGGAGAAAGGGATAAGAACCTCTCGACCTCCACCCCACAAACAATTTGATGGAGAGTATGCACAACGTGTCCGATCAGGGCCTGACATCCCAAACTTAATTTACTAGAATAGAAACGATTTAATTTTATACCTATTGTGTCCATTAATTAAATCTGATTGACTTTGAAATGGAATTTATGTACATATATATTAAGACGAGAATCTGTATATGTACTCATATGTAATTTTTTTATAGTTAATTATAGAATATTTTTGGTATTAATTAATAGGGAAGTTTTCACTTACGTACTTCAATTAATTATTCCACAATGTACCTAGCTAGCTATGCAAGGCAGTAAAGTTACCACGCGACGATTTAGATTGTTAGCTACAAAAGCACTTTTATTGGCCTGAAAACTTATTGAATTAAAAGTATTGTTGCAGAAATCTTTGCTAGCCAGTTGGATGCTACGCCAACGCCTAGACGCCTAGAAATAGTGCTATTTTCTTTTATAATTTTTACTGATTTTTGGCCGATTTTTACTGCTAGCCCACCTAAACGGGCGCCTAGACCCGATTTTCCGGCCGCCTACCGATTTTGACAAAATCATTTCGGCCTAGGCGGCTAACTGGACGGAATTTTACAAGATTGATTAAAATTAGGATATACAGAGAATTTATAATTTATAAAGATAGGGAAGAAGGGTCAATATTTTCATCCTTTGATCTTTATATTTAACATATATAGCTAGGCAATTTAAACCCATTAAACTATATAAAATCAAGAATTTAAAGGTTTTAATGACAATGAACTTTAGATTGTTGAAATAAATAATTAGTGTATGGCAAACTAGACTATTCTTACTTTTAGATGGGCATATAGCATGCATTTATTCAAGAAAAATAATTATAGTATTAATACCGAATTGAAGCACAAAAGAAAGATTACGTGGATATTACACATTAATTCTTTTATATACAAAATTTGGACATTGATGAAATTATTCAATTTCAAAAAATTGATTTGCACGCACCAACGTGAGACGATCAACATATTTACTCCCTTTCCTTCACAATATATAAGAGTTGTTTAGAAAAAATCACATATATTAAGAAACATGCGAAAATACCCGATATATCTTTAATTAGTCAGTCTTGATAATTCAAAACGCCATTCTTTTTAAAATATTATTAGCCAGCCAAAACGACACTTATTTTGAACTGGATGAAGTACTAATCTTAATTTATATAGAGATTATGTATAGGCTCTGTTGTAAAAATCCCGCCTGCGCGCTAGGCACTCCTTGTCCGCCTACGATTTTTTTTTTTTTTTTCAAATAGGCCCGCCTTAGCGCGCTAGGCTCCCCTTGTCCGCCTACGATTTTTTTTTTTTTTTTTTTTTTCCAAATAGGGCCCGCCCTAACCCCGCCTAGGCGCTAGGCCCGGTCTGCCGCCTAAGCGAGCACCTAGCGCTTTTTACAACATTGCGTATTGCGTATTGACAAAGGATGAAGGGGCTCGACCTAGTCCCTAATCCAGAATGATGTTTCATCTCTATTTCTACCACGGATAATTGACATGTGTATAAGAATTATTCAAGCATAAATTGTAGTCTTGTATAAGACAAATGTTATTAACCGCTATAAAATCACATGTCCGGGCATTTAGGTGGATCGGAATTGGACATAGAACACCGTTTTAGAATAGAAGATCACATCCAAAGCATATGATCGTAGCCGTCCCATAAATTGAAAATAGTTCAATTTATATGTAGATTACATAGTATTCAAGATTTTGTCATTTTTCAAATTACTAATTAAATTTTACACTCTCATGTGAGTTAAAACTTTAAATATTGATCAAGCTCCCCACACTATTATTAGAAATCCCAACCCCATTCCTGGTTTTAAGAGAGTCATTAAAAGCTAGCAGGGACACACTATCTAAATAGAGTTTTAAGAGAGTTTTTCTCATCACGTGTACTTATCCAAAAACTAATAAAGCCACTTCATCATGAGTTTTTTTCGGTAAAAATCATATTATGAAGCCCTTATAATTATTTTATTTATTTTCCATTTTTCTCCAAAGTAATTAGGTAAAAACTTATTATGATAAATTGATTTGGAAGGATCTAAATGACAAACTTATCTTTACAAGGAACTTGCAACCACTACTCGAATATATGCACAAAGAAATCTCGTCTGTTCAATAGTTCGAAAATCAAACGGAAGGGTAACCCGCACTAGATTTGAACCCGACTAAATTATGTTAGGCCAGTCTGATAACTCGGGCTTTGGGCCATTCGGACGGACTAAAGTAGGTTCGATTTTTTTCGGGCACTTAAAAAAAGTCTGGTCCAGGACTCCAACCCAACCCTATATATAGGTGACTGCCCCCGACCTGACAATTTTGCCAGCTCTAGGCATGACACCCATCTTACCAACTGAGCCAACTCTTTTTCATAATAGTTAGGGGCATCAAATCAGGTCAGGTGCAGGTGCATGTACAACTCTTAGCAGGTTTAGGTCAAATCAGGTCGGACACGATTAACACGGAAAATAAATAGACCAGACCAGGTCAACCCGTGTGTCAACACGATTGACCTATTTAACCCATCTAATTTTATAGTGACATAGTATTTTAATATTTTGTGATATTTTAGTTAGTTATATGATGATGGAAAAATTAATAAATGCATTTATTCATATTTTTTAATAATTTAATGTATTTCTTATTTGTAATTTTTGCTTTTTATCCATTTTTTATTTTTTTCGTGTCGAATTTAAATTATATAAGTTCTTCATGTTGTGTTTGGGTTACCCGTGTCATAAACGAATCATGTCTGTGTCGTGTATCTTGACACAAATAATTAAACTGGTCGTGTTCGTGGCAGACCTGTTATACCCGTGTCAAAATACGACCCGCGAACACAAAACATGACACGATTGACACCCCTAATAATAGTTTATATCTATGCTTTCAAAACAAATAAATTAAAAGCATACCCATTCATTAAGTTATTATCCCTCAAAAAATGTTCATCAAGTTATTAAAATCCTCAATTTATATGACAATCTACAATTAAAATCTCATCATATTAATTACCATTGACAAAAATTTCCATCCAAAATATTGACCAATTGATCATGTTTCATCAACGTGTGCTCTTTAGATCCACATTTCAATATTCTATTTCGAACATAGCAATATGTTCTTGATAAATAAATATTTAATAAAGACTCGATGTCACCTAAAACACAAAACTAGAAATGTGCATTTTTCACCAAAACAACCCACAAATTTTCGAAAGTAACATAATTTATGGTGAAATTAAGAAGGCTCCAAACCCACCGCAATGACTATATATATTTAGCCACCCTGTCCTAAAACTTGTGATGTCCCTTTCTCATATTAAAACACATTATTTTTCATCATCTTCCTTTAATTTGTAGGCCCTCAAAGTTATGTGGATCTTTCTATTAACTCCACCGCTATTCCTATCCCCACTCCCAAGTCCCAAATCTTGAGAGAGAATAGAGAGAGTGGTTAAGGTTGCGATTGGATATTAAACGATTTTCGTTTTGTTCTCGCTAGAGATTTCTTTTTACCTCAAATATATGTCTGCCTACAATATTTTTCAAAAAATACACTATTTTGTCACCAATCACATCTAGTATACACTCTGTAAAAAGAACAACTTATTATTACACATTTTTTCGTAAATTTCACTATTCCTTCACCCACATATTTCTAGCTATCATATTTAATTATTATGTTACTATTTTTATGTCAAGTAAACTTTAATCATTATATTTTCATCTCATATCTAATTAAACTCTCAAAATTCATCATTTGTCCTTCAATTTTTCTTGTATCACTATTCTCTCAAAGGTGGAGTGAAAATTTTCAAAATGAAAAGATATTCAATCATGTCTTGGTTTTCTCAAACACTGGAAAAAAGTTATTGTCATTTTTGGCTGGAAAAAACTTGTTTTTAGTATTTTTCAATTATCAACTTATTCTTTTAATTATGTATAATTTAATTAGAAACTAAAAGTATAAAAGTGGAGGTGTGCAGTAGATTTATGATTTTGTTTCTCATTTTATTTTGAAATATGTAAAAATACTTTTGAAACTTATCCAAAAAAAAAAAACTCTTTGTTAACTTAATTAATTCTCAACGTATATTTCCAACACTACCATAATTGATTCAACTATTTATTATTTTTGTTTGTTCTCGCTACAATAAATCACTTATTTAAAAACTAGAAATTTTTGCATACTCCCTATAGAAGAGTAGGGATAATTTTGACCAAGATCGCGCAAACCGCCCGCCCGCCCTCCCCACCCCTCATTGCGATTTACGGGACGTGTCCAGGTGAGACCCGACTTTCCGCCCCATTGCCATCCTTACAAAGAGAGAGAGGGGGGCTAAGACTACAAGTCCTTTGTTGGGCTACAACAATTCATGATCATCATCTCTCTCTTATCCCCCCTATATATACCCTACCCCATCCCCACTCCAAACAAAAACCCCTACTTGCACTTCCATAATAATTCCCATGTGTGTATAATAAGCACACAAAAAAACCATTGATTTATATATCAAGAGAAGAACATTCAAAGAGAGTCGACTTAAATAAATCCTTCAAGAACCTCTATCTATATTCACTCCCATCAATAATTGACACCTTCTCTCTTTCTTGCCATAGTTTTATGGCAATTGCATCATCAGCCATGAACAACAACAACAATCAAGACCATCACCATCAAGACAGCAACAAGCAATTACATAACGAAGACGATGAGCACGAATACGACGTCGTTATGCCCGGATTTCGATTCCACCCCACCGAGGAGGAGCTCGTCGAATTCTACCTCCGCCGTAAGGTGGAGGGCAAACGATTCAATGTTGAACTCATCACTTTCTTGGACCTTTATCGCCATGACCCTTGGGAACTTCCTGGTATATATATTATACATATACTTGCTTTTTTTCTTCTTCTTTCTAAATAGCCCCTTTTTGTCATATCTTCAGCGACGGAGCCAAAGGGGACTGTGGACTTCAAATTTTTCATAATTAGTATAACTTTTTATATATAAATTTATTAAACTTTATAAATTTGTCCCTCTACGAATTTAAATCTCGCCTCTAGTCTTGATTTTCTGGCTCCGTGCCTGCATATCTTGGTATATATATGTACTTTTTCTAGTGTTATTAGTTAATAATTTTGTTTTAGGGGTTATCCATTTAAGTAGTGATCAGAATTCAATATTTTTCAAATGCAAATATATAATTGAGTTAATTTGTTTGAATTTGTTTTCTATTTTTGTGTGTGTTTGGATGTTTTTTGAAGTTTTTATATAATTGTGTTTTTTTTTATTTACTTTTTTTGTGGTGTGAATTTTTCAAATGCATTTATATGCTTGATTAAATCGCGTTGGAGTCCGTCTTATGATTGAAATTCATGAGACGGTCGATCCAATCCATTTTACAGATCAAAGTAAGTTAGATCCAAATTCAAATAGGTTCATTTGTCTGTATACTTTTTCTAGGGTTGTTCACTTAAGTACTGATCAGAATTCAATATTTTTCAAACGCAAATATATAATTGAGTTAATTTATTTGAATGTTTTTTCATTTTTTGTGTGTACTGTGTTTGGGTTTTTCAGCTTTGGCAGCAATTGGGGAGAAAGAATGGTATTTTTATGTACCACGAGATAAAAAGTACAGAAATGGCGATCGCCGAACCGGGTGACGACGTCGGGATATTGGAAGGCCACGGTGCTTGATCGAATGATCGAAGCGAGAATTTCCGATCGATCGGACTTAAAAAAACCCTAGTTTTCTACTCCGGCAAGGCCCCGAAAGGGATTCGAACAAGCTGGATCATGAATGAGTATAGATTGCCTTTGCAAGAAACCGAACGTCTTCAAAAGGTATTGAATTAAATTGAAATTTAATTTTCACTCATCTTTAGTGATTTAATTATAATCAAGAATGGTATACATATAGCCTAGCGGATGCGAAAAGGATGTTTCATCTCATATTGACACGTGTATAAAAGTTACTATATGAAAAATCCACAATTTCGATTTGATTTATGCTTCAAAATTAATATGGTAATTTTTATACACGTGTCAATCATCTGTGCGGACGTGTAACAGAAGATGAAACACCCTTTGCAATAGAAGATCACGTCCTTTGTCCTAGAAGGTTTATAATTAATTAATTAATTAGTCTTTTTGAAATCTTTCTGAGGGTCTTTTTGTTTGAAATCTTTGATTTTACAGAAACCCCGGCCTTGAAAAATGTCAAAAATTTAAGATTGATTTTTTTTTTCATTTCCCACTTTTTTTTAAAAAAAAATCTTGATTGTTTTGCTTTGAAACCTAGTTTTATAATAGAGCCCATTGTTAGGATTTTGCTCCTTTGTAATTCTTGCAAAATATTAAAGTTACACACATGTGTGTGTGTGTGTTGAAACCAAGGTGCACACATAATTGGAAGATATGTATAAATATGAGAAAGTTAATTGAATTAACCAAATTAAATGATTAATGTAGTATACATTGATATGAAGAACAATAAATTAACCCACAAAATCAAATAAATTTTGACTTCTGTTAAGTTCTTAAATGTTCACACCTCAGAAACATGAGATATGCATGAAACTCATTAAATTTCTCATATACAATTGCTAAAAGATCATAATAAATAATTTTTTTAATATCTCCAATATTTAATTTCATGTCCTTCCAATTAAATCCAATTTCATTTTCTTCCAATTTTTCCAGGCTGAAATTTCTCTTTGCCGAGTCTACAAACGAGCCGGCGTCGAAGACCATCCTTCTCTCCCCCGTTCCCTCCCCACCCGACCTTCATCTTCATCTTCATCTTCATCATCACGAGCCTCACAACTATTACCATCAAAAATTCATACCCACGAACCCAAACCCGCAAACAATCAAACCGCCATTGAAAAAGTTCAATCTAGTACTTATGCGAAACCATCACACGGAAAAATAAACGAAATAATTAGTAGCACCGCAATAATACCACCCCCAATTTCATTACAAGATCAACATGATCAAACATTGATTTTGCTCCAATCCAAACAAGCCCTTAACTCTTCTTTAGCCCCAAATTGCACCACTATATTTACCAATGATGATCTCCATAAGCTAGTGAATATTAATAATAGTATTGAAAATCCATCTCAATATAATATTATAAATGATATTAATAATAATGTCCCAAATCTTCTTTCCCAATTCTCCACCTTGCAACCTAATATCACTCAGCCGCCGCCGCCTCCTCAGCCGGCCGTGGTGGCGGCTCTTAACGTCGTTCCGGCCGGTTCGTTTCAGGCGACGCCGTTTTCGGATAGATTATGGGATTGGAATGCAATTTCAGAGGCAAGCAATAAAGATTTCACCAGCCTTTTCAAGTAATTATATACTGATTATTTATGTATTTAATTTAAGTAACATATATATACTAGTACCATTTTATTTTTAATTTAAGATAACTAATAATTATTGATCTTATATATATAAAAGCCTAGCTAATGCTAAGGTCATGTTGAATTTGTAGCTTTCATTAATGTTGTGCCAAACGTGGTGTTAGAGTTAGGGTTTTTGTGGGTCTTGTTTGGATTTTCATTTAATTGATAATGTAATAAATTACTAATTAGCGCTCCTCTCTTTAATTCAACTTGTGAGGGATGTTATTAATCAGCCAATGATCTTCTAATTTTCAAATTTATCATTCCTATTTTCTTAGGGATAATTACAAAAACACCCCCAATGTTTGGGCTAATTACAAAAGATCTCCTCATGTTTGATTTTGTCTTAAATATAAGGAGGCAATTGTAATATTTCTACAAATATTAGGGGGATTTTTGAAATATATTTTGCTCATGAAGGGGGAGATATCGATTTAATCAAACCTTGAGGGGTTTTTAGTAATTTGTAAAACTCTTTGGGTTTTATTATAATTAGCCCAAACCTGAGGGAGTTTTTTTTAAGTTTCCCTTTTTTAATTTTGGGTTTTTTTACAATGAGATAGATTTATTATTTAAAATAGATAGTCTTGTGTAAAGTGATAATTTTGTGAAAATCAGTATTGTTTAAAATTGTGGCGAAGTCAAATGGAATGATAATATATACCAAGTTTAAAAGGGATGTATATGTTTTCGTGGATAAGATGGGAATTAAGTCCAGTTAAAAAGGTAGATTCAGGCAAATATGTATGCATGGATGGGATCTTGTATTGTTACATATTCCATTCCATCGCACACATGAATAATTTGTGTATAAAAGTTATCATACTAAAAATTCATAATTTAGGTCTGATTTATGCTTTAAAATTAATATGTTAGTTTTGGTACACATGTCAATTATCCGTGTGGTGGAATAGAATATGAAATACATTTTTGGAACAGACAACGGTGTTCATAATTATTCGTTCAGATCTCTTATTTCCTCTCGTGTTTCATTTAGTATTTCACTCACCAAATGAATGCGCGTGTACAATTATAAACTTATACACGTGGCATTTACATATATCGAAAATTAAGATGAAATACGGTAGATTATAATAAGAGATTCTCATTTATGGTGTTTATTTAATTTCTTGTAACATTTTTCTTCTTACTTCTGACTAATAAGAAGTACTACACCTACAAGCTATAGCTATATACACACACATATGTATAGGATTAAATGCACTATACTCTCGTGAAAAATGTCAATGCATGACAAACAACTTACTTCAAGAACAAAAAAAAAAGATAAAAAGTCTCCCTATAATTAGTTCGTATTTTTTTGTCCTCAATATATATACATATAAAGCAAAAATTTATATAAAACTGCCGCACGGTGTGACGGGTAAAAAATGATACTTTTGGTGTAAAAAGTGATACATTATCTGAATACACTAAAATTAAGTGTATTCGGACAAACTATCACTTTGTACACTAAAAATATCACTTTTTACACTAAAAATGCAATCTATCGCTGTGTAGCCGTTTTACAAGAGACCTATTCTAAACATATAATTAAAAGATGTGAAACATGAAGTTAAAAGGAAAAAAAACTGAAAAAAAAAAGATGAAATGAGACTATATAGTCTATATATAAATTAGGGCATTTTAATTTTATATATGAGTAAATTAAATCCCACAAACACAGTCCGACACATGCGGACTGCAGTGGATTAGTCGATGCTACCCACATGGGTAGCTACCCAAGTGGATTCTATCCCAGTGGATTAACACATACCCATGTGGATGTGTGTGTGTGTGTGTATGTGTTGATCTAACAAAGATAAAACCTTTGGGTAGCTACCAAGTGGATAAAGATCGACTAATTCGACTGCAGTCAGCTGATAGGCATGAGAATAATAATATGATGATTTTCCTCAAAAAAAAAAATAATATGATGATTGAATAATTACAGAGTTATTTATGACTTGCAGACGACTGCTCAGAGACAAATACAATAACCATTCGACATTTGGAACCCCTCCTAAAAAACAAAATAAAACAAGCAACATCGCACTAAGACAAAATATATTATAAGGATAATTACAAAAACACCCCTGAGATTTGGGGTAATTACAAAAAAAAAACAGACATGTTTCAAAATTACAAAAAGGAACCCTTCTGGCTTCGTTGTGTCTTAAATATAAGGAGGTAGCTGTAATTATTTTTGTAAATGTCATGGGTTTTTTGAAATATTTTCGAAAATCACCGGGAAAAATGTAAGACAAAATCAAATTTCAAGGGTATTTTTGTAAGTTTCAAAGAATTCTGGGTTTTTTTGTAATTAGGCCAAACCTTAAGGGTATTTTTTTAATTATCTCGATATTATATATATTTGGAATGGGAGGTCAATGCAGGTAACTCATCCATCATGTTTCATATTTACCGCAATCGTGGTACCAATGGCGTAGCCAGACTACAAAAATAGGGTGGCCCGATCAGAAACCCAAAAAAAAAATTCATAAAAGTTTTAACTTATTTATTATTCCAAAATAACTTCCAAGAGATAATGTTATTACTATAGGCATACAAAAGTTATAACATGTATTTTCTTAATCGTAATTGATGACTAGAGAGGTGGCTTCCAAACTTATCATTTATTTTTATTTATGGTTCGTCCATTTAAAATCTTTTGATACTATCACTACAAGAAAAACAATCAAATTCCAACAAAATAACTCTAATGAAATAGAACATTGTTGGGATTTTTAAAATTCCAACGAAAATTTAATGCTACATTATACCGTTGGAAATTCCAACAGTAACCAAAACCATTGATATAAAATGTTGGAATTCATGTTGAATTTAAAATTCCAACAGTAAATAAAACCGTTGGTATAAAATGTTGGAATTCATGTTGGAATTTGAAATTCCAACATCACAACTAACCATTGGAAAATTCCAACAAAAATTCCAACAGTAAACCAAATATTGGAATTAATCGTTGGAATTTCTGTTGGAGTTTTTAAAATTCCAATGGTACAACATGTTGTTGGAAAATTCCATTGGAAATTCCAATACCATTGGAAAATTTCAATAGGGGTTAAAAGATTTGATAGTATAATCCATATCAATAAAATATATATTCTCTTCTGGAGTCAATCATATTAAAACTACATGGTTAAATGTGCTTGACTTGGGACAAATTGATGATGGGTGACCTACTGGGAAGTTGAAGATATTAGATAATGAGATAAATTAATTGAATATTCCAACATATATATATACCATTGGAATTACCATTAGTCTAAATTCCAATAGTATAATTCCGTTGGAATAATCGTTGGAGTTTTTCCAACGATTAAATATATTCCAATGGTATAACTCTGTTGGAATTAGTGTTGGAAAAAAATGTTGGGTTCTTTCCAACGGTTATATATTCCAATGGATAAATAACGTTGGAATTTCCGTAGGAATATTTTTCCATTGGAATTTCTCCATTCCAACGGCCATTCTACCAACGATGCATTTTATGTTGTAATTTCGTTGGAATCGATAATTCCAACGGTAATTGGCCAAATTTCAACAAATTTTTCCGTTGGAATTTCCTTGTTTTCTTGTAATGTATGAATATAATTAAGAGCTTCCATAATGCGTGAGTACGGTTCAAGTTCAAGTTTTAGAACTTGAACCTAATTGTTGCCATTATGGAAGATTTCAGAGTCTCAAGTTCAAGTTTTGGGTTCAATATATTGAACCTGATTCAACATTAATTTATGTTTAAATATATTTGATAGTGTGACCCATTTTTAACTTTGAACTTGAACTTAGCATTGTCAAAGTAGGAGAGGATTTAGTTCAAGTTGATGTGGCAGCTGCGGAACCCACAAAAACATGAACTTGCCAGATTGGGCATTTGTGCAATTTATCTTGGCATATACTTCTTAGAGCAAGTCTCTTGTGAGACGGTCTCACGGATCTAATCCGTGAGAGGCCCGACCTCCTAAGCGGCTCCGTCTTGAGAACATGAACCATGAAAATTGTTGGGATTTGGTCCAAAGATCCCGCCCGCAATGGGCTTTAAAAGAGGCGCGGCGCGCCCGCGATTCGAACTCGTGAGCGATGGATTGCATAGTTAAGGGATAGCTTAAAGGATATGATTTGAACTACCTATACCAACAGATGATCTTCTTTTAAGGTGCCCATTACATGTAAACCCGGAGGTTAAGCGTCTTGGCACGGAGTAGACATGGGATGGGTGACCCCCAGGAAGTTTTCGAGTGCGCGTGAGTGAGGACAAAGCGCGCTAGAAAAGACTCGTGTTGGTTTGTGGGACGATCGTCAATCCGAGTAGCGCTAGAGGTCCAACAAAAATAAATTTAAAATAATAATAAACCATGAAAAAACAAAAATAAGCCCTAAAAACATGAACCATGAAGAATAAACCCGAAAAACAAAAATAAACACAAAAATAAAAAATAAACCCTAAAAAAAACTAAAAATCCTAAAAACTCAAATCAATTAAAAATAAACCCAAGAAACAAAATAAACCCTAAAAAAACAAATATAAACCCTAAAAAAATAAAATCTGAAAAGAAAACCATTAAAACTTTGTGTAAGAGGGCTCCGTCTCACGGATCTAAATCCGTGAGACCGTCTCACGCAAGTTTTTGCCTACTTCTTAAAGATCAGTTTCCTAAACTTTTGTAGCCAATTACCAGAGAAAACAGTCACATTCATCACATAATTACTTGTGAAAATAAAGATTTAGAAGACAGAAAGATTATATTATTATTATTAGTAGTAGTAGTAGTAGTAGATAATAAAGTAAGCTATCACCAAAAAAAAAATCACCTCATTAACTAGCCATAATGACTTAGAAAAACGTTTTATGTAGGGCAGGTGCATTATTCTTGGGCATGGAGGGTAGCTAGGTTGTGACAGTTATCATCTGAATTGTTGGCTGCATTGATATTTTAATTTTTTTAAAGGATTTTGGATGAGTTATATAATTTATATCTTATAAAATATTTAAAAATATATATACAATATTCTAAAATATTTAATAAAAGTCTTAACGCATTAATCTATAAACTTAAAAATGATAAGTTGTTGTCCTTCTTAGAATAACATAAGGTGTGCTAAATTCCTCTCGACATCAGGCTCGTACGTAAGGAAGATTATAATATCTTATGAGTACAAAACAAATTAACACTACTTTACATCGTAATTAATGTGAATTAGTTAAATAGAATTTTTCGTTTTATTGAATTTATATCACTGTTCCAAAAATTCCTGCTTAGCCCCGATTAGTCCCCACCTAGGCGCTAGGCTCCTCATGTCCGCCTAGGTTTTTTTTCCAATTAGACATCTTCTAACCCCACTAAGGCTCCGTCTAAACGCTAGGCCCCAATCTGCCACCCGACTAGCGTCTAATGCTTTTTAGAACATTGTTTCGTATATATGCGCTATATATCCAAAAGGTAAAGCTTAGGTAGCCATAAATGTGCATAAATTAAATGAGGTGCCCAAAGCTCGATATAGAAAGTTGTTATATTGCAATTGTAGACAAAGCCCTAGCAATGTGCCCCCATCATCATATTAATGAACAATTGAACATTATGCCAAAGTCTATATATCTTTACAAAACCTAAATATCTATATATAACTACGAAAAGAATTAAAAGAGCCTATATAAATAGGTACTTAAGTATGGATAATATATACACGTCGCAAATGCTATTAAATTTTCCGTATCGATGAAAATACTAAATTTTTAAGTATGTCATAATGGGACGCATGTCAAAATCAAAAGAGAATTAATTACTACACAATTAGGTAGCATCTAATTAGCCGGACAGAGCCTCACTATCCACTCAGGTGGATATTTATTTAAATTTTGGGCTCCTTTCAGATTTTTTAATTGTCGGATATAAGTTATCCTTTTTTTTTCATCACTTCTAAAATCTAGAATAGTTATGGGGTTTAATTTTATTAATATATGAGAATTAGCTCAGAGGATAGACACGATTTAAATTGAGTGAAAAACATGAGAAGTTACAAGAAGTTTCATTGCCATCTAGTTCAATGAGCACATTTGCTAGAGTGACAATATAATTTAGGGATAATGACAAGAAAACCCATGAGGTTTGGGGTAGTTACAGAAAAACGAAAAAAACAGAGAAATTTTAAAATTACATAAACCGCCTTGACGTTTCATTTTGTCTTACATTCTCGCTCCAACCGTTAATTGGTCCGACCGATGACAACAATTAATTTACAGATTACATCCCTAACTTTTCTAAATATTACGAATAGCCCCAACTTTTCGTCCTGTCTATTTGTAATATTTAAAAAAATGAGGGATTAAGTTATAAAATATAAGACGAAAAGTTAACCTATTTGTAGTATTTTAAAAAGTTGGAGGATGTAATTATAAAATATCCAATGACATCAACAAATTTCGTCAGTTCAATTCTAACATTGACGTAAAAATAGAAGACAGTCAAGCCTCAACGGGTTTCTGTAATTTTGAAACTTATCTGGGTTTTTGTACTGAGCCCAAACCTCAGTGATTTTTTCAAAATTACCCTCATGATTTATGGAAAATTACTAAAAGTATTTTGTATACCTAAAAGTGTTAGAAAATAGCCCAACTGCTAGACCAAAATGTATAGCACATTTCTCGTGTTGCAAACGGATATGAGGTGAGCCCCATACTTTTGAAGGCGAGAGAACTATACAACTTTTTTTTAGTACATATCCTAGGAGAGGAAGAGTGACGGGAATCGACCGCTAGACCTCTTGTCTAGACAAAGATTAACCACTCGACTACTATGCGGTTCCGCTTATACAACTTAGTGTCAAGAAATCTCCAAGCTAGGAAAGAAATATTGGTAATTTTTCTGCACACTAGTCGAATGTTTTCATTGATTTACTGGAAATTGAATTTTTCATTTGTGGAGACTCTTTGGATTATGTAGAACATAGTCATAATTGACTTGATCACATCAACACAGAATAGCAATAAGTCTATAGCTACGATTTCAATTCTCATATCTTCAGAAAATGTGGAGATTTTGATATGTAGAACGTCACTTTTTTGAAGAGCCATTTATCCTATTAAATCAGGGCAGGCCAGTGAGGACCAAAACAACACTATATAGAAAATTGGAGTAACAAGAATAAGGGATAAAAAAAACAAGATTTTGGGTAATTACGAAAAAACCCAGAGAAATTTCAAAATTACACAATCCCCTTGAGAATTGATCCCGTCTTACATTTTTACCTCAACCGTTAGTTGAATCGATGGAATTTGCTGACATCATCAAATATTTTATGATTGCATTCCTCAACCTTTCTAAATATTACTAATAGCCAGACAAAAAGTCGGACCTTCTTTCTCCTCTCAAACCAACGAGCAGAGTAACCTACAACAACAACAAACTAAGCCTTATCCCACTATGGAGTCGGCTAACGGCTAACCAACATAGTAACCTGAACCAAATAAATACCTAAATATTAAAATTCCTAGTTTTGATTAATTTGGGATCACGAAATTACCTAAAAACAATCTTCTTCCAATAAAAAGAACAGGTCTTTTGACACCACCAGTTCATGTGTAAAGTTTCCACAAATTGAAAACAGAGTGTAAGCACTAAACATTCTGCCCAGTAGTCCAAGTTTTTATACAGACGAATATATACAGTGTTTATTTGCAAATGTTAGCGTCATTGACAAGGTAGAATAAGGGACGTCAACTTATGAATAACTGGAAAACAATAGTGAAACTGAAGGACAAAATCCAGATCTATTATAAGGTTTACCTATTAAGGATGATAACAGAGAGAATTAGAATGAAGGATAAGTATGTCAAATGACACATTTTCGGAATCTGCGGATTTTAACAGCACATACATATCATATTAGTGAATAACAACACACCTACTTAACATATCTGGAGCAATCAATAAAAGCAAATAAATAACGTGAACATTCACAAAGCCAGGCAAGATGAAATCAAAGAAAACTTCTCATTTAACATTTTTACATTTAGGCCAGATAGAAGCCAACATTGTTTATTTATATTATTTGTTATGATAAGTAATATAATCATAGCCTATATATGTCGCTCTGGGTGTTGGACCTTTTTTTGGCTAAGATTTAGGATACGTGGACATGACTAAAAAAGATCCAAAATTTGGACACAACCGACAAATTTAGATTTTTAGATATATATTATAATAATATTACACTTTTTTAATACAACATTTACATTAATTTGAACAAAATAATTAAAACTTGAAAAGTGATGCGGAAAAAAAAAAGAAAAAGAAAACAAGCTTTCATGTGCTTTACTGATTAGTACTTAGTAGTATGAAAGTGGAGTGTCCGAATTTTTTTGGAGCATCTGACACGTGTCGCGTATCGTGTCGTGTCGACAAGGGTACGTTGCCTGAAATGAAGAGTTTGAGCATCATAGATGATAGCCTTTCGTGAGATTAAGATGAAGAAGGTGTTTGCCTGTTTGGTTAACTTTAAAAACATATATTAAGCTCCTACATTTGGTAAGATATTTTGGAGCTTATACAGTGTAAATAATGATAGTAATGTAATTTTGGGTTAAATCCTCTGTTGTAAAAATTCCTGCCTAGCCCCGATTAATCCCGCCTAGGCGCTAGACCCCCCTTGTCCGCCTACAATTTTTTTTCCGATTAGGCCCGCCTAATCTCGCCAGCCCGCTAGGCGCTAGACCCCGACCGCCGCCTAGCGCTTTTTACAACATTGGTTAAATCAAAGGAGTTGGTGATTTTATAAAATATTTTAGGTTCTCCGTACTTTTCACAAGGAGCTTTAAATTAAAATCTTAACATATTAGCTTGGGAGCTTATGAGCTCATCTCCGAATTTTTGCAATTACACTTTATATAACATGTTTTAAGGAGTTTATAACCTAAGCCAAACAACCTACAAAGCACTAATTTTTCTTTTGGCAACTTGACAAGTAATCCAAATATAAACGTCAATTCAAACATATCCATCCCAAAAACAAAAATGAAAACGAAAAAATTATCAAAAAGAAGAGCTGCATAGTTGTTTTACCAGCATTAGTTATCCAGTTATCATTGTTCCAGCTCCTTCATCAGTGAGAATCTCAAGAAGTAGAGAATGCTTCAACCGCCCATCTATAATACTCGTTGTCCTAACCCCTTGAGCCAGAGACCTAATGCAGCAACTGACCTTTGGAATCATCCCACCGGCAACTTTTCCGTCTTCAATCATCTTCTTCACCCCTTTGATGTCGATTTGCTTCACCAAGCTCCCGGGATCTTCCCGGTTCTCTAATATCCCCGCCACATCCGTCAACAGTATCAACTTCTCCGCCCCCAATGCCGCCGCCAGCTCGCCGGCTGCAGTGTCCGCATTAATGTTATAGGGTTGTCCGTTCAAATCAGCAGCAACAGAGGCGATCACGGGTATATGGTTGTTATCTATCAGTGGGCGGATTATCGTGGGGTCCACACTGGCAATGTCCCCAACAAACCCGAGCTGTGAGGAGTTCGGAGAGGGCCGAGCGATCAAAAGGCGGCCATCGATTCCCGATAGCCCGACCGCAGTTGCGCCGGCCTTGTTGATCAGGGCGACGAGATGTTTATTCACTTTACCGACTAAAACCATCGACACGATTTCCATGGTCGACGCGTCGGTGACTCGGAGCCCGTTGAGGAAGTTTGGCTGGATATTTAGTCTGCCGAGCCACTGGTTGATCTCAGGGCCACCACCGTGCACGAATACGATACGAAGGCCGACACAGGCAAGAAGTACGATATCGGCAATGACGGATGCCTGGAGGGCCTCGGATTTCATTGCTGCTCCCCCGTATTTAACGACAATTGTCTTGCCACGAAATTTTTGAATAAAGGGCAATGCTTCGGATAGAATCTTGACGCGGGTTTGTGCGGGGGTGAATCGTTATCGATTTCTGGGGATATTATTGACTGTAGAGATGATTTAAGGCATGTGGTTTTGCTATTACGCTTGAATTTGACGACTGGAACAGTGTTTTGGAATGATGGAGCAAAATCATTGGATTTCGCGAGGAGTTTGGAGTGAGGGGATGTGAAATTGAGGATTTTAGCAGCTAACATAGTTTTTTTTGAGTGGTTTAGGAAAGGGGACAATTAGAAACTTGAGTGTAGCATAATATCTGATACGAAGACTAAATTATAGTAGATGACTCAATTCCTGAAACGAGCTTTCAGAGCATATCGATTATTTCATGGATTGATACTTTGAATCTATTTAATTTCAAAATACACATAGAACTGGTTGGGGCAAGGGATTCATAAATTAACCTGAATACAAAAGCCCTGAGAAGAAGGATGGTGTAATTAACTCACCTTTCAACGGTCGCGCTGCGGCGGCGGATGCGGCGGCGGAGCCTGTGGGGGTGGTGATGGTGGGGGGGGGAGTTGGAGCTGGGTTGCAGCCGCTTCTGCTGAAATGTGAGTTAATTACACTTGGCCGACAGCCGTGGGCATTTACATTAGGGTTTATCTTAATTTACCCCTCACTATCCGAGTTTTTCGACTTTGTCCATCTAACTTTGAATTGTTCTACTTTACCCCATCAACTTTGCAAATTATTGTACTTAGCCTTTAATTTCCAAATTTATCCCTATATATTTGTGGTTATTTTATTTTGTGATCTCTGGAAATAGTATCATAGTCGAGGTTTATTGATGAAATTTATTATTAAGTAATATTATTTCTATATTGACTAACGAATGGGAGATTTTGAGAGAAAATAGATTCGAATAATTGTTCGAGATATAATAGCTACAAACAATCCACTAACTTTGATGGATAAATTTGAAAATTATAGGTTAAGTGCAACAATTTACGAAATTGAGGAAGTAAATTAGAACGATTCAAAGTTAAGTAGGCAAAGTAGACTAACTCGTATAGTTTGGGGGCCAAATTAAAATTACCTCTTTACATTAAGGGTGGTTTTTCTTTTTTGCTTTTCCGGATAGTCTATCATTTTTCTAACCACTTTTATAAACCAAAAAAACAATACCCGTAAAACAAAAGTAACCATACTAAAGTACCCTATACATGTTATAAAATAAGAGAACATGAATATTGTTATCTTGGCACGATCGTGCCACCTGAAAGAGACATGGGTAATTTTGTTTTGACATGATCATGCCACTTAGGGTTACACGATCATGCCACCAAACAGAACATCATTATTTTTCATGGTCATCTAGCATAGAACAATAAAAGTTGAAGAAAAAGAAGAGGAGAAAAAATGAGATATATATCTATATGTATTATTTAATTCGTATACATATTAAATGCATGACAAGTGTCCCACTTTACATGTATTTATATGTATATAATTAATAGAGAAAAAAGAATACAAGGGTATTTCTGCCTTTAAACCAAAAAGTGGGCAAAAAATATTTTATTAGAAGAGTAGTATTATTTAGTCGTGGTTAAAAATGACCATATTCCCTTTACATTAATGCCTATTGCGATGCTCCATTGTATTTTCATTTGTGGCAAAATTTCAATTTTAGTATTATAACTACAAGAGTTTGTATTTTTTGTCCAATCAAACTCGCATTTTGCCAAAAAAACTCCCATAATTTCTTAAAAAAAACTCACAATTCCAGTCTCAAACTCGTCGAAAGTTGAAAAATTGACCGGGTGAGTCCACATGTGCTCATGCTGGCCAAGATCACTAATGTAGCGCCTACATGGATTTTGACTAGGGTGTCAAACTGACCAGATGGTTGGGATGTTATTTCACAGGCTCAAATGAACTGGGTCGGGCATGTGGACAGGAAATAATTTACTTGTATTTTAAAAATGTGGATCAGGATAGACTCCAAAAATAATGGTCCGACCTGGTCAATTTTTCCCTTTTTTAGATGGGCCATCTCGAAGTCACCCATTTGATAGCTTTAATATTGACAAATGTCATGTAATTAGAAAATCTTACACTTCATATGTCGCATCTAGGGTTGCGCCAGTTCGATGGAAAACCGAACTGTACCACAAAAACACTAGGGAAATTTGAATAAATATCACCTTAAGAGCATTTTTTTTAAATAACATCCAACCTAAATCCTTTTAGTTATACCACCACGCCCTATGAAAGAACCAACATACCCCTTTGATATGAAAATGACCCAAAATCAAATTTCCGCCCTCATTCCTCGGAGATCCGACAAAAAAGAAGGTGGTCCCTCCGACTCCTTGCTTCATTCTTTTCTCGTTTTCCGATGACCCTCCACTATGACCACCAGCCCTACTGCACTGATTGATCTCCACGATAAATCAATAGGCCTCTCCAAGGTAACCATCTCTTCTTTATCTTTTCTTCCTTTGAAATTGTTGCCAAAAATTTGTTAGTCCAAATGGCTACGATAATCTAGAGGGGGGTGAATAGATTATGCCGATTTTTTGAACTATGCTCTCTTTTTAATGAGAAGATGATAACAAAAATGTAAATGCGGGAAAATAAACAACACACAATGATTTTGAGTAGTTCAACCCACCTAGGGCCTAATCTACTACCACCCCGGTATATCCGAAGTGGATTTCAAAAAGAAAAAAAGAATTTTATCAATAGTTACCAAAACTATTACACCACCACCTTTGAAGATTACCACAATCTTCTTACAACACCTTGAAGGAGATTACCACAATCTTCCTTCACCTATGAAGAGTACTACACTCTTCAACACTTAAGATCACCCAAGTGTGTTCTTACCACAAGAACACTAACAAGGATATCTTGTTTTGGAAGATAGAAAAATTCAAGATTACAACTCAATAAATGAAGTATACAAACTTTGAGTGCAAGTGTAATCAAGAATAGAAAGCCTAGACTTCAAGATTGTGCAAGTGCAAGAACTTAGGCTATTACAACAAGAATGTAAAAATGAAAGCTATGAGAATTTTGCGGATATCTTATTTTATTGTATGCTTGTGTGTTGTATCTTGTGTCTTCAAAATCATCATCTATTTATAGGATAGTCTTCACAAACATAGACTCTCCTTCTTCACTCTTGTCTACAAAAAGAAGATCACAAGATGTAGAAATAATGTACAAAACTGATAAAGTAAATCTTGCTGATAATGGATTTCCAATGGTTTGAATCTGTTGTCAAAAACATATAGCGCGACCGTTCGCTATGTATAAATTTCGAACGTTAAAAAGTAGATCGTGAGATTCGCATACACGGATGGATGGAGGGGAGGCGGCCCAGGGGGTCCGCCGGTCGCTATGGGGTCCGTCGGCCGGCCTCATGGTGGGCCAGGTTGCCTCCCTCTTTTTCAAGTGGAGGGTGTTCGTTCTCGTTTTCATTCTTTCAGTCACGGACGACCGTTTGCTCGACCGGTCGACCTCCTAGAACTTTTCAAACTTCTCGTTTCTGTTTCAAAATCATTCCCAAGTACGGGATGCCATATAGCCATATAGGACGACATTTAGGTTGACCTCAAAACAAAAGTGTTGTCCAATTTTTTGTCAAAAAAATCTTCAAAAAATACTCCAAAAATTTGTAAAAATATTTTAAATCAATTTGAGAATATTTGGACAACATTTTATAAACATTGTTTTGGGGTGAAAACTCATTTAAACAAAATCATCAAAATCTTGATAAAAACATTTATCTAATGAATTTCTTAAGACATTATAGATTCAAATTTTGAAACTCTTACGTCGAACCCGCCAACAATTAGCTCACACCGTTGGAAACTATTTACTTTACCATATCTTCTCAATTACATCGGTGTTTGGCTTTTAATTACTCTTTCAAATGTAAATAATTTAGTGCAAAAAACTTGTTCGATAATATTACCCTATGAACACTCCTAGCATTTTCGTTATTTTTGTCATTGCTTAATTGCACAAAATGTAATTTAGGTTGTATTATGGAATGGGTAACGTGTAAACTTTAAAGTTATAGCACATTTAACAATTTGGATTTTGATAATATGAAGATGGTATTTCTGGTTTTGGGTTATTTGTTGTACTGTAGTCGAGTATGTGATGGTTTTATAGTTCAATTTTATGTTTGCATATAGGGCAACAACTATAGCCGGTTTGTGATTGTATATGATTTTGTGGTCGGTCATTGTGGTCATTGGTTAGTCGGTTTTGATGTCGATGGTGTGGTTTGTAATGTGTCCTGATTGATAATTTTCTGGGCAGTTTTGTTTCAGGTTCTTATTCATGCTCAATATTAATTCAATGTGATAGTGCTTGAAAATCTGAATCAAATACTCGTCGTTGGGGTTTTTATTATGAAGCAAACAAAGCATGTCAACGGTTCTGGTTCGATTTTGAAACTGGGTTCCAATCAATGGTTCTGGTTCCAGTTTAGAACCTGAATCCAGAATCATTTGGCCACCCCCATTGGCGGATCTAGAAATTTGGTCAGCCAACCCGGGCGCCGCCCACCCTTTTTTAAAATTTTTTGAAAAAATAATTATAATTTGTATTATTTTTTTCGGATTTTCTATTCGGCCCACTCTATTTTAGTGTATCGGGCCACCATGTTAACGTCACATGGTTCCGCCATTGGCCACCCTTAGTTCTCCTTGGATATGAAGAAGCAAAAGAAGAATGGAGAAGATGGAAAAATAAAACAGAAAAAAAAGGAAAAAAGAAAGAAAGAAAACTAAATGCACGAACAATGAATTAAAAAGACATTTAATATTACTCTTGTATTATTTCTCATTATAAAAAAAAAATAATTAAGAATAAAAAAGTATTATTGTATTATTTTTAATTCATCTTACAAAACAATGTTGTTGATTTCCACCCAATAACTTATTATTTAATTTTTAAAAATAAAAACTCTAATTGAATTATACTATTACATAATTTATTTTTTTAATAGAAATTATTATGTTTTCTTTATGTTTTTCCTAGGTCTTTAAATGACGTGGCGTATGAAGCGTAGATTCTCCATTTACATTGCCTAATGTCAATATCCACATAGACACTACATCTGGGATATTGGCTAGCCTGGAGCACACAAAGACTTTTCCCGCCAATTTTTCAGTTTTTGGTGATTTTGGGATTGAAATCGCTATTTTTTTTTAAATTAAGTAATTTTTATATAACTCGTGGTTTTGACTAGACCAACAATGCAAACTCCCTATAATCAAAGGACTAAAATTACAATTTGCCGTTCTAATATGAATGAGATCATGTAGTTACATAATTCTTTATAAAAAAATTATTTTATTAGTTTATTAAAATTATTAAATTAATCTATTAATCCGATCAAAACCATAAATGTTTATTTATAATAAAAATTACTAATTTCTAATTTGTCCATAATTATATTTATACAAGTTTTACAATACATACCATAAAAAAGAAAAGAAAAGGCAAACAAAAAACTTTGAGAAATTCATGATACTAATCATCCTATATTAAAATTTCTTGATTGCCAAATAAATAATAATAAAATGGAGATAACAAAGTACTCATGTCTGCCAAATTTTGTCACTTTCACACATGGCACCACCATTAGGCAATGGCGAAGCTATGACACTTTAGCAGGATGAGCCAATATACGAAAATGAGGTGGATCTGATAGGAAATCCAAAAAAAATAATACAAATTATAACTATTTTTCTCTAAAATTATCACTATTTTTTTTTTAAAAAATGGATTGGGCCAGGACCTCATCACTATATCCGCCATTGACTTTAGATAGGTAGATTACCATAACTCCATAAATCAATAAAAAATTACCTTTTACCATTTTTTTATGCTTCAAATTTTAGTATTTTGTCTATTCAAAATTAATCTCCATTTTCTAAATTAAGATATTTTTAGATAAATTCATTTTTAACTCATATATTAGCATGTCTACAAACTAAAGTATAATTTAAACTAAAAGTTTTTTCAAAACACAAAATAAAAACTACTTTTAAAAATATAAATTAAACTAAAAGTTAGAGAATGCCATCCACGGATTTAACCAATCTTTTAAAAATAAATTACTTTTTGAAAAGAAAAAAAAAAAAAGAAAGAAAGTTGGCATCATATCTGACCCACGTCAATTCATTTATCAGCCAATATTATGTCACCACGTGTCAAAAAAAGACGAAAATTGCCGATCCAACAGAATTCGTTCCCGCCAAAAGAATAATCCAAATATCATGGTTAAAGCTATCAAAAGGGTCGAGTTGGGCCAGTGATAGTTTGTTTGGCCAAAGAGAAATCGAGTCGGATTGGTTGGGTGGCCAAAAAATTAATCGAGTCACCATTTGGAGGCCTAAACCCGACATATCCCATGAAAATATACATAAAAAGTGGAATCGATTGAGATTTCGGGCATGATGGGTGGACAAATAGGTTTGGCTCTTTCGGGCTTCAATAGCACAACTCGGCCCTATAACCGTGCCGGACTAGGCAAAATTCGGTGCGGATCGTGGGGGTCCAATCGGCTCGAGGTTTGGGTTGGACCGGATTTGTAGTTTTTAGGGTCGACTTTTCGGGCGACGAATTTTCGCATAGAATGTATGCATGGGTGGGCTAGGCATTTCGTGGCTCGACCAAAATTGGACTGGTCGGACTCGGCCCCAAAATTTCACAAAAGCCCGACGGATTCGAGCCGACTTGCCCGACCAGCCCATCGACAACTCTAGTTTGACTTGGTGGCAAAATTGTGTGGGTCATGGATTTGGTCCAACCGACCAAGAGTTGGTGTCTTTGGACCATGATTTTATAGGTTCAAAATTTTTAAACCTACTTGGTTTACAAAATGCACACATGGACTGAGTTGAATTATATTTTTTGGGCACGACCCGGCCATTGTCAGCTCTAGTTGTTAGCTCTAATCATAGTAAGTAAGAATGTAAAATTATAGATTTTCTTTTTTTGGATTAGCCCTCATTCGGTCATTTACCCACTTTCATTAACGCCGTTAGGCCCGTTACCCCCCTCTCTCTCCCTCTCTCTCCCTACACCCTACTCCATTTTAGCTATCTCTCCTGAGATTTTCTTGTTTCTTTTCTCCACTCCTACATATTCAAAAAGGCATAAAACAAGACTCAACTCATATTTGAATTTCTTGTTATGCATGTTAATTTTAAAGATTATTTGCGGAATCATAGGGAAGAAACCGTAGCTCTTGAATAAAACCCTAATTCCGTCAATCCCTGTTTGGTGTGAACCGTTGAAATATTGGGGTACTTTCGTGGGTTTTGCTGAATTGGTGTTGAAAAGATTGGAAATGGAGGGAACTCCGCACCCGATACCGAGAACTGTGGAGGAAGTCTTCAACGATTTCAAAGGCCGTAGAGCTGGCCTCCTCAAAGCTCTCACCACTGGTATGTTTTTTTTTTTTTTTTCCGTTTATTTATCCATTTCTCATAAAGAAGTTTCTTATTGAAAAAATAATAAACTCTATGCATGTGTTTATTTATCTTGTATAGTAGGTGCGCTTCTAATTTTGTTGTGAGATTTGTGTTTTCTTGAATTTCGTGTTTGTACTGGTGTGCGTTGGTGTTACATTTAATTGTGCCCTTTATGTGTATGTGTAAGAAGTTCTGTTGGATTACTTCAGCTGCTTAGTGGTATTCAGGGGTTGTTGGATAACTTTGGTTGCTTAGTGGAACTCAAGGGAAATTTATTCTGATTGTATTTTATTCTGTTGGTTGCAGAGTCCGAAAGATTTTACCAGCATTGTGATCCAGGTGAGTTTATCTGTTTTCTTTTGTAATCTTGGTGCGTCTTAATTATGAGGCTTGACGGTTGAGATTTACGCATGTCTGTAATTTTGTCTGCTGCTTACTCGTTTTATATTCGAGAAGAGTTGTCAATAAAGAACATTTATCGGCAGAATTAATTGGTACATTTATGTTTTTTTAACTATGCTTTGGAATAGTAGTTTCATGTTTTTAGTATAATTTCCTATTTGGCTTCTATATACCATGGGTGGACACCTAACATATATATGCGTATGCAATCACGGTGCCTTTTTTGAGTTAGCTTTCATCTAGGTTTGCTTGTTTTCATTTGGCTTTCATAATGCTGACAAGAAATTCTTTTGCAGAATGTGCTGGACTGTTGTGTCTGTCTGCTCACTTCTTTAGAAGTGTGATAAATCCTTGAGGCCTGTTGAACAAGTGATTCTTTTGAGTGCTATTGAAAGTTTTGCTTTGCTCAGCCGTTAAATCAGAGTTCTTTCTTGTTGAAGTGAAATTTCATTTACTTTTTATTGCTGAGGAGTGAGTGTCTCATCGCTGAGGGCCCACAAAGTTTTTCTTTAGTACTTTCTTTAGTACTTTGCTTTTTAATTGGATTGCCATTTAATTCCCGAGGGGCTGAGATCTTGTTTGTATGCTAAAGGTAACCATGTGAGTTTCACAGCGATCTAGGCGAGGTAATTGGGTCAAGTCCACAATTTATGCTGGTAGGTAACGAGGTGTTTGTGGTGTTTTTCAAATAAGAAGTAATTTTAAAATTTGGTGCATGAAAAATATGATATACTCGTACCTGATTGCATGTAGTGTGTACCATATTATTTTGTTACCTTAACCAGGCATTGCTTGATGGTCGGTCTCATTTATCTGAAATATCTTTACATCTGTATCATGGGGAGTCATGATCCAGCAGCCACCATCTTTGTTGTCAGAAATAAACCTTAACCTAATATGCTGGCGTGGCAGCAGAAGATTTGAAAACGCCACTCTTTTTCTGTAAACATTGGATAAACTCGGCAAACTGGTGATTTCGCGGTCCTTGTAAAGGCAAAATGGCATATCTCGAAGAAAGGGACAATATTGACAGTACAATACCACAAACGTTAGATGATGTATGTATGGAGCATTATGGCGCAATATTAAGCTGTTAACGTTAAAGCTGTAAGCTGCTCTATGTTTCTTCGTTCTAAGCCTGTAATTCGTGGCAGGACTTTGATTTTCCTGCGATCCTCGGTCTTGTGTTATCCAAAACTAGACAAGGGATGAGTAGAGGTGTTTGTTGGTGGAAGGTCAATTAATCAGCAGCTGGAGACATGTTTCTGCTAGATGTAGGAGACAGCGGTTATTTTGAATTTGTTGGTTGCCATTATCAAATGTCACCATAATCTTATGGTGGTATCCGTGTTTTGTTTCCCATTCACTCACTTTCTGTTACTTATTTGCTGTATGCAAATTTATGTTCTGTTTCTATGTTTTTCGTCATTATATGTTCCATCATTTTAATTTGTTTGTATTACTGCTGACAGCAGCTATGGATCTTAACATTCTTTATTTCTATGCCAAGAGTAAACAATAAATATGGACTTGTTGATTTTTCAAAGAAAAATTCAGTATTATATTTGTCATTGTTTTTGATAGCCTATTGCATGAACAAATAACTGTATTTCGGTTTTGGAAAATATGGCCTTTGGTGGCATTTTATCATCTTACTGGCTCATTTTCTTGAAAGTCTAAACTTTATCCTGATAATGACTTTTTATGATACATAAAAAGATTCTTAATTATCTGTTACCTTGTTGGCTTTTCTGTGATTTCATGGTTAATATGCTGTACATGTTCTGGCATATGAATTTAAATAAAATGTACGGAGCTCAGTATTTGTTTCTCCATTCATTGATGTCCTGCAGAAAAGGACAACCTCTGTTTATATGGGCTTCCAAATGAGACATGGGAAGTCAACTTGCCTGTTGAGGAGGTTCCCGAACTGCCTGAGCCAGTACTTGGAATAAATTTTGCCAGAGATGGGATGAAAGTAAAGGACTGGTTATCTCTTGTTGCAGTTCACAGTGACTCGTGGCTGCTCTCTGTTTCATTCTACTTTGGTGCACGATTTGGATTTGGTAAAACTGAAAGGTAAATGTTTTCACAGTAGCTGTAATTGGGTGAACTTATTTAATGGTTTGTGTACTTCAGAAATAAATTTTCCACGTCTTGTCTTAAGTTTTGTTATTAACTGTTACAATCCTATCTGATTTGGGATAAACACAAGTTACTTAAATGCATTATGTTTCTAATTATAAGCACAACTTTAGCACATGTGTTCTTGTACATTGGGAATATTTGGCAAATTAAATTGTCACATTTTGTTTTTCTAATATAATAATTACTAACACGAGATTTTGCTACCCACAATAGACTGGCATTTGAGGATATTGTTTAGTTTGATGTTTCAAATCTTTCTTAAGAATCTGGTTCCTTTTTCTGTCTCCTATGCATATTTCTTAAATAATTAGTATATCTGTTAACTTTTTTTTTTTTAATTTTATTTTTTTAATTATATAAGTATGAAAAAGTTTCTCAATCAATCTTAAACGGGGTATAAATTTAATTCAAACTTCTTTACAGCTTAACCTGGAGAAGTGCATTGCACTTAAGGAGAGGGCGTGTACTTTGTATAGTTGCCCTCATGTGTCACTGTGTACCTTGTATATTTGCCAGCACGTGTCATCTTTGTGTTATTTGTCAATATCTTTATTTCAAGTGTGTAGGCTTTTGTCATGACTCTTCGATTACCTTCTCAAACTTTGTTTCTAAATATAGATATATGTTCTTTTATAGTTGATATGTCATATACTAGTGGATTACTCTACTAATTTAATTGAATTCTCATGTCATGCCTTGTTAGCTTTGGCTTTTCAATGTTGAATTTGTATATTAATGACTCATTGTAAGTAGGATTAATAATGTAGATCACATGAATTTGTTGCATTCTTTTTTCTACTACTCTTTCCTCGGTACTGGCTTTTGTTGTTTGACATTATAGAAAATGGATTTTGTCTACCTTCTATGATGCCTCCTCTTTAAGTCTTGCCTTGTGGATTTGATATCTATTCTGTCTAAATGGTTTCAAATTTAATTTTCTATAGCGTGTTATCTGCAGTTTGAAAAGTCAGTGAGCAAGAACAAAAATGCACTTAGTGTGTTCATCTTTTTGGATGTGATACCTATTCTGTCTAAATGCTTGTTTGCCTGGGGACGGACAGTCTTCGACAAATCTATATAGCTTCTAAACTATCTGCATGTCTGGGAGCACTTTTAGGATAGAAGTCCATCTATGAAATGGACTTTCCAATATGGACTTTTTAGAGAAGTGTTGTTATAAAGTATTGCTAAGTGTTTGGTAGAAATGCACTTTAGTGCCGATCCAAATGGAGTGCAATAAATGAAATTCTAAAGTCACAAACTAGCACCTCTCCAAAATGGACTTTTCGAGAAGTGACTTGTTCTAACAGTCCATATAGAAATAACCATTAAACACATCACTAAAAAGTCCATTTCAAATGGGTTTCCAAACATGCTGTATATTTGCTTCTGACATTGGTTGGATTTCATTTTATACAGGAAGAGGCTTTTTCAGATGGTTAATGAGCTGCCAACTCTGTTCGAAATTGTGAATGGACCTGTTAAGCAGCAGCAGGCTGCTGCCCAAAATAACAGCAGCAAGAACAAATCTAGTGGCAGAATGGTAAATACTAATATTTACACGACTTACTATTTTTGGTGTTTTCATTCGCACGTGCTTCAATTGTTCATTTTCAATTTTTTTTTTTTTTGGGGTTTCTCTTAGCCATCTCGACATCCTGATTCCCAACCGAAAGAAGTTAAGATGTCTGCACCGAAGGATGAGGAAGAGAGCGGCGAGGAGGAAGAAGAACAAGAAGACGAACATGGAGATACAATATGTGGAGCTTGTGGCGATAGTTATGCCGATGATGAATTTTGGATTTGTTGCGACATCTGTGAAAGATGGTTCCATGGGAAATGCGTGAAGATAACACCTGCGAAAGCTGAACATATCAAGCAGTACAAATGTCCTATTTGCAGTAACAAGAGGGCTAGAGTTTAATTTTTACCGTATTGGAAATCGAGGATCGAAGACGATCGATTGAGATTTGAACTGTTAGTGTTAAACTTGTCAAAGGTTGAAAAAGGGTCATGTCACTGGGCTGTGATCAGTTTGTAAAATTAGAATGTCTGGTGATGGGATATCAATCTTTTTTTGATCTTGTGTAATATTGCTCCTCAAATTGTACTTTAGGGATCTTTGTGGAAAGTGATGTGCTTTTTTATCTTGATAGGTGCTATGGATTTACATCTGCGTTTATGTTTGTTTTTATATTGTTGTGTGGATGAACTTGTCATAGTTGCGTCATGTTCCATGATGTATATGTTGATTTTGCAATATCAATCTTGTAATGGGACATGACTAGAGCAATTATGTCAATTCATCGTTGTCTTGTGATATTTTCCATGCAAGTGTAAAAACTATGATGATGATGGTTTTGGAACTTTGTCTCATTTTTCTTTTGTATGAAGGTTGCGACGGAAAGGGCATTCGACGTAAAATTGTCACTTTGCTTTTTGCGTGAATTTATAGTGTTAACTAATTTTAAATAATTAATTGATACTATAAATTTCACGCCACTGATCTCATTTAGTGGGATAAGGTGCAGTTGATGATGAAGAACTCATCTAACTTGCGTCATCATGGCAATAACAACATGCTTCTTTGCTGGAGCATGTTGTTGAATGTGCGTATTCATAATTTCAAGGGATAATTACAAAAATACCCTCGATGTTTTGTCTAATTACAAAAAAAATCCTAACTATCTATCAAAACTATGAATTGCATCCTCAAGAGGATTGTATTTCAATGGGCGTTTGTATTATCTCCCATTGATATTTTGTTTTTATATTACAAATTGCAGCGTTATGGGTTATTTGTTAAGTAAAAACTAACGTCAAATGTGTGTTTGTATATTGTAATATCTTAAGGTAGTATGCATTTATAATTTTGAAAAATAACTGGAGTTTTGTAATTAGCCTAAACTTCAGGAGAGTTTTTGTAATTTAATACAAATTTCTATACCATATCATATTAGCCGTAATCTCATCCCAAAGCGGATGGACATCTCCTATTCCACCGCACGGATGATTGACACGTGTCTGTAAATCACTATATTAAACCCCCACAATTGACCTTGATTTATGCTCCAAAACTAATATGGTAACTTCTATACACGCGTCAATCATCCGTGAAGTGGAATAGGAGATGAAATATCATCCTGGAATAGAAGATTCCATCCGTACCAAAGTATGTCCAAGTTTGTAATACAAAAACTACCCTAACATTTAGTCTAATTACAAAAAAGTTTCCGTCATCTTTCAAAATTACGAATAACTCCTTAAGGTATTACAAATTACCCCCTCAATAAATGCAATTTTATAAAACAAAAACATATATCAAACAGGGTATTTGTAATTTTTAAAAGATAACTGAATATTTTTGTAATTAGGCTGAACCTCAAGGAGCTATTTGTAATAATTACTACCAATAGTCATTGCATGAGCACACATTATCCCTGAAATGATGAAATCTGTTATTATCCCTCACAATAATCTCCCTTTCTTCCAGCTTTGAAATCATCTTAATAGCAGTATGGCAATCCAAACAGATCCTTATGTTCTTCACCACCCTTATAACAGTTCCAGGTTCACTAACAAGCAAACCAAAAGCAACAGCCAATTTCTCACTATGAGTTCCCACCATCTCTTCCTTCTCTTCATCCTCAACGTCTCTCGACGCGTTGCTTTTATCGGCTACGTATCCGAAACCCTGCAATTTCCTATTCAGTTCGGCCAGTTTACTATAAATTTCGACCGATTTTTCATGTGAGCGGTCGCGCACAGTAAACTTGTGCATCTTCCTATCATGCTCCACGCAGCTCCATCCCGTCGTCGTGATCAGCCCTCTTGTTTTCATCAATTTTCGGATTCTGTCGACGTTTTTCCACTTACCCCTTGAAGCATACATGTTTGAGAGCAAAATGTAATTCCCAGAGTTTTCCGGTTCGAGCTCGAAAAGCTTGTTTGCAGCAAACTCCCCAAGATCGAATCTTTTGTGTATACGGCTAGCGTTTAGAAGAGATCCGTATATTCCTGCATGTGGACGCATGGGCATTTCTTCGATCATTCGTTTTGCTTCGTCGAGTTTGCCCACACGTCCTAGCAAATCAACCATACACGCGTAATGATCTCTATCTGGAGCTTCTATTGATTCGAAAACCTTTTGCCTTCCTCTAACATGCCCGAATGACTACACGCTGTTAGAACGCCAATATACGTAATTCGATCTGGTTCAATTCCTTCGTCTTTCATTTTTCGCAAAAACTTGAGGGCTTCAATGCCATTGCCGTGAGCTGCAAGACCCGTGATCAACGCATTGTGGGAGACGACGTCTCGTTTCTCCATTCCATAAAAAATCATCTTAGCTTCATTCATGCTTCCACACCTAGAGTACATATAAATCAGAGAACTGTATGCTGACATGCTCAATTTCACACCGTTGGCAGTAATAAACTCCATCACCCAATATCCGAGCTCTAGGGCTCCTAAATGACCACAAGCTGAAATTACGCTTACCACGGTCAATTCATTTGGCATTACACCGCGCTCGTTTATCATCTGTTTGAAAAGTTCGATGGCAAACGCTGATTGCCCATTTTGGGCGTAACCAGCAATCATTGAGTTCCATGTGACAACATCCTTTTCTAGCATTTGATCAAACAGCTCTCTTGCGGAAATTAAGTCCCCTGTCCTCGTGTACGCAGAAATCATAGAATTCCAAGCCACTAAGTTTCTACACACACCGAGCTCGTTAAATATCTTTCGAGCCATCTCAAGACGCCCACACTTGGCATACGAGTCAAGAAGTGCAGTCTTGACAAATGCATTCATGCTAATTCCCCTTTCTTCGAGTGTCTTCACCACCGAGTCCAAAAATCCAGGATCACCGTGGGATGAACATGAAGAAATAACGGTAACCCAAGTCGTCTCGTTCGGGCTAACCCCAACACTCACCATCCGACGAAACAAACTTAAAGCCTCTTCTATAAATCCATTTTGTGCATAGCCGAAAGCATGGCATTCCAAGAAACCACGGTTTTCTCCGGCATTCGATCAAAGTATCTCCTAGCACTCTCCAAATCGTTCATCTTCGAATACCCTGTAACCATGGTGGTCCAAGTGACCACATTCTTATCCAGCATCAAATCAAACAGCCTTTTAGCCTCACTTTCATCCCCCAAATAATCGAATTCCAATCCCTAACACTTCTATCAGCCATTTCATCGAACACCTGGCGCGCGGCCTCAATTGGGCCATACGTCCCATAGGCATTTATCAATGCGTTTCGTATGTACATCCCGCAATCATGTCCCCTCTTAATCAACTCCGAGTGGAACAAAACGGCGCTCTTTCCCGCGGCTTTGATCAATACAGGGTACGCAAATGGATCGGGCTTTAAATTGCACTGTCGCATTTCATCAAACAGTGAGAGTACCTCCTGATTTGAGCCCCATTTGTAGTAATACCTGAGCATGTTGGTGAAGGCGAAGACACTGGGTTGGTGGGCCGAGTCGAAAACGCGGCGGGCGTAGGGGGCGGCGCGTGGAAGCGCGTGCAGAAGGCGATGAGGCGCGGCACCCAGAAGCTGTGGCGGTGGAGGGCATTTCGAATGAGGTGTGCATGGAATTGCTTGAGGTGAGTAATGCTGGTTACTTGTAGTGATATGATGCTAAGGTGGGATTGTGGCATGAGACTCTGCAGATGTGCTCAAGAGTAAAAGACATCAGTTTTGTGTTAAACTAAATTTAACCGTCTGGTTTTTGTTTGCAAATGACGTGATTGCTCTTTTGAAAATCATCTGATCGGGCTGAGCGCAGGCCTATAGCAAAAGTTGGGCGAGTTGGGCCAAACGATAACCGGGCCATTATTTTTTAGCTTAACCCATGAATATACACTATAAATATCGGGTCAATCGGATCGGACGCCAAATGAGCTTGGCCAAATAGACCTGGTTTTTTCGGGCCTAATAAATTATCCCACCATTTGGTCCGAAATCGACATCTCTAGTTTTTTCTACCTCATTTTTATATGGCCATATGGGTGATGTCACGAATGTGAGGTTACAATCTTCATTTATCTTCCCTTTACTCCATTAAAAAAAAATTGAAATTCGTTGTGTTGATTATGAAAGTGGGAACGAGAGAGCATTTATATTAAAATTTATGAAAAATTTTTTTTAAAAAAACGGAGGTTTGGGGTATTTTTACGAAAAAAAAAAACTTATATTTTTTTAAATTACAGGAAAACCGTTGAGGTTCTGATTTCGTCATAAATGTAAATGAATACTTGAAATATTTGTTTCTTCTGGATGGGGTTATAATTAAGATGGAATCACGGTTCCTGTAATTTTAAAACTTATATAGGTGTTTTTGTAAATACCTAAACCTCATGTGGTGTTTTGTAATTATCCTAAAAATTATTAGAGTGATAGATTGTTGAAGAGGTTATTTGCTATGATGTATCACTCCTTTTCGTAGCATTTCTATATCAAGGTTTTATTCATGCAACACCTAGAAAAATATTTCATGTAAATAATTGTATTAGATTTATTGTGGATATACACATAGTATATGTGTATTGTATGAAAATCTACTGTGTTGGATAGTTGTATTGGATAATGTTGCATCCTATAATTTTGGAAAAATTATTGCGTCGAGCGTCCATGTCAATTGTCAAGCCATAATAAAGCTTAAAAGCCCATAAATAAATTGCCATTTAAAGCACAATTGAGTGATCCAAATGTTACGGCTAATTATAAGCCCATCACCCATTTATAGCCCATCTGAAATCAATAGAAAGGCCCAAAGTATAGTCAAAAAGCTGAGACACGACATAAGTAAAGCTAAAACAAATTATACAGGAGTGATTCTTGACCTTTCATTCATTTCATTTTTTATTTTAGAAAGAATAGTGTTGAAAAAATCATTTTAAAAATGAGAATGAATTTTGAAAGTGTGATTGAATATAAGATGAAAATGAGATTATGATAGTTGATGTGATAGTTTTTTTAGTATAATATTGATTAGATTTGATTGGTGATTTGAAAAATAAGAGAGAGTGAATAGTGTATTTGTGATATGATTCTATAATAATGATAGTTGGTGTGATATTTTTTTATTTAAAATTATAATTGGATGTGATTGATGATTTGAAAAATGAGAAAAGTGAATAGTATATTTTTGAAAATTTTCACAAGCAATTACATGTCCATTCAAAATTTTGTCCAAAAAATGGAAGGGATGAAAAATATTTCATAAGCAAGCACTTCCACATTTTTAATTACATTCAAAGTACTAAAATTTATATGATACTAATTCTACATTTTTTTTTTCCTGAATATGCCATGATGTTACTAATGGTGTTTTGAGTTTCTAAACATTGATTTTCTATTTTATTACTTTCGCTTTACCCAATAATATCAATTTTTTTTTCTCAGATATTTATTTCATCTTTGTTAAATGTATATGTTTCTCTACCATCAATTTACTCGCTTTCTTAAATACATACATTGTGAGACATACATCTAGAATAAATTTGGAAAACAAAAAATGAATTTTGTGATTGTGATTGGATATGAGATGAAATTGTAAAAATAGAAAAGTTGATTTGATATAAAAATAGAGAAATAGCAATTGGATATGATTTGTATTTGGAAATATGTGAGTGAATAAATAGTAAAATTTGTGGATAATAATTTGTGATTTGATAGTTTTATTTAAAAAAATAAATATATGTGATTAGTGAATGAAAAAATAAAAATCATTCCATTCACAATTCTTAGTAAAAAATTCAACTAGCTAAAAAAATGTTAATTTTTTTATTTCCAATCACAACCTTAGATGAGCTTGGCTCGAGCCTAACGAAAACAGATTTACTCAATTTATACTCAGTTTTGGATAAACCAATGGGATTCTACCCTATCTAAAAATCGTGTTTTACAGAGATTTAATTTTTCAGAGTTATCATCTTTTTACAATATCATTTATCGAAAAAACTTACAATTGATTCAACATCGAGATCACAAACCTATACAGGATCTATAACAAAATTTTAAACCTAGACAAATATAACTAATCCGTAGAACCAGGAAAATCGCAACGAATGCACTAAACAAAACACAATATGAAATTGATGTCGCTTATATCACGAATCATGAGGTAACATGGCTCATCTGAATTTCCAAAGTGATCATTAATTGTTGTGTTTTGATTATTTGTAAGTGCCATAATTTTTTATAGCCAACCCCCATATCTTTACGAGGAACAAATTTCCTATTCGGTTTGGTGCTCCACTTTATATTTCATTCATTTGGATGAGCAGCGCATATCGATAAAATAAATATGAGTTGTTGATTCTTTAAAGTGAAACACCAAATTGGAATAGAAAATCTAAATCAATCTTTACAAGTCAATTTCAAGAGTATATAACATATATTTCAATATAAACTTTTTATACATGTTGAAATTTTGAGCACATAAAGTATATAATATAATTTTTTAGTATACATTTATTATATTATTACAAAAACTATATAATTTTGATTTATGAAATATATGAATAAAAAAAAACTCAAAACTTGTTGATAACACAAGACATGTGCATGATTTGGATCCAAATGAAATGTATACTTATGTATGTAATTGGGCATAAATCAGATGTAACACTCCCACTCACCCATTTTGAAAAGGATGCAATTATGCAGTATTTGGGGGTCACTGTCTTGATCCTAAGACTTATTCTCAATTGGACAAATATTATTTATTATTAGCCACAGTACAAAACAAAGTGCAACATATCTCAAATCTATCTAATTAAAATGTCACACTCACACTCATTATTTTCTGCCCTTCCCCACAAAATTCCACTTTATTTTCATTAATTTTGGACCTACTTTCTCGTGCCCATTTGTTTATAATATACTGAATAATTTTCACAAAATTTAATGAAAACGTGTCTTTAATGGTAATCTTATCTTTTTTTTTTTAAAGTACATATCGAGAAAAGGAATGAGTGATGAGAATTGAAGCTTTATCTCCTCAGTGCGGTTTTGAGAGTCTTAACCACTGCAGTGAGATCATTTAGTTGATTTCTGGTGTAGAATTTGTCAAATGGGTCAGTCGGTGTCGGACCGTCGAGCCCAGGTTAGTAGGACGATGGTGAATTGACTGCTATTCAGAGTCTATTTAGCCCAACCCACAAAAAACGTACATGAAAGTCGGACCAACTAGACCGAGCCAGTGTTTTGGTCATATGGACACAATTCGTTTGAGTCTCTATAAATGAAGCCTAGCCTAGCATTTTTTAGGAGTTAGCAGGCGCCGAGCTTATTTTGACATCTCTATCTAATTATAATCTTATTTTAACTTTCGATAAAAGTATCCAAAATACAGATTTGACTTATTTGGTAAGTTTTAAATGTTTGCTAGCTCGTTTTGACGACTCTAGTCTTATTCTAACTTTCGATAAAAGTAAGATTACCCAAGATGCAAATTTGACATATGATGTTAAGATGTTTGGTAAGTGTTGAATGTTTGCTACAAAGAGTGCTTAACCTAATCATGATTTGTGGTTTCTGACAAATTAAATTTAAGAATTTTAATTATGTAAAATAATTAATTATTCAACAAAGTCGTGAATTATCAAACTCAAAGGCTTCCTCAAAAAAAAAAAAAAAAAACTCAAAGGCATTACACAGCTGAAGGTTTTAATAATCTAAATGAGTTTATTTATTTATTTATTTTTGGAATTTAATAATGTAAATTAGTTTGGTTGGATTTGAAATTTCTATATTCTGGTCTAGACGATCCATTTAAGAGTTTCTTTCTAGGTATTATTGTTAGCGGGCCCGGGTTGTTAATGTTTTATCCTACCTGTGAGGCCCATTTTGCTGGAGATATGAATGGACTTGACCTTGCAATGGCCCTTCTGAATGAGTTTATTGGCCAAGACAAAAAAAATTTAATATGTCTTCAAATTTAAAAATAGAATTGAGAAATGGAGGAAATACCAAAAACTCCATAAAATAAATATTTTTATCCACAAAACTTAATAAATATCTTTAACTTATTTATAAAAAACCTCATCTAACGAATTTTACCTTAAACAAATTCAATAATCAAATCGTGTGGGGTTCAATTCGTCTGTCTTTTCAAAATGAAAATGATTGATTTTTCTTGAATACATATCTTGGGAGGGGAGAGTGATGGGAATCGAACTCTAGATATGTAGTCTGGATTTGAGAGTTTTAACCACTCTATTATCAGGGGCGGATCCAGGGGGGCTGGCGCACCCCAAAATTTTTGTTGTCCCATTTTTCTTATGGGAAAGAAGTGGTTGAGATAGGGAAAAAGATTTGGGCTAAGTTTCTTTAGGAAGTAAGAGCAGTGACTATGCCTATGTCTATTACTATCTTATTCCTAATTGTGCTAATTTATGTACTTGTCCAACAATTTAATTAAGTGGTTGGAAATTTAATTGATTTGTGAGACATTATTACTTCTCCAATATTTAAATATTGAATGAATAATTCCTATGTCTAGTGTATGTAATTATGTATGAGTGGTGATAGTAGACTGATAGTGGATAACCTCACCTGCAATAATTTTTAGTTTAGAAATTAATCCCATTTAATCTTTATATGGATATTTTGCATGATAAGTCATGTCCTTTTGCAAAGGATCAAGAATAATTCAAATTTCAAACGCTGCATGTGAAATTGCTTATTTTTTTATTTTCTTTTTCTTTTATTTTTTTGTTGGGGTGAGAGGCAAAGCATGTTTCATGTCAAATATCAGTCATAAAACTGATTTCTTTTGGCTTATTTGTTTATTATTTATAAGGTTTGAGGTACTTACAAAAACATCCAGAAAAAATTTAAAATTACAAAAATTCCCATGAATTTTGCTTTGGTCTTACATTTTTACCCCTAACGATAGTACTTCACGTAAATTGCTGACTTCGTCAAATATTTTACAATTATATCCCTCGATTTTTCTAAATATATTACAAATATCCCACTTTTCTTCTTAAATTTTACTAGTACACCCCCAGCCTAAACTTTTAGGAATAATTACAAATAGTTAGACGAAAAAAGTCTGTGCTGCTTTCAAAAAAAAAAGAAAAAAGTTTGTGCTAATTGTAACATTTAGAAAAGTCGAGCTAGGGATGTAACTGTAAGATATTTGATGATATTAGCAAACTCCGTCAGATCAACTGACTCTTGGAGTAAAATGTAATATGGATTCAAACCATAAGGGAAATTTTGTAATTGCTCAAAACCTTAGGGGTGGATTTTGTAATTATCCCTTATATATATGTATATATATATATATAAGGGGTTTTGGACTTGAACAACATGTGATGATGAGGATTAGAGGTTGTGGCTGCTTCTTTTTGTATTATTTTCTTAATCATGGAATAATCAGACAAATAATGATAAAAGTATATTAGGGAGATGGGATCTCAAGAAGCCCTTATCACATCACATGGCCTACTGATATTAAATCCATTAATTAGGACATGTCATATTAATCTCCAAAAGATTTGAGCATACATTTTATATCCTTTCAAATAGGTTGACAATAATTGATATATGTTAATACATAAAATATTAGGTCATAATAAAAAATATAAAAAAATGCTAAAGGGCATTTAAAAATTGAAATAATTAATTAAATGGAATATTATTAGCGATGTTGTCTCATAGTGGGTAGCTAATATCGTCAATATCCGTATATGGATCGACATTACATATGTATTAATGGTTTTGTTAATTTAAAATCAATTTGAAATTAACAATTTTAAGATTCGTGTAATATATTTCAAATCCTTCAACGCTTCATTTCATGAGCTATTTTATGAGTTATTATGTATAATAGATTAATTAAAATTTACCTCTTATCAAATCTTTTCTGTAAATTCCTCTATATCCAATTCATTCCATCCAAATACAAACTTTGGTACTTTAAAAAATTTAATTTAAGTCAATTATTTTGTCTGGTCTAAATTGAATCCAAACAAAAAGTCAATAAAGGAAGCCCCACTCTTTTAATTTAAATAGATACACTTTCTTTAAGGGAAAAACTACTTTATACATGCCTAATTAGTAATTGCCTATATGAAATAAGCGCATAAAGTAGTTGAAAAGTTGAAAGTTTAAACGCGTTTATTAATTATTTGCTAGCTATGTTTGAATATTCTTTCACGTTCTCGAATGATTCATCTTTTTGAACTTAATGATTATATATGTTGCATAATTAACAATATGTTGCTAACATGTTATTTTTTCATTATAAAAAAAAAGTGAGAAAAATGCAAAATAGTTGAAAATACAGAAAACAATTGTATAATATGAAATGTATATACATTTTATTTATTCTTGTTATAATTGGACCACGATTTTATTCCAAAAAATGAAAAATCTGAGCACAAAATACTTCCAAACATTCGATTTAAAGCGAAAATTAATAAAATCGATCTGTGTACCAACAAAATATATTTTCGTTGCTAATATTTAAACATATCCCAACAAATATTTTTCCTCAAAATCCATTAATAGTGTTAACAAAACAAAAAAAAATAACTTTTGTAGCTAAAATTTTAAATCCCAACATAAATTTGTTAATCTAATCTATTAATTATGTCCTCGTGAGTTGATGAAAAGTATATTCTTCTTGTCAAGAACAAGGACTATATTCTTTGTTGAAGTTTATTATTTATTATTATGGGGTTATTTTCATTTATTTATGTGAGCAAGAGTGTTCATAAATTCACTCAAACAACACAACCTGCCAAACCTAGGCCGTATGGTGGGTTTTAAATTAAAACATGATTTGACCCAAATACGATCACGATACGACCACGATCTTTATATTTGTGTAAAATATTTGATATACAAATGACATTACAAAGACATATTAACATTATATTTCAATTATAAATTATAATGATAATGAGATCAGATCAAATTTGAACTTGCCTTAAAATTAATGGCGAATATGAATTTGAATTGAATTTGGGTTTTTTATCGACCTGGACTCGACTCATTATTTTTATTAATTTGTTAATAAAATCTATTTTTTTGAAAGTCTTAATAGTATATTAATATTTGTTTAATAATAAAAATGGTCTAGCAAATTTAATGAGTCTACCAATCAAATTTGGCACGGGAATTGCCTGAGTCTTCAAAATTTTATAAGTGAGGCCAAATTCGGGTCTAGACAACTTCACAATTCCAAAAGTTTACAAGAATACAATTTTCTACTGTATTTTTTTTATTGCATTTCGTTATTGTATTTCACATATCAAATATTTTCTTAAATATACACTCGAATTCATAAATTTTTGGATTTTTTGCATACCCTATTCCACTTCTTATTTGGTCATTATTGCTTTCACGGAAACATTTGAATTTTCAAATTACTATATCTTTTAAATTTTAATTGAAAGAAAATACAGTTTCTTTAAGCGTCCATTCGATTTTCTTGTAATAAACTAATTAAACTGAAGTACCAATTAGCAAATAGATATATTTAATGAAAAAAAAAATGAACACCATAAAAGATATAGTTCTATCTTATATAACTTTTTTTTTTTAGTATTATGGGGAACAATGAGTTAGGTTTTCGTTTGTTCCTTTCTGTTTTAGGAGAATTAAATTTTCTTAAATAATAAGAACCATTTATTAACTTATTGATAAGACGGTTATAAAACTCATACGTATGTTTAAATTCGATTCCCACTTAGCTTATTCTCCTACTCAAGAAAAAAAATTCTTAAATAGTATAACATATGAATTCTATTGTAATTGGAAACTTATTGGAGAAACAAAATAATGAAAATGAATTCCAGTATCACTACCTAAATGGATCTATTATCTATAGACTATAGTAGATCAATTATGAAGGTTAAAAAATTAATTAAAATTCGTACATGGCTTAGCTGCTTTAAGTTGGATATAATTGCTGCTAAATTATGTGCTACTTATTATTTAACTCATCAAGCTCACTTGTCCCACTACTTGCCAAGTCACCATACCTAGGGCTATAAATAAATTAAACCACTCGATACTCGATTTCAGATCGATCGTCAAAAGCTCGTTTGAACTCAATTCGTTAACATAACAAACCCAATTTGAACACAACTTTCCATTCGACGATATGTAAAAGCTCGGCCGAACTCGGCTCCATTAGTAAAAAAAGAATGAAATACGAGTAAAATTATAAAGTTACTCGAGCTCGATTCGTGTTCAGCTCGGCTAGAGCTCGTCTGAACTTGATGCGATTAATAATCAAACCATGCTCAAACACAAATTTTAAAGCTTGATAAAAATTCAAACAAGTTCGAACAATACTATGTTCGGTTCGGTTCGACTCAATTCGTTTACACTCTTAACCATACCCCTCCCCAAAAAGTATCATAATTCAGCTCTACAATAGCCCAATTACAAACTTGTACATGCACTAATGCTGTTTGTACCATCTTTTAAGCTGCGCTTATATAATCCCCAGCCCTCGTGATAGGTTTTGACCTTTGACTATGGATTGGAAAAGGGGTGATTAAACTTGAAAGTACACACACATGGTTCCACATGAAAATAATAGAATCCAATCCACTCCAATCCAATGCAATCCCATCAATTATTCTTTTAATTATCATACCAAACTTCTTTTATTCACAATTTTGATCACTTTCCTAAAGTCATATCATCATTTACCTTTTAGTTTCAATTATTTTTGACTATAACATATTGAACCAATTAAATTTTTAATAAATATTGTATATTTTAATTATAATGTTTTAGTAATTTCCTTGAGCACTACAAGAAAATTAGGTTCGGACAAAAATGATTTTGTCACTAAATTTCTGATTACCTACATAATATATTTATAATGATTTTTAATTATATTTACCAACAATTTTAGATTCTGTTGATAACTATTTTACCTACAATGATTTTAACTACACTTTACAATTTTTTAACACTTACGTATTTTTCTGTATATGTAAACTTTTTTTTTTGTAGTGGATAATAATAACAACATTATGTTATAAAATAACAACGATAATAATAATAACAACAATCGACATTTTTGACGAATTTATAAAATATAGTAGAACAATAACTAGAACAAAATTATAGCAGCATTCCATACACAATGTAAGTTGAAAATTATAAATATGAAATTTGTAGGCAAAGAGTGAATTGTGGATTTAGATCTGCCCCGTATCATAAATAAATCGAGATATAATTACTACAACAAATGCAATATTGATCATTACCACGTAACATAAGGCAAAAATTTTAGATTGAACTATTGTTTATTTGCTTTCTTCAAAACATACGGATAATTTTTATATTAAATGTCCTGATTTTGTTGTGTCACGATTATTAAAATTGGCACAATCCCAATGTTTATATATGATATATATTCGTATTTCAATATAGTAATTCCATGCAGATTTTCTTTGTAATAAATGTTAATATAACTTTTATTTATCGGATATGAAAATAACGTTATAACGATAATCAATATAGAATAATGCAAGATAATAATAATAAATATTATCCAAGTATTCACATCTACAATATAAAAAAAAAGTATATCATTTAAGACTCGAACCTTTCTTTTATTTGACCTTCAATGAGTTCAATTCGCTTTAAAAGAAAACATACATATTCAAAACTCAATAACAAAATTACATTATCAATTGACAAAAAAACTACTTTGAATGGACATATACGTCAAGGGGAAAATTTCGCACGAGAGAAAATAATTACTCTTCGAGAGAGAAAAAAAAGACTCAACAAACAAAAAACAACAAAATAAACAAAAAACAAAGCACTCAGAGAGACAAAACCACTCCCAAAAAGAGAACTAGACACTCCTAAAAAGACCCACCACCTGGAACTGATTTGGACGTTTTACATCACACATCGCATAACATCTTCATGACCCGACATGAGTTTCACAAATCAAGGGAAAACAAAGACACCAACAAAAGAAAGAAAACAAAAAAGTTACAACAAAACCAAACAAAAAATCCAAACAAACTAAAAAAACAAAATAAATAGTGAGAAAAATCCGCCTCTCCTCATTCGGACCCTCTCTGTGACCCATCACAACCACTCATCGCTAATCCGTTACGAGTCAGTGACCCACCTTGATTCGACATAGAATAGGCCGAGCTCATGTTGGATATTTGGGCTCGATATATTTATTTATGGGCCATTACTTGGCAGATTTGGAGGTATCGATATGCCCATATTCGCGATCCAACTTGTAGAAGACTCTTGGATGAGCTCGAGATCATTGTTTACCCAATAGTTCGGGATTAATAATGGCGTGGCATAAACGTGTTAACTAAATGAAATCGATAAGCGATTACGACATATTCCTTATAACCGTTTCCTAGAAATCGGAAACCCTAATTATATTTTCTATAAATATTCGGATTCGAGGTATTGTTGAGCCCTTATGCACTTTTCACATACTATCAAATACTTGCTCTATTCCTATTCTTCTTATATTACTCACTAAGCTGTAGTGTCGGAGTGGGTACATTGGAGCAACCCTTCCGGCCCCTCTTTTGCGGGTGTTCGGCGAAGCTGCGTGAGTTAAGCAGTGTTGTCACATGAGATTTCTTGGGTCGTACCTCACCTCCACGAAGTAAAGTCCAGGATCTAACCGTTCAATGCGCCTTCAATGTGGAAAGGGCATGCCAAAAAGATAAAAAGATAATAATTGAGAATTTTAGATTGAAATGGTAAAAAAATTCAAAAAAGAAATTCAAAAAAAATCCCTTGAATAATAAATGAGTCCATCTATGGAAAGTACTCATAATTAACGGTTTTACAACAAATAAATACGTGTAAAATGTATGGAAAAGAGAAAAAAAAACCTCTTCAATACAAGAGAATCTTTTGTAGCCTCAAAATCTTGCTCGCCTTTCTTAGGCGGGACTTTCATTCTTCAAAGAGGGGAAAAAAAGAGAAAAAAACACAACTTTTTTCATATTTTTTCTTCGATTTCAACGAACAAGAAACGAAATATAAAAAATAATTGAAGCCCTCCATTCTTGCAGTTGTTGTAGCAGTAATTCCTTTCCCCCCATTTTTTCTCCTATAAACCCTACCCCATTTTTAACCTGCTACAGTCTAGATTTTGAAGCTCTTAGCTGTACATTCTTAATTTCAGCCCACCCCTTATTAATGCCTGTTGAGAAAAAAAAAAATAAAATGATAAACTCTCACTCTGTCAGATCTAAAGTTTAATTTCTTTTATAGAAAAAAAAAAAACCCATTTGTTTTCTTGAGCTAGTTTTTGAGTGGCATTTGGAAAATGATGTCAGTAGAAATGGGTGGTGGCAGGAGGAGCGGTAGCCGGCGGCGGAAGCGCCGCCGCCGGGAATATTGATCCGAGCAATTTGCATTTGAAGAAAGAATTAACACAAATACGAAAGGCGGCGAGAGTGTTGAGAGACCCTGGCACATCCTCTTCGTGGCGGTCGCCGCTTAATTCTGCGAGATCTCTTACAAAGCATCACTACGTGCATCACCACAAGATTGATGGTAATGAAATTGTTTCTTCGTCTGAACATTTTTCGCAATTTCCATTGAATGTGCAGAGTAATGCTAATAATTGTAGTGGTAGCAATGTAGCTAGTGATAAGGGCAATGTGAATGTGAATGTGAAAGAGAAAGAGAAGAGGGTTTTTTGTATAATTGGAGGAGTCAGAAATCTGAGAGTGAAATAAGTAAGCAGATTTGTGATGATGATGATGATGATGATGTTGAGTATAATAGTAAGGATGAAGGGTCATTTTTTAAGTGTCGATGTGGATAGCTTGAGTGATGCGAGGAATAATGGCGGAAATGATTCAAGAGTGATACTTATTTGAGCGAAAAGTATCCTTGGCTATATTTAAGTGTAAAAACACCGATTTCACTCCATCGATTATGCGTACTATTAAGAAGAAGTCGAAGAGGAGTAATTATTCTAGTGTCAATATGAGGCATCATAGTGAAAAATTGCAAAAGCAGATAATATTGAGTAGATGCGCGAAAAATGTTGCGGAGGGTTTGCCTGGATTAAGATTAGGGAGAGACGATTTGGTTAGTTTGGTCGATCAATCTGATGATACTGAGGATTACTGTAATTCCGAGGATTTAAGGAGGGCAACTGCAATTTCCCCATTGCTTGCTAGGTTTAAGAATAAGGGGTGGGCCCACTCGTCGTGAAGATGTTGAGGAGTCATAGGAAGGAAGATGATTCTATTTCGTATAGCACACCTGCATTGTCTCGAGCTCTCACCATAAATACGGTATTAGAAATCCAGTACAGTTGAGTCTTGGGATGCAACCACGGCATCATTTAACGATGCCGATGATGAGGTGGACGATCATTTGGATTTGCCCGGGCGACAGGGATGTGGGATTCCTTGTTATTGGTCGAGAAGATCGACGCCGAAATCCCGAGTAGGATATGGGAGTTGTTGTTCTCCGTCCCTTTCGGATACCTTAAGAAGGAAAGGAAGCAGCATTTTCTGTGGAACCCAGTCTATCCATCAAAGAAGACGTCATCGGACGTCTTTGGTTTCTAACAAAAGGAGAATTGTGGGTCAAAGTCTTGTCCCTCTTCTTACAAACAGTGGTAATGGCCGAGGAGGATCGTCCGTAGGTAGTGGTAATAGTGATGACGAGATCTCAACAAATTTCGGAGAGCTTGATTTGGAGGCTTTGAGCCGATTGGACGGAAGGAGATGGTCGTCGAGCTGTAGGAGTCAAGAAGGGTTAGAGATAGTAGCTTTGAATGGAGAAGTAAACGAGGAAAGTTCTCCTGAAAATGTTAGAAGCTTGAGTCATAAATATAGGCCAATGTTTTTCGAGGAATTGATTGGGCAGAATATAGTTGTTCAGTCTCTTATGAGTGCGATTTCACGAGGAAGGGTTGCTCCTGTTTATCTTTTCCAAGGTCCGCGCGGAACGGGAAAAACCTCAACGGCGAGAATTTTTGCTGCCGCTCTGAATTGCCTCGCGACCGAAGAGAATAAGCCCTGTGGGGTCTGTAGGGAATGTGCCGATTTCGTATCTGGCAAGAACGGGAATATTAGAGAAGTTGACGGCTCAAATAAAAGGGAATTGAAAAAATTAAAAATCTCTTGAAAAGCCTCTCGACGGTTCATCCGTCGGCACTTTCGCAGTTTAAGGTTTTTGTCGTTGAGGAGTGCCACTTATTGCCCTCGAAGACGTGGCTGACATTCCTCAGACTTCTAGAGAAACCACCGCCACATGTTGTTTTCGTACTTATTACAACCGATATAGACAATGTGCCGCGTACCATATTGTCCCGATGTCAGAAGCACCTTTTCAACAAGATTAGCAATGCCGAGATTGTTGCTCGACTAAGGAAGATTGCCGCGGATGAGAACCTAGATGTTGAGTCCGATGCGTTGGAGCTGATTGCTTCGAATGCAGATGGTTCACTACGAGATGCAGAAACTATGGTAGACCAGTTGAGTTTATTTGGAAAAAGAATCAGCGTCTCCTTGGTGAACGAGCTTGTGAGTTTTAAATCTACCTCGTTCGTTTATGTTGTTTCATAATAATCTCGTGTTCAATAACTTGCATGTACATCGACTTTCATGTAATTTTCTGTTTATGCTTTTTTTTTTTCTAATTAACATTATTCATGTGGTCAAAATTTCAAAAGGATATAATATCATTCTTAGATAACGGCTGAGTAAATGCACATGTTAGCACATTATTTTCTGTTATGTTCTCCAATAAACATTAGGGTAAATTACAAAAACTACCCATGAGGTTTACCTAATTACAGAAAGATTCAGTTATATTTCAAAATTACAAATTCCCTCTTAAGGTATTACAAACACCCCCTTGAAGTTTGTATTTATTAGAAACAAATATTAAGGGGATATTTGTAATTTCAAAGGTAGATGTTAAGGGTATTTTGTGTAATTAGCCCTAAACATTATTCACGTGTGAAAAATTTCAAAAGGAAGTAATATAATTCTTAAATAACGGCTGAATATATGCACATGTCCACACATTATCATGATTCCCATGGTTTTCTATCGTGTTGATAGTTGATTGGTTCATTCTAAATAATATGAACTTTCTTTCTGTAGATTGGGGTTGTTTCTGATGAGAAATTATTGGAGCTGTTGGAGTTAGCCATGTCATCAAATGCGACGGAAACAGTGATAAGAGCCAGAGAATTGATGGATTCAGGAGTTGATCCAATAGTTCTAATGTCTCAAATGGCGACACTTATTGTAGATATTATTGCGGAACTTACCAAAGTGTTGATGGAAAGCATGATTCTTTCTTTGGTGGCAGAAACTGTAAGTATCACTCCGACTTTTTTTTTGTCCATTACATATTCTTATTCTTTACCTTGTCCAGCTATATCAAAATAATGCCACTCTTGGAATGGGGGCATTGTAATTTGTAATAACAATTGTAAGATACAAAAACTTTCATTGTTGTTGAAGTTAAAAATTAATCTAAAAATTTTCTGCCTGATGGCTGGCATGGATTGATGAATATTTTCTAATTTAAAGTATATGATTTGTACATGCTGAGAGTTCTCCTAACTGATGTGCCGCGGTAGATATTTTTTCTTGCATTGACTTGATTCTGTATGCTGTCACTCACGTGTTTGCTCATAGTAACATGCGCTATACTGATCAAAGGCAAAGAAAAACCAAAAATTAAAGCTGAAGTGTGCTTTGTTCCTACCATGCAATTAATCTTCATTTGCTTTGGTTTTCTGATAGAAATTGACTAGCAGCTTTACAGTGGAACATATACTTTTTTCAGTTTTTTGTTAAAAAAAGGGTTTTGTTCAGTTTATGTAATTATAGGTTTGCTTTTAACATTTCTCGATCAGAAATTTTTCTAGCATCATTCCGTAAAACTCATGATGTCTAAAAATTTATTAATCATTAACTAGTATATTAATCCCATCAGTAGCGAATGCTGTAACATTATCACGCGAAATAACATTTTTATGGTGGCAAATCTATTCATTAAAATCTTCACATTTGAAATTCATGGAATTGGATCCACTTTTGTTTGTTTGTTCGTTTGTTTAAGTTGTGAAGGAATTTCATATCCCTTGAAATTATCCTATTTGTTTGCTGGTTTTTTATTTATATATTGATGATAAAAGTGTCATTTAAGATTATTCCCTTGAATAACATCTTATGCATGTTTACTTTATTCAAGAATTGCCATTGTCTTCCTTGTTATGATCTATTGGTATTTCAGAAACTGTTTAATAGGCACTGCAGTAAAAATTATTGACATGCCTGCCTTGTTTCTGTTGGTAGAAAGTAACTGAAAATGCAGTAAAAATTCTTAACAACATGAAGCTTGTCCAAAGTTTTAAGCACAATAAATATTTCTGAACTAAATGCTGCATTTTTTTTTAAGAGATAATTACAAAATCTACCCTTTACATAAAAACTCACAGAATCAAACCTCAAGGAGTTTTTGTGTAATTTTCAAACACCCCTTATATTTGTAAAAAAATATTGCAATTACCCCATACATTTAACACAGAATCAAACCCCAAGGAGTTTTTTTCTATTTTTCAAACATCTCTGGGTATTTTTGTAATTAACCCAAACCTCAGGGGCAGTTTTTGTAATTATTCCTTTTTCAATGTTAACATATACCCCTAAGGCTCTAACTGTTCCAAGTAACTGATTCAATTTATTTCAGTGTCGAGCGAGAATTAGACAGACTGAAGCACGCACTGACGCTTCTCTCCGAGGCAGAAAAACATCTGAGAGTTTCGGCGAACGGTCGACATGGTTCACAGCAACTCTATTGCAGTTAGGTTCCGTGCCTTCGCCCGACCGAACTCACTCGGGAAGCAGCCGACGACAGAGCTCCAAGACAACTGAAGACGACCGTGCAAGTATTCTCAGAGAAACCACCACTGCCTTAAAGCCGAGAACTGATCATGCTCACTTGGTGTCTGAAAAATCCGTTCACCGAAATTCCACGAGCAAAGATAAATCGTGCCTCGCGAATGGTACCGCCAGTTTCAATTCGAATCCAGGTCAAATCCAATTTCTCGGTGATGAACCGTCTATGGCTTCTCAAGATGACGGCAAAAGTGGGAGAGCTGCTTTGAGATGCATTAATTCGAAGATGTTGATGAATATTTGGCTTCAGTGCATTGAGAAGTGCCATTCGAAAACACTGAGGCAACTCCTTCATTCTCATGGTCGGCTTGTGTCGGTATCTGAAGTTAAAGGTAAGAGTATTATCTGCAAGTAAACTCGGGATACATTCAGAAATATGTTTTTCCTTATTTTTTATGGTTAAATTACAAAATTACAAAAACTACCCTAAGTTTTAGCCTAATTACAAAAAAATCCAGTTATATTTCAAAATTACAAATACCCCTTTAATGTATTACGAACACTCCTTTAAGGTTTCTTGAGAGTGTATGTAAAACAAAAACAAATATCAATGGGGTATTTGTAATTGTGAAAGCTAGCTTTTTTTTATATATAAATTAACCCTGTTGAGAATAATCTTAAATGGCATAATATATAGATGCTATTTTTTCCACAATATATTTTCGGGATAATTACAAAAACTACCCTGTGGGTTTGGGATAATTACAAAAAAACTCAAGAGTATTTTCAAAATTACAAGTTACAACCCCTCAGATTTTATTGTCTTAAATGTAAGGGGATAACTGTAGTAGTTTTACAAATGTAAAGAGGGTGCTTGGAATGTTTTTATTTATGATTTACGAGGGGGGGGCGAAGTATAATACAGAATCAAACCTATGGGTTTTTTGTTATTAGTTCAAACCTCGGGGCTAGTTTTTGTAATTATCCCTATATTTTAGCAAGCTTTTTCAGGGAGTTATGTTTTCTCAGTAGCCTGAGCCTTGCAACTTCTGTTTGTAGGTGGTTTTGTAGCTCACATTGGATTTGGAGACAAAAATATTAAAACCAGAGCAGAAGGCTTTCTCAGCAGCATCACCAACTCATTCGAAATCGTTTTTACGGCACAATGTGGAGGTTAAAATGATCCTCTTACCAGATTCGATGAACCTGGAAAATAAAACACGCTCGAATATAGCAGCAGGTAATTCTGATCTCGACTCACGTCAAATGGAACCTTTCTTGCCCACGCCTAAAAATCCCAACACGGGCGCTTCAAAAGAGAGCAAGTCAGAAATTCCCGTAAAGAGAATCGAATCCATCATCCACGAGCAGAGATTAGAAACGGGCGTGGTTACAGGCAATGGACAAAGGCACGCCTCGATCGATGAGTCGTTTGAAACCTGAAAGGAATCAAGTGCTCCCACAGGACGGGGCATATCCTCCGAACGAATTTGAGCCATTGGATTCTGTGGATGTGCCGTCCCAGCACTGGGAAGACGAGTTAAATCATGAAATCAAAGCTTTGAAAATTAACGATGGAGTGGCGCCTCATCAGAAGGACCAAATTGCTAGGAGGGTCGATCATTATCCCATCTCTCCGAGCTTGTTGCACAATAGCAGCTTTGCGAGCAATTTCAGCAAAGATAACATGTGAGTCTCGATCCGATAATTATGCTTGTTTGAGTTTTCTTTCTCTCTTGTTTGAGTTTATTAACCAAATTGCTTGTTGTTCTACCTATAGACAAATTTGTTCTAGGGATAATTACAAAAAAAAAAAAGAAAAACCCTTAGGTTCGGGCTAATTACAAAAAAAAATTAGAGATTTTTGAAAATTGCAAAAACCCCTTTGAGATTTAATTCAGTCTTACATTTCCCCCCTTCATAAGCTAAAACTATTTCAAAAAACCCCTGACATTTATAAAAATATTATAGTACCCCTTAAATTTAAGATAAGATTAAAAGTGAGGTTTTTTTTTTTGTAATTTTGAAACATCTCTTGGTTTTTTTTGTAATTAGCCCAAACCTCAGGGGTGTTTTTGTAATTATCCATTTTTTGTATATAGGTTTTGACAAGTGAAAATAGCTATACAAGAACCTGCAAATTTTGCTTTTAGCTGTCAAATTTGGATAATTGCTGGCTAGACTTTGTGAGTATACAAGTAGCAAAAGGAACAATGATGGTGGTTTCAATTAGCTACACAGAGCTTTAATTTCATTTTTATGCTAAATTCATTAAATCGTAAATACCGGCTTCTGGAATGGTGTTATGGAAATTTTCTGTTGATAATTATTTGTATATGGGATACTAATATTATGCGTTCTGAGTCGCCATTGGAATATAAATATTTTGTACAAACAAGCATATATATGTACAGTATGTACAAACTGTCATGTTTATTGGAATACTGATTACATTCTTCTTCTTTCGTATTCGAACTCACAAAACATAATGTAGCCAAATGATCATCTTTTGACTACTTAATCGATAGAAAAGCGATAATATTTTGAAAGCGGCGGATAATGACCTTGATATTGGTAAGGCAGAAACAAAAGAAAAACACAAAGGGAAAAAAATTGTTTTGGCCATAACTTTTACTAATCATAATTTACTTCTCGTTTCTTCCTGCTTTTTTCAAATCATTATGTATTTTGTTTTTGTTTTTAAACAATTGCTTGTTTCCTTACTTTCTAAAGTTGCTGCGTCGAATAAGTTTCAACATGTCTAGTATTTCATCGACACTGCATGTTTCGAACTTGCAACCTGGCTTTCTACTGTTGAAAATTTAACAAACATTTTTGTTTTTAATTTTCTCCGCAGAGGATCGAATCTGGATCGGGGAGCCGGTTGCAGTGGAATGTTCTGCTGGAACAATAACAGACCTCCAAGAAGTCGAAAGGTAACCTGTTTCGCATTTATCCACTTTTTGCATGTCATAAAACTTTTCTTAGGGATAATAAAAAAAGTGGTAATAGGCCAAATTGGCCATTTCTATTTTGTGAAAATGAAAAATAGCCACGTATTTTCAAAAACATGTTTTTAGCCATTTTAACCAAAAACTGACGGTCATTTATTCACTAGTGAGTTACTTGACCATTTTTCCGAAATTTGATGCGGTACCGTACCAAGTTATGTAACTCGATACCGAGTTATGTACCAATCCCAAAAATGAAAAAAGGGTAAAGTAGACATTTGAACTCAAAAATGACTAAAAACATTTTTGCTATGGAGGAAATGTTAATAATATGACAGACAAAAACTGCCCCTCAGGTTTATCCTAATTATATAAAAACTCAGTCATATTTTAAAATTACAAATACCCCCTTCGAGGTTTGTGTTTGTTTGACACATTACCCCTCAATAGGTGCAATTTCTAAAATAGAAAATATGTTAAAGGGTGTCTTTGTAATTTTGAAAGATAACTGAATTTTTTTGGTAATCAAGCTAAACCTGAAGGGATGGTATTTGTAATTATGCCTATTTTTCATTAGATGAGTCCTTTTAACACTAATGCTACAGAACCAGGCTAAGCAAGGGACTCCTCTACGGGCACGCCAAAGCGGTCGATTTTCATGGTTCGGAGAGTGTGCAAAATCAAGAAGAGGCAGCAGGTACAGTAGTAGATGACAGAAAAACGACAGACGTTCGATGTTTTGGACGATGCTTCGTGTTTGACTAGGAATGCTTTCTGTATTTATTATGGGCTTAGTCCTCTTTTGAATTATACAAACATGACAGAGCCATTGAAGAATATGATGTAAAGTTAGAACACTAGGGCCTCTGCATTTTTGTAGGTCCACCCAATTTGATGGTATTAAATATCAATAAAATTTGAAGTGTAATTCATAATACATGTGATGTATTTTTTCATCTGAGTGCTTGGATGTGGAGACTTGCATGTTTTCAAGAACTTTTTGTTTCATGTGAACTTGTTGAATCTTGAAGTCAAGGCTTATAGTGGTTTAACTTCAAGGAATACAAAAAGTTCTCGTTTTCTTTGTGCCCCTTTTTTGGGTATAATTATAGAAATTAACCCGAGGTAAAAAAACCTAGAGAAGTTTCAAAGTTACGTGAACCTCGTTGAGGTTTGATTCCTTCTTATATATTTACCTAAAGTCGTTAGTTGAACTAACGAAATTTGATGATATCATTAGTTTTTTTATTATTATTATAAGGACAGTCGTTCGAATGACCATGCTTGTAGCTTAAACAACAGGACTGGTAATTCCAAGTTCTAACGATTTGGACATGATTGTTCAATTGATAGTTCGAGCGACCATGACTAGTGACAAGAGTATTTTAGGTATTTATAATAAAAATATCATAAAAATTCTTTTGAATAAGTAAAGTCTCAAATATATTTAAACCTTTTTTTCTTAAAAAAATTTGCACTATCATTGCGGTACTCGAACCAGGCCTCGCCATTCTGAGTAGTACCCGTGGCGACCGGGCTAACCATAATGGTTGTCTTGGTCCTTTTGTCTTGGTTCTTATGGATATTGATCTTTCCAAACTTCTACGGGGAATATATTATGGTTGAGCGTGTGGGTCATTGTTCATTTGTTTCTTTGAGCTAATTGCGCAGTGCCTTTCGATTGTTGCATTACGGGTCATATCTTTGCCGCATGTCGTCGTATTTTACCTGTTCCTAAGAGTCTCATGGCCGTGATCTTTCATCAAGAGGGGTAGATCACATGTTCTTTAGGTGTATAAACATGTTCATTCATCTAAGGATAAGGGTAAAGGCCGTAGATAACTTAGTGGAAGAAACATGATCTATCATTGCATGTTGGTTCACCCTCTCGGGACGATAAATGGTGGGCGGACTATGCGAGGAAGACCAACCTAGTCTTTGAGGACCAACCTCCTATTGGGAAATTCCAACCGCTAGTAGTTCGGATGGACAATGACGGTTTTTGTGGTCGTCAAAAAAAATAGCTAGTAATGGTAATAATACTACTTCACGCCTCAACAAAACATCTCTACTCACAATCCGTTTGAGGCTCTACAGGAAAAAGATTGCAGTCCTGGTCTTGTTTTAGAGAAGTATGCTGGAACGATACAAATGATCACACCGTACCAATGACACATGATAATCCGCTAGTTATTGTGGTTTATTCCAATGTTGGTTGAATCAAGTTTGAATCTAAACGAGAGTGATGAAACGGATTTGACTTCATCATATGATTCGACATCTCCAACATCAAGCTATCATCTTAACTTTGATTTTCAAGTTGATGCAGATAAATTGGAAGTTTTAAGGACCAAGGTAGGTGACTCATCAACTATTCCGCTTGTCTTTCACTCATGTGATTCCTCAGAAGACAGAAGCTATGAATGTTATGATAATTGCGACTCGTGGATTCTGGGCCGACATTCCACATGATACATCAGACCATCAAGATGATACTCGAGCACATGCTAAAAAAATAAATGACAATGCCATTCGAAAATCCTCAGAAATAGAGGCCATGTTATTATTTTTTTTGAAGTTTAGTATTGTTTTCCTTTGCTACCTGGTCGGCTTTTAATCATGATATTTTCCTTTCTTTTTATATATTTCCATTTATTTAAAAACAAATATTTAAACCTTTTGAAAGGGTCATTGATGAATTCCCCCCCACAAACTTTCCACAATTTCTTGTGATTACGCGATTTAATCCAATATAGAAATTCAATCCGAAAAATATAGCATCAACATTCAACGCGAGTCCATTTATTTTAAATACGGCCCAACTAATATCCCTTATTCCAAGTCCTCTTCTAGCCCAGCCCAGTAAAAGTCAAGTCCAAAGGCCAGCCAACAGACGGGCCGGGCCCTTAAAACAAAACCCAACACAATATCAAATGCTCCACTTTGGCATTTCCACACTTCATCAAACAGAGAGAAAAAGAAAACCAGAAGAAAGAACAAAGCAGCAGCGTTAATGGCGAAGCCACTGGGACCCACAGGAGAGTTTTTCCGGCGGCGCGACGAGTGGCGGAAGCATCCCATGCTGAGCAGCCAGTGGCGCCACGCCACTCCCGGCCTCGGCATCGCTCTTGTAGCATTCGGCATCTACCTCGTCGGCGAAACCGCGTACAACAAGATCTACGCCGCTCCTAAATCTCACTCTCATTCCACCTCTTCTGCTTCTCACTGAAATCGAATGGATTTCTCTAATAGTTATGAGGTGAGGCTGCTTCCATCTCAATATACTCTCAAGTTTGTATGATGTAAGTATATTCTCGTCTGTTTGTTTTTCAGTTTTTAATCGGAATTTGGATATTTTTGCACGTGTTGTGATTTTTTTTGCCTGATGTGGTGTTTTGATTGATCGTGAATCGTCTATTATTTGTCATTTTTCTGAACTAGGGTTTTTTTTTTTTTTTTTTTGCCTTGACGTGGAGTGATGTGTTGTAGGGAAATGGATGAATTAACGCCCACATAGTAAACTGTTGGTTTGATTAAATTGTTTCCTATGAACTGGAAAACTTCTGGTTCTAATTTAGATTTTTTTTTTTTCCCGTATATCCACCTGATATGGCTACAGAATTCTTGTGAAGACAACTGGATAACTAAATTTGGCCTTTAACGAGTTAGGTGGGGGTGTCCAGTTGAAAAGAAATAATGCCAAATCTCTCTCATGATACGTAGACACTAGATAGCTGCCGAATCAATGACCAATGCTTGCATGAATTTCTAAGAACTACACAGGCTGGTGAAACAGGAGAAATTAGAAAAATGATAAAGTTTCTTCAAGGATGAATATTTATTGTCTTTAAAATATTTTTCTGTTGAGAAAAGGCTATGGGTCTCAGCCAGGGTTAGGACTAGCTCATGTTGACTTCACATCAAACATCATGCTGATGCAGTTGTTATATTTATGGGATCCCAGTGCGAAACAGCCTTGTGTGAGCCTTACTTGGGTACAATTTTTTTTTAATACGCTTATCTGTGTTTATAGACAAAGCAACACCTTTGCTTTTGGTATTCGTTATTGCATTAAAAAAGCTAAGCTGACCTGTCAAAACCACAAAGTGGACAATCAATTCTGGATGGATGTGATAAAATTTATTAAACTTTTGGATAATTTTAAGGGAAAACGAAATGTTGATAGTATAGGAGGAACTTGAAACTACACTATGTTGCAAAGGTAGTGAACAGATTGCTCTTTCCGTGACCCAGATATGGTTGTTGGGCCATAAATTGCCGGACGAAAAAGTGTCAGGCAAAGAATTTGTGTGGCGCAAGTGTTCGGAGGAAGAGAGCAGAATGTATATAGCCCCTTTAAAACTAACTTCAGGAAGCGAAAAGCTTTGTAAATTGCATAGGATGAGAGCAATATAAGGAACACCAGTTACCTAAATTAATTTTCCTTGGTTTATCTTCTTAATTAAATAATTTATATCCTTACTGTCCTCTTTAATGACAAGCACTTTCATGAATTTGTTTAGTGACATTATGTCCCATCGTTTGCACCTTTGTAGGCATATCTTGGTGAATTGTCCTCTCCTTAGCTAAGTTTTTATCTTTTTGAGAATGACCTATTAATAGAAATGGGTGTATTAACATTCACTTTGGTGTACAGTAGTTTTAGTTTCTAGGTGTGTTACTTAGTAAGGTGGAGTGCTTGTGCTTACTTGCGGAGAGTAATTAATTTTTTTAGACTGTTATCTTACTTCTCTTTCTTATCAGAAAATTCTTCTGGCAATTATATAATACATGTATTCAAGTTTATTTATAAGAGAGATGGAGGAGAAGTTACATTTCCATTGTAGGACAATTATGAAACTTTTGACATCGCATCATCCCTTATTGGGAAGTATCTATGTTTTTCCTCCATCATTTTCCTATAAATTTGACTGAAAGATATGTTCCAAGTAATTGCAGAGAGTTTCTAATACTCTCCATTGTTAGAAAGCTAATTAAAAAAACAATATGCAGAAAGAAAATCAAATATTGGAAATGTATAAAGAAATATAGTATGCTTATCGTACATAAACTGCTAATGTTTCTTGTTGTCTTGTAATGGGGCCTGTGAAACTTATATTCACACTCAAATAAACGATCCTCCAGTTTCAATGTTGAGGCCCCAATCCATGCTGGTAGATAAGTTAATATCGCTTTTATTGCAGCAGTATCTTAGCCTCCACCCAAATGCCCCCACTTGAACCATTATCAAACAAATTCATATTGGAGTTAGGAAACTTTTTATTAGATAAAGTGAATACAGTTCTGTTTGCCGCATTAAACTTCAGGGAGCTTAAGATATTTTACCGTGTTATGTGACGACTTAAAAGGGATTTGAGAAAAGAAACAACTTGAATATTATTATCCTGGTAAGATGTTTGCACTAAGGTTCCCCTCCTCCCAACCAAAAAAAAAAAAAAAAAGAAAGAAAGAAATGTGAACATATAGAGGTTTCTAAATTAACTTCATATTAGACTGGTGGAAAAACAAAGATTCCTCTCGTGATCTCCAAAAAAACCAATGTTACTCAGTAAACTGCTTGAAGTTTTTATAGCATGGATAGACAGTGTATAACTATTGTTAATTTCACAATAAACTTCAATTCGGACATTTAGGTAGGGTAAAGGTCTTACGGGCGGGAAAGGTTGAACACATAGGGCCTTTATGTTTTGATTATGATAGCATTAGGGTGATCGATGTTTGACAGTTGACACACTAATGCACAATCTTGGTTCTTCTTCTCTATCGATATCAATAAAAATGCATAACCTTTTCTCCCTGGCATGGTTTTGAAAACGAACGGAACCGAGGAGGCGTTTTTCTCCATGAAGCGGGACGTAAGCCTCGAGGCGGGTTCGAGGCGTAAGCCTCGTTAAGCAAGCTCAAAATTGAAATCCAAAGATATTCAATTCAGTTCCTCGTGTAGCAAATAGGGTGACTCATGCTTTAGCTCATTTTGTAACTATTGTTGAATCTGAACTCTTTGGATTAAAGAATTCCGTCAGCTATTGAATGAATTCTTAAAGTGATGTAATCTCCTCTGTTTAATGATATTTACTGTTTCTTCAAAAAAATTGAAATCCAAAGATACTGCATGCTGCAGGTCTCCTTGATTTTTTTTTCTTTTCAGAGAAACTTTGCTGCAAAGATAAATTTCTATTTGTTTTCTCTAGAAAAATAATGTTGCAGCAGACTTTTGGGCTTCTTTTTGTGTTTGGGACAACTTTTATTGATATTCACCTAGGTATTGGAGCCATAGTTGATTTTTAAATCTGACTTTTCATACTTTTATAGGCCTAATAAATGGATTACATGGGACACAGTAAAAGTTTACTTGGGTAAAATAAAGTTCATGCCCCAAGGCGTATTGATTTTATGGTTTTGAAAATCGTGCGAGGCGTACGAGCGCGCCTCGATTCGAGGCGCATGTATAAGGAGCTGAGGCATATTTAAATGTTATTTTTTTGGGAGGCGTGCGCCTATGCTGAAAAACAATACGCCTTAGGGCATGAACTTTATTTTACCCAAGCAAACTTTTACTGTGTCCCATGTAATCCATTTATTAGGCCTATAAAAGTATGAAAAGTCAGATTTAAAAATCAACTAGGGCTCCAATACCTAGGTGAATATCAATAAAAGCTGCCCCAAACACAAAAAGTCGCCAAAAGTCTGCTGCAACATTCTTTTTCTTATGTAGAAATTTATCTTTGCAACATAGTTTCTCTGGAAAAAAAAAGAATTCAAGGAGACCTGCAGTATCTTTGGATTTCAATTTTTTTTTTTTTTTTTTGTGAAAAAGAGTAAATATCATTAAACTGAGGAGATTACATCACTTTGAAAAATTCATTCAATAGCTAACGGAATTCTTTAATCCAAAGAGTTCAGATTCAACAAGAGCTAAAGCATGAGCCACCCTATTTGCTACACGAGGAACTGAATTGAATATCTTTGGATTTCAATTTTGAGCTTTCTTAACGAGGCTTCTGCCTCGAGGCTTACGCCCCGCTTCATGGAGAAAAAACGCCTCAGTTTACGTTTTTCAAAACCATGATACTATCAGAAACCCAAATATGAGCTTAAGAATGGTGCATCAGGACTACGTAGCACAGAGGGTGATCAATGGATGAATATAACCTCCATATCATTATTAAGGTATTGAATTAAAACTTGGGTCTTTGATTTAATGAGTCTGTCCGTACCACTTGAAATTGCGTTTTTGTATGTTTAGAATGGAATAATGATAGCAGTCGTCATAAGACTTCATTTTAGGGTTGAGATGAAAATAAAAAAATCCGTCACAAGCAAATTGATAAATGTGTTTTCAAGTCTTTTAATGACATACTAGAAAAAAACATGTTTATTTCATGCCATCACGGGTTGTACTTCATTGATTGCTTCAGTAGTTAAAAAAGATTTATTGTTTGCTATTGTTGATTATGCAGGTGAGAGCTTGGTGCCAAAGATTGAAGTGTGATTATGTTTCTCCTTCTCCATTTTCAGAGTGATCAAATAATGGATTCCTCAGACATGTTTGTTTCCTTGAATATCTTGGAACTTAAAATTTGTATCCAGATTCAAAGAATAATGGATTTTTATGGGATTGTCTATTGTACCCCTAAACTTTACAACTTATTATAACTAAAACCCTCCCTCCCTCCGTAGCACCTTGCACCTCGACCTAATTGGTCGTGGTTTGATTCAACCGAATGGGGCAGTTGAGGAACCAGTTTACCAGTCAGTATCCTACTTTATTTATTTTTGGGATAATTACAAAAACAGCCCCAAGGTTCAGGCTAATTACAATAAAACCCATGGGTTTTGAAAATTGCAAAAAAATCCCTTGAGGTTTGATTCCATTTTACAATTTTTTCTTTCATAAGCAAGAAAAAATTCAGAAACCCCTTGACATTTATAAAAATATACACTTGCCCCCATAAATTTAAGTAGAATAAAAATTTGAGGATCTTTTTGTAATTTTGAAACATCTCATAAGTTTTTTTGTAAGTAGCCCAAACCATAGGAGTGTTTTTGTAATTATCCCTTTATTTTTTAAATAAGAAAAGATACTTATGGCTTATTTGAGAAGGGACGGCTGACTGTTTATTCAATAACAAAACAAGGTTGGGTGTTAATATATGGAATAGCACAATAGCAAGCACTAAACGATTACAAAATTAAAATTTTATGGTTCTTCCACAATTTAATTATCAGTTTAGAACATCAAATACTACTGTTCAATTGATCATCTGCCACAGTTTCATGTATTCAATTTTAATTTGAGTTATTCGATGGATTGAAGTTAATTAATGGCATTTTAATTATACAAAAGGCATTTTAATTGAGAATAAAAACATAAGAGTACATTTGGATGGAGACATTTGAAATTCTGAGGGATTTTAAACTCATTGGATTATAAAATCCACTTCTTTTTGGATTATGTGAATTTGTGTTGCGATTTAAAATCCATTGTAAATTTTGATATAAAAAATATAAAAGATTTGTTTATTTTCTTAATTGATATTTAATAAAAATAAAAGTAAAAGATGTAATTTTATTATTTTATAAATGATATTAATACTCTAATAAAAATAAAATATATAACTTTTATTATGTGAGAATATGTGTGTGAGGATAGTGCGTGTGAATATGTGAGAGAATATGCGTTAGTGCGTGCGTGTACAGTGGGTGTAAGTGTGTGAATATGCAAGCGGACATAAAAGTGAAAAAAATGGATTTTAAATGATTAGGTTTTGGGAGGAATTTTTTTTTTTTTTGAGTATAATGGGGGAACTTGGGAAGGGGACACACGCACTCGTATGGAATCGAACCCGAGTGTTTTACCCTTACAACACACATGTCTCAACCACTAGAAAGCACATGAGTTGATCCCGATATGAAAAAAAAACTAAATTTAAAATTTAAATCCATTCATTTAGATTTATATGTCAAACAATGGTGTGAATTTAACTAAAGATTTCAAATTTCTCATCCCAAATCCTCCATCAAATGCACCTAAATTTAATTAGTAAGATGTACAAATCAATTACACCCAAATGCACACAAAAGTTTTGTGAGCTTCAAGTTTTTTAAATGAAATATTTTTAAGTATGTTTAATTTCTCTAGGTCGTTAATTATATTAAGTGCGCACCGCTTTCTTTTATTCTTTTATTTTGGATATAATTTTAATTTGAGCATTCTCAGATTACTGCGATGAAAATAACTTCAAAAATGTTAAATTATTTATTTGCATCTGCCGACAAAGATTATTCACAAAACAGTCAATGACAGAGAAGCCTCACAAGCAGACAAAAGATTCAGAATTATTCCACGGATATCAATAATATTCTAATGACTATTTACTAACAATAATTGAAAATGCAGCAAAAATTACTAAAATCATCACTATGCCCTCACTTAAAAGTCAAGTGTGAGATTGTCTCAAGACTCTCAACTCCCATTGGAACTATTTTTCTAAAAGAAGAAAAGACAATTAAGTAATGTTCGAACCTACATGCCAAAAAAAATATATTGTTCGTTGAGATAAATTATAGGTACAATTGATAAACATGAATGTCGTAAGCTTGGGCAAATCTAAAGTTATTGATTTTTTTTTTTGAGAAAAAGTTATTGACTTGTTGACGTGCAAAGTATTATTGGGAAAAGTCTGCCAAAGAATATCTTAATGGATCCTGACTTTATGGTCCAAACAATCATAACTATTGTCTGATTTCATGTTCCCGGGTTATTCCCAACTATAAAAACGTATATTCCACATCAACCACTAGTGGAGGGAACACACGAGCTAACATCGATCGAATCAAGTTAATCATCGCGAAAGACAAACTTTCATCGTTGAAGTCTGAGGTTGATCACATTAAATCATATGATAATCTTCAAAAACTCTATACCCATGCTCCGCGTTGCATTCCCATTCAGTATTGTAATCTCTCAATTATAAATAATAAAGTTTTTTTGTTTGTACCTTGAAAGCAGTAGCGGTTTTGATTATGATGTAACAATCAGTTGACTGTGTGTTGTATTAAGTTCAGAAGAAAGTAATCGTCAATAATCGACTACCAGCTGCACGATGCATTCTCCTTCCCCCACCCCAAAAAAGATGACCTTTCCATGAAAGATAGGAATGACAATGGGAGAAACTCAAATTCGCTCTTGATTGAAGGCCGACCCTGATTTTTGGGAGTCGTCCATGGCCAAAGGACAAAATGGAACCCTATAAAGAAGTGATTGCGTTCTTGATTAGAAATATAATGTGAAGGAAAAGAACATTGTTTCTTTTATTTCGATGTTAGAAGTTAGATTAATTTTTTAGCAGAATTTTAAAAGTAAAATATCATTTAGTATTTTTTTATTTTTCCCCTCTGTAAAAACAATTTAATAAAATATGTATAGTCATATATATAAAGGATTATGTAAAAGTAGGCCCCCTAAAACGGGGTCCTAGGCCATCGCCTTTGGTGACTATCCTCAACCGACCCTGTTCGGTTGAAAGCAATAATGGGTAGGATTTTACCCTATCGATACCCAACCTAAAATCCCAACATGGGAGAATTTATTATACCCAACCTGGCCGGCTGGCCCAAAGACCCTTCGGATATAGCTGCATCATCTACTCAAAAAAGTTTTACATGACTATGTAAACGTTCAAATATTGCATAGCTTTCCAATCAGAGTGTCATACTGTCATGTGCAACACTATTATTTTAAACATTAATTACAAAACTACCTCTGAGGTTTAACCCAATTACAAAAAAATTCCAGTTATCTTTTAAAATTACAAATACCTCAACATTTGTTATTGCATCCTGAAAATAAGGTATTTGCTAGCTAAATATACCTCAAAAGGAAGTATTTGTAATTTTGAAAGATAACTGGAATTTTTGGAATTAGGCTTAACCACTAGGGTAGTTTTTGTAATTATCCCTTACTTTAAGAGAGAACATGAGCACCTTTATCCTAAAACCTAATTGCATTCATATTTCAATCTGTAATGAAACAACTAGATAATCATTGTAGTTTTCAGTAAAAGACATAATAAATCACTGCATTTCTTCTACTACATAAGCCACATAAGAAGAGTTCCTAAAGTTCACTGATACCAGAAATCAATAAATGAAAACTAGACCAACAAAAAGAACATAAAATAACTATACAAAGACCTTTCGGCCTATATTTCTTAAGTCACTCAATTTATACCAAACTTATTGCCATCTACACAGTAGCATGGAGCAGTTGAAAAACCAATAATATAAAGTTGTAATTTTGCATAAAATGCTATATATCAAATATGAAATTTGGTTTTCCAATTTCTAAATTCTTCACTTTCCATCTTTTCTCCCCATGACATCCTTGAGGGATACGAAGCTCAAATCGTGTGCAGTAACCTCGATTCTCCAAGGCCCGATCGACCTCAATTCCTTAAACGTTCTTTTCTGAGGACTAAAAGACACAAGAGAATCAGAACTAGATATAAACCACAGATCCCCATTGCCGAAAAATTTAATAGGCCGATGCAGATCCTCAACTTGCAACTTACAATAGAATTTCATGTCGATGCTGAATTCTTTCGTCCATGATTCTTTGACTCCGTATTCTCTCATTACCCATACCACAAACTCGACATCCTCATAAATGTAGCAAATGCAAAGGCAACCTCTTAGGACCCCAATGTTTATCCAAGAAACTTTATTCACATACCGTAAATTGAAGTGAGGTGGTGGCGGGACATTCTCGAACTTTTCCTCTTCCAAGTCGAATGAAGTTATAAGCTCAGACGGTCTGTCGCTGTCGGTTATCCAATGAAGAGCACCATTCAAGAAAGGATCAAATGAATTTAGTTTTGGACACGGGGTGTTCTCAATCCTTCTCCATGAATCTGAACCGAGTGTATGTACGTGGGCGACCATTCTTTTTGAGTCTATGGAGTTAAACGAGTTAAAAGACGTCAGATACATGAAACTGATAACCTTGTACTGCTTCATCCTTGGACAATAACCAAATCCCGAATGGTTGGAATACATATGAAATGGAGCTACTGTAGCTAATCGAGGAAGCTTTATACATTCACCAAGTATAGGGTTGCAAATACTATAGAAAGGCCTTTCTAAAGGCGATGAATTGAAAAACAAACATAGCAGTCCATTACATGAACCAACCAGAGAAAGCCTTTGCGTAACAAAACCCAATTCGGCATTTAGTTTAGTTAACGAAGGTAGCCCACTGATGGAATCATAGGATTGAATATTTTGATCATCACTGCTGCAGGAAGGTAGAGTAGATTCACTAAGATTAAACGGAACAAAGTGAAGAGATCCCGATTTGCCCAAGTTTTCTTGAAGAATTAGAGTGGTGGTTAAGGTAGGTGCTCTAGCAAGATGTATTTTGGAGAAATAAGGATCCTTGAGTAGTTTAAGAAATGACTTGGAAACACATCTACATCGGAGTATGGTCGTCACCGGAAGCCTGGAAAGAATATCGTGTATTATGGGGACAGGCAACTCAAGTAATGGAAAATCTGACGTAGATGCTTCAGTATCAACACATTTCTGTTCAGCTATCAAGTTGTCCCCACTAAACATAACGTGTTCACTCCGTGTTTTGCAGCCACGCAGCACCATTCTACAGCCTATGCAGGCGTCTGCATCAAAACAGAGCAAATGATTCAAATCATTGAATTTTAGAAATAGGCTTGGCAATGTTTTCGTTTCAGCATGAAATTAGATCCTCAAGTAGCTCAACATCCAGTAAATATTGATGCATAATGCACGAAAGATTAGCTTGAAATAAGCAGAGCTGAAAGCGATGGCAATTTGGACAAAAGCAAGAGCAAACCACATAAAATGCCGATAAGTGTTTATGCCACTTGGGTGTTAAAAATCTGCAACCCGAAATTGATTCCAGAATGGAGAAATAAAAACATCGTCCAATATAAAACAAACATGGGTCCTCTGGGCGCTGGGTGCATTTGGTGTTCCAAGACCGCCACATAACCAAGCAAAAAGAACAGAAACACTGACGATAAATGCATTTTATTTGGCTTCTCAATTATCTCATTTTCGTTTTTACGTAAACTGACCTCTTGTACATTACTTGAAAGGGACAAAACAAGGTACAACTTTTGTAAATCAAACAATGGCACAATTAAGCAAAGGAATAGGGTTGTAAACACTTCGGTTTACCTGGAAAATATTGAACTGAAACCAAAATTTCAGTACAAACAGAAACAAACCAAACTTCTCATGTCGTTTTCATTCTTTTTAGAAAGTTCAGTATTTGGATTCAGTTTACAGTACCGAATCAAATCAGGTAACTGTTGATTCATATTGTTCTTATTTCCATTGTTTATCAATTAATAGTCAGTTGATGTTGATGGAGATCATGACTAAAATTTGTTTCGACTTATAAAACTAAAGGTAACCCGTGCACAATTTAACAATCTTGGCATGATGAAGAATTATAACGAAAAGATACACTTGTTCTGGTTTTACCATAACCAAATTGAAATTAATGAAAAAAATAGTGATATATATCAAATATGGCCTTTGACTTCAACTTTTTGTAAACTTCCACATATACTCCTTTAGTTCTCCTTTTGAAAATGAATGTGTTTTCATTTCATTTCAAACTCAAAAATTCCCCCAATTCTCCAATTCAAAAACTCTCTCTCTCTCTCTCTATGGTATGTTTTTCTTCTATTCTCCAATCTTTTTTGGTGCCTGTATTTGTAAGTGTGTGTGTGTGTTTTTGCGCGTGTGTGTTTGTTTGTATGTGTGTGTTCTTTCTTTGTATACATGTGTTTTCGCATGTGTGTGTTTTTAGGTGTGTTTAATGTGTTTTTTTTTTTTTTTTGTATGTGTTTTTGTTGTCGAAACTACAAACATGATAGTTCGAACTCTTTGGAAGGGTAGTTCTAAACTACCATGGGTAATTCATGGTAGTTTGGAACTACTAGGAGGGTAGTTCATGGTCGTTTAGAACTACTAGGAGGGTAATTCATGGTCGTTTAGAACTATTGGGAGAAAAGTTCATGGTCGTTCGAAACTATTAGAAAGCTTGAGTTCGACGACCCGACACGGTAGTTTAAACTATTGGGTTGATCGATCGAAGTAGTTCAAACGATAGGGGTATTTTACGTATATACATAATACATAGGCCATTAAAGTTCTTTTTGAATAAGTAAGGCTTAAATGTATTTGAGCCATTTGAAAGGGTCATTCATTAAAATTTCCCAAAAAAATAAGGTAACTCAGAAACCCAACCGAAAATTTGGTACAAAAATTTAGATAATCAAAATTTCAATTTGGTTCGATCACGGTATAACCAAATGCGAATGCTTTGTTTGGTATCCCAGGATCATTATGAAACTAAATGGATGAATTTGAGAGAAAAATACCAATTCTATTTCTCACACGAATAGATTTATAGGGAGATTTACAAACTCTAAAAAATTCACTCGATCTCTCAAGGATTGAATTTGATCACTCTCAAGGATCTCTCTACTCTCTGTGATATTTCACTTACAATGGATGATTATAACTGAAGAACCATGCACCTATTTATAGATGGATGTGGGAGGGATATGTGGTTGAAGTTTCAACAACGGTGAGCTTGTTGGGAAGCTTCACACTTAGCTTGTCTAACTTGGCAACCATGTCTTCAAAGTTGGTAGCTTCTAGATGGGGAAGGATATGATTGGATGAATTGATTCTTCAATTCTCCCCTTCCAGCCATATCTGTAACAAGCATTCCTGTTATGTCTTTGCATAACTCAACTTTTTCTCGTGTAACCACCTTCCTCAACATATCTGATGGATTCTCCTTTGTGTGGATCTTAACAATTTCAATGTTGTCGATTCTATTATCTCGCGTATCCAATGATATCTAATGCCGATATGTTTTGTCGGGAATGGTACATGGAGTTCTTGCTCAAATCGAGCACTCGCCACAATGTACCTTGCTTTGATTCAAAATTCATTATATTTGGAGCCAACTAAGGATTTTTACCTACACCTCCGATTAAATGGCTTTCTCGGAAAAATTCAATAAGAATATTGAAGCGGTCGCGAGAATCCTTTTGTTTGATTCAAGTTATTGGAGATAACGTTTTAGCCACAACATTTCTTTACCACTTTGCGGTAGCAATATACTTTGCTTCATTTGTGGATAAAACAACACGGATTCTAACGTCTTGTCGCCATGAAACAGACTCCCCTGCGAAAGTGTAGAGAAATCTAAAGTAGATTTTCTACTATCAAGATCTCATGTCATATCGCATCTGTATAGTCTTCCAAGATGGATCGGCTCCCGTAACAAAGACATAATTTTTACGTACCGCTTCAAGTGCACGAGAATCCATTTCACTACCTCCCGATGCTTTTAACTCATTTGGCGCTATTCATGTTGAACCTCTCAAGCACCCGTTCAATATACTTCTCTCGAGATAGCCATAACCTTCGGTTTTTTTGTCTCAAACTATCTCGCATTCCCAAAATGTTGAGTCGGTCTAAGTCTTTCATGTCAAAGGACTTTGAAAGTTCTTTCTTGGTGACTAATCTTTGTTGCATTTTTCCCACGATCGAATATCGCCAAGTATAGTAGAAGAGCAACAAAATTTCCGTCAAAACTTTTGATTGTAAACACACTGCCGCATTAGTCTTCTTGTAGCCTTGACTCACCATACACGAGTCAAATTTTGTGTACTACCGCTTTGCGCGGTGCCCGCTTGGACCATACAAGCTCTTCTTGAGCTTGCGAGCAGATTATCACTTGAAATCTCAAAACCTTCTTGATGTTCCATGTAGATCTCTTCTTTTAGATCTCTATTGAAGAAATGTTGTCTTCACACCCATTTGTTCAAGCTCCAAGTTCATACTTGCTGCTAAACCAAGAATAACTCTAATTGATGTCATCTTGACTACTGGTGAAAAAATCCCATCAAAGTCAATTCCCTTTTTTTCTGTTGGAATCTTTCTTTAGCTTGAACACCCATTTGTTTCTCAGTGCCTTCTTCCCTTTTAGAAATTCTACGATCTCATAAGTATGATTCTTCTGCAGAAATTCCATTTCATCATGCATTGCCTTATGAGATTGGCTCTGAGAGATTCCTTTTTCTCGTGTCTTCACAAGAAATGCGGGGATGAAATAGAATCTCTGCGGAAGAATCATACTTACGAGATCGTAGAACTTCCAAAAAGGAAGAAGCGATTTGAGAAACAAATGGGTGTTCAAGCTAAAGAAAGATTCCACCGTAAAAGAGAATAGACTTTGATGAGATTTTTCACCGAAGAGTCAAGATGACATCAATTAGAGTTATTCTTGGTTTAGCGGCAAGTATGAACTTGGAGCTTGAACAAATGGATGTGAAGACAATGTTTCTTCATGGAGATCTAAAAGAAAAGATCTACATGGAACAACGAGAAGGTTTTAAGATTTCAAGTGATAATCTCGTTCTAAGCTCAAGAAGAGCTTGTATGGTTGAATGGCGGGCACTGGCGCGTGGTACACAAAATTTGATTCGTGTATGTAGTCAAGTGCTAAAGAAGACTAATGCAGATGAGTGTGTTTACAATCAAAAGTTTTCATCTGAAATTTTGTTGCTCTTCTCATACAACAGGCGATATTGATCGAGGAAAAGATCAAGCGAATATTAGTCACCAAGAAAGAACTTTCAAAGTCCTGACATGAAAAACTTAGATTTTGGGAATGCGGATAGTTTGAGACAGAAAGAACCGAAGGTTATGGCTATCTCGGAGAAGTATATTGAGCGGAGTGCTTGAGAGGTTCAATATGAATAGCGCCAAACGAAAGTTAGCATTCCACTAGCCAACCACTTCAAGTTGAGCAATAGTGCATGCCCTCATCCAAAGAAGAGATTGGGGGAAATGTCGCCGGTACCATATTCTTCAAAGCGATTGGAAGTCTAATGTATGCAATGTGTGTGTACAAGACCGGATATTGCTTACGCAGTATTGAACAATGAGTCGTTTTCTCTCTAAACCTAGAAAAGAGCATTGGGAGGCATTGAAATGGATTCTCGTACTCGAAGGGTATGTCAAAAATATGTCTTTGTTACGGGGAGTTGATCCGATGTCTTGGGCGGCTATATCAGATGATATATGACAGATATCTTGATAGTAGAAAATCTACTTCATGATTTCTCTACACTTTCGCAGGGGAGTTGTTTCATGGCGGTCAATCTGCAGAAGTGTGTTGCTTTATTCACAACGAAAGCAGAGTATATTCTTGTATTTGAAGGTCGATAAAGAAATGTTATGGCTAAAACGTTATCTCCAAAAATTTGGAATCAAGCAAAAGGATTACAAGGTACATTGTGACGATGAGTGCTCTAGATTTGAGTAAAAACTCTATGTATCATTCCGTACAAAACATATTAATATTCGATATCATTGATACGCGAGACAATAGAACGACAACAATTGAAACTCGTTAAGATCCGCAAAGAAGAATCCATGGACATGTTGTGGCGGTTACACGAGAAAAGCTTGAGTTATGTAGAGAGCGAGCAAGGATGCTTGTTTAGGATATGGTCGAAGGGGATAATTGAATAATTCAATTAGTCTTCCGGCCATATCCTTCTTCATCTGAAGCCACCAACTTTGAAGACATGGTTGCAATTGATTTGACAAGCTTAAGTGTGAAGCTTCCCAACAAACCCACCATTTTTGAAACTTCAACCACATATTCCTCACACATCCATCTACAAATAGGCGCATAATTCTTGATTATAATCATCCCTTGTAAGTGGAAGTATCATAGAGAGCAGAGAGATCCTTGAGAGTGATCAAATCAATCCTTGAGAGATTGAGTGAGTTTTTGTGAGTTTGTCAATATCCCTGTAAATCTATTCTTGTGAAATAGAATTAGTATTTTTCTCTCAAATTTATCCATTCAGTTTCATAATGATCATGTGATACCTAACAAGTGCTCAACTGCTCACCCCTATGAAGGAAGGAGGGATCAAATATATAAAACAGTCCAAAGAATAACTAAGTTGCAAAAATTTGACCTGAAACTGGATTTAACATCACGTAAACAAACAGTAAATAAAAAAAATACCTCAGATTCTCAGTTAAAAAAGTGAACAATGATCAGAAAGCAAGACTGATAAACACTTTGCCCAAACGAAGTATTCTTACAAGAATTAGAACCCAATCATGTCAATTGAACCATAGCGAATTGAAAAGAAAAAAAAAAAAACAATAATCACAACAAAAAAAAATTGATAACAATTCTTCTGGGTCATTGAAAATTCAGTCAATTGCACGTCCCAGGGTGGTTTTCGCATCTTGAATAATTCGAATTGGAACCTAGTTTATTATTTTCCAGATACCACAAAAATCATCCGTAAACGTAAACAGAACCGAAAAAAAAAAAAAAGTAATCACATAGGTCGGAATTATGATTAATTCTCATCTGGGCAATCGGAATGAAGCCAATTCAGGCAAAATTAACGGAACAAACAGGTATGATCCACGAATAAATCGCGATCGATTATTTCCACAATTCCCAATTCAAAATTCACACCATGCGATTCATGACCGCACAATTGACACAGAAAAAAAAAAAAAAAAAAAAAGACGAAGTGCAAATATACATAAGAAGGAGGTGGTACCTGAAAAAGAAGAAACCCTCACTTTCCTGATTTGCTTCGTTTTCAGCGCTTAGTACTTTTACCAGAGAGAGAGAGAGAGACAATTGTATACTACGAGAGAGATCGAGTACGAGGACTAGTCGATTAGGTATATAATAATTGGTGGTATTCACACCCCATATTTAATAAATACACTCACCTATTTTTTAAAATATGACATAGTTACTAAATATAAAAAGTCAAAAAAGCATCTAACGGGTTTGACTCATTAAGCCTTGCAGGCTAAACTGATCGGATGCAGATACTTGCATCTCGGTGGCATTTTGTAATACTAGTAGTGGTGTTTTAGTAGTTTTCGGGGACCAGGTATAAAGTCCTTCTAAAAAGTATTACTCGTCTTCTAAAAAAGTATTAGCGATTCTTCCAAATGTATTAGTAATTCTCAAGAAGAGTATTTCAAAGTATTTCTCATTAATATACTTCCGAAATGTATTAGCAGACTTAAAAAGTATTAGTAATTTCTCGAAAAAGTATTAGTAGTTCCCTCTACAGAGTATTTTAGTAGTTTAGAATATAATTAAATTTTTAAGAAATGTATTAATGATCCTTCCGAAAGTATTAATCGTCCTTCTAAAAAGTATTAGCAGATTCTTTTGAAATGTATTAGTAGTTCAAGAAGAGTATTTTAGTATTTCCCATTAATATACTTCCAAAATGTATTAAGCGATCCTTCAAAAAGTATTTGTAGTTCAAAAAAAGTATTTTAGTAGTTTAAATGAATATAATTAACTTTTTTTCCCGAAATGTATTAGATGTCTAGGAAAAGTATTAGTAGTTTCGAAAAAAAGTATTAATAGTTTTCGAAGAGTATTTTAGTAGTGTTTTCGCAAAGTATTAGTTTTTCTTATAAAATATATTAGTATTTCTCCATAAAATTATTAGTTCGATCTCCATAAGTATTAGTTGTCACCTGAAAAATATTTATGTTGCCCCTTCTGCGCAATCAAAGAAAGCTTCTCATTTGCAGTTGGAACCTGAAGCTTTTGTGAAATCTAGATCGAAAAGCAAAAGTCCAACAAAACAACCCATCTCTCTCTCTCTCTCTCTCTCTCTCTCTCTCTCTCTCTCTCTCTCTCTCTCTCTCTCTCTCTCTCTCATCTCTGTGTGTGTAGATATTTTGGTCTTACATTCGTTATAGTTTATGCCTTCCTCCATTAAGATAAGGGATAGGGCAAGAGACGATTTAATATATATGGCGGAACTGTTAGCAGAGGGGCCAAATGAATTCAAAACTCAAGTATTATCGCATGTACGTAACTTAAGAGAAACAGAAAAGAAAAGAAAAAAAGCACAAATGGAATGGGCTAAAGGATGCTTGCGGAGCAAAGGCAGTTTACCAGCTGCTAAACGGCGGCGGAAGAAAAGAAAGCTGCAAGTGGTGGTTCTGAGTTCCTTCCGAAGCGACGGTCCTGGCGGATAATGCTGACGTCGGTGCGGTCGAAGCTGGAGTTTGTATTCTCGCCGAAGAAGTTTATGAATGGATTACGAGATGTAAGAGACCCAAATTTGCTTAATTTTTCTCTTTTGGTCGGGTTGGGTGTTGATCGGGTCGGTTGTTGGGGCTCTGTCGACAAATTCGATTCAAATGACTGTCTGATACGTGAGGCCCAGCTCGTTCATTAAATACACTTCTAATTTTTAATTTATAATTTTACACTTCCACCATTTCCCCCCCAAATAAACCCAAATTGATACACCCAATGGCGGCGGCGCGATGAAAGAAGTTCCGACAATCTTCTTTGTTTAAAGCAATCTTCTTTGTTCCGACAATGAAATAAGATGTAATATCTTTTAGATTAATTAGTTTTTTTATTTTATTTTAATTTTGAATTTAATATTTACTCTAATTTTGCACTTATAGTTGGATTAGTCAGGTATAAGTGTTAGGTAATGTATTTGGTTTGAATTATAGAGTTACATAACTTTTTTTTTTCTTGGTTTTGGTCTTATGGCACGATTGAAAAGTAACTACGATCGTGCTATCATTCCACATAGCACGATGGCACAATCAAGGATGTGTTGCAATCATGACAAGTGTCGTGACTTTTGTTATCTAACAAGAAATTCTCAATCGTAGAAAATGAGTAAAAATGAAAAATAACACACTTTTAAGTTGTAAACTAAGGAGATACTTATATTATTCGACAAAATTAATTTTTTATTGTCCATATTTGTAACAATGTGAGTGTTTGAAAATCTAAGGTCTAAAAAAAAAAGTTTAAGCTATTTATAAGAATGTGGGTAAGTGTGAGGAATATAACTTATTTATGTAAGAGTATCATAGTCTTTTAAACTAATGGCATTTTGAAATTATATGAAGGTGTGTGTGTTTATCAATTTTAAGGGATATTATAGAATAGCACCACCCTATAATAATAAGGGATATTAAAAAAGAAAAAGAACATGAGGTTTGGGCTAATTAAAAAAATCACATATTTTAAAATTTGTGAAAATATCATCGAGGTTTGATTCGTCTTATGTTTTTTTCTTCATAACAAAAAATATTTCAAATAACTCCATGGTATTTCTTGAAATATTACATTTACCCTTTTAAATATAAGACATATTCAAATATTAGGGGCTTTTTGTTATTTCAATCATATTTTTTGGTTTTTGGTAATTTGTTCAAATCTCGGGCGCATTTGTAATCATCCCTAATAATAATAATGATAGATAAAATACCGATCAAAAAAATAATGATAGATAAAATATTGTACTCATGTTTGATGAAAAGACGGAGTGGCTGTAATTTCTTAGGCGATCGTGCCTATTTGGTTGGTGTCCATTAGCCTAAAAAGGTTGGGATTATAAGGAATAAAGACAAAAACACCCAACATTCTAGAAGAAAGGACATATTTACGCTCCGGTCTTTTTTCCGGACATTTGTTCACTCCCACATCTTTTTCGGACATTTTTATGCTCAATCCAATTTTCCTGGATTTATTACGTTGTTGTTTCAAGGTTGTTTCAAACATGTTTCATATAATAAAATTTCGGTAAAAACATAATTTTTGTCCCCATTAAATAATCAATTTTATACTCAAAATATTATAAACAATCAAGAAATGTAAACATAAAACAACACATATTAAAACAAAATACATTGAAAATAATATAGGAACAACACATGTATAGAAAACATGATTCAATTTTTAATCCAATGCATTGAAAACGTCGAAGACACATATAAACAACCAAGAAATAACATAACAACATTGAAAAATATATAGAAACAATCGAAACAATATAAAAACAACACAAAAATAAAAAGAACTTAAAAATATATATAAAAATACATTGAAACATTGAATGCAACATGGAAACAATAAAGAAACATCATAACAACATTAGAAATAGTATAAAAAAATTACCCAAAAAACAAAGAATGAATATAGAAAAACACCACATCAATAAAAAAAAGTTTAAAAATATGTATAACTGCATTAAAACATTGAAAACTACATGGAAAAAACAAAAAAAACACCATAACAATATTAAAAACGCTATAGAATATAACCCAGAATCAATATATAAAACAACACGTGAATAAAAAAGAGCGTGAAAAATAAATAAAAATTGTATTGGAATATTGAAACAACAACGAAACAATATATAAACAACAAAAAAAAATAAATATAAATAACATCGAAAGAAATATGCAGGATTGTAAAATAGTCAACCAGAAGAGTAAATAAGAGGAAGAAGCGTAAACAGTGGGATTTTCCCTAAAAGGAGGATATGTGGCGGGATTTCTTCTATGTTTTATGTGTAATTTCAAAGCATGTACTAGACTTGGGCTACAAAAATAGCGATCAATGAAATTTCAGCACTGATGCGGTCCAATTTTCTATTTGGACGGGTCAAGATCGACGATTCGACCCATTTGGCAATTATGCTCATTATCTCAAATCTATCCTATTTTAGTGGCACTTCATAAGATTCTAAACTATTTTTTTTTAAAGCTAGTCTCTGTCACTGTGCCGATGGACCGTCTAACGGATCTAGATCCATTAGGCAGGTCAAACTATCCTACCCGTTTCGGTACGTCTAAGGTCCACCCAACGAATTAAAAAAAAAAACGGGTCGCGTTCGGACATTTTGTCTCGCGATTTGGAGCCCTAATCCCGGCTCGACAAAGACCTTCCTCCGTCGACACAACCACACCGCGAGCCACATCCACCGTAAGAACAACCACCTGGCGGCGAAAAACAACACGAAGGGCGTAAAAACGCCACATTTACGGCGCACCAACCGTGCGCAACTACAATATGTGATATTTCCATCCGTCGACCATCTCGCAAATTGGCACCACCACCTCCGTCGACCATCACCTACGTCGCACAACCATCAATCTATTTGTTTGTGTCGAGCCTAATACGTATTAGTTTATTTCTACATTCCAGCTACTTAGTGATTAAATCTACATTGGGCAAAAAGCTTAAGAAGGTGAGACAATGGAGGTGGAGACAACTTGGAGAATGACAGAGGTGAATGTCGTATTTTTAATTTGATTATTTTAAAAAGTATTAGACGTCGCATTGGAATGTATTAGTTGTATTAAAAAAATGTATTACATGTATTAGACTTTGCAGCTGGGTTGAGAGCCTCCTATTTTATAATTAAAAAACTTAAATTTGTGTATTAGTATTAGACATTGCATATAAATGTATTAACTGTATTGGAAAAATGTATCAGGCTTTACATTCGTGTAAGTCTCTGTTTTATTCTTAAATGGCTTAAATTTGTGTATATGTATTACACATTGCATTCTAATGTATTACATTTATCAAATAAATGTATCGACTTTCTGAGGTTCGCGTAAGTCTCGTGTTATTAATAAATGGCTTAAATTTTTGCATAAGTATTACGTGTATTAAATAAGTGTATCAGACTTTACACCTTCGTGTAAGTCTCTGTTTTATTCTTAAACGGCTTAAATTTGGTCATATGTATTACACATTGCATTCTAATGTATTACATTTATCAAATAAATGTATCAGACTTTACAGGTTCGCGTAAGTCTCTGTTTTATTCTTAAACGGCTTAGATTTGTGGAAAAGAAATAAACGTGTAATTTCTTAGTTGTTCCTAACTTGTATTACTTTTAGGTGTAATAACACTAACAGATTCTAGTGATGATCATGAAGAAGGGAATAATGACACGAGGGGGGGACAACATTATTCCAACAAAGTCTTTGAAGGTAAAAAGTTTGTTACACTAATACATTTATCGTAACAACTAATACATTGCAGATGTAACAACTAATACATTCCTTACCTAATGATTATTTTCTTTATTAATTATACGAAGACTTGATTTGGTTGTCTTATTGGTATGAAGAGGAATAGTGTTGAAGAAATATATACACTGTATGACGCAATCATGCTCGACAACTTGGATTTAGCATTAAGTAAAACAACTACAAGATGCAATGATGTTGGTGTTGTGACGGAAAAATATTTTGTATGTTCTGTGATGGATATAAAAGATCCGAAACAACAAAGTGAGAAAAATAAAAAGAAAAATTTTATAATAGACGAACATGGTGTAAGGGATCATTGAGGACAAAATTGAGCAGTGGTGGTGTTTATGAAATTGTTGACCATTGTATGTTGCACAACCACGAACTCACTAGAAGAGAGTGGAGTCATTTGCATCATTGCGAAAGAGTGATTACCTTTGAAAAGGCTAATGCTTATTGGGAGATGATTTCTTCCGGAATTAGAGCCACTGAATCTTTCCGATACATGGCGCAAGATGCAGGGGGGTGAAGAATGCATTGGTCATACAATGAAGGACCACTTGAATTTTGTGAATCGATTCAAAATGAATGCAATTGAGGCGGGCGATGCACAAACCCTGATTGACATGTTGTATCAACAAAGTGTGAAGATCAAAACTTCTTTTGAGTTAAATTAGATGATATGGAGAGATTGTGTAATTTATTTTGGAGGGACTCAATGATGAAGGAGGATTACAAGATATGTACGGTGATGTTGTTGTATTTGATACGACATATCGAACAAATCGGTATAATTTGATTTGTGCCCCTTTTGTTGGGATTAATAATCATTGGAAGAGCGTGATGTTTGGTTGTGCCTTCATAGCGGATGAAAAATCTGAATCATTCGATTGACTTTTTGAAGTTTTTAAAAAATCAATGGAAGGTCAATGCCCTATATCAATCTTCACAGATCAAGATCTAGCAATTGGGAATTCAATTGAAAAGGTAAAAAATACGTACAATTTGTACTTGGTTAATGTGTGTAATACTTTTCTTTGTTAATGGTAATACATTCCAATGTCATGTGTAATACTTTTCAATGTAATGTGTAATCTTGAACTGCTCTATCTTAAACCGTTTGGACTTGAGACTTGATTTATATTCAAAAATACACTTTTATGTTATATGTAATATTTTCCTTTCTTAATACTAATACATTCATTTGTTATATATAATAATTTTAATCATTTTTTTTTTTTGTTTTGGTGTAGGTTTTCCCAGAACGCGGCATAGGTTATGCTTATGGCATCTCTACCAAAATCTTGTAAGCGGTTTGGGAGGTTGAAGAAGCGACAAATGCTTCAATGACGACGCATTTACCAAGTGTTTATCGGGGTGCACAATCGAGCGAGAATTCGGATTTGTTGGGATAAAATGATTACAAAAATGGGGTTAGAAAGCCATCCATGGTTTAAGAGGTTATTCGATTTAAAGAGAAGTGGTGTACATCATTTAACAAGGACTTTTTCTCGGTGGAATTTTGTCGTCACGGTGAAGTGAAAGTACAAACTATGCCATTGGATTTAATGCGAAGAAAACAACCGCAGTTTGACCGACTTTTATGGGATTTTCAAGGAAACAATTAAACGTTGGAGGAGCAATGAAGCAAAGGATGAATTTCGGTGTTCAAGGCGACTCCTACATCAGTATTGCCATCGATGGACTATTGAAGCATCTTGAGGTATACACATTGACACTTTTTAAAGATTTTGAAGATGAATTTTTAAAGTCAATTTCCACTTCTTGTACAATGTTACATTTTGAGAGCGACATTATGTTTTATCTTTGATCGAATGATGATGGAGTTGGTTCACATACGGTGACATTTTGTCTTCGCAACTAAATTGATAAGTTGCTCTTGCAAGAGATTTGAGGAATGTGGTTTCTTGTGTTGTCATTAATTACGGGTCCTTCATGTGAATTCGGTGGATCGAAATACAAAATTGTTATATCAAAAGAAGGTGGACAAAGTTTGCAAAAAAGGACTTATGGGATAGATTAGATAGAGGAATTGGGTGAGTAATGTGAGCAAGGATTGCATCCTTTGGCGTCATGAAATGGCGCACAAGTATTATAATCTTGTATTGAAATGCCAAGAAAATGAGGAAGCAAGAAGAATCATTGAAGATGGTTATCATAGGGATTCTATGGCAATTGATGAATTGATGGTCGCTACAATGAATTCTACAATTTAAACCGAGATTTCTAGTTCTTTCTACTAGTATACTAGATCATACTCATTCGATTACAAAAGGCGAGAAAACAAAGAAGCGAAAGGGCATTTTGAAAAAAACAAGAAAAAGAAGAGTCTTTGACACATCAAACACAAACACATCAAGGGAGTTCGGGACCAAAACTCCTAATCTGACTTTTTAGAATATATCGTAGAGGGTGTTTTAGAATATTTGTTCGATTTAATGGTTCGAGGATTATTTGTTTTTGAACAATGTAATACTTGATCGAGGGGACTAAGACGTTTCAATGTATCCATTTGATACATTTCTTATTAGTATGTGATGTTTTTAAGTTATCTCTTGTTTATTATTCAGGGATTATTTGTTATTGAACAATGTAATAATTGATGGGGGGACTAAGATGCGTTTCAATGTATCTGCCGATACATTTCTTATTAGTATGTGATACTTTTTAAGTTATCTCTTGTTTATTATTCGGGGATTATTTGTTAAATGTAATAATTGATCGGGGACTAATACGTTTCAATGTATCTGGCGATACATTTCTTATTTGTGTGTGATACGTTTTAACTTAGCTCTTGTTTATTGAACAACGTAACAAATTGATCGGGGCCTAATACATTGTAACGTATTTGCCGATACATTTGTTATTTGTGCGTGATACTTTTTATCATATCTCATGTTTATTATGCGGGATTGTTTATTAATAATTTGACTTAATGCATTGTAGAACACATACCGAAACTATAATATTTGCAATCGCTTGTAAAAATGACCCTCATTGAAAAGTCTCCGCATAAAAACATTACTTGTTTGTGTTAATACTTTTATCTTTCACATCTAATACTTTTCTATTCAACAACTAATACATTTATACGGAAATTCTTTTTTCAAGACAAACACATAAAAAACCATACATATATTTTCAAGTTTCAATACAAATTCATTAGTTGTACTTCTAATAATCCCTTGTACCAACCATCTTTCCATACATTTACACAAAACTACTAAATGCAAAAAGACTTAATACTTTTTCCATTACATGTTAATACATTTACACATAACTACTAATACTTGCCTAAAATATTCAAATTGTTTTTTGTAACATTCAAACTATCCAGCCAGAACACAATCCCCTGTACCAACCATTCTTCAGAACCTGTACATCATAAAAACATTATGTTAAAAAATATCACTGTTAAACTCATAAAATTGATTCTATGTTAAATAAAATCTTACTTCTTTACTTCATCTCTCTCACAAAATCAAGAACATCTTTCTCCGGTTGAACTCGTTTCTCATTCAACGAGTTCAACGAGAATTCTAGAACAGAAAGATGCCCTTAAAGCACGCCGTACATTGCGCTACAAAAAAACCCAAAAAAGAAAGACATGAAAAAAAAATTCATACAGGAAGGGATGAATATAAGCAATATATGTTTCAGAAAGGGAACATTCATACCAGTTTCAAATCTGGCTTTGAGTAGACTTGGCCGATAAAATTTTCCATGTGGTGCATTAAAAATACACCACAGTCCACATTGTTCGCAACGGCTTGCGACTAAAGGGAACATTTTCCCGGGTAAACGCTCAACCTCCTGGGCTTGTGGGTGTTTTAGTTCTTTAGCTTGATTCAAAAAAGTTATTTTCTTTGAAAAAAAAAAAAACCATAACAAGATTAACTAATTGTGTAACAACTAATACTTTAAAATATACTAGCTAATACATTAAAGATGAAAACTAATACATTTGGTGTAACAACTAATACTTACCACAACGAGTCCCAAGTTTCTTGTACTTTTCAACAAAGACCTCGTGGTGGACCAAATTGTCCGGATATTGGACCTTCCCATCAACAAAATTAATGACAACAACCACAAAATGGGATTTGTAGCAAATTGGGAAGAAAATCTACATTTTCCACAAAAATAATAATATTTAGCTAATACATTTAAGTTTAACAACTAATACTTTACAATATAGATGGTAGTACATTAGAAGTAAAAATGATTTCTTACCAAGTCAAAACCACTCAAATCCATCACACCTAATACTCTCATCCAGTGTATCCAACAATCTCTCAAACTTTCTCCCCAATCTCGGGGATTTCTTGACCATGTTTCCTATGTATAACTGTTGAAAATAAAACACAATGTTAAACTTTAATGTATTACTTAATGTAGAGCATGACAATACATCAAATAAAACAACATTGTTTGCTTACAGAATGCTGAGCATAGAAATAAAAGCATTTCTTCCTCTTTGCATCAACAGATTCTTCTATTGAGGAGCAATGTCCATGTATCAATTACGCTTATGTGGATCGGACTTTCATTATTCAACGTGCGCATATCACCAAAAGCGACACATAACAAAACCCACCATGTGCAAAAATTGGTTCATCTCGACTGAAAAAAATAACTTATATCAATAATGAAAAAAAATATTATTCCAACATAATCAGAACGGGTAGTTGAAAACATTACTTACTCTTTCTTTGCTTTATGATTGAAGAAACAATAATCACCACATCCTTTTGCTTTCTTTGACAAAGACAACACCGATAAAATTCTTCTTGTGATTTTTCATAAACGTACACTGAAAGCTTTCTTCTCACGGATGGGCCTTTGTTTATCTGTTTCCACAAAAACAAATGGTAAAGTATTAGTATGACAACTAATACATTATAGTGTGACATCTAATACATTACGATTGCACCACCTAATACCTAACGAGTAAAAACTAAAAACAATTCGATGCAACCGCTAATACATTATAGTGTGACGGCTAATACATTACGATTGCACCATCTATTACCTAAAAGAGTAAAAACTAAACTACTACCTAATACATTATAGTGTAATATATTGGTATGACAACTAATACATTATAGTGTAATGACTAATACATTAAAGTGCACCAACTAATACCTAACGAGTAAAAACTAATACTGATTCAATGTTACAACTAATGTTTAATTGAATAACCACCGATAACTAACGGACTAAAAACTAATACGAGTGAGAGTGCAACAATGACTAATACCTAATAGAATTAGAACTAATACATTACAATACTGACTACTAATACCGATTCAAACCACAACTAAGTCCTCCTCATTTTTCTCCTCCTCATCATCCTTCTCAAGTTACGCAACACAATCATCAATGGCATCTTGATTCACATGAAATTCTTCCCTGTTTATCCTCATCATCCTCCCCCATTCCTTATCATGTTCCTTCTCATCCTCTACATCTTCCTTATCCTCGGGTATTACATCGTCATGCGCGGCAGCAGGGACATCTTTATTCATCCAGGTATAACGCCCTCTTCCGGTCGAGAATCTCAAAGTGCGGCATGGAAGGGTCAATGAATCTCTTCATTTTTTTCAAATTTTCGACAACCTCGTCAACATATTCATGCAACTTTGCACTTGAAAAGAATCGTTGAGTCTCGCATAACTCAACGGTGGGACAATGAAGTCTCTTTTTTTAATTGTTCCGCAACTTCCTAACCCTTTCTATGTGTGCGTGAAATATGACATTCATGTCCTCCTAAGCAACATGAATAACTCGCTCATTTCTGAAAAACAAAAAAGAAAAATTATTCGAAAACTACTAATACTTTTAAAGTAAATAATAATATATATAACAACATTTATCTTACATCCTTCGCCAATTCGTGGATCACCTCATCCACCATCTCACCCCAAGGCGACTTGTACTTAATCAACTCAATCAACTCGTGAGTCCTCACTCTCATCATCAATCTCATGCTTCTTTCTCTCATCACATCATGCCCTTTCTTCCCGTCCCGCCCATCTTTTACTCGATCTTCTTTCCTCACAAATATTTCCCTCGCCAAGAGGCTTCTTCCACACGCCCTTTCCTACGAGACACGGGATATGTGTGCATCCGGGAACTCTCCTGTCCAAATTCACGGTGCAACTTCTTCGCAACCCTTTTCTTGATTTTTGTCTCAGGTGTCCCAATGTTGTATCAATGGTATGGTTGTGGGTTCAACACGACCTTGCCATTTCAAACGATGAAAATACAAGATCTCGAAGAACTAAAATGCGGTAGCTCACATTCTTGACACTACCGATTTATACTTATTAACAAAGAACACACGACTTATTAAGCACATGTGTGCACCAATCCAAGTGTTTTATATTTTCCACTTCAACAATCGAACGTAACACACCAAAGTCCACATTCCTATTGGCACTTGGTGTTAAAAATGAAGACAATGAAAATAAAACAAAAAAAACGTTTGAAGTCGTCACCACCATCCACCATACCCTCCAAAATAGACCTAAAATACTTCAAACTAACTCGCTTTAAAATTATACCTAGCATTCCAATCGGTCATTAGAGATAAACTTTCATTATTTCTTAAAACATCACACCCTTCGTTCATCGGTAGAAGAAAGCGATCATGAATATCCTCGCCGTCACAACAAAACTCCTATTTTGATCAATCCTAAGGAGCCGACTTGTACCATTGAAATTGCCAATTAACCACCTCAAAAGTTTTGTTGGGATTGCATTCACCCAGACATCTTCATTGAGACCTCCAAAGCCAATGGCTTCAACGTCTCTCTTTTGAGCATCGGTAAGTTTGGATATGACTTCACCTGGACGCGTGGTCTACATTGTGTGACAAAATCACCGCAAAAATGTGGAAAAAAAAGGTTAGTGCTTATAATTTAAATTGCGGACTAGAAGCTGTTAAGAAAGTATAGACGTATTAGCTCTTTGTCTTTTCAAAGCAAGATTTTTCTCTTGCGATTCTTCTTGGGTGGAATATATTCCTCACTTGAGGAGGATGGGTCATCATATGGAACAACGGCTAATGCGGGAATATCAACATTTTTGACCTCCTCTTCACCGGTCTCTTCATACGCACCATTTTTATTATCGCAAACACATAAAAACACCAAAGAAATCAAAAACTAGACTTATTCAAAGATTTAAAATAAACATGAACAAGAACACATAAGCGAGTACACTATGGTTATGAACTAATACATTTCAAAGTGTAACAACTAATACAATTGAGAGTAACAACTAATACAAAACATCCCCAATAATATACACTTTATATAACAAGTATTACTATTCAAACAACTTAATAATACATTTAAAAGAAAAATAAAACAAAGAAAGAAAAAGTTAGGGGAATGTGATTTTGCACTAATACTTTTCGGTGTAACAACTAATACAATTGAGAATACCAAGTAATACAAAATAAAAAAACATCCAACGAGAAGAAAACATATACTGATTGCTTATTACTGCAAGCACAACAACATAAAACACCACGAAATAGAAAACTAGCACTATTCGGACTATTCGAGTAATCATTACATTTCGAGTGTAATGTCTAATACTATTCATAGTAAAGTACTACATTTAAAACAAACCGTAACAACAAAGACATAAGCGAGGACACTATGGTTTTGGACTAATACATTTCGGTCCCTCTAACAACTAATACAATTTAGAGTAACAACTAATACAAAAAACCACCAATTATATACACTTCACTACATGCCATAAAAAAGAGAGAAATCATTACTAACACTTTACATAAACAAGTATATACTATTCAAACAAACTACGAATACATTTGATCCCTAACAACAAATACAATTTAAGAAAAAGCAGGATGACATAAAAGCGGACTGTGGTTTTGCACTAATACTTTTCTTTGTAACAACTAATACAATTGAGAATAACAAGTAATACAAAATAAAAAAAAAACTTCCAACATAAAAAACATGCATGAAGCTTGAGAACAGGAAGAAAACATATACATCATTCCTAATACTTTACATGATAGAAACTAATACAATATAAACTAACTACTAATACATTTAGGAAAATGTTTGTATAACTTAAATGTTTAGTAACAAAAACACATAAACAAAAGAAAATAACAAAAACCTACGAAAAACCGAGGAAAATAGGGTTTGGAATCGAAAAATCAAACAAATCACCACAAAACTTTGAACACTACGGATGGAACTACCGTTTTCAAAGTTAAACGTGCATGAATCAAACATTACCTTATTTGACGGGGGAACTTAAAAAACGCGAAGGAAATGTGCTCTTCTGTCAAACTCGAACTCAAACTCGAGCGAAAATGAACGAAAACTTCACGACCAACGCCACCAACGAACGCACTCTTTCTCCCGAAACTCGTAGGTTTTTTGCCTCTGTAGGTTTTTGCAATGTTGAGAAGGGGAGGAGTTCGAAATGATGAGATGTAACTAACGAGTCACATTCGGTGAAGAGACGGTTCAATGTTTTTGCATTGAAATTGAAAAGGTAGGTTCAAATAACACTTAACACTTGAGAATTACAAAAATGCCCCTACCGGCGAAATGACAAAATTGCCATTATTATGGCGCGGATCGGGTCAGATCCGTCTAGCAGTTCGAACCGTTAGACGATCCGATAGGAGTTTTTGTGTTTTTTTTTGGCATTTGCAAAAAGTGTTTTATGTATAATATAAAGTTTTTATTTTAAGGACATTTAAAAAGGAAAATGTGAGTATAAGTTGGGAACAGATGGAAATGTTATTATCGTATATCTTTATTTTATTTTATTTTATAGAAAATAATAATCAAAAAAATATAATTCACATTATTAACAAATTAGAACGAATAAATTTAATATCAATGGAGTGTTTTTAATGTATTATCTACTTCTTTCTTAGTTGTTTTTAATTGTATATTTGTTAACACTTGAGAAAAATTATAACTAAGAACAATAATAAAAATTTATTTCTACCTCTATAAAGTATTTTATCTTAAATAACTATATATTCCAATCCATATAAATATGGTCTCTTGCTTCCAAATAACATAAGGAAAAGTCAAATATTTGAATGAGCGCGGGATGACATGTGGTTTATAAATTATAATGGGTTGTCAAATTAATTAGCTAATGGTTGTACTAAAAAAAAAAAAAAAATCAGCTCGTGGGTCGTGGGTGATTTACGATTTATGAGGATGGATTTAATTGTCGTATAAATCGCTAATCAGACATAGTTTCATCAAGGCTCCAAACTAAGTCTAAGAGGCCCAAAAAAAAAGAAGGTCCAGCCCATAGACTTATGAAACCCTGTTAATTCACACACCATATAATATTAATACCGATGAGGTTTGTGTTGTGAGAGAGATTAACCCAAATTCAATCTCATATGTCTCTCACCTAATATCCTTCATTGTACTAAAACAAATACATCTTAATCCCACTATTTTGAAATACCTAATTTTATTTAGGATTTTACAACTTTTCGTACAGTACCTATTTTCTCCTAAAGTATCCAAGTGTTGTACACTTGTACAGGCTCAAACTCTAATTATCTCTCTAATTTTATCAAACCCTAGCTGTTTTTAGAGCTATCAAATGTGATGGCCTGACTAGGCTAAAATTCCTTCGAACCGCTATTTTTAGTGTCTAAACTCGACTCGAGCTTTGAAAAGACAAGTAAATTGAATCAGGCTCATCAGTCTGATCGGCTTTTTGAACCGAATATGTCTAGTTCCTTTCGTTTGCAGCCTGGTCGGATACTATTATTGGGCTAAATTGTTTTGACGCCTCTAGTTGTCTTATCCTTCTTCATCTTCTTCCGCCTTTTTTTTCTTCATTATCCCATCCTCGATGAGAGAAGTGATTTTCATAGTTTTTAGTCTTCCTTCATGGAAGTTTCTGTCTCCTTCCATGTGAATTTTTTTTTCCAGTTTTCTTCAGTGAAATAAGTTTGTTCTCGTAGGTAACATTTGTTCAGTGATATAAGTTTCTTTGTTAATTCATAAGATTCAAATGAATTATTATCGGCAATTAGTGATAAAAGTGAGACCAATTCTATCGGTACGTGTTTTAATTTGTTCAATGCCTCGTTGCAATTTTCAAGTTTTATGGATCTATTAGTTATGTTTAGATTAAAAAAATTATACATCTTTATAAATTTAAGATCATGTAGATCGTACAACTGATTTTTGCTCAATATTTTTATTAATTGTAAAAATCTTCTAATAAATGAAATTCATTTTCATGTTAAAAAAATCCCATTTAACGTTGAAAAATCGAGTGTAAAAACGTCACTATATACATAATTCCGCTTGGACAGTTGCTCATGATGACCACATCGTACGTATTTATTTCACAGTTTTTGCAATAAATACTTGGCAATAATTATTAAGCTAGCTTCATCTAGCTACCAGGGCTAAAGCTATCAAAAGCTCTCTTAAGTTTCGTATAAATTATAATCTTTATTTGAAATATAATAATAATAATAATAATAATAATAATAATAATAATAATAATAATAATACGAACTTTATAGAACATGCGCATTGGAAAAGCAAATTAAACAATTATTAGATGTAGAAAGCAACATGAGTAATATGTGCTTCTAGGCCCTGTTTTTTTTAAAAGAAACATTTTACATGTGTTTGAATTAGAATTTCCCTTTAAATATATTAGGGTTTTGTTCCTTTCAATATAGTTAAAATTACTAAACTTATTTTAAAGCCCCAATTATAATTTGTAAGAATATTGGTCAAAATAAACTAAAATCAATTTCCAAAATGTATTTCCTTGAATCATTTTCGAAATTTTCAGACACAAACAACAAGTAGTTTTATGCAAACTATATTTTTGGCCAAACATAATTTGATACAATTAGTTTTTCTAAAATTAGCATAGTAAAAATCATATTATTTTAATCAATTTAACAAGGACTGACCCTTAAATTCAGCTATAAAAAAATTAGAAAGTGCTTAAGAAAATTGGTCCCAAATTAAATTATCGTGCTAAAAAAGTGAGGTGTGGGAATGTGGAAGAAATGATGCAAAAGGGCTACCCATGATACTCTATTCACACTTTTAAGTATATTTATTTATTTGATTTTTTTATAAGCTCGAACAGAGAACTACGTGCTATTTTTGAGGACAACGATTCGGCTCCTCATTCTTTGCCGTCCAAGGTAAACGCGGATATACGACGCGACCACAAGATTCTCGACGGCGGGTCCGACGTACAACCAGATCAAAAGGGTAAAGAGAACAATTATGTTCGACCCCAATCTACTAATAACTATCTCTCCCCGAATCTAACCCACAGATCTTTATTCAATATGAGTTCACCAAATCTTCACCATTCGCATATGCTTGGGGAGTAATTTGATGGAGCGTGGATTTAACCTAACCCCCACCCCATAATTGTTTGTGGTGGTCGGATGTACTAATAATAATAATTGATGAATAACAAAAAATTAAGAAAAAAAAGTAGTCATGATTGCTGAATATTTATGTACTTAATTAACGCTAATGCAGATAATAATTGCTCATGTTTAAAGTTGCTACATCTTTTTTTTTTTTCCTTTTTTTGTCCAAGTCTTTCAATATATTATTTTGCTCCTTTAGTTAGTCTCCGATATAAATGTGTAACTACTCTTGAATGAACAGTCACAACAAGTGGTTAGGTGAGCTGAGTTGACTCCACGAAAGCTCAAATCAAATTTAGAGAGACGTAAAATAATCAAAATACAAAGGACTATGTCCAATGAATGTAGGAAAATAGTAGTATTTCTGTTAGTACAATTTACATATATCGAAAAAATCCGAATAGGTAAAATTAGGAAAAAAACAAAACGAAAATAGCTTAAATTGTGTGTTCAACACACTATCTTTAATACATATTTGTCTCCTATTCTGAAAATTTGTTTTTAGGATAAGACGAGAAAATTGAATTACTTATTAAATGAATCGAAAATTATCTTGAAAATTATCACAAAAAGCTGAATTGCAAGAATTTAGGAGAAATATGGAAATTTTGTGAGTTTTTGTGTGCTTTTCAAATGTGATCGAGAAATAAGTCATATTTATAGGCATCAATATGACACTTACTATTGGAAACGTCAAAAATAAAATTTGTCATTTACTATTAATAAGGTTAAAATAAAATTTATCCTTTATTATTAAAAAGACCAAAATAAAAAGCAATTAATATTATATCACATGATAAATAATTTGTAGGTCATATTACAATAATGGTGTTCTTGGTCATCTAAAAAAGAAGTATATAATATATCCACTGGATCGGGAATATTACAGTTAGTTCGTTTAAAAGTACAACACGTAGATAGAATATGCACTCGTTAGATCAATATTTACTATATTTGAGATTTTTTATTCTAATGGGAATTATAATGGTAACATATATTTTAAAATTTAATTATATATCACTTTAGTGAGAGCGGGAGGTTTATTAAACTAAAATTAGAAGAAAATATAATTATGGTGTTTTAAAAAAATATTATGGGTGAAAAATAGTTTTTTGAGCATTATGCATACTTGATTTAGACCAGTGATTATCTTCGGGTAATAGGGTTGAAACGGGATCATGAAAAGAGAAACACACGTTAGGCTAGTCGCGGGTGGTCCCGGCCAAGATATTCCGATGCTTAAGTCAGGTAGAGTTCTTAGAGGTATGATAAATAACATACAGTAACAGTAGAAGGTAAAAGTGAAAGATTGAATAGTTACAATTTGACTACTGTAACAATGTAATTATATGTTTTTTTGTCACGTGTTAGGATTCTAGTTGCGTCAAGTGTAATCATCTAGAAGGAGGAGTTGTACTTCATTGTCAGAAAGATCAACGACTCTCCCTCCTATCGGGTCAGTTCCCTATCACCGGACGGGTCGGTTCATAGGTCCATGGCTCAAGAAAGAGACCATGTTGCATTTTAGTGAGACAAGACCTCGCTGCCTTTATTAATACTAAAAGTTTAGGGTCATAACGCGGTAATTAGAGCTACCCAATTGAGTAGTACACAACTCAATTAGAATGCTTACATGTGTCCAAATTTTATTTTCTATTTTTTAAAAATACACATAAACATATGTCATAATTATACACATATAAGCATCCCAATAGAGCTGAGTATTACCCAATTGGGTAGCATCGAACTTACCATCATAACGAAAGGGGCAACATGCAACAACAAAAAAGTTTAAACTAGATATTCATTCACATCTTCAAATACAATATTCAAATTTGTTAAATACTATATTATCCATAATATAATTTCTAAGAAAAATAATGAACACCTCTTTGTTTTTAAAATTTATTGGGAAAAAATAAACAGAAGGGAATCCAAATTTCGCGACAGAATTGTGAATTTTTAAAACCCAATAAACGAACTTCAGAAAGAATATTCCACATGCCCCAACATTTGTTGTTTATATTTTCTTAGACATTCTTTTTTTTTTCTTGAGGAGAAATTCTTAGACATTCTTAAGTTACTATCTTAATTAAAATAATGATATTAAAATATTATTATTTAATTAAAAAATTAGTACTATAGATTTCGGGTGACAAGACAGTGATCTTATTGGGGAGTTGGAAAATAACAATCATACTATTTTATGAACTGAAATATTAAGATTACAATTAATAACGTCACATCAACCGTTACATCACATAAGTTTCATATAATATGTGATTATAATATTTTGAGAATCGAATGTTTCAACATTTTTATAGGTATGGAACTAGAAATTTAAATTTTGTAAAATATTTTTTTCTCTTAGAAAGTAAAATATATATATTTTATAATTTTTTTAGACTGTAAAAGGGTCGGGTAGCGTGCCTTGGGCTCTGTCCCTGTTACTTATATAATAAAAATAATTAATTTGTTATAAATTCTGGGTACAAAGTTTTATCTGTTAGGGAAATGTGACAAAACGAAAATAGATGTTGATGTAGCCATGTAGGTTATTGCAACTTGCTCTGTTGATGTAAGAATTGATTGATGCAATACATTGGAAATATAGAAATATAATATTTTCTCATACTTCATCTTACGAAAATAAAAACGTTATTTTGATGAGGGAAAAGTCCGGGCGAAATCTGCATCTGTGCAGAGAAGCCTCTTTGACGGGTTATAAATCGAGGATATCTGCGAGTGATAATCAGAAGGAGAGGCCAAATGGGCCACTTAACCCAACAACGACACTTTGCAATATTTGGTCAAAGAAAATCACACCTCACCTCGGATTCGAACCCGCAACGTCGAAATGTTTCCTCCCCAATCACAAAAACGTTATATCTTGATTAATTTATCGGTTGCTTATTAGAAAATAAGATTGAAGCCAAGGAATCACATAGTGATTCGTGGCTAAGACTTTTAGACAAAAATTAAATGTACGATGTTCGATTCCCATTAACCATATCCTTCCTGGGACATTACTCAAAAAAGAATAAAAATTAATTAAGACTGAAAATTATTAGGTATTTTCAATCGACAAACTGAAATAAACGACAGAAAAAGAAAAAAAAAACATCTTGACATTTGACATTTTTACTGTTTGAAAATGAAAAATGTAAAATTGAAATCACAGAGCTCAATGACATCATAGCACGCAAAAAAGTCCTTTTAATTTATAAAAATGCACCAAAATATCTTTGCTGAACAATAAAGAAAATTGATGCAAAACAGTTATAGCTGACAACAAAAAGGCCCTTAAAGACTTTTATGGTATGTTTTGTTTAGTGATTGAGAGTGATTGTGGGGAGTTTATGGGAAGTGATTAGGGGAAGGGGTTTGATGTGATGTATTGGGAAATGTGTAAGAGAAATGACGTCGGAAAACGTAATATATGTTTGGTTGGTGATTGGGGGAAGTTATTGGGAGAAATGGGTGATTGGGGGGATGTAAAACAAACATACCCTTAAAGTTTGAACTTGGAGCTATTTGGAATAAATTACTGATCTCTTGTTTGTAAGGGATCTCCAACCCAACTTTAAATCCTACACTATCATACTAAATATGCAAATAACTCACTCCAACCCAACTCTAAACCTTACACCAAATTTGGTGTAATACAATATCTCCTATTTGCCCTTCAATTCTCTTTTACTTAAATTTAAATTTCAATTGTATTCTCATTTTAAATATAATTAATTTATATAACTTGGTTTTAATAATTAATTAATATTTTCTAATAATAAATAACAAATAATTATAATTAAATTAAAAGAGATACTAACATTAATTTTAATATTTATTTTTGTAATATAATTAATTAAATTATATTAAATTAAATATAAGTTTTTAGTTAATTACATTAAAAATAATAAACTATAATTAAATGAAATAATTGTATAAATAAATAAATTTGGTTACTAGAAAATGAAAAAGAAAGATTAAAATATTCATTTGGTGTAAGATTTTCTGTAATGGGTTGGAGATGGTTTTCAAAAAATTACATCAAAATATCAAATTTGGTGTAGTTTTTACACCAAATTTGGTGCAATAGGTTGGAAATGGTCGAAACATCAATTTGTTGTTTTGTATAATAAACCATTTGTTCCAATTAGTCTAATCACAAATACGTTAGAAAACAAATAAATAAAAATAGTAATAATTATCGTCAATTAAAAAAGGGTGGCTCTATTTGCCCCCAAAATTTGATTAATACACCACATTTCTATATACACATCACCCTATTTTACAAACCCATCTAATTACTAAATACACCACACCTATATTTCTAATTTTACCCTCAAAAAAAAAACCCTAACTTAACATACACTCCACAAAATTCCTACACCCCACTCTCATCATTTCTCCTCTAATTTCTCTTCTCACACCCCAATCTCCTCCAAAATATGTTGACAAAGGAAGAAGAGTATAAGAAATGAGGCACAATCGGTTTATATATGAGGCATGGTCATTTTTATAAATAAAGGCACGATCTTTTTTTTACAAATATAAGGCACAAAAATTGGGTATGTAGTCGAATTTGGTGGTGGAAAATTGAAGGGTTTTTTATGTTCTTGTAGGCATGAAAATTGGGCATGATCGGAATTTTTTTTTGAAAAAAAGAAAGAAGGTGCTAACTGCATTGCTTTCGTACATTTGGAAAATAATTTGCAGTACTATCGTGCCTTGTGAGAAAAAGGAACTATCGTGCCTTCAAGTTTGGTGTATATTCTGACTTATGAAAACAAGCCCAACCCATCGTGCCTTTCAAATACATATAGGAACCTTATGGAAAAAAATGCATGATCGTGCCTTTAAAATTTGCAGCGAATTTAGGGTTTCGAATTTTTTTTTCTTTTTAAGATTTTGTAGAGAGAAGAATAATGAAAGAGAGTGAAAGGAAAAAGAATATTATATGTTTAAAAAAGAGATGGGTGTATTTAGAGATTAAAGGGGTGTATTTATCTTTGTTTTATTTTATTAAGGTTTTATTAAGGGTATCATAGTCATTTTAATTTATGGCATTTTGTAAATATTGGGAGTAAAGTGTATTAATCAAATTTTTGGGTGCAAATAGCGTCACCCTTTAAAAATGAATAGTGGTGTACCATCAAACAAACATAGATTATACTAATAAACAATATCACTATTATTTACGAGGAAAGCAACAATATGATCGTCGTCAATTCATAATATCATAATAGCAAAATTGTTTTTTAGTCCGAAGTTGATATACTTGAAGATTTGGTCCTAATTCTTTTTTTTATTTTGAATTCATTTTTTAAGTGAAAAATTCCGGATTTTTGGTCCTATAACTTGCTACATGAGAGGTCAATGTTACTCTTAGCTCAAATGGCATTTAATTTCTTTGAAAAAATATTTTAAGAAAATAAATTTGAGTTTGCAACTAATGTGAACAAATTAAAAAGAACAAATCCAAACTGGCATTTTGATTCCTTTTATCGAGAAAATTAAAAACAAAAAAATTAATATAAATGTATTTGATAATATTGCACAAAAATCTAATATATACTTTAAATAATTATATCAAATTTATATCTCATATATATATATATACACACACATATACATATATATAGATATATGGTAATAAATCTTAAAGTTTGAAGGTATTTTTGTTCATAGTTAATAAATTTATAAAAACTAAACAAAAATGTAATAAATTGATTATTAAAATTTAATTCAAAATTAGATTTTATAAATATATTCCCAATTTCTATAAACAGAAATCTTGTTAAATTTATAAAAATTAAAGTACCGAAATATTAAATGGTTTATTTTAAGTTACTTACAAGAATTATTTTTGTGTAATTATTGCATAAACAATATTCTTTTAATTAACATAACTCTACAATTCTCTTTCATTTTTTCTTCTCATTCATTCCTTCTTCCAAATACTTGCGTGGTTGTGTTTCCAAGACCATATTTCCACTTTCCAACTATTTAGGAAAATGAGTTTATGTTTGTTTAAAAGTTATCCCATTAGAAATGAAGTCATTTTTAGTTTTCACTTTTTCATGGAAAATATTCTTTTGAAAACACAACCAAACAAATTTTCATCCCAATTACGCAAATCTAGGTAAAAATACACTACAATCACGCAAATCTATGTCAAAAATACATTTGAAAAGCTATAACCAAAAATATTTTCATTTTCAAACGTAAATTGGACAACAAACCAAACATATTCCAAATTCTCACACAAAAATCAATAAAGTTTGAAAATTCATTTTCCAATACTAAACTGAAAATTGAACTTGAAAATACATCCATACAAGCCCTTTCTTTTTCAATTTTTTTCGTGCTTCTACTCGGCCGATCTTCAAAAAAAGAGGAGTATGTTTGTTTAAGAAAGAGACATAAAAAAACTTACCCCTAAGTGTGTTTTGCACAATTCGAATTAGCAAAAGCAATATCTCCTTGCATATATGGTTTACAAACATTAATGATCCGGATGTAAATAAGTGGAATCACTTCTCCCTTTGCGGATTTAGGGGCAAAAGGGGCCCCAAAATTTCCAATTTTTCTTTTCCAAAAAAAAGTTGTTATTTAGTATATATATATATGTATAAATTAGGGGTGATCACGGTGCGGTTTTGCGGTTTTTTGAGTAAATTTCAAACCGAATTGCTATATGCGGTTCGATTAAATAAAATTTTCAAATCGCGGTTTTATGAAGTAATGAAGATTGTCGTTTGTATGCTCGACTTACGGTTGTAGAAGATATAGAAGGATGGATTCGACAAAGCAAGGAGTCTATTGAATAAACTACTAAATGATATTCCTGCGCTTTCAAGCAAGCATGGGAAATGAAATAGGAGGTTAGTGCATGATAAGTAGATGTGGAAGCAGTCCACAAGCGAGAAATGAATAGTTTTTTTAATCAGTCCTGGACACAATCAATGAATCAAGTGAGATGAGCAAGTAAAGCTAGTCCTTTTGTATCTCCGGTGATTATGCCAATCATTTGCATATGTTGGTATAGTCCAATACATAATCATTGGGTCTACTATAAGGAAGAGTAAAAGTAAGGTATGCGATTTTTTCCGAAAACAAAACAATTACGATGGATCTTCCTCGTTCTTCTTCTCCTTTTATCATATCCCACAAAGATGCCCTTGGGAACAACTAGCGGTGCACATTTCTCCGCTCAAAGGAAAAGACGGGCATGAGATAAGCGGCGTGCCTTCATGAACATGAGAAATAGAGAGGCGAAGTGCTCAATCGAAACGATTAACTTAACTCAAAGATGAAAGGATTCAAAGACTGGTTCACGCTTGAACGCCGAGCTAGTCTTATTCCAACCGACCGCCATGCGGTTTGAATCGATGCGGGCAAAAGCAGAAGCGGGCGGTTTTGCGGTTTTAATCAACAAAAATTATATAATTGATAAATTAATATAATTTTGTTATGATCTTTTAAAGAAAAATATTATAATTGAAAAGTGAATTTTTTTAAACAAGGTATATTTTTGTGAATAAAATGCACATTGCAATATCTTTTATTTGATTACATTCAATATATAATGCAATATAATGTTGTTCTATTCTAATGAAAATATAATGCATTGTAACAATATTAAAAGAACTTAAAATTCATTATAATTTAGTATACAAAGTGTGAATCTAATTATATCATTTATAAAATTAGTGCTTAATATATTTATTGTCTAACTATATAACTAAAGACTAAAGAACAATATTTTATTTTACCTTAATTATATAGGTGCGGTGCGGTGCGGTGCGGTTTTGGCGGTTTTTCAAAACCTAAAACCATAACCGCACCAACAATGCGATGCGGTTTTTATCTAATATTTGAAATCGCGGTTTTTTGGTCATAAATTATAATGAAGCAGTGCGGTGCAGGCGGTTCGGGCGGTTTTTTAAAACTTACGATCACCCCTAGTATAAATTAATAGGGAAATACATTTGTTCGTAAAATTTTTAGGCAAAAACTTGTGTAAGATGGTTTACCACAACGACGGGTGATATCTTTTAGTAAAAAGTGATACCTTATATGATGAATACACAAAAATAAATTAAGTGTATTTAGATAAAGTAGATCACTTTTTACACTAAAAATATCACTTTTACATTTAAAGACAATCCATCTAATCATACAAACGACCGCCTTACGTTAAAACACGCCAAATTTTTATTGTAGTTTTCTTCAAATAGGTTTCGCCCAAGCCTCAAATCCTGGGTTCGCACTTCGCACTGCCCTATGGCCTAGGCAATATATGATATAGGTATTATCGACTATTCATAACTCTCATCGCGCTTTATCAGTTTATCTCATATTTATTTATGCCAAAAAATGAAAACTATTTTATGGTATGATATTAATCAACATTAAATTATAGAAATTACTAGTGAAAAAGTCTCTCTCTCTCTCACTCTCTCTCTATATATATGTAATTGTCGCTTATATATATACACATACACTGCTCGGTACACACCATTGCCTTGTTCGTTTCTTCATTTCAGACTGTAAGCCATTATTATCTCTGTCTCTGCACACGCACAAACACACACTAGAGCGTTTTCCAATACTAAAATGGGTGGAGCGAGGGGACCGTCTGGATCAATGGAGGAGTTCTTGAAGCAGTGTGAACAGTCCGGTGATGCAGCGTACAGTGCTCTCCGATCACTCCTGGAGCGTCTGGAGGACCCGAAGACCCGAATCGATGCACGGATCTTCCTGTCGGAGCTCCATAAACGCTTTGAATCCAAAGAAGCCTCCGAGAGTTGCCTCGGGACCTACCATTTCCAAATTCAAGACATATATCTCGAACCATACGAAGGTGCGCTAGCCATTTCGATGCTAGAAATGCATTTGCATAATTGTGTATGTTTCTGTGTTTGTGGATGATTTGGCTTTGTGATTTTGATTTGACGGAGAATTTGTTTTTTGGATTTACACGATAGTGATTCGAAAGAAGTGTTAAGAGAATATGCGTACTTCCAGAAAACGAGAGTAGGGCATGTAGGCGTTTGTTCAAATTTAACAGATGTTGACCCCACCGATAATTTTGTTCTTTTTCGTTTTCTGATTAGTAGTGGATTACAGGAGATCAATACGGAATGAGACAATTGCTTAAGACAAAGTGCGAAGAGTTTGATTCCATTTTCAATATTTTTATATTATTGCACCAAGTACTGTTAGTGCTGGTTTGTTCTTTTCATTATTCTTTCAAGAAATTGATTTCAATCAGTTGATGTAAAACCATCTCCAACATTCTACAGCATTTTTTTACTGCAGAAGATGCACTCCATATCCAACATTTTGCACTAAATTCTTCACTAAAAATGTAGTGCATATTTTAATACACTAAAACCGTTAATTTAAAACAAAAAGGAAATAATATTTTTAGCGCAGCTACAATATTGCGTTATTTCTGGCGCAGAACTGTTCACACATCTTCGAGATAGCGCAGACTTTGGTGCAGTACTGGACCAAGTTTTTGCTCCAAAGTAAAGATAGAACACTCTACTGGAGATGTTCTAGGGATTAACCTGTTAACATTCAGGACGTCTTATAGTTATAAAATATCGAGTTAAAGTAATACCCTGTAGTTCCATGAACAGAGTTATGTTGTAACTTTAGTCAGTTTTGGCTCCACATGAGCTAGGAACTCAGTTTGGGCTTTGTGAGGATCCTCTTCAGATGAGGTTGACAGAGCTCTTTTTGATAGTTTTCAAGCTCTTCAGGGTGGGACTGGAGAATTATTAAGAAAAAGACTATTTCGATTCTCCCTTTTACACTAGGTGACATAATTAAACAATGTCGAGGACCAGTTTGTTCCTAAGCTGTCTCTCTCATTTATGATTTGTCTTTCCATTGTTGCCAAATTCAGATAGGTTAGCCAATACATCTCCATCTACTTGGTTGTTCCTACTGAGTTTTTGCTCTCTTGTTTCTCTTACTGTAATTGATCGGTTAAATCACACTTTTTTGTTCGTGAATTTGGTTTGAGACACATTTTTGCCCTGTTTCTGTTTTTCTGCACTTGCTTTTCACAGTTTTTATCACTTGTTACAGGGTTCCAGAAGAGGAAGAAACTCACAATGATGGTAATACCCAGTATCTTTATGCCAGAGGATTGGTCCTTCACATTCTATGAGGGAATTAACAGACATCCAGATTCTATTTTCAAAGACAAGACGGTGGCTGAACTTGGTTGCGGAAATGGATGGATATCCATTGCAATTGCAGAGAAATGGTCACCCTTAAAGGTAATCCTACAATTGGTTGCTCCATTTAATGACTTCCTCTTTTGTTGCTTCTATTTTCCATTGAGTATCATGTCTTGTTGTGAACTTCTTATTGCAATCAGAGACCAACAAATTCAGTCACAAAAGGTTACTTAATGCACTCATACACAACTATGCAGGTATATGGGCTTGATATCAACCCAAGAGCAGTAAAGATTTCTTGGATAAATCTTTATTTGAATGCTTTGGATGAAAACGGCCAACCAATTTATGATGGGGAGAAGAAAACTTTACTGGACAGGGTTGAATTTCATGAATCTGATTTGCTATCTTACTGCAGAGATAACCAGATAGAACTTGAGCGAATTGTTGGATGCATACCGCAGGTATTTCATCAATTTCTGAAATCTTCATGCAAATTTTAGCAAGTGAATATGCTTTCCATGACCACATAATGCAAGTCATGCTATATATGCTTGTTTTGGGATTATTTAATAATGTTATGGAAAGGTTCTTCCTACATTCTGATAATTCTTGTTATGCAGATTCTTAACCCCAATCCGGATGCAATGTCTAAAATGATTACTGAAAATGCTAGTGAAGAATTCTTACATTCTTTGAGCAACTATTGTGCCCTCCAGGTTGGATGCTTATTCAACTTTCATTATTTTCCAGTATATGTGGTGCTTAGTTGGCTAACTAGCATCTAAATGCTTCACGCTGAAGTATATAAATTTGCAATTTTCTTATTTATTGTAAATATTTTTTGATATATGTATATGACATTGTAAAAAGCAGCGCTGCATTTTGCAGCCTAGGTATATCTGGACTCTGACATAAGTTATCTTCTTTTTTTCTTTTAAAGTTAGTGTCTGGTCCCTTCTCTGAAATATTGGAATGACTGATAGCCAATAGGACTTTTTCTTTCTTCCTTGATTATAGTTTCAGAGTATATTTAAATGGACCTAACAAATTACTGATGGAACATTTGATATACAATTTCTATGTTCTTGCCAAAAGGAAAACTATCTTCAATGAAAAAATTTGCACTTTAAGATTGCTGTGGCTGGCATTTCAGTTATTATGCACTTTCAAAGGAATTAAAAGATAATATTACCAAAGTTGGAATTCAGATTGAATCTACATCTAGGACACCTTTGTCTAGTTGCAAGTAAACATAGCTGCAGTATATTGAATTATGGACTGCACAATTTCCATGCCTCCAGGCCAAAAACCAGCCCATCTTTGCAACTTGCTACTTAATTGTATTATCTAAAGTGTACTCGTTCATGCTTCTTGCTGGAAATTTTTACTTGGTGTCAAAGACCATTAAGTTTATCCTCCTTGCAATGCCTACACAATCAATCCATTTATTCAATTGTTGAAAACATTATATTATACCTTTCAGCGAAAAAGCTGTTGCCACTATTTTGTTGACTTATTTTCTTCTCCTTAGGGCTTTGTTGAAGACCAGTTTGGCTTGGGACTGATTGCGAGGGCTGTTGAAGAGGGGATATCTGTTATAAAATCTATGGGGATTATGATCTTTAATATGGGAGGCCGTCCTGGACAAGCCGTATGTAAACGTTTGTTTGAACGCCGTGGTCTGCGTGTTAACAAGCTTTGGCAGACTAAAGTTCTTCAGGTTCTACTTTGACTTTATTGTTGTTCTGATGATATCCAATGAAGTGTACTTCTATAAAGATCTCTTGTTGCAGGCTGCTGACACAGATATTTCAGCATTAGTTGAAATTGAAAAGAATAGTCCACACCGTTTTGAGTTCTTCATGGGGCTTGTCGGAGACCAACCAATTTGTGCCCGAACAGCATGGGCATATGCCAAAGCTGGTGGTCGTATTTCTCATGCTTTATCGGTATACAGTTGTCAACTCCGTCAACCTAATCAGGTACAGAAACTTCTCCATGCACTTGTGTGAGTACAAACACATAAACCACGTGAGAATGGATAAGGCTCTCTAGGGGAAATGAGTGAAATACTGATTCATCTGTTCTGACAGGTAAAAAAGATTTTTGAGTTTCTCAAAAATGGATTTCATGATATCAGCAGCTCGTTGGACTTGTCCTTTGAAGATGACTCAGTTGCGGATGAGAAAATTCCATTCCTAGCTTATCTTGCGAATGTTCTAAAAGAAACGTCATTTTTCCCATATGAACCACCAGCTGGAAGCAGGCGATTTCGTAGTCTCATATCTGGCTTTATGAGAACATACCATCATGTTCCACTTACTGCAGATGTGAGAGTTTTCTCCTTCAACTGTATCTTGCTATTTTTCATCTTTGTGTGTCTGTTATGTGTTTGTGGGCTGAAAACATGTGCTTCTGTGCATGGTTTTAGTTGCCCATTTGCATGTGTATAGACAAAAACTTTACACAAAGTATTTAACCTTCTCGGTTGTAGTTGAATAAATAAAATGCTAAAATTCTCCTGCTAAACATGGGAGTAATATTTGATTTAAAATGGATTGAAATAGTTATTATTAGTTGACCATGACATTATTTTCATATATACGATAATTTAAAATATTATAAAAAATATGTCATACAGGCTAGTCTACTTATTCCTCTGGATGTTGGTAGGTTACTAGGTTCTTTGTCAAAGTCTTTCCTGGTGGTCTGGTTCTTATTACTCCATTAAAATTTTGACCATCTGGTGATCATATGTGATTCCCACAGAGGTGCACTCTTAGCACTCTGCTTTTTTGGTTTCAGTAACACAAATTCTCTTCATGAAAGATTGGTAGAAGTAGAGACTTCTATTTTCAACAGATGCAATGTGTTACAATGGTCTACAATGAATTTGAGTGATATAAGAAAAGAAATAGATCTGGTGATCATATGTGATTCCCACAGAGGTGCACTCTTAGCACTCTGCTTTTTTGGTTTCAGTAACACAAATTCTCTTCATGAAAGATTGGTAGAAGTAGAGACTTCTATTTTCAACAGATGCAATGTGTTGCAATGGTCTACAATGAATTTGATTGATATAAGAAAGGAAATAGATATGTTTCTCCCCCCTATGTTTCATCTTCTGCCTGTTTCAGGCGGAATGGGCAGGGGTGGAGAAGGTGAGGGAGGCTCTTTCTCGTGCGGATAGTATGATCGTTTCATATTATTCTCTCAAGTAAAGCAAAGTGATGTTACTTTTCATAAGAAACATTGAGAGTTAATTTGTGCTTTGTTTTCCCTCGACGACTTCATGACAGCATTGAGACTTTATTCTTGCTATATATTTCACCCTGATGACTGCCATATTCTTTCTCATGAATGCATATTTAGATGATTAATCTGACATAATTTTTGGGAAGATGCTTTTCGGTTTAGTCTGGCCTTTACCATTTCTTTTAATGAGTGAGTTTACCAAGCATCTGTGTTCAATCATAGGCACAAACTGCCTTATCAACAAAGCATTTTCTCATATTGAGTTGAACTGTTCCTGTTATTCCTTCCACTTGGATAGTCAAATGAAATTTCAGGTTTCCATACTATGTAAATCAGTTATGTTATCTAATTTGCATTCTTTTCTTTGTCTTTTGTGGGGCTAGAATGTTGTTGTATTTCCTTCAAGGACTGTGGCTATAGAAAGCGCTTTACGCCTGTTGTCTCACGCCGCCATTGTTGATGAACAATTGTCTCGACATTTACCAAGGCAGTGGTTAACATCCCTAAATATTGAGGTATGGTGATTGTAGAAGTCATTTTGTATTTTGATCTTCGGTTCTATAAATTGTAACAGCTTACATGAGAAGTCAGCTTCATTTCCCATCCTTTGAGTTTGTGAGGTTGTGAATATATGATTATAAATCTGAAAAATTTATAATAGCATCTAAGCAAATTAGGTTGTGCATGTTTAAAAGAAAAACTAAAACAAAATCAGCACACAAGATAAAAGTGAAGAAAGAGAAGGAAGTGTACTTTGCTCATATATGAAGGGAAGTAAGTAGTTCATTCCCCTGTGATTTTCCCATTTCTTAGATTTTTCTGTCACTAAATTTGGGTCTTAAAAGTTTGTGGCCTCGACTTATCAAAAAAGATCTGAACTATCCATTTTTAAAGGTGAACATTACACTGTCTTAAACTCCAATACTAACAATGCTTTCAAGCCCTTCATCTGGAATCTAGACATAGATCATAAGCTGTGTTTCCGATGTGCTGAGAGATGTTCGTTTTGCTAATTTGTACAACACTTTGTCTATTTTAAAGCATGACCAAGTTACATATCATAGATATATATGTTACTATAAGATTGTTTTCACCAGAACAATTATGCTCAAGACTTCAAGTTTCAGTGATTGTGGTTGATTAACTAACAAGTCAACCTATATCCTGGTCTAGTTGTAGAGCCCCTTTGTTCTCATTGTTAAAGATGTTGACTATTTAGCCTTTCAATACTTGCCTACGAAGCTTTGATGTTCTCAAGTATCTACTTATGCCTGATTCATAATGCTACACTGGCTATTCTAGTACGTGCTGTTGCCTATATATTTGTGGGGCTTCGTTAGCGTTATCCACATATCTTTGGAATCCTAAAGATAGATTGACGCATGCTCCTTTCCTGCCATAATTTTGCTGCCTTCTTTTATGGTCATTAAATTAAGTTCTGGATATAATGAAAATAATAATAATTAATGTTAAAAGTCCATATATGCATGCGCGTCGAGCATAATATACGATGATAATTCTGCTTCTGTCTTTTATATTATTATTATCATTGTTATTGGGGCTAATTACAAAAAGTACCCCTAAGGTTTCACCTAATTACAAAAAAAACCAGTTAACTTTTAAAATTACAAAAAGTACCCTGAGGTTTGATTCAGTGTTAAAATTAAGGGGTAAACTACAATATTTTTATAAATTTGAAGAGGGATCTTGAAATATTTTGCTTATGATGGGTTTAAATGTTAGACAATTTAAACCTCGGGGATATTTTTTGTAATTTTGAAAGTTAACTGAGTTTTTTTGTAATTAGGTCAAACACGAAGGGTACTTTCGTAATTAACCCTTGTTATTATTATTATCATTATTATTCGTTTTATTCTCTTTTTATCCTTGGGGGTGGGGAGAGGAATTTTCGTTTTGGCTTTAGAGATCATGATCCTTTGCTAGAATTTATTGTGGTCATCCCGTGCTAGAGGTTCATCTGTGGGCCTTTGGAAAAAGTACTTAGAAATTTTCAAGTAATTCTGGGTGTTGACTGGTGCACATTATTCTTTTTGACATCTTAATTTTCATTTGCAGAAGATAGAAAGTGGAAAACATTCGGAGGAAGCAATCACAGTCATTGAAGCGCCACGACAGTCAGATTTGATGATAGAGCTGATCAAGAAATTGAAGCCAGAGGTAGTAGTCACTGGGATGGCACAATTTGAATCGGTCACGAGTTCCTCATTTGAGCATCTTTTAGATATCACGAGAGAAATTGGATGTCAATTGTTATTAGATATATCAGACCACTTTGAGCTTTCTAGCCTTCCAAGTTCCAATGGAGTCTTTAAATACCTTGCTGGGAATACTCTTCCTTCACATGCAGCTATTGTATGTGGCTTGCTTAAAAATCAGGTATATATGTGATGACATAATCACAATCGGCTCAGTTCCCAATGATGCTATCGGATTAACTTCTTTTTTTCTTTTTAAAATCTTAGTGATTTCATCCTTGAGTTAGATGCTCGTCTAATAACTCTTCTTTGGGATTCCAGGTTTATTCAGATTTGGAAGTGGCATTTGTGATATCAGAGGAGAAGGCAATGTTTAAAGCACTATGCAAGACAGTGGAACTTTTACAAGGAAGTACTTCTATAATTAGTCAGTACTACTATGGTTGTCTTTTTCATGAGCTTCTAGCTTTTCAGCTTGCTGATCGACATCCACCCACACAGGTTAGTCTGTCACGAGATTACTTATAGTTGGTGCTCTTGCAAATTATTCTCATTACTGGGAGATCAGGAAAGGCAGACAATTTATGGAATTAATATTGAAGACTATCAAAGAGACATGTTTTGTCTTCACATTATTGTTAGGGTTAATTACAAAAATATCTTTAAGGTTTAGCCTAATTACAAGAAAACTCAGTTATGTTTCAAAATTACAAATACCTCAAATACCTCTTTGACATTTGTTTCTCTTTTACAAATTACATTCTTAAGAAGGGGTATTTGTTAGGTAAATACAAACCTCAAGGGGGTATTTGTAACACTTTAAGGGAGTATTTATAAATTTGAAAGATAATGGAGCTTTTTATTATTAGGCTAAATCTCAGGGGTAGTTTTTGTAATTTCCCTTATTGTAAAGCTCATCATAGCTACTCGAGGCATGTGTTTATGTGAAAACCTGAATCAAAGGCAATTTAAATTCCTACGTCCTCCTCCTAATTCATGGTTTTCTAATGATCATAACTTGAAACGTTTGCACTTTTGAACTATTAGCATGGTCATCATCCTATAATGTTGATAAAATCCTTCATGCTAGTAAATTAAGATGTAATTCAGTTTCCCCATTTTAAATTTGCTAAATACTTAAAACTTTTCCGGATGATCTAACTGCGTGCAATATTTTTTCTCGTCTCCAGAGAAATAGTGCGAAGACAAAAGCTTCTGAGGTCAATGGCTTTTCCAGTTCCACGATCTCCATGCTTGAACATGCCGAGTTGGCAGTAAATGAATCCGATGAATCTCCCCTGGTACATATGGACGTCGATCAAAGCTTCTTGCCCATAACAACACCAGTTAAGGCTTCCATCTTCGAGAGTTTCGCAAGGCAGAACATAACAGAGTCCGAAACCGACGTTACATGTGGCATTAGACAATTGGTTAGCAGCAGTTATGGCTTTCCATCTGCCACCAACACTGAATTCATATATGCAGACTGTACAATGTCACTTTTCAGTAAGTTGGTACTCTGCTGCATCCAAGAGGGTGGTACTCTGTGCTTTCCAACCGGTACAAATGGAAATTATCTATCTGCTGCAAAGTTTTTGAACGCGAAAATTGTGAAAATTCCGACCAGTTCTGAAGTAGGATACAAGTTGACAGAGAAAACACTTACAGGTGCACTCGAGAGTATTAACAAACCATGGGTCTATGTTTCTGGCCCGACTATCAACCCAACTGGCTTGCTATACAGCAATGAAGAGATCAATAAACTATTATCCGTATGTGCTAAGTTTGGAGCTAGGGTAATTCTTGATACTTCATTTTCGGGTGTGGAATTTAATGCCAAGGGCTTTGAGGGATGGAATTTGGGAGCTACTCTGGAGAAACTTTCCTCTGCTAACTCGGCTTTTTGCGTCTCTCTTCTTGGGGGATTATTCTTTAAGATGCTGACGGGTGGGATTAAATTTGGGTTTCTGCTTATCGACCAGCCTTCTCTGGTAGAAACATTCCATAGCTTTGCGGGATTGAGCAAACCTCACAGCACTACTAAGTATACGGTCAAGAAATTGCTGGATCTTAGAGAGCAGAAAAGAGAGGATCTATTGAATGCTATTTCAGAGCAGACAGTAATCTTGGGAAGTAGATATAAACAATTGAAGCAGGTAGTCTATGCATCTTAGTTATGTTATTTGAAAATGTTAATTTACAAAAATACCCTTGACGTTTGGTCTAATTACAAAAAAGCCCAAGTATCTTTTAAATTTACGAATACCCCTTTGATATTTGTTTATGTTTTACAAATTGCTTCCTCAAAGGGGGGTAATTTGTTAAGGCAATGCCAACCTCAATGGGGTATTTGCAATACATAAAGGGGAATTTGTAATTTTGAGAGATAATTGAGTTTTTCTGTAATTAGGTCAAACTTCAAGGTAGTTTTTATAATTATTCCTATTTAAAATGCCAAAAATGTGGCCAATACAAGCATTCAATTTAACTATCATACCCTTGACGTTTGGTCCAATTACAAAAAAACCCCAAGTATCTTTTAAATTTACGAATACCCCTTTGATATGTTTATGTTTTACAAATTGCTTCCTCGAAGGGGGGTAATTTGTTAAGGCAATGCAAACCTCAATGGGGTGTTTGCAATACATAAAGGGGAATTTGTAATTTTGAGAGATAATCGAGTTTTTTTTTTGCAATTAGGTCAAACTTCAAGGTAGTTTTTATAATTATTCCCATTTAAAATGCCGAAAATGTGGCCAATACAAGCATTGAATTTAACTATCATCACCTCCTTTTCTATTTAAACGAACATATGCATGCATACATCGATTTTTTTCTCTAGCACATGCAACTCTTATCGCGAATTTTCTGGTGATCTTTACATACAGACACTGGAAACTAGTGGTTGGGAGGTGTTTGAAGCTCAAGCGGGCGTATCCATTTTAGCAAAGCCATCCGCCTATCTCGGCAAGACCATCAAAATAAACGAAGGCACCACCACCACTCAGGAAATTAAGCTCGACGACTCAAATATCAGAGAAGCCATGCTTAAGACCACCGGTTTGTGCATCAACAGTGCTTCCTGGACTGGAATCCCGGGTTACTGCCGTTTCACCATCGCCTTGGAAGAAGGTGATTTCAAACGCGCATTAGACTGCATTTCTAAATTCAAAAGCTTAGTTAGTCAGTTAACTGGAAAAAAAAAGCAAATTCTCATTGCTTTTTCCACACAAACTCATTAGTTGTTTTTTCACAACTTTGGTGTTGTGAAATAAATTTGTTCAGAGTGGCCAAATTGTGGCTCTGCTCTTTTTTGCTATAAACTGGATTTGGTTTTTTTGCCCAACAATTTACAGCAATACCCTTTTGCTGATATTTCTTGCACCATCATGAAATTTTAATTCTTTTGGTTCCAGTTCCATTGAGCAGTTTAGAAATAAACAATAAAATAAAGGGATAATTACAAAAACACCCCTGAGGTCTGGGTTAATTACAAAAAAAACCCAAACATGTTTCAAAATTACAAAAATCCCTTCAGGTTTCGTCTGTTCTTAAATTTAAGGGACCGGGAATGGGGTTTTGTAATTTTCAAAGAACTTTGTTTTTTTTTGTAATTAGTCCAAACATCAGGGTGTTTTTGTAATTATCCCTAAAATAAATACAAAATGAACTCTACAAATTTAAATAAATCAAAAAAGGGTTTGCACTTAAATTGAAGTTCCTACGTATCATCTTAGGGCATAGAGGAATCAAAATCTACGTCTTACCTTCTTACCCATCTTTACTCATTGTCGTCCGATTCTGATTCCGTATCTATGTATTCATCTTCCTCTTCATCCAAATCCCGAACATTTTGTATTCGTTTTTCGGCCCTAATCCAATCACCTAGACACAATTGAGCTTGTAAAGTATCGGGAAACATGGTTGACTGTCTTTCGCTCAATATGTTACCTCCCGTGTTAAAGACTTCCTCCATACCAATTGTTGAGGTACAACAAGCAAGAATCTCTTTCGCCATCAATGATAAAATCGGGAAAGCTTGTGTTTTTTGCGACCACCATTGCAGAATATCAAATTCTACGACATCATCCATCTCATCAAACTCAAAAGCAACGTTAAGATAATACTCAAGTTCCTCATTGGGATTCGAGAATAGTTTCATACGTTTTATCCGTTCATTTACTAAAAGTCGTGCTTTCGTTAGCCTAGAACTACTACTATTCTCAATTTTTTGTGTTTGAATTTGAGTAACGTTTTTACCATATTTCAACTTATATTCATTATAGAAACTACTCAAATATTGTCTAACATTATTTACAATAAATGTGGGATTAGGAGAATGTTCATCTCTAGTAGGAATTAAAGAATCATAATACAATGTTAATAGATCTTGTAAACCATCTAATTTAATCCTAGGGTCAAAAACAGTAGCAACCAAATAAATCATTGGAATGTTCAGAAAATATTTTTCCCATTTATTTTTCATTGCCTCCACACAATATTTCAAATCTTCATCACCACAATATTCATTTAAAACTGCTACAACATCACAACAATTAATTAATACTAAATTGGCAGTTGGATAATAAACTCCCGATAATTGTAAAAAAGCATCATAAAATGTTTTTAAAATATTCCATAATTTTTCGTATAGTACCCAATAATGGTTTGCAAATAAATGCACATTATTACCATTTTGAATAAAAAATCTACATAATAAATTTTTATAATCAAGAGACTCTTGTAATAATAAATATGTTAAATTCCAATAGGGTGGGCCAATTCGTCGAAATCTTGTGGGCTTCATACCATTGGCCTTGCAAAATTTGGCCCATTGTTTCAAAACTAGTGGATATGATTGCAAGTAACCAATTGCTTGCTTAATGGGCCCAAGTTGAAGTTCTACATGTCTTAATCCATCTTCTACACACATATTTAAAACATGACATATACAATTAAAATGAAAATATTTACCTCCAATCAATGGTTTGCATATAAGTGAAACATCTTCAATACTAGCAATATCTAATATAGCATTGTCACATGATATTGAAAATAATTTACTAGTTAATTTGTATTTCTCTAATACTAATAAGATCATTTTAGAAATATTTTCGGTAGTATATGCACTTCATCGAACACTTTAAATGCTAGTAATCTTTTCGAATCGACCAAGAACTATCAATCCAATAACAGGTAATAGACATACATGAACCTCTTTGCCAATAATCGCTCCAAATATCAACACATAAGGAAACATTGTTATTCTCATTGGCAAAAAATTTGATCAAATCTTTTTTCCGTTTAGAATATATTTTTTTTAGTGCGCGTGTGAGCGTCTTGGTTGGAACACGTTTAGCAGCAGGATTTAACGAACGAGCAAACTTTTCAAACATGAAGCCATTAGCAAAGTTAAGAGGGAGATTTTGAACAGCAACAAATTTAGCTAAATGATATATACACTTACCATGAGAATATGTAAATAAGTTAGAATCGTTACTTGCAAAAGACGAGTTTGCCGAAATTTGAAGTCGGGTTTCGGAGGAGCCCTTCTTTCCCTTTGAACTTGAAGCAGCCATTGGTAATTGACAAAAATGAAGATGAAATAAATATGTGAAATTAACTAAATATTAATACTTAAAAATATATATATATATATTTATTTTGAAAGTATACTTAAAATATTTTTGGAAAATAAAATTGGTGCTATGAGATGGAATATATAAGTTTAGAGCTGAGAACTGAGAGATTTTTGGTTTGTGGGAAAAAAAATGATGGGGTTTTGGGGTATTTATAGGCTTAAATAAATAAAAAATAAAAAACTATTAAGAATTTAAAATATCTTTTTTTTGGGGAAGAGAATAAAAATATAATTTAAAATTTCATAACGGTCAGGTTTGTACCCTCAGAGAATTAAAAAAACCAAAGAATAAAAGTGGAACCGCCGGTTAGAACCGCCGGTTCCTAACGGTCATATCAGCTCACCGTTGATGGTCAACGGTACAAAATCTGGACCGCACGATTATATTTAGAAAAAGAAAAAAAAGGAAAATAAGGAACCGCCGGTTCATCGAAATGGGAAAAGCCCTAACCAATTCTACTTGAATTCTTCTCTATCTCACACACACACACACACGCAGTTGATCGGAATGGCGACGCCGATGGTAGAAGACAACTTCGAGGATGACCAGCTTTCGTCGATGAGCACCGAAGACATCCTTCGGGCTTCTCGCCTTCTAGATAACGAAATCCGAATCCTAAAGGTTTGTGGTTTATCAATTTTTATTATTTGTTTGCGTATGAGAAATAATTAAGAAACGAAAAATTTCGCAGTGATTTGGAGCTAATTTGGTTAGAGGAGGTTCAACTGTAAGTTTCGTGCGGTTGTATTATGAATTTTTTATTTTTTTCTTTTTTGTTCTACCCTTGTGGGCAGGATGAGTTGCAGAGAACGAACCTGGAGTTAGATTCGTTCAAGGAGAAGATAAAAGAGAATCAAGAAAAATCAAGCTGAACAAGCAGCTTCCTTACTTGGTCGGCAATATTGTTGAGGTATTTATCATTTAGGGTTAGCTTTATGCTCTTACTTTGAAGCTTAGGGGATTGTGGTTCGTTGTTTGGGCCGTGGGGAGGGAAGGGAATTCCGACGAATTAGGACTGTTCTTTGACTGTGGCCCAGGGGTTTAGGGTTTTGACATGCATGATAACTAGGGAAAGTTAGCTAATGTAAAGTTCAACTGACAAGGGAGATTGTCATCTCCTTGTTGAGGTATTTATCATTTAGGGTTAGCTTTATGCTCTTAATTTGAAGCTTAGGGAATTTTGGGTCGTTGTTTGGGCGTGGGGAAGGAAGGGAATTCAGACGAATTAGGACTGTTCTTTGACAGTGGCCCAGGGTTTAGGATTTTTGACCTGCATGATAACTAGGGAAAGTTAGCTAATGTAAAGTTCAGCTGACAAGGGAGATGACAATCTATACATTACCAATTATGACAGGATTCAGTGCACTTCTGTGCAAATTAATTATACTATTTTTTTGGTGAGATTAAGTTTCTGAATGCCGATATAGGAGCAGCTATGTGCTTCCGTTCTAAAATCCTAAATATGAATGAGTACGGATAGGTCATAGTGTTGGAGAAAGGCTTAATGGCAGCTGATTGGTCTGTCATTGACTGAACAAAATGGAATTGGAACAGAACAACCGGTGAATAAATTTTCATGTAAAAAACAAAAATTAACATCTAAAATGCATATTATTTATTTTTATAGATGCATCCACGCTTTATGAGTTTTCTCTGCTAATCTTCCTCCCACGCCCGACATATGTGGCTAAGGGATTATCATTCGTTCATGCTGCTTTTTTTTTTTTTGTAAGGATTAAATCAACTTAAATGTCCGATGGTTATTTTGATAAGATGGAATTGGAATCAACTTTTTGTTTAGCAGGAGAAATAACTGGCATCATTTGCCCCTCGTGGTCTGTTTAATCATTTAAGCAGTCTTGAGTTTTGAGGTCTGTGTCGTGGAGGTTGCGGTGGAGTCATTTAGCTATAATTTCTTTAGGTACACTGGTCTATGAATTTTTATGCAATTTGTGATAATAAAAAATGAGGGTAGCAAAGATGAGAATGTTAAGATGGATGTGCGGACACACTAGATTAGATAGAATAAGAAATGAACACATTAGAAACAAAGTGGGAGTAGCACCAATAGATGAGAAAATTAGAGAAACACGATTAAGATGGTTTGGACATGTTTGTTGGAAACCTTTAGATGCACCTGTGCGTCGTGTAGAAGGTAGGGAATCACTCACACAAATCAAAAGAGGTAAAAGAAGACCTGAAAAGACTTGGAAAGAAACTATTAAACAAGACATGTTATATCTAGAAATAAATGAAAATAAGGCTTATGACCGTAATCGATGGCACGATATGATCCGTATAGCTGACCCCACATAGTGGGATTAAGGCTTAGTTTGTTATTTTGTTGTTGTTGTGACAATATTATTTCAAGGTAGCTTCAATTTCCTTAGACACTGTTTAGCATGTTATCCATGGAAATAGTGGGCTCAACTCCTGTTATCTATTTTGTCAGATTTTGGAAATGAATCCAGAGGAAGAGGCTGAAGAAGATGGTGCAAACATTGATCTTGATTCACAAAGGAAGGGTAAATGTGTTGTGCTGAAAACATCTACACGCCAGGTAAGGGAACATATTGTGAAGTATCTTTGCGTCTTGATTCCTTCCCCCTTCCATTTGTTGATTAATGTTACTGAAAAATACGTAAAAGTTTTTCTATCTCTAAATTTATCCTTGGTTCATATCACTATTTTACATTGATAGTTTGAATGTGAAAAGTTTATTAAGCAATCTCAGTCTCTTGACTCTACAAAGTGGAAATCTGAATGTGTAATAAGGATCTAGATTGTTTTGTTTGATGATATCAAGCTTTTCTACTGTATTTCTGCTCATGTGGATCCTGTGAATATTGTTCCACCTCTTAAAGAAAATCATTAATATATTATGTGTCAATGGCAGACAATTTTCCTGCCTGTAGTTGGTCTGGTCGATCCTGATAAATTGAAGCCTGGTGATCTGGTTGGAGTGAACAAGGACAGTTATCTGATCTTGGATACTTTGCCATCGGAGTATGACTCTCGTGTCAAGGCTATGGAGGTTGATGAGAAACCGACTGAAGACTACAATGATATTGGAGGCCTGGAGAAACAGGCAAGTTAGTCCTCTTTAGATCAATTAATAACAAAAAATCATTGTCAATGTTTTCTGATACATATTTTTTTCTGCAACTTTGTTATGATTGCTGCAGATTCAAGAATTGGTTGAGGCAATTGTATTGCCTATGACACACCAAGAAAGATTTCAGAAATTAGGAATTCGCCCACCAAAGGGAGTCCTTTTATATGGTCCTCCTGGGACGGGGAAAACACTAATGGCCCGTGCATGTGCAGCACAAACAAATGCTACTTTTCTGAAGCTAGCAGGTCCACAGCTTGTACAGGTGTGAATGTTTTTTCTTGATGATTCTAATACTTCCTTCTTCAGCTGGTGGAATAGGTCCTATGTTGTGCTCTTGGTATCCATATTGTTAGTTCCTATTGTTGCGTATATTGTTATCATAAGTGTAAATGATTTTGATTTCTAAACCAAAGAGCACCAGATTCGACTTTGTATATTCAGCTGAATATTATTGTCGAACTGAGTGCTTGTTTGAGAATCAGGCATTGATCAACTAGGTGTTGCGTTTGGAATCTTGGATGGTCAGTGCGCAGAGTGCTTTACAGGTTCTGAGTCTTCTGACAATGTCTGATGGTTAAGACTTTACTGTAGTATTATTCATTCAGTGGAAGGTTGGGATGGAGTCATACTTTAGGTGAGGACAGAGAAGAACCTGATCATGATCTGATCCAATTGGTTTTGCTTTATTCTGGTGTCGGGACTGCGTTCTTTTTATTTTCCTCATCCTATCCCCATTTTCTTTTTGTATAGTTTTCCGAATGCATCAGAATTCTAACCACCTAGTCGTCAGAGCGTGGTTGCGATCTGGCAGTCTCATAAGGGCATACTGAAGATGGCAGAGAACGAGGTTAGGGGGATGTGGTTCAATAGTGATGAGCTGCAGTCTACGACCTAAATTGGTGGTAAATAAATCGTTAGTAGATGTTAGTGTGCCAAACTGGGGTGTAGTGGAGGAGGCAGCTTAGGAGAGTGAAGATGGTCGAAGATAGTAAATACACGTCAGGCAGTGGTTGATCAGAGAGACAGAGAGCAAAGAAGGGGAGAGGGCAAATTAAATCAGGGTGTTTTAGAACTCTCTTTATCCATCTCAATATTTTCCTTTTCTTTCCCCAAATTTGTTCGCACTTGGGCTGATTTCAGCTGATATTGGAGATTTTCTGAAGTAGTTACATCCACCTGAAAGGCCAAAAGTAAAAGTGAAAACTTTTCCTCCAAATTTGATTTGATTGGATATGTACTTGCTTTTATTCAAGTTTGCCGGTTGCTTGGTTTCCAGTAATCATTAGTATTCAATTATGGACCGAGATAACCTGAATCATGCTAAGTCTCTCACATTTGGATGGTTTCAAATCCATGAACCATCTTTTGCAGTTGAAGTTCTTGTCAATATTATTATCCTTGCAATGTGCAGTATTTACTTTTGATACTGGTCTAACATGAGCTTGTAGAATGATGAATCTCTCGGTTATTTATTTATTTTTGATTGCTTTACTTTTTCCATTGTTATCTCATGCTAACAATCAAATTTTGTATTTAGATGTTCATTGGTGATGGGGCAAAACTTGTTCGCGATGCTTTCCTGCTTGCCAAAGAAAAATCCCCTTGCATCATTTTTATTGATGAAATTGATGCTATTGGTACAAAGCGTTTTGATAGGTGCGCAGTTACTTCTCAATTGCTTTTTGGTTGATTTTCTATAAGCCCATACAAGTTTCTGAATCTCGTGGTACTTGAGGATTTGGATAGGGTAACTCACAAACATATGTATTGAGAACTATGGTGCCATGCCTATGCTGATAGGCAATGATGTTTTCTATTATGCAGTGAAGTTAGTGGGGATAGAGAGGTGCAAAGGACTATGTTAGAACTACTAAACCAACTTGATGGTTTTAGCAGTGATGATCGGATTAAGGTTTGTATCTGCTTCTCTTGTTCAATCTTTTTTAGAAATATCTCCACTCCTTGTTTGGATGATGATTCTTAGTATTCTGTGACATGAAGATCCTTTTGATGTTTTATGAGTTGTTATGACCTTATTTGTGGGTTGGATGTTCATCTTGTACGTTTGTGTTGTTGTTTTTGACCTTTTATGGGGGATGTGTATCATATGCTGTCTTTGTGATGTCTTTGATTCGACCCCAAAAAATCTGCATTTAGTTTCAAAAATTAGCTTACTTCTTGTGTTCTTTGGACTCATGATTCTCTTTTGGTGTTTGACACTAGCTTTCTATGTTCAGGTTATAGCAGCGACAAACCGAGCTGATATCTTAGACCCTGCCTTAATGCGTTCTGGTCGGCTGGATCGTAAAATTGAATTTCCACATCCTACTGAGGAAGCTAGGGCTCGAATTTTGCAGGTAGACCTTCTAGTTGAGAACTCATATGCTTTTGATGTTTTAGTTTGGATTTAATGGTCATGCTGGTTTGGAAGTCTGGCTGTTTTCATTTCTAAGTTTTACTGATGTGATCCTTTATTTGTACATGTACCTTAATATTGTTTTCTTTTATTGTAGATCCACTCCAGAAAGATGAATGTTCATCCAGATGTCAACTTTGAGGAGCTTGCTCGCTCAACAGATGACTTCAATGGGGCGCAACTTAAAGCTGTTTGTGTTGAAGCAGGCATGTTAGCACTTCGCCGCGATGCCACTGAGGTCTCTCTCCCTCTCTCTCTCGTGTTTGTGTGTGTGTGTGTCGTATCACATGCATTTGTGCTTCTGTTCTGCCCGCAAGCAGAAATTGCTTGCAACTTATTGAGTTTTTTTATTTTTTCCCATGTTTATATGGTTGCTTAGAATATGAAGTTTATCTAATCCTGAAAGTTGACAAAGTGTTTCTTTATTCCAGCTTCGTTTTCTCTTTTCTTTTATTTCTCTTCAGGTTACTGATCTGTAACTATTGCTCTTAACAATATGCTTGTCCATAATATTCTTTATTGTCAAAACAAAACACACAGGTGGTGTTTCATATGTGAGAATGGATTTGAGTGGAGATTATAGTGGAGTTGGTATTGGAAATGAATGGAATTATTTTCATTTGGTTTCACATTTGGTGTGAAATTGTGACGAGGAAATAATGTAAATCTCAGGCCTGATTGTGTCTGTTATACTGGGAAGTGGGATAGGAGGGGTGACGGGAATCGTACCCCAGACTTCTAGTCTAGGCTTGAGAGTCTTAACCACTCGACTACTATTCAATTCCCTTTGTTGCAGAGAAAATTTAAAATGCTACCAAGTACATTTCTGGAACTTTAGTCTAGCCTTTGGAAATTGTTTCGCCTCGCTGTCCCATATTTGATTGAGATCCTTGAGGACATTTTAGATCTAATTACGTGTGATAAGTCTTACACTCCTAATTCAATGTCAGAAGTCTAATTTAGTCAGAAAAATGTGGTCGGGCCAAGTGGAAGGCCAAGGTTGGGCAGAGATAAATGTCATGAGAGAGGCAATAGGAATGTTAAAAACTGGCATATTTTGCTATCAAATACCCCCTCTGGCTAGTTTCAGAATGACTATGAGGTGCTTTACCATTCACTTCTCTATTTCGTACACGTCTCATGATCACTATTCAGAGGAAGGAGAGAGAAATTCCATCATATGATCAGGATGTACAAGTGAATTAGTATCCTAATTTTTTTTTATCATAAAAATGTAAATGGTGGTGGCAAAAGTTCTTAATATTATGGGAAAATTACAAATACTACCATGAGGTTTAGCCTAATTTTAAAAAAAAACAATTATCTTTCAAAATTACAAATACCCGCTAAGGTTGTTACAAACACCCCTTTCAGGTTTGTATTTATCTAACAATTTTCTCTTTTCTTTTATTTCTCTTCAGGTTACTGATCTGTAACTATTGCTCTTAACAATATGCTTGTCCATAATATTCTTTATTGTCAAAACAAAACACACAGGTGGGAATGGATTTGAGTGGAGATTATAGTGGAGTTGGTATTGGAAATGAATGGAATTATTTTCATTTGGTTTCACATTTGGTGTGAAATTGTGACGAGGAAATAATGTAAATCTCAGGCCTGATTGTGTCTGTTATACTGGGAAGTGGGATAGGAGGGGTCATGGGAATCGCACCCCAGACTTCTAGTCTAGGCTTGAGAGTCTTAACCACTCGACTACTATTCAATTCCCTTTGTTGCAGAGAGAATTTAAAATGCTACCAAGTACATTTCTGGAACTTTAGTCTAGCCTTTGGAAATTGTTTCGCGTCGCTGTCCCATATTTGGTTGAGATCCTTGAGGACATTTTAGATCTAATTACGTGTGATAAGTCTTAGACTCCTAATTCAATGATCAGAAGTCTAATTTAGTCAGAAAAATGTGGTCGGGCCAAGTGGAAGGCCAAGGTTGGGCAGAGATAAATGTCATGAGAGAGGCAATAGGAATGTTAAACCTGGCATATTTTGCTATCAAATACCCCCTCTGGCTAGTTTCAGAATGACTATGAGGTGTTTTACTGTTCACTTCTCTATTTCGTACACGTCTCATGATCACTATTCAGAGGAAGGAGAGAGAAATTACATCATATGATCAGGATGTACAAGTGAATTAGTATCCAACTTTTTTTTATCATAAAAATGTAAATGGTGGTGGCAAAAGTTCTTAATATTATGGGAAAATTACAAATACTACCATGAGGTTTAGCCTAATTTAAAAAAAAAAACAATTATCTTTCAAAATTACAAATACCCCCTAAGGTGTTACAAACACCCCTTTCAGGTTTGTATTTATCTAACAAGTACCCCCTTGTTGAGGGTGCATAAAAAAGAAACAAATGTCAAGGGGTATTTGTAATTTTGTAGGTTATATCTCAGGGTAGCTTTTGTGATTATCCCTAATATTATTTCCTAGTCATATTTAGGCCATCAGAAGAAAGGCAACTCCCTAGCTCAAAAATTTTCACCCCTACCCCAACTATTTTTTTCCCATTAAAAAAAACATATAACTTTTTTTACCTTAGAAAAAAATGGAAAAAACAATATATTTTTTTTTTGGGGGGTGGGGGTGCTGAACTCACCTGTATGTCTATCATGTATTGTGTACTGAAGGGTAAATTGTTGACGGTCTATAAGTTGGTGCTTTTCCTGGTGCTGGAATGTGCATCATATATTTTTCAGAATATAATGATTTTATTTTTCCATAAATCATCTCGCGAATATATTTCTGAATTTCCTTTAGCTTGCTGTAGCAAAATAGATTCTCTTTTTGCAAGATTTACGACAAAAGAAACAAATAAATACGTCTCTTGTGTGACAATTATAACTTCAAGTTTCTTTTTATCTTTTGGATTTTGCATAAATTATTGACAATATTGTTTTTCCAGGTGAACCATGAAGATTTCAATGAAGGCATTATACAAGTTCAAGCTAAAAAGAAAGCCAGCTTAAATTACTATGCATAGGTTTCAAATATGAAGCTACCCTTCATATTTCCAGAAACGGTTTTTTTAAATTACTGTATGTATGGTCCTAAATGTGATTCCCAAACATAGTAACTAGTTCTCTGGATATTTCATAATAATCTGAATGAAACATGATATTTTCATACGATATTGAAATCCCGTATATGTCGTTTATAAACTATATTGCGACAAGATCTCTTGAACCCATGAGCTCTGAACCGTCGGTTAGGCTACCTGATGGGGTTGGATAACTCATACGGTCCTGTCACGTGGAGGTAGTTTGTATGCAGTGGCGTAGCCACCTATTCGGAGTGATCCTATTAAATTTAATTTGGACCACACTGAAAATTCAACCGAAAGTCTAGTTCATATAAAAAAAGTTGAGCTAAAATAAAAAAAACCATTAAACCTTCTTGACCTAAAAAAAATAAGAATTATCTGCCCCAGTTAAGGTATATGTATGACTGTATGTATATAGAGAGATATGTTCTGAACTTGATAATGAATAGTGTTTAATAGTATTTTTGGAAGCACTTTCAAAATGAATTTTTGGATCTAAAAATTTGGTAATAGTTATTTGGTGATTAATTTAGAATGAACTTTTGAATAAATCACTTCTCCAAAGAGTTCATTCTAGAGAAGTCAGAATTGGAGATTATGAAAACCCACAAAACATTGTTGCATTGTATCGGCCTTTAGATTTGCCTTTTTATTTTCTATTTTCGAAAAAATTCGGCCCGACAATCATCCCACCAAAACGAAAAAAATTCTAATCGTTAAGATCCTGTCAACAATAAAAGTTGACAACACATTTACTTTAGCAATTGTGAGTTTAAAGAGTTAAACTATTCCTATAGCGATTAGAGTCTTGTTAGTCAATTAATGATTTCATCTTGATCTTTTTGTATATATATATATATATATATATATATATATATATATATATATATATGTTGTAAAACACTTCAAAAGATCAATCAATTCAATTCATCATTTTCGCTTATATATTGTATCTTCTTCAAGATGAAGTTCTATTCATCTTAACCTTCAATATTAACATTGTATCGGTAGAGATTACAATCAAGATTTTTTTGTGAACTACTCTTCTATACAACAATCAATCAAAGTTTTGTAGTTTCATTTGTTTCGTGAAGAATGCGTCTCAAGATTTCGATCTCAAAAATGGTCGCAACTCCTCCAAATCCTGTGGATGACTTTACCTCTCCTTACTTCCTTCATCCAGTGATAATCCGGGAGCTGTAATTGTATATGAGCCCTTTAATGGAGACAACTACATCTCATGGAGTAGGGCGATCCTTATGGCTTTGAATGTTAAAAATAAGTCGAGGTTTTATTGATAGTTCATTACCCATTCCTTCTCCCACTCATCGATGTTCTTTACTCTTGTTGGCAACGAGCCAATAATCTTGTTTTGTCTTGGATCTTGAACTCGATATCAAAAGACATTCGGGAAGTCTATTATACTTTAATTACGCCCATGAAGTCCGGGAAGAACTTAAGGTCGAGATATCGAAGTGATGGGCAAGAGTTTTCATCTTGAGAAGTCTTTGAGTTCTATTTCTCAAGGCCACTCTCTCATTCGCATACTACAACCAGTTTAAAGGTTTATGGGATGAGTATGTTAGCTTTAGGCTTATACCAAAATGCTCTTTGTGGCAAGTGTAGGCGCAACATTTCTCTCCTATGGTCATTTGAAACACAACATTGATTGGTCATGAAATTTCTCATTGGCTTACATGAGTCCTATGCTCAGATTAGGAGTCAATTATTGTTGGCTTCTCCTTTACCTTCTCTTGCCAAGGTATACTCTCTTTTGCTTCAAGAAGAAGCACAAAAAGTCTCAACAACACCACAATTTCAGCAATCCTCTTGATTACTCGCGTGGCAATGTTGGCCCAAAAGCCTTTTTAGTCAAGATTTGTATCCGGAAAGACAAGAAAAAGGCTAAGTGCACTCATTGTGGTTTCTCTGGGCATACCATAGACAAGTGCTTTCAACTTATAGGTTATCCTCCTAGGGTTGGAAGGGTCCCAAAGGTCCCGAAATGCCAAGGAATTTAATTCTTTCGCTATTGTTGTGATCTCCTCTCCTCAAGATCAAGAAGACATCCAAGACAATCCTATTTTCTCTCAAGAAATGGTTGAGCAGTTTCTTGCCTTTGCTAAAGGACAACAACAACTTAAAACTCCCACAGAGACTAATCACTCTGTAGCTACAACCATCTCAGGTAAATCATCTAACAATTACTTGCATAGGATTGCTAGTTACAAATGGATTCTTGATACAGGAGCAACTGATCACATGATCTGTGACTTTTCTCTATACACTGCTCCCCCTAAAGAAATTTCTGTTTCTATTCACTTGCCCAATGGTAATACTGCTTTGGCCACTCAGATTGGTGAAGTCAAACTAAGTAGTGGTCTGATATTAATCAATACTTTATGTGTGCCTTCTTTCACATACAATCTAATTTCGTCTCTCAGTTAACTAAGAATTCAAATTATGCCTTGCATTTCTTGTCCTCACATTGTGTTTTGCAGGACTTAACCAACAAGAGGATGATTGGTACTGCTGATGCTAAAGAAGGGCTATATCATTTGAAATTTCCTTCAGTAGCTGTAACTATTAGACAAAATCATGTACTTTGGCACAATAGATTAGGCCATGTTTCTAATAAAAGTCTTTCTTTGATTCTTGGCAATTCTCTTAGCTATTCTAAAATAGATTCTTGTGATATATGTCACTTAGCCAAGCAAAAGAAATTATCTTTTAACAAAAGTGTATATGTTTCTTCTCATCCTTTTGATCTAGTGCATTGTGATGTTTGGGGGTCATTTCTACTATTTCTCACAATGGTTTCAAGTACTTTCTTACATTAGTAGATGATTTTAGTAGATGTACCTGGATTTATATGCTTAAGCAAAAATCTGATGTTGCTTTACATTTACAAAATTTCTATCAGATGGTTAACACTCAATTTGACAGGAAAATAAAAGTTCTCAGATCTGACAATGGTATTGAGTTTAGTCTCTCATCCTTTTACAATTCATATGGCATTATCCATCAAACCAGCTGTGTAGAGACACCTCAAAGAATGGCTTAGTTGAGAGGAAACATCAACATTTATTACAAGTTGCAAGAGCTTTGATGTTTCAATCAAAAGTTCCAATTTCTTTTTGGGATGAATGCATCCTAACTGCAGCTCATCTTATAAATAGGCTGCCTACACCTTTACTTGATAATGTTTCACCTTTTGAAAAACTTTTTAACAAACCAGCTGATTATAGTCATCTTAAAGTTTTTAGTTGCCATGCTTTTTACCCCTACTTTGGGAGGACAAAAGAACAAAATTTCGGCCCAAGAGTCGCCAAATGTTTATTTCTTGGGTATCCTATTGGCACTAAGGGTTATAAACTTTATAACCCCGATCTAAACAAATTTTTATTTCAAGACATGTTCAATTTTATGAACACCTTTTTCCTTTTGATCAAAATCAGCAAAATGACAATTCTCTTTCAATTCCCTTTATTACTACTTACGATCCTGTTGTGTATGATTCTCATGGTTCTCAACTTGAGAATCTTGCTCAAAATAATAATGATGCCAATAATGATGAAGCTGACAACATTATTCATCCAACACAAGCTAATAATGATGATGAAGTTGGCAATATTACTCATCCAACACAAGGTTAATACTCATGCTGATGAAGTTGGAAACATCATTCATCCAACACAAGTTCATACACATGCTCGGTGATGAACAAAACATCGGAAGGTCTACCGGACAAAGGTCCTCCCCGCAATATTTACAAGTCATGATTGTAAGCTCTTTGTTGGTCAAGTGGCTACAATAATCAGAGGGGGTGAATAGATTATCCGATTTTTCGCAAATCACCCTCTTTTTCGAAACAACGAGTAGATAACAAGAATGTAAATGCGGAAAATAAACAACACTCGTTGATTTAAAGAGGTTCAACCCACCTAGGGCCTAATCCTCTACCACCCCAAAGATATCTTGGGATGGATTTTAAAAAGAAAAAAGGTTTTATTAATTTACCAAAAATTAATACAACACCTTGAGGATTACCACAACCCTCTTTCACCACCTCGAGGATTACCACAACCCTCTTACAACACCTTTGAAGATTACCACAATCTTCAAACACCTATCACCTAGATCACCCAGTGTATTCTTACCACAAGAATACTCACAAGGATGTCTTGTGTTGAATGATGACCAAAATCAAGATTACAACTCAATAATGATTGATACAATATGAGTACAAGTGTAATCAAGAATTGAAAGCCTAGACCTCAAATAAGTGCAAGTGAAAGTGCTTAGGCTAATACAACAAGATATATGAAAGTGTTTGCTCAATTGCTCTTTGCTTGTATGTTATGTGTTGTATCTTGTTGCTTGAATAAAGCCTCTATTTATAGGAGAGGACTTGCCTTTCATTTCCCGGACATTGGCTCTCCTCGGGGAGTGATTTTTGCAAAAGAAACCATTTAAAATGATCAATATAGTGTTAGAAATCAATCCCACAAAATAGGGAAAAGTTGTGCAAAACGCAACGGATAGTTCTTTGATAAACATGGGGTTCGGCCGTGTCGCAAGAGAGATAAGATTGAAATTGAATTCTGCGAATTTTTACAGGGGACCGGTCGAAGAAAGTGCGCCGTCGCCTTAGTCATTGTGACGGTTGCCTTGAGCGATTTTTACGAAGCAGAGAAATGCGGAACAAAAATCCAACTTGCAGTGCAATGGTCGCACGGTCGACCGCACGCCGTCGCCCACCTGGTCGGCCGGCGTCTGCCTGTTTTCTTACGTCCCATTTTTGTTTCGACTCAACTCAGTGCGGGTTGCCTATATAGGGCGGCCGGTCGAACTGAAACAAATGTGTTGTCGATGTTTTATTGAAAATAAACTTCAAGAAATACTCAGAAAAATAGTAAAAACATTTTAAGTTGATCGGAAGTATTTAGACAACGTTTAGGGACATAGTTTTGGTTTGAAAACATATTTGAACAAGATCGAACATAATCATCAAAATCATGATAAAAATATTTATCTAACAACTACCTCCTTCTATTACTCCAAATCCATCTACTCGGTAGTGTGCGATCGGGCATGCAATATTGTATTTCTCGGTTTTTATCGCTAATCGGCTATCCTCTTGTCATAAGGCCTTTCTTGCTCGGATCGGCAAGTTAACGAACCTAAGACTTTTAATCAAGCTAACAAGCACTTGGAATGGCAAAAGGCAAATTTGAGAAATAGAGGCTCAGAGAAAAATAACACCGGACACTTACAGGAGAACTCTGTCAACAAATATTGTATTGGGTGTAAATGGGTATACAAGATTAAGTACAAGTCGGATGGATCACTTGAAAGGTACAAAGCCAGGTTAGTGGCAAAGGGTTATACTCGGGAGGAAAGATTAGATTACTTTGATACATTTTCTCCGATTACAAAAAGATTACTACGATCAGGCTTATCTTAGTTGTTGCGGTGGAAAAGGTTGATATCTACATCAATTAGATGTTAACAATGCATTTTTACATGGGTATTTAAATGAAGAAGTGTATATGACTCTTCCTCAAGGTTATCCTGTTTTCTAACAAAGAACCTAGTATGCAAACTTAACAAAAGTCTATATGGCCTCAAACGGGCTTCTAGACAATGGTTTCAAAAGCTAACTTCTTGCTTATTAGCTTATGGTTTCATTGATCAAAATCAGTTGTTCTTTTTCATTAAATCTTCTCTTAATTCTATGACGTTTGTTCTTTGTGTGTATGTTGATGATATCATCTTAGCGAGAAGATAATATCAAAGAGATACTGAGGATATAAAGGCTCATCCAGATGCCACTTTTACCATTAAAGATCTTGGCACTCTTAAATACATACTTGGGATTGAAGTAGCAAGATCATCAAAAGGAATTGCTATTTACGGAGGAAGTATGCCCGCGACATACTCACAGAGACAGTTTCCTTGGTTGTAAACCAAGTTCTACACCAATTGACTCAAAACAGGATCTATCAAGCAAATCGGGATCCTCATTACCCGATCCTTCTATATATATGAGATTAATTGGCGATTATTATACTTAACTATTACAAGACATGCACTTTCATATACTATTCATACCTCAGTCAATTTTTATCTTGTCCAACTATAGATCACCTGGCTCACGCATGACTCACAAAGTCCTCATATATATAAAATCATGTCCAGGAAAAGGATTGTTCTATTCTCTACATCTCCTATCCGACTTCAAACATTCACCGATCTTTGTTGGGCGGATGCTTGGATCTGAAGAAGTATCGGTGGTTATGCCATTTATCTTGGGGATTCTCTAATTTCATGGAAAGGCAAAAAAGCAACCTCTTTGTTAGTAGATCATCTGAAGGCAGAATATAGAGCTATTTGCTTTGGCAACTTGTGAAGTTCAATGGATAACTTGCTATACACGGACAACGGATCGAAGATACTCCATCTCTCGAATGCTTGCCACCATGAGCGTACAAAGCACATCCAAATCGATTGCCACTTTGTCAGAAAAGATTCTTTGAAGGACTTATTAAAATCATTCAAATCCCTTCTACTCAACAGACAATGACATTATGACAAAACCTCTACCTCCTAACCTTTTTCCATCAATGCAATCTCAAGTTGGGCATGATAGATATACATGCTCCACTTGCCTTGGGGTGTCGAGATCCTGCTTTGTCAACAATAAAAGTTAATGACACATTTACTTTAGCAATTGTGGTTTAATTAGTTAAACTATTCCTATAGCTTGATTAGAGTCTTGTTAGTCGGTTAATGATTTCATCTTGATCTTTGTGTATATATATATATATATATATATATATATATATATATGTTGTAAAACACTTCAAAAGATCAATCAATTCAATTCATCATTTCTGCTATATTGTATCTTCTTCAAGATGAAGTTCTATTCATCTTAACCTTCAATATTAACACTAACCGCACTGACGTTACGCCCATGCTTGTATGGCCTATGAAAGTCAAGACTATCAATACGCTACGCCTACATTTCTATCCCCACAGGTAATGTAATCACACGTTTTGACTTCGCACCTAAGTTCTTAATGATCTCGCGATTTGTGCTAATTTAGGTATCGGAGGGCCTCAGGCCTAACACGTGTTGTGTTCCAAGTCTTCCGAAGTAAAGTACATCGGTTCGTGTACAAGCAATCGATCTCAGGTACACCAAACCAGGGGAGATGCAATCTCTTAGAAAACCTTATCTTGTTTTGTTTCCCCCTCGTAACAGCTATAATTCTTACAAACTCACTCAAACGTATTTTTCATCTACTAAGATTTTACTATTTTAGGGAATCTATCACTTGTATAGAAATGAGACGTGCAAAAAGAAAAATTCACGAAATAGGAAAAAGCAAAAGTACCAACACAAAATTGCCTAACTATTTCCCAAAAGAATAAAATATGTCTGCATTCGTTTTCTTGAAGATTATATTTTACGGACGTCGCGTCGTGGGAAATTTGATTTGATGGGTGAGAATAAAGATTGAATTTTTAATAAGAATAATGCAAAACTCATGAGCGGATCAATTTTTTACGAATACGGTATGAAGTGGTTCTTCGTCTTGAGTTTTAGTTTTTGGTGTGTTCTGATCTCCTTTAAGGAGTGTTAAGTCTCCGGCGTTGAGTGGTTTAGTTTGGGGTGGATAGTTTTTAGTTGTGAATCGAATTAGTCTTACCAAGCTCAGTTGCTACGATTGTAATTATAATTTTATTTTTTGAGTTGTTATAATAAAATACTATCGTTCCAAAAAAAAATAAGAATAATGGACAATGTTGTATGGTTTTCATTTCAATCGACAATCAGTGAAGTGATTTGTCGTCCCATCATCAATTTTTTATTGGAACTTGTTCAAAAATGTGTGGTTATAAAAAAATTGATGAAAATTATAAGGGGGTATTTGGGATTTTTTTTTTTGTTTAACATGTTATTTTTATCTTTCTATTGAGAAATCTGATAAGATGATTATTTATAGGGATAATTACAAAAACACCCCTGAGGTTTGGGTTAATTACAAAAAAGCTCAGACATGTTTCAAAATTACAAAAAACCTCTTCAGGTTTCATTTTGTCTTAAATTTAAGGAGGGTAACTGTAATATGTTTGCAAATGTCAGGGGGTTTTTGGAAATATTTTCGAAAATCATGGAGAAAATGTAAGACGGAATCAAACTTCAAGACTTTTTTTTATAATTTTCAGAGAATTCTGAATTTTTTTGTAATTAGTCTAAACCTTAGGGGTGGTTTTGTAATTATCCCTTATTTATATATGTGACTGGTAAGTGGTGGGGCACACTAAATTGGTATTATTGGAAAACCAATAATATATAATTGGATAAGATTGATAGTAGTTGGGTTCACCTTAAAATTTTAATTTGAAAATAATAATATATGTGAATATAGTGGGTACTGCTTATGTAATATAAGATTAAATTGAGTATGTGATGGTTTGCAGTGTGGCCAACTGATATAATATAAAGTTGAAAATGATTGTATAGATGTGAAAATTGATAATATAGTCCTGAGATTGGAAAGTAAGAAGTTGAAAATTTGATATTTCTAATGAGATTAAATAGAACAAACGTAATTCATATATCTCAAATAGTAAAACATGGAAAAGAAATTAATGAGATGAAAACCATATTTCGCACAGTTAATTTTGCTTGGAGATGAAGTAATATAGTATTTATTTAAAAATTAGATTTATTTTAGATTTTTCACTTGTTAATTCAATAGAAAAATAATAGCCTGCCAAGTGCCAAGTGTAAAAAAACCTAGGAAAAGCATATCTTCACAGGCAGGATGGGTGCAAAGTGCTAACTAACACAGTACCTAGAGATAATTTAATATATAGTAGAAAATCTCCTTGGAGCTTTGGAATTTAGCTGTAAGAAGAATATTAAAAATCTTTTTAAATTATGATGATTTGTTATTTAAGATATAAGCGGGATACACCACAAATTTAACTTTAAATATAAACAAATATAAGCGAGATAAACCACACGAGCTTGTAGCTCGGATGGTATTAATTATTATTAATTCTTTTTGCTTGAGTGTTGATTAGAGTTTGAACAACGATGTACTTGTTTAGAAACGCTTTTAAATGGACTTTTGGATCTAAAAATCTATTTTCATAATAATAGATTTTTGGTAGTTAATTTAAAATGGACTTTTGGATAGTTATAATCGAGGCTTTTGGAGAAATGACTTATTAATGGTTCATTTTAGTTTCTAAATTGACTTTTGTATAAGTGTTCCCAAACAAGCATCGAGTCTTTCAGTTTCTTTGAGATTTATTCACTCCCTTCCCTCCAACCACTCTTCCCAACTTATTAAAAAAATTAAGAAAGATACAAATTACTAATATTTTTAATTGTTTTTCTTTCTTGTTACAACAAATGATATTTTTGAAAGCTTATTTTATTGAAAATAGTATAAAATGAGATTAAATTCAATATTTTACTCTTCTGAAAGTTCAAAATCATAGTTAACCTAGGATGCACGGACACTTCCACGAGAATCTTTGTGCACAAATCAGGATCGTATCGATCACGATACTTTATCCGATACTTCGTGGATCCATTGATATATCTACGCATGGAAATAGATAGAATTAATTCTATTGCTCATTTTTTTCAGCATTTTTTTGTGTGTCTATGTGAGTTCTCACATTTCAGATTTGAGTACTTACGAATTTTTTTGTATTTTTATGCTTGAAACATTGTTTTTTAATTATACTTAGTATATCTGTATTTTCAATAATATAAAAATATATAATTTTAGGCAAAAACTTGCGTGAGACGGTCTCACGGATGTAGATCCATGAGACGGAGCCCTTACACAAAGTTTTAAAAGTTTTTTTATTTAGATTTTATTTTTCTTAGGGTTTATATTTGATTTTTTAGGGTTTATTTTGTTTCTTGGGTTTATTTTTAATTGATTTGGGTTTTAGGATTTTTAGTTTTTTTAGGGTTTATTTTTTTTATTTTTAGGTTTATTTTTGTTTTTCGGGTTTATTCTTCATGGTTCATGTTTTTAGGGTTTATTTTTGTTTTTTTATGGTTCATTATTATTTTTAAATTTATTTTCATGGTTCATGTTCTCAAGACGGAGCCCTTAGGAGATTTGTCTCACGGATTTAGATCTGTGAGACCGTCTCACAAGAGACTTGCTCATAATTTTATATGTATATATATACCGTACCCATATTATTTAAAATTTTAAAATACCGTATTCTTGTACTGTGTAATCGTATCATTCGTGTCCCGTATTCGTATCAGTGTTTCATAGTAGTTAACATTTCTTCAAGAAAAATCATAATTAACATCAACATTTATTTACAAAAATAGTTATATGCATGTAACTTTCGAAATCACAATTAAATATAATATAAACGAATAACTGCCGAACACTTTACAAACAAGTGATTTTCAACACACACACACACAAAAAAAAAATGTTCCCACTGTTAACAAAACCTTCTTCATTAACACCAATGATTGCATTCTTTCTTTTGTTATCTCATGTAACATTCTAAAAGCGTTAGTCAGATTATTTGTTGTGGCCTAGTGCCTATGTGCAGGGCGTAGCCCGGATTTTTCGAGTTCCTACCCCAAATTTTTTCCCCTCATTTTACTATTTCAATTATTTTTTCTCTTTAAAAAACACATATAAATTTTTTTTAATGAAAAACGGAGGAAAAAAAAATTTGGGGTGTCTTGGGAGCCCCCAGCCCCCTATCTACGCCTCTGCCTATGTGGGATTTTATGCGAGGTTAGACGGAATCTAATCGAAAGAATATAGCGGACAAAAGATCGGTCTGAGTTTAGGCGGAGATTACTCAGGACTAGGGCCTCTAGGTAGAGATTTTTAGAACAATACTCATATGTCAGTTAGTCAATACACCTAAATCGACATTCAATTTTTTCTATATCATACTTTTTATTTATTTTTTTTCTATATTGTACTTCCTGAACCAAAACAAAATATTTGAGTGTGAGGGAAAAAAAACAACCCTCAAGTTATTTCAATTAGTACACCAAATTTCTGAAAATGTAAATGAGTTTTGACCAAAAAAAAGACCGTCAATGTACCCCCTTTTGAGAGTTCTCCATTGCTAAGAAAAAACCTCAAGTCCCACTAAAAAAAATTCATTAAATTATTGAAAAATATTAATAAATGCATTTAATAATTTTTCCATCATCATATAACCAACTAAAACACATAAAATATTAAAATAATATGTCACTATAAAATTAAATGGGTTAAATAGGTTAATCGTGTAGACTGCGGGTCGACCTAACTTTTTTGGCCTATTTATTTATTTTCCGTGTTAATCATGTTCGACGATTTTTACCCGAACCTGCTAAGGGTTGTACATGTATCTGCTAAATTCATGTTAGGTTCGTGTCGTGTCACAAATTGACGCCCCTAGCTTATCTCATATGCAACATTCTAAAAAGCACCAGACACGCGATAGATCGGGACCTAGCGCCTAGATGGGGACCTGTGCGAGGTTAAACATGGCCTAATTGAAAGAATATATTGGCGGATAAGGAGAACCTAACGCCTATGACGGAAACTACTGGGGTCTAGGCTATCAGTGCTCATATGTCGTTACTCAATATACCTAAATCAACATTCAATTTTTTCTATATCATACTTTTGAGATATTTAGTTTTTCTATATTGTACTTCCTGAGCCCAAACAAAATATTTGAGGGTGAGAAAAAAAAAACCTCAAGTTATTTCATTTATTACACCAAAAATCTAAAAATGTAATTTGGTTTTGACCAAAAAAAGGACCATCACTTTAGAGAGTTCTCCAATCTCCATTGGTAAGAAAAAACCTAAATTGAACTATAATTACTGCTAAAAGACAAAACCTCAAGTCCCACTAAAAAAATTTCCCTATTAAAGAGTTTATCCTTGAGGGGTTGCAATTCTGTGCAACCGGGTCAGTGTGAGTTCAACTCCCGACGGTGCTGCGGAGTTTTGGGGTTGGGTTTTTTCCTCCCAGAGAGATTAGGGACCATCCCAGGAAGGACGGATGTCTCGTAGTCAGAAGGAAGTGTGGGGTCTGTCTTTTTGTAGTGTGGAGAATCTATGGGTTGACAAAAAAAAAAAAAAAAAAAAAAGTAATGGCTTCTGTCTTTTTCTCCACCAAGAAGGGTCCCACCAGTCCTTTAACATTATATTGTATGACAACAAAAGACACATGATAATTTATGTTTCTTTCACTGTCAATAATGTCCCAATATTTAATTCCATATTGGCTTTGTCCCACTGTTAGAGGATTAAATGCAAACTTACAAACTTGTCAATCCTTGATCATATGGGTGGGAATCTATTCATATATTTGATCTCTCTGTCTAACCACTTTTTTTTGTTAACCGAACTTTTTTCGTATTCTCACATTCTTAGTATTCGGAAATAGCGGTATCGGGAAGCTCGCCATATAAAACCACAAAAAAATCTGCTGATATTTGTGGTCTCTAATATCCTCAATTGTGCATGCACACTCTCTAACTATTTATCATTATCATTCATTTGGTTGGTATGGTTATTATGTAGGTTGTATGTGTAAATTACAAAAAAAAAAAAAGAAAAACTATGAGTTTGGGATAATTACAGAAAAAATTCAGAGAAATTTGAAAATTACAAGAATCACCCTAAGGTATGCTTCCGTCTTACATTTTTACACTAATCGTTAGTTGAAATGACGAATCTTGTCGTGTTGACCCGCGGGTCGACCTAACCTGGCCTATTTATTTTCTGTGTTAATCGTGTTCGACTTGATTTTTACCCGAACCTGCTAAGGGTTGTACATGTATCTGCTAAATTCGTGTTAGGTTCGTGTCGTGTCACAAATTGACGCCCCTAGCTCATCTCATATGCAACATTCTAAAAAGTGCCAACCATACGATAGATTCGGACCTAGCTCTAGACGGGGACTGTGCGAGGTTAAAAAGGCTAATCGAAAGAATAATATTGGCGGATAAGGAGCAGGGTCTAGGCTATCAGTGCTCATATGTCGTTACTTAAATCAACATTCAAATATCATACTTTTGAGATATTTACTAAACTGAGCCCAAACAAAATATTTGAGTGTGGTCTCAGGCTATCAGTGCTCATATGTCGTTACTCAATATACCTAAATCAACATTCAATTTTTTCTATATCATACTTTTGAGATATTTAGTTTTTCTATATTGTACTTCCTGAGCCCAAACAAAATATTTGAGTGTGAGAAAAAAACAACCTCAAATTATTTCAATTAGTACACCAAATTTCTAAAAATGTAATTTGGTTTTCACCAAAAAAAGGACCATCACTTTAGAGAGTTCTCCAATCTCCATTGCTAAGAAAAAACCTAAATTGAACTATAATTACTACTAAAAGACAAAATCTCAAGTCCCACAAAAAAAAATTCCCCATTAAAGAGCTTAACCTTTAGGACAGAAAATGAGATGCCTCATACATTTTCTGCTAAAAACCACAAAATTCAGTAATGGCTTCTGTCTTTTTCTCCACCCAAGAAGGTCCCACCAGTCCTTTAACATTATATTGTATGACAACAAAAGACACATGATAAATTTATGTTTCTTTCACTGTCAATAATGTCCCAATATTTAATTCCATATTGGCTTTGTCCCACTATTAGAGGATTAAATGCAAACTTACAAACTTGTCAATCCTTTCATCATTGTGTGGGAATCTATTCATATATTTGATCCCTCTCTCTAACCATTTTTTTTTTTTTTGTTAAGAAACTTTTATGTTCTCACATGGTAGTCTTCGGGAAAAATTTGCGAGATTTCGAAAGCGTGCCGTGTAAATCGCGAAAAATCTTGCGATAACTCTGAGATCCCTAATATTCTCAACTACCGCGCACACTCTCTAACCATATTTATCATTATCATTCATTTGGCTGGTATGGTTATTATGTAGGTTGTATGTGTAAATTACCAAAAATAAAAAATAAAAAAATCTATGGATTTGGGATAATTACAGAAAGAAATCAGAAAATTTTGAAAATTACAAGAATCATCCTAAGGTTTGCTTCCGTCTTACATTTTTACACCAACTGTTAGTTGAAATGACGAATCTTGTTGATGTCGTCAAATACAACTTATCTAATTATTACAAATAATCAGACAAAAAGTTACTGTTGTTCTAATCACTGGCAGAGGTGGGGGGGCCAACCTGGGCCCTGCCCTCCCCCCAATTTTTTTACTATGTAATTTTTTTCTTAAAAAAAATAGTTAATTTATATGGTTTTCCTTTTGGTTTTTTATCTGGCCCATCGCAATGTGGTGTATCGGCCACCCCGAAAAGTTTCCTGACTACGTCATTAGTCGTAATATTTAGAAAAGTTGAGGGATATATGACGTCAGTAATCTTCGTCAGGTCATCTAATGGTTGATGCGAAATGTAATATAAAAATCAAACTTAAAGATGGTTTTTGTAATTTTAAAACTTTTTTGGGTTCTTTTGTAATTACCCGATTCTCAATTCTCTCTCTCTCTTTTTTTTTTCCAATCACCCAATATCTATTTCAAGATTGGTGCTGAACCGCTGATGTTATCTAATTATAGAAGGTTGAGTGAGAGAAAAGAAATTACTGAAAAGCAAAAGAATTTGATTTTATGTATGTCTACAGGATAAGTTGAAATAGCAACAAAAGTAAAAAACTGTGTTCTTTTTAATCTTCTGCTGTGCAAACAGAATTCCCCTGCCTCTTTCCAAAAAGGGTTTATTTTTCTGTCCATATTCTTGGAGGTAATTTAGGAAAATAATTTTAACTATATATTCAGAACTTGAAAAATTACAGTAATAAAAATATATTACTACCTTAAAATAACTCAATAAACAGAAGTACTATTACCATGTAATGTCTTAATAAACACACAAACCGACAAAAGTGGTGCAAGTTTCCACCTTTCCTAAGATTTTTCAAAGATTTTTTTAGAGATAATTGCAAAAACACACTTGAACTTTGGGCTAATTAAAAAAAAAAAACAGAGATATTTCTAAATTGCAAAAAAATCCTTAAGATTTGATTTTGTTTATATTTTTATTTTACCCGTTCATGAAAAAAAAAAAACATTTCAAATACACTCGATATTTATAAAAATATTATATTCACCCCCTTAATTTTAAGGCATATTCAAATCTGAGGGAATTTGTTGTAATTTTAAAACATTTCTGGTTTTTTTTTGTAGTGCCCGAACCTCAAGGGTGTTTTTTGTAGTTATCCTTTTTTATAATGAGGTTCCATTCGTATATGTAGTCATTGGGAAAACATTAAGAACTCCTTAGAAATTGTCCCATGCGATAAGCGCGAGAAATGCATGACTCTCACGTTCCTAATTTCCTTAAGTACCGCGCAAAATAGGAACTGCCCATGTAAACCGCGAGAAATGGAGAAATACACAATGACTCACATGTCCCTAATATGTGTAAGGAGTCGTTCCCCAAGTGATTGTTCCATACTAGATTCACCTCTATCCAGCCACAGTTCCCACCAAATTCTAGTTTAAAACCCTCAATATTAATTGTTGCTCACCATCGTGTCCCAAAGAATCAAATCTTAATCTCTCCAAAGAGAGCCACTAGATTCTTCTTAGTTCCCCACTTCATCGTCTCCCCCATCATGACAAGAAAGACTTTGGTACAGGGGCATGCAACAGTGAAGATATAGAGATAGAGATAGAGAGAGACAGATTTTGCAAAAGTGAAAAGTTGAAAGATTTTAAAAATTGAGCCAAAATTCCCATTGTCCAGCAAGTGGGCTTTCTTTCTTGTCCGTGAAAACACAAGTTTCTTCCCTTGTGCCCATCACTTTTCTCTTTTTTCCCACATCAAGTATAATTATGCTCCACCATTGATTCTATTTATGCTCCTTCTTTATTTTATTTTATTTTTTTAATTTTTTGTACTTTTAACTTTGGTGCACATTACTTCTTCCTTTCTTTCTTTTTTTTTTTTTTTTTTTTGTTCTCTCAAAAGGTGTTGTGTACCCTGTTTGTAAGGTATCATCTTTTAGATTTGGTATGGCCCATAACTTCTAAATTATATTATTCTTGACCCATAACTTGATTTTGTATGTTTTGCTGAGTTTTATTGGTTTTTTCTATAATACTTTTTTAGCAGCAATGAATTTGTGGATTTTGGTGATGGGGTTGGTTTTATCTCTTGTGTTTATTGGGGGTTTTCAGCAAGAAGTCCAAATGTTGTGAATATTGGGGCCATTTTTTCATTTGGCACAATTAGTGGGAGAGTTGCAAAAATTGCTATGAATGCTGCAGTTGAAGATGTGAATTCTGATCCTAGTGTTCTTGGTGGTAGGAAATTAGTTCTCTCCACACATGATTCAAATTATAGTGGCTTTCTTGGCATCATTGGAGGTATGTATGTGTATCGATTTTTATTTCGAAAACATGTCGATTTTTTGCCTTATTGTTTCGATTCGTGTTGTATTCGAGTTAGTTCATGTCACAATGATGAAGAGATCTTTAAGGATTATGCATAGGATGTATTAGTGAGTGTTTGCAGAAACTTATGCTTTTAGAGGAAGTGATTTATGGTTCAGAATAGTAGTTGATAATCATAGTTGATAATCAAATGCTGATAGTATTTGCAAATAGAAGCTAAACGCAAAATTACAAGGCAGTCGCAAAAAGGTCCTTCAAAATTTTCAAATGACAAAATATTCATGTAACTATGTATGGTTTGCAAAATAGTCCTACAAAATACATGGTTTGCAAAATAGTCCTATAATTGGTAATTGAATATCAATTTTGGTTCTAATTTCACGGAGTTACATGTGCCGCTCACGTGATCGAAGTCCAGTGAAATTTCAAATTTGCCACTGAAATTAGGGCTAAAATTGAGACTCAAGTATAAGTTACAGAACTATTTTGCAAACTGTGCAATTTGGGGGACTATTTTGTAATATCGTACATACTTACAAGACTATTTTGCAATTCGAGCATTTTATATGACCTTTTCACAACCATTTTTTAGTTACAGGAGTAATTTTGCAATTTTTCCCTAAATGTTATATATGTTAAGAGAGAATGTTTGGTGAATAATTTGTAAAAAAATACCTTATTTGTGTTTAAAATATAAAATTATGGGAAATCCAAATTTAGATTCTACTTAAATTATGCAGAATCGGAAGTAGAAGTTGTCATTTGAAAACACGAAAAACCATTGTTTTGTTCAACCAAAAGCTGAATTTGTTTCTTATTTTTAAGTGTCCTCAAACACTCCCTTAATGAAATTATGTTACACAGGATTGCAGTTCATGGAGACTGATACAGTAGCAATTATAGGACCACAAGACTCTGGAATGGCTCATATTCTATCACACCTTGCAAATGAACTCCATGTCCCAATGTTATCATTTACAGCATTAGATCCTAGCCTTTCGTCTCTTCAATACCCGTACTTCGTCCAAACGGCACCCAACGATCTTTTCCAGGTGACCGCCATAGCCGATATGATAAGTTACTTTAGTTACAAAGAGGTTGTAGCTATTTACTCCGACGATGAGCAGCACCGAGGCACTATGATAGCCCTGGGGGATAAACTTGCCGAGAGACGTTGTAGAATCTCTTACAAAGCGGTGCTGTCTCCCGCGGGCTTAGCGAACCGTAGCGAAATCACGAATGAGTTGGTTAAGGTTTCGATGATGGAGTCCCGTGTAATAATAGTACATACCTACGCCGTGATTGGACGTAAGGTTTTCGATTTGGCGCGTGAACTTAAAATGACGGGGCGAGGGTACGTTTGGATCGCCACTTCTTGGTTGTCTACTGTAATGGAATCCACACCTCTTTTCGGGGAAGATGCTAAATCGATTCAGGGAGTTATTACGTTCCGGCCCCACACGCCGGATTCTAAGAGAAAAACGGCGTTCTTGTCTCGATGGGACAGAATAAGCAACGGTTCGATTGGTCTGAACGCGTATGGCCTATATGCTTACGATACCGTCTGGACGATTGCTAATGCTGTCAAAGTGTTTCTTGATCGTGGCGGTAATATTTCGTTTACGAATAAACCGAACTTGGACGGTTTAGGCCACGGGAAACTAAATCTTGGTGCCTTAAGCATGTTTGATGGGGGAAGTCAACTGCTTGACAACATTTTACGGACGAATATGACAGGTTTAACCGGTAAGGTCGCGTTTGGTCCAGATAAATTCGTTTTTTAGCCCTGCTTTCGATATCCTTAATATAGTTCGAAGGGTTACACGCGAATAGGGTACTGGTCTAATTACTCCGGCCTTTCTGTTGTACCTCCGGAGATTCTTTACACCAGACAACCTAATCGTTCGGGTTCTAGCCAATTATTGGACCGTGTTGTCTGGCCAGGTCAAACGACGGTCAAGCCGAGGGGTTGGGTTTTTCCGCATAACGGGAGACAGTTAAGGATTGGAGTTCCAGACAGGGTCAGTTTCAAAGCTTTCGTCTCGAAGGATGAAACTACGAATGAGATCCATGGATACTGCATCGACATATTCCTTGCTGCCATAAACTTACTTCCTTATGCAGTGCCTCATAAGTTTGTCTTGTTCGGAGATGGACACAAGAATCCTAGTTATTCGGAGCTTGTAAGAATGATCACATCCAATGTAAGTATAGGCGTCGGCATTATTTATTGGGTTAATTACAAAAACTACCCCTGATGTTTAGTCTAATTACACAAAAACACGGTTATCTCTCGAAATTACAAATACCGCACTGACATTTGTTTCTTATTTACAAATTACAAACAACACTTTAAGGGGGTATTTGTAATTTTGAAAGATAATGGAGTTTTTGGTAATTTAGACTAAAGGGAACATTATTTTTTTGGTCATGTAACTTTGACTACTTGGAGATTTAGTTCTCTAATTAGTGACCTTTAAATTGTGGTCCAATATCTTTTAAAATTTTAGATATTTAGTCTAATTTTGAAATTTTATCGGAAATTGCTGACTATGACCGGTGAGGTACAAACGTATCAAAATTTTGGGAAAATTGCCACCTATGCATCGAAATCTCCAAATTTTACATGTCTATAATTTTTGCACCAAATCACTGAAATTCCTACAATTCTTAGACGCATCAGCAGCCCACTGCCCCTAGTCAGTAAGTAATTCCAGTAAAATTACACAGTTTCGTCAAAATCTGACTAAATGTTTGAATTGTTTTAAAGTATTGGTTATTGGTGATTATTTAGAGGACTAAATCTCCCAATAGTCCAAGTTACAGGACCAAAATGACTATTTTCCCTACATTAAACATCAGAGCTAGTTTTTGCAACCATCCCTTATCTATAAGTATTGAGTTTACAAAAGGGAATTTGAATTTATGATACAACTGGATTTTTGTAGGTCTTTGATGCAGTTGTTGGTGATGTTGCAATTGTAACCGACCGTACGAAGATTGTGGACTTTACTCAGCCGTATATAGAGTCAGGGCTGGTTGTTGTGGCGCCAGCCAGGAAGTTGAACTCGAGCGCGTGGACTTTTTTGCGGCCGTTCACTCCATTAATGTGGGCGGTCACGGGTGCGCTTTTTCTCATCGTTGGAGTGGTAATTTGGATCCTCGAACACAGAATAAACGACGAATTTCGTGGTCCGCCAAAGAAACAGCTCATCACAATTTTATGGTAAGTTTGTTCTTTTGGATCGTGTTTTTTTTTTTTTTCTAGTTTTATTGATTTTCAATTCTACTTGCCACTAAAAGAGTATCTACAAAACTTTGTTGTGCATCAAACTCTCAGCCTTCTTATTTTCTTCACCTTGCAGGTTTGGCTTCTCAACCATGTTTTTTGCACACAGTAAGTATATATCCACCATTTAAGCTTATTGAACTTGGCAGTAGCGTTAAGAGAGTGTTGCAAAAACTTCTGCTTTTAGAGAAAGTGATTTATAGTAGCAGAAGCGAAAAGTAGTTGAGAATAAGGTGGTAGTGTTAGCAAATAGTGTTTGTTGAATAAGTTGTAAAAGTGCTTTTATTATATGCAAAAATCAAATCAGAAGCAGAAATCCATCCCCTGCTTTTAGATTATGGTTAATTACAAAAATACCCCTGTGGTTTGGGCTAATTACAAAAGAACCCAACGATGTTTCAATATTATAAAAAAATCCTCAAGTTTGATTTTGTCTTAAATTTAAGGGTGTAATTGTAATATTTTTATAAATGATAGAGGTTTTTAAAAATATTTTTCGCTTATAAAGGGGAAAATGTAAGAAATAATCAAACCTCAAGGCGGTGGTTGCAGTTTTCAAAAAGCTATTAGTTTTTTGGTAATTAGCCGGAACCTCAGGTTTTTTTGTAATTATCCCTTTAGATTATGATTAAATTATGCAGAATCGGAATTAGAAGTTGACATTTGAAAACATTAAAAGCTATTTTTTTCTATACAAAAGCGCACAATCACTTTTTTTTTTAAGTGTTTGCAAACACTCCTTTAAGATTCATTTTACTGATTTGCAACCATTGATAATATTGCAGGAGAAAATACCACGAGCACTCTCGGTCGTATGGTTCTAATCATCTGGCTTTTCGTGGTTCTAATAATTACCTCAAGCTACACCATGAGCTTGACTTCAATCCTCACCGTTCAACAGATTAGCCCCATCCATTAGAGGGATCGATTCTTTGATCACGAGCAATGACCGTATTGGATTCCAAGTTGGTTCGTTTGCTGAAAATTATTTAAGCAATGAACTCAATATCGCGAAATCTAGACTTGTTCCTCTTGGCTCGCCAGAAGAATACGCAGATGCACTCGAGAGAGGAAGAGTTGCTGCGGTTGTGGATGAGCGTCCGTACGTGGATTTATTTCTGTCGAACTATTGCATGTTCCAAGTTGTCGGGCGGGAGTTCACGAAAAGCGGGTGGGGATTTGTGAGTATCTCTAAACTCAATATGACAACAGAATTATTACTAGGGATAATTACAAAAACACCCACAAAAAAAAAAAACCAGAGTTCTTTGAAAATTACAAAAAAACTCCTTAAGGTTTGATTTTGTCTTATATTTTTCCCTTCATAAGCAAAAAGCATTTCAAAAACGCCCCCAACATTTATAAATATATTGCAGTTACCCCCTTAAATTTAAGACAAAATCAAGACTTTTTTGTAATTTTGAAACATCTTTAGGTTTTTGTGTAATTAGCGGGGTTTTTGTTATTATCCCATATTATTATGCTAAAGTGAACTTTGCCATATCTAACATTCATAATCTGTCATGAGAAAATAACTCATTTTGATCTGGCTTCTTGGGAATTATGGGATTGATCTTTACTAGTAAAAGTTTCTCTGTCTTAGGAATTTTGCATAGTTGTTTGGGATAATTACAAAAACTACCCCTATGGTTTGGAGTAATTACAGAAAAACCAGAGAAGTTTTAAAATTACAAAATCGCTCTGAGGTTTGATTTTGTCTTAAATGTACGGATTAACTATAATATTTTTACAAATGTAAAAGGGGTGTTTGAAATGTTTTTGCTTATGAAGGGGCAAAATGTAATAAATAATCAAACCTTAACGGGATTGTTTGTAACTCTCAAAAACCTATGGGTTCTTTTGTTATTAGCTCAAACCTCGGTGGTAGTTTTTGTAATTATCCCTAGTTGTTTTAATGATTTTTTCATAAGAATGGATAATTACAAAAACTACCCTGAGGTTAAGTTTAAATTACAAATACCTCTGAGGTTAAGTTTAAATTACAAATAGGGTACAATTAGTTATTGCACCCTGAGATACTACAAATACCCCCATAAGTTTTGTATTTACAAATTAACCCTTCAAATCTCAACATGGTGCAATTCGTAAAATAGAAACATATGTCGATCTTGTACATAAGTTAACATGTGCTCTTCCTTGATAGGCACTTCCAAGAGACTCCCCTCGCCACGGACATGTCGGCCGCCATTATAGCGTTATCGGAAAACGGCGAACTTCAAAAGATACATAACAAGTGGCTCAACACAAGAGCTTGTGGCCAACCAAGCTCTGAAGATTCTGATCAGCTTCAGTTGAAGAGCTTTTGGGGCCTTTTCCTATTATGCGGGATCGCGTGCTTTTTCGCGCTCCTCATCTATTTCTCCTTGATGGTACGCAAATTCAAGCGATATTTTCCTTATATATCGGAACCATCTCGCCAAGCAGTTCAAAATCCATACGAATCAAGAGATTTTTGTCGTTCGTTGATGAGAAAGAAGAGGAGTCGAAGAATAAGTTGAAACGGAAACGACTGGAAATGCTGTCGAGGGGTAGTGGAGAAGATCATCAATCGCCAAACGGAAGTCGAAGGACTAATTCAGGTACTACTGATCAGGACAGGCACAATGGCAACATATATTTCTGCTAAAACGAGATTATTCGGATAATTACAAATACTACCTCTGAAGTTTAGCGTAGTCACCAAAAAAAAAGAAAGAAAATAGTTATCTTTCAAAATTATAAATACTGTGCTAAGGTGTTACAAACTCCCTATTGAGGTTTCTATTTAGTGATGATTATTAAAAAAATCCGAGGTTCGGGCTAATTACACAAAAAACCCAGAGGTTTTGGAAATTGCAAAAATAAAAAAAAAACCTTGAGGTTTGATTTTGTCTTACAGTTTCCCTCTTTTGAAGAAAATATTTCAAAACCCTTCTGATAATTCTAGAAATATTACAATTACCCACTTAAATTTAAGATATACTCAAATGGTCAAACCTGATGGAGCTTTTTGTAAATTTGAGACATCGCTTGGTTTTGTTGTAATTAGCCAAAACCTCAAGGGTCTTTTGTAACTACTACTCTTATTTATCTAACAAATAACCCTTGTTGGGGTGCAATTCGGAAAAAAAGAAACAAATGCTGAGGGGGTATTTGTAATTTTGAAAGATAATTAAATTTTTTTGTAATTAGGCTGAACTTTAGAGGTAGTTTTCGTAATTATCACTTACTTATCATGTGTTGATCGAGCATTTTTTTCTTTTTCTCCAGAAGGAACTACAAGCTGGTGATAGGAAATTAAAATCGTTGGCGTCTATAACACAAAAGTGGAAGAATTAGAAGTAAATGAAATAAAATCAAGAGGTACATATAGTGTAACATAACATATATGTTAGTGTTCTAACATTGATACAAATATATAGTATTATGCAGTATTATGCAACACAAATTTCTGAATACTAATCATACATGTGATGTTACTAGACCAGCTATTCTATTTCATCGTAGGACTCTGAAATAGTGTTGATCATTTAACTGGCTTCACTTGTTTTCCTTCCTATTATTTTGTTTGTTTCAAGTAAGACAAATTCATGATATATATAATATAAAAGTCGGGTTTCTTATCAGACTTCCAAAGTGATAACGTATCCCACCCCCGAGGTGGGACCCAGAATCCATCTCATTTTCTTGCATTCCGAATTAGCGTGAATACCCTTAAGTTACACTAGAATTTAAAACTCCATTCCGAATAAAGTGAACAAAAGTAATATACCATCAGAATTGCTAGTCTCAAACAAAGTAAATTAAATAGAGGTAATTTAACGTATTGTTGTGTAATTAATACTCTCAAATAAAAAACAAGCTTATAATTTGGAACGGACGAAATTAAAAAGTTGCCCTATCTTTTTTTTTTATTAATAACTCAGCTTTCAGACTTACGTGTGACTATAACTGAGGACAACAGCTTCGGCCCCTCATCGTTGTCGCCAAGGTAAGTTGCGGGATGTGCACGCACTGACCAGTGTTATGGTAGGTATGCTAACGTACAACCAGATCTTCCAAGGTAAAGAGAACAATTATGTTCGACCCCCAAATCTAATAATAATTGATCTCTCTCTCCAGAATCGCACCCACATGAATGTTATTCGGTATGAGTTCCCACCAAATCTTCACCAACTCACATATGTTCCGGGGAGCAATTTAATGGAGTGGGGTTTTGAACCCAGGGGAGGTTAAAATGAGACCACATATTATAGTGAGACAGTGTGGACTCATCTCAACCCTCCATTATCTACATCAATGGCTAAGATAAATAGGGGTTAAAATTACATTAAATATTTAATTAATGCAAATAAGGGTATAATTGTCAAATTAACCAAGTGGGGGACCATCCAAATATGAAATCAGTTATTAGGAGAGAGAAAATCACGTGGGGAGAGAGAAAATCCCGAGAAAATCGCGATGGAGAGAGAAAATCGCGCATGTGCTCTTCCATGCAATTATCTTTGTACACTTATCATATATTTCTTTGTATACTTAACATTATTTTCTTGTATGATTAGCATATTTTCTTTGCATATTAAAATGGTCAAACAAAAATATGTGGGGGCCAGTGAATCGAGAATCGATTATATATATATATATATATATATATATATATATATATAGAGAGAGAGAGAGAGAGAGAGAATCACGCTCATTAACATGTGGGGACCGTGGATTAAGTAAATCAATTATAGAGAGAGAGAAAATCACGCTCATTATTGTGTTGTATATTTAGCATATATTTGATGTACATTTAACACTATTTTGATGTATGTTTAACATTATTTTACAGCATATTACAATGGTCAAACAAAAATATAAGTATACAACAAAGTACATATAAATATACAACAAAACACATATAAGTATCACAGTCAAAAAAATATAATTACACAACAACATAAATACATACATCAAAAATTAACTACTTGTACAACAAAACACATATAAGTATACATCGAAAAACATCTAAGTATACATCGAAGAAGAATTCTATGTATACAGTGAACTATGTCTAACTGTACAATAAAATCAGACTATCTATACAGTAATATATGTCTAACTATCAGACTATATATATATATATATATATATATATATATATATATTTATACTTCAGAATGCTTCACATTTGTCCTTGCAATGAAAATGTCCCAAATAACAGACCACCATTCAAAGAGAAATCCTCCAGGGGCATCAATAGCTACAGGATCTGTAGCAACTTTTCCTTTGGTCAAGAAAGCTTTTGCTGAATCATGCAAATTTCTTTTCAACAAATAATCGTGAATGTGGACATCAAGCATCTTATCTGCTTCCCAATTACTCTGAGCCATGATTGTTCCACGAAATGACTCGACCAACTCCATTAGATGCTTTTCTTACAGAATCGTAGAGATCAAACCCTGCATTGAGATGCATGCACGAAACTCGACTAAGAACCCTAATTCGAAACGTGTTCTCAGTTCACTTCTGGAAGTCGCAAATTCCTCGAGTCTTATCAAACTATGCCGTTAAATCACCAAAAATGAAAATTGAAGGTCGAGTTCTCATCAAATCCCTCGCAAGCGATCTTGATCTTGAAATCATTTAAACTTATCCTTTATACAATTACAATCTTACCCTTTACTGATTTAAAATAAATTGAAAATGATTATTAAATTGGATAAATCCCAACCATCTAAAATTACAGATTTGTGGTCAGGATTAGTCCACACTGTTTCACTCTAATTATCTGGTCTCATTTGATCCAATCCCTTTGAACCCATGTCTTAGTAGTGGGACGGAGGGAGTACGTATTTTTTTGTGCAATTAATGATGAAAGGCCAGGACTATGCACGGGGAGTCTTGGTCAATGGTTAGTATTTATGTGGGCAGTTTTGCATTAATTATCAACTCTAACTATATCATGACTCACATAATTAATGACACTCAAAAACCTATGCATGTCCATCATTTGCATAGCATGAGCATGATTTGTTTTTGTTTTATTCATCATTAGCATAGCATGTCCATCATTGCATCATTTGCATAATTAATGTTTAGTACACACATGAGGTCTCATACCGTCTCATGAATACGGATGCTAAACACATGCAAAAATATAAAAAAAAATTCATAGGACCATGTTTGAGTCGGAATTTTATTTAAATATTAGTTCCGCATATATCATGAAACCGTTTCACACAAGTTTTTGTGTAGTGCATATATTAGATTTATCCTGTATAATACACATTATACTTACTAAGTATGATACTTGAAGAATAATATTCTTTATTTTTATAAATGTTTATCGTAAATTATTTGGAAGATTTACAGGAACTAACGAAATATCATGTAAAAATATTGTTTATTCATGTTAATATATACTAATTATTTCTTAAACAAATTTCTTTATGTTATATAAAAAAGTAAAACTAAATATATATAAAATATTTTTTGTATAGCTTAAAGATAAGTACAAATATAATTTATTTAAAAATAACAAAATAAACAGTATTTTTCTCACAATATTTCCTTTATATTCAGTATTTTATGTTCACATGCATCATTAATTAGGAGCAACATTACATATATACCATCATCACGGAAAAAGAAGAAAGTGGATTGGGGCAATTAGGAGCAACATTACATATATACCCTCATTTTGACAAGAACTTATTGTATTTAATTAACTAACTCCAGATAAATATAATATCTTGAAGGTAGTTAGAATTTAAAATTATGCAAAAGAATAATTTTTTGTTGTTGAAATATGGTCGGAAAATAGTTGCCATGTGTATTTAAATAAAACAATCTCAATCTAAGTCTCAAAATACCAAAAATTACAAAAAAAAAAAAAAAAATTGACATAAAAATAGCATGTATCGTATAACAAAGTAATCGATAGAACATTCAATGCAACAACTAGAAAAAGAAAAGAAAAGAAAAGGAATAAACACAAATTTGGAAAGAAAAAAAATAGTAACACGTAGTGTGGAAATAATGAATAATGATATGCATTTTTAAGTTATGCCAACATATATATTAGATCTTGATTCACTTTTTTTTTAATAAGTTGAAAGTACTTGTTGGAGGAGATGGATAAATTAAAAGAAGCGAAAGATACTGATGTTGAACCCTTATCAACATCCTTATAAAGGGTGAGCAGTGCACCACTTAATTTCTGCTAGTGGTAAAATTCACTTAATTCCATCCCGTGAAACTCAAATTTAATTCTATATCATTAGGGAGAATTTGATAAATAATTAAGATTTCCAAGAAAACATGATCAAGAAAACCAAATAATTATTTTGCCTGTCCAAATTTAGTATGTAGTTTAGATGAAATCTAGTGTAATATCGGCAAAGGATCTGAGCTTGATGAGAGCCATACACCCCGACATTGGATCTTATATTTTAAGTGGGTTTCATCATATGCTAACATCAATATTACTTGTCGATATAATGTCATTAATATTCACTTTAATTAAAGTAATTAAAGTAAGTGTTTTGTGTAAAATATTTTGATGATTCATTACCGGAGATTAGTGACAGGTGTGGACATGTGATTTGTCTGGTGCTATTGCGATTTTTGATTCTCTTTGGATCCATATAGGTTTAAATTTTGGATTTGTATAGGTATATGTGATTTTGCAGATCTTACAATTTTTACTTTTTGTAATCGGTTATAATATCTTTTGTTGAATGAAATTGATTGATTCTAAAAAATAATTAAGATGGAAATAAATTAATACCATATAAAATGAATAATCGGCTTGCACGTATAGAAATTACACACTATAAGTCTATAACCCCAGTGGTATTATTTTCAAATTCCATTTTCAAGTTCTATACTATTTGCAATTTCGAAATCATGTTTATTTGAACTATTTTCAATGTAAGTACTAATTGTATCTTATAATTTTTCACCTAACATAACGTTTCAAACCTATAATTTCAATTTTCAACTCTATATATACATGACCTTAATCTATCCTTTATCAATCTTTATTCTTCATAATATATTACTATTTACAAACAATATCAATCTAACTGAACCCATGAACTATAAATATTACCGATAAAATGTCATATATTCCCCAACTATGAGCCATTGTCCTAAGGTAAAGAGGAGGCTCTAACATCCTTGACCTTGAGGTCATAGGTTCAAATTCGGACATATTTCAGCTGGTTGACCAATCATCATTATTGTCTTGCTTCCAGTGTTAGAGTGAGAGCCAATAGCTTCTTGGGGGAAGACCAGTAGGGGACAGTGACGGGGCTTTTTGTAATTTTGAGATATCACTGGTTTTGTTGTAATTAGCCCAAACCTCAAGGATTTTTCGTAATTATTCCTCTTATTTATCTAACAAATAACCCATGTTGGGGTGATATTCGGAAAAAAAGAAACAAATGCTGAGGGGGTATTTGTAATTTTGAAAGATAATTGGGAATTTTTCGTAATTAGACTGAACTTCAGAGGTAGTTTTCGTAATTATCACTTATCATGTGTTGATCAATCATAATTTTTTTTTCTCCATAAGGAATTACAAGCTGGTGATAGGAAATTAAATTCATTGGCGTCTATAACACACAAGTGGAAGAATTAGAAGTAAATCAAATAAAATGATCAAGAGGTACATATAGTGTAACATAACATATATGTTAGTGTTCTAACATTGATACAGATATATAGTAATATGCAACATAAATGTCTGAATACTAATCATACATGTGATATTACTAACACTTCACATTATTTCCTTCCTATTATTTTGTCTGTTTCAAGTAAGACAAACTCATGATATATAATGTAAAAGTCGGGTTTCTTATCAAGCTTCCAAAGTGATAACTTATCCCACCCCGAGGTGAGATCCAGAATCCATCTCATTTTCTTGCATTCGAATTAGCGTGAATACCCCCATGTAACACTAGAATTGGAAACTCCATTCCAAATAAAGCGTACACAAGTAATATAACAATAACAACAAAATAACTAAGCCTTAATCCCACTACGTGGGAGTCGGCTATATGGATCATCCGCGTCTATTGTTTACGGTCATAAGCCATATTTTCATTTATTTGTAGATATAACATGTCTTGTTTAATAGTTTTTTTCCAAGTTTTTTTAGGTCTTCCTCTGCCTCTTTTTATTTGTGTGAGTGATTCCCTACCTTCTACACGTCGCACAGGTGCATCTAAATGTCTCTTATACACATATTCAAATCATTTTAATCGTGTTTCTCTAATTTAACGTATCGTTGTGTAATAATACTTTCAATAAGAAAACAAGCTTATATTTTGGAACGAATGAGAAAAGAAAGATGGCCTGTTTTTTTAAAAAAATAACTCGAACTTTCACGCTTACGCTTGATCACACGAAATCCACGAGGACAACAACTTCGGCCCCTCATCGCTGCCGCCAAGGTAAACCGCGGAATGTGCACGTATTGACCAGTGTTTTGGTAGAGTCTATTTACGTACAACCAGATCCTCTCAGGTAAAGAGAACAATTATGTTCGACCCCCCAAATCTAACAATAGTTGATCTCTTCTCGAATCGAACTCACACGGATGTTATTCAGTATGAGTTCTCTCCAAATCTTGGATTCGCATATGTTAGGAAACGATTTGATGGAGTGGGATTTTAAACCCATGTCTTAGTAGTAGGACGGAGGGAGTAGTATTTTTTTGTGCAATTAATGATAAAAGGCCAGGACTATGCACGGGAAGTCTTGGTCAATGGTTAGTATTTATGTGGACAGTTTTGCATTAACTATGAATTCCAACTATATAATGACTCACATAATTAATGACACTCAAAAACCTATGCATGTCCATCATTTGCATAGCATGTGCATGATTTGTTTTTGTTTTATTCATCATTACCATAGCATGTCCATCATTGCATCATTTGCATAACTAATGTTTAGTACTAGAGGAGGTCTTATTTTGAGACTGTGTTATGGATTTAAGTTCATGAGACGAATCTTAAATACATATAGAAATATGATTATTTTTTTCATGGGAATGGGTTTGGGTCTAAATTCTATTTAAATATTGGATCCGTATATATCCATGAGATCGTCTCACACAAGTTTTTGTATAGTACATGGTATTATACTTACTAAGTATGATACTTGAAGAATAAATTCTTTATTTTTGTAAATGTTTATCGTAAATTATTTAGAAGATTTACAGGAACCAACGAAATATCATGAAAATAAAAATATTGTTTCTAGTTATAATATGTACTAATTATTTCTTAAGCAAATTTCTTTATGTTATATAAAAAAGGTAAAACTAAATAATATAAATATATATAAAATATTTTTTTGTATAGCTTAAATATAAGTACAAATATAATTTATTTAAAAATAACAAAATACACAGTATTTTTCTCACAATATTTCCTTTATATTCAGTATTTTATGTTCACATGTATCATTAAATTAACTTCAGAGAAGTCACGGAAAAAGAAGAAAGTGGATTGGGGCAATTAGTAGCAACATTACATATATACCCTCATTTTGACAAGAACTTATTGTATTTAATTAACTAACTCCAGATAAATATAATATCTTGAAGATAATATATTAGAATTTAAAATTAAGCAAAAGATAATTTTTTGTTGTTGAAAAATAAGGTCGGAAAATAGTTTCCATGTGTATTTAAATAAAACAATCTCAATCTAAGTCTCAAAATACCAAAAATTGCAAGAAAAAAAAATTGACATAAAAATATCATGTATCGTATAACAAAGTAATCGACATAACATGCAATGCAACAACTAGAAAAATAAAAGAAAAGGAATAAACACAAATTTAGAAAGAAAAAAATAGTAACACGTAGTGTGGAAATAATGAATAATGATATGGATTTTTTAAGTTATGCCAACGTATATATTACATCTAAATTCACTTAGTTTTCTTTTAATAAGTTGCGAGTACTGATTGGAGGAGATAGGATAAATTCCAAAGAAACTGAAAAATACAGCGTTTGAACCCTGATCAACACCTTTATAAAGGGTGACGACACCACTTAAGCTATAAGCTAGTGGTAAAATTCACTTAATTCCATCCCGTGAAACTCAAATTTAATTCTATATCATTAGGAAGAATTTGATAAATAATTAAGATTTCCAAGATAACATGATCAAGAAAACCAAATAATTAATTTGCCTGTCCAAACTTAGTATGTAGTTTAGATGAAGTCTATGTGTAATTATCGGAAAAGAAGGCAACTTTTGAGCTTGATGAGAGCCCTACACCCCGACATTGGATCTTATATTTTAAGTGGGTTTCATCATATGCTAACATCAATATTACTTGTCGAGTGTATAAAATAATGTCATTATTCATTTTAATTAAAGTAAGTGTTTTGTGTAAAAGATTTTGATGATCCATTACCAAAGATAAGTGACAGTGTGGACACGTATTTGTCCCGGTGCTATTGCGATTTTTTAATTCTCTTGGATCAATTATATAAATCCGTATAGGTTTATGTTTTGGATTTGTATAGGTATATGTGATTTTGCAGGTCTTACAATTTTGATCTTTATAATAGGTTTTAATGTATTTTTTGAATGAAATTGATTGATTCTCAAAAAATAATTAAGCCGGATAGAAAATAAAATAAATACCATATAAAATAAATAATTGGCTTGCACGTATAGAAATTACGCACAATAACCCCCAATGGTTTTATTTTCAAATTCCATTTTCAAGTTCTATACTATTTGAAATTTTGAAATCATGTTTATTTGATCCATTTTCAATGAAATTAAGTACTAGTTATATCTTATAATTTTTCACCTAAAATAACACCCTAAACCTATATTCAATTTCAAACTCTATATACGCATGACCTTAATCTATCTCGTATCAATCATTATTCTTCTTAATATATCACTATTTACAAGCAATATCAATCAAACAGAACACATCACCTAAATATTGCGATAAAATATCACACATTCCCCAATTATGAGCCCTTGCCTAAGGTAAAGATGAGGCCCTAAGATCATTGACCTTGAGATCCCGATCATATTCGGACACATCTCAACCGATTGACCTTGAGTACTAATTATATCTTATTATTTTTCACCTAAAATAACACCCTAAACTTATCATTTCAATTTCAAACTCTATATATACATGACCTTAATCTATCCCGTATCAATCATTATTCTTCTTAATATATCACTATTTACAAGCAATATCAATCAAAGCAGAACACATCACCTATAAATATTAATGATAAAATATCACGTATTCCCCGATTATGAGCCCTTGCCCTAAGGTAAAAAGAGGAGGCCCTAAGATCATTGATCTTGAGATCCCGATCATATTCGCACACATTTCAACCGATTGGTCAATCAACATTATTATCTTGCTTTCGGTGGCGGGGTGAGAGTTCAAATCTCACCGAAGCCAACAACTCCTTGGGGAACCAATAGGGGACAGTGTGGCATTGGATCCCTTATGTGTAGGATGGAGTCCAAATCCAACAGAAACTAACAACTTGATCCTTGGGGAGCCAATAGAGAGCAGTGTGGCCTTGGCCATTTTTGTTGTGGGAATCTAAAACTAGTTGATACACATCTCGCGATTTACATTAAAGATAGTATCTCACGAAGGTAAAACATTAGTCCAACAAAGTTAGGAGCTTGAAACATAAAAAAAAAAAGGTATCACACATTCATATTAAACATTAAAAATTGACTCACCACTTATATAACAACTTTCAAACTGCAAAAGAAGCCCGAATATTACACCAAGTTGGGCCAAGATTTTTCAGGTCCAAAAAGAATCGGGCTTCGTTTGGCCCATTGGCTCGGTTGGGCCGGCCCAGAGTAAAATGAACTACGTATGCCAGAATGGGCACATAAAAATGCTAAAACATAAATTCTCATTAAAAATATAAGCACATATTTAAACAAAGAGACGTCGGCGCTCTAATCACACGCTGCTCTTTACATGGCGTAAAAATTGATGTGTGGTAGTAGTACAAGCAAAGAAAAGAAACCACCCCCACACTTTAATTTTTTCACTTTTAGAATTTATCTCTAAACCCTTTTTTGGCCCATCACTACTTTTATAAGCTCATATTACTACTTCATAATTCACTACCCAAACCAACTTCCAAAACTCTCTTCCATTTATGTAGTAATTCTTTATTTCCAATTATATAGCTCCATTTTTATTTTTATTTTTTTCTTACATTTTTTTGTCTTTGGCATTGAAGGGGTTTGAACTTCAAGTTTCTCAAAGAATATATACTTGTGAGTATCCAAATTTAATATAATATATATAGCTTTCTTGATATATATTATCTCTCTTCTTTTTTTCTTGTTTGGTTTCCAAATTTCTTGAATGGGTCAATTGTTTACCATTTGTCTCAACATAATGTGATCTCCAATTTCAAGTTAATTTGTTGAGGGAAAACACACACACACACACACAAAACACCTAGGATATATTTCTTAGTTAGCAGCCTTATATAACTTTTAATTTAATCTTGTAGGCATTTATAATTTAGGAGTATTTGCGATCACTAAAAAAAACACTCTTAGTTTTTTACTGGAAAAAATAATAATTTGTGGTGTTTGCAAAAATGTCAACTTCTGTTTCTTCCAATTCTACTTCATTTAATCAGAATCTAAAAGTAAGGAAAGGGGTGCTTTAGATTTCCGTTTCTGCTTCTGGTTTGAGTTTTACAAACAAATAAGTATTTTTCCAATTTTTTTCACCAAACATCTCAACTTCTGATTTTATTTTCAAACACTGCCAACTTCTGATTCTCAACTATTTTTACTTCAACTACAATAAATCACTTCTTCTAAAAGCATCGATTTTTGCAAACACTCCCTTTCTCTTGTTTCTTCTTCTTCTTTTTTTTTTTTTTTTTTTTGTCTAACAAGAAACAAAAACAGAGTTGCATTAAAGCAAAAAAAAAAAGGCAATAAAATAGAAATTAAGTATAATATTTAAGAAAAAATGGAATTTCCAATTAGCCATCAAGAAGATAATGTTCCAATCCCACTAAACAGTACATACACTACTGCAATTTCCCACACTCACCAAATTAGCCAAATCCCTAATTTGCCCTTGAAGAAAATGGTGAAATACAAAGAGTGCCTGAAAAATCATGCAGCAAATATAGGTGGAAATGCAACTGATGGCTGTGGAGAATTTATGCCTAAGGGCAAAAATGGCACTTTGGAAGCCCTAATTTGCTCAGCCTGCAATTGCCATAGAAATTTCCACAGAAAATTGGAAATTTGTGACAATAATTTTGACCATAATGTGACAAATTCAAGAATTGGGGGGAAAAATTTTGTGGGGCCCCATCAGATGAATATTGTTGTGCCTTGTCATAAAATGGGGGGCAATTTGGTAATTTCTGAGCTGGAAAATAATAGTGGGGTGGTGAAGAAAAAGAGGTTCAGAACAAAGTTTACAAAGGAGCAAAAGGAGGAAATGTTGAAATTTGCTGAGAAAATTGGGTGGAAAATACAAAAGCAAGAGGAAAATGTGGTGCAAAAGTTTTGCCAAGAAATTGGGGTCAAAAGGAGAATATTCAAAGTATGGATGCACAATAATAAGCATAGTTTTGCCAAGAAGAATCATTTTGTTGATCAGTTCAATTCTCAAAATTAGCCAAGAAAAAATAGATTAATTAATTTTCATAGTTAGCAAAAAATATTGTTACCTTTTTTTTGTTGTTATTTTTTATTGTTAGATTTGAACTATTGTAGCTTTTGATCTGCATTTATTAGGACTAGAGTTATTGATTTGATATTAATAGTTATGTATTTTAGTCAAGAAAAGTGGGTTTTGGTAGAATTTCAGCTTGTGATATTTGTTGAATACATTTATAGTAATGTGGAGTGGATTATTAGAATTAAATACCCTTATTTAGAATCTAATTATCTTGTAGTCTTAGATTAAAAATTCTAAATTTTATCTTAAGTTGGTGTTACATTTTATGTTTTATGTTTCTTTTCTCTTCCGTAATTTGGTGTTTCTATATTTTATATTTTATATGCAAATTAAATATATGTAATGCCAAAGGTATATTTTAAGAATATTTTCGGCCAGCAATTGTAATATGAAATGAGCCAAATATATTTTAGATTCAACGTGATCAAAGAGTATGAATCCAGACACGAGACTATATCTTTGAAACATTAAATGGAATAAAAGATCTCAATTCGAGAAACATGGATCTCAATAAGGGTGAAAATAGAATATTTATCAATATCATGTTAAAAAAACATTGCATGCATGGTGCTGATACAACTAGCTAGATATATATAGTCTAGATTTTATATATTAATGTATTAAAGTTTCTTACACTTGTTATTACCAACTTAATTTACACTCACCGTAGATGGTATAATATATAGGTCAAAATCAATATGATCAAACATATGTAATCAATTTGGATATTTTTTATAATTTAAGTTATCAAAAATTTTAGTTCATGTTTACACACTAATATTATTAATATTTATTTAGATAATATTACATAAATTATTATTAATCTAATATAATATATATATATATATATATATATAAGATGCAACGTAAAATATAAAATAGAAAATCTGGACGGTCACGTTATGCAAAATCTTCACAGAGGTAGTTAATGTGAGTGTTTGCAATCACTAAAAAAGTGGTGATTATTTTTTGGCTTAAAAATGTATTTTTTTTAGTATTTGCAAGTACCAACTTTTGTTTATAATTATACTTCATATAATCAGAATCTAGAAGCGGAGATAGGGGCTGGGTGTTTTAGATTCTGCTTCGCCTTCTAGTCCGAATTTTATAAATAAATAAGTGTTTTTACAATAAATCACTTCTTCTAAAACTGAAGCTTTTAATTTGCAAATACTCCCAATGTGTAGTTACTTTAGGGCTTCGTTTGGTTGGGTATTATGTGAGTGATATCACTCACTTTGTTATTATTTCATCTTCATTGTTTTGTTTGGTTCAATTAGACAAAGCCCGCGTAAATAGTCTTTGGCCCGTTAATTTATCCCCTCAATAAGGTAATAGCTATCCCATCCCCTAGGTGGGATGAGCAATTTTGCACTTTATCATCCATGCTCAAATTACATACATGCCCCTTTTATACAATGTAAAGTAAGGACTTTAATTTTTAATAGGAGGGCCAATTTGGAATATGCAATATAAAATAAGGACAAAAAAGTACTAGCACACTTGTTAGACTATTAATATACACCTTCAACTAAACAATTTATTACAAAATCATCACATTCCCAAAACTCAATCCTTCATTCAAACACCTTATTGGACCTTATTATATCCATAGGATAAGGCAAAAAAATGTAGGTGGGAATTAATCGCCCCATTACCCTTAGGCCAACCAAACGAGCCCTAGATGTAGTACGTATTATCCTAATAAATATGGAGTGTCATGTGCCAAAAGAACATGTAAAAATTCAAAATAAGCACTAAAGAGTGAAAAATGAATACTATTGACCACTTTCTAAGTATAAACTTTTCTTTGCATGTTCATAAAATGAAAATGATTTTTGTTGTTCTAGGATGACTTGAAGTCAATATATTGCTTACTAAAAAATCCCTTTTTAGAATGTTGATTGTGAACTAAGAAAAAGAATATACATAACCATATTTAAGGAGGCCAAATATATGTTATCTCCATCCAAACTTGAATATTCTGTAACTAATGTTGATTATTCAAATTGGCTACTTTTTTAATGTAATATCAAATAATTTTGTGCATTTTAGCCATAGGACTATGTGTGTGTATATATATATATATATAGGAGTAATAAGTACATAATACTACCAAATACATATATAGGAGTAATAAGTACATAATACTACCAAATACTTTCCTCAAAAAAAAAAATACTACCAAATACTATTGTATTACAAATATCAAGTTAAAACGTTTTTCAATATATATATATATATATATAAGAGTTGAAATATTACTCTCTGTCCAACTACACTGCTAATCGGGGCGGAACTAGGGGCTCCTGGGCTCCGCGCCCCCCCCCCAAAAAAATATATTTTATTTTTATCTCTTCTAAGGTAAAAGAAAATATAAAAAAAAAAACTATACGTTTTTTTTTAATGTGAAAAAAAAATCGTTGGGCTAGGGGAAATTCTTTTTTTTGGGCTAAGGTAATAGAACCGACCTGGCCACATCACTGCTTTGGTAATGTTGTCATAATGTTCAGGACATCCCAAAAAACTCTTGATTTTTTTCCATAAAATTTTTCCCCACTTGAACCACTAATGTGACACCACCAACTACTAAGTAGATATCACATCATTCGCGTCCCTGACCGCTAGTTGAGCTATGTCATAGATTAATATTTAATTAATTTCCCTCACCGCATGGTGTTGTGATGTTGTCTATATTTTTTAATGCTCAAGTAAAGGCATAGAAAATGTCATTTTCAGTCATAAATTTCTCTTATTGCTCACTCTACAGTCTACATGCGTTGTGGTCCTTGTATTTATATCTTTTTGCAATTCAAGTCATTTTGCTGCATCCAACCTTGTTAGTGCTTAGGAATACCCAACTTATTGATGAAAAACAAAATTTCATACCTAAAAAGCAAAATTCGATATGTATATATGTATATACTTTAAGAGTCTCTTAGCTTGTACGGCTCATCAATTCTTTTGGTGTTCAATGTTATCTATTGTCCCGGCTGTTTTCAAGTCATATCTCAATTTTTCGAGTAACCAAAAAGTTGTGTGTCTTTTTTAGATGTTGTTTTTCTATTTGTAGAATACAATCGATTAGTATTATAATTTATAAGTATCTTCTGACTATGATTAGTCAATTTTATTAGTTCTCAATAAATAATAATACTATGTCATTTCCACTCAAAAACCAAAAAAAAAAAATACTATGTCATTTTGAAAAATAAAATAAAAATGGTTGCTCATGAGATTCGTTATTTAAGACGACGTGTATATATTATGAATATTTTCTAAATGTTAATGCGAAAAAATTGGCAAAAGATATGGAAATATTTAATATACGGATCCGTAGAAGTACGAGTTTAATACGAATATAATATAATTGTTTGGTAGTAATAATACGACTTATTTTAATATTATATTTACATAAATTGTAATTCATACTTATGTTTAGATTATATTAAAATGATTTTAGGTACTTTATTAATTTACTTTAAATTATAACATAAATTGAAAATAATTATTTAATAATAGTAAATATTGTTTTTATTATATTAAATTATAACTTAACATAAATCTAAGATAATTATTTAATAATTATCACTAAATCTATATATATTATTAATATTCTTATTTATTATTTTATAATATTATAATTATACTTATAAATGATTTTTTGATTTATTTAAATATTCTAAAATATTAAAATGAAGTTTTATTCGTCAAGTATTATACGGATAACTATAATACGAATATTACATGTTTTATTTGAAAAGTACGGAGTATTTAATGTCGCTTCAATATGTGTACGGAAACGGAAGTATTTTTCAATTATTAAATGCGTGTGTACTATACGGATGTGATACGCGTATTAACTAACAAGAGTACTCATCAAGTATAAGAAGGGAATAGATGACATTTCCGAATATTTTTGATCGGTAATTAACATATTCGATGTTATATTATGTCAGATTGATAAATAGGTTTAATGTCACATATGTACATTTATATCTCTTATTTATTGCAGAGAATTTTCCCAAATTGTATATCTTCAAATTCTCCATCTATGTCAGATCAACGACATTGTTATTAGTAGTAGAAATTTGTGATATTAATGTTAGAAATGTCAAATGGAGCGGAGGCGGGCTAGCCCCGCCCGGGGGGAGGGGGAAGGGGTGGGGGACAAAATTGTGCCAAATCGTCAATTTGGAGGCCCAAGCCCATCCCAAGAAATATACATATGAAAAGTCGGGCCTACACGGGATTTCGGGCCTTAAAAGTATGAGTGGTAGATAACATAAGTAGAAAATGAGAATGCTGGTGGATATTTATAATATAGTAATTGTCGTAGAATATTATTTTAAGTTATGTTACAATTATAAATTTATTTATAAAATAATTTTTACATAGGTTAACCACATAAGTGGTTACATAAGGGAAATAAATTAAAGAAGATTTGGCGTTTGATGCATACAAGCATGTTGTAAACATTTATAGAAAGATACAGTGAAAATATCAACCAAACAACAAAATAGTATTTGGTCGGGTTGTAGCTGATTGACAATAGAATAGCCCACTGATTGTAAATGGGCCTTATGTTTATAGTGGCGTGACTGGGCTTCTCCCCATTTGTGGCCCAATTTCAATTGCATTTATTTCTTTTTCAACAATCTGGACCTAAAACACAAATAGTTTTTACAACTAGAGATATTATAACAAAAATTTCATTCACTCTCATATTTCACTGTATTGGATAAATACATATATATAATCATGATATAATCTTGTACATGTGACACTCAAATTGTAAATGTGATTTTAAATTTCAATGCTTTACTTTCACAAAAAAAAAAAAAAAGAGAAAAGGGTAATAGAAGAAAATAATATTTAAAATTAGAATTTAAAAATTGAACTTGAACACTCAAATAATATTTTTTCTTAAAAAAATGGTGAAGTTCTGTCAAAAGGGTGAATTAATAATTTATAACGCGTCTAAACTAACGAATTTTGAGATGTTTAAAGCATTACCAATTTCGATTTTAATAACTAATTAAGATAGTATGCTGATTTATACACATAAGTGATAATTGTCTATCAATATACATGTACACGACCAATAAAAATCAAGTGTAGGGTATAAACAAATCAAGTTGAGTCTAATATGTTACTATTTAAATTTATTTAAATTTTATCGAGCTTTAAATATTGTATTTAAGTTTGAGTAGATTATTAATTGAATTGAGCTTGATTGAGCTTTAGTCGAGCAGATACGAATCAAACTCGAGTAAATTTGATATTTTTACGCATGTATTATTATTTTACTAATTAGTCGAGCGTAACATTTTATCAAATCAAAAAATATGTTTAAACGAACCAAACTTAAAGAACTTTTAAGGATTGATCTCGAGTAATCTAGAATAATTTGATTTATATCTAGCTTATATTTTAATGTACAATTTACTCATTTTATGAAATTCATATATTTTAAACATCCGAGAATCGATTGCGCCCCTAACTACGGTAATGAAAATGAATAGACATCACGATGACATATCGGGAATATTATTATGGAAGTTTCGTACTTAAATTTTAGGATCGAGGTTTTTGTTTAGAAGAAGTGATTTTCGGAGATTTTCACAAAAGTGCTTATTTATACTTTGGAAATTCGAGATTAAGTTTCTACCTTACATTTTATTATTAATGACCATCAAATTTATGAAAATCGAGTTTTAACTAAGTCTCGGGATTTTTAAGAAATTTAGGAGCTTACTTGAGTATTTTAAAAATACTAACTCTTATAAATATTTTTTTTGATATTTTTCTCACCCCAAGCCTCTTGTTTTTTTTTATAAAAACCCCCATCACTTACTCATCTCCCTTACACTCTCATACTTAGAAAAATCACCATTGTAGAAGGAAAAAGCTTCAAAGGTAATTTCTTCATCTTTTCTTCAATTTATGTCATTTCTTTAAATCTTTTTAGGAAAATGATCATATGCAATAATTAACCATAGAAATCAATTTTGTTTATGAAAATATGAATATTTGAACCCCATTTATGCCCCTTAATTTTCAGCCCTTAAGAAGCTTTTGAACAAATTATTTTTGTTTTAATTTTTGTTTGTAAATTGTGTTATATCTAACTAGTAAAAGTATGATTATGTGTTTTTAATCTTGTTTTGAAAATAAAAATTATCCCCTAAACTCCTAGAAGTGGACGACCAAGGGCTTAATTTTTAGGGTGATGTTTTGTTAAATTTAAGCATGATTAATGATAGTAGGATAGTTAAATGTGATGATTCTAGACTTTATTTTTAATTTTGAGTTATATATGATTTTTGATGATTTAATCTAGATATTAATGACTTAAGAAGATTTTTAGATGTTGTAAAAGTGATTGTTGGAGAAGAACTTAAGCTAGTTGATGAACTTGAACAATTTAGGGTTTTTGGTCCCATTAATTCACCAATTTTATAAATAGAAGCTTAAAGCCTTAAGGATAATTTTTATGAAAACTTTTAGTTTCTAAAAGTAATTTTGAGGATAAAAAAGTTGATAAAATTTAGTGCTTAAGGTTAGAAAATAGGAAAATTGAATAGAGCTCGAAAAATGGTGAAATACACTATGTGGGTCCGCCACCGGAGGTGGCGGTCTTTGGAGCGAGAATTTGAGGTGGCGGAAGTGGTGATAGTGGTGATGAATAGTGGCTGAGTTTAATGCTAGAGTGGTAGGTTAGTAGGGTAAGTGTAGGTGTAGGTGTAGGCGCGTAAGAAAAAATGATTGATTTGACATAAAGTGTGATGTGATGTGATTGATGTGATGTGATGTGATTTCGTGTGTACTTATGGCACACAAACCAATGCTACTTTATCGGATAATTGACGTTAAGTGATTAGGTCAGTAAGTTCGAGTTTTGTGATAAAGATATTTTCGAGATTTTCTTCGAGATGACATATCATTTTTAAATAAATCGAGATTTTAAGTCGAGATAGGATTTTATAAATTAATGTTTCGATTAATCGAATTTCATCTAAAATGAGTCGTTAAACGATTAATTAATGTAAGTGAGTAATTAAGGATTAATTGAATTTATGTTGACTTTAACATTAAGTTGACTTTGACTTATTGTTGAACGTTGACTTTAGTTTTGGCTTTGGTTAACTATCGTTTTTAAAGTTATTTAAAAGAGTATCGAACACCCGATTATGAGATAATTGACTTTAAAAACGTATTAGACCTTTACTTAGCTCGAGAAACTAAGTTACTTAATGATTATTACATTGTCTATGTCATTTAAGTTGAAAGAATTAACTATGTTAGGTGCGGGCGCAATTGGATACGGACTCATTCAAACAAATACATCACTAGCTTTCAATATCTTCAAAAGTAGGTAAACACGATTTTATAAGCATGTTGTCTTTGTTATACTATGTTTGTGAACTTTCTATAAGCTGCTAAAATGTTACTACGGGGCTATCTACAAGCCGCCAACGAATGGATATAACCGCCGGTGTCGGAGAAAAAGGCCGGAGAGCCATATGTAAGCTGTCAATGGGTGGGGGAGATCCTCGGTGTCGAAAAAGGCCGAGAGCCGTATGTATCTTGCCGCTAACGGGTGGGGAGACCCTCGGTGTCGATAAATGATTTTAATGCATTTTGATTGTTTGAATTATATAGTGTAAATCGTTTTACGTTTTCCATCGAGTTTCACGACTCACGCCTTCAAATATATTAATACATTTGGATAATGATGACGAGCCGAAGTGAGCATAGGGAAGCTGTTTGTGTGGGCGTCGTTCGATTATTCCCGGATAATTTAAGTACTGCGTTTTGATTAAACAAACTTTAAGGTTAGTGAAATAAGAATTTTAATAATGCGTAACTCTTATTAAATTTATTCCTTTTGATAACGTTCAAGTTTAATTGAGAAATTTTAAGCCCATATTTTAGTAATTAAAGTATTCTATTTATGCTTAGCAAATTATTTATAAATACTCAAGTGTACCACGGTGATGTTCCTAGTCGAAATGGGTTCGGGCGTTATAAGTGGTATAAGAGCGGTCTACGTTTACGTAGAATAAAAATGATTTTTCTTTAAAAATATTTTATTATAAGAACACGATTTCGAAAATTGGGATGAGGCGACCACGTTAGTAGAACCTACACTCGCTCACGAGGTGTGATTTAGTAAAATGATTTGATTTTATTGCATATTACTTCTATGAAATTTTACGAAATGAACTTGTTCTCAAACAAGAATGATTATGAAGTATGATGAACTTTAGAGAAACTTTACGAGAACTTTATGAGAACTTTATAAGAACTAGCACAACAAATTTTGAAAAACTAGTGATCTTTTAAGAACTTCCCGAATGAATGAACTTTGAACTTAGATCATTTGATGCTTCACGAACTTAGACTTTTGAACTTAGTTCTCGAAATAAGATCGACAATTAGTTCACTTTTAGATAGTCGATAAAACTTTCACACATTTATATGACTCCACAAAAGGTTTATGGTGACTCTTGTGTGCTACTATGAACATGGGCGAGCCCTTGGAAGTATGTGTACCATTTGGGATATCTTCGTAACCAGGCCGTAGCCATAGGTTTTGATGTCCGGACTTTTAATTGTTACCCACTTGATCCCAACCCCAGGTCTATTGTGACGACTTGGCACTGGTATCTACTAGACCAAATGTTTGCGAAAATATGGTAGCATGGGGAAGTTTTAGCTATGTCCGTTTTGGCCATCGCCTAATTTCCACCCATAAGAAACAACAGAAAGGGCCAGTGATGAGTGACCAACTGTTCAGAAATCGCTATGCAAAAAGAGAAGCGACTAAGCTCGTGGCGTGCTCATAATCGTGATGCCAGGTAAACCGGTCACATGAGGATGTCGTGAAGGCCTTGGAGGTGTCAGGGTTACCACTACGATCAGATGACTCGGAGAGTAATCCCGACGAGGAAGAAAGTCAGGTCCGTTATACAGGGGATGAAGGATCTACTCCCGTATGATATGATACGAACAACTTCTTCGATGAAGGAGGGAGCGGTGCACCGCTTCTAGAGTGTCACGGATAGTCATCATTTTATATATGTATATATATATATAATATATATATATAATTCTCTAGGAGCACCGTATTTTGGCCTACTTCTTTTATTTATATATTTATGCCCATTTTCCTAGAGTGTCCGGATAGTCATAATATCCTTCTTACTCGTATTATAGCACTGGACTTCATGCTTTACAGTGGAACCGAGCATAAGTCATTCATACAAACATCAAAGCTAATATAACGGAAATAAAAATCTTGGCCTAACATACTAGGCTCTTAGAAGAATACTTGATGCCCTACGGGGAAAATGGGCATAAGTATATAAATAAAATAAGTAGGCCAAAGACGGAGCTCTAGAGAACTATATATATACATATATAAAATGATGACTATCCGGACACTCACAGGGAGTGGGGTCTATTTCTTCCTTCATCAAAGAAGTTCAGACTATCAGATGGAGTAGATATTCCATCCCCAGTATAACTGGACCCAGACCCACCTTCCTCGTCGGGATCACTCTCCGTGTCATCTGATCGTAGTGGTAACCCGGACATCTCTAAGGCCTTCACGGCATCCTCATGTGATCGGTTTGCTGGACATCACGATTATCAAGACGTCTGCATGAGCTTAGTCGCCTCTCTTCGCTGCATAGCAGATTTCTGGAACAGTTGGTCACTCACCACTCGTCTTTTATGTTGTTTCTTACGGGTGGAAATTAGGCAATGGCCAAAACGGACATAACTAAAACTTCCCCCTATTTCCATATTTTCTGCAAACATTTGGTCCAGTACGGCTTGTGCCAAGTCATTGTCAATAGGCCTAAGGGTCGTGATCAAGTGGGTAGCTGAAAAGTCCGGTACATCAAAATCTACGGCTACGGCCTGGTTATGAAGATATCCCAAACGGTACACGTAGTCTTCCAAGAGCTAACACATGTTCATAGTAGCACACAAGTAGTTATCATAAACCTTTTGTGGAGTTATCTGAACGTGTGAAAGTTTAATCAGTCTATCTAATTGTCAGCCTTATTTCAAGAACTAAGCTCAAAAGTCTTAGTTCGTGAAGCATCAAATGATCTAAGTTCAAAGTTCTTTCATTCGTGAAGTTCTTAAAAGCATCACTAGTTTTTCAAGATTTGTTGTACTAGTTCTTATAAAGTTCTCATAAAGTTCTTGTAAAGTTCCTCTAAAGTTCATCATAGTCCATAATCATTCTTGTTTGAGAAACAAAGTTCATTTCATAAAATTTCATTGAAGAAATATGCAATAAAATCAAAGCATTTTACTAAATCATACCTCGGAGCGAGTGTAAGCTCGCTAATGTGGTCGTCGTCCCGATTTTCGATAATCAAGTTCTTATAATAAATAAACATTTTTAAAGAAAAATCATTTCTAGGCTACAAACGTAGACCGCTCTTATACCACTTTGTAGCGCTCGAACCCATTTGACTAGGAACATCATTGTGGTACACTTGAGTATTTATAAATAGTTTGCGGAAGCATAAATAGAATACTTTACTTACTAAAATGTTGGCCTAAAAATTTCTTAATTAAACTTGAACGTTATCAAAAGAGAATAAATTTAATAAGAGTTACGCAATATTAAAATTCTTATTACATTAACCTTAAAGTTTGTTTAATCAAAACACATGTACTTAAATTATTTGGGAATAACCGAACGACGCCACGAAAGATCCCCCCTACCGCCTCGTGCTCGTCATCATTATATGAAATGTACTAAAACATTTGAAAGCGTGAGTCATAAAACTCGATGGGAAACATAAACAGATTACAATATATAAGTCAAACGGTCAAAATGCATTAAAATCATTTTCTAACACCGAGGGTCTCCCCACCCGTTGGCCTTATACATATGGCTTTCGGCCTTTTCTCGACACCAAGCGGGTCTCTCCCACCCGTTGGCGGCTTACATATGGCTCGGCCTTTTCTCGACACCGGGCGGTTACATCCATTCGTTGGCGACTTGTAGATAGCCCCGTAGCACATTTTTAGATTATAGAAAGTTGACAAACATAGTATAACAATACAACATGCTTACAAAATCGAAGTTTACCTACTTTTGAAGATATCTTGAAAGCTAGTGATGTATTTGTTTGAATGAGTCCGTATCCGATTGCCGCACCTAACACAATTAATTCTTTCAACTTAAATGATATAGGACAATATAATAATCATTAAATAACTTAGTCTCTCGAGCTAAGTAAAGTCTAATACGTTCCTAAAGTTAATTATCTCATAATCGGGTGTTCGGTACCATTTTAAAGAGCTTTAAAAATGATAGTTGACCAAAGTCAAAGTCAAAGTCAACGACCAACAATAAATCAAGGCCAATTTAAAGTCAAAGTCAACATAAATTCAATTAATCCTTAATTACTCACCTAAATCAATTAATCATCTAACGACTCATTTTAGATGAAATTCGGATTCATCGAAACCTTAATTTATAAAATCTTATCTCGACTTAAAATCTCGATTTGTTTAAGAATGATATGTCATCTCGAAAATATCTTAATCATGTAACTCGAACTTCTCGACCTAATCACTTAACGTCAATTATCCGATGAAGTAGCATTGGTTTGTGTGCCATAGTACACATCACATCACATCAATCACATCGAGTCACATCACATCACACTTTATGTCGGATCGATCACTTTTTCTTACACACCTACACCTACATCTACACCTTACCCTACTAACCTACTACCCTAAAGCATTAAAATCGGCCACTATTCATCACCATTATCACCACTTCCGGTCACCCTCGGCTCGGTCAGCGCCACCTCCCCTGGCGGTGTAAGTCCTGACGGCTACGCTAATCTAGAGGGTGGTGAATAGATTATCTCCATCTTTTCGATTTTACCCTCTTTTTCGAACAAGACAAGCCAAGATAATAATAAAGGTGCGGAATGTAAACAACACACATCGATTTATAGAGGTTCAACCCACCTAGTAGGGCCTAATCCTCTACCACTCAAAGTATATCAGGGATGGATTTCAAAAAGAAAAAGAATTTTATTAATTACCAAAATTAATACAAACTCAACTTACAACACCTTGAAGAGCACCACACTCTTCTTCAACACCACCTTTGAAGATTACCACAATCTTCCTTCAACGGCACCTTGTGAAGATTACCACAATCTTGACCTTGAAGAATACAAAATTCTTCAACACCTCAAGAGCACCACACTCTTGAAACACCTATCACCTAGATCACCCAAGTGTATTCTTACCACAAGAATACTCACAAGGATGTCTTGTGTTGAATGATGACCAAAAATCAAGATTACAATTCAATAATGAATATTACAATATGAGTGCAAAGTGTAATCAAGAATAGCCTAGACCTCAAGGATGTGAAAGTGATAAGCTAGGCAAAATTACAACAAGAGTAATAACTATGAAGAACAAATATTTGTTTGAAGTGTATCTTGTTGTATTGTATCTCAATTGTTGTCTTGGTTGCTCCAAAACTTCCTCTATTTATAGGAGATGATTGATCAAGCATAGGCTCTCTTGGGAATTGAAAATCTCGAGAAAAATACGATTAAAATCAAGAATATAGTTGTTAGAAATCAATCCCACATTTTAAGGAAAGTTTGTCGATGTCAAACGGTCGAAATTTTTGTCAAAGATAGGGCGGCCGTCGCACGAGAAATAGACGTTTGAAAATTACAGCAAAAATAACGGGCGACCGATCGGCGTCCACCTCGACCGGTCCGACGCTAACCCCAACCGGTCGACCATGACCAAAACACAAGACATGGTGTTTTGTTTCAAAGTTGAACTCCCCGGTCGGCCGAGGGGGTCGACGGCCGACTGGCCAGAGTCGACCAGTGGTCCTTTTAGGTCCGTCTCATTTTTTTGTTTCAAAAATTCATCTTGTGTACGGGTTGCCTATATACGACGGTTGACCTCGAGACAGAAATGTTGTCCAATTTTTGTCGAAAATAAAACTCAAGAAATACTCGAAAATTTAGTAAAAACATTTTAAACCAATCGGGAATATTTAGACAACATTTAGGAACCTTGTTTTGAAGTAAAAACTTATAAACATAAAATCATTAAAGTGTTGTCCAATTTTATCCGAAATAAAACTTGAAGAAATACTCAGGAAAATATTAAAACCATTTTAAATCATTTAGGAGTATTTGGACAACAATTAAAAACATTGTTTTGGTGTAAGAATAAAATCATCAAAATTAAGATAAAAACATGTATCAAACAATCTCCCTTTTTGATGATTACAAACCAAAATAATTTTTAGAAATATTGGGAGGACAATTTTAAAAACGATTTTCCCGGTAAAAACATCTAACCGTTTAGAAGCAACCAAAATTTCCAAAAAGTACATAAGCAACCAAGTTAGGGAGTAAAAATATTCAATAATAAGCACAAGCTCCCCTATCAACAAAGACAATAAGAATAATGTAAAAACAATTAACCATAAGCCAAAAGCTTAGCTTTTACATATTGTTCAAGAGCTTATAAGCTCCCCCTGTCAACAAAACATCATTAGACAAGTAATAAGTCCATCAAGCAACAATTGGACTAAAAATAATTCACAACTTATGGCTTTTAAGAGCCATATCTTATAGCTTTTATAACAAGCTTTTATTAGTTTTTTTTTTGAGCTAATGAGCCAATTTCCTGTTTCTCCCCCTTTGGAATCATCAAAAAGAATGTTAGGATGATAAAAGCATCATACAAGTTTATCAAAGTGCGCCAACAATACGATTTATCAACCATTGAAAGAATTAAGCTTAGAATCCAAAAAAAAATGGGAGAGATGTATCATAAGAAATCCATAAGCTCATTTTGTTAGCCAAAAACATGATCTCAATAAGATTTTAAGACATTTGAAAATAAGAGAATCATGTAGGTGATGAGTCTTTCATTGAAACATTTTAACGAACATTTGGCGGGCGTCAAAGTTTGAAGAAGATGTATATAGCCCTTGTAAAATAAATTAAGCCAAGTTTTTTTATCATCACCAAAAACAATTTTCAACATATATCCAACAAATAATAGGCCTAAACAAAGTAAATTCTCAAGGGTCAATGCATTACAAATGCCATCAAGCAAAAATTAAAGAACCATCAAGAAATACATGTCAAGCATCAAACAATGCATATTAGTGATAAGTGTATTTTTATGCATGTTTTATGTGTGTATTTGAGTAGAAATTGAGTTATTTTGTTGTTAGTTTCATTAGTTTTTGATTGTACATTGTTTATACTACTGTGGGGTGCTTTTATTGGTGTAGGTTGACCATTCGGGGCTAATTTTGGTGAATTTCGGACCATGGATTCATGTCAAAACATACGGGGGTTTAAGGATGCAAAAACGCTCGAAATCCCAAGCCAAACGCGTCATTTCGGGGCCTTTTTGGTCCAACACGGGCTGGGTGTGTTGGGCAACACGGCCGTGTTCCGCCGGGAGCGAAAAACTCGAAAAAAATTGCACAAAACAGCCTCTCCGACACGGCCAGGCCGTGTTCCACAACACGGCCCGTGTTGGGAAGCCGCGGCCATGTTATCCTGACTTCGAACAATTAACAAAGACGGCCTTACCGCTTTATGCAACATGGGCGTGTTCGGATCACTTTCGACTTCAATTTGGTGGAATTTGTTAAAAAGTCATCTACCAAGCCAAGCAAAAGAACAAAAAAAAAAGAAAAAAAAAAAAAAAAGACAAAAAAGGTCCAATCGAGGTTATACTCTCTATTTGTTGTTGCTTAGTAACTAGGAGCATTCATGAGCCCCATGTTTGTCTTTTACATAAAACGTGACACAAATATGAGTATGGGAAACCACCCACAGGAGTGTTTGAACGAAAATTCAAAATTTAAACCTAGTGGAAGCATACCTCGAACATGTCCTCCAAAAAAAAAAAAAAAAAAGAATGTATATTGCTTGCATTTCTCATTCCAATAAAGTTCAAAAGCTTGGTTACATGACTAATAGACTAACTACAAAAATATATTGAGTTCTTGTATTTTCATGGTATTATTGGATTGAAGTTGTGCATAACTATCAGTATTTGTGGAGTGATGAGTTCAAGTCTAAATATGGCCCATTGATATTAATGTTTTACTTGACAATCGATCGATGTGAGTTAACTATGTTTTTACTTAATGGCTAATTTGTGTTGTGAGGGCTAAGAATTTGACCGCTTTTGTTCAATGTGTTGAGAAAAAGATCTTCCTTGTGTGTTGTGATGTATTGAATCCCTCAATATGGTTTTATGTTTTGCTTGAGGACAAGCAAAGTTCAAAGTTGGAGGTGGTTTGATAAGTGTATTTTTATGCATGTTTTATGTGTGTATTTGAGTAGAAATTGAGTTATTTTGTTGTTAGTTTCATTAGTTTTTGATTGTACATTGTTTATATCTTTCTGGGTGCTTTTATTGGTGTAGATTGACCATTCGGGGCTAATTTTGGTGAATTTCGGACCATGGATTCATGTCAAAACATACCGGGGGGTTTAAGGATGCAAAAACGCTCGAAATCCCAAGCCAAACGCGTCATTTCGGGGCCTTTTTGGTCCAACACGGGCTGGGTGTGTTGGGCAACACGACCGTGTTCACGGGAGAGAAAACTCGAAAAAATTGCACAAAACAGCCTCCGACAACACGGCCAGGCCGTGTTCCACAACACGGCCGTGTTGGAAGCACACCATGTTATCCCGACTTCCGAACAATTAAACAAAGACGGCTTACCGTTTTATGCAACATGGGCGTGTTGGATCACTTTCGAACTTCAACGGTGGAATTTGTTAAAAAGTCATCTACCAAGCTTTTTGACAACTTTTGAGCACATTTACACCTCATTTTGTTGTATTAATTCCTTACTTTCCCACATGATCACATGGAAATAATGATCCCAACAACCCAACTCATAAAGTTGGGCATTAAACTATCAAAAGATGACATTATTAAGGAATACTTTCTCCAAAAATAATGTCTATAAAATCCAAGAGTATGGGTTGAAGGGGGGATTCATTCATTGATATACATAGAAATCAGATTATAGGGATGAAAGTTCATATTTTGGAGAGGAGAAACTTATATTGTAGTGAGGAAGAGAGTTAGAAGGCTTGGATCACCATGGAGAGGCGCTAAGGCACAAGGATTGAAGATCGCTCGGAGAAGAAGATGAACTCCACCACTTCATCATCATACTTCCAACAGGGGAGTCTTATGTTGGTTTTGGAAGTTTTAACTTCAAGTATTCATGTTGATTTCGAAAGAAACTTCTTGTTTAATTGTTGTTTTCATTCTCAAATCCATCATGAGTTAAATCGCTAGTGTTTGAATGTGATGAACCCTAGAACTTATTTGTGATCATTGGTTTGAATGTTTTAATATATTTTCTTATGTTTTTATGCGAGTCACTTATGTTATGCTTGTTTATTCGAATTGGTATATGCAATATTGATTTGAAGTTTATTTTTCATAGGAAATTGAGAGATTCATGGTGAAATAGAACCAACATAAGTGAAAGGAGTTGCATGCAATCCTAGATATAGGGCGACATAAATCTTAGGATTAGGGTCAAACCTAATATGGGAATTCACAAATCGTTAATGCAATCTTGGGGGTTTTAACTAGAAAGAGATTTCAGTTAATCAACTTGAGGTTAGGAGTTTTTCGCCTTGAGAAAGGGTTTAACTTAATTTAGGAATGCCTACGGTCCATGAGGCGTGAAAATATGTTAAGGGATGGTTAAAACTTAAGGGTTATGGTTGTATTTATTTTGGTAAAATCACAAAGACGTTTTAGAGGATTCACATTCAAGTACATTTATATCCAACATCTTCCAATCCAGAGTGTATCGATATCTTTCGTGTTCTTAGTTGCCTCTTCCACTTTTATTTGCTTTTGTTTTATTTTTATTTTGCAACAAACTATTTGACGAATTTGTAGGCTAGATAATAAAAAGACGGTAATTACTAGTAATCATAGTACTCGTGGGAATGACACTCGATACTCGCTTAGCTTTGCTATAAACGATAGGTGCACTTGCAGGCCGTTTTTAGGAGTAGCTTCCGAGCCATCAATTAGACATTACAAATGTCCCAAATTATCCATCTAAACAAAATGATCAAGACATGTCAAATGCATTTAAGCAAAAAATTAAAAAACGCTTTTACCATCAAGTACTTCATACCAACTATCAAATAATGCCAAACTAGAGTATTTTTACCATCAAATACTCCATCAATATCATGATCATCCACAAGTCATTATCAACTTGCTATTTTAGCCCTTTCAAGAAAACAAGCAAATCTCATTAGTGCAATAGAGTTTTACAAGATAGTTCATAGAAATACAAAACATCATGAACAAAAGAAAATCCTAAGATAATAAAGGGGTGGGGACATCATTCTTCGTCCGAAAAGAAACAAGTTCGGGAATAAGATCTTTGATGAATTTCTTCAACTTGCCGATTGATTTTTGCATTTTGGAGATCTTTTGCTCCAAAGCCTCATACCTAGCTTCATGAAATATTCGTAGATCATCATACTCGGCTTGGGTGTACCTCTAGGCGGTTGAGCACGGGTATTACCCTCCGGATTGCTCGGTTCGCCTTCCTCCGCCAATCTCACGGCCTCGGCATCATCAAAGAAGTCGTTTGGATATGGGAAATCTTGGCCTCTTCATCTAGCCAACTTAGTTGGTCGGATGTCCATATTTTTTGCGCATAGTGACCATTTGGGAAATGTTATCAATGTCAAAGTCATTTTGAAATACCTCCGAATTACACTCCGACGAAGGTAGTCCCGATTGTATAAGAAGTTTACAAATCCAATTGCCCATAACAAACTTCTTATTTCCTTGAGTGATAGACTCAATTAGGCATTGAATAAGAATAGCGCCAAAGTTAAGCGGTTCTTCTAGCAATCTTATAAGTCAAAAATAATCCATGTTGCTAGGCATTTTACCCGCCTTTCCACAAATACGATGGCGACAATAACGAGATAAGATTCGGTGTTCAAGTGTCATCGCATAACAATGAATATTTTGGCCATACGCCCAAATAAGTCTTAACTTCTTTCATAGACACCTCCAACATCTCATCATTCCAAACTCGCACAAAAAAATAGTCTCAACCACCTCTCTTACATGTAAAAGCCGACAAATTTCATTAGGAGTCCACCTAAAATGATGACCCCTCACAAACGAATTTACCGCAATAGGCTTCCTATCATCATCATATTGCACCCACATATTTGCATAAAAATGTTGAATAATATCATCATCATATAAAACATAAGCATGCTCCCATAAAAACATCCAACCTTGCTCTTCAAAGAATCCTCTAATAGTAGGATATTCATTAGTAAATGAATTAAATCGACAAATTTTAGTGCGAGCAATCGATTTACCACCCATTCCCAAAACTTCATAAGTACTATTCCGCATATTTATTGATGAAATCTAGAACATTATTAGGCGAGAGCTAATGGTATAAAAGATTTCTTACTTTTCGCCCAACGGCAATTCTTGAGCGATATTGTTCGCGGAGCTCGGCAATTTGGGCGAGAGAGTACGGTATTTTGAATGTCATCACGTTCTTGAGAGCGTTCCTTTGGGTAGCTCGAATATCCCTTTGTTAAACTGCTTTCTTTGATTTCTCGAAGAACCCTCTCCGCCCTTTTTCTCTTGGAAGTGGGATTTTGACCGGTGGAATTTCTTGGATGAGCCATATATGTAAGATTCTTGCAAAAATAAGAGGATTAGCAACAAGAATCATAAAGATTGATGAAGAATTAAAGTTTTTAGAAAAAAGGGGTGATTTGCGCAGGTAAGGGTTTGGGGGAATTTTGTGTTGTTTCAAAATTAAGAACAAACCCATTTTTAACTTGAAAAATTACCCGGGCGTCGGTCGAGGTAGGGTGCGACCGGTCGACCCGCCTTGACCGTCTCAGTGTGATTTTTCATTCTTCAGAATTTTCCAAAATTCAATTTTTCACCCCAAAAGTTTTAAAACTTTGCAAAAAGATAATTATGGACTAAATCCAACAAATATGAGTTTCGAGAAAACACATATACGAGAAAAACGAGATTTAACGAGTAGTGCCCTTTTAAGAAAAATTTACAAAATCATTTAGGAGCACTTAAGGGGTTGAAATGAAATATTTTGAAAGACATGAGCATCAACATAATATCGAGTTCTAAGAAAAATACGAGTGAACATACCTCGATGGTTTAAGAAACTTGATGAAGAAATAGCAATGAGTATGAGATAAATAACCTACACAATTCTTAAACAAATTTTGCACAAGATATAATAGCACAAGTGTAGGCAAGTAATAAGGGATATCTTAAGCATACTTGTGTTATATAACTACATAGGAGATAATAAACCACATAAGTCTAAGTAAATGCACAAGAGTTTTAGAAACATCATGCAAGTCTTCTTTTTTTTAAAAAAATAATTTTGAAACTTACAAATATATTGAAGACCTAAATTTTAATTTTTTTTAAACTCATTTTGAAAAATCATTTTGCAATTTAGACACAAATAAACATATGCAAGAAAATAAAATACATATTTAAGTAGGGAGATACGGTTTACCAATTTCGCCATTTCCATGGGTTGTCAGTTGCCCGTTGTTGATGATATCTTCCCTTTGAAAATCATCTTGTTGATGATGGTTTCTCCAATTACTCCATTTCCAAGCATTGTGGCCTTCTCTTTGGAAATCATCTTGTTGATGATATCTTTGCCATTTCAAGGATTGTGTTCTTCCCATTTTTGATTATATCCTCTTCTTGGAAATTGACTTTGTTTTCTCCTTCTTTGATCAAATGAGATGTTCATTTGATATTTCCTTAGCGGCATGAACTTTCTTCGATTATTAATCCGCCGAGTACCTAAAGTGACATTATTTTGTGGTACCCTCAAGTGCTTGGGTCTTTTGAGATTAGTCTTGAGACTTTTAGGTCTCTAACAGTAATTAGAGCTATTTCTAGCCCGACAAGTATTTACCGTATGACCCTTCTTACATAATAAAAGCAAGTAACATCACTAATATGCATAGGAACTTGATTCTTTTTCATATGCTTGACAATATTAGGCTCATGATCAAGTTCACTTTTCAAGTTATCACAACCATTAACATTCACAATATTGGGCAATTTATTGGTATTCAAGTTGGGTTTTGATAAATCATTTTTCATGCAATTAATATCCTCAACAAGAGTACTATTTTGTTTTTCAAGGTTTCTAACCTTATCAAGTGTGGTGGTGTGAGCACATGATAGTGATTCATAGGAAGTAAATAAACTATCCTTTTCATTTTTCAAAACATTGATTTCCTTTTTCAAATTTTGTACTTAACAAGTAAACCTTGAATTCATTTTGAAGATCATCAAAATCATTTTGCAAATCACTATAATCATTTTGAATAACAATATCATAAGAAGTAGAGGGTTTAAGACATACCTCGTTTTCTTCTTCGATGCCCATAAGACATTGTTCAACTACTTCATAGTTGGAAGTTGTAAAAGGCTTGTTCCTTAGATTTGAACTTGTATCCCTTTGAGAAGTAGATGCTTTTGAGTTGCTCCTATCATTTGCATATACTTCATGAATGGCTTCTAATTTTTGCCATGCTCCATGAGCCAATCAAATCCCTATAATATGTTCATATACCAAATTAGTAAATGAACAATACAAAATATTGAGAGCTTTAAGGAGATGATTTTTTCTCTTCATCATTGAGCTCTTTGAAGCCTTTGGAGGTGTGTGGTGTGTCTATCATCGGAATAGATTCTCCATTTATGACGATGTTCCAAATATCGAACCCGCAACCCTGTAGATAACATTCCATTTTTTCTTTCCAAAATATAAAATTTTTGGAATCAAATAGTGGTGGCTTGGTGGTGGAAGGTTAGGAAAGATGAGCTTCGTTCGTAGCCAACGATCGTTCCTCTTCACTCGCGATGTGAAACGAGCTTGCCAAAAAGTTTGGCTCGATACCACTTGTAAGTCTAAGCGCCACGATAATCTGTAGAGGGGTGAATAGATTATCTCCATCTTTTCGATTTTACCCTCTTTTTCGAACAAGACAAGCCAAGACATAATAATAAAGGTGCGGAATGTAAACAACACACGCCGATTTATAGAGGTTCAACCCACCTAGGGCCTAATCCTCTACCACCCCAAGATATCCAGGGATGTATTTCAAAAAGAAAAAGAATTTTATTAATTACCAAAATTAATACAAATTCAACTTACAACACCTTGAAGAGCACCACACTCTTCTTCAACACCACCTTTGGAGATTACCACAATCTCCCTTTGAAGATTACCACAATCTTCCTTCAACGGCACCTTGTGAAGATTACCACAATCTTCAACCTTGAAGAATACCAAATTCTTCAACACCTCAAGAGCACCACACTCTTGAAACACCCATCACCTAGATCACCCAAGTGTATTCTTACCACAAGAATACTCACAAGGATGTCTTGTGTTGAATGATGACCAAAAATCAAGATTACAACTCAATAATGAATATTACAATATGAGTGCAAAGTGTAATCAAGAATAGCCTGGACCTCGAGGATGTGAAAGTGATAAGCTAGGCAAAATTACAACAAGAGTAATAACTATGAAGAACAAATATTTGCTTGAAGTGTATCTTGTTGTATTGTATCTCAATTGTTGTCTTGGTTGCTCCAAAACTTCCTCTATTTATAGGAGATGATTGATCAAGCATAGGCTCCTTGGGAATTGAAAATCTCTGAGAAAAATACAGTTAAAATCAAGAATATAGTTGTTAGAAATCAATCCCACATTTTAAGGAAAGTTTGTCGATGTCAAACGGTCAGAAATTTGTTGTCAAAAGATAGAGGCGGCCGTGCCGCACGAAATAGACATTTGAAAATTACACAAAGAAAATAATACAGGCGACGGTCGACGTCCACCTCGGCCGACCGGCCGACGTCAACCCCAACCGGTCGACCATGACCAAAACACAAGACGGGGTGTTCTGTTTCAAAGTTGAACTCCTGTGCCGGTCGACAGGGGTCGGCCGTCGTCGACCTGGTCCTTTTTAGGTCCGTCTCATTTTTTTGTTTCAAAAATTCATCTTCGTGTACGGGTTGCCCTATACGGCGACCGATTGACCTCGAGATTTAAATGTTGTCCAATTTTTGTCGAAAATAAAACTCAAGAAATACTCCGAAAATTATGTAAAAACATTTTAAACCAATCGGGAGTATTTAGACAACATTTAGGAACCTTGTTTTGAAGTAAAAACTTATAAACATAAAATCATTAAAAGTGTTGTCCAATTTTATCGAAATAAAACTTGAAGAAATACTCCAGGAAAATATTAAAACCATTTTAAATTATTTAGAAGTATTTGGACAACAATTAAAATCATTGTTTTGGTGTAAGAATAAAATCATCAAAATTAAGATAAAAACATGTATCAAACAAAGCAGAGGCGGACCCGGGGCGTATTTAATCATTTTTCGAGCTCTATTCAATTTTTCCGGTTCTCTAACCTTAAGCACTAAATTTTTGTCAACTTTTTTATCCTCAAAATCACTTTTAGAAACTAAAAGTTTTCATCAAAAATTATCCTTAAGGCTTTAAGGTTCTATTTGTAAAATTGGTGAATTAATGGGACCAAAAATCCTAAATTGTTCAAGTTCATCAACTAGCTTAAGTTCTTCTCTAACAATCACTTTTACTACATCTAAAATTCTTCTTAAGCCATTAATATCTAGATTAAATCATCAAAAATTATATATAACTCAAAATTAAAAATAAAGTCTAGAATCATCACGAGTTAACTATCCTACTATCATTAATCATGCTTAAATTTAACAAAACACCACCCTAAAAAATTAAGCCCTTGTCCGTCCATTTCTAGGAGTTTAGGTGATAATTTTCATTTTCAAAACAATATTAAAAATACATAATCATACTCCTACTAGTTAGATATAACACAATTTACAAACAAAAATTGAAACAAAAACAATTTGTTCAAAAACTTCTCAAGGGCCGAAAATTAAGGGGCATAAATGAGGGTTCAAATCTTCATATTTTCATAAACAAAGTTGATTTCTATGGTTAATTATTGCATAAGATCATTTTCATAAAAGGATTTAAAAATGACATAAATTGAAGAAAAGATGAAGAAATTACCTTTGAAGCTTTTTCCTTCTACAATGGTGATTTTTCTAAGTATGAGAGAGTGAGGAGATGAGTAAGTGTTGGGGGTTTTATAAAAAACAAGAGACTTGGGGTGAGAAAATATCAAAAAAAAAAATATATATATTTATAAGAGTTAGTATTTTTAAAATACTCAAGTAAGCTCCTAAATTTCTTAAAAATCCCGAGAGTTAGTTAACACTCGATTTTCATAAATTTGATGGTCATTAATAATAAAATGTAAGCTAGAAACTTAATCTCGAATTCCCAAAATATAAATAAGCACTTTTGTGAAAATCTCAGAAAATCACTTATTCGGTACAAGAATCTCGATCCTAAAATTTAAGTCCAAAACTTCCATAATAATATTCATGATATATCATCGTGATGTCTATTCATTTCCATTACCGTAGTTAGGTGCACAATCGGTTATCGGAAGTTCAAAACATATAAATTTCATAAAGCGAGTAAATTGCACATTAAAATATAAGCTAGATATTTGATGCAATATTATTCATAAATAAAAGCTCGAGTAATTAAAAAAGGGTTGGGTTGTCACCGATGACACACACTCGTATGAGATCGAATCCGGTCAATCACCCTTATAATACAAGACTCTATCACTGGAGGCTCCAGAGCAAAACGTTGATCCAGTGTAGTTTTGTTAAATGTAGGAAACAATTTGTAAATATATCTAAGAGATGTTTCTAAAATTAATTTCTTAACAAGGGGTCCAAACTGCAAGGGCAAAATATATCTGTTGAGATTAGAAAAGTATTAGAACCTACAACCTTTGGGGTCAAACAGTAATTTAATAACATTACGATTAGGCAGTCAAGTTCTGGAGACTGCAATCCACAATTGGCACGTGCTTCGCACGTGCCAACACCAACAGTAATATAAAAAAGGGATTTATGCTTCAATTGGAATCCAATTCGTACACAATTCCTCTCCATTGCTGAACGAGGGTTTATTTTTCCCCTTTTGTTCGCTCTATTTTTCCGAAGAAACTTGGCGATTATTCGAATTATCATCCGCGAATTCAATTAATCTTAAGTAGAATCTGTAGAAAAGAAAATGGAAAGCGGCGAAGGCGAAGAGGTGAACATTGAAGAACTCGCAGCCAACCTCTCTACTTACAAAGACCAGCTTCAACAGGTGCTCTTTCATCTTTTTATGGTTTATGCTTTTTTTTATGTGTGTGTGTGTGTGTGTGTGTGTGTGTGTGTGTGTGTGTGTGTGTGTGTGTTTATGTGGATTCGTTTCATGCGTACTTCTTTATCAATTTGGTATTAATTTGGGGTTTGGTTAGTGTGAATTGTTTATCGCGTAGATTGAAGTTCGGAGCTTCTAAATCTTGGGAATTCTTAGTTGAAAATCCCACCTGCAAATTTTATCACACCTTACATTTGTAATTCATATGGCATATAAGGGAGCTAGACTCAAGCCTTTTGTTTATAGGATGGATTTGTGAGGACGCAATCTTGCATATAAAAAAAATTGGCTACCCCGATTACGCTCCGTCCAATCATGTAATATATATCTATTGTCACAACATGATTAATCCAGGGATGTACGATATGCTATGTGCCTTGTGAATTTGTGTGAACATTTATATGGCATGCTACATTTTACGTGTTAGTTCTTTTTTTGAAGAGTGTTAGTTCTTTTTTTGAAGAGTGTTAGTTCTTTAATTCGCCACATGATTTACTTTTCTTGCATGACGTGCTAGACATAGAAGAACAACTTATAACCGTAATTCATAATGAACCATATGAGTATGCATAACTTATTTAAATAATAGTTAATAGAATTATACAATAACTTATATGATTATTTGAATAAATTTTCTAGGATGGTGTGTATGATTATAACAATTAGGAAAAGAACTGGAGGACGAGGTCACAATAGAGGAGCATATTGAGAAGATGTGAATGATGTGGATAGAAGTGAATGACCTTGAGGGAACTAGCAAATTGATCAAAACACTACCTAGAGAATGGAGTGATCTTGCAAGGAGAGTATGTGATGACTTAATGAGTTATAGTTTCATACCACCTCATACAACCTTGGATCATGAGGAGTTCATAGTGAGTTACTTAGGCATGGAACACCTATTGTGCCCAATGTGATATGCGTATATTCAAATGAAGATTCCGCAAAAGAATTAGAGTTCGAGGGAATACTTTCATCCGAGGATCGAGTTAGATGGCTAGTAGTACTATAGCTATAGACATGGACAACACTTTGAATTTCTTTATTTCCAATAGAGCTTCTTTTACTCTTCTAGTATGGTTGTTCTTTCGATGCACTTTATTTCTTGACATTGTATCATTTTGAAGGAATTATTTTTGAAATAGTGGATCTTTATTCTTTATTTTCATTCATGAGTCGTCCATTATTACTATTAACGTTTTGGGATTGATTTTATGTTTATTTGTTCTTGCATGAGCCATACTGTAATACGAGTTAAAACCTTAGACATTTTGTTTTGCTTTAGATATTGTCGTCATGTAGAGACAATTCCAACTCGTCGTTGAACTCGAACCAATGTTAGTGAGACATCGACAATACCTTGTTGGCTAATCTCATTAACTTTGTTGCAAGGACTAACACAAATGAACACCGTACCAATATCCGCCCCAAGCCACCAAGTTGGTGGAAATGAAATCATCCACTTTCTAGATTAATTTCAAAGGTATCGGACATAGACTTTCAACTAGGGGTGTACGATGACGGGACGGTTCGGAGATTTGGAAATCTCGAGCGAACCGCCCCAAGTTTGAGATTCAAAATAAATCTCGTAACCGAACCATAGAAAAATATCTCCGTCCCCGAATCGCATCGAATTTTCGGTGCGGTTCGACGGAGATTCGATTCTAATGGGACGGGGACGGTACCATATGGTTCGGGACGGAGATTCGGGAGATTAGCCATAAATAAAACATATAAATTTGAAAAAAAAAAATTAATATAAAAATCACCAAACGGATATACTTCTAGAGTTCTAGTCTCTTTTTAGCGTAGTCTCAAAATAAAAAAAACTAAAACTATAATAGGTGACACAATCCAAAATTCTAAACTTAATAACCTCTATAATAGAATAATAGTCTATTATTTGGGTAGTTGTCCTTCTATTGACATAGAACAAATATAATTAACTAATAATTTTTATAAATTAACATGAAATAAAAACTTGTATAAATTTATAATCTCAATGTCTCATGTTTAACAACTTAACATAATCAATAAAATTCTATTTATGATTTTATGTGATGTGGTAAAAATATTAAAATATGTATCTTTTTTTATATTGTTATAGTGGTACTATAACTTGTTTCTCTTTTTAAGTGCAATTTACTAATCATTTAACTAATTTCAATTTCAAATGATTTACTCTATTATTAATATGAAAGTTTTTTAAAATTCATAATAGTTGCGATAGATATAGTTTTTTCGTAAATATGCTTTATAATCAATTTAATTTCAAATAGTTTGTAGTTAATTCAATATCAAAATAAAAACAACATAGAAATAATATATATGTGTTTATATAAATTCTTTAAAATCGGTTCTAACTTCGAGTCCTCGGTTCGGAGTGGTTCGATACGGTTTGATGATTTGGTCGTGGGGTATTTGAAAATCTCGAACCGCACCAAAATTTTCGGTATGGTACGGTTCGGGAAAGTCAAAAAGTCAACGGATATTTTCGGTTCGGAGATTTTTTGGTCCGGATATTGGTTGGTTTGAATTAATCTCCAAGTCCCATGCACCCCTACTTTCAACGGGCATGACGGGCCTTTTACGGTCAAAAAGTGGTTACGTGCTATGGATATTAGTCAACAAGGTATTGTCGGTGTTTCCTTGAGTCCGGTTCAAGTTCGGTGTCTTGTTCAATTATCTCTATGAGGTGCCATTATCTATAGTGAAACAAAATATCTAAGTTTTAACTCATATTACAAGTATGGATCATTCAAGAACAAATAAACGTAAAATTAATCACAAAACATAACTAATAACAAGGACAACTCATATAAATGAAAATAAAATTCAATTATTCAATAATAATTCCTTCAAGAGGATACAATGCCTAGAAATAAAGTACATTGAAAGAAGTTAATGCAGAATAAAATGAAATCCTAACCATACTAGGAAAGTAAAAGAAACTCATCTTTCGAAATAAAGAAATCCAATTGTTGTATATGCCTATAGCTATAGACCACTATATCTAACTCGATCCCTCAGATTAAAGTACTCCTCGGGATCTCCCTCCGGGCTTTCTCCAATTTTCTTGCGAGTCTTCATCTGAATCCACATCTATCACATTAGGCACAATGGATGGTCCATACCTAAGTAACTCCACTATGAACTCCTCGTGATCTGAGGTTGTCTGAGGTGGTATATAACTATAATCTATTAAGTCATCACATATTGTCCTCGCAAGATCACTCCATTCTCTAGGTAGAGTTATGATCAATTTGTCAATTGCTTCGTCATGTGTAAACCTTCCCTTGAGGTCCTTTGCATCTTTTGTATTATGACCCCGTCTCCGCCTTTAATTCAAATATCATACACCTTCCAATGGTAGATACGCTCTCCAGTTTTCTTCCTAGCTGTTCTATTCATACGTGTCATCCTAGAAAATTTATCCAAGTAATCATATAAGTTACTATTTAATTCTATTACATATTATTTAAATAAATTATGCATATTTATACTTCTATGGTTCCTTATGAAACGTGGTTTTACGCTGTTATTTTATGTTTAGCACGTCATGCAAGAAAAGTAAATCATGTAGAGAATTAAAGAACTAACACTTAAAATGTACCGTGCCATATAAATATTCATATAAATTTTTGAGTCACATAGCATATTATACTTTCCCAGATTTATGATGTTGTGACAACTGACAATAAATAAATGTTACCCGATTGGCGGAGCGTGATGGATGAATAGCCATTTTTTTATATGCCAAGAGGGGAAGGAGCATCAATCTGTGGGAGGGTAGTTATTGAGGTATTTGAAAGACCTTGAGTTGGTAAGACCATACGGACCTAAGTAAAAGAAATAATGAAGAAACCCATTTATGTCCCTAACTCACCTTCCTCCTATAATGTCTCCTATTATTAAAAATATATGAGACATTCATCATGTGGATTTAGGATTAACATCCTTCCCTCCCTTTTTAATTAGGTGTTCTTGGTGAGGCCTGTCAATAATCATTTGTGGAAAATCTGGCTCCGCAAGTTGGTTGTTGAGTTTGTGATGTGGGTTGAAGCCTTCAAAAATTCCATTCTGCTGATATACGTCAATTATATTGCAATGTAATTGACTTGAAAATATGATCTTAAGATAGTATAGAAAATTCTATGTGTTGTTTCACATAGGAGTACAATATAGTTTTCTACTATTGGCATCAGATGGAAGTCGTGACAAAGACATGCAGATAATTTCTCAGCCAGCGTAGGTTTCTTGTACTGTGGTTTTGTTCGTATTCTGTATCTAGGTAGAATGGGGTTACTAATATATCTGACCTCCGCTTTTCATTTGGTGCTTGTTCGTATCTAGTCCTTAGTGAAAGAGATATGTCATGCCTGCTTACAGACTACCTCCTTTATGCCGTTGTTGAGCTTTGGTTTATTTGGTTAACTTATGTTTCATATTTGGTTAACTTATGTTTCATATTGAGCTTTGGTTTAATTTTGTCTTGGTTTTATATGAATCAGGTCCGCAAACTATTGAATGATGACCCAAAGAACTCTGAATTCTTGGACATGGAGAAGGAACTTGTGGAGGTGATCCATTTTGAGAAATTCCTTTTCTTTTTCTTCATATTTTTGCTTAGAAACCCCTCAGAGTTGGGGTTGGGGTGTTGCAGTCTGTGAGCATTTAAAATTCCTTGTATATCCTCGTATGCGAGCACTTGGTTGTTAGAGTTGTCTTCGGACCATTGCCTTTGATATTTTCAGAAGTCAATAACTATTCACATAATAAACTTAAAAATCTGATTATAATGTTGTTACTTTCTTTGGAGTTTAATCTCAATCTCTCTTTCTCTTTCTCAAATATTATTATTGCTCGAACAAGCAGTTCAAGGAACTACCTGTGACAGAAGAAAGATGTTTTTACCCTTGTGGTTTGTCAAGGTGAGGATATTTTATCTTGTTGAGAGCAATATGCATACATGGTGTAGAGAAGTGTCGGGATTTGAAAAAATTAATGGAGTGTAGGAGTTTGTCAAGGTGCCCATCACTTGTGTCTTGGTTCCATTGCAGGTGTGCTATGTGGTGATGGCCAGCCTGCTTTGTCCCCCATGAATTTCGGACGTCACCCTGGATTGAAGTTCATATATTTTTTCTTTCATCTCTTAGTAAATTTTCAAGTAAAGTGTCTGTTAATAATCTTGTCGTATTTTCTGGCTGCAGGTGATTGCGTTGACAGAGGAGCTACTGGCAACCGCAAAACAAACTGATAATAGTTCTGCGCTTGTTACTGGGACTAGTGGTGAAGCATCTCCTAATCCATATCTTTCGAGAGCTCCTTTCACGTGGTGTGTTACCTAAACTTGTGAAAATGATTGTGGTTTGTTATGTTCAGTTAATATTATGCTTGAGTTTAATTTTTTTTTATTATTTCGATAAGAGACATTGCATCTGGATATTATTGAGATTAGGCTCATTTCGATGCAGTTGAACTAATCAGTCGATATTGGAGGTCCCATATTATTGATAATTTTTGGCTGTACAAAAGTCAATCGTCACAACGGCTGGAGTTTTTGTCAGCTAATTTTATCATTATTGCTACTCCCAGTCCAAAGATTCTCTCTGTGCTGCTAGTTTACAAATTGCAGAGATGGCATTAAATTGGAAAGAATATTTATATATCTTTGATGTATAGAAAAATATATTTTTAGCCATTGATCTGTTTGTTCTCGCTGCTTTACATTCCCTCTACTCCATATTAGTTGTTTGAGTTTGACTTTGATCTTATACTTAGGTAGGATATGGCTTCATCATTTTCTGATTTTATTCTCACTTAAGTGGAGTCCAATTAACCAAGAAAAGGATAGCTATTTTCTTCTTTCTTTTCGCCTCCTCGCCCACTCTCATTGCCTGCTTTACCTTCAACAACTGTCGCATGTTTCTGATTGCAAGTAGTACTTTTGGGTCCTTAGTTACTTACTATAGTCTTCCTGCTGTTTATTTTGGTTGCGATTAACATACTATCATGTGCGCTGCTGATGAAATTAATTTTCTTGCTCTCTTTGTCCAGAAATCAGGATCTGTTGCTGATTATGGTGATAAGTTTCCTGTTGGAACCAAAGTTCAAGCAGTCTGGAGCGACGATGGAGAGTGGTATCTAATATGTTCGACACACACACGCACACAAACAAATGTCTTAGTAGATATGTTTAATTTTCAATTTCTTTACCTTTTCTCCCTCTTGTTTGTGGTTGATTTAGTTGAATATGCAGGTATAATGCAACAATCGAGTCACATACTCCAAACGGTTATTTTGTTTGCTATGATGGATGGGGCAACAGAGAAGAGGTATGATTGAATTGTCTTGAACCTTGAATAGGTAGTTTGTTTTTTCTGTTTTCCTTTTTCTTTCTTTTTTTTTCTTTGGTTGAATTAAGTGATCATGAATTATAATTTCTGATGTGCTGCTTGAGTTCCTCTTCCCTGGATTCTACGCCAATCCCTACCCTCCTTGTTCCCTGGATTCTATTGATGCCTGCGTCATGTTGACTTTGTTCAATATTGTGATCATTGAGATTAAATTGAAGATTAAAAAGAATGCTGATCAAGTACTCCCTCTTCCCTTAAGAAAAAAAAAAAAGAGAAATAGTTGATGTGTAAAAACATATATTGAATAATTCTGTATCAACGAATTGACTTATCTGTTTAAAACAATGGCGCAAAACAAACTAACTGTGACTACGGCATTCTTATGGAGAAAAAGGAAATCTGATGAGAATTGCTTGTGCTGGAAATTTAATGAACTTGATACTAGATGAAAGTTTAGGATTGCCACGAGACTTCATGGGCGTCCTGTCCATAATATGACCTGTGCTTGAATGTGATTCCAGGTTGATCCTGATAATGTTAGACCAATTGAAGAAGGCGCTGCCGACCCTTTACTGGAAGCTGAAAAGGTTGCTGTGGCTACAAAAGAAGCCCTTAAGCGTAAGATTGCCCAATCTGCTGCTAAAGACTTTGAGTCCTGGACTGTCCCGCAAAAACTTCAAATTGATCCCAATGATCCAGAAGATGTGGTATGTTACAATCACAACTCTTTTAATTAGGATTATGATCATATTATGCTCCATATAATAGTTGGTCTTCTTCACCAACCTTTTGCATGTTAATTAATGTATATATCTATATGACGAGTGATCAAATGAGCCAGTGTTGGGATCCTATTTTACAATATTCATCTAACTGCTGCCTAGAGTAACTGGCTTACATTTCTTGTCGGCTTTATTTTGATTCTGAGGTACTATTAATTTATATGTTTACATTTCTTCATGTAATTGTTTCACCAAATAGGGATGGCATCAGTAAATTGCTGATTTTTTTCTTTTGTCTGCTTTCATTTTTGTTTGGTTTCTGATATATTATTTCTCTGGACTACATAAAAATAATTCTTTTCTTGTTTGCGTTTTAATCTCTTGTTCTTAATTGTTGATTGTATTCTTGTCATCCATTGGCTATAGTTCTATCACTTTGTTGTTTTTTCTCTTTCCGACATCTGGTAGTCTTTTTGTTATTTGTTGCTTATATGATTTCACATTTGCTATTCACAGAAAGCTGCAAAGCGTAAAAAAATACACGCTTTTAAGTCCAAGATGCGGATGGAAGCAAAAGAGGTTACACAGAATAAGAGGCAGAATGCCTGGCAGCAATTCCAAACAACTAAAGGCAGGGCTAAAAAGGTAATCTTGCCAGCTGCTATGTACCCTCTTTGGTGGTTGGCAGGAAAGTTCGTGCCACCACCTTGTTCGTTGAATGCATAATTTTGGTTTCAATTTTGAAAAATCTGATTTTTGATCCTATGCTTGTTTAAGTGTTACCGTCTGGTTTTGCTGCCCCTTGCCTGTCTCTGCTTACACAATTACACGTAACTCATAAAACTATAAAAGCATGGCCACGTTTGGGATAGTAACAAAAACTACCCTTGAGGTTTGGGCTAATTACAAAAGGACCCAATTATCTTTCAAAATTACAAATACTACTTTAAAGTATTTCAAACACCCTCATGAGGTTTGTATTTTCTTAACAAATACTCCCCTGTCAAGGGTGCATTTTGTAAAATTGAAACAAATGTCAAGAGGGTGTTTGTAATATTGAAAGATAGCTGTTTTTTTTTTTGCTAATTAGACTGAAGTGAACTCAAGGGTATTTGTAATTAACCCTATTGCTACCCATAATTTTTAGAACACTTGCTTTTCTCCAACATTAAAAACAAAAGCAAGTAGTCTCATCGTATATTTTCTGTTCGATATGGTCGTATACGTTTTATTTTAAAATAAGTTGAGAGTATTGGTTGGAGTGTAGAGGATAAATTTCAAAGAAACTGAAAGATACAGGGTTCGAGGTCAACACCCTTACAAAGGGTGGTCGATACCACTTGAGCTACAAGCTCGTGGTTGGTCGTATACGTTTTTCTTTGTTCATGTCGTCAATTTGAATTTTTGGCCTTTGTTCCGCAGGTTGGTTTTTTCTCCGGTCGAAAGCGTGAGAGCATATTTAAATCTCCAGAAGATCCATTTGGGAAGGTTGGTGTAACTGGAAGTGGAAAAGGTTTGACGGAGTTTCAGAAAAGAGAAAAGCATCTGCATCTCAAAGGAGCAAATATTGAAAGTGCAGACGAATAAATTTAAAAGCTTTTTTGAGGTTTCTTCCTTGTTTGTAGAATTTTTCAAGCTTTGTATGAGCCAAGCAATCTGTGATTGAATTTTAGTGGCTATCCAAACATGGTGCATGGTGTTTATGATTGAAATGTTTTCTATTACGGCAGTTCATAATTAATATATACTCAGTTGACAAGTTTAATGCTAGTTTATTGCATTATTTCCCCCTTGCTTCTTTCCTGATAAGCTATAAAATTCTCAAAAAGAGTATTATGTATAATAGAAACAAAGGTGAAAGGTGATATTTTTTTAGTTATATGTATACCACAACCAATGTAATCAATAGTGGTTAATTACTGTTCCTGGGGCACTCGAGTGATGTGATGTTTGCTTCGCTGGCACTCGCAATGTAGAGATTCGAATCCCCTAGTAACAGGGTGGAGGATTTCTTGTGTTGTGACTCAGTCTACCACTTAGGACCCTTATTTGTTGAGATCTCCTATTCCACTTTCTCTATTCCACTCATATTCTATTGAGTTGGATAAAATACACGTGTACAACATGAATATCACATGATGTCACAATTGTACACGTGTCTTCCATCCAACATATAGAGACATATCGTGATTGATTCACCTCCTCCACAAAGCTCTAGGACAAGGCGGGTGGAGACCCTCCTTTAATAGTGGTTAATTGCTGGTTTTTGGTTTTAACCAAGAAACATGCATTTTGAAATAATCCGGATTAATTGATGATCAATGCATTTTCTAAGTTGGAATAATACAAACGCTAACCTACGAGTCATTTTGAAATAATCCGATTCAAACACCTGAAATGGAGCACGTAATTTCTTATTTATGAAATAACTGAATTTTTTGCCTACTTAAACTAAACTTGAGGGAAAATATTTGTACTTTAGCGAATTAATTATTTAAACTTACAACTTCCCGGATATGAAAACAGGGAAAAACACATCGCAAAAGATGAGCACCAAATCCAACAACACATCCAAAAGCTCCACCATCCTTCTCTAATTTCTTGAGCTGAGGAACCATAGTTTCGTCGAAAATCGGGTTCGAAACCGTGTATTGCTGATAACAAGTGTTGGCCTGAAATTCTTGAGAGCATAGTATCTCAGTAGTAGCATTTGTTCCTGGTGGAGAGAAATTTGAATTGGTATCAGATTCTGAAAGCATTTCTTGAAATTGAAGATCATATTCGAGCCAAGGCGGTAAGGGCGGAGCCGAGGGCAGAAGCGGCTCGTATAGGCTCTGAACCGGATAATACGGTTGTGGTGGTGGCGGTGGTGGCCGTGAAGGTGGCGGCAGCGGTGATTCTGTTATTGGAAATTTTCTTTTTCTCTTATTTCTTGACCAAAACTTGAGCTTTTTCATGGCTTTGATCACCTTCATCTTGATTCTTCACTTTCTCAAGGCAGATATTTTATGTATATATATTATTAAATTTCTGAATTTTTCTATGATGGATTTGTGGGTGTGAATGTGTAGACAAGGATTGGTGAAAAAAGGAGCAGAGTTTTTTTTTCGAGCCGTTTAGAAAGGTTTATTTGAGGAGTGGCTTTTGAATTCAAACTTGGCAATTTATTTTCAAAGTTTTGGACCGTTGCACTTCCAATTAAGCCCACCATTGTCTACTATTCGATGAATCTTCTTTATGCACTCTTGAAAATTTGGGAAATTGCCTCTCCATATAGAGGTATTTTTAAAAATGCCTCCAAAATATTAAAACTTGCCGCTGCATTCCAACTCCCACCTAGTGGCCCACCAAATTTTGTTCGAAGAAAAACCAAATTCGCATTTTTTTTTGCAAATTTCAAGAACAATTATAACTATATACTTATTCTCTATACTATATCCAATTATGTCAAATTATACCGGTTCTAAAATTCCTAGTCCGATTAGTTTTGATGGTGTTCATTATATTTAATTGAATTTGACTAAATTTTGTTTGAAAATAGTAAATTGACCGAATTTTAAGGATTTTTAGAACCGATATATGTAGTTGTAATTGTTCTTGAAATATGCAAATAAAATTACTAATTCGATTTTTTTTCAAACAAATTTGGTGGGCGGTGAGGTGGGCCACTAGATGTGCAATGGAGTGGACAGTTGTAAAGGGGCATAAATCAAGTTTTAATACTCTTGAGGGTAGCTTTCGAAAATACCCCCAGATGGAGGGGCAATTTCCCAAATTTTTAAATGTAATTCTCTTGAATTGCCTGAAACTGAATTGATTAGATTTGCCAAGTGACTCTGCAGCTGTTTCTATTTGATTAGATTTGTACACTGGATTGCCTGAAACTGGCACCATATTCATAGTGCCAAACGATTTAACTGGATTAGATGTCTGCAGTTGTAGTTGAAGAGGACTATATAGAATGAATTAGGAGGGTCATTATTCTCTCTTTTGATTATTAATGATTCAAATATTTTTCATCAAGAGGGCATTCATCAACCAGCAATTTTACATTAATTATAAAACTTACCTTGAACTTTAGTATAATTACAAAAATTTGTATCTTTCAAAATTATAAATACCCCAAATTCCTGACATTTGTGTTTATTTTACAAATATCGCACATATTTAAATTGTAAAATAGAAACAAATGTTAAGGAGATGCTTGTAATTCTGAAACATAACTAGATTTTTTTCCAAGGATAGTTTCTATAATCTACCCACAATATGTAGTTTCTACAATCTACCCACAATATGTAGTTTCTACAATCATACATCATGCAAAACAAATAAAAGTATCCTTGTTGACTATCATAAAACAGATTTTAGTAAACATTGGGCTATAAAAACACTGGTCACCATATCCTAAGAGAAACACATGATAAAACATATTATGAATAACATTAGTGAGCCAACAAAATAACTGTTAAAAAAGAAAAAACAGGAAAACAAGAAATGAAAACAACTTCTGATAAATGAAGTTGCAAGAAGCTAAATTACAACTTTGCATGAAAAGTGAAACTGGCCATACATCAGCAGCAAATTGTGCAGGTAAATGGCTCAGCAAAATTTCGCGACATCTTTCATCCCGTCTCCTGCACGTAGCAGTTAAAAATCATCCCATTTGCACACACTCCATCGGTGTGCAGAACTTGATGGTGAAAGGTGCCAATTGTTATAGCTCGTATTTCGCAACATGAATGGAGAATACAGGTTCTTCAGCAACTATATCATCGATATCACGAAAATTGGAGATGGCACATAATCCACGCGAAGACTTTGGCCAAAACAGATCATGCATCTCTCTTTACTTCCTTGACTAACCTAAAGCCACCTTTCTCTTCCTCCAATCATCATAAAACACGACGTAGTATATCTACCGATAAATAATATGTAAATAATATGTTCTATAGGTATAGAGATGCTGCAAAGACAATATCCCTTTTGATCTTAGTGACAGCATCCTCAAATTTTGCTTCAAGATCTGTCTCACCGATTGATTTAGCTGCTTGTATTAGCTGCTGAAGGACTTCTTCCAGTCTCCTGATTGCCCGAATCAAACTGCCCTCAAAAACCGGTGTCATTTCCATAATTTCATAGAATTTAGATCCTCTGGCCCAAGCATAAACAGCCTCCATAACATCTGGTCTGAAGGAACTCACAAAATTCTCAACATCAATTTGCACCTGGGATACCAAACCGCGGATGTTAGAATAGTTTTAGTTAATTAACAACACAAATTTAATACGGAATCAAAGAAAAAACTTTCAAAATGAAAAGGATTGTGCAGAATAGTTCAGGCAAGCATCAAATCAGATATTCCAATTATAGAGGCTAAATTTGACGACAAGCATCAAGCAATAGTTTAGCTGACCAACCATATGCTAGCAATTTGCACCATTTTTCACTATGCAGTACCACCCATAAAACCTGCTGTGAGGAAACATTTGAATGTGGCCTCTCAACAACGGAATATATCTTGTCTGTGTGGAGACACGTTAAACCCTAGCTTCTAGTGCTAAAACTTTTCAAGGTGTTCAATTTGTTAAAAAGCCGGAGAAAACACCTTCAGCCACATTCCCGATGTCAATCGTCAATTACTCAAGCATATCAAGTTATCAAGCACGCTTTATAGATCATCAAATTATTTACCCTAATAGTCTTTGATCATGTCGTGAACATCAAATACCCCCCTACGAGCTAAATGTAACTGAACCCCAACCCATATATTTAAGAAGTTATTGATCAGTTCATGTACTTAGATGGTGTGTCCAAAGTCAGCTAGAGGACAAAACTGTACCCACTAACCCCTTCTTCGTCCATTTATTGGAGTGGCCAACTCCCATCAATATTCTTCTATTGCCTAATGAGTACTTACACAGTTAACATTAATAACATCCTGATACTAGTCGCCAAAACTTTCAATCACATACATGAAAAAAATAGAACAAAGTTTGCAGTACCTTGCACTCAAGCTGAACCTTGGCCACCTTGCGTGCTGTATCCTGTAATTGTGTGAAAAGCAAATCGAGCTCATCTCGGGGCTTTTGAGCTTCCTGAAGCTTTTCTTGCCACACAAAACATGAGAGAAGAGAGACCATTTCCTCCACCTTTATGTCCTTCAGAACCCCATTGAACATAAGTTCAGTTAACGTCAATTCTTCTGCACTGCTGATTTCACATGCAACTTTCCCCTTTAACTCCACGACATCGTCACTTGTAATATATCTGTATATTTCTAATATCTTTCAGCATTTTGATAAGAAATATTATCATTAAATAAGAAATGGCGGAAGATGAGCATAAACACTAAATAAATTGCACCAAGGTCACTGCTGCAAATTACAGTGAGCAGCTGAAAAAATCAAGCAACTCCAAATCATGCACACGGCGCCTGATAAAAGGTTAAGCAAAGTGTCTCACCCACTATTTTACCATAAAAGAAATACAACATACAAAAGGAGACATCTACATTTTGTAGGTGCATACATGGCCATGGAAACCCTGGCAAAACAAATTCTTTCCAAAATTGCTTTAGTAAGATTATGAGAACTGTAAAAAAAAGTAGGTACCATTTGCCAGTTTACCAATTTCGTTAACAATGCAATTCACATTCATTTTTTTTCAATTTTATAATCAGTTTGATCAATAATCAGAGTAATTAAAAATAATCATCAGGTTACACTCGTGATATATGATCTGTACAGCCTCTGTGCCATCATTTTTCCTGGGGGAGCAAGCAGAAGAAATTATATTCACGTCAAAGCCCTACCTTGGTTTGTCTCGCTTATGGACAGTGGGATGTTAAGAAAATGGTATCATGGAAAAATCACATCAAAACAATATGAGAAAAAAATAGGAAGGCTGAAATCAAAGATAAGGCGGCAAGGAGATTGGCAAATACAACAAGATAAACTACAACTCAAGATATATGCAACCCAAAATTGTGAAGAAAAATTCACTGTGGACAAGGCAAGTTCTTAAGAACTTCCAATGAAGAGGTTAGTTGGTACACAGTAATATAGTTTCTAAACATGTTCCAAGACAACCAATCATACGTTGGCTTGCTATCTTGCGAAGACTTCATAATCAGGACAGACTTTGCAGTTGGAAAGATCAATGGAGTCATATGAATAGTTTGTAGGGATTGCATTGGAGATCATTACCATAATTTTTCTCACACCAAATTACCTTCAGAATATGGGCAATTCCATTAGTAAATGCGGCGTAGAATGATTATTTATTTATTACCCCTAAAGGTTTGTGTTTATTTAACAGATACACTCCCCTCAACCATTAGGTGTAAGTTGTTAAATAAACAAATATCAATGGGCCATTTGTAATTTGAAAGATAATTGGATTTTTGTTATAATTAGGCTAAAACTCAGAGGTAGCGTGTATATATATATATATATATATATATATATATATATACACATGTACTTGGGCAATGCTAGTGCACCCTGACCTTCGAACAAAAGTTGAAAATATGCCGATCATAAAAAGATTAACAATGAACACCAAGATATACTCAAACTGAAATGCGGTGACCTTACCCCAGTCTCCTGAGTACTCTTTTCCTTGCTTTAAGTTCATCTTTGAATGCCAAGACTGAAGAAGACTTCATTGTTCTCTTTATAGATTTGATTTTTGCTGTAAGTTCTTTCTTCATATGTAGAACTTTGAGCTTTTGCTCAATCAGCGGAGATTTGGCAATTTCATGCTTTTCAAAAAGGTTCTCCAGTGCTTCTATCCTTCGTGTCGCCTTCCTGTAAGAGCTGCTTTGAACCTGGAGAATATAAATACCAGATGTCAACCAGATAATTTGAGAATAAAACCTGAAAGTCAACAAAAAATTTCCATAAACCTACAAGAAACAAATTGGTAGCATACCTTCATGTCATCTTCAGGATCTAGACGAGGCATGCCTTCTTTTGCAAATCTATTGAGAACTTCAGAAACTTTTTTCAATGTGTTTTCTCGAGCTTCTAATGGCAGAAGATCCTTTGGTATTACTAGCCGGATACTACTTAAGCTATCAATCTGCTTTAAAAAAATCCATGGAAATACCACCAGAAGAGAAAAGCTGTTACAATATTAATCCCCATATTTAAATGCATTATAAGCAAGAAAAAAAAAAGGAGAAAAAAAAAACAGCAGGTCACTGATACAAACATCCATATAATAGAGTACTTTCAGCGATATAAATATTGTCCATGCTAAGGGAAACAACAAATTAGTTGAACCAACACTTTCAGTTTTACAAAACTCAGGTCACTGACAAATAAATTATTCCTCATTCATATTTATCGGATTGATCAAGTCCACCATCTCCTTAACTTGGCAGCAGTTAAAGTAAGTGAATGCCAATAAAATCACAGCACATGCAGTAACAACAAAATCCCCAGGCAGATATTTGAGAATAACAGCATAGGTAAGACTTTGCCTGTGAAATAGGAATCGAAATAACAGCAGGCTCTCCAGGCTCCTTTAATGGAAGGATCCTCATTGTTTTTTTAGCAATTTCATCCTTATGCGCTCTACATCTCGTGAGAACATCCACTGTATAGTTTGCATCTTCTGGCTTCTTGTTCGCATCATCTGGGTTGAATATTTGCGGTGATTATGAATTATGAATTGAATAAAGATGTGAAAGTCATGCTAACTTAAAATTATCTTACCTTCAGAAGCTACTTTAACCCTCCCAAAATTTATTATGACTCCCCATGTTACCTCGTCCTTAATAGAGAAGGACGATGAATTCTCATCATTCATTGTACATTGGATAGAAACAAGCCTGCCAGGCTGCAGAAAAGGTAAACAGTATTTCGGAGAAGTCACTATATCACGGATGTCCTTTTTTAAAGCTTTATATTGTTGAAGCAGAGAATAATAATTTTCTAGGCTATCTTCTTCTTCTATTATAATAGAATCCCTTTCTTCTTCGAGGACTTTTGCTTGTTTCTGCAAGGATAAAATCAGACACTTAGAATGATGTTGCATCTGAGACCTGCTAATAATATTATAATAGCATGAAAATAACTGACCTCGAGATCTGGAATGGCTCGATCTGCTTGAAATTGAAAGAAAGAATTACGAAGCAGGTTTTCAGGATCACCATCTTCAGATCGTATTTGATTCAAAAGCATGTTGTAGCTTAAGTGAAACGCACTGGAGTTTAAGAAAACAATCCATCAGATGGAAAAAAAATCATCATGGATTGCATTACAAGATGCCTAGTCTTGTCACAGATAAAATTTGAATAATTCAACATCAGCCAACAGCAAAAATCTATGGTTCAAACTCAATTTAAAGCATTTCCGCCACATAAATTAAACGATAAAGCATCTAATGCAAGACTACTTAAAGCAAGTGCAATACCATTCTATATTACCACTCATCACTAAATATTTCTTGTCAATCAAAAGCTGTGAAATCCTTGATTTCAAACTAGTCTGATATTTTAACTGGGTGCAATAAACTAGAATTGAAAAATGAGAAAAGTTCATCCAGTTTTATCAGAACAAATTAGAACAAGGAATCCAATTTATTCACATATGATAAATTACCTAAAAGGATGCAGCTAAAATATATTCAAGCAAACAGGAGTCATCAATGTGGTTCTGGAATCCATCAATGTAATTTGATACATAAACATGAAAACATTTACTGTTGCAAATATTAACTAGATTCCCTGACCATCAAAATTCACATGCATCTGCATGCTTAGAAGAACCCAAGACGATTTCATTGATTACAAATATTTTTCTCAAACAAAAGATAACTGCAGCGTAATATGCAGCAAAGGACTCTTCAAGTAGCTGATTAAAGACGAAAATTATTACAAACATTACCACGTGAACAATGGTCTTGCTTTTGACCCACTTGTTGAGGCACATAACAAGCATGTCACAGAAAAACAATTTTGACAGCTCACCTGTTTAAAGGATCTGCACTTCCTTTTAACATCAACTTCGCTGTAGAAGGTTCTAGCTTCTCATCAACCATAAGGATGCAGATCCCACGTTCATCAATTCCTCGGCGACCAGCACGACCACTCATCTGTATGTACTCCCCACTAGATAACCACGAAACTTATCTCCATCATATTTGCGCACATTAGTGAAGACAACAGTTTTGGCAGGCATGTTCAGCCCTATGCTGAATGTCTCGATCATAAACAAGCACTGAAGGACACAAAATGATGAAGAAGTATCAATTGAACAGAAAGGAAACGTAAACTATAGTTACAAGAAAATGCAGCTTTATCTAATTTATTTTATGGGTAGGATTAGCGGAAGGGGCGAGGTTGGAGGGCATGGTGCCTTCAACAAACTAGAGGACATAAAGTAGGGTTATTGATTTTTCAATAGGGCACTTTGCTAGTTTGGTACCTCACATTTGGGAGTTACCAATTTAGTACCCATACTTCACATTTTTTATAAATTGGTACCTATTCACTTTTTAAGGACCAAACCAGCAAAGTGCCTATTGGTCAAGTACTAAAAAATCAATAAACCCATAAAGTATCTCAAAGTAATTTATGCAGTCAGCATCTCTCAACATAACTGGCCAATCTTCGCTTTTATACAGTAAAAAATAGAAGTTTGTTCATGTGTCAGCCACACAAATATTAAAATAGATTACTGGAAATATATCAAATGTTGAAGCAATGACCACTATGCTGCATGGGAAATGTATATTGCCGCAACAATAATTGATTGAACTAATTGTTACTTTTTCCACTTCCGAAAAAAACGAGAAAGAACCAATTCGAGCCAGAACATTCATGACATACTTACACAATATAAGCAAGCAAAGCAGTGAAGAACGAAAATATAGAACTAGAGAAAATTTAAATAAAATTCTCCTGCCAACCTTGATGAATCCTTCCTGGAACAGGATTTCAATGACTTCCTTCAGTATGGGAAGCAAACCAGAGTGATGTACGCCTATTCCTCGTTTCAGCAAGGGCAGCATATTTGAAACCTGGAATAGGTCAACAAATGAAACTATGCAACAGAACACATTGAAAAGTATGTATAAAGAAATCATAATAACAGTAGTCACATCTTATCTTCACCGTAATACTAAAAAATTCTAACCTGCGGCAACTTTTTATCATCATCTGACAGCATATCCATAGCACTCCAGAAGATAGTTTCGACGTTTACTTTCTCATCCTCATTATTTAGATCCATTTTAGCCATCTATTTTGAAAGAGAAAAAGGTTACTCTACTAAGTAAACATGGCCAAATAATTGCAATTATGAATATCATAACACAATAACTTGACAAGAGGCTACAGAATAATCAACAAAAGATTAGATGACATCAAGGAGTTACCATGGGGTTTCTTTCTATATAAAGGAAACATCAATTACATAGACATCATGCAGTTGAAGTTAAACGCTCCAATTTGAATAACAGTAACAGACTTACGGATGACTACCTTATGAAATAGTATGCATCCTAGACTCCTAGTGCTAGGCTTCTTTGGGTTACTCCAGTAATAAAATTTTTAGTTAACATAGATGATACAGTAGGAATATCTAAATACCAAATATAAACTCAAACTATGGACGAGATAAAAGAGTTCGACAATCTTCTTGAGAAAATTTTCTTTATTACAATTAGTTTTTCTATTTATCATGTTTGTTTCATAAAATTAGAGGCAAGCCAGAAAAGAAAAAAGGTTGAAAAGCCTTAAGCTTAGCACTCATAATTGCTATATACCAAACTTCAGGATGATACTAAGTTAGGATTTGAAAGGGGTTAAGCAGTTAAGCTATTTCTTGTAATATAAATGAAATTTGAATCGTTATGTGAAAAAGATGTGAACAACGATAAATAAAAGGATATGCATATGTAAGAATATTGCTCGTAATATGGGGTATTGAATTTTTTCTTAATTCAGTATCACAAGTATGCATACCTGCATAGCAAGGAATTCACATTCTCGCTTGCTGAAGCTGAAACATATGACAGGATCATACTGGCGCAGAATGATCATTTTCACCATTTTAAATATATCACTATCTTCACCTGCTTTACCCACAATTAAACCTTTCTGCCATTTTCCATTCTCCTTCCTTTTATCTTCATTTGTCGGAATGAGTGCATTTAAACCTTTCTGAAAGCTGTCCTCATGAAACTTACCTTTTTCATCAACTACTAAATATAGACCATCACCTCCAGAAGGGAATATGTAATGCTGAAGTGGTGTAGGCCGATAATCTGTATAAACAATATGACATGGTTGTTGATGCACCTACATTATCAAAATTGATATTAGCACAGATGCATGCTTCTAGAGCCTATACGAAACAGACTGCACTACAGAATGCTACAACATTATCTCCAAAAAAAAAAAAAAAGGGGGAAATACAAGAAAGAAACAATTGCTCTAGAGACTCTAGTAAAAGCCTGGTGTTTCTGGAGCACATTAATTATTTACCAAAAAACAAATTATTGAGTGAGAGAGGAGAAATAGAGGCAGAAAGAGAGGTAAACTTAGTAGACAGACTTGCAACAAAAGAGACGACTAAAAGAGAGTTAAGGAATAAGTCAAGAACATGATTGGAAATCCTCTTATTTACTTCTAATCAAGTTTTGAAACAGGTTTGAAACAATCTACATTGCTTGCAGGATTACCAAAGGGCTCATTTTTAGCCTCATTTATTCCTCTCTTCTAGCCTTCTCTGAGGAATGTCGCCAGTATCTTTTCTGACCTCTATATTCAAACGAATTGTTCTTTCCTCCAACATAACACTAAAAAAACCACTGAAGTGAATCCTCAACACAGATGCCTAAAAACTCCAATATGATGAAGTCATTTCATTACTAGGAGCCTTTTTTGCTGGAGGAAACTACCTAAGCAAAAAACAAGTGCCTGATTGTTCATTTTTTTCCCAGTAGTAGCTTAGTCCTACTACAGGATAATATCAACATGTAGATTCATCATCTATTGAAAGGTTATAAAAGATATAGGCCTATCAGACTTGCACCCTTATTGTTAAACGAGATTACGTTTCTGCAGCTTTGATACAGGCATGTATCAATGGACAGCTACTATGTTTAACTCATATACGTAATTAGAAAGTATTAAAATACAGTTCTATTGCAAATTTCTCAAGCATCTATATACAATTAAACAAAATGGTAGACCAAGTCACAAGCACCTTTGCAACCCAATCAGCAAATTCCTTTGCGTTAGGCACCGTAGCTGAGAGAAACACAAATCGAGAGTTCTTAGGGGCCATAACAATACTTTCTTCCCACACTACACCCCTCTCTCTGTCTCTCATGTAATGCACTTCATCAAAAATAATCCACGCCACCTCCCTTATAACCTCTGATCCTTTGTATTGCATGCTTCGCCAGATCTCAGTGGTCATCACCTGAAATGACATTTGTCACATTTCAAAACTTAGCTGTGTAAGTGATTCAAAGTAACACATTAGACACACAAGCATATGCAGATGTAAATCAAACCCACCAAGCAAGAAGCACTCGGGTCGATGGTGACATCACCTGTCATCAACCCCACATCTGAAAACTCTTCTTTGAACTCTCTGTACTTTTGATTGCTAAGCGCCTTAATTGGGGATGTGTATATCACACGTTGCTTGTTCCGCAGTGACATAGCGATGGCATACAATGCCACAACTGTCTTCCCGCAGACGTATGTGCAGACACCTAGAAACATTTTAAATTCTATTTCCATCAAAAACCAACCTTCAAACAAAACACACACTCTATCCTGAGTGGCCTGTAAAATTGCAACAAGCAAACTAAAACGGAAAAGAAATAAGTAAAGAAAAAGAGTAATTAACACTTGTTCAGTCAGACCAAAATTTTCAAAATTAGATGAATATCACAAATAATAATAATATTAGTATTACAAGCTTCAACATTTTTCTAGAGGTGATATAAAGAAAAAAATACCATGACAGATTCGCCATTGTCGAGGCACTTGACAGCTTCGAGCTGAAAAGGGTCAAGAGTGAAGGGAAATTCCTTAGCCGGCTTCGAGTGTTCTTGGTTAACCAAACTGGCACTCGACGCGCGATGCACATACCCCTCCGGGTACGATACGTCGTGAAGGCAAGCCACTGGCTCGTCCATCATCCCAATCAAGCCATTATCTCTCTGCTGCTTCAACGGCGGAGTCTCGTAATCCTCCCTCGCCTCTTCCAATGTCTTCCTCTTCACTGACCCCATAACTACTACTCTCAAAAAGGATAAATAAATAATAATCAGTAAAATAGAAACAATATACAGAGCTAGAGCTGCAGCATGAATATGCATACAATAAACATTTAGTTACTATGCGTGCTTGTGTAGAACACAACTACGGTTGGGTGGGAGAGTTCACCTATCGGCGGTTGGAGGCGGCGGAAGAGAAATCGTTTATAATTTTTGCCCTCTTCTTTTCTGGGAGAGAATGAATTGTGTTTTTCAAGACTTCAATGGCGGTTGGGTTTAGGGTGAAACGACGACGTGTTCTGTTATAAAATTAATTAAATTCAATTTTAGCACCTAAAAATTATAGATATAGTAGTTTTGCACCTTAGTTCGAGTAAAAATTCGTTTTAATACTTCCTATTGTCACTTTAGGGCTCCTTGGTTTGATTATATTGGATAATAAAATTATTCAACCTATTCACATGTTTACTTAGTGATTAAAACCCATGATAAAATCTCAAGTAGTATAATTGTCGGATAATTCATCTTACCACAGGTAGTAATATAATGAAACAACATAAACTTGTATGAGATTTGCTTAACATAATCAATGAGATGGGTTTTATTATATATAAATGGAATTCCAATCCAAAAACCCAAACCCGTAAAAATATCCATATTTTTGTGTTTTTTTATAAGATTCGTATCATTAACTTAAGTCTATTAGATGGTAAGACATCTCGAATGAAATAGTCCTACACTTATAATCAAAACATTTCAAATTTGTTTTGATCATATGACCTATTATTTTATACCATGTAAAATAATTTAAATCAAAATAAATTTATCAAAATTTATATATATATATATATAATTCGATAAGACATGATAATCCATGCAATCATCAATTAAAGTACACATTTTAATAAGAATTTTAATGAATACACCATTGAAATAATCATATGGAGTGCACATTTAATTAGTAAAATAATTTAATATTAATTCAAAATCTTATCTAATATTTAATCTATCATTCATTTTCTCATCAAATAAAGTAAATGAACCCTAATGTTTAATCTTACCTATTGTACAACGAAAATCTTCAATTATCCTCTGGTCATCAAAAATTAAAGTGAATAGATAAAAATATCGTTGTGACTTTAGGAAAAAAAAAAAAACAAATTCGGTAGTTGAAATATATAGTCCATGTAGTATTTTATTTTTAAAAAATCATATTAATTACATTTTATAGTAACATATGCTACTAACAGATTAAAATAAAAATGTTATATATATTAAACAAAAACATGCACACCGAGAAAACTGTAAAATACAAAGAAAAATATTATGGATAAGTGTTTTGGGCCTTAAAATGATAAAGTGCCATTTATCAATTTTCATTCATCAGTACTATTCTTTGTCAGATATGAAATTGACACCTTTTGGTTAGATTAAGTGTTTTGGGCCTTAAAATGATTTCGTTGGGCCATAAATTCTCATTTCACGGGCAGTTCATTAGTAATTTATAAACGGACTATATAACGTAACTGTAACCCATGAATCATGATATTTTTTCAGACCAATGACATTAGCTTTAGCATCAAATAATTTTAGATCCAACATATTTATACCCAATCATTGTTGATATAATACTTTATTTTCCTTTACTCAACTATTGATATAAGACTTAGAGTGCTTGCAAACTCTAAAAGAAATTGATTCTCATCTTTTAGATGGGAAAAATAGTTGTTTACTGAGAAGAGGGGTGTCAATTCGGTTCACGTCGTGTCGGCATGAAATTCATGTTATTCGTGTCCGATTTTTCAACTCTAACCTAACCCATTTAATTATCCATATTAGATTTCTCAACCCTAACGCAACTCATTCATTATTCATATTTTTCTGGTCAATCCAAAATGACATATATATATATATATAAGATATATATTATTCATCTATTTATATGAGCTATATGGGTCATGTGAATTAATTTAATCTAAAAGTTATATTAAAATACATTTGATAACTTTTAAGTTCAATCATTATACTAACAATATGTTCAATCAATCAAAAATATTACAAAGAGCAACCTAGTAACATTACTACCGTGTCAAGTGAGTTAATCATGCCAACCCAAGTCAACCATAACTCAACTTGTTTTATTATTCGTGTTATTCGAGTCCGACTAGATTATAACACTATCTTGTAATACACGCTTTAACCCTAACTTGCTTTATAACGTACGTCAGAAATCGTAAATGTCACCGACACCCATAACTGAGAATAATTTTTTTAGAGTTTACAATATCTCATTTATTTTCTTACCGAAATATATTACAAATAAAGTAAAGAAAAATATGATTGACCATTGGGCTAAAAGTTGCTTGTGTAATAGTATCAAGTGTTTGGTCCACTATGGTAACCACTAAAACAGTAAAATCCCATTACGAGAGATTATTTTCCCATTAACTACACTAAGACCACCATTTCCAATTTTTCTCTCAACTTTATAATTGCCGCCTCAATAATAATTTTTATTTATTTATTTATTATTATTTTCATGATCCCATGATCACCATAATATGATGCTGTCAATGCAAAATAAACAAAATCCGAAAATCAAGATTTTGTAATCCCTGGGTTGCTTACTATACAATATACATTGAATTTACCGTCAACCAAGAGAAAAATCTGATTCTCAGCGTAGCCCTCTTTATTTATCTGTCCTTTGTTTTCCTTGCAGGCTTGCGCTCCCCGTTTCGCGTGATTCTCTTGCACCATTTGCTTCTTTCTTGGGTTTTCTGAGCATTTCTCTTTGTGGGTAATTATTTTGATCCACTTTTTGTTGGAAGTCGCTTTAGGTTGGCTAAGATCCGATTAATGGGCGAGATTATTATTCGGTGATTTTTCTTTACACCCCTGAATTTTTTTGAATTTTTAAGTAGGGCCTCTGTTCGTTTTTTTGTTTGATCCCGAGTGAAATTCTTATGCACTATGACAACTTTCTGAATTTCGTATCGGTTTTCTATGAGCTGGGGTTTTGGGGTTTTGGTTTTCTTGGCGTGGGTTTTTGAATTTTTGTTGATTTTGAATTTAGTCCCAGAGAAATCAGAAGAGAATAAAAGGTTGCAATCTTAGCTTATTCAGTGGTAGAATTTGATAATCCGGAGAAGCGTTTAATTTTGTGGAGGAAAAGGAAAAGGCCAAAAAAAAAAAAAAAAAGAGAGAGAGAGAGAAGAAATGGCGAGGAATAGGGAGAAAGAAGACGTGGAGAGTCGATTCAATCCTCCAGTGTCAATATCAATGGCAGATTCATCAATCAGCTTGTTGAAACTCATCTCAATTTTGATAATTTTTGTTGTGGGTGTAGTTATAGGACTAGTTTCTAGTTCCCACATTGATCGGTACTTTACTTTCCAGGGTGATGAGTTTAATTTCAAAAATACATATTTTGATACCGAGCAATTTAGCCATGATGGTCAGAAAATGGTGGTAAATTGTGATGGGGAGGATTGTCTGAGCATGGAGAGTTTCGTCAGGCTCAGAAATTTGAACCACCGATTGAGAGATGATGAGTTGTTTTGGAGGGCCTCATTTGTGCCCCAAAAGGAAGAGTTACCTTTTAGGAGAGTGCCAAGGGTGGCTTTCATGTTCTTGACTCGAGGGCCGTTGCCCATGTTGCCGTTGTGGGAGAGGTTCTTTAGTGGCCAGGATGTGGAAAAGTATTCGATATATGTGCACGCTCTTCCCGGGTTTGACCTCGAAGTATCCAATTCATCTGTTTTTTACAGGCGCCAGATCCCGAGTCAGGTATAATTTTTGTGAGATGATGCTTTTTCGATGTTGATTGTTGATGATATGTATTGCTTTCTGTATTATACTTGTTGAAGAAGCTCGGGCTTCTACTGTTGATTATGGTTCTCATGCTAATTCGATTAGGGGAATTTAGTATTAGTATATTATGTGCAATTATTAGTTCTATGTAGGGATAATTACAAAAACACCCCTATGGTTTAGCCTGATTATGAAAAAACCTAGTTATCTTTCAAAATTACAAGTACCCCCTTAACATTTGTTTTTCTCTTACAAATCACCCCTCAAAAGGGGGGTATTTGTCAAGTAAATACAAACCTCATGGGGTGTTTGTAACACTATTAAGGTGGTATTTGTAATCCTGACAGTTAACTGGAGTTTTTTGTAATTAGGCTAAACCTCTCGGATGATTTGTATTTATCCCTTCTATACATGAAAGAAGTTGACTTGCATAGGGATTTTTCTATGAAAAGAGGCATTTATTGTTTCTTGAAGTCTGATAATAGGTCATGTGTGTTCTTACATTAATTGGTGCGTGTGATAAATTGAGATTGTATTTAGAATTCAAGTGGATGGCTGATCTGTTTAAATTATGACTTGTTTCTGAGTTTTATAGCTATTTTAACTAAAATTATTGCCTCTATTGATCTAGATAGAACTATGACTTTTGCTTCAAGAGACGTGTGATATAGACTGGGTTGTTTGGGCTGTCGACATGGTAATGGTACCTCAGGAAGATGAGAATGGTAGCTATTTTAAGGTTGAAAAGTAAAATAATGTAACTTATGGCTTTTGGTCTAAGCCTGACAATGCAGTTGGCTATAGTCCAACTAAATGCATCCATGAAGAAAAGGACATGGCCTTCTCCATAACAAATCAGTTATCTAATGAAGAGAAATAACGAGGCGAAAATGGTAGGTAAATGTATAATTTGGTCATTTATTTCCTGAACATGGATGGAGGTGGCCAAAATAATGTAGGACTAGGCTTTAAGAATCTTTTGGTCTACCAGGCTAGGTCAAAATGGAAACAGAAACTGGTGACTACTAGATGGAGTGTATTGAGGTTTTCTGATTTTAAGGTTGAGATGCTATATTTGGAGGATCTGTAATTTTTATTACACGTGGATTACTTGATGTTAGGTAAACGTACATAATAGTCATTTATTTCCTGAACATGGATGGAGGTGACAAGAAAAATGTAGGACCAAGCTGGCAGGCTCTAAGAATATTTTGGTCTACAACACTAAGTCAAATAGGAAACAGAAAATGGGAGACCACTGAATGGAATGTATTGAGATTGCCTGATTTCAAGGTTGTGATTTGTGATGCTATATTCGGAGGATCTGTAATATTTATTACATCTCTAATTGGATTACTTTATGGTAAGTAAACGTGTGTATTAGTCATTTATTTACTGAACATGGATGGTAAGAATCTTTTGGTCTACCACATCAGGTCAAAATGGACACAGAAAATGGTGACTAGTGGATGGAGTGTATGAGATTTTCTGATTTCAAGGCCGAGATGCTATATTTCAGAGAGCTTATAAGCTCCTAAAAAAAGTACCTCCACCCCAACTTTTTTAAAAGAGCTTATAAGCTCTTTATTTTAAACATTCAAAAGACAAAAAATATACTTAATAATTTTATAAGATATAAAAACATCTTATAAGCTCAACTATCTTGTTTTATCCAAACACTTTGACAGCTTATTTTTAAAATAAGATCTAACATCTTATAAGCTCCTAAAACAGCTTATCAGATGTAGGAGCTTATAAGATGTTTTAAATAAGCTTAGCCAAACACCCTCTAACTCAACCTGCTACCTCAATATTACTGCTTCTTTGTCATCTCGAGAAGCTTACACTATGCTTAGATTCATTTTATAAAATGTTTGAGGAAATATTATGAGCGAATGTTTTGAAAAGACCCACTTGTGTAGTGTGTATAAATGAAAAAGTGTATGGCTTAGAGAATTGCATAGTTTGACAATTTGAGCTGAAATGTGGATTTGACTTTTCACTTCAATAAAACATGTTTGGTTTAATCGTTCTTCAAATGTAAAATGAAGAGTGTTATTTTAAAATTGAACTGTAGAAACTAGAAAGTGAGGTGTAGGCTTTTGAAGAATGCAAAGCAGGCTCTGAAATAGGGTTGAAAATTTCGGTTTATGCTTTGAAAAGGATTGCTTTTCTTGAAAATGTTTCCAGAAGTATCTTAGAGAATGACCAAAAGAAATGTGTTTTGCGAAATGAAACCACAACATTTTAGCGTTACGAAACCAAACATAGCCTTATTAAGTTTTAGGACTTTGAAGGTGCTGCAAGAACTTTACTGGAGTACATAAATTTTTGTCAAATACTAATGCATCTTTACATTTGCACATCGCTTTAATCAAGTTTGAAACATTGGAATTATTTACAGTATTGCTCAAAGGGCAGTTCTGGACAAGGGAGGGAGGTTTTTTACTTTTTGTATCTGGATATCTGGAGTAAAATGAAATTGTATGCCTCTTTTATTTGTTTTTAAGTCATGTTACTCAAATGCTTTCCACTTCGTTCAGCTATAACTAATTCTCAGATGGGATAAATTTAAGGATAATTAGAAAAACTACCCCTGAGGTTTAGTGTAATTACAAAACCCCAGTTATCTTTCAAAATTATAAATACCCCCTTAAAGCGTTAAAAAACACCCACTTAAGGTTCTTAGGTACCCCCCTACTCTTGAGTTTTGAAGGTGCATTTTGTAAAATAAAAACAAATGTTAAGTGGGTATTTGTAATTTTTAAAGATAACTGTTTGTTTTCCTTTTGTAATTAAGCTAATCCTCAGGGTAGTTTTTCGTAATTAACCCATAAATTTATGGTCTTTAAAATGTACTACTTGTCAGTATATGAATGGAAAACAATGGCCCTATTACAATTGGGAGTTTATCTTATATAATAATTAGTTTCAGCAGATCATTGAGAATTGTTCTGCTATTTCCAAGAGTGTCAGGGAACATCTGGCTTAGTACTCTCATCGGTGGTAAATAATGAGCAGTATTTCTTGTAGCTAACCATAACCGTGGACTTGCTTTTCCTAAAGCTAATCGTGATCAAGATTCTCAGAAAGATATGGGCTGAGAATATTATACTTTACGAAAAATAAAATATATTGATAAGTGAATCATATAATATCTAGGAGATGTGAATTTCTTCGTTAAGTTATTTCTTTTTCTTCCCCTTCTTTTCCGCTGTTTTATCTTTGATGCATGATTTATGTAGGATGCATAAAAACACAACTTTAGTGGAAAACTTGTCAAAGATGAGCTATCAAGTTTTCTTTTTGTTGTTTGATGTTGGCTGTTTACTAAAACAATTGCCTTATTGTAGCATCATGTATGCTTGCCATTTATAAAGTTAGTCTTAGATGCATGAGTTTTGAAGTTGGGACTCCTGTTCATATGTGGCTATGCATGGAAATATGTTATGAATCATGAATGTTGATGTTGAAAGCATGTTGGCCAGAGATATGTTATATTATGGATACTGGTGGAATAAAAATAAGGGATAATTAAAAAAGCACCTGAGGTTTGAGGTCTTTACAAAAAAACCCAAAGAATTTTCAGAATTACAGAAAACCCATTGAGGTTTGATTCAGTAGTAAATGTAAGGGGGTAAGTGTAATAATTCTATAAATGTGAGGGGGTGTTTGAAATGTTTTTTCTTATGAAGGGGGTAAATTTTAAGTGTAATAATTCTATAAATGTGAGGGGGTTTGTGTAATTTTAAAATCTCTGGGTTTTCTTGTAAATACCCCAAACCTCTTTTTTTTTTTTCTTTCTTTTCTTTTCTTTTTTCTCTTGTAATTATCTCTAAAATAATAGTCTGTTAGACTACGCTTCCATTGCTGCACATAGATAGATGTGTCTCCGAGTCATCGTGTTGAAATTTGACCAACTGGTATTTTGAAATTTAATTAAACCATGCCCTGAATGATCTAAATTCGTCCAGAACTTGATGAAAGTTGCTTATTAGCTCGAACTTGTATTTCTAGGAAAAAGAATATATTAATATTTTTTCCTTTTTCTTTTTCCTTCAAATTTGCAGCATGTCGAATGGGGTCGGTGTCGCTAGTCGATGCAGAGAAACGGCTTTTAGCCAATGCCCTTCTCGACTTCTCAAACGAACGGTTTGTTCTCCTATCAGAGAGTTGTATCCCTGTTCACGATTTCCCGACCGTCTACAAATATCTCATAGAATCCATCCATAGTTTCGTGGACTCGTACGACGACCCAACACGTTACGGCCGTGGCCGCTATAGCCGTCGGATGAAACCTGATATTAAGCTTGCCGATTGGAGAAAAGGATCTCAATGGTTCGAAATGCATCGTGCTCTGGCCGTCAAGATCGTTGCAGACACCAAATATTACACTCTCTTCAAAAAATACTGTAAGCCTTCTTGCTATCCGGACGAGCATTATATTCCAACGTATATACGCAAATTCCATGGCGCCCTTAATGCGAACCGCTCGATCACGTATGTCGATTGGTCGCAAATGGGTCCACACCCGGCAACCTTCACGGCTGGTAATATAACAGAAGGATTCTTGGAGTCGCTTAGAAATAACGGGACGCGATGTTCGTATAACTCGGGAAAAACATCTATCTGTTATCTATTTGCTAGGAAGTTTGATCCGAGTGCTTTAGAGCCTTTACTGAATATAACCGCACAAGTTATGGGATTTTAAAGTATGAAATCTTGGGAGTTTTCTGAGACTTCTAGATTTTGGTAGACTTCTTGCTTACAGTTTGGGATAATTACAAAAACTACCCTGAGGTTTAGCCTAATTACACAAAACATTTCTAGTTATCCTTAAAAATTACAAATAACTCCTTGAGGTTTGTTAGAGGGTGCAATTTGTAAAATAGAAACAAATGTCAAGGATACTTGTAATTTTTAAAGATAACTGGGATTTTTTGTAATTACGCTAAACTTTAGGGGTAGTTTTTGTAATTATCCCTTAAAGTTCTGTTTACTGTATAGATTTTGGTAGGCCTCATGACATCTTGCAATTATGTTTTAAGTGCAAAATTTTGTAGCTAGATAGATTGATTGTATAGCACATGAAGAGGAAGTTTTGGTCCCTCAAAAGAATGTTAGAAATTTTAAGTTACCATTATTAGTTTGGGGGATGAGAAATTTGCAAGATCCTTTTGAGGTAATATAGAAACCACATTTGCTGATTCTTTTATTATCTGTTTATGTCCTATCTGTTTGTTTGTGGCCTTGTCAAGTTTTATCCGCTCTAAGACGTGCTTACTGGGAACAAATTTCGTGAAATTTTCCTCTCAAAAAATTATAATAAATTGTTCAGATGTGATTGTTTGTGATTTTTTTAACATAGTATTTACTATAATCCTATTTTTTCAATCATCAATCATATTCGATTATAATTTTACTAAAAAAACATCATTTTTATATTACAAACATACAATTTATCTCTTTTACTTTTCCAATTACCACTCGCATATAATCATTAGTTTATTGAAAAATTCATTACATCATTTGCTATTACATTATCTATCACATATTCCATCACTCTCAAATTGATTTTGTTTTTCCGAATTACTTCTTTCACAATATTACCAAATCGCTCGTGAACTATTCCAAACTCGACTCAATAAAAGCTCGTTTGGGCTCGTTTAATGAGGCTTGTTAAAATAAATGAACAAAACTTAATTTTAATGATATTTAGCTTGTTAGCTCATGAGTGTCATTAGTAAGCTCATATAATTTAAACATAGTTTGACTTTAATTTTAAATTTTATGTTTTACTTATGACAAGTATAGAAACATTTAAATAAACTTATTTGTTTGAATAAAATTAAGATTTTAGTAGATATATTGCATTTTATGTAATTGTTTAAATAAACATTTTATGTTTGAATAAACATAGTTTGACTTTAATTTTAAATTTTATGTTTTACTTATGACAAATATAGAAACATTTAAATAAACTTATTTGTTTGAATAAAATTAAGATTTTAGTAGATATATTGCATTTTATGTAATTGTTTAAATAAACATTTTATGTTTGAATAAACATAGTTTGACTTTAATTTTAAATTTTATGTTTTCTGTAGTTCAAGTGGTATCACTAACCCTTATAAGGGTGTTAACCAGGGTTGAAACCCTGTATCTTTCAGTTTATTTGAAACTTATCTCCTCCCTTCAACCAGTAATAACTCAAGTGGTATCACTAACCCTTTATAAGGGTGTTAACCAGGGTTCGAACCTGTATCTTTCAGTTTATTTGAAATTCTTCAACCAAGACACCCAACTTATTAAAAAAAAATTGCATATTATGTAATTGTATTTTTCTAATAAAAGAAAAATAATTTAATTTATAATTGAAATCAACTAAACTCATTTGGACTCTTAAACTCGAAAAAGTTCATGAACTATCAATATATTCGATAAATTAAGCTCGGGCTCAATTTGATAATAAACTAACTATCCAAGCTCAAACTCTCAAAAATTCGGGTTGGGTCGATTGCAACCCTACCTCCAACATTACTAAATGAAGCAGGAATCCTTCTCCAACCTCGCTTGTAATACTCCTTATCTTGGCATATCACTGTTCTGTGCTATCCTCAATTCTCAATTTTTTAATAAACAAAACAGAAAATAAGAAATTTTACAATGGTTTGTTACGTTTTTTTTACTTTATTCCATTTCTTAGCAAAATTACTTCTTAAATCTCATATGTACAATGTTGGGGATTGAAAAGAGCATCTAAAGTTTGTTTCCTCCAGTTACCTGCAAATGGTTGCATGTGCTTGTGAAGTTCCATATGGAACTTCACACAGAGGGATTTGAAATCTTTTTTACAATGATTACACTTGAGACTAGCATACCTCTATTGAACTTATATTTAGCAATATTCATGATCTTAATAACAGCATCACATTCTCTAGGTAACTTTAAAACCAAGGGATAATTACACAAAATACCCTTGAGGTTTAGCATAATAAAAAAGAAAATCTTCAAAATTACAAATACCCCTTACATTTGTTTCTAGTTTACAAATTGCACCCCTGGAAGAAGGTATTTGTTAGGTAAATATAAACCTCACGGAGGTGTTTGTAATACCTTAGGGAGTATTTGTAATTTTGGACGATAACAGGAGTTTCTTGTAATTAGGCTAAACCTCAGGGGTAGTTTTTGTAATTACCCCAAAAATTAATGAGATGTTTATTACATTGCACAACCTTAAAAAATGACCAAAGTGTAATATCATAGCACAACACAGCTTCCGAAATTTGAGTGCAAATTTCATATAAAATCAACATGGACTTGAATCTAATCAATCTGAGCATCACCAGACACCAAATAATGTATGATGCTTCCCAACTCATTAATTTCAAATTTCCAGAAGATTAAGAGATTCCAAGTATGAATACCATCACCCTGCAAGATTCCATATCACTCTCATATTTTACTATAATGGAATACAATCAACAGACTACGAAAAACAAGATGAAAATCATAAACTATAATTAGTCAACGTACCTTTAACCATTATGCTGAAAAAATTACAGATATAATAAATGTTCATGTCCAATGCAAGAATCATGTGTGCAACTCCAAACAGCTACCACAACCTATGGCCATCAAGTAACTGATACAAAATTTTCTCATGATCATATTCATATCATTTTCGCAGTCCCATGCAAGCAAAAAAGTAGTAGCTCGGGCTGTATAATTAATAAAAACCTTAACCAAATAAACAGTAATCACTCTCACCTACAAATCAAGCAGCATTTTGCCCTGCCACACGGGAAACTCTGCTTCTTGCTCTTGAATGGGATGTGGATGACCAATCTGTTCCGTCGTGTGGGGTTGACGTGCATGTTCTGTAAATTGATTTGCATAAGATGTCTGATGTGAAGAAGATGTCTGCCATGGCATTGTGGGATTTCTTGGTGGACCTCGTGGTGGTCCAAGGTAAGGCCTTTGAGGTGGGAAAGGACTTGAAAACCTGTTCAGAATATTCTCAATCTCCCCGTCGACCTAGTCCCTCAAAAACACCCAACACAAATTCTTTAAGCGAAACAGTAGTTCCAACACCGTGATTCATCATCTCTCTTAGCACATTGGCAGCACCATCAAAATTACCTTCCTCAACTAGGCCCCTTATCACAATATCATAGGTCGTCACGTCAGGTTTTGGTTCCTTATCAGCCATTTTCGACAAAATGTGCAAACAATCAGAAGCTTTGCGCTTCTCAATCAAGAAACTAAACCACTTATTGGCGTACGGAGGTATAACCCTCAAACCCACCTCAACCATCTTGAATACTTCTCCAACATATTATCAACCCTGTCCACCTTTATATACGCGTCAATCAATGTTCTATAAGTATTAACATCCGGGGATAATGACTTGTCACATAACTGCTTATAGTACTGCTCTGCTTCATCCATCATGTCAAGCTCACACAGCCTCGCCATCATATTATTAAAGCCAGCCACATCCATCTGGAAAGGCTTCGACTTGACTCCCTTTCCAGACCTCTTGAAAACATCCATTGCCTCTGCAACATTTCCATCCTTGAACAATTCATTGATCATCATATTAAAAGTGTCTGAATTCACTGCCTGGAAGGTAGGCGGGGTGTGATCATCCAACATGTCATGGAATAAATCCCATGCTTCTTTCTTCTTTCCATGCCTCAACAACGTTTCCAACAACACGTTTCGTGTAGCAGGCACCATTCTATAATTCCTAGCCATCAAATCCCTGTATGACTCCATTGCCTCCTTTGGTTTTCCCTGATTAAAAAACCAATCCATGAATGTTGCATTCACAACCCCATCATAAACCGTACAACGCTCCTTCAGCTCATCAAACAACTCATTAGCCTTATCTAAGTTGCCTAAATTCAAGAAACCAAGAATCACGTTATTAAAAACCAAAGAATCTGCGCCATGACCTTTGTGCAGCATTTCACGAAGCAAATCCACCGCATCATTAATACGCCCAGCATCGATGAGTCCCTTCGTTAGGTGGCGATAGGTAACAGCAGACGGGCTATAGGGAGCATTCTCGAGAATGTGTTCATAAACTTTCAGCGCTTCCTCAATCTCATTGGACTCACAGTGAGAAACAATGAGGTTATTATACGAAACAATGTTCGGTATGATATTGAACTGCGGAAAAAGTACTGGAACAGGGCTTTGGCATCATTGTAGCGCTTGCCCCGATACATTGCCGCAATAATGGCATTGCAAGTGAAGACAGTGGGCGAATGGACTGGAAAACAGATTGGCGGGGCGACATAGGAGGCAGAGTCGAGGTCTCCAGCACGGATAAGGGACTGGACACGGTTGTGTAGGTTGAGGCGGGGACCCACGAGGGCGGAGGTGGAATCAGGAGACGGGGCTTGTCAGGGTTGTTGGCGTTGGGCTGAGAGGTCGGAGGGTTAGGGCGAAGGGCATAAAGCGGCGGCTCGATCCTGAGTCTCCGCTTGCGCCGGCGGCGCTCGGCGGCAGCTTCCTCCGCGGAGGAGAAGCCGTATGACCGTTGGGGCACAAAGGGGGTGGAAGGGGCGGCAGTGGAATTGGGGAACTGGAACTGATTGGTGGCGCTGGTGGTGGGGAACTGGGGATTGTGATAATTTGACGTCTCATTAGCGGCAGGAATCTGATTGCTGTACTGGTTGTTGTACTGGTAACTCGATGCATTGGTGGCGGTGGCGGCGGAGAATTGGGGATTCTGATAATAACTCGACGATTCCGGCGTGGCGGCAGGGATGTGAGGATTGTGGTGGTAATTTGATGCATCGGCGGCGGTGTTGGCGGATGAAACGGGGAATAGAATTGATTGGGACTGGGGGATTACTGTATGGGGGATTAGGGTATGGCGGATTAGGGGTATATTGGGGGTTGGTGGGAGGAGGGTAATCAGGGGTTTCGGCGGCGGAGGTAGGAAACGGGGAATGGAAGGGGAAAGGGTTAGAAGTGGAGGAGTATCGGCGGACGGAGCGGAGGAGGAGGCGGCAGAGAGTCATGATGACGGTGGTGGTGGTGGAAATAGAGACAAAAAATCTGTATGTATAGTTTAGAAACCCTAGTCGGGGAGAAAAGTGCAGTGAGAAGGCTTAAACCCTTAATTGGAGGAGGAGAAGCTCTGCATATGCAGCATATCTAATAGGGTTAATTACAAAATGTACCCTTGAGGTTGGACCTAATTACAGAAAAACCCATATAACTTTTAAAATTATGAAACATATCCCCAAAGTTTTATTTTCGAATATTTACCTCATTCATAGCAAAAAAAAACATGTAAAAATCACCCATTATATTTACAAAATAATACAATTTACCCCGAATCAAACCTTAGGGGTATTTTTGTAATTTTAAAAGTTATCTAAGTTTTTAGTAATTAGATCAAACTTCAAGGGTACTTTTTATAATTATCCCTATCTAATAATATAATGCGCTTAGTTGCAAGATTTGTTCGGTAATTACATGGATTTAGCTATTTTGGTCCCATACAATGTGAGTGAGCAATTTTGGTCACATAAATTTTGATTTTTAAATAATTTTGGTCCATAAGTTTTAACCGTGCAATTTTACCCAGGAATCCTAAGGGTGCTATTGAATATGCTTTTATTTTAAAAAAGAAAAATTTAAGCTAGAGAATAGTGGAAAAAATTCGATGAAAGTTTTGGAAAATTTTGAGAGTGTGAATGGATATGTAATGATGAAAGTTGATTTGATTTAAAAATAGTAAAATAATGATTGGATGTGATTGGTAGTTAGAAATGTGCAAGTGAGTGAATAGTGAAATTTGCGGGAAAATATGTAATAATGATTAGTTTTTGTGAAAAAATGTGTAGATGTGATTGGTGAAAGAAAAAATGAGAAAAAGTAAAAGTGAGAGAATAATATATTTTAAAATTTTTTATAAACAATCGCATGTTTGAAAAAAAAAAATTCTCTAGCGGAACAAAAATGAAATCTCGTTCATATCCAATCGCTTGAGACTAAAATTTTGCATTTATGATCTAGGATTGTTTCAATTATTCCCAAAAATGCCCTTGAATGTTTGATTTAAATAAGTTTGGTCCTCGCCCTTGTTGGCCAAAATAACCAATATTTTCCTACATTGGTGGTGGCCTTGAGGAGGGGCCCAAATGGCGGCCGGGCCTTTAAAATTTTAGGGTCCCACAAGGTCTACCATATATGTGCTTATATGTATACATATGTATATTTTTTCTATGAGCCCATCTATTTTTCTTTCTTATACACTTTTACCAATTACCAACAGATAAAATTATGTAATATCATAATCCTTTTGCGTATTCTCTGTAAAATATACATAAAGATAGTATACAATCTGGTGAATATTCTTTTAGAGTTAATTATGTTATAATTGTAGTGAATGTTGTTATTGTTGCCTTAAAGAGTATATTTGAACAATTGCAAATATAATTTTTCTGGCTTCCTGTTTAATTCGAAGAATTTAATTTTTTTAGACAATAATAAATTGAAAGAATATTGTCAAAACCTTGGAAATGTTTTAAAACATGGTTACTCTTTAGATATTAATTCAAATGATTTATTTACTTAGCTGATAGTGTTTCAATGACTTTACCATTAGAGTAAAAGATATCCTGACATCTTGGTTCCATATACAATATTTTTATCTAGCATTAAATATCTATAGAAAGTATCTGTAGAAAGAAGTTTCTCTAAGTTGAAATTGTTAAAAACAATGTCACAATAAATATTTAATGAATTAGCAATCTTATGAATTGGAAATGATAAATTTGATCAAATTGATTATGAAAAAATTATTGATGAAATTGCTTCTCAAAATGCTAGAAGAAGACACTTTAAATGGAGTCTTGATATTTTTTTTTTGTTTATACATTATGTAGTTTTATTCTTGTGTTGCTACAACTTGAAGGGACTCGTTTTTATCTTTCGCCATATGCCTCCAAAATGTCTGGACCGACACTGCCGATATGTATATAAATTTTTTTCTAAAAGGGTTGCAATTTAGGTTAAAAATCACAACGTATTAATGTATGTTATATTTTGTGCGAATTTGAAGGTAGTTTTTAAGTTTGACCCCGATTTATTAATATTCCCGTTTAATGTAGAGGTGGCTAAAGGGAGGCAAACGGTTGGCCAAAGCGGGTTCTAAAAGCGTAACCGAACCGAGTGTGACCAATTGCGATTTCGGTTTTCGGTGTGAACCGGTAGTTTTTCTGTCGATTCGATTGATGACAATTTTAATTTATTTTTTGGTAAAAATATGTTAGAATAATTGTAAAAATATTTATTATGATATTTTATTTTATATTGCAAACCGCATGTCAAATATTGTAAGCGAACTATGTGGACTTCAATTCATTTACACTTTAAGAGAATACGTAGGAAGTTTAATATTATTATGGAGATTAAGTCCCAACACTTCATATTACTATGAATATTAAGCCCATGTTCTTTTCGTTTTTTCATTTTCCTAACTAAAAAATTGATAAATTATTATTTTTTAAAAATTCAAAAAATTATCAAAATTTATATATGACGGTTAAGGTTAATTGACCAAACTACAATTCCGAGTTGGTGCTGGTAAAATCAATATTACACCAGGGACACGTTTGGGAAAGTTGATGGGAAAAGATAAGCAATTGTAGATTGTATAGGATAGGATTATTATGATCACATCTATGTAGTATTAACTTTTGTTTAGGGTTAGGTGTTGTGTGTTTCCCTTATCATAAAACAATTGCATCTATTATGTTTGGCAATTTTGATTATAATTGATAAACACGAAAATGACTCAGCTGCCCCTATTTATAATTTTTCAAAATCGAATAGGCTGCCAACATGGAAAAAGTAGCTTTTGAGCGCATCATAGTCATTTAATAACTCAGGACTACTCAACACTAAATAATACTCCCTCCGTCCCAATTTGATAGGCAAGTAGAAGAAATCACACAGATTAAGAAAACATAGTAAATGTAATTGGGATTACAATTTTTTTCCATATTGTTCCAATTTTGTCCTCACATTAAATTGTGAAGAGACATGATATTTAGTATGGTATTTTCGTGGATTGTGTTGTTATTGGAAGATTAATGCACTCGTATTTTAATTTTTAGTATTCCAACTATCTTGGAAAAATAATGTTTGTTAATATTAAAGTAAATTAAATAGGGGTAATTTGGTCTATTGTTGTATAATTAATACTCTCAATAAGGAAACTAGCCTATAATTTGGGACGGACAAAAAAGGAAAGGTGGTCTATCAAATTGGGACGGAGGGAGTACCACATAATGGGTGGGATCCAATTTCAATTGAAAAGTGGATTATTTCATGGGCCCATCCTTGTCATACGGACCGATACCACACCTCCGATGTGATAAGGATATTTTCCAGCCCAATATTGGCTCCCAAACGTGTCCTTGGTGCATATAAAACTAGTGTATGATAAAGTTTTTCATCCCATTTGTAAAAATTAAAAACAAAAGACATTTAGGCGATAAATATTGTACCAAATGCATACATACACCAATAGTGTGGTTTCTATCTACAAGAACATTTGCATTTTGTATAAAATTTAGGCGATTATCACAGTATCAAGAGATGGAATAATACAATTATACAATTCTAACACAACCTATTTCTACAAGGAAAATTCATTTCTCTAACTTAGAAAAAAAAAAAAGACAAGTAATAAAGAAAATCAGGATACACAGAAAATGATCCATACATTTGATTTGGAACTCCTCAAATTGCACCATCATCTGTACAGACAGAGCTAGCTTGACAAGTCATAAGGCTCTTCAGACACGATTGTCACGACCCGTCACATTGGGATGTCTTTCGCTACGACTACTGGTGGATTGTGCGTCGGCTAGGCCTGCGACACTATGCTTTGTCCAAGAAGAATGTGTAGCTACTGTGCTGATGATGTCTGAATTCTGTACAGGTATTGGAATTCCACCACCGTTGTTGGTCGACAACGGTCTTAAAATGGCAATTACTTAATTACCTTTCTGCTTGGCCGGTTGTTTGAAGGGATCAACCCAACACTCGTCCTCCTTGATCGCTTTGTTCCATCTCCTCCTAAAAATTCCCATTTCAGTATACGATTGTCGTCGGACCTGAATGCAAGCAGGTAAAGAATAGTCGAAAGATTGGCTAGACGGAGCAAAAAGCTTTATGCAGAAAGAATGATCCATGGGTAATAACTCTTAGGGATAATTACAAAAAAACCCGTGAGGTAGGGGCTAATTACAAAAAAAGCCTAGAGATGTTTCAAATTTACAAAAAGCCCTCTCAGATTTGATTCTCAAATTTGATTCTGTAAGACAATTTAAGGGGTAACTGTAATATTTCCAAATAAATATCAGAGTATTTGAAATATAAGACGAGTCAAACCGTAATTTTTTTTTTGGCAATTTGCAAAAACCGTAGGGTTAGCCGAACCTCAGTTTTGTTTTACTTTTGTAATTACCCTAACTATTATACTTCAGTATACTTGTGTAAGTAAACTATGACAACTTCCTACTAGGTTTAGCTTAGTTACGAAAAGATGCAGTTATCTTTCAATATTACAAATACCCCTTGAAGTAAAGCAAATATCACATTCAGATTTGTGTTTGTTTTATAAATACCCCCTTAATAATCGCAATTTGTAAAATAAAAACATAATCTCAGTGGAGTATTATTAGTATTTCTAATTTTGAAAGACAATTTGTAAAATAAAAACAAATGCATGAACCAGATGGTTTGCGGGTTTCAATGGGAAATATAAGTTCTATATTAAACTTACCGCTGATCTGTTACTGAAATTGTGCATCTCACCAGCCTGCAATTCGTAGCACAAAATTTTCCGTTTATATCGACAGTGGCAGGGGTAACAACATAAGAGTTGCACATAGATTCATACCAATGATTCTGAATCTGACAAGTTCTTTGAATGTGAAGATCGATTGGGTAATTCAGCGTTTGTCTGCATTTGTAAAGAACTAAATAAGTAATCAAAAGCATGACTTTTGTGAGTCAAATATAAACTAAAGGGATAATTACAAAAACACCCCTGAGGTTAGGGCTAATTACAAAAAAACCCATAGATGTTTCAAAATTACAAAATATTTGATGTTATCTTAAATTTAAGGGGATAAATGTAATATTTTTATAAATGTCATGGGGGGTTTTTGAATTTTTTTTTTGCTTCTGAAGGGAAAATGTAAAATGATTTCAAACTTCAATGGGGTTTTTACTTTTTGTAATTTTCAAAAATCTTTAGTTTTTTTTTTTAATTAGTCTGAACCTCAGGGGCTTTTTTGTATTATCCCTAAACTAAAATTCCAACTTTTTTTACAAGACTATAAATATAATCAGACAAATCATAGTTTTCTTACAATTCTTTTTTTTTTCCTCCCAAACAAAATCGAGCCCACTATAAAACAACATTACATTTCATGTTATTCTAAAAGGGGGAATTGCAAAACCTACCCATGAGGTTTTAGCCTAATTATAAAAGTATTCAATTATCTTTTAAAATAACCAAGATCCCTCTTTTGACATTTGTTTATATTTATAAATTATACCTATTGAAGGGTATTTGTAAAACAAACACAAACCTCAACGGGTTAATTATAATTTTGAAAGATAATTGTTTTCTCCAAAAAAAAAAAAAAATAGGCCAAATCGTTCCGAAATGCTATCATTATCCTTGTGATTTTGTAGTCTAGTTTCTTGAATAAGGGATGGGGCAATAGATGCAAACCTTGTATTTATCCGAAAAGCCACCAAGTGTGGGGAGACCAAGATGAACAATGTACTCCTCGTCAACCACGCCAACTTTCATAGACCGATCGCCCTGTAATAAAGATGATGATTTTCATCATATCGGAAGGCAATTAGACAAATAAGTTTAGACTCTAGTCGTGAACTTGCCTGTGCGCAATAACCAAGTTGCATATCCAGACCCCAAGCATGGATCAAGTCATTCTGTATAGGGCATCACAATTACTTTCCAAAACAAATATACGCATAGACGAGGTCGAAAAAGACAAAAAATTAAATACCTGGAGCATATACCAAGCACAACGCCAGGCTGCACTCGAGAACACTGGAGCCATCATTTCCACCCAACTGCACCATATTTTAATCGACACTGTTAGTGAATAATCTACTGACGTTTACCCAAAACGTTTACAGCTAGTGCATACGTATATATTCAGCTTTAGAGGAAAACCTAGGTGTGATTTAACATGAAAGGTGCAAATATTAAATTATTAAGAATATGAAAGTGAACACCACAGCAAAGTTCATTCTTCACTGGGTTTAGACCAAAGTCTATGGTTTGAATAAAGGGATAATTACAAAAAAAAAAAAAAAACTGAGGTTTGGACTAATTGAGTTTTTAAAAAATTACAAAAAAAACCTTCAGGTTTGATTCGGTCTTACATTTTCCCCTTCATAAGCCCAAAAAAACATTACAAAAACCCCCATGATGTGTAGAAATATTACAATTACCCCTTAACTTTAAAACATAATCAAACCTGAGGGGGCTTTTTGTAATTTTGAAACATCTCTAGATTTTTTTTTTGTAATTAGCCCAAACCTCAAGGAGTTTTTCGTAATTATCCCTAGAATAAATAAAGAAAAAGTGATGAAGAGTTGTATCCTTACCCGACACAGGGGGGAGCTGTGCTGTTGTCATCACACCTTCCACCACCTTTGAACTTATAATATCTCCTATTCATGACAAAGATAAAAGAGTTAGACGGGAAAAGATACATCTGTGCCATGCAGACGAAAAATACGAGGTTTTAGACTGTCCGAGTGCGGCGCAATTTGTTTTTTCTTCTTTTTTTTTTTTTTTAAATTTTAATCGCCATGATTGCACCACTGAACTTCAACATCAAAAAAGATTATCTACCCAGTCTAAATTTTGGGAAAATAGTTATCAACATAACATTTTCCTCATTATTATCGAGGAATACATAATAGCTATTGTTTTTTCTCTAACCTGTGCACCCTTGATCTGTGCCTGCGGACGGTAATGGGATGATGAACCTCAGATTTACTACGATCAAGAGCAGGCTGTGAAATTTCAAGACCTTCTTCTTTGACAATAGATATATACCTGTCCGAAAAGTACAATATTACAACAAATTTCTGAATAACATTTCATTACAGAGAAATAATTAACAATCTGCAAGTGAGCAATTATGCAATGCACATCTTTGGATTTATAATCACTAATGTCAGCTCTTAAACTTCCGATTCTCCACGAAAGGTCACTCATATGTTAAAGGCAAACTTTTATCACCAAGGAATAAAATGGAGCTCAGAACCAATATGCTGGAAAAGCTAAACATTATGTTCCATTCGAGCACTTCAATAGATCAATAGACAAATAAAAATCCAAAAATCTACATACGAAACTACACGACTCATACCGTCCTGGATGAAAATTTTCAACTCCGAGGTCCTCATCCCACAGAAAAATATATTCATATTCAGCAACGATATCTGGATGTAGAAAACGTTTAGCAAACCACCTATGTCATTAAACAAAGGTCTCTCAGACACGCGAATGAAGTCCATTTGCAAGACAAATGTAAGAGGTAACTTGATTTAATCAAGGGCAAGCACTAAGAACCATACCATTTGGTTTGGTTTGAGGCAGAGACATGAATGACTTTGTCACTCCATTCCAAGTCACGCCACTTATCCATGACTCCATCATAGTGAAAAAGCATCACAACAAAATCATTTTCGAGAAACTGCAAAAAATTGAGCCACCAGATAACAATGCTTATATATCCCATACAATAAAGCAGCAGCCATAAACTAGAGAGTCTTGACCAATTTGAAAAGATCATTTAATATAGGTTGAATTACGAATACTATCCATAAGTTTTAGCCTGATAACCAAAAAAAAACATGTTTCAAAATTACAACTATCCCCTTGACATTTGTTTCTATTTAACAAATTGCACCTCCAGAGGGGGGTGTTTTGTAAAATAAACACAAACATCTAGGAGACTATTTGTAATACTTCAAGGCAATATTTGTAATTATGAAGGATAATTGGATTATTATTTTTTTAATTAGCCTAAGACCAAGGATAGTTTTGTGATTTACCATTCAATTTAGTTGAGATAACTGAATTCGGCTATTCAAAAACAAATGAGTGAACATCCGAAAGACAAACCATGGCGAAAACACTACCTTTTTAACAATTTGGTTCACCAATCCCTTTTGATTTATCCCAACTGCAATGGCCAACAAACCTGGTGCATGCTTTGACTTGTTCTGATGAAATAAACTGCACATGGTAAATAAAAAGGTACAAAAAATCGAAAAAGAATATTGCCAAAGGAACTGTATAACTTGATCGAAACCATTAAAAATGACAACCTGAAGAAAATATTAAAATTTTCCATATGGGAACCAAAAAAGATAAATCATCAAAAGACCATCTAATCGATATATTAACACCCCCAACATTGAGTTTATTACTTGCTTATTTTGTCCATAAGGTGTTACAAACTAACATCATAGACTATCAAACTAACTAAAACTTGTAATGCCATGTATACATACATCCTCTGAAACAGGTCCCCACAAAGGGCGCATTTCCAAGTTTGAAGATGTGGAAACAATTCCTTCTGGCAAAGCTTCAGTACCAATGGGCCTGCATTTCCCCTAAGAGGAAAAACAATCTTTGTTAGTTGTGATCGATGCTCAGGAAAATCATACAAAAAAACACACACAGAAAATAGTATAAATAACGAACTTTGCATCTTTCGAGGCGTGTATTCTCCGTGCTATCATTGATTTCTATGTCCAGTGGCGATACCTTCAAAAGCAGATTTCAGAATGGAGCATTATATGTAAAAAGGAAACTATAAATTACTCTAAACTTAACAAGATGCCTATAAAAAATGTAGAAAGTATACTAAAGTAGTTGATAATACCAACTTATAGCATGACAGGAGAACAAAGTAAAGAGAGCACTCCTCTTAACTTCGCAATTGCTCATGATTGGCAATATTTCATAAGCTATTTGACTATTTCCAGATTATGGCAAGGGCTTTGTTTTTAAAGAAACAATTTTTCTATCAGAAACTAAATGCACAAATTTCCAGCATTCTGTTTCCTATTTAAGGTTTTAAAGGTTTCTACATTTCCACCTTCCTACACCAGGCTATGTACTGAGACTTCATTTTCTAAAGTTGTAACTTGCAATTGTCAGATATTGATGCCAACAAAAATAATGCACTAATATAAAAATCTACCTCGCATTTAGCAGAGCCTGTATGTTGCTGTTTTGTTTTCAATCCAAATCCAGGTGATAACTGCATTGGTTATATACTGCAATATTAGCAGGATCCATTTCATGCAAGAACTTGCAAAACAATGTCGTAGAAAGATTTCGCTTACTCCGAAACAAATAAAGTTGATTAAATGTAGATTGATTCTATGCTACATCACATTGAGAAATGCAATACTAAAATCAAGAAACAATAATATAACAATATTCCTAATTCTCGAAAATTACAGTACAAAAGACATACTGTTTTGTATACAAAAAGTGAAGGCATTATAAAAGCAGTTCATATTTTCTCGTTTGCCAGACTTGGAAATCAAAAGAAGGGTTAGAGAATTTGGGACAAGTCATTCAACTAAGGCGAAAATGATTTCCCTACTATTCTCCTGTTTCTGAAAGGTTCAAGCTTCAGAAGGTTAGACAACTCCTCATAATGAATAAAATATTTTTACATTAAAACACTGAAAATACATGATTTCAAAATAATCACATAGTAACATTCCCCTTTTAATCATCTACTTTTATCTGAAAAGGAACAATGCATTCTCGAAGGGTGTACTAACTACATTTTCCCATTTTTCCGAAGAATTATCTTTACATATGGAATGTCTCATAACCTTCCAAGTCTAACGCACTATAGCATAGAGAAACGAAATGGACGAGAAGCTGTCAGTATTTGCCAAATTGTAAATTGAATGAAAATTATGCTCGTTCTACGTGACTTTTTCGATTAGAAGACATCAAATGAGTATCTTATAAAATTATATGCACAAGCACGAATAAACTCAAAAAAATTAAACCACATTGTCCACAATATTTTTTGTGCGTACTTGGAAATATACACAACCACTTCAGGAAAATAAAGAAAATGTCTATGCGTATGATGAATGCATACCTTCAATAAATCTTTCCTCAGCCATGCACTGCCGATGAAGTAAACACCACAAATCAAAGACACAGTTATGAAAAGGCTGCAGAGACATGATCTGCTTTTAGGATCAGATAAGGGAAAACCCTGAAAAAGAAACACAATTTGAAGGTCAGAGATTAAACATGATATAGAAGACGAAGAGTGATAACATACATACTGCCCCTCCAACAAAATATCAGTGAACTTAATAATTATACCTCCAGTTAAAATCAATTAATTGCATAAGTGATATACTCAAAATGTTCAGGTAACACCTTAAATTGGGAAATTAATACATAATATTCTAAGCAATTGAATCAAATAGCAATTTACTCAATTAGAGAGTTGACAATAGCAAAAATCATCATGAAGATGATTTTAAAAATCCATGCCTAGTCCCAATTAGTCTCCACCAGGCACTAGGCTCTCTTTGTCTGCGTCTGTTTTTTTTCCTATTAGCCCGCCTAACCCCGCATCGCCTAGGCTCCAGCCTATCGCCCGACTAGCGCCTAGCGCTTTTTACAACATTAATTTAGACCTTGAAGTAAATCAAGCAAGAAACAGGGCAAACTATTGTTCAAAAACCAAAGTTGCAGAAATTGTTAGCCGCCAGTCGGGCGGCAGCCCGGCACCCAGCGCCTAGGAACAATACTAAATTTTTTATTCTAGTCCATTTTTGGCCACCCTTTTTGGCGCCTAGGCCCGATTTTTGGCCGAGTCAATTTTTTTCCGATTTGGACATAACCGCCTCAGCCTAGCGGCACCCCTAGGCCTATTTTTACAGAGAAAAAAACATCACCACCTTTACAGCACACAAATCCACACATACAGACCAAAAATCAGTACACAAGAGACACACAAATAAAACATCACACACACACACAGATATATATATATATATATATAGAGAGAGAGAGAGGATGAAAAAAGAGAAGATAGAGATAGTTACACAATTGTATGACTTCATGGTGCATGAGAAACAAAAACTCCAAAAAAATCCCAGGTTATGGTCGCCGCAGAGAAGACCAGAAACACCCAAAAAAATAAAAACAGCCTTTTGTTTTCCCTTTCTTCCGACTTTTGAACTAATCAGAAGAAAGTCGAATAGTCCATCCAAGAAAAGCAACGAATAAAGAGAAACCCAACAGAAAGAACGCAATAAAGGTATCTTTTATTTCTTTTCCTTCTACCACCCCAGTCCCCACCAACCCTTCAAAACGACGCCGCGTCCCTTCCCCACCACCTCCAGAACTTCTCAAGACAATACCCCACCATTAAAATTTGAAACGCCCCCACTTTGAACGGTTTTTAAGTAAAATATAGATACAAAAACGGTGTATGTATAGGTTTATACAGTACAGTAACAGGAAAAGACGAAAGTAAGAGAAAAACGATTGTGCGCTAATGTGTTGTACGTGGCAGGACGTGGGTGTAGTCTCTACGCGAGAGTATTGAATTATTTTGGTACTCGCTAGTGGGTTCGTGCCACTTGTTTTTTGTGTGGGTCCATTTTGTGTCGTGGATGGGGATGCATATTGGGTTCCAGTGTTATGATTGTGTTTAAAATATGGCTGAATACAAAAATTTAAATTAAGGCGAAATTGCAACTTTAGACCAAGCAATAAATAGTCATGTAAAAATCAAGATGTGTTACAAAATCTCATACCTTACAAAAAAAAACTTTGGATTTAGTTGGAAAATTACCGAGAAAATCTTGTGTTTGTTACGACAATAGTCCATGAGAGTTGGACTTTTAGCATTGCAGCATTGGAAAAATTTCACAACAATACAAATATAATCACATGTGAAATAGTATCTATATATGGCTATAAATATTAGAGTCACTAGAATTAAAAATACACCGAAGAATTTTACTACTCTTAGCTTTTCATCATAGTCTTTATCAATTTATAGAAATAATTCACAACAGTGTTCGCATTATGGTCAAATGTGTTAACATGGAAACTAACTTGGAGGATGCACACATAAGCAAGGTTTCTCACTTTTGTATTTATCTTTTTCTGTCTTGAAAATCGATACAACCATGTTTTGTTAATGGGTCACATATATCCATCATATCAAAGTTGGGCACTACCCACTTGATTGCATCGAATTAGCCTCATATCGTTAGTTTCGCTTAAATGTGGATATGCGATTATTTCAGCAACCAAAGAATTGATTCAAGAATTTGTTAAAAGTTATGAGATTTTTTTACAAATCGTGATTTTTCATCAATATATGGGATAGTTACAAAAATATTTCTAACATTATCATTTTCCTCGCCTCTTCCCTAAACATGGACAATAATATGTTAATTTCATTATTTGCAATAATATTATTAATTCATTGAACTTCTAACTCTAAGCGCAAAAATATTTAAAGTTTAGGAGATAAAGTAGTAAAATGTAAAGTTTACATCACGCAAAAACATATACCAACAGTTGGGTTGGGGATGGGGGTGTGCATATACGACAAAAATGAAGTTCCGACAACTAATGTCGTGATTGATTTACTTTCATTCCATTCATTTTCATTTTTCGAGAGAAGTGCGTTTAATTTTTTTTTTTTTTTAAAGTGAAAGTTAGATGTGTAGAGAAAGACGGTTGCGGATCATTGTTTGGATCGGCCGTTGGGTCATATGATGGTTGATTGGTTCATTCGCGATGGTATGTGGGATAGAGGCGGACTTTATCATGTCATGGTATCGGATGTGGGCTTCCGATAGTCTCATTGAGGATATATCAGGGTTCCAATTCTTCGGGGTCGGGGATATCATGCGGTGGATGTTTAATTCTCATGGTGGGTTTTCTATGTCTTACGCTTGGGATTCTCTAGGGGTAGAAATGCTTAACCTTCGTATGGTGCCATTTGGAACGATGCTCTTATTCCTACTATCTCTATATTCCTTTGGCGCTCTCCTTCGTAATCGTCTTCCCCTGTGGATATCAAGCTTCAAGCACGTGGCACTTTTGGTTCGTGTGGAATCACTTTGTTCCTTGGTTTGACACTACACTTCCACACACCATTGAAATGATATTGTTCCTTTCATTTTGGAGGAATCGCACACGGATCACGGATCACACACGAGGCACTTGAGTTTTTGGTTCCTGCTTGATTTTATGGTTTTATCGGACGGAAAGGAATAAGTGTCAAGATCGACACATTCCTTTCTTGGCATCTCACATTATTTGGCGGTGGAGCGGTATCTCCGGATTCTTGTTTGGTCGGCGTTTGAGAGCCCTTCGGATTGGTCCGGATGCTTCCCTACAGTGAGTTTTTTTTGCGGGAAATGCTCCACCGGGTTTCACGCAGGCTAGGATGGTCATTTGGCGAGCCCCTCGGTCTCCTCGGATCAGGCGAACACGGATGGTTCGTTTGATCGAGACACGTGATTGTTGGCGGAGGGGATTGATTCGAGATCATTTGGGCGGACTTATGTTGGCGTTTCATAGTTCCTTCCGGGCGGTATCTAGCTTTCATGCCGAGCTACTAGCGCTTGAGATCGGATTACGGCATGCCCGGCGTTTTCACTTGATTTGGATCGAGTTGACGCGTGGCGGCGGTGGTCACCACGATCACTTCACCGTGGCCTTGGCTCTTGGCGGAGGTTCAAGACACCCTGATTCGCATTCGAAACATCTTTGAAGGACCTTGATTCGATTTCTCACATACACGAGAGAGGGAATCGACCAGTGAGATCACCTAGCGAGTTGGGGGAGCTACTACCCTTGGCGATCACATTGTTGATGAGGGCACGACTTCTCACCACCTTCTTGCGCTCATTCGGATGGACCATTTGGGATATCCAGAGGCTTGATTTTCATAGATCATTGGTTCTCCTATTATTCTTTAGATTTCTTTCTATGATAGTCTCCTTTCTAGATATCGTAGTGGTAGGTTATTTGTTCTTTGATATTCCCGCCTTGTGGGCATGACATTGTATGACATTTTGATTATTTGATTTGGTAGGGGATCACGCTCAATCCCTCACCCCAGGGGTGTTATTTTGATTATAAAAAATTGGTGATTATTTTGATGTGATGTAGAATCTTTTAGATATGTTGATTGTTTGTGAATTTTTTTGTGAAAATAATAATATCAAATATAATATAAGAAAATTGAACAAAAATAAGAATTTGATCAAAAAATAAGCGATATGAATCTCATTTTATACCTTTCGTTAATAAGATTAAGAGAAAATAATAAAAATAGTGATAAATTAAAGAAATTATCGGAATTCTTTATATAATTAGGGAGATGAGAGAGAAATAAATAATATAATTGATATTGAGAAATGTGAAAGAAAAATAGAAAAATGAGTTAATTTTAAAGAGAAATGAGATTATTTTTTTAAAAAAATTATATTTTTCACAAACAATCACACGTCCTAAATTTTTTTCTCCAAAAGTAAAATTTTTTCTCCCCGTGACGGGGACATCAGCGTTGTATGAATCTTTGATTATTTGATCTTTAAAAAAATTAACTATTGAATAATAGTGTTAATTAATTAAAAAACTAAGTTGCAAAGATTTTGAATGTTAGGGCTAACTTGCTAAATACCCCCAAGTACAGGGGGCAAATTGCAATCTAGTGCACAGGCAGCAGCAGTTCCTGCGGTTTTCTCCGGTGAGTTTGCTCCTTTCGATCGATCTTCATCTTCTTCGAGATTTTCGTTTCTTTTCTTTTTTTCTATTTAAAAATTCACAATAGGGTTTCAAACATTTCCCGCATTTTCATTATTAAAAATTATAATAGCCATGCTATTTACTGGCAAGCAATGAATTAATATTGATATTGAAATGCATTAAATAATTGTAATTCATGGAATTAATGGGGAAGAATCCAATTTTTTTCCCCAATCGACATTTTTGTTTGTTACTTCGTTTGGCTGGATATTGAGTGGTATTTCTAGCTGAATTTCCTTTTTTTCTATTTTTTTCATCTTTATTGTTTGATTTACGACCTCGTTGAGCTAGTGAAGGTCTTAAAGGATATGGATGAATGCATTGTTTCTTATTCTTTTCTCTGCGCATAATTTCTTATCGAAATTTGTGATTGTTTGGATTCCAAATCATCATGAATCAGCTTGTCTTTTGGGACTTTTCCATTAAGTTTAGGGTTAATTACAAATACTACCAATGAGATTTAGCTTAATTACAAAGAAACTCAATTATCTTTCAAAATTATAAATATCCCATTGATATTTGTTTTTATTTTACAAATTGCGCCTCAAGTGGGGAGTATTTGTTAGGTAAATACAAACCTCAAGGCGGTGTTTGTAGCACTTTAAGGGGATATTTGTAATTTTGAAAGATAACTGATGTTTTTTGTAATTAGGCTAAACCTTAGGGGTAGCTTATGTAATTATCCCATAATTTGATTTTCTTTGCTGCCAGTTGATAGTTACCTCAACCAAATAGTGGAACTGAGTGGGATGGAGAGAATGTTAGGGGGGCCGAGGGCTGAAATTCAATTTTCATGTCCACAGCAAATACTTATTAGTATGTTCACAGCATTTTGTAACAGTTCTATTTACACTAGTGAAATTTTTCGCCCCTCGATGTGTTTATATGGCGATTTTACGGGGGCCAATTTATGGTTGAACCGTATTGCCCTCTTGGGAATGTGTTTGCAACTGACATTTAAGGCTAAAGCTTTCTAAGAGACTTGTGGGATAGATAGAGAGTGAAAAGGACCCTTTCAAGGAAAATTACTTGGTTTGTTCATTCTTGTAATTACAACTTATGGAGGTGGCATCTTATAAATTCCCTTTTTTCATCCGTAACTCAAACCATAGCGGCTTTTCTCACCAGTGCTGTAATAATTGAAGGAATTTTTCTATACATAATTTAAATGGCCAAGAATGGGGAGGAAGAGATATAGGGAGTGTTTGCAAACACTAAATAAAGTGATTCTTAGCTTCTAGGTGGAAAAACACTCATGATTTTCCATCTAGAAGCTAAGAATCACTTTTTTTTAGTGTTTGCAAAACACTCCCATAATATGAAAGAACTAATTGCTTGCTAATATTTACTAAAGAGTAACGATCCGGCGCTCACCTTTTTTTTTTTTTTTGCAGTTTCTTAGGTGTTGCACGAGACAAGAATAGTTGGAAAGGGACAATGCATCCTCACTCTTACAATCCACAGGCATCCAATGTGTGCTGAAGTAAGTTTGATCACATATTGCTAACCTTTAACTGCATGGAAGTTAACTTTTTGTAAATGAATGGTGTTTGGATATAATTTACTCTACCAAACTTGTTTGACTAAATTTTTAATTCCTATGTCCCAATAGACACTCTTCATAGATAAAGTGTGACCATACATGAAATCTCTCTCTCTCTCTCTCTCTCTCTCTCTCTCTCATATATATATATATATATATATATATATATATATAAGTTTAGAGTCTGGATGCTGCTGAAAAGAATTTCTGCAACTGTGGATTGATATTCTTGTTCTTAGATTTTTAAATTTTAACCAACCACCTTAATGTTTCATTCTTTGAGTTCATTTTGGTTAATGTTGCATGATCCTTAAACTGGCATAACTAAGAGGGTGTTTGGCTAAGCTTAGGGCCCATTTGGATGGAGGAATTTGAAATTCCAAGGGATTTCAAATGAATGGATTTCAAAGTCATTGGATTTGAAATCCACCTATTGTTTGGATGATGTGGGTTTGTGTAAGGATTTTAAATCCATCGTAAGTTTTGATAAAAAATTTAGAAGCTCAATTTATTTTCTTAATTGATATTTAATAAATAAAAATAAAAGATATAATCTTATTATTTTGTGTGTGTGTGTGTTGTGTGTGTAAATATGTCCGAGTGTGTGTGTGTAGTGTGTGCAAATGTATGCAATATGTGTCCGTGTGTGTAGTGTGTGTAAATGTGTGAGTGTGTGTAGTGTATGTAAATGTGTGCGGTGTGTGTAAATATGTGTGTAAATGTGCGGTGTGTAAGTGTGTGTGAATATGCAAGTGAGCATAAAGAGGGAAAAAAAGAATGGATTTCAAATGGTAGGTTTTGGGAGGGATTTGAAATCATTTGAAAATGAACTAAAAGTTAAAAGGGATTTGAAATCCATTGATTTGGATTTATATGCCAAACAAGGGTGTGGATTTAGCTAAGGATTTCAAATCCCTCCTCCCAAATCCTCCCAAATCCCCCATCCAAATGCACTTAGTGAAAAGATTTATAAGTTCCTACAAATTTTATAAGATGTTTTTAGAGATTATAAGATATTAAATCTTATTTTGACAATAAGTTGTTGAAGTGTTTGCATTTGAAATAAGTTGTTAGAGAGCTTATAAGATGTTAGTAATGATAATTTTGTAATTAAAATGGTCAAAATAGGAGGAGGTTGTCAAAATAAGACCTTGTTTTGACAAAAAGAAAAAAAAATTGTTATTCGCACCTTTTCAAAAAACAAGTTTACTAAAACAGTTTAATGTGGCCGTGGTGGTCCACATTAAAATACTCTGAGATATGACTATGGCGGTCGTAATTACTACAATCGAGATAATTATCATTAATCCCGCCAAAATGATTATACGTCAAACATGGGTATCAAAATCGGTCAAATCGTGATAAAGAAAAAAATGACAATGGAAATAACAGATGGTGATCTTTGTAACGGATGTGGTATGACATGACATTGGGCCAAAACACGCACAAATCAGCCAAAGACTGGTAAATCTATACCAGGAATCAAAGAAAAATAAAGGCAAAAAAATGTTCAAACGCATGCCACTAAGGCGGTGGAGCCACCTATTACTAATGAGACCTACACATCCGAAATTATACGCGATCAAAATCTGTCAAGTATTGGAAATCACTCGATATATCCGATTTTCTTGAGGATCATGAGGCACAAGTGCCGACTAGATAAATCAAAAATAGATTCAATATTTGTATGTTATTTCTCTTGGATGATATATTTCAAGATTAAGTGTGTTGTACCCGCATTTGTACTTATTTCGGATGATACATTCCCAGTTTTAAGCTTTTAATATGAAATAATAAATTTGTTTGTGTCTAATATTTTCGATCATAAAATATCAGTAAATTTCTACCAAAACATTCACAAATTTTACATTCAATTTTTCACATTAATTTCTCTCCTCTGACGGCTATATTAAATGGTTATGAATAGTAACTTTTATCTATAAATATACCTACATTTCATTCAACAAATTTACAAATATTCTCTCATCTTTCTAAAACTTTACATTTCTTTCATTCCAAAAAATGGTTAACTTAATGGTAGTATTTCTCATTACAATGGTCTTCATATACACTATCCTGCTTTTTGTTGGAGAATATACTCCAAGACAATTTTGGCTTATGATTGAGCTTCTTATCTTCACAATTCTTCCTCTGTTAGCCGTAATAATTTATTTTAGCACGATGTAATAGTTAGATGATTATGTATATTATGTTGTCGAATAAAATCTTTTATATTTAAAATTTTGTTGGACATTGATGTTATTTAGTTATTTTTACATTTCAATGAAAGAATTCTTTTTTGATAATCATATAATATTAATTTAATAATAATTATAACAGGTACACATGGGAAAACACCGAGAAAAGAAACTATTATCCACTTGATAGTGCAACAACGCACTCAATATTAACAAATAAAGTATATTTTTCGAGTATGAAATTGTGCAAAGGCACAAGTTACAATTATATCCGGTCCCGTTGAGATTATTGATGGCTCGGGAATGCAACGGTGGTATTGCTTAATGGTACAATCTTGCATATTGAAAATGCATTATTATTTAGTAGATCAAAAAGAAATCTACTAAGTTTTAAGGATGTGCGTGATAATGGCTATCACTTGGAGACACTAAATGAGAATAACAAAGAGTGTATATGTATCACATCCTATGAAACGGGAAAAAGAATTACCCATGAGAAATTTGAAGCAACAACACGGATTGTATTGTGTCCAAACTAAAGCTTTGAATCCTATGCAACCATACCATGGAAGCTGGTGAATCGATATATTTGGGTTATGACATGATCGCCAGGACACCTATGTATGATGCGTAGGATTGTTGAACACACTAATGGGCATCCATTAAAAGGCACGAAGATGGTGGTGTCAAAGATTATTTCGTGAATCGTGTTCACAAGGAAAATTTATTACTAAACCTTGAATCACCATAATTTTTACAACGTATTCATGGTGATGTTTATGAACCAATACATCCACAAGTGGACCATTTAAATATTTCATGGTCTTAGTAGATGCATCGTATAGATGGTCACACATATGTCTATTATCTACTAGGAATATTGCATTTGCCCGATTATTAGCGCAAATTATTATACTCAAGCACATTTCCGATTATCCCATCAAGAAATAAGGATGGATAATGTCGGAGAATTTACATCAAAAAGTTTTGATGAATATTGCGCAAAGATCGGGAATTAATGTTGAACACCCAAAGTATCACGTGTTCATACTCAAAATGGATTAGCAGAATCCCCGATTAAACGAGTTCAAATATTTGCTCGTATATATATAAGTTTAGAGTCGGATGATCTTTGAAAAGAATTTCGCAGAATCGTGGATTGATATTCTTGTTCTTAGATTTTTAAATTTTAACCAACCACCTTAATGTTTCATTCTTTGAGTTCATTTTGGTTAATGTTGCATGATCCTTAAACTGGCATAACTAAGAGGGTGTTTGGCTAAGCTTAGTGAAAAGATTTATAAGTTCCTACTGACTTATAAGATGTTTTTAGAGATTATAAGATATTAAATCTTATTTTGACAATAAGTTGTTGAAGTGTTTAATTTGAAATAAGTTGTTAGAGAGCTTATAAGATGTTAATAATGATAATTTTGTAATTAAAATGGTCAAAATAGGAGTAGGTTGTCAAAATAAGACCTTGTTTTGACAAAGAAAAAAAAATTGTTATCCGCACCTTTTCAAAAACTAGTAAAGTGTCGTGCGTTGCACGTGAAGCATATGTTTTTTTTTAATTTAATCAAAATAGGTTATTAATATAATTAAGTTTGATTTAATTATATTATAAATATTGTTCATAATGTATGATATAGTTTGACTTGAAGAAAAATATGCAACAACAAAAAAATTATAAAGTAAAATATATAATAAGTGAAACATAGTGAATATATAGTGGACACATAAACTTATGCGGATAAATAGTTGAAATTGTCATAAAACCGTATGCAACAACTAATTTTTGTTTAGGATGCATGTAAAGAACACCACATTATGTAGCATATAAATCCATTTTGATATTGTCAAATGTATCTCTTGAAGAAAGAAAAACAAAACTTGGTGTCACCCAATGCTAAGTTAGAAGTCCTTGTGCTAATTCTATAAATGTTTGACTAAATGGTCAAGAAGCTTCAAAAATTACAAATAGTCTCTTGTTACGCAACCACTATCTCTATATTATTTCCTATAGAAAGTGCGTGTACACTTAACAAAACGACCTCTTTTAATCTAAAGCTCTCTTATGTACATGTCCAAACCATTAAGCGTGTTTTTCTAATTTTCTCATCATCTTTGCCCCATTTTTTTCCTAATATATTCATTTATTATTTTATCTCATCTTGTATATCCAAATATCTATTCTAATAACATTCCCATTTCTCCTACCCTCATCTTTATATTTAGTCTCTCAACATTCTCGCTTCACAAAACATTGCAAATCTTATGTTGTTTTATAAAATTTTCCTCTCAATTATAATAGTATTTTATGGTCACAAAGAAGAAAAATAACTTTTTTTTTTTTAATTTCACATATCTCCAGGATATAGGTGACATTAACTATAGAATTTTTATAAAAGCATTATACATATACATATATCTTAAATCGTCACGATTACAAATGAGTTTCTAGAATTTTAAACATGGAAAAGTGCGACACATAAGAACAATATGCACACAAAAGGAGTTGTGCCTAACTTGAACCCATTGTCACAAGTAGGATTAAGGAGTTTGGTTGATCTTAATTTTTAACATATCTTAGTATTTTTCGAGAGTTTAAAAGAATTGATGTGAGGTCAAGTAAAATTTTGAGGAAGATGAGCATAAAGCTCCTAAAAATAATTAGAAGCTACGATCAATAAGCTACAAAACACGGTGCATCTATATTGTACTAAATAAACTTCAGGCCATCCATCGATTGCATGCAGAGATTAACATCTAAAGCAAGTTGATGTCATCTCGTAATCCATTACATTGTTCAAAAACAAGATCCAAGGGCCAATCTTTTTGTAAAGGCATGCTCGATCGATTGTATCGCAATTGATTCCCTATAATAAGTAATCACCCATATGTACCCAAAATGAAGCTACAAATCGCACAAAGAAGAAAATAGGATTGATTCAACTGAAGCATCCACAAAAATGAATTTAGAATGCGCCAAAACAAGAATAGTAAGTTAAAAACCATCACTTATAATAAGTAGCAAATGTTAAAAAATATTAGAAAATGCAATGTTTCAATCCAATAACCCGAAAAAGAAGGAATAAAGCCACATACATGATCAACAACGCTTATTTTTTTCACCTACAAATATTACAGTGAAATAATTAAGAAACCCAAGATTGTAATACAATTGCCCAAGCAGACCAAAACCAACGATTACGACCGAAAACCCCAGCCGTTCTCTTTCTATATCTTATTTGGGTTCGACATATTTCCTTCTTGATTTGATACTACAAATGGATCGGAAAAGTATGTCAACATATTATAAATACCAAAAAATATTTAAATGCAAATAACCACGTAAAGGGTGGAAAAAGAAAACTAATATAATCAAATAAATGAGATGATTGGTTTCAGTTGGATATCGTCATATATTTGCAATTTGATTAGAGACCGACTTATACTACTCTCAGAAAATCAAATCATAGAAACATAAATTTTCGGGTCGGTGAGCTACTATCTATAGAGATGGTTGAAAAATCATTTGTTGATACATTCATGACATAGTCCCACAAAGTGTCATGGGTGTTTATTTTCCTAAGAAAGATAACTAAATTACATTTCAATAAAAAGATAAGTTTTGAAGGACTATGAAATTTGGTCACTTTAATATCCAGGATAAATATATTTTTTCAAAATTTTCTTCATCCATCAATTTCTTCCATGTCTACACCCACGTATATAGAAGGTCAACAAAATCACACTACTTGTTTGTTGTGTAAGCTTTGTGTTGCATTTCCTTGAACCTCGACTATTAATGTCTGTTTGGGTGCCCGCTATGTATCATTATATCGAGAAAATTTGGTTTAGAGATCTTACTCATAGAGAAATAAAAATCACAACAAGTATATACAAATATATGTTGATTAAAAGAAAAACAAACTCACGGACATGCAAAATGGACCCACTTTCATAGCAAAGTTGATAATCAACTTTCTAAAGTACTATGCAATGTTATAAGAATAAACTAAGTGATTCCTATTTCTTGAGCTAGGTTTTTGGCCAAAGAAAACAAATCAAGAGCCTATATTTCAAGAAAGAGATAAAAGACTAAATCCAAAATTTCAAGCGCCCTAAACGCCTTGTCAAAGTAAATATTCTTTAAGCTAAATTGAGATGATTATGCTTATAATATCAAAAGCTATAAACAGATCAAGAATCAACCATCGTATATCATATTGAATAAAACAGGAAAAATTTGGTAAAGATCATTTACTATGCCTCGCCCAAAACAGAAAAAAAAAAAAACTTAAATAAATCAATAAATGGCATAATTAGTGTGAAGGAAATTTGAGATTAGGGGAACGAAACCCACGAAAAGTCGTTTAAAGGCAATTACATTTTTACCATTTAAAATAAGAAAATAATCAATCGAATACTATAATTTGAGGGTATTTTTAGTCCAAAGCGGTAAACACATAACAAGCATTTCATTAAAATAGAGGAAAAGGAAAACCAAACAAAATGTGAAAATATTAGACCTAACAACACAACTTAAATGAGAGATACCATTGGCTCTTCGAGAAAAATAAAAATCCACACTTTTACATAGTTGGGATCAAAGAAAGGTAAACATCATTAAGACATGATTAAATATTCACACGCTCTGGAACACTTGAAAAAGATTGATAAACCAAAGTTACGCAAGCATTTTTCCTAGGTATTTATGCGGGGATACCCCAAAAAAAGGTAGAGGTGAGTATGAATAACTTTTGAACAGGGTAAACACTTAAATAACAATAATCTGAAGTTATCACAAGTTGGATTCTATTTGAAAAGCTGGCGCTTCTACATCTTCATTTCTTTGTTTTCTTTTGTTTTTCCTTTTCTCGCATAAATATGGGAAGTTAATTAAGGTAATACGATTTTTAGGTGGCTCCTCATCCACCTTTGTCACTACTCATGGAAGATGTGTGGACAAAACCATATTCACGGAATATACGCAAGCAAAATCAAAAGAAAATTCCATACATGCTCAAAATCACTAAATGAGGGAAAAATGAGCATACACTGTGAATAATAAACTATGAAATCCCAAGATTTTGATTTAAACCAATGCAATGAAAATTCATTGAAAAAATATATGATTTCAATTTCACCAAATTAAATTGAAATAGGTCGACTCATGTTAAATTCAAATTTCTTTTCCACTTATAACTTTTAGGTAACTACATAAGGCTTAACAGAGAGGAAAGCTCATATAGAAACAAATAACATGTTTTGTTCTCTTGATTATACTGACCTTATAAATTATACTTACAAGAGTTTCATGAATGAGACATTCTCCCGCCATATAATTAACTTTTTCTCCAAGTTTACATATTTCTTTTTAATTGCGTAATCTTCTTTGAATTTTTATTAAAAAAGGCGTTCATAGAGAATTAATTTTGTGAGCATCATAATATGTTTGCTTTCGATCTCAACACATCGAGCAAAGCAAGCATTTCCAAAACAAAAACACTTCTAAAAAACAAAAATAATATAACAAAACAATACCTCAGTTGAAATGACAAAGCGCAAAAATCTTCAAGGATTATGAATCATATGATCGCTTTAAAACGTCCATCGGGTAATTTAAGTTGTCAAGCACATAGGTATAGACTTGGGTTTGCTTTCGATCGAAAACACCAAGCATTAAGCATTTCCAAAAACAAAATTACACTACTAAAAGCGAGAATAATCGACATGAAGTAGAGTTAAATCCATGAAGATACTAATCAAGCTACTCCATTTTCTCCTTTTACTTTTCATAGTCTCACAAAATCTCGTCCAAGTAGGAGTATTTATGTGACACAAAAATTTTCAAGTATGAGGCGGATCCCAAAAAAGTTGAAATTGGGTCCAATTCTAATTTCAAATCATAAAACCCCAATTTGCAATAATTTCGAACAAAATTTTTCGTTTGAGAAACTTACCCATGTGTAAATCGAAATGAGCATCACCAAGAATTGATCCGGTAGATGGAACCCGATCAATAAGCCCACACCTATAATCCCATGAGATTTTCCTTATACATTACTCCGATTGATGCTTGTGCAAGCGCAACTAAATCCTTATCCGGGCCTTTACCACTAAAAATACCTAAAAATTGAAAAGCATCTTCAATTTTTCATCAATCACTTTTGCGAGAAACATTGTACAATAAATTCTCATAAGAATTAACAAACATAGACAATTTTCCGGACTTACCTTGAAGAGGAATGGGGAATTTAGGGATGCCCTTGTCTTTCTCGTATTAGAACAGACATCTCTTGAATCCCGTTAGCTAATCTATTTTCCCGTTCGATTGAGCATATTTGAAGAAAATCGCTACTTTATTTCCGCCTCGACGTCCCGAATCCCTAGGGTGGAATATTTTTTTGTAAGTTTTGGATTTCAAAGGGTTGCATTTGTTTCCCTTCCGATCAGTGAAACAATTTTTCGTCTGTCTTTTGGATGTCGAGGAAGCCTTTTCGAAAGCGGGAGGTTACTTTTTGGTGGAAGAGTAACTTATTTATTTCACTATTTTCCAAATTACCAAACTGGCATTAAAAATTAAAAATTTTTAGGGTTATTTTAGTCAAACCAAAAATTCACAGAAATATTCATACTTTTAAGGTATAGAGATAGAGATAGAGATAGAGATAGAGATAGAGATAGAGAAAACAGTTTATAAGCTCGTAACATCTTACTTAAGTAGCTTATAAGATATTTTTTTGAAAAAATGCCAAACACTCTTAGAGATCTTATGAGCTCAGCCAAATGCCTTCTAAGTTGTTACCGCGCGCGTGTGATGAAACACATAACCTTGGGGTTGTTTTCAGGAGTCTTATGATTTGCTTCATGGCCTATTTACCTTTCTTGATTGGCTACATGCAGTATGCAAGCGTGTGCACATTGGAATTCATGCGACTATTGTGCAGATTATTGAGCAGTTCCAGAAATGCCATATAGACCATCATCTTGGGAAGTTTTTTGGCGAATGCACAGATTTAAAAATTAAGCTCGACAAATGTTTCCGTCAAGAGGTAAGTTTTTAAGATAAGGCATCTTCATTCTGATTATTCATGTAATTATGTGGTGTGTTTTATGATAAAATCAGACCTTTTCCTTCTGCAGAAAGCCCTGAAAAGGAAGGAAAATTTTGAGGAGAGCAAAAATTTGAAAGAGCGACTGAGAGCGTATAGGAAAGAAAATAACGAGACAAGAGAAGAAAAGAGTTTTGCGTAAGCTTATTAATGTTAAAGTTAGATATGGTTCAATTCTACATCGTCTTAGAGGCCCGGACTTGAGGGCATGTTCCCCAAAAATTTAGGGGCCCATTTTTTGTTTAAGGGATAATTACAAAAAAGCCCCTAACGTTCGGGCTAATTACAAAGAAACCAAGAGATTTTTGGAAATTACAAAAAAATCCTTTAGGTTTGATGCTTTTTATATTTTTCTCATTCATATGCAAAAAATATTTCAAAATCTCCCCCTACGTTTATGAAAATATTACAGTCACGCCCTTAAATTTAATACACAATCAAACCTTAAGGTTTTTAAAGCCCCGATTTTTTTAAATGGTTAAATATATATTCATACCCTTCAAATGCACAAAACAAAAAAAAGACGGAACTTCAACATGAATCCTAAGATTTAAAAAAGAGAAACAGTGCACTCGAATGTGAGGTGGATATATACCCTAACTCAGAATATGCACTCGAATGTGAGGTGAATATATACCCTAACTCAGAATATTTTCTGAAAATGACTGACAATTTTAGTTGATAATGAGCATTAAATCCTTCTAAATACTTTCATAAAATCCTTATAAAACAATAACAATTTTTAGAAATATTCTTCTTACAGATTCTGAGTTAATATTTTTATTTTTTTCATTGTGTTAATACTCTTCATTTTGCTTAATTTTGGCCTTTCATTTAATTGATTTAGTTAGCAACATGATTTATGATTCGAACAATGATTTTTTTTATTTGTTTATGATATACGAGTATTAGATTAACTTGGGGGTGATATAGTAATTTGTGCAACTGAAATTTCATCTTTGTTGTAGTCAGAAACTTTTTTGGGATTAGTATTACAATTGACTTTTTGGCCCTTGATTTATAGTAATATTTTAAGACAAAAAAATTTGGCAGCTATAAGGGCGCATTTTGATAATCCGCTTAGGGCCCTGTGTTTTGCCTTGCTTAGAGCATCACCAATGGAGCTTTTTTAGATAAAAAAAAGCTATGAAAAAAACCTCATCCCACTGTGAGGAGGAGTTTTGAGCTTTTTACAAAAACTTGGGTTTGTAGGTAAGAACCCAGGTTTTTTCAATATAATAATTGAAAAAAAAAACAAAAGTTGATGCACGTGACCCCACATTATCAGATATCATCTCTCTTTTATTGTTGTTCCTTGTTTTTTCTTTTGTTTCCTATTTGGTCAATTTTTTCCTTCTTTTATTTTTTGTTTCTTCTTGGTTTGTAGCCGTTAGTTGCTTTCTTTTATTTTTCTTTTTTTATTTATCTTCAAAAAATTATTTAACATATATAAATATAATATCTATCTAAAAAAATTGTAATTAGACGAACAAAGTCCACACAATGTATATTAAATAATGAATATTAAACTTAAAACATAAATAATATTAATTTTTTTTGCATAGTAAATAATATTAATTTTATTTTTATATAATTTTAAATACAATAATCTATATACAAATATAGATATTAAATAATAAAAATATTTAAATTTATGGTGGGACCTATTCAAAGGTTGTTGGAGATTTTTTAATGAGATGTAATTTGAGTGTGGGGCCTATAAAAAAGTTGTTGGGATGGTTTTTGATTGTGGAGAAAAGATTAAAAGAATGAGGTTTTTTGCTTTTGATGTGGCAGTGTGGGATCCACAAAAAAGCGGGTTTATGGTATTTACCACTGGTGATGCTCTTAGAGTTATTCTTTATGCCAAATCAGCTCTGTGTGTGTGTCTTCCACTCGTCGACGGTTCGGTTAGTGCAGAAACTTGATTTTTTTAGAGGGCAAAGTGCTGTTATTGCCTATGAGAATTTCTTACAATTTTTTTCTAAAGAGAATCTTTTTTGTTACAATTGTGAATTGTTTAAAAAAATGATCCTCTTACTCTCATTTTTTCAATCATTCATTAACTCAAAACTCTAAAAAGTTCGCAACTATCCTCACTGTACTTTCATATCACATATACAATGTTCACTCTTTCTTGCTATTTCAATCACAAATCATATCAAATCAACTATTTTACGAGGGAAAAAACCCATCACATTCACTTTCATTATTATATTTGTTAATTCGGGGGACAGTACGGCCCCACACATGAAGCATACCCAATATATGGGGAAGAAAGCCCAAGCCCCACCAAGTGAGGTTCCATCCTAAAACCAATTGGTGATAGGAGGAGGAGCTCACTTGGCTTATAAATTGGACTCTCTTCCTTTCTTAATCAATGTGGGAGAACTCACAAGTGACATATCTCAACAATATTTTCATCCCATATCCAATCACACTCTCGAAATTCATTCATATTTTTCCGATCTTTTTCACACTATTCTCGAGAAAATAAAAAGATATGTATTAAAAGGCCAAACAATCACTCCCTAAATTGTCTCCTTCCCGTGCAGTTACTAACCAGAATGTCGTGGGGGGTGGCTGCTCCGACCTACAATAGTTCTGTTGCACTGCTGCGGACGGAGGCAATCCCGGGCAATACCATGATGACGAGTTTTGCAACCTCTTGGTTGTTGTTATTCACCACGGTAAGAATGTACCTTCAAGAGGGTTCAATTTTATCTAACTCTAGTCTACACTTGGTTCGTCAACTCAAAGTAAGTACAATTTTGTGGTGTTCTTTTGAAGTTGTAAATTAGATTTTGGCCCCTTGGTGAAAAATTATTTTCATCCTCGCATATGTAAATAGTTATGCCTAGGTTCAATACTTTCTAACCAATCATATGCTAACTGTAGATAATTTGATTTTAGGAGGACTTCAGAGTTCACAGTGCCAAAATGCATCTTACTAGCCAATACAATTTGCAGAATGACCCTTCCCAGTGGATATATCTTCCGTAGTGTGATTTTCAAAAGTTGGGTTGTAGAGAATATCAAATTTCTTGTAACACATACAAAACTTAAATATTACAACTAGGGGCGGCAAATCGTGTAATCGTGTCATATTTTGTGCGACACGATAAGAGCAAACACGAACACAAAAATTTTCATGTCGACCCGACACGATAGTGACACGATAAGTCAAAAATAAAAAGAAAATAATTTACACGTTAATACACGATAGCAAATTACATGATATGACACAATATTACACGACAATACACAATACAAACATACAAAATATCAAGTTATCGTGTTACTATCGCGTCGCTAACAGGTAAACATGTCATTATCGTGTTCGTATTGTGTCGTTATGGTGTCACTATCATGTTCGTGTCCTTATCGTGTTTACAAGAGCAGAACACAAGTTAACAAACACGAAATTTTTGTGTCTTTATCGTGTCGACACAATAAGATTAAACACTAACCCACTATTTTCGTATCGTTTTTATGTCGTGCTATCATATCGTGTCAAGAATTACCGCCCCTAATTACAACTATATACAATTTCTTCTGTGTTGTGTTCTACCCAATTGCTTAGTGCTTTGGCATGTACACCCAGCCATTTCAATTTGGCGACAAGAAATTCTAAGGCCATTTTCTGTTTTGCACTTGATAAAGTGTTTTTTTTTTTTGAGTGACACTTGATAATGTGTTTGGCTGAGCTTATAAGCTCTATATCCTTTATAGACTTTTAAAAAGAGCTTTATAATATTTTTTAAGAGCTTATAATTAAGGGATGATTACCAAAGAAAAACAAAACCTTGAGGTTCGGGCTAATTACCAAAAAAACCAGGAACTTTGGAAATTACAAAAGTAAAAAACCTCTATGTTTTATCCGCCTTACATTTTCCCCTTCACATCCAAATAATATTTCAAAAGCTCCCATTATGTTTATCAAAATATTACGATCACCCTTTAAATTTAAGACATAATTAAACTTCAAAGGGTTTTTTTTTAAAAAAATGGATTTTGTAATTATCCCAAATCATAGGGGGCTTTTGTAATTATCCTGTAATTAATTAATTAAGTTTTTTTTAAATAGTAACAGAGTCTCAGATTTTCTTAAAAAGATATCTTATGTTAAAAAGTACGCCAATTTTCCTCGAATGTAATATCTATTTTTTTCCAAAGCATTGTAACCTTCCATACGAACGAAAAGCAAACACAATCATCAGGATTTCTAATCAGAGCAAATTGCAATATTGGTCCTGCGGCAAAATTTATTAATTTTTAAACTTCGTTTTGGCAAAATCAACCTATATTTTTAAAAATTTCTCTGATTAAATCCTCAATTTGCCGAAAATTTCACAATTGTACGAAATATCGCTCGTGAATTGCATTAAAGAAGATGGGAAGTTTCAAATTTTCAGCAAAAAATTGGAATGTAGTTATTGGAAAAGACCCAATGCTGCACCAATAATCCTGACTTTTGGCTGGAAATTCAAAAATCCCGTATTATTTGTGTTCATATGCAACTCACGTTAGATTTTTTTAGAAATTTTAAAATTTCAGGCACATTGAAAACTCAATAATAAAGTGATTCTGCTAAACGAAATTTAACAATGACTGATTGCTACACCCCTATGTTCTTTGTTGGAAAAATCCCCACCTAGCCCCGATTCTCCCTGTCTATGCGTTAGGCTCCTTTTTTGTCCGCTTATGTTTTTTCTGATTTGGCCCCGAATAACCCGCACAAGTCCCGCAAGACTCGGTCAGACGCTAGATCCCAGTCCACCGTCCGACTAGCTCCTAACGCTTTTACAACATTGCAGCAACATTACAGGAGTAAATTTGCAATTTACCCTTTTCTAATCGACCACTGAATAATAGTCCATAAACAAATGATATGATATATGGAATACATTGACGCCTTAAATGGCGCAAAATCAATTATATTGTGGAAACAGTATCACAATCATCACTGGTAACAAAAATTTCCTCGTCTGGCATAGGTCAAAACAAAGAACGCACATCGCATGAATATAATCCTTTTTATTCAGCTATTTCTACTAGAAAAATAATCCAGAACTGAACCAATAACCGATATCTCCAACTGTCGAAAAATGTTAATATGCAAGCACGTTTCTTCACGCAGTTGCCTCCTTCAGATAAGCAATTAGATCTGCACGATCTTGAGGTTTCTTCAGCCCAGGGAATACCATCTTAGTTCCAGGTATATACTGCAGCAACACAAATGCACACACGTCTCAAGATTCCGGAAAAAAAAATCTCTCATTTTCACACCAGCAATTTGTAAAATTAAATAAAAGCAGCCAAACAAAATTCTACTCCTCAAATAACCACATGCACATATATTACTTTGCCAGTGAAGAAAAAGTAAAATGTTAGTCGCGACTAGTGTAAAATCTCATGCTCGACACATCTCCCTTCGGTAAACATAATTTCCAAGCAATTAATGTAAAATTTCATGCTCAACATCTCCCCCTTCAGTAAACATAGTCTCCTCCCATCCCCACCCAGAAAAAGTACCCAAGAAAACATGGAAATGATCAGCAGTGAGCCACCATTTAGGTAGAAATGCAACAAAACTTGGATCAGAAAATTACAGTCATTTTCATTACGCCTAATGCCAATTTTCCAAACCATTTAAGATGATCCAGCAGTTGCTAATATGGGTATCACTCATCTATTTAATTTTAGGCTCCATACGAGTTTTACCTCGCATTCAAGAAATATGATAATCCCTTCGTCACTGATAGAATTATAAACAATCAGAAGTCAGAACAGACCAACCTTACATTTAAATCCCTGCACCCACATTCTACGGGTAGGAAAGAAGGGTTATTATAAGCAGCCACAGTTAATCCCAATAAACCCAGCTTGTTCTTAGGAAATCGGATTGATAGTTTGATACGTATTCATGGATTCTAGTAATAATAAAACCTAAAGGAAAGCCGGCACAACAACTTCTATTGTTGGTTGGAAGTTCCTGTGTCAAAACAAATACACCCAACTTCTAAGTCCCTCCAAACATTTTCCGAAGGAAAGGGGAAAGGCAAGGCTTCACACAACTTCACATACGAGCCCAGTTGGATAATTAACCAGACACGACCAAGTCAAAGCCTCGCAACATAAAACAGCCACACATGTTCAGAAAAGCTTATTGTAATCATTTGGCAGAACTGTAGAATATGAACACATGACTTCGCTCCCATGAAAGTTTGGGGGCCTCGTATCAACTCACTAGGGGTCGTATAATTCTAAAATACATAAAGCGTTCTAAATAAAGCTCCTCATGTCCCAATACACTCATGATCGAGAATCGAGATTGAGTTCTCGATGACTGTTAAAAATACATAGTTTAAGTGAGACAGATATTTTTTCAGGGAAAACCAGAACATTAAGAAAAACTTCATAAAGGAAGTCTTATTGTGAGACATCCCCATAGGAAATAGAAGTAACAAAATTTTGGATAGAGCTATAGACGGAGTAAAATAATACTCCCTCCGTCCCAAATATATAGTCCACTTTCTATATTTAACAGAACTTTTTCCATTCTTTACACTATACATTAAATAAGGGCAAATTAAGTAAATATTTTGCATATTTGTAATTTCCAATACATTTCTTAATTTGTGTGAAAAGTCAAACTGAACTATATAATTGGGACGGAGGGAGTAGCAAAACCCAGAAAGTAACAAAACTTCTTTCCAAAGAAACTACAAAAAATCAAACCAGCTCCACTTGAAGATTATACGCTCATAAAAACATAAAAGAATCTATCTTAAATATGACGTCCCAGAATCAAAACTGATTCAAAGAAAGGAGTTTCTTTGTAGGGATTAGATTAACTTTGAGAAAGATATTCCATGAAAAGTAAAACGATCACTGAACTTCAAACACACATGATCAAGTACCTTCTTAGGATTAAGCAAGTAATCATAGAGAGTATCCTCTCCCCATGCTACAGCCTTGTTCTTGTTGGCAGCAGAGTAAGAATAACCAGGGGTGGTGCCAGATTGCCTTCCAAAAAGGCCATTCAAGTTGGGACCTGGAGATTTGAAATACATGAGGATATCCTCGAAACATAGCAAATCGAGATGAGACAGAACAAGCATGACAATAAATTCAAAAATAACAAATAAAGTGTCGAGGCAAATCCTGAATCTACAAAATCACAAGCCCCCCATCAAGATACAAGAAATCGGGTTAGGTATAGCATGAACAAACTGGTGCAATCAACAATCAACATACATATAAATATGCAAGTCTATTTCCATTTCACATTCAAAACAAAATTGACAGGTATCAATCAATAAAGACCAACTTAAGTATATGAAAAGACCTAAAACATTATCTCTCACCACTATCAGAATTATTAAATACAAAATTAAAAACAAAATCAGGAGATCTACAGTCTACACCAAACAAGGCTATATTCATCAGATCGCGCAAATCTAGATCAACAGACTAAAAACAAAAATAACCCTACGAAAAGAAGTTCTTCAATAAGGAATAAATGACGCCTAATTCTCGGCGGAAAATAAACCTTGTTTGTGGCCGGCGCCTTTGTCGACGGTGTGGCATTGAGCGCACTTTGTCTTGAAAATCTTCTCTCCGGACTTGGCATCCCCCGGCGGTGCCTCGTTAAACGATGCCATTTCTCTCCAAAAATGATTCTCTCTAGGGTTCTCAAATCCTTATTTTGGCGTCGGAAGAATATACGAAGGGGAAAATTGAAAAAGAAGTTTCTAGTTTTTTTTTTTTTTTTTTTGAGTTAAAAAGAAGTTTCTAGTTACCTTGCAGAGGCGTGTGGTTTTTGGTTTGAAGAAGGCGGCGGCATGCGTCAGGCCGTCATGGGAAATTACATTTCTGCCCCTCTTGCTGGTCAATATATGCCTTGTAATTTGGGCTCTTTTTAAATGTTATTGTGGTCTTTTTTTTTTTTTTTTTTAGTACAAATGTTATTGTGGTCTTAAAAATTATTTTTGTGTTGCTTTCGTCGTAAATTTGATCATTTAAGGGCGCAAATAATGAATTTATGTGTTTTTTATGAGATAGAAAGTATAATGATAAAAGTTGATTCAATATGAAAATAGTAAGATAATGATTGGTAATTAGAAATACATGGATGGGTGAATAGTATAATTTGTCGGAATATTATAAATAATGATTGGTGATTTGATAGATTTTTTGAAAAATGAGAATAAGTGATTATTGGGAGAAAAAATGAAAATTAGTGAATATTGTATTTTTGAAATTTTCATGAGTAAAAAATATTTCTTTAACGCAACGAAAAACGAACATTTTTCATAAGCAATCTCAGCCCAATTTTATTGAGTTTGAGCTTGAGCCCAAATTGTGGAAGTATATACTTGAGTTCAATTGTATATGGTAACACATTTTCAAATTTGTTTACATTTTTATATGGAAATTCAAATAATATGCATTATATGGTTATCAAATGAGTTTACTTTAATCAAGTTTAATAGAACTGGTTTTAAGTAGTATGCTATTTTAAGATATTTTTAAATACATTGTTTCCAAACAAGTTCAATTGATTTGTTGTTGTAAATTTGAAATCTTCAACTTCAAAATTCAAATGCAACAAACTAAAATATTTGATATTCGACTAGAGACGTGAGCTTTAAAAACTCATTTTAGCTCAATTCATTAACATAACAACCACAATCCACAAACTTGAAAACATTTTTATTCATAAAATATAAAGTTTCGCTCGAGCTTAACTTGTTTAACAAAAAAATATAAAGTATATGTAAAAATATCAAGCTACTCGAACTCAATTCATGTTCAAATTTCAACTAAAATTTATTCAAACTCAATTCAATTAATAATCAAATTCATACACAATTTGTTAAGCTCAATAAAAACTCGAATAATATCATGTTTGATTCATTTACACCCCTGCCACAAGGACACATATGATTCTCTTGACAAAAACACATTTCTGCTTCTAGTTTATTTATTTACTTTTTATTTTTTAAGAGAAAAAATATCCAAATTCAAATGGAGAAAAATAGAAAAAACAGAATGAATTTAAGCCCTTTCCTAACATAGAAAGTCAAAAACAGAAGTAGACTTGATAGTCAGCACAACTGTAAAATTGCCACAAGAGACATGGTTTAAGACTTTAAGTAATACAGATTAAAACTGCCACCAACAAAAAATGAGGTGGATAACAAGCACACCACTATATATCTAACAACCAAACTAAAACAAAAACAAAACAAAAAAACTAGCAAATCCTTATCAAAATGCTAAACAACCTTTACAAACAGTGAGTTCACAACAAAAATGGTTTTGCCACCATTACCTTTCAGCAGCACCAATTAGGGCTCCTTACCTTGTGCCGGAGGAGAAATCATCGGCCAGCCAAGAACTCTAGGCGACCGGGTGGAGTCAAATGCTGGCTCCGAGTAAAAGGCTCAGTTCCACAAAACCTTCATCTTTTTCCATCGCAATGAAATGAAATCGATCCACTGTTTTCAGAAGCATTCGAGTTTCTCACAGGACTACCCACTATACTTCCTTCAACAGGACCCTGATTAGCAATTAGCGAAATGGTGTCATTGCACACGTCACCGGTCCTAGCTTCTATATCTATTTGAGAACTCCTCAGAGCTAAAGAATCGGCAATAGGAAAGTACACAAGAATGCAGATACCCACGCCCACACAGCATATAAGTGAAAGAAAGGATAAGAATACAATGGCATCAAATACAGCATTTTCGGGCTTAGATAGGACCGATAAACCAAGAAGAAGAACTCTTAATGGGAAGAAACTAGAAATGGAAAATAATAATGCATACACTCTCTTTTGCAAACCCTTATTGATGATCAAATGAAGAATTCGTCTGCCGAGCCAGAACAAGTAGCCAGTTAGAACAGTAGCGAAAAGACCAAGAGAGATGGTACTCAATAGAGGGTAAGTGCAGAGGGCAATATCTGTATCGGAAGAAACAGCTGCTGTGATGAAATAAGAAGGTAGTTTTGGAATGAGTTTATCCTTATACTTTGGTCCGATTACAATAACTACAAGCTGAAGGATGAACATCGGTAAGCAGTAAAGAAGAAGGAAACCGGCTGTTTTGTTCCACTTCTGACTTAAGGTACCTGACCTCTGTAACGATGCGCGAAGAAGAAAAACGAGGGTGAGAAACAGGCATGGTTCTGCGAATCCCAGATTCGAGACGATGTAGCATTTGCAAACATTCTCCTGCCATTTCGAGTCGAGGGCATCCAAGATTCTTCCGTTGCGTCTCAAAAGATTCAACCGAATAATTTCACCAACACCCCACCACACGGCGAAAAAGATGTATGTAATTCTGATAATCCACGGGCGGTGAAATAATTAAACCGAACAAGACCTTGACCACGGATCGGTTGCGGAAGTAAATTGTATATATAATGCAAAACAAACCCAAAAGGACCAATACAGCAACAAGACAAATCGTCACCACACTGAGTGCATCAGCAATAAATCTCTTCTGGGGCATTACCCAAAACACAGAATCCACGCATGCTCTCCGCCAGCATGGACACAAAATAATCCCCTATCGAGTACAGGGTTCCTCAGAGACTGCAAGCAAGCCGAGAAAACTTGGTTGCAATTATTGAAGACTCCTATCAACTCCAAAACAATCATAAACAACTACTTGAGAGACTGATTGGATGCTCCCGAGCAACAAGGGGTAAAAGGAAACAAGAAGTGCTTTATAACTTTCTGCCCTCATTCTCAACCTCCACTGAATTCTGGTAGAAAAATCTACTTATAAAGAATAAGGACATATGAAACTTAACCTTTCAGGACTGATCATCCAGCCTAACAACCTGCACCAAAAACGAGGTACACAAAATGATTAATTTTCAAAACAACAGAGAAGAAACACTAAACTGTTCAACTTCAGGAAATAAATCAAATGTGGAAATGATATAAATTGGTTCATATAAATTGGTTCATCAGTAATTTGTGTTAGTATTAAAACGTATATTCATGTTCCAAGTGTGTATGTGAGTGCTTTCGCCTGCATGAATCTCAATGAGATTGAGAATAATGCCAAATGATACCCTCAATTTCATTTTTAAAAAAATGCATTACATTGCCATGTATAATTAGTTCGTGGAGATATAATAAAACCAATGCATAGAGACATGAGAATAATATGTAAAACTGAAAGAACAATAACCACTCAACAGACTCTTCCCAAACCAATTACGGTGATCAAAATTTTGAGGAGATAATTAGGAAAAGGGAAAAATAGGAAGAAAAAGAAAAGAAAAGGAACATGGTGATCTCAGGCTTGATTCGACAACTATGGCCAAAATGGCAAAACCAAAATTGTCAAATGTGCATAGCATGCAAAGATAAGTGAGGTCTACAGTAATCAGACAAGACACCATCAAACAGAACTAAATCATGTCTACAAATTTTTTTCAGAATGCACGATACATTCAGGTTTGGATTTTTAGAAAATTTAATCAAATAATAAAAGTAAGAGTTGATTCCATCATTGTCCACAGCAATATAATCCTTAAATGATTAAGTGGTATGTGGTTCAGCTGATGATAACAAGTTGCAAGCTAAACAATAAAACAGCGGAGAAAAGTATAATCCAAGGCTCAGGATATATCAGTACAAAACCCAAGACTTATTAGGACATAACTTCTAACAATCTTTAACGGACTGCAATCAGAAGCTAAAAAGGAAGCGGAAGTTGTTTCTCGAAAAAAGACAGCAAAACCAAATAAAATCATATGCATACGGAAGCCCCATCCAATTAGAATTTTAATAATCAACAGACGCGCATAGCGAATCATACACATGAGGTAAAATTGGACTTTCCAAGACTACATTAATATCTATCTTAAAAAAAAAAAAAAAAAACTCACAAACCAAATTTTTCTAGTGATTCCATGAGTGAAATAGCCAGTATTCTTAAATATTCTTTCACTTGGCCCCATAAGTTAAGTAGAGAATATCAGGTCATCCTTTTAATTTTATTTTTTAAAATAGAATCTGGAAACAAAGTCAAGATAAAAGAAATTTGTGTGCAATAGAACCTTATCAAGGTTCACCAAACCGATGTGATGTGATGTGCATCATCGTGCTGTTGGAAAATCATGTTACACATAGAGCACCAATAAAGTTGCATTATAGCAGCAAATTACAGTGCGCTCCTACTGCAACATTTATCTCACGTGTTGTATGGCCGACTTAAAACCTTCCAATGTAATTCAGATTCTTGCTCCTACTTCAACATCTATGCCACATGTTGTATGGCCGAGTTAAAACCTTCCAATTGTAATTCTGATACCTTTTGGGAATTTAAAACTTCTGTATTTCGAAAAATCTGACCCAATTCATAGTAATTTCAACAATGAGTATATCTTTAAACAGTGGATTGACCAAATCTTGAAGTCCAATTATTTTCATAGATCCAGCAATCATCCATTTTGATTCGTTTAGAAACTGCAAGGCTCTAACTCTTCGACGATTGATGCCATTTGCTCAAAATTTACTTTATACTATCGATAGATAAGCATAGTATTCAAGTAAGCAAGCATGAGTAAACTCAAATACATAATCAATTCCTTCTACTAAATTCACCACAGAAAGCAGCATTCCTACAGCAAACTAAATTTCATAACCTACTGTCGCTAAAATCAAGGCCAGACGCGATGTTAAAAAACACACAAAACCAGACATGCATAACAGTTGCGGCACAAAGATAAACAAAAAAAAACTAAATGTCAACTAAAAACCAATTCTCCGAAACAACGGAAACAAGAAATCTCGAGAAGGACCTTCAAACAATCCGTACATTCACCCAACTAGAAATCGCACTCTAAATTTCACCATTTTAAAAAAAGAAAAAACTGAACTCCAAAACAAACATACAAGAAATAAGGATCTGGAGAAAGCTTACGAGTTGGTAACAACCGATCCGCCGACCTCAAACTACGAATCTGAAATCCACCTTAGAACCCTAGTGTGTGAAAGAGAGCAAAATCAAGCAAAAATCACAGAGAAAAGGTATGTGTATGTGTGAGAGAAAAAGAGAATAAAAACAACTCGAGGAAGAGGTTTGTAGTCATTTGTATGAGAGAGTGGGGGACTTTGTTGCTGACAGCCTGTCGCCAGCCAATAAACCCAAGTCATTACTCATTATTATTAGATAAAAATAAAATAAATTATTTATTTCAGTGTTGAAGCGCTGAGCTTGACAGTTGACACTACTTTGTTAGTTGTTACTCCGTAAAATTAAAAGAAATGGTAACACGCTTATTCCATCTAGGGATATGCAACTTATGATATTATTAAAAAAAAAACATTTCGGTTATTCGGTTCGGTTCGGGTAATCGAAATTTTAAAGGGGAAATCGAATCGAATAACCAAAAATTTTAAAATAAAAACCGAACCATTCGGTTCGAATTGAATTTTGGTGCATGTTTCGGTTCGGTCGACTAACTATTTATTATACTATTTATTTCTCTCATCTCCTATTTATATAAAAAAATTCGATGATTTCTTTAATTTATTTATTATTTTTCTTTTAATCTTGTTAACAAAATATATACAATGAGGTTCTTATTACATATTTTTAGATTATTTTTTTATTTTTATTCGATTTTCTTACATTATATTTTACACTATTATTTCCACAAAAAAGCTCAAAAACAATCGACATCTCTAAAAGATTATTAGTCACATCAATACAATTATTATTTTTGTATACTTATCCAACTTTCACTTTAAAAAAAAAAATCATTACTATTCACTCGGAAAATAAAAGTGGATGGAATAAAAGACAACCAATCACGGCCTCACTTTTCTCATCCGCTTCTACACTTACAGTTTGTCTGTCTCAACTCTCGTATCTCTCCCTCATCCATCGACCTCACGCACGACCGGCTCGGCGATCGTCCTCTTCATCCGTGAGCACAACCTCACACTGATCTTACGATTTTAGTTAATCAAGTATATTTCAATTTTTATATTTATTTCTTTAGAACCCTAACTTTAAGTCCCTAGCTTGTAAATTGTGCATAATTTTAGCCTTTAATCAGTTATTAATTATGTATTTGTAGAAGTTTGATATTTTGTTTACATTTTTGTAATGTAACTCATGATCGTGTTCTAAAAATCGCTAGCCGTCGGGCGGTAGATTGGAGCCTAGCGCTGGCGGAGCACAGGCGAGGTTAGGTGGGACCTAAGCGGGGTTTTGAGGGCCTGGTGGAAAGATAGCGTGGGCGGACAAGGAGGGCTAGCGCTGGCGGGGACTAATCGGAGGTAAACGGGATCTTTTAGAAAGTGCTCATGATTACTAGGTGTGATTTGCGATGTGAGCACTTTTGTTCGACTATAGTGTATGGGACTATATGATGTGAGCACTTGCACTTTTGTTATACATTTGCATTGGAGGACTATAATAGTGTAATGTAATGTGTGGGACTATATTCATGTTTTTTGGTTTTTGTTGTAACGTGCAATATTTGTTCTTTTTTTGGTAGGTGGGTTCATTTTGGCACTGCAGTCAGTCTACATTTCAAGGTTTTCCCTTTTTTTTAATTATCGATTCACCTCAAACTAAAAGCGGAAAACCGATTCATTTTGGTTTTAGTTCGAATTTGGCCAGCAATTCTAGGTTAACCAAATTATCGGTTCATTTCGATTTGGCGAATGAACACCCCTAATTATATCCCTCAACTATGAGCGATTTGTTAATTTGCCCTTCGGACAATAAATGGTAATATTTATTATTTTAGTACGAACATGATAAGATAATGTGGACTTACATAATATTAAAGTAAAAAATTTATATAAGATCTGTCTCACTTTGGCAAATCGCTCCTAATATTAATCGGACGAGTCAATTGACTCGGCCCAAAAAAAATTACAAAATTTAGGGGACAAATATTTATGTATACCTTTTATATATAACACATATCTAAATCTAAAATAAATAAGTTTATGAACAAAGTTTGTGTATAGCGCAGTGGTTGATGCATTCCACCTTAAAACTCACCAATTACTTTTGTATTTTGTGATTTAGAATGAATGATCCACATTGTGTGGGCCTAAATCCTTCTAGTCTTGTAGCCATGTTAGTTGCTAACAATATATCACAAGAATGAAGGGCTCATATTCCATTGGGCCTTGTAGCCTTGCTAATTGCTAACAATATATCACATTTAATTTTTATCAAAAGCCCTAAATTAAACAATTCTCAAATTAAAGAGGCAAAAAATTAAACATTCTCAAATTAAAGCTCAACTCACGTAAAAAAAAATTTGGTAGGATCGGCCCTGCTCATGGGTCTAAATTCATGGGACGGATCCGCCCAAACCCACTGTAAAATATTGAGAAATAAAATGGTGGCAACTTTGTAAATATGAGGGAATGAGAGCCTAATGTTAATCTTGACTTAAGTGGCGTGACCCGTCAAGGGGTTGTTGTCTTATTGGATACATGGTTGAAAAAGCATATAACAATCACTCTTCAATAAATTTTTCGATTTCGGCCGATCCGATTTTTTTTCCCCAGAATGGGCTTTAATATTATAGACCCAAAAAAATTGGGCCTCAAAAGCCCATACCGTCGGCCGGTCCGGCTAACCCGTCGACCGTCATTTTTAGTGTATTTTTCAATGTCGGGTCGAGCTTGATTCCCATATTTTGTGGCCTAAGGACCAGGGTACTGTTTGGCGCGGCCCGATCCAGATCGATTTTAGGAAAAGCCCCGGCCTGGTGCTTTTGACAGCTATACTTTTCAAAACTTTACAATTTAAAAAACATTAATGAAAAAGAAAAAAAACATGGCTCACATATGGGCATGTGACGCATGTCTAGTGTATAAATGCTACAATAGTATTTTTGGTTGTTTCTATTTGGCAAATTTTGTTTAGTCCTCTAATTGGACTATTTCAGAGATTTAGTGTTTGTTTATTTCATTTTTGACGTGTAGTCTTTTAAAAGAGTTTTTATCTAGTTTTTTTTTTTAGTTCTACTATCTCCTATAACATGTAAAAATCACTGTTGGGCTTATGTGAAATTTAACAAAAACAAAAACGAAACTTAGGCCTTGTATGATTATGTCTCCATGGACAATTTACGTTTTTAGTGTTGAAAATAGAATTTTGAGAATTTATTGGTTTTCGTGTGAAAAGCGGAATAATGTTTGGATGAGAGAATGAAAATGAGTTTTATATAGGTTTGAAAATGAGATTATGTTTGGTTGAGTAGTTTTGAAATATTATTTTATGTATATAATAATTTGAAAAGTTGATAGTGGTTGAATTTTTAATTGTATATATAATATTATATTTGGAAGATTGTAGGTTGGTGGGTCCCATTAAATATATATAATTAAATAATGGTAATATTTTAAGTAGATGAGTTGGTAATGGAGGGCCCCACATGTATAATTGGATGAAAAGGTGAGAAAGTGATTGATTAGTGATTTAGGATATAGTATAGGGTTGGAAATTGAAAATATAGGTTTGAGATGTTGTTTTATGTGAAAATTGGAAAATGAAAATGATGATTCGTTTGTTTATGTTTCCAATGACCTCTTTCAGGTTTCCAACTATACATAAAAGTGGAATCATGTTTGTTCATAAAATTTCCAATGGAAATCATCATTTTCATTTTCTATTTTTCACATAAAACAACATCTCAAACATATAATTTTTATTCTCAAACCTATACACTACCCTACATCACTCATCATTACTTATCAATCACTATTAGACCTGGCCACGGTTGCAGGAACCGCCGATTCGATTCGATTCGCCGGTTCATTCCTCAAATTTGAACCGGAACCGGAACTTATGCTCACGGTTCAGTTCCAAAATCGGAACCGCCGGTTCCCGATTCCAAATCGGAACACGGTTCATATATACGATTCGGTTAGGTTAACCGGAACCTTTTGTTTTTAATTTTATTTAGATAAAATATTTAGCAATTTAGTTTAAAATAAAAAGAAAAAAGGAAAAAAAACGCGAGCGTGATTCATCTAAAATATTTCCATCGTGAGCTAAATGTTTGCTCTCTTCAATGATTGAAGCAGGGGCATGCCAAAACCTCTTTTGCGATGATTGAGATGATTGTATAAGGTTGAATTCTTTGTGATCGCCATTTCAAAATATCAAAGTCTTCAATATCTATTTCACTAAACTCGAAAGAAGTAGTTAAATAATTCTCAAAAGCTCTACATTTGAGCTAGAGGAACCCTGGGACGTTTACTTTTTCCCTAAGTAATCGTTGTGCAATATTAAAAATATCATAATAAATATTTTACATTTCTTCTAGAATGTATTTACCAAAACAAGATTGTTGGTTTTAATCTTAAAAAACGGTTCCATCACGGTTCCATATACGGTTCTAACAAGCGGTTAAAACCGCCAGGTTCCTGGTTTTGAGACCTAGAAACAGGAATCGGGAGGTCACGGTTCGGTTCGGTTTTGGAACCGATTGACCATGGTTACGGTTTAGGAACCGTTGACCATGGTTAGGTTAAGTTTGGAACCCGATTTCGGTTCCATTTGGCGGTCTAATCACTATTCTCATATTTTAACTCAATTATATATGTGGGACCCACCATTATCATCTTTATCTACTTAAAATATTACTATTTTTAAATTATAACTATCTAATGGGACCCACCAACTATAATCTTACAAATATAATATTATATATTCAAATTAAAATATTGAAGTGGACCCACCACTACCAACTTTTCAATTATTATATACATAAAATAATATTTCAAAACTACTCAAACCAAACACAATCTCATTTCCAACCCTACATAAAACACATTTCAATTCATTCATCCAAACACAATCCCAATTTCCACACGAAAACCAATAAATTCTCAAAATTCTATTTCCAAAAGGGCGGAAATGAAATGGACCATGGAAACATAAACAAACAGGCCCTTAATTTCCATTCATTTTTAGTTGAATAGGCACTATATTTGACATTATAGTTGTAGGGGTGAAAATGAAAGATAATACAAGTATTTAAAATTTATATTTTAATATAAAAAATATGTAGTGTATAAATAAAAATAAATTGTTAAAAATTAAATGTCATAGTGGATTCAGGGGTCTAGTGGGTCATTGGCGAATTTGGGACGAGTTGTAGAACTACCAAAATGCAATCTGATCCGAGACTTGGATTGGATAAGCAATGTTTTTTTAGCCCCCCAAAAAAAAAAAAAAAAAAAAACAAAACAATCGTGCCTATTTGGCCGGCTTTGATGGGCTGGAGTTGGCCGAATTTTTAGCCCAAACCCAATAGATTTTGTGTACAAAATATATACACAGTTTGACTAAACTAAACATTTTGTGATACGATCAAAAGTCGTACCCTTCGGCCCGACCCGAAATTTGTCACTAGCCCGAACTGAGCCGGCCCTAACATTTAGCCAGCTCTACAGGGTGGGTCTCGGACATCTGCCCTAAACCAAACCAATTGCCCTAACCGATAAAGAACTTAAGCAAAAGGATTTATTTGCAATAAGCCAAAGTTACAGGATTAAAATTAAAAGTAAAATAATATCTCAAAAAGTTCTCCAAATTTTTCTAAGATGTTGGGCCAAGCCCAACTTCAATTGAGGGAAAACATGGGTTTGGTCCTGAGAATAACTTTGGCAATACGCACGGCCCTCACGGTCCTGATCCATATACCCGTTTAAATATTACGCAAATTATTTGATTAAAAAAGAAATCACACTTTATTTCCAATTCTCATTTTTTCTGTTCTTATTTTCTCCAAGCCTCGATGACAAATCAGTGAACATTCTTAGCTCATCATTATCCATCTCCAGGGCAATTTTGATCTGATAGAGTTACTCTGTACGGGCTATTTACATCTCCAGATGGGCTGTGAGTTCTAATTTTCTCTCCTTTTCTTTCCGCCATGATTTTATCTTGCTTCTTTTTGCAGTTTGCTTAATGCCTCTGATTCTGTGTTGAACTGTAGAATAAGATTTGAATCACTCTGCGCAATTAGTAATGTACTTTATCTTTGAAGTTGCTCTTTACTTTCTGGAAGTGTATCTATTTCATCTCTCCCGGAGAAGTGAATTATCACTGTTTTTGGGGATTTTATTTTCTTTACTGTTTTTTCTATGAGATATGTCACTTGGGCGCTAGCTATTTACACCAGTACACGAACGTTCTAAATACACCACATTCTCTCTTTTAAAAACAACATGTCTACTTAATACACCCCCAATATTCCCCAATTTACCCTTCCTTCATTAAACACACATGGCATGATGGTCGTGCTATCCCATTTGAGTCATCATGTCATCATGCCATTTACCGTGCCAGTGGCGGATGCAGGATTTGAGACTTGGGATGCGAACCTATTTTTTAAGACAATTACAAGATTTTTTCTCAAAATTTTTGGTGGGGCAGATGTATTTTTCCCTTAGTATATCCATAGTTATAGACTAAATAACAAGTACATTAAAGAAGAAAAAACAATCTTGGAAAATTTCCCCCACTTGCTCCCCTTGGATCCGCCACTATATCGTACCATCATGCCATCCCATTTGAGGCATCGTGCCACATGACATGATGGCAGGTTGGCACGATGGCCGTGCTATCATACCATCCCATTTGAGTTATTATACCATCATGACATCTATTATTTGAGCCATCATGCCATCTACCATACTAAGAGTATTATATAGTCTTTTAAATTTATGGCATTTTTGTCATTATGGTGGAGGGGTTGTGCTTAGAGGAAAAAGGGGGTGTGAATGGCGCCACCCATGTCACTTGTGAGTTGCCCCTTAGGCCTCATTTATTAATTAGAGAAAGTGAGTTTAACTTATAAACCTAGTGAACTATTTCTCCAATCACCAATTGGTTTTAGGATGAAACTTCACTTGGGTGGCTAGCTCTTCTTCTCACATTGGGTACGCTTCAAGTTTGGACCGTACCAAGCCCCCCATAATTTAACATTTTTGAAGAAGTACGCGCATCCCGACTTCCTCCGTTTAAATTAGAAGCTTTTGTTTTGTTGTATGCAATGTTGTAAAAATCGCCCAGCGGCCGCCAGCGCCAGCGCCCTAGGCCGACCCGATTTTCCCAAAATCGCCAAAAAAAATCGTTTGGGCGCCAGCGCAAAAAAATCGGAAAAAATCGGTTCAGCGGTCTAGTCGGAATAAATCGCCAAAAATCGGGAAAAATCGGGCAAAATACAAAAAAATGAAAAAATAAGAAAAATTTGGGCTTTTCTAGCGCGCAGGTTGCCGACCGACTGGCGCCTAGCGATTTCTGCAACCTTGGTTGTATGTTTATAACTCTTGCGGCAGTTTTTGACAATCCGTACTCTTTCTATATTCATGTTGTGTTTCATCTCATATTTAGTAAGATCATCCATGCTACGTGTTCATTGATGACGTCATTTTGTACATTTAGCGTGTAATAGTGATGTTGGAATACGTGATGAAACACCACCTGAAATAGAGAATCCACTTGTTGTTCTTCGTACTTAGTTGGCTCAATGTGTTGCATTGTTTTCCTGAGTGATTGGGATTTTTCTAGTTACTAATGCAATTGCATTTTACTTATTTGTTTATATGCAGTACCTTTTTTTTTCTTCCTTTTAGGGAGCAATAGTCCTTATCGAAGATGTATCTGAAATATTTTTTGCGGATGGGATCTTCTATTCCAAAATCGTGTTTCATCTCTTATTCCAACCGTGTGGATGATTGACAAGTGTATTACACTTACCATATTAGAATCCCACAATTTATGCTTGATTTATGCTTGAAAATAAACATGGTAAGTGTAATACACGTGTCAATCATCCACATGATTGAAATAAGATATGAAACACGGTTTTGGAATAGAAGATCCCATTCGTATTTTTTGGGCCAATATGATCATATGACATCTTTGTTTCTTGATGTTTATATTATCTATGGAACAATCAAAAAGCTATTGCCTATTACATTAACAATTTGATAGAATTTTTTAAACTTTTTTTAAGGTATCATTTCTCCAAAATTATATGCACTATACCTTGAAGAGGGAAAAAAAATAGAAAAGAAAAAAGGGTGAATGGCATGTCGCCCCCCTAATTTAACAATTCTTGGCACATAACCCCCCAGAATTAACATAACACCACTTCACCCCCTAAATTTAAACTAATGATAGCACTTTGCCCCCCAAAAGCCCATTCGGGCCAAGAAATTAAATATAAAAATGAGCGGGCCTTTCTAATGGGTATTGGTATGCCAAAATTCACAACAACAAAAAAAATTTAAAATTATTTGCAATTTATTAAAACAAAAGTTATAAAAATTCCAAACTTATTCAAAAATCTAAAAACTGAAAATATTAAATCCGATAATTTGTTTAAAAAACTAAAAATAAAAAAAAAAAATATTTTAAAATTCTAAATTATAAAAATAAAATATGGAAATTGTTGAGAAAACTATAAATCATATATAAAAAATTTGTCATGTATTTAAAATATTTTAATTCAAAAAGAAAAAAAAACTCAAAACTCTTTCTAAAATTTTCTAGAAACTCAAAACCGATTTTGGAATAATTTTAAAACTTTTTAGAAATATAGGATATCAGAATCGGGATATTAAAATCTGAATATTTTTAGAAAATTTTACAAAGAGTTTTGAGTTTTTTTTTGGAATTTAAAATATATTAAATAAATGTCAAATTGTGTTATAAATGATTTATAGTTTTATCAACAACATCCATATTTTATTTTTATAATTTTAGGGTTTTAAAATAATTTCGATATTTTTACTATTTTTAGTTTTTTTATCAGATTATCATTTTTTTATAAAATTTTTAGACTTTTGAATAAGTCTGGATGTTTTATAATTGTTTTTAATAAATTACAAATAATTTTAAATTTTACTTTTTTTCTTTTGTGAATTTTGGCATTTTGGCATGCCAAGAATATCCATTAGAAAGGCCCCTCAATTTTTATTTAATTTCTTGCCCGAATGGGCTTTTGGGGGCAAAGTGCTCTCATTACTTTAAATTTAGGGGGTGAAGTGGTGTTGTGTTGATTTTGGGGGTTATGTGCTAAAAACTGTCAAATTAGGGGGGTGATATGCCATTTACCCAAGAAAAAATGGACTCTGTGTGTGTGTGTCTGGGGTGGGTTGGGGGGGGTTAGTGTTCCCCCCCTTCCCTATTTGTAGTAGGACTGAATTTTTAAAGTCTGCGTTTTAGCTTTCCCCCCATCTAATCCAATATTCTTGTTTTGGGCAGGAAGATATTGCGTCTCAAGAATATAATCTAATCAAACTCCGTTTTTGTGATTTTAATCCTTGCTGTATGTGTGAATGGCCATGCTTCCAGTACCATATGTGATGCAATCACATTGCCTAAGCATTGAAGCTTTGGAATCATCCAAGTTGTTTGCTGCCAGTTGTGGTGAAAATGGGAGAAGGGTTACAAGTGATTCTAATAAGTTGAATCTCAAACAGAAAACAGTTCACGGACAACTTATGAAACCTGCCAGAAGGATTTCTTACGACCATCATGTACTGAAAGCATTGGCAACTTCAGATGTTTCTGTTGTGAAAATGTCAGAAAATGTGGCAACTTATAGATTTATGATGGAGATCGGTGGTCAATTAAAGGTATTTATTAAAAAAAAAGAGCAATAACAAATATGGACTTCATGTTGAAGTTGAATTCTTGGAGCATTGTGAAGGACAGGGGGAGCTATTTATGATCTGGGGGCTGTTCAGATCTGATTCAACATGTTTTATGCCGTTGGACTTTAAACAATCCAGTGCTGATAGCAAACAGAGTACCATTGAAACCCCATTCACGAAAAATTCTGTTGGTACGTTAGCTGTTGAGTTAGATTTTGACGAAAGTTTAGCGCCTTTCTATGTCTCAATTCTATTGAAGTCCCAATTAGGTTCTAATTTGAAATTGTCAACAATCAGAAGCCACAGGAAAACAAATTTCATTGTCCCAGTAGGTTTTGGCTCGGGGCGTCCGTCTCCATTGGGCATTTCGTTTACAGATGATGGACTCATCAACTTTGCCTTTTTCTCACGCAACGTGGAGAGTGTTGTTCTATGCCTATATGCAGACACCAGAGCAGACAAACCTGCTTTGGAGATTGATCTCGATCCATATGTCAATCGCTCGGGTGATATTTGGCATGCTTTGGTAGATTGTTCGTTGCCCTTTGTGGGCTATGGCTATCGATGCAGGAATGGTACTGAAAATAAAGGGCATCGTGTTCTGTTGGATCCTTATGCTAGGGTTATCGAAGACTTTGGGTTGGATTTACCTCGAAAATTCCTTGGAAAACTGTGCGAGGAACCTGCATTTGATTGGAGTGGTGATTTTCGTCCTAGCTTACCAATGGAGAGATTAATTATCTATAGATTGAATGTTACACGTTTTACGATAGATAAGTCCAGTAAGTTACCTGGTGATATTGCCGGAACTTTTGCTGGTATTTCTGAGAAACTGCATCATTTCAAGAATCTTGGCGTCAACGCCGTCTTATTAGAGCCAATCTTCCCTTTTGATGAGCAAAAGGGACCCTATTTCCCCTGGCATTTCTTTTCTCCTGGAAGCTTATATGGACCTTCGGGCGACCCGAAGACTGTTGCTAAATCTATGAAGGAGATGGTGAAGAAACTGCATGCCAGTGGAATAGAGGTCTTACTGGAAGTTGTTTTCACTCACACTAGTGAGCTTGCATCACTAAGAGAAATTGATAATTCTTCTTATTATAGTGTTAATGGAGGAGAGGACTTGAAATCTAGAAACGCTTTAAATTGCAATTACCCCATTGTTCAACAAATGATCTTAGAGAGTCTCCGATACTGGGTAATTGAGTTTCATATCGATGGATTCTGTTTCGTTAACGCATCTTCTCTCACGAGAGGTGGCCATGGCGAGTTTCTTTCACGCCCTCCTTTGATTGAAGCTATTGCTTTCGATCCGTTACTTTCGAAAGTCAAGCTAATAGCAGACTCGTGGGACCCACACAGCGTGGAGACGAAAGAAACGGCTTTTCCTCACTGGAAGAGATGGGCGGAGATGAACGGAAAATTTTGTGTCGACGTCAGGAACTTTTTGAGGGGTCAAGGACCTATAAGCAACCTCGCGACACGGCTTTGTGGTAGCGGGGATCTCTTTCTGAGTGGCCGAGGCCCGGCGTTCTCTTTCAATTTTATCACAAGAAATGTCGGACTTACTCTCGTCGACTTAGTCAGCTTCAGTGGTAGTGATCTGGAACCACAATGTAGTTGGAACTGTGGGGAAGAGGGCCCCACGAATAAAACCGTTGTGCTAGAGACACGCCTTAAACAGATCCGCAATTTCCTCTTCGTTTTGTTTATTTCTTTGGGTGTGCCCGTGCTTAACATGGGAGACGAGTGTGGCCAATCAACTGGAGGCTCCCCAGTATATACCGACCGAAAACCGTTGGATTGGAATGGCTTAAAATCAGGCTTTGGGATTCAGGTTACACAATTCATTTCGTTTTTGAGCTCATTGAAAGTAAGGCGAAGCGATCTTCTTCAGAATAGGAGCTTTCTGAAAGAAGAGAACATTGAATGGCGTGGTACCGAACAATTCCCACCAAAATGGGACGACGAGTCATGCAAATTCCTATCTATGACTTTGAAAACTGATGCACAACCAAGCCAGTCAACATCCGGTTCTTTAAATGCCGGTGGTGACTTATTTATTGCTTTCAACAGCGGTGATCATTCGGAAAAAGTTACTCTCCCACCACTTGCAGTCGACGCAACTTGGGTTTGTCTGGTCGATACAGCACTTCCTTTTCCCGGGTTTTTCACTGTGGATGGTGTTCCTCTTGAGGCCGGGTTAGCAACATATGAGATGAAGTCACATAGTTGTATATTATTTGAAGCTCGGAGCTTATAGTCGAGGTATTCCTTTACGTCCCTATACTATATTTAAATAAGGGGTCTGTATAGATGTCTCCATTTTGTATAATAATGCTCCAATAAAGTGTGAGCTATTTGCTTTGATGTGCTCACATATGCCAGAATTCCTCTTAAGACTATAGCTTAATAAGCTTCCCTGTCAACCATATTGTCATAATAAATAGGGATAATTACAACAACAAAAAAAAAAACCTTGAGGTTCGGGCTAATTACAAAAAAACTCCAGAGATTTTTAAATATTACAAATAACCCCTTGAGGTTTGATTCCGTCTTACATTTCTCCCCTTCGTAAGTATAAAATATTTCATAACCCCCCTGATATTTATAGAAATATTACAACTACCCCTTAAATTTAAGACATAATCAAACCTGAAGGGGCTTTTTGTAATTTTAAAACATGTCTGGATTTTTTTGTAATTAGCCCAAACCTCAAGGGGCTTTTTGTAATTATCCCTAGTAAATATATGCTTGTCTAGACCACTGAGGAGATAAACTCATAGGTCCATATTATTTCATCTTTATAAGCTAAGTAGTTGTGAGATTCTTTATGGACCGATTAGCCATAGATTTATACCGTTGCTTATAACTTTTTGCAACTGCATATTGTCTGATCTCCTTTTCTGTTCACATTCTGAAAAGTTGATTAAAGATATATGATTGCCCTCTTATCGTCCTCTCATTATATTGTCAACCTGTAGCATCGAACTAAGATACTGTGAAGAATGAGTTTTTTCTCCTTTCTACCTTAACATATACGGGTATACCCAATTGAATTCTTTTGTTATACACCACTCTTGGTTAGATTTCTAGCCATATGCTAGTTAAAGGAAGATTGAAATGGATTGGCACAATCAAGCGTTAACTTTGCGATGATGCTGTGATATACTCGAAATATAGGAATTCCTAATCTATAACTGTTTTGTGTTCAAATTACGATACGTTTTGAACTGCAGTCATCCTCTCTAACAAAACACGATTCTTTTTTTATTGCTTGCCCGATCTCATTTTTACGTAGTTAGAAGTAATTGAGACCATTGCTTTATCTGACGGCCGTGCTGGCCAGTGCTTCATATTCTAAAGAGCACCCCGTCTCGCATCAGTTTTCTAGTATACATGCACTCGTTCCCGACTCTTTAAGAGTAATTTCCCTACTCATCGAAAATGGACACAAGATAAAAAAATTCTGCTTGTGATTTGTTCTTCTAAACTAGTTTGTCTGATAATGTGATTATAAAATCACTTAGTTCTTTAGATTTGTGGTTGCACTTGTACATGATTTTCTGTTTACTGATAATGTCAGGGATGGACCGAGAGAGGGGGGGCCCTCCTCAAATTTTTATGTTATGTATTACATATATCTATATATTATATATTTTTATATGTATAAGTTATTTGTCTCCCTAAATATTTCCAATCTCGCCCACCCTTCTCTCAAATATTTTCAATTTCGCCCCCCATGCTACAGTTTCTGCTTCCGTCCCTGGATAATGTGATTATGCAATGTTGATTGGGAATTTTCTTAGAGGCATGAAATTTAGTATGAACATTGTGTGAAATCATATCTAACATGGATATGTGTGGATTTTCATATTTCATTGACATCTTTTTTCAATTTGTATCTTAGGATACGATAGTAACTATTGGCATAATCCCTTCTAGTGAATATTGGTTGTTTATTGGCTTGAATTTATTCATCCCCATAGCTCAGCACTTGCCCACAGGTGTTGATAAAATATGAAATTTTCCCTTGAGATGCTGTATTTTTCTTTTCATTAGGTAACTAACTTAGGGTATGTTTGTTTAGTGATTGGGAGTGATTGGGGAAGTTTACGGGGAGTGATTGGGGGAAGAGAGTTTGATGTGATGTCTTGAGAAATGTGTGTATTAGTAGAGAAATGCATCGGAAACGTAATATATGTTTGGTTGGTGATTGGGGAAGTGATTGGGGAAGCTAACCAAACATAGCCTTAGGGAGTGTTTGCAAACACTTCTGCTTTTTCAAAAAGTGATTTATTGTAGTAGAAGCAAAAATAGCTGAAAATCAGAAGTTGGCAGTGTTTGCAAATAGAATATAAAAACTGGAAAAATGAAAGTTGAAGTGTTTAGGGAAAAATACTTTCAAAGTTAGCTTTTGGATAGAAATACAAAAAACCAGAAGCACCCCGCCCCCAACTTTTAGATTTGAATGAAGCAGAAGCAGAAGCAAAAACAAAAGCGGGCATTTACAAACACTTAAAAAAGTGATTTCTTGCAGCTAAAAGCTGAGGATCATTTTGTTTCTGGTCTTATTTTTCCACCAGCTTATCTGTGGTGGGGTATTCTTGTATTGTATCTAACTTCTTTCTGACAGAATATTCTGTTTGGCAAGGATTTAGATTTTATGTTTCTATTGATCTTTATATGGTTATTGGGTTTTATTTAAAAAATATATTCCCCAGTTCCCAGTGATGATTGCTTCGACGTGGAATTTTAGGACCTTAAGTTATGTTTCCTTAATGGTTTAAATATAGGGATAATTACAAAACTACCTTGAGGTTTGACCTAATTACTAAAGAAACCTGATTATGTTTCAGACTTACAAATACCCCTTAACGTATTACAAATAAATCATTGAGGTTTGTAATTACCTATCAAATGCCCTCTATTGAGGGTGCATTTTATAAAATAGAAATAAATATTAGGGGGTATTTGTAATTTTGAAAGACACCTGGATATTGTTATAATTAGGCTAAACTTGAGGAGTATTTTTTTTGTAATTATCCTTAAATATATCATGGTCCTAAGTGCCCCTTGAGTAGGAATATATTCCGAAGAACTTGCGTGTAATTCTCACACTCAACTGTAATCATTACTTTTTCACTCCACATCATATATCACACTTACATTTTTACGTGTTCTTTCCAAACACAACTTCTCATCACTATTATCTCACAAAATGAAAATGCAAGGAATGAAAGGAACTCCAAGCAATCCCACCCTAGCACTTGCCATTTGTTATAGTATATACTGGACTTGGATAGATGGCAATAATTATGGACTATGCACATCTCTCATTACTCTGGTTTCCACAACCCAAATTTCAGATCAAAAGCTAGTGTGAAAACTGAAATTGTGTTTAAATGAATGAATTAATTTTTGTTTAAGTTTAGAAATAAGAATATGCTTGGTTGAGTAGTTTGAGAGAATTTTGAATTTGAAAGTACGTGATAAAGATGAAAGGTACTATTTTAAAAATTTTATGCACATAATAATTTGAAAAATTGATAGTGGTGAGGTTCACTTTTAATATTTAATTTGTATATATTGTATCATATTTGTAAGATTTGTAGGTGGTATGTCTCACTAGGTTGATATATTTTGAAATTAGTAGTATATAAAGTAGATATAAGTGGTTGATATAAATGATTATGGGTTCAATTTAGACTTGTATGGTGAAAATAAATGGGTCAGGATGGGCCGAGTTTGGATCGATCTAAGAGGGTAGATTTTGATAAAAAATAGATCGAACAAATTTTAGGGGCAGCTAGGCCGAGCTGCAGTAGCTGGCTTCATGATCGGGCTAGCAAAAACTTGGGCCAACCTGACCCGAGCCCGTCGGGCCAATGCACAAGTTTAGTGCGGTGCGGAGAGGTCCGAAAAGCATTCATGCCGCTATTTTTTTCGGTCCAACCCAGCCCAAAACACATTTTTACGCATAAAATATATTGGCCGATCAAGCCACTCGGGCTTCGGCCCATTTGGGCCAGGCAAAAGTAGGCCCGCACCATTTCGGGCCTGTAAAAACATAGCACAACCCCAACCAATTCTCGGGCTGGTCGGTCGGGCCAAAAATTGTCGTCTCTACTTTAGGAGCAATAAATATGAAAGACATTCTCTCGAGATGTGAGAATGAAAAAGGGATAAAAACATTAAACCCGATGTGAACCGCAACAACAACTGTGCATACGACCCAACAACAATATGTTGTTAACCCAAGATCTTCACTAGTTCGGTTAAAGATTGGTGGAAACCTTGACCCATTGCTTAGCAAAGCAAGAACCTCGGTATGCGTAGACGCCACAAACGAATGTGTAAGTTCGCTTGATAAGTCGGTAATCGCAACAAGATGAACAATCTTGAAGCTCTTGGAAAAACCTAAAGGGTTGAAGAGAAAATCTCTAATCAATATTCAATATCAAAGTTGTTGTGAAAAATAAACAAGTGTTTGCCTTATATAGGTGACTCAAAACAAACCCTAAACCAAAACAAACCCTAAACCAACTAGGAAAACAACTTAAAAATCGAAAGGAAACGAAAATCGGAACAGGACTCAAAAATGCGGCAAAAAACACGGCCGTGCCCGTAAACACGCCGGCCGTGTTCGTCACGTCTTCAACGAACTCGGTAGTGCAAATAAGCACGGCCAGGCCGTGTTCTTCACGTATTTAGCCCCTAATGTCTTCATGAAAGTTGTAGCCCTTTCTCTTAGCTTTCCATATCATCTTGAATCACCTCAATATCAATTTTGTAGAAAGTTATGGCCAAAATACTAAAACCGATCTTTGAAATCGTTGACGCTCTTGGACGTTTTTGAACGCAATCTCTTGTTCTTCGATCGTCAATACTTCCTTTCGACTCATGACTAACTAACATGACTCTAAACTCAATATAATTGACCTCTAACATCAACTTGGCCACTCAAATGACTCAAAATAACGAAAATAAACACCTAATCTATGATAAACAAATACAAGAACTCAAGAACTCAATTACATAGTCTTCAAGAACTCGAGATAACTTGTATTTGGTGTTGTCCGGATCCTTCGTGGTGGGTTCTCATCATTCCTCCTCTTGAAAGGGATTCGTCCTCGAATCCAAACATCGACCCCAAAGGTTGAACAATTATTTCAATCCACCCGGATCAAATGTGAAACAACACGCACATTCATCCAGGTTCGAATCCCCGCACATGAGAAACAATAGAACTAGGCAAAATATTATCAAATATGTTAGCATTCGTAAACTCTACTTTAATGCCTCTCTTCTTAATCATAAGCACAAATTTTCTCTCTTGTTTTACCTCATTGGCCTTTCCCCCATATTTTTGGCCCACTCAAAATTTGTACTCTCATTTTTCTTGGCCATCTCTCGAATCTCACAACTACCCTTGGCCAAACTCTCAAGCTCTCATTTTTCTCGGCTTTTATTTCTTTCTTTTGCTCACTTGCCGAACACTCTTTTTCTTTTGACTCACAAACTCTCATCCTCACATGATCATCATAGATTTCTGCAGGTGTAAGAGATGAAAGTATGAACTTTCTTTGCTCATGCTCAAAAGTATAGCAATTAGTATATCCATCATGCACAACTCGCCTATCATGCACAACTCGCCTATCAAACTGCCATGGCCTACCCAACAAGATATGACAAGCCCGCATTTGCACCACATCACATAATATATCATCCTTATAACCCCTAATTTGAAAAGACACCAACACTCTTTTATTAACTCGCACCGCGCCACAATCATTGAACCATTGTAGTGTATACGGTTCTGGATGTTCAAGTGTAGGAATCTCCAACTTCTCCACCAATTTCTCACTAGCCACATTTGTACAACTACCTCCATCAATGATCATACTACACACCTTATCCTTAACTAAACATCTAGTGTGAAAAATATTTTCTCGCTCATGATCAATTAACTTTGGTTGCATATTCAAAACTCTACGCGACACTTTAGTGATAACACATCGCCCTTCGTCGGATTAACTACCTCTAGACCCTCCTCTAATTGGGATTATCATGATCATCCTCACTTTCGCACTCTACATCACCATTAGCCCGAATTACCATCACTCTTCTATTCGGACATTCGCTAGCTCTATGACCCCTCCCATGACATTTAAAACACTCAATGTCCCTAGTGCGTGAAGTAGAATGATCAAATTTACGATGGTTTTGTCTTGTCCGAAGTCTCCGTTTTGTTCCCCACAACTTTGGGGTTGTGAAAACGTGCATCATCCATCGCATGAGTATTCGAACCCCCCAATCGGGTAGTCTTTGGTGTTGGGATTTTGCCATGTAAATCCCTCCTTGACTGCCGCTCAACTTTCACCGCCATGTGCACCATCTCCTCGAGATCGACACAATGATGTAAGTCGACGACATCTGCTATAGGAGTATTCAACCCCGCGATAAACCTCGCCATAGTAACCTCCCGATCTTCTTTGATATTCGCCCTTGCCATCAACATCTCCATCTCTTTATGTAATCCTCTACGCTCTTCGACCCCTCGTGTCAATCTCTATAACCTTTGATAGACGCTCTGTAATAATGATTTGGTACAAACCGACGCCGCATCAAACTCCTCATCTCCTCCCATGTAGCAATTGGTCGCTCACCGTTTCTCCTCCTTGAGACCATTAATTGATCCCACCACACACTTTGCGTAATCCGAGAACTCGTTGATGCCAATTTTACCTTTTTCGATTCGGTATAATTTTGGATCGAACACGTTCTCGATTTTCTCTCCCAATCCAAATAGGCGTTCGGATCACTTTTTCCCACTAGAGCAGGGGATTTGCAATTTTGATGTTACTCAAATTGCTATCCTCACGCCCCCGATCACCCCTCTTGTCTTCGCTGACGACCTCTACACGAATTATAATTTTGCTCCTTTCTAATCAAAATCATCAATCTTGTCCGCCCATTCCTCTAATTCGAACCTCCTGGCCTCCGCCCCAAGTAGAGGCTCCTCGACTCGCGACGCCTCTTTGAGATTCATGTATGTCTCCAACATTAGTTTTCTTTAACACGCCCCGCAACCACCTCCATATCTATCTTGTTACCCAAATCTGTAGGTTGTCGTTTTTCCTCGATCATGTTTAAATCACTCCCTCACGTGTATACACTCGTGTATCACTCAACTCACAATCTCACGCTCCCAACAAATCATAAAATCAACTCTCTCTCTCTCTTTTTTTTTTGAACTTCGATTTTTTTTGGGTAACCCTCAAGCCCAGGGTTTATAGATAACAAAGAAAATCTGGAAAATAAAATAAAACAAGGATAGATTTAACCTTGCTAGATGGCTCGATTACCAATCGATGTGAACGCGCAAAGAACAATGTAAGATACGACCCAACAACAATATGTTGTTAACCCAAGATCTTCACTAGTTCGGTTAAAGATTGGTGGAAACTCGACACGTTGCTTAGCAAAGCAAAGTTAAGAACACCGGTATGCGTAGACGCCACAAACGAATGTGTAAGTTCGCTTGATAAGTCGGTAATCGCAACAAGATGAACAATCTTGAAGCTCTTGGAAAACCTAAAGGGTTGAAGAGAAAATCTCTAATCAATATTCAATATCAAAGTTGTTGTGAAAAATAAAAAGTGTTTGCTTTATATAAAGCGACTCAAAACAAACCCTAAACCAAAACAAACCCTAAACCAACTAGGAAAACAACTTAAAAATCGAAAGGAAACGAAAATCGGAACAGGACTCAAAAATGCGGCAAAAAACACGGTAGTGCTTGAAACACGGCCGGCCGTGTTCGTCACGTCTTCGCGAACACGGCCGTGCAAATAAGCACGCCAGGCCGTGTTCTTCACGATTTAGCCCCTAATGTCTTCATGAAAGTTGTAGCCCTTTCTCTTAGCTTTCCATATCATCTTGAATCACCTCAATATCAATTTTGTAGAGAAAGTTATGGCCAAAATACTAAAACCTGCGATCAAGATCGAAACCGTTGACGCTCTTGGACGTTTTTGAACGCAATCTCTTGTTCTTCGATCGTCAATGCTTCCTTTCGACCCATGACTAACTAACATGACTCTAAACTCAATATAATTGACCTCTAACATCAACTTGGCCACTCAAATGACTCAAAATAACGAAAATAAACACATAATCTATGATAAACAAATACAAGAACTCAAGAACTCAATTACATAGTCTTCAAGAACTCGAGATAACTTGTATTTGGTGTTGTCCGGATCCTTCGTGACTGGATTCTCATCAAAACCCCCTCAAACTATAACTTTTTTTACACTTTCCTATCTATTTTTATTTGTTTACACATATAAACTCCGTGGGATTTACATTTTGCCTCTTAGAGCACGTCGCCGACGGAATATTCCACAAGATTCCATCAAATCATGCTTACAAATAAACTCAAGAATAGACACCCAATTTTCTTGTTTAACCCAACATTATAAATTTACAATTGGCTCATATGATTGTCATTCCTACAAAAATGAGTTGGCTTGTGGTCAAGTCCATGATCAACAACCTTTTGTTCCATTGGTGAAATTGCTATTAATTTCAGAGTGGTGGCTATGTTTGATTATGCGTTGTATATTTGGAGGGAAGGTATTTTTTGAAGAATTATATTTTGAGAAAGGTGTTATTCTCTCAATTAATATTTAAAGTTTAAAAATATTGACTTTTTGAGCTTTGGTTCATATATAGGTCGGGTTTGAACCAAATTATAATGATTTTAAAATTCAATAATTTCAGTGAAGGTATATGTACAGTTGTACAAATTATTATAATTTGTGATTGTTAATAAATATGTATCATTGAGTAGCGAGTTTAAATAAAACTAGGTCATTGACTAACCAATTCTTTAGAAATTGAATTTCACATTTCTACCCCAATTTTTTTCTTTTTTTTTATTTATTTTTTGATAGGAATACCCAAAATTGAAGTTTGGGCATATGGAACTTTTTAAAATACTCAGCTTGACTCAATGAGTTCTAATTTCAACCTTTAAATATGCAAATGAAAAGAAAAACTCTAAGGTTGTGTTTGGTTGTAATTTTCCTTGTTTTGGCAAAATTTCTGCTGCATAAATTTTTTGTCCCAACATACGATTGCTTGTGATCTTTTTCAAATAGGTATAATAGTAGCTCTGTTTTTTTTCCCCATCCATCAATCAGATACCAATCATAATTTCACAAAAAAATGGTAATACATCAATTATCATCATTATATTTTCATATCACATTCTCTGTAAATTTTCCAATCACTAGTCACTATTTTACCAAACTTAATCATCATGTCAACTATTATTATTACATTTTCATCCAGCATCCAATCACACTCTTAAATTCTATTATTATAATTTTCCACATCGATTTCTCCGAAAATACAAATGAACAGGCGAAAGATCAACCATTAACGCCCCGAGCCCATGTGATTTCATTTTCGGATTGATGAGATATTCATGTTCTATGGGTTGATTATTTATTTATTTATAGAGTTTCATGCAAAAGCAAAATAAGTATTGGATAATTATGTGTCCATGTTGACTATATAGATTTACAAAAAAAAATTAAGTATGTTTAGTCAAAATCCTAAAAAAAGTATCACTTATATTCATTTTCAAAAAGAAAAAAAGACAAAAAGAAAATGGTATAAACTTAATCAAGAAATAATATTCTATATGGAACTATGGAAGTGGTCCATGGAAATGAAATAAAAGCATTTGTATTCCTCCTACCCCCACCCCATCCACCCACCCCCAAGCGTAATCAACTGAATCTGTATCAGAAAGAATTTGACAGTAACATCTCTAATTTTTGGCTAATTTAACAAAATAAGTTAATTTTCAAACCAATTTAACAAACTAATGTAAAAATTAAAAAATTAAAAAAACAGGTGAAAACAGAGTTGGTAACGCTGTTTTCTCAATTTCTTTTTTTAATTTTAATTCAAAAAAGAATTTAAATGTTTTCAAACCGAAATTGAACGCAATGCTAGAAAAATCGAACCGAACCATTTCGAACTATTTCGGTTTGATTTTTGTTTGATTTAAACTTTATTTTGGGTCTTTACGTTTTTTGGCTAAAAAATATATTTTTTATATTTATTTAACAATTTAACAATAAAATATTATAGAAAATTAAAATAATAATACGAAAAATATATTAAAAATATAAATTAAAATAATAATATAATAATATTTAAAAAAATTATGGACCAAAACCGAACCGAACCGAAAATTCATCCGGTTTAACAATTTGTTAAACTGTTTGATTGGTTTTTTAATCTAATAAACCGAATGAATTTTCGATTGGTTCGGTTTTTTGGTCCATAAATTTTTTTAAATATTTTTTATATTATTATTTTAATTTATATTTTTAATATATTTTTCGTATTATTTTTATTTTAATTTTCTATAATATTTTATTGTTAAATTGTTAAATAAATATAAAAATATATTTTTTTAGCAAAAACGTAAAGACAAAAAGCAAACCGAAAAATCGATCCGAACCAAACCAAATAGTTGATTTGGTTGATTCGATTTTTCTAGCATTGCGTTCAATTTCGGTTTGAAAAACTTATAAATCCTTTTTTGAATTAAAATTTTTAAAAAAAAGAAATTGAGAAAGTTATCAACTCGCTTTCACCTGTTTTTTTTTTTTTTTTTTTTTTGCATTAGTTTGTTAAATTGGTTTGAAAATTAACTTAGTTTGTTAAATTAGCCCTAATTTTTTCGTTTATTTTTACTGATATATATATATATATATATATATATATATATTTCTTAATTTTTTTATTCTTATACCTTTTCAGAACTTATCATACACACTCTGCCAATCAGCAACCAAGATTTAGAAATATGTGTTGTCACTTTTGTGTCTGAAAATTTTAAACGGATTGAGTGAGACAATACGGTGAAATTTTTGAATGAAAAATTGAATGTACTACTGATATAATTTAATAATATTGAATTATCTAATTATTAATATATTGAAATGCAACTATGTATATATATGTCAAATGAATCCATTCGAGTAATGTTCAAGCTTGTTTGAATAAAATTCAAATTTTAAAAATTATATTTGAGCTTATTTGATTATTAATCAAATCGAGCTCGTACGGGTTCGAGTAGTTTGATTTCCAAACACATGTTTGATAATTTTTTAACTAATCGAGTTGAGCTTGAGTTGAATTCTATATTTTATCGAACGAAAAACGTGTTCATTCTTGGTTCATTATGTTCACGAACCGAGCTCAACGAACTAGGGATGATAATTTTTCCCCGACGCAATGTACCCGTCCCGCCTCGTTCCCGCCCTCGGGTACCTACGCGCCCTGCTCCGTGACCCGCATGCTTATTTTTTAAATATATTTTATATATATAATAATATAATATGATTTTTATCTTTAATACTATATCTAGCATTTATAAATTAAAAATAACAATTTTGTAAAGAATATTTTATAAATATATTTTGTTCCTCTTTTTTTTTTTTATTTAAGTTCATTTAATTCGGGGTAGGAAGGGTCGACTCACCCCACGACCCGCAACGAGTCGTTCGGCCCCATTCTAAGGATATGACGTATATGAGTCTGGGTCTTTAGATATCTATTCCGTCCAACCCATTGCAATCCCTAAAATGAAATTTTTGCGAATGATTTCAAGTCGAGTATTATGTAATTTGGTTAATTCTTATTATTAGGGTCCACTCCGTGTCCTGTGTGCCACCTGTCAAGTATATAAAAACATGAAGTGGGCCCGATAGTTCTCACTGTATCCCTTCCTTCTTCCTCACGAGAACAAATCTTGTCTCTCTCCCTCTCTCTCTCTCTCTCTCTCCCCCCAAATTAAGAATTTCTGATGGAAACTTTCGTTGTAATTTCAGTCACATTTTTGATATAAAGGTGAAATCAATTGTTTTTACTCCTTTTTTCTGGGTTTTCGTCATTACTGATTTATTTATTTCAAATTTTTATTTATTTTATTGGGTTCTTGTCAAGTTCTCTCTTTGGACCAAATTTCAATCGGTCATTCGCGTTTATAGGCACTCCTCAGATCCGAAAATCTCTCTCCTCCTCTGTTTTCTATAAGGTCATTTCCCCGCCTTCATTTATTTTCTTTTCTAAGAAATTTTTACATCGTTGATTTGGATAAAATCAGCGGTTCGTAGTCACTGAGAGTAGAAAATTTAGGAACAGCCATTGCCAAAGCAAGAATTCATGCTTCAGATTGATTGAGTTTTTGTTTGTTTTGTCTCTCTCTGGGAACCCAGAAATAGAAGCTACCTTTGTTTCCTTATTTTTCTCTTAGAGTGTTTTGCAGAAATTTATTACATTGTTTAATTTTCTGGCAATGTGGGTTGATTTCTGTTGGAAATATCTGATTTTGATCTGGGTCCGTTCAAATCTTCTATTGTCGACAAGCTTGATAAGGTTTCTGAATTTGATTGTAGTTTTCTCGTATCTTGTGAATCGGACATTTCTGAAGGTTTGGGGTGATATTTTGCATTCACAAGTTTAGTTGATCTGAGAACGCGATTTTAGATACCATCTTTTGGTTGGATTTAATTGCGGCTACATTTTGTGAAATTGAGTTATATACATGAAGGATAGGTGTTTTGAATTGCTAAATTAAGGATCTCTAATTTGTTGGAATTGTTTTAAGTGCTGAGGATGCTGTTAAAATTTCAGCTAAATGCTGCGGGTATTAGGGAAAAATAAACTAGTTGTATGTTTCAGAAATATTAGGTTTCCTGTTAAGAAAAACAGGGGGCTGAAACTTTCATTTGGTATGGGCTGCATTTGCTCCAAAGGGGCAAAAGATGAGAACAAAGTCAAGAAAGAGAAAGGGTCGAAGAAATTGGTAGCGTCCTCAAGAAAGGATGACGTCATGGTGGAGGTTGATAATGGAGGCAATGATGCAACGGCAAGGCTTATTTCAACAGAGAATGGTGAGAAAAGTGCGGCCTCCACCCCAGCCGTTTGGGAAGATGGTGATAAGAAGCCTATGGTTTTTGAGAAAGCTGTTGTGCCGCAGATGCAAATACGGGAAACAATGGATCCCGGGCAGCAAGGAGGACAACCTCAGATGTGTAGGGTATTAAGTGTTAGAAATGGAGTAGATGGGGCACAAGTTGTTGCTGGATGGCCATCATGGCTGACTTCTGTGGCTGGGGAAGCTATCAAAGGATGGATACCTCGGAAAGCAGACTCTTTTGAGAAATTGGATAAGGTATGATGCAGTCACCTTCTTTCTTACATATATTACCAATATCTTATTTGTTTGTATTTTGTGGTGATTTATTGGCTTTTGTGCTTCCACTTTTGTGTTTCCATTGATTAGATTTAATTTTTGTTATTTTGTTCGTCTAAATCCGCTTGTTTGTGTATTTGCGAGAAAGTTCAGTAAAAAATCTTCTGAAATACAAGGAGTAGACTTTTGCCGACTTGCCTTTTTAGGTGAAGAATGTAACTGCTTCAGTGCTTTGATGTGAAAACATGAGTTCGTTTCATTGTCTTTCAGTTGAAAGGCTGGCTGTTTTAGGTTTTTCGTATGCTGTTATTCCTTCTGGTTCAGGTTCCTGATATTTATAATGTTTAACTGTTGAGTCCTGTGAATGAATTCTCAGGAGGGCCATTATGAATGTCGTCGTTATTATTATTATTATGCTATTGCTTTATTATTTTATTTATTACCATTTTAGTTATTATTATTTTGCCGAGAGAAATTAGTTGTATTCTTGGAAGCAATGCAGGTTATGCTATTAAACATTAACTTGATTTCAGCTTCCAAAGCAATTTGTGTGAAATATTCACATTGTTTGAATAGTTACTTTTCTTATCTCTAGCTTAAATTATTTCAACTGTAATGCCAATTTATCAGATTGGTCAAGGGACATACAGCAGTGTGTACAGAGCTCGTGACCTTGAAACTGGAAAAGTTGTTGCACTGAAGAAGGTGCGTTTTGTCAACATGGATCCAGAAAGCGTCCGTTTTATGGCAAGGGAAATCCTTATTCTACGTGAGGCTTGATCACCCAAATGTCATGAAGCTTGATGGTCTGGTCACTTCCAGGGTTTCAGGCAATTTATACCTTGTATTTGATTACATGGAACATGATCTTGCTGGGCTCGCGGCTTCACCAGTAGTTCGGTTTACTGAATCTCAGGTGTGTTAGTGGTTTCATTTGTAATTGTTTTTTGGTTCCCCTTGAAATATACTGGCTATATTTAGGCATGGTTCCTCATCTCGTACCTTTTAAGTTTGAAGTCTGGATCAAATGTAAAATATACATAGTATATACTTATGATCACATGTAGCCATGATAGGTTTGAGTGTGAATTTGAAAATTAGCTATAATTCGATTGGTCAAGATAGGATAAGTGCAGAAACTGTGTAAAATATTGAATTGCATACACTCTATATTCTGTTTTTCAGATGTTGTTGTACTTTTTGTATTATTGCTGCTTTTGACTATACTTAATAAAATTATTCATGTTTCTATGTGGAGCTAACTGAAGTGATGTATCTTTTATATGTTGATTTATTCATAAGTGTTTTATGCATGGCCAAACAGATAAAGTGCTTCATGCAACAACTGCTTCGCGGACTTGAACACTGTCATAGTCGTGGAGTCTTGCACCGTGATATTAAGGGCTCAAATCTTCTGATTGACAACCATGGAAATCTGAAAATTGGTGATTTCGGGCTGGCAACTTTTTCCGGGCCAATCAAAAGCAGTCTCTAACTAGTCGTGTTGTAACCCTGTGGTATCGGCCTCCTGAGCTTTTGCTTGGTGCAACAGACTATGGCGTATCTGTAGATTTGTGGAGTTCAGGTTGCATTCTTGCTGAATTATTTGCGGGAAAACCAATTATGCCTGGAAGGACAGAGGTACATTCTCTGCTAAATAAGCTTTTTAAATTTTATTTAGCCCATTTATTTCCAGATTTCGTGCGTGTACTCTAATTGCATGGTGCTCAAATCCGATGGAGAGAGAGACAGAAAATATTATTGGCACATTGTTGTTTGGATCAAAGATAATATCTATTTCTGCTTCGAATCCGAAAATTGTGTTGCTCATTAATGTTTTATATTTTCACTCCCGTGTCCTTTTCCCAAAATTGTGACATATGAAGTGGCTGACAGGAAAACATAAAATAGCTTCTGCACATAATGGGGAGTTGATATCATTTTGGTTATTTATTTTGCTCTCATGTAAGAGTGGGCTTCCTATATTCTTAAGTACACAACATCTTAGCAGTTATAGGTTGTTGAATGACATTATATCTTACGTCCTGTTTGTTTTGTTGCAAATTGTCATCTATACTATTACAGCATTGCTAACTTCATTCACGTGATCACTGCATAGATCTGCGTATAGCAGTTGACATCATGTTGTTTAACATGTTCCTGTTAGTCTTAAGTATTTATTCTTAAGCATGTCTTTCTTTAAGTTTTTAACCAATTGTCTTGTCCTTCCCTTCAGATATTCTTTTTCTTAATTTCCCTCACATAGATTCTCGAAATTTACATGTTTCCTTGACAGTAATATCCAATTGTTTTTTGTTTATGCCGGCTTTGTGTTATTATGAGTATAGTTTGGTTGTGTGCTGCAGGGTATTTCCTGAACCACCACTTTTCAATGGCCTACCGTTAGTTCTGATATCCTTCAATTCATTCCCTTGTCCAGGAAGAGGCTTGAATTTTGCCTCAAATCAATATTTTATATATCGTCTCTCCTTGAGAGCATTTAAAATTATCAAAGTATTGCATATGGTATTTGTTCAACAACACACCAATTCTAGCTAGAAAGTCTACTATTTCCTTAGAGTAGCTTTATGCTCAATCAGCAGGTTGAGACTGCATGTTTTGTTATTACCACGTTAACTTGTGGTACTGGCTGGTATCCTATCAGCTTGTGAAGCTTTTATAAGGTGTAATATATGCTTCTTGGTTTTGCTTTAGTGAAATTGAAATACAAAACAATTTGTTTGAATGGTTTTTTGAGATTATAAACAGCAACAAACAAAGAAATCTAGGGAATTTAGTTGTGGCTTGAATATAGGAGTTAAATACATTAATCCTTTGGAGACTTGCTTTTAGACACAGATTTATCATTTTGTCTGGTGATTTTTTACTGCACGGGTCTTTGGTCCTGTGTACACTTATAAAACCTCTGATTTTAAAGATTTTGTCTGCTATTTACATGGTGCATATCTTAAGAAAACTTGTCTCAAACTTGAGGCAAGGTTCCCTTTGTTGATTTTTCATATGTCATTCTCTAGTGACCCTAATATTGACTTTTTGTTGATTAAAATGGTTTGACTTTGTACGCAGGTAGAACAGCTGCACAAAATCTTTAAACTTTGTGGTTCACCCTCGGAAGAATACTGGAAAACATCAAAATTACCGCACGCGACAATCTTCAAACCTCAACAGCCTTACAGGCGATGTGTGGCTGAGACATTCAAGGATTTCCCTCCTTCAGCTTTATCACTTCTGGAATCTCTCCTTGCCTTCGAACCAGAGCGTAGAGGATCAACGACTTCTGCGCTTCATAGTGAGGTAAAGCTTATTTTTCTCTCCACAAGTTCCATTTTCTCCGGAGTTGTAATCTCTTCACTCTCTTGAAATTTGATACAACTATTAGTGGTCATCTAGAGCTCTTAATTTGGACACATCCTAGTATGTGGGAAAGGTGCGGATGGTTAAGTTTGGCTTGTTAATCTCTGGAGTTTCATCTTTGCAGTAACAGCCCACTAGTTGATGCCCATGATCTTCGCAATCTGTTAATCAGATACTGGAGTTAAGGGCATAAAGTTATTAGTAAAAGGACTAATGTTCTTAGAAGCTGTTGTGTTTATTTGGTTGCTCGACTTTATCGTTTATGAAATTAAAAGATTCAGTCAAATGATGTGTTTGATCAAAGCAAAATTAAGTTTTGTACATAAGTTGTAAATGTCTGATGGTTTTGGTACAGTAAAACAAAGCCTCGCTTTCCCATCAGTCATGCATTCAAGTTCGAATTGTGCTCGATCTCAAGGAGTTAGTGTTGAGAAACGGGAAGGATTTTGATTGTAAAGCATAGGTTAGATAAATTGAGGACTGAAATGTCGTAATAATGTTGATTTGCCGCTGATGCTCGAATAATAGTGGGTTACAATGCGGAAGATCAAGGATTGCGTGGTTCACTTGAAAAGTGCCATCGCGGTGGAGTTTTATTCGGATACTGTTTTCGCTTCATGTTGCAGACTTCTGTTGAATCTGAAATATTAGTCCGCATTTGGAACACTTATTATTCTTCGTCCTTTATTTGCTTTTTTTGTTTATCAAGCGTAAATTGCAGCTGTATTTTCATATACTGATAGTTCACAAGTTGTCTCTTTCCAGTTTTTCACGTCAAAGCCTCTACCGTGTGATCCTTCGTCTCTACCGAAATACCCACCAAGCAAAGAATATGACGCCAAAGCACGAGATGAGGAAGCAAGAAGGTATAAATCCCATCTATACTTTTATGGAGTTATATATATATATATATATATATATATATATACTTATTTCTACCATTAGGCTCTATGTATATGTCTTCGTTCATAATTTATCAACTTGATATGTTGTCTTTTGTTCTCACATTCAACCTTGATTCCATGTAATGCCAGACAAAGGGCGGCCGGTGGAAAGGCGAGTGGAGTCGAATCGTCCAGAAAAGGGTCCAAAGAATCAAAAGCTGTCCCAGCACCTGATGCTAATGCTGAACTGCAAGCGTCAATACAGGTATATTTACACTTTAGAGTCCGCTGGATTTTTGGCCATTTGTCCATAACAAAAATGTATTTTCCCGTGTTTCCAAACAAAGGGTTTTTAGCCATATTTGAGTTCATTTGTCCAATTTGTCCTTTTTTCATTTCTCGGGACCGGTACATTTGTTGGGACCGAGAAATGTACCGCATCGATTTTTTAAAAAAATGGCCAAGTAACTCCCCAAAGAATACAAGGAGGTGTGACTGTCATTTTTTAGTCAAAATGGCTAAAAAACATGTTTTTGAAAAGCATGACTAGTTTTCGTTTTCTGGAAACGTAAATGACCAATTTGGCATATTTACACTTTATCTTTTGATATGCAATGCAATGCTATGGGTGCTGTTTTCTTGTATGTAATCCTAATTTCTCGTTTTTAGAAACGGAAAGGACAATCAAACCCCAAGAGCAATAGTGAGATGTACAATCGCGAAGAGGATGGTGGTTCTGGCTTCCCAATTGAACCTTCCCGGGGATCGTTGCATAATGGTCACTCCATGCTGATGGGTACATCCGTAAATTCATTAGATGTGGTGGACGAGGGGCGTCACCTCAATTCTCACAGGGGACTGGATTCGTCAGGATATAGGGAGTTGAAGACTCAGAGATCCTTTAAACCCCAGACAGCTGCACGATTGTCGAGATTCTCGAATTCGGTGGCGGCTCGTGGCAGTTCGCAACTTGATTTTAGTAGGGACAGTAGTGTCCATTCACATTGGCCACAGCACAATACGAGATACGAACAGATGAACGATGGCGAATCGTCCAACCATTTGCTGGGAAAACCAGATTCTCCATACAAGAATAACGGGCAAGTGCCTCCCAAGGAGAATACTACGGTAAGAATGTTAATTTTGTTTTTCGTTTACGTTTTCGTCCTCTGAGGAAAGAAAAATCCTCAGAAGCAGTGCAAGAAACGTTCCTGTTGTAAACCCGTTAGGGTTGATTACAAAAATACCCTTGATGTTCAGTCTAATGACCAAAAAACCAGTCCTTTTAAAATTACAAATGTCCCCTCGACATTTTTTTTTTTTTTTTTTTTTTTCATTTTACAATTTAAACCCTTCTTGAAGGAAGTATTTGTTAAGGAAATACGAACCTAATTGGGAGTTTGTAATATCTTAAAGGGGTATTTGTAATTTTGAAAAAAACTGGAGCTTTTGTGGTTAAGCTAAACTTCAGAGGCAGCTTTGTAATTTACCGAACACTTTATCTTTGTTCTTGGAACGGTCCCTTTTACCCCTGCTGTTTCACCTCACACAAAACTGAAGTGAAAAAATAAGATCCTTGTCGCGGGAATTGACATCTTTTGTTTCAAATCGCAGGGTTATGCTCTGAAAAAGACACGAATGCACTATTCCGGGCCATTGTTACCTCCGGGTGGGAGCGTGGAGGAAATGCTCAAAGAGCATGAGAAACAGATTCAAATTGCTGTAAGAAAAGCTCGTGACAAAAATAAGACCAGGAAAGGCCAGTTTGATAATGGACAGACAGATTCACTTCTAGGATACGTAAATAACGGCCGTTGATTACAAAAGAACGAACTTTTCGCTGCATCAAAAAATGTATATTCCTCTTTTACCCCTGGGATCTACCTGGATTACTACAACATATCCTTGGGTCGTATCGAGCATTAGCAGATTTCATCACTTTGAGGCAAAGTGTTGGTACTTGCTGCATAACGTACTTGCTGACAAGGAGATGACATTCGACACCATGTCCTTGCCAGCCTGGCGTGCTAAACCGTTGCAAAATGGAGGAAATTGAATCGACTCTGTTATAACGTAATATTCTTAGCTCAAGTCTCCACAAATGGAGTGAGCATTTATTGTACGACCGAGGGGAGGGATTTTTTTGGGTGTGTTAAGGTCGAAAACGTATTCATGTACAGATTTTTTTATTGTGTAAATCCTTCTTATGTATGACGGTCAAGTGATTTTTTTCCGTAACCGGAGATTATAGAAATAGGCGAGTGTCCGGCCAAGAGGTACTATTGGCAGAAATACCCAAAAGATTGTGTAGTCTTTTTGCAAAATTTGATATTGTATTCAAGTCCAAGAATGAGTACCTTTTGTAGAACTGATTTGAGACAGATTCAAGTTTCTGCATTGCCTGGTGATAGGCAAGTAAATACTTTCCTTCTGGTTAAGAATCATCAATCATCTGCTATAAAACCAGTGTTGTAAAAATCGGCCTAGGCTCCCCTAGGCCGATCGATTTTGCCCAAATCGGCCTAGGCGGGCTAGGTGGCACCAAATCGGAGCTAGGCGCTCTCCTAGGCGGCCAAAAAATCGGGTCTAGGCGGGAAAAATTGGCCAAAAATAGGTAAAAAATAAAAAAATGAAAAAAAATAATAAATAATAGTGTTATTCCTAGGTGGCCGCCTAGGCTCCCTAGGCGCTAGGCGCTTGTCTGCCGCCCGACTAGCGCCTAGCGATTTCTGCAACCATGTATAAAATACATTGTTATTTTTGTTTTCTTGTTTAAGGGATAATTACAAAAGGCACCCCTAAGGTTTGACCTAATTACAAAAAAATCCAACTAACTTTAAAAATTACAAAAAGTACCTCTGAATTTTGATTCAGTGTTACTTTTAAGGGGTAAGCTGTATTATTTTTATAAATATGAGGGTGGATTTTGAAATACTTTTTGTTTATGAAGGGGGTAAATGTTAGACGAATTAAAACTTCAGGGGTATTTTTTGTAATTTTGAAAGTTAGTTGAGGTTTTTTGTAATTAGGTTAAACCTCAAGGTACCTTTTGTAATTAACCCATTGTTGTTTAATGTTGGATCAGACAGAACAGAGGGCCATGTTTTAGAGAAGTTTATTCCATTTTTCATGCTAAAATCTGATTTTGGTATGTTCCATTGACATTCTTTTACCATACCGGTTATTTTCACAATAAAGATGAAAAGATATCCATGGAATTAATATTTGGAATAAACTTAAAAAAAAACTCATGTTGGGGCTAATTACAAAAAAGTACATAGTTTTTTTTTTCTTAATTACAAAAATCTATTGAGATTTTATTCGGTCTTACATTTTTTCCCTCCCCTTCATAAGAAAAAATTATTTCCAAAACCCCATAACATTTATAAATATATTATAGTTATCCCGTTAAGTTTAAGACAATCAGACCTTAACTAGTTTTGTAATTTTTATAAACGTTTGGGTATTTTTTTGTAAATAGCCAAGTCCCAAACCTTTTTTTTTTTGGGTAATTATTCCTTAATATTTTTGCATACAATTTGAAGGGGACTAATCAAATTATCATTCAATTTCAGCATAGAAAAAACAAAATGACTTTCCTAGTGTGCACTCCAGTGTGGTCTCTTCTGTCTTCACCTTCTATCAACATCAGAAATAGGAGGAAATTGCACTTTTGGTCCTATAAGAAAAGAGGTCAAACGTTTTTAGTCCCATAATTTGCATTTTTGGTCCCAGTTAATTTTTTTCAACACATTTACTCCCATATGATTCAAAAGTTGCAATTTTAGTCCTTGTTGAGGGAATTGACATCTTTCGTTTCAAAAGCTGCAAATAATTTAAATGTTATTGAAATACTTTTCAAAAATTTTAGATAATTTTCAGAGTTTTCAAATATTTTCTTCTTTATTTTATATTAATTTTCGGATAAATGCACTTTTGGTCTCGTAAAAATGAAGTTAACGGTTAGTTAAGTTTTCCGTTAGTTTTGAGACTAAAATTGCAGCTTATGAATCGTATGTGACTAAATGTGTTGAAAAAAATCATCTGGGACCAAAGATGCAAATTGTGGGACTAAAAGTATTTGACCCCGGACCAAAAGTGCAATTTCCTGTCAGAAATAGTTTAAGTTCCATCATTACATTGTATACTAATCTACCATCCCAACATATCTACCTACACCAAACTTTTGATCCACCAGCAAACCATTTTTTGCTTCATCCAAAATCTTTGCAGTTCTAAGGTCTTCATCACCACAAAGACAAAATGTACACATAACTTAACCTTTAAGCCTTACAAACACCCAACCCCTTATGCTATATCACCTTAACTTATCAAACTTCTCTTTAACTCAAAACTCAAAAATAACTATAACTCTACATTCAAACACCCCAAAGTTAGAACCCCAAAAATCTTCCATTTTTACACTTCAATTTTTGTTTTGTCTTCCAAATTATTAGAGTACACTAAAGAAGCAATGAGGCCTAAAACACAAAGCCCTTTCAACCTCAAACTTCTCCTAATTTTAGTCATCCTATCTTTTTCCTTCTCTTCATATTGAGATCAAGTTTAACATCTTCAAACCAAACCACATCCTCTCCAACTCCTCAATCCAACTTCTTCCCAAGAAAATCCTCCACCACCAATCCTCCGAGCGACGCCAAAACGACGCGTTGCACGCCGTCTTGCACCAAAATCCCACCATCCCTATCCCAAGCACTAATCCACTACTCAACCTCAACCATCACACCACAACAAACACTCAAGGAAATCTCAGTAACATCAAGAATCTTGGAACAAAAATCCCCTTGCAACTTCCTTGTATTCGGGCTAGGCCACGATAGCCTAATGTGGCACTCGCTCAACCACGGTGGTCGGACGGTCTTTCTTGAAGAAGACGCCGCGTGGATTGAGCAAATCAGGAGGAGATTCCCCATGTTGGAATCCCACCATGTCACTTATGACAGCAGAGTCAATCAAGCGAATGATTTGTTACAAGTAGGTAAAGGGACCGAGTGCGTTGCTATATCCGACCCGAGATACTCCATTTGCCAGCTGGCACTAAAGGGCTTGCCTAGTGAGATTTACGATGTGCAGTGGGACCTAATCATGGTGGATGCGCCCACGGGATATTATGAGGAGGCGCCGGGGCGGATGACCGCCATCTACACCGCCGGTATGATGGCGAGGAACCGCCGCGACGCGGCCGAAGAGACTCATGTGTTTGTGCATGATGTGAATAGGGAGGTGGAGGATAAGTTTTCAATGGAGTTTCTATGTGAGGGTTACATGAAGAAACAAGAAGGGAGGTTAAGGCATTTTGTTATACCAAGTCATAGGGATGATTTGAACAAACCATTTTGCCCATGATTAGGAAATAGAATTTGATTCTTTTGCAACATAAGTTCTTGGATTTTTTTTTTTTTTTTGGTTTAGTCCATATTGTTTTGTTGTAATAAGGAATACATATGTGGTTGGAAAGCATAATTTGGAGAAATTGATATACTATTCTACTGTTGCACATATTATACTACATACACAGAACATTGGTTCCAATTGTCCTATAATTTGTATTAAGGAGTTCCTTAACTTGAATTTTTTATTGGGATAATTACAAAAACTATCCTTAAGGTTTAGCCTAATTACAAAAAAAAAAAAAAATCCAACTATCTTTCAAAATTACAAAACCCCCTTAAAAGTGCTATTAACACGGAAACATCCCCTTGAGCTTTGTATTTACAAACAAACACGATGTAAATCGTAATTAAGCTAAACCTTTGGCATAGTTTTTGTCACTAGCCTTTTTTATATCCTTGATCAGTTTGAGATTAGCATATTTCACCTTTACCCACACTTATTTGTGCTCATGTTTTACAACTTAACATGACCATATGTTTAATGAATAAATAAATAATAATAAACAAATCATTTGGATTCATTAAGATAAAAGAAGTAAATTACACTTACATCCCAGAAATTATTAAATTACAAATTTCATCTCCCTCTTTCATAATTAAAAAATCTATATTCATGAAATGAACTTTTTATCTTGGCATAAAAAAATTAAAGAACAATCCCATTATGGTGGCGAAGAGAAGTTGACAATTTTGTATCTATAATATACTCGCACATATTAAAGCTGAATTTTTCTCTTCCCGTATTTAACTAACTAGGGTGGCCAATGCTTCAGTTTCCACATCCTAACGACATATTTCATAAAGAAAGTCTCACATAATTCGTTGAGTTAATTGTACTTTGCCCTCCAAACTATAGCATTTTTTACATTTTGCCCAATAAACTTTGAAAATACATGTTATGCCCTCTGAGCCAATGGCGTAGCTAGAGGGCCAACCTGGGCCCTGGCCCCCCAATTTTTTTTTTTAAAAAAAATTATAGGTAATTTTTTTTTGAAATTTTTTATTTAATATTTATATGATTTTTTTTGTAGTTTTTATCTGGCACACCCCAATTTTATGTATCGGCCCACCTTCATTTATTTCCTGGCTACGCACTGCTCTGAGCTACATGATTTGTTGGACTTTATCCCTTGAATCAACCAAAAGTTGATATGCGTCAACTCAATAGGTTCAAGTTAGCTCTTAGGCGGTTAAGTGCAAAATATTCAAAGTTAGACATGCTAAACATAAATTTCCAAAGTTTAGAGGCAAAGTGCAAAATTCATATAGTTTGGGGGGCATAATGCAATTACCCCTAATTCTTTTTGCTTAATTATAACCTTGAAAATTATTGGCAATGCAATAAGTAACATAAAATTGAAAATTTGCCCAACACCTAAAAAGTATTGGGTTTATTCTGAGATTTTCTGAAAACTCAAGGAGGTATTTGAAATTAACTTATAATCAGGGGTGGTAAGTTGAATTTTCCAAAATTAAAAAAAAATTTAATTGTACACGTGGGAAAAGCATTTATTTTGCATTCCAATAGTCACCCACCAATACTACTATATTTTTATTATTATTGAAAATTTAAATACCAATTTTTGTTCAATTTTTCCTTTACAAACAAATAATATTTCACTCTTCTCCTCTAAAGCCTCAAACAGACAAGACGCAATCCAGAGAAAAACATGAGCAACGATTAGTAAGAAAAACCCAGATGAATTTTCCATTAACATTTTCATTTCTCGTTATGCTTCTTACTATTTTTTTCTTCGATTTTTGGTTTCTATTTTTCCTGTTTGTAGCGACTATTTGTTCAAGCTTCTTTTAATCGGTGACTCCTCTGTCGGCAAGTCTTGTCTTCTTCTCCGATTCGCTGTATGTTCGCTTCAATCGATTTTTTAAGTTTATTTTTGTTCTTTTTGGTATGAATTATTTGCTATAGAATAGAGTTCTGCATGTGTGTGTGGCTGCATTTGGTTTTCAATCTATTTGAGATCCTTTTTGTGATAAGGGTATTGAGAATTGGGTTAATCATTGTTGTTTTGAAATGGGTTTTCTTTTGCATGTGTTATTGTTCTTGGAATTTGAATGGCCCAATTTACATTTTTGCTATTTTTGAGATTTTTTGTTGAATTTACTTTATTGGAGGTTCAAGATTGGAAGTAATGTTGTTTCATTAATGATTTTAGGATGACTCGTATGCGGACAGTTACATAAGCACCATTGGAGTTGATTTTGTAAGTTCTTTTATGGATTTTTTCATGTGATTGTTATGTTCTTTGCTTTTGTTGAAATCATCTCAATTAGTATTTTACTAGAGGTTAACATGGTTGTGTCGTTGTGCTATGTGTAATTATTACAGAAAATTAGGACAGTGGAGCTGGATGGAAAGACAATCAAGCTGCAAATTGTGAGTTAATCTGACTAAACTTCCCATATACATTTGTATAAATGAATTGGTATTTGTAGTGGATAATGTACGATGCAGGAATAAATAATAAGATTGCGGACATCATTTATTTCTTTTGGATCATCCATGCACGTAGTTTCCGAGAAACTGGGATCTTTTCACGTGTGCTTCATTACCAATTTGTGGAACGTTTTCGTAAGATCATTGGAGAAAGTTTATATTATGAGTGTTTTTATATAACATAGATTTAGAATAATGATAAATGAGTTATTTATATTGGCCGTTATTTTACCCCTGCTTTCAATAATCACTATGAGAACTTTAGAATATTTATGCATGTAAACGTGATAAAATGTGATTTCTTCCCCTCATCCCAACCAGTGAAGTAATTGAGCTAGCAGTTGTGCATAAGCTAATGTTTCCAGAAATTGATTTTTCTTCTTAAAGAGGTTCTGTATATTCTCCTGTGATAGGTACGAGTAATGCAGAAAAATGAAATATACAAGTTATGCCATTTTGGTGTTCTCATATACGTTGTTAAATTTAACTTAATACTGTTTCATTATGTGTTTCAAGTGGGATACTGCTGGCCAGGAGCGGTTCCGGACAAATGACAATCACTAGCAGTTACTACCGAGGAGCCCATGGGATCATCGTAAGGAAAATCAAGATATATTTATTTTTGAATTGCATGTTTATCCATCATATTTCGCTCTGCTGTGTTGTGAAGCTTTTTGCATGAATTCAAGCCAATTTGTTGGAATTATTGAATATCTGTGTTACGAATTGGTGTATTTCAGGTTTTCAGGGACACACGCTAAATCGTGTATTCTATTTTTAAGTTTTGAACATAAATGCGGCATTTGAGTGAGATCATAAATGTTTTTACTGACCCTCATCCCCCAGTGTGCTTTTGCATCTGTCAGCACTGTACCCTGGGCTATAATTGAAGAGCCTTTGTTACGTATGATATTGTGTTGCCTTTGCTAGTTAGTATCACATGTTCCATTTCCTTTTTCCTCAATTTCTTCTTAGGAAAATCTCACATCTTAATTTTAATAGATCGTCTACGATGTTACTGAGATGGAGAGCTTCAACAATGTTAAGCAGTGGCTTAATGAGATTGATAGATATGCGAATGATAGCGTTTGCAAGCTTTTTGGTGGGTAACAAATGTGATTTAGTTGAGAACAAAGTTGTGGACACAGAAACAGCAAAGGTAAATATATTTTTCAGCTGGTCTTGTCCTGTATATTTAGTATATAAAGCTTCTATGTTACTCTTAACACTGACTTTCTGCTGATTCAATCATATAAAACTTTTATAGATTGGCATTTTAATGAATATTCGTTGCCATTTTGAAAATATCTTGTATGCATATATGTATTTAAAGATTCAAATTATCTTCACTTTCATAGTATCTTACTCCAAGTCCACAGAGTGGTATCTTTTTATTTAATTTCACATAATGGAGTAATTGGACAGAAAATACTTCAAGAAGTGTGATAAAGATTGTTGTGAAGAATAGCTAAGCCGTCCTCAAAGCTTTTCATAGTTCTGTTCTTAAATTGGGCTGAAAGGTTACATTTCGTCCAAATTATTGTCTTCTTGTTTGTAGTTAAGTTCTCCGAGTCCGGGTACTATACTGACAATTTTTTCCTATTTTCTTTTAGTGCTTCACTTTTCCTCTGGTGCGGTTAAGAAACATGTATTGAGACGATATGCTAAAAACTCATGCTTCAGGTTCTTTATTAAAGGAAAACCAAACAACCATGAAAATTTGGTTAGAGATGATGAAGAAAGACGAGAGGAGTTGAAATACCGCAAATAGATAAATACAAAAAAGGGTTAATAATGATTCATTTTCAGTAAAGGGGAGTGATGGTTCTAAATTATATGCTATTGAACGAACATGAATATTACACACGTGTTTATGACTTTATGTGAATTTAGCAAGTTTGACACCTTTCATTATATCTGCACATTTTCTTGAAAATTATTTGACATTTTTAGATTTAGTGTTACTGTATATGGTCTAACTTTACTCTTTGCATTCGTTAAAACTTGTAGGCATTTGCAGATGAGCTTGGGATTCCTTTCCTTGAAACTAGCGCGAAAGATGCAATTAATGTGGAGCAAGCTTTCTTGACTATGGCTGGAGAGATTAAGAAAAAGTAAAGCTACTAATCAGTTTATATTTTATAACCATCTTACATAATGTGGTCTATACCATTTGTTCAACATTTCATGCTTGCAACCGCTATACTAAAATATCAGGATCACTCAAATTCGCTAATAGGCTATTAGGGTTAATTACAAAAATACCCTTGAGGTTCGGTTTAATTATAGAAAAACCCCACTATCTTTTAAAATTACAAATATTTGTTTCTATTTTACGAATTGCACCTATTGAGGGAGTATTAGTTAAGCAAATGAAAACCTGGAGGGGTGTTTGCAATATCTTGAGGAGGTATTCGTGATTTTGAAAGATGTATGGATCTTTTGTAATTCCGCTAAATCTTGGGGTAGTTTTATTTTTCCCCATGTATCTGAGATAATTGTTGTATGTAGGATGGGTAGCCAGCCAACTGCAAACAAGGCGCCAACGAGCGGAGTCCAGATTACAGGACAGCCAATTGAGCAGAACAGCAACTGCTGTGGTTAAGTTATTTCTATTTTTGAGTTTAGAAGTTTGTAAAAAGATAGTAAATGTCTATTGACAAAACTGTCCCTTTCGGAGGTTGTCTATGTTTCTTTGTACTAAACTTTACGTTTTTCGTATGTTCGTTTACTCTTAAGGCCGAGACAAGGGCATGTATTATTGCACAGTAACTGCATGCATGTTCACAAACAGATACTACTCTGAGTTATGACTGAGATGCAATAAATGTCCTGTCTTCACAATTTGATTTCATCCCATACCCGAGCTTAGCTTACCAAGTAATGAGACCACTATCTGTTGTAGTATGGGTGTAAACGAGTTGAGCCTAGTCGAACAAGCTTTTTATTCTTGTTTTAATTTTTGTTGAGTTTTAAAAGTTGTGTTAGGGTTTAGTTTGACAGTAATGATGTTTAATGGGTAATGAGATGCTACCCAAGTGGGTAGTACTCAACCCCCTTATGATTTTGCCAAGTGTCTTACTATGACATATGCATGTATATTTTCTCAAAAAGGAAAATAAAAATGGGACACATGTCACAATCCTACGGGAGTTGGGACTACCCACTTGGGCAAAGATCTACTTACCTCGATTTAAATGATCAAAGATGTCGACTCGAATAAAGATGTTGAGTTTAGTTTGATAGTAATGAGGTTTAATATAAAACGATAAATATGTATACACAAACTTGGGTTCATTAAGTTAACCTCAAACGAATATCGAGTGGTTTGATTCGTTTTTCAATTCATGAATGCTGATGCTTCAGAATTTTCAAACTAATTATGGAAGTGTTTGCAAACTGTGATTCTTAGCTTCTAGGTGAAAAAATAACTGTTTTCCCACCGAGAAGCCGATAATCACTTATTTTTAGAGTTTGCAAACACCTCATAAAATGAAGCAGACACCATATTTTACCCTTCAATGCGCTGGATTTGAGAAAAGCCATTCCTAAGTGCATAAATGTGTTCTATACATTCATTTTGTATTCAACATGCAAAATACAATACTAGATCACTATAAGCAATGCACTCATCCAACAACATTCCCAAAAAGCCTCAGTATGAATCAAGAAGTAGGCTACAAACACTTGAGCACGAGAATGATACAAAGATTCAAAACAATAGTATAGGAAAACATGTACTTTACTAAGGGGTGATTCATAAAGAGATAGAAGAGGCCACTAGGATGAAGAGCAGCATGCCTTCTTCGTGTTCGTCTCTTGCGAGCCCACAACGAGAGTCTTTCCTTCTTTGATGTTAGTCGGAGCAGGCTCGTTTGAGGAGAGCGATTTCTTACTAATGATCCGATATATCTCCGAAAGGATAGTCTGAAAAGCCTTTTCCACATTAGTAGCCTCCAAAGCAGATGTTTCGATGAACGAAAGCCCTTCCTTCTCGGCAAAACCTTGAGCGTCCCTCTGTAGCAACGGCTCGGAGATGCTTGAGATCGGTCTTATTTCCTATGAGCATAATGACAATGTTGGAGTCTGCGTGGTCCCTCAGTTCCTTCAACCAGCGACTTACGTTGTCGAATGTAGTTGGTTTTGTCACATCGTATACGAGAAGAGCTCCGAGAGCGCCACGGTAATATGCACTTGTTATGGCTCTGTATCTCTCTTGGCCAGCAGTGTCCCATATTTGAGCCTTCACAGTTCTTCCTCGACCTACATGTAAGAACAGGAAAATAAACGAACACGAAATAGGGAATTATTCATAATTTTCTTCTAAAAGTGAATCACACATGATAAGCAGATGAGAAAGTCAACCAAAATGCAGTTAATGAGGTACAATAGTTAAATTTACCATCCAATGTTTAAACCACCAAGTACCAACTGTCGTGAACAAATATAATTACCCGAAGTAGACAATTATAGTTTTGACGACAAAGATTACTATCAAGAGTTGAGCTAAAATACATTTTTGCACACTTTAATCAGTCAAATTCTCAGCCTTAGAACACCGAACTTTGAGTTCAACTTCCTAAACTTATTAGTATGGTATATGTTTAATATGTTTCTCATTATGAAAGCAGAATAGTTGGGAGATAAAGTAAAAGGTATTCTTGAATTTGGAAGTAAAAATGCAGATCACCATCAATTAGCTGACAGTTACAATGATTAGTTGTCCTTATTTAGTTAAGACAAAGAATAACCACGGAAATTCAAAGTTAAGATAGCAAATAGAATATACCTTTTATATTTTGCTACGCATTCCTGATAACCAAATTGAAAGCTTGTCAAATTATTTTGAACAGATGGAATAGCCCCAAGAGGTAGCAATTGTTAAGAAAAGATAAATCAGTAAGCTTTATCATTTTTATTTTTATATCCGATTATGTAGTCAATCAGGATTAATTCCCTGCGTTTCACAGAAGGAAATGGGCGCCAGTGTTCCATTCTCATCTTTACTTTTAGTTACTGTTTTTCCATGAGCTTTTCATTGCTATAAAGTTGAAAAGGCCCAAAGTAGTCTGTCGAAATTCTCATGTGTTCAGTACAATCGAACTGATCTTAGGTCTGCGCTGTAGACGGAAAAACAAGGCTGCTTGGGAAAATCTTCGGGTCTCTCTCTCTGTGTGACACACAATACCCTTCTCACTCACTCTCAAGGAATTTAATTCTTTCAGACCTAATAACTCTGTGTAAAGCATTGTTATTAGGCCTAAACTAATTACTCCGAATATATCCACAATGAAAAGGCAACTGAGATTACCAAAATTCTTCACGTAGCTCAAATCATCAGATCCAAGTAGTAATATATCATTAAGCAATAAATTTTAAAGCAAATGAAAAACCAGAGATTTCAATTTCACTCCTATAGATTCGCCGCTGGTTTATCGGACAAGTGTTTTAAAGTGATCCAAAGAGTGCACAGTATGACCAGTCACCACCTTGATAAACAAATCAAGAAATCACCACCTCAAAATATAACCACCCTATAATACCAACAGATCTAAAAAAACCTAAAACCCCACACATAAATCTCCATCAATACATTAAAAAGAATAACTGAAAATTCTCTCAACTTTATTAATTACACACATATGCCAGGAAGCAAGTATCCACCAATAATTCAATATGGCCTCAAGAACCCACTTAAATTACCATTTTCTTTTATATTTTCTCCCACATTACGAATCCTACAACACTAAGAATTTCAAACGTGGCCTCACGAACACGCTAATAATCACAATTTTTCGCCCTAACTCCGAATCAGGTAATCACTACAAAATTTTTAAGTGGCCTCAAGAACCCCAAACAAAAATAATAATAATAAGATTCCGATAATGCTAAAAATGGGAGAAGTGGAAAGAAGAATCCGGACCTGAAGAGTACGGGTGGCGAATTCGACGCCGATAGTAGATTTGGATTCCAAGCAGAATTCATTTCGAGTGAATCGGGAGAGCAAATTGGATTTACCAACGCCAGAATCGCCGATTAATACGACCTTGAACAAGTAATCGTACTCCTCGTCCGGTCTCCTCGCCATGGCTATTTCACCTGGAATCGGTCCTCGGAAGAGGAAATTGCGTTGGAAAGCGTAAATAATGGCGGATTATTGTCTTCTTCAACAGAATTTTACTTCTTTAAGGCTTTTTTTTCTGATTTTTTTTTCTGTCCTTATTTTTTTTGGACAGACATGCCCATGGAGAAGTGTGAAGTGGGTTCATTATTAATTGACATAAGTGCCCTTTGATTAATTTTGAAATATATTTGAACATATCTCGTGTAAGACGTTAAATACGGTCGCGGATTGCACTTTTAGTATAAAATAATATTTTTTGTGTAAAAACGATACTTTATCTGAACACATTTAATTTTAGTGTATTTAGATAATATATCACTTTTTATACTAAAAATATTTTTGCCTATTTAAATTTGTTCTCCAGTCCATCATTCTCAAAAGTATTTTCATTAAAATTCTGAAATTTACTGCTAATATTTATTGCGTTACAAATTTACAATCTTTCCTAGTAAGGGGATCAATTAATGAAAATTCAACAACCATCAATTGGTGAATTGTTGACAACTATTAGTAACAATTACTCCCTCCGTCCCAATTTGATAGGCAAGTAGAAGAAATCACACAGATTAAGAAAACATACTAAATGTAATTGGGATTACAATTTTTTCCATATTGTTCCAATTTTACCCTCACATTAAATTGTGAAGAGACATGATATTTAGTATGGTATTTTCGTGGATTGTGTTGTTATTGGAAGATTAATGCACTCATATTTTAATTTTTAGTATTCCAACTATCTTGGAAATATAAAGTTTGTTGAAATTAAAGTGAATTAAATAGGGGTAATTTGGTCTATTGTTGTATAATTAATACTCTCAATAAGGAAACTAGCGCATAATTTGGGACGAATGAAAAAGAAAAGGTGGTCTATCAAATTGGGGACGAAGGGAGTAATTATTATGCAAGTAGATAAATACCTACATATTTAATGAGAATCCGGATCCACTATTATTTTACATTTTTCATTCTAAACATACATATTGATATATAGGATTTGGTTCAAATGAGACCACCCTCTCAGGTGAGACAGTGTGGACTCATCTTACCCATTGATCTTAGAAAATGAAGAGATGTGATTAATTCGAGTTTTTTAATTATTTCCTAATTTTCGATTTTAAGGGTAAGATTGTAATTTTGTAATTCAAATTAGTGGTCCCAAAGTGGATTTTATGGGTCAAATTGACACTTCCTAGGATTTTGTGGCGGAATTTAAGGAACCTTTTTTTTCCAAATATTTTTATTTTACAAAGATAGTTAGGGTTCTTCATTGTATAATTAGACATCAAATAATGCATATTTAGTTATTTTTTTGTCAAGTAACTTTTTTTACGAAAACAAGACATAATTGAATATAACGTCTTTCGCATATGTAGTTATATTACACCGCATAAATAGGTTCAATATAATGTATCTTTAGTTATGAAAATGGGATGTTGCTTTTGGAAATTATAAAAATGGGATGTTTCATAATGTCTTTGCGTATATTTAGTTATTGCACAATGCATAAATAGTTTCTAGATAATACATAGTTAGTTGATTTTGTGCATAGTTTATGACGTCTTGCATAGTTGGATATCTTTGTCACTACATATTAGTTTTTTTTACGCCGCATAGATAGTTTTGGATAATGCATATGTAGTTGAGTTTTGTTGCATATTTAGTTTTCGAACTCACTTTGTTCGTTATTTCTCCGTAATATTGCATCGATTTTTCTTGTTTTTTTCTCTGTAATTTTCATGAACTGTAATTTTCGAGTTCTTCACAGTTTTCTTTATTTGCGTTAATGGAAGAATGAGATTGAGAAAATTCTCTGAATCAGATTAAACCCTTTCGATAATAAAAAACTCCAGTTGGTAATTTTTTTCGGAGATGCATTCTTCACATTGAGGAAATCAGAAATCAGGAAAATCATATTATAATTAAAGATATTTTGAAGAAAAACGAAAATATTGATTGAAAATAAACCGATTGAGAATAGTAATGATGAAGAAAGCGAGAAAGGGGATAAAGGACTTTCACCGAGGAGGATTTACCAATGGTCGGGCTATTTTTTTGGATGATGAGGTGTATTTTAGAAACCAAGATTAGCGTGAATGGGTCTATAAATGGTGATACGTAAGAGTGCCACGTGACTTTCTTTGATAGAGAGAGAGAGAGATTTGATTCCATTTTGTAACTAACTTATTATGTTATTTTACCCTACTACCCTTATATTGATTAAATTAATATTTTAATATATTTTTTATCCATTAAATCATACCCATTGATTAATAGTGGGGGATGGTTGAGATTAGTCCATTCATGTCTCACCTAGATATGGTCTCACTTGATCCTCCCCTTGATATATATATATATAAGTGTATTTTTGAAATTTAACAATGCAATATTTTGTTTTGATTATAGAACATATATATGTATTTAACTAAGTTTACTTTAGCATGTGTGTATATATAAATATTTCAAAAAAAAAACTTTATTTATATATGTCATACGTGGCACTTGCATGTGGGGTGATCTGGTAAATAATGTGCATGCCCAACCCCCTCCCCACCAATGTGACGAGGAATTATAAGTTTATTAATTCATCATCCATGCATTAACCATAATATTATTAGTTAAATTTCAAGAAGGGTGATGCTATTCACACCTCCAAAATTAATAAATACACTCATCTTTATATAATTTCAAAAATATTATTAGTTTAAAAGACTACAATATCTTACCCACATAAAAAAGTTCTAAATACATCTATCTTTTTACACCCACACATATTTTTCTTCTTCTCGAGCAAAAAGTTGAGGCTACGATTAGATATGAGAGTATTTTTATTTTCGTTCGCTAGAGAAATTTTTTCAACCCAACATGTGATTGTTTATGAAAATTTTTAGGAAAATACACTATTCACTCATTTTTTTCTCTTATCAATCACATCTACACACTTTTTCACAAATAACTAATCATTATTACACATTCTCTTATAAATTTCACTATTCACCTACTCATACATTTCTAACTATCAATCATTATTTTACTATTTATATATCCAATCAACTTTCATCATTACTTTTTCATCTCATATCCAATCATGCTCTCAAAATTCATCTTTTTTCTTCCAAAATTTTTTTTATCACTATTCTCTAGCAAAGAAAAAAATTTCAAAATGAAAGCATATCCAAACGCACCCTGAATTTTTTTCTATAGACCCTAGATTTTCCAACACCACATTGTTGCAACTTGCAAAGATGGACAATAAAAAATTAATTTTGTCGAATAATATAAGTATCTCATTAGTTTACAACTTAAAGTATGTTATTTTTCCATTTTTACTCATTTTTTACAGTTTAAAATTTGTTGTTGAATAATAAAAATGCGACAATTGGCACGATCGCATTGCAATGTTGGTTGTGTCATCATGTTATGTGGCACGAAGGCACGATCGTAATTACAACTTTGGTCATCCCATCGTGCTACACTATGTCACGATCGAGTATACCATCATGCCACCTAGGGCCATCATGTCATCTATCGTCTCTTCTCCAAAACCAGAAAAAGAAAATTTGTAACTTTAGAATTCAAACCAAATCCTAATTACCTAACACTTATACCCTTAATCCAACTATAAGAATAAAATTAAAGTGAATAATATATTCGAAATTAAAGTAAAATATTACATCTTCTTCCATTGTCGGAAATTCTTCGCCGGGCCGCCCACCGCCCCTGGGGTGTATTTGGATGGAAAACAATATAAAGGTAAAAGAAGCGTGTCTTATGTGAGTCCATGAGACGAATCATAAAATACACACAACTATGGATTCTTTTCATGGGTATTGATTTGGGTCGAAAGTCTATTTAATTATAGCATCCGTCTCATTGATTATATCCATTAGACCGTCTCATACAAGTTTTTGTGAAGGAAAAATGAGAAAGTATGGGAGGTGTATTTAATAAATTGAATGAGTTGTATTTTAAAAAGGGGGTGGGGTTTTATTTAGTAGGTGGGTGTATTCATACTTTTTGGGGTGTGAATAGCACACCCTCAATTATAGTGAAAATCCTAATGAGATGACATTAATAACCAAAATAAATATTATTAGGCTTTACTTCTCAATTTCAAAATAGGGAGGAAAATTGGTAATGGATGTGCAATATTATATATGGGCTGACCCCTATTCATTTATTGCACATCTTTGACGCAATTAATGCTGTTTTACAACAATGATCAACTTCTCTCTCTTTGTTTAAATAGAAGTTTATATGCAATCTTTTTTTTTTTTTAATACAAATTGAAACTATTACAAGGGAATATGAGGAGAGGTGGTAAGTTATATGCAACCTAAATAAAATAAACGCGTTCACATTACTACAAATCTTTTATATATTAATTCATTAAACCACACACAGAACCTCCCTTCACTTCAATAGTTAATCTTTAAGTGCGATTTAATAAAATAGAGAAAAGCAATAATCTGAGAGGAAATCATGGGGAGATCAAAATTGAAGATGGAGATGATCAGCAACCAGAAATCAAGAAACTTAACATTCAAGAAAAGAAAAGATGGTTTGATCAAGAAATTGCATGAATTCACCACTCTATGCGACGTTGATGCATGCATGATCATCTATAATGGCCCTGTTCAAGAACAAAAGGATCATGCTACTGCTGTTGAACAACAAGATTATATTTGGCCTCAAAATCGGGACGAAGTCCGTCGGATAATCGATCTTTACAAGGCCAGGAAACAAGGAAATTATAACAACAAGACATGTGGGCTGTCTGATTTCTTTCAAGAAAGGAAGAGGAAAGCAGAGGAACAACTTTTGAAACTGAAAAAAAATAATATGGAGGCTAAATATCCAGTTTGGGATGATTTCTTTAATTTCTTGACTGAATCCCAGTTGAGACAATTTGGTGTTGGGCTGAATAGTAAAGTTGAATCCGTGAAATCAAGAATTGAGTTGTTGAAGACAAGCGTCAAATCAAGAATATTTACTCATCAGCAATATGGATATCCACCACCAGGTCAATTTTACCCACCACCACCGCCGTATGATGATTTGTATGGTTATATGCCACTGCCGCCTTATCAACAATACCTCAGCCGTATCAGAGTATGATGTCTTATCAGCAGAAAGGACCAAGTGTGTCATCACAGCATCCATAAACTTGTGTTCTGGTTATTGGTTTAAGAATGCTTTTTGTATTTTGGGTTGGCATACTCTTTGAGCCATTTGTGGACCAGTTATGTCTGTTTAAGCTTTTGAAGTTTTTCTTTATATGCAAAATGGATTTTCGTTGTCAATTTTGCCTTTGTTTAATCTTATCTACAATGTTTTCTATTTGATGCAATTAATTCAATCTTATTAGAAGCTGCCTGTCCAAGGGTTTTGAAGTCAAGTTTTTGACCAATTAATGGAAGTTAAGAAGATTGCAGAACAAGTTCATTGCCTTAAATATATAACTAGAATCTACTACAGGAAGAATTTTTGACATCTACATTCTTTTAATAACCATTGTATTGAAATTGACAATGGACACAATTAACGGTATTAATGGCTAAATTGACATGAAATGATGAGAAAGTGAGGATTGTTGAGGACAATGTTGTACTAGTTTTTTTTTTTTTTTTTTTTGAAAGGTATTTATACTAATTATTTAGCGTTGTTAACTTGTGTTTGGAGATATGTATTGTGTCATTGATCAACAAAAGTGTTCCCAGATTGTATTTTGAAGTTTGTCAAAGAGTGATATAATATGCAAATCTTTTGTTTACTTTACCAATAGATAGTGTGTTACATTTTTTAAGGACATGAAAGTGTCAATTCACTAACTCGGAGAAATTGGTATTGTATAATAAGGGATAATCACAAAAACACCCTAAGGTTTGTGTTAATTACAAAAAATCCAAAGATGTTTCAATATTACAAAAAAACTCCCCCAGGTTTGATTATGTCTTAAATATAAGGGATTAACTGTAATATTTCTACAAATATCAAGGTAGTTTTTTAAAATGTTTTTTTTTTTGTTTACGAGGGGAGGAGATGTAAGTTTAATCAAACTTAAAGGTTTTTTTTTGTAATTTTTAAAAATCTCTATTTTTTTAATAAAAGCAAAGGGGATTAACTGTTTGGAGAGATAGAATCAGATATAGGAAGAGAAATGAGAGAGATCTGGAGTGATAGATGGTTGCGTTTTCTGGCCTTCTTTTCTTCGATTTCTCTACATTTCATTTCAGGTTCAGTCTTTCAGACCTTTCTTGAATTTTTTTTTTTTTTTTTCGAGTAGTACCATATTATGATATTATGTTTTCTTGCATTTTTGTGTCTAACCATTGTTTCGTCTGCCACTAATATTCCTTTTTCTTTCACTTTTTGGAAAAAGAAAATGAAATTTGTTTGCGCATAGTTTTCTCTGTATTTTTCGAATTTCTGGTGGTGACAATTCAATGGATTAGGTCTTATTAATGTTTGGATTGTGGGATTTGTGAAACTATATGATAGGTCATCTTTCAAATTAGAGTAGAAAGAAAGGAACAGTTAACTCAAATGCAAAAATAACAAGAAGATTATGCTAAAATGTAATTTTTGATGTTCAATATTGTGTTATAAAATGATTGGAGGCAAATGCAAAAGTCAAATAAACTTGGACAAATGGGAAATTTAGCAGTCTTTTGAGGATTAATGTGTTCTTCATTGGGTTTTTGGGAAAACAATGAAAAGGAATTCAATTTTGCATTAATGGAGAAATGAAGGAAAGACTAACAAGTTTTAAGACATGTTACTGTATGTAATATATTTATTTTTCTTCATTTTTGCGCATTTTCATATGTTAGTTCATTGCATGAATAATACTGTCAATTATAATAAACAGATGCAGAGATATTGACAAATATATAGTTTTTTCTAATAAGTTGGGAGTAGTGGTGGAAGGGGATGGGATAAATTTGAAGAATTAAAAGATACAGGGTTCGAACCCTGGTTAATACCCTTACAAGGGTGAGCAATACCAGTTGAGCTACAAGCTAGTGGTCTATTGGCAAATATATAGTTGATAAGCTAATCTGCTAATGTAGTTGCCCAGAGTAAGGATTTACTAGGACAACATAGTATTAGGCATGAAACTTCCCGCTTAACCAGATCTTAGTTTGAATTTGTATTCAAAAAAAAAAAAAAAAAAAATTGTCGACTTCAGATATCTCATATTTGGTATGCTAGAAACTAAATCAAAAGGTGGAATCAAGAGTTACAATCTTGTTTTTTTTTTCCTGATGTTTGTTGTGTTGAATTAAGTAGCCAAGATTTTAAAAACTGTGTAGTGGTTATGGTGATTGAAAATCATTTGTAATGTGATGAAGTGTGTAGCTGTTATAAGTGATTTGTTTTTTTATTTCATTTTTCATTTGTCCCACTGAAAATCAAAGCTAAAATTTGTAAACTTTTTTCTCTTCTTTTTTCCCCCTCCAATTGGCTCCCTCTTAGATCCTATATTTATCTGCAGCCTACTCTGATGACTCGTCGACTCGTAGAAATGATACAAAAAAAGAAGATGATGGTCCTATAGGTGGCAGCAAGAAATCCACTGTAGCAATTATATGTTTGGCGATTGTGGCAGTTGCTGTTTTGTCATTTTTCCTTTTCAAATGTTGGCAAAAGAAGAAGCGTGAAGAGCAATATGCGCGTTTACTTAAGTTGTTTGAAGAGGACGATGAACTCGAACTCGAGCTTGGTCTACGGGATTGAACATGTTTTTGTGTTTTGTATGCCAATTTTTTGTTGAGGTGAGAGTCCTCTATTCTGCTGGTAATTTTATTATACTGCTGCTATGGTCCGTTTTTCTTTTCTTTTTCCTTCTTTCTTTCCAACAGAAATTTTGCTCATTTATTTTGATATTAGATATTTGATTAGGCTGGTGTTATCTTACAGCTAGAACAACCAAGTTACTCTTATTTCTCATTATTCAACATGTGCGTTCGTGTATTATTGGTTAAATTTTGGGCTTATTTTCTGCGTCGCGCTAGGTTTTACTCCCTCTGTCCCAAATTTATCACTTATATTTTATTCCTTAGATGTCCTAAATAAGGTTCCATTTGAAAACTTTTTTCTCAAAGGTACTTCACTATTAACAATGTGATACCACTAACTTTCAACTATTGTTTTTCAGATAATAGCGTAAATATTAATGCGATGGGGACTTCAATTTTAGTTCAAATGTCTTTTGATTTTTCGGAATTTTTATATGCATCATATTATCCTTATGTATTATCTTCTAGATATATCAATTGTTATACATTTCTTTTCTATTTATCATATGCTAGCAAATTCCCTTTTTATTTGTTGGTTTAATAGTATTACACTTCATGGCTTGATGAGTTGAGTAGTGTTCTCATCTCGTGTTTATTTGTTTTAATTTACGTGTAATCTTGTTAAGGTTACTCCATGTTCTCTTCCAAGGGCTAATGGTTAATGTTGAGGCGAATGTATGTTTTACGCTTTTTCGATGGCTAAAAATGGTTAATTGCAAAAACTACCATTGAGGTTTAGCTTAATTACCAAACAAAAAAAAAAAAAGAAATACCCCTTTGAAATTTGTTTTTATCTTACAAATTGCACCTCAAACGGAGGGGGAGGGGTGACGGGGTTGTTAGTTAATACAAGTTTCAATAGGGTGTCTGTAACACTTTAAGGGGGTATTTGTAATTCTGAAAGATAACTTGAGTTTTTTTCACAGAGGTAGTTTTTGTAGTTATCCCGGCTAAAAAAATTTTAACTTCTGCATGGTACTTTGTAATGTGTGATTTGTGAAGAATGTGGATTACAAAATTTCTCGCATTTGGTTCCACGTCGAATGAGAAATTCACTCTGCTCTGTTGTTTACTATCAGGTGGCCTGCGTTTCTTGGTTTCGGAGCTGTTTGCATCATTTTTCGGTGAAGATATAAAATGGCAGTTCGTGCCGGGAATGTCTGATATAGCGTCTTAATTGACGCTATTGAGAACTGGATATTATCGACGCGAAGCATGGCGAGACAAAATTTCGATTGTAGGTTGTAGCATATGTATCAAAATTGATTGCACCTGGAAATTTTGAAGTATTCTTTTTTGTTGATTAGTTATATATGTACAGTGGTCACTGGACCACATCAACTGTCAAATGTTTGGTTTTGCGAGCTGTGAACATGTATTTGATTCATCCATAATGTTAGGTGTAAATTTTACCATTCTGCAGCAAAATTTGCAGCTTATTCTGTGTGTCCAGTGTGTGATAACAAAATTGTATACATATTTATCAGTGGGTGGCTTTTTCTATTTTAAAGTTCTTGTGTCCATGAATCCATGCCCTACGGTTGGCAATTCGTGTTATCGTGTCATCTTCGTATCGCACTATCATGTTTTCATGTTATTTGTCTTATTTGATCATATATAACAATAAGTGTAACTAACTAAAATTACAAGTTTGGGCTTTCGTGTCGTGTCTTATCATGTTATTTCTCTGTGTAATTCATGTTTATAATCGTGTTGTGATGGGCCGCACTATCGTGCAGTGTCACTTTCGTGCAGAATATAAATCTATAACTCCGGTGATGTTTTAGAGGAAATTCTAATTTACTCCCTAAACTATGCGTGTTTTTCGACTTCACCTATCGAAGAATTAACCTTGTAAGGGTTAAAGTCCGGCACCCAAAGAGATAGGCGAATGGAACCCGGGTTTATAGCCCAAGACACACGAGTTTGAGCACGAGACTGATAAGAAACATTGTTAAACTTAATACAAACATTGTCTCTTCCCAAAGGAATCAATTGCCAATCATTTTTAATACCCCATAAAATTTAGGTCTTAAAATTTTATTAATACATATAATTATAAATTATGCATGACTTTGTGCTATAATGAATAGTTCAACTTTAAATGTTAAATTTAATGTTTTATATGTACTAGTTCAAATTAGATTTAAATTTATAATTTTAAATCTAGACCGATAATGACTCGTTTAGTCCGAAATTCGACCGGGCTAGGGTTATGTTCGCAATGATGATGGATCCGATTTTAACTCAAGTCGCTAGGGTGACCGAAAACCACTAAGGTCAACCTTTAGGTTGTGATTGGTTGTCTTTTCATTCCATTCACTTTTATTTTTTGAGTGAATAGTGAAGGAATTTTTTTCAAAATGAAAGTTGGATGCGTAGAGAGAAAAATAATGATAGTATTGATGTGATTGAGAATTTTTTAGAGATGTTGATTATTTGTAGAATTTTGTGGAAATAATAGTGTAAAATATAATCAAGAAAATTGAATAAAAATAAAAAATTGAACAAAAAATAAAGCAATATAGATCTCATTTTATACCTTTTGTTATCAAGATTAAGAGAAAAATAACAAAAATGGTGATAAAATAAAGAAATTACTCAAATTATTTATATGAATAGGAGAAGAAGAGAAAAATAAATAGTATAATTGGGTATTGGAATGTGTGAAAGAGAAAGAGAAAAAATGAGTTAATTTTGGAAAGATATATTTTAAAAAATAATTCACTTTTTTCACAAACAATCACATGTTGAGAAATAAAAGTTTTGAAAAATTTCTCACAACCAATCACAACCTTAACATCTCTACTTGCAATTGCCTATATTTCTTGAAGGAGAAATGGAAGCTATCATTAAAGGCTTGAAGTTATTGCTAAGTAATCAATTCTATGAAGCATATGTTGATATGGATTCTATTTTGGCGGTGCAAGCAATCACTTCGCCAAAATATAATCCCGGATATTCAGGAAAAAACTAAAAAACTCTCCGGAACTGAAACTACTAATACATTTGTAAGAATCGTTAATACTTTTTAGAGAACGACTAATACTTTTCAAAAGGATTGTTAATATCTTGGTGGTCCCTAAAAATTATTAAACACCACCGCTAATATTACGGAAATACCACATGGTCATGGTCGGGGGCCGTTAGACGGTCTCCGATAGAAGTTTGTGTGCCCGGTATTAGGGCGGACGAAAGAAAAACTTGCAGGCGCTTTAGGATTACTAATTTGTTTCATATGAGGCGTTGTTACACTATAGCATACTTTATTGCTCATTTTGCTTCTTCTTCCATGTCCCGTTTACTTGGGAATTGGGGAATTTCCTTTTGGATTGAATCTCTTGTAATGTGACTCCTTTCATGATATAATATTACAAGTTTTTCCCATAAAAAAAAATTAAAAATAAAAAATGGGGAAAGAAAGAACACTTGCGATTTGCGAATATAAAAATGAGTATGAATGAAACAAACAAAACAAAATGACTACATAATTCATTAGTAATTGTTATTCCTTAAGCTGAAAACTATTGCTTGTGAAGCTCGGCTTAATTGCAAAATTGATTTCGTAACCATATACACAATGCTAGCAATTTTGGTCCCTTAAATATTTCACAAAAATTTGTGTGAGACGGTCGAATCCTATATTTAAATAGAATCTCGACCCAAACCCATACCCATTAAAAGAATCCATTTTTTATGTGTTCGGGATTCGTCTCATGAACTTAGATCCATGAGACGGTCTCACATAAGACCTTTTCTCCTAAATATTTTATGTAGCAATTTTAACTCGTAAGGCCGCGATTGGATGTCAATGAGAATCCATTTTCATTCCACTGGAGAATTTTTTTTAACCAAATATGCGATTGTCTATGAAAATTTTTAGAAAATATTTTATTCTCTCACTTTCATTTTTTCATTTTTTCTCTTATCAATCACATCTACACATTTTTTCACAAAAAATAATCATTATTATACATTTTCCCACAAATTTTACTATTCACCTACTCACACATTTCTAACTACCAATCACATTCAATCATTATTTTACTATTTATAAATCAAATCAAATCTCATCATTACTTTTTCATCTCACATCCAATCACAATCTCAAAATTCAACTTTTTTTCTAAATTTTTTCACCACTATTCTCTACCAAAATGGAAATTTTCAAAATAAAAGTATATCCAATCGCGCCCTAAGATTTTGATTTTGTGCAACTTTCATATACCATAAGTGCTAATTTGTGCAATATTAATCCTACAAGTTCTGATTTTGTGCAATTGTGTCCCAACTAGGTATTTCAATATTTCATTTGTCCCACAATACCCTTGTCCTTTAACCAAAATATCCAAGTAATCAAAATATTTATGATAAAGGACTTGAATTGCTATTTTGACTAAAAGGTAAGATCGTCTAAGGACTGGAACTACTGGCACCATCAAGAAGCTACCGAACTAAGATTGTCAAACCCTAAGAGCTACATGACTAAAATTGCAATTAAGCCGTGTAGCTCTATAGTTATCCACCTTTCTCTTAGAACTAAGATTGTCAAAAATATCAGTTAGACAAGAGACTAAATGCAATAAACATCAAAACCATCATAGACAATAGAAAGTAACACTGGAAGCAACTGAAATCTAAGCATCCATCGGCGTTTTCCTCTTCCTGTCCGGTGTAGAGGAATCCTGAGTTTGAGCCTGACCAAACACTGATCTGCAATTTAAAATTGTCGAGAGAAACGATATTAAGATAATTTGTACCGAATAGTTTAGAAACTTCCATGCAACATCTGGTGCTACGGCATTTGTATTGTGTGACATAAATGGACATGAAACATACATATTACTAACAGAACGAATGAATGCACCAATTGTGCACAAGAATTCCCCTCTGCAACATGATTCAAGTGGCAAATGTTTTAATCGAGAAACATAGCACATTATATTATGCATGTAAATGAGTGAACTCCAACTATTCGCAAAATTCACCAATCTGACTAGTAAGGGACTGAAGAACAAAAGAGCATGTTAAGAGTTATTTATGACGTAATAAAATCTCAAAACCACCTTCATCTTCATAAACCTCAAGCATCGAGCTGAATGTAAAAAATAGATGTTGTAAAAGAGAAAGTTGAAACTCACCCACAGGTTGAGCATTTCTTCTGATGCTTGCAGAAAATAGATAAACAAACAGAACATATGTAGCCCATATCAATTGTGTTCTTGTGGCAAAAACACCTGCACATTCAGAGCATATTAAATGAATCAGTATATATTCAAAATATTCTGCTCTAGTTTAAATCCAGAAACAGTTAAACCAGAAAAGGATACAGCAAGAAATTAACATATAGCATGTGGAAATGTGGCATTCAGTAATTTAAGGTTTCACATATGCATTTTTATGCAAGAAATGATAAGATAATCATGACATAAATAAATAAATAAATATATATTATCTTCTGCAGAATCCAGTTAGCATGTGGAGAACCACCAATACAGAATAAGGGAGTTTTAGCTAACATATTATGAGATCTTAAGCGAATGTGAGTTCTTGCAAAAAGTTGAAAGTTCTACACAAGACAAGGATATTCGTCGATAAGATCAATAAAATGACTCAAAAGTTCTTAAAGCAACTTACGAGGCACGAAAGTCCACTCCTGCAGGCTTAGGGAGTTGTAAAAAGCAACGGAATGCAAATCAGTAGCAAAAACTGTCTGCATATGGCAACAGTCTCACGTTAGTACTAGACAGCAAACAGAGGAAGCTAAACATATGCAAGCTGCGATATTGAAAATGTTACATACTGAAACTCCTCGGACGAGGAAAATATATACTTGTATCTATGCAAATATAATCTGGTTCACAGGAATATTGACTGATATATACGTTGTTGAAACCAATAACTATGCACTTCCAGTGGAAAATAACTTTTCCGAAGAGTTTGACTTTTGTATTTTCCTTACTTTTTCTATTACTCCAGAGTCTCCTGTCACTCCATCCAAGTCAGACTTATTTGACTTCTACCAACTAGCAACAAATCCTAGCAATATTTTGTGGATAACTGACTAGTCAATAAGCAGCGTTATCCAGCCCAATTTTTACCCAAAAAAAAAATGTTACTCTGACCACAAAAAAGAAATAATATTAGTTGAAATTTCTGCATAAAGACTATAACGGGTGAGTGAATACACTGAAAAACGTCATATTATACGAAAATGAGAATACATCAAAAGACTCAAAAGTTATTTGTTAATTATTATATCGTATTGCCAATATGGAACAGTTCCTACCGAAAGATACTGAAACAGTCCATCCAACAGTTGAGGCTTCAGATATACGCCACCGGTTATATAAGAAGCCTGTTGGAAAAAAAGACACCATTAGCAACCAACAGAGAGATGAAATGCTTCGTATTACGATAGTTGACATTGGGAAACTAACTCCGAACATTTTTAGATATGTTACCTGCTGCAGGAAAGCAGAGTGCTGACTTCCTATTACACATGAATCTATAGGAACCTGAAAGAGGAAGAAAGGTAGCAATGTCAGCAGACCTAATGAGTTATGAACAAGATTATTGTATGATAGGGTTTTTAGGAGAAACGGGATATAAGAGGAAACCACTTTTGTAAATCAGTAAATGTCAACAGAAGCCTTCAGTTTTCCTATTTACCATTGAACGTTGGGCAGAGAAAATTGAATTCATGATTGCAACATATCTGCACAAGGTAAACATTGAGCATAAATATTGGTCCAGACAAAAAGGATTTTAGATGCTTCAAAAAACTAAACTACATACTGTCCAGGCCCATCGGGAGATCCATGTAAGCATAATATCTGCCATCTTAGGTATCACTTCATCAGCAATAGTTTGTCGAACATAACATAATGTACAGTCAATGCAGGAAACAAATACAAGACATTAATAGGAAAAATGGATTTTTGCAAATTCTATCATTCAAGGAACTGATCACATCTAACATTTCCACAGCAAGGTGAAAAAATTGAGAATATTTTCCTGACATATCAATTACAGTAATATCCCAGAGATCAGTAAGATGCGTTAAAAGGTAGTACAGTTACATAGATGTGTTTTGTATACCTTTTGCCTTAGTCCACACTAGAGACTGATATTTACTAATTAATTACTTCACCTTCTAACCATTATAATCTAGAAATAGCCTTTTTCATTATTGAGACATGTGGAACAGAAAAAAAAAATATTGACAGGCCATAACTTCAATGCTTTGTATCTTCTCAATCACTAAAACAACATTAATCAGAAAACTACTCCACAAATGGAAGAACTAAATATGTCAGGGATCAAACTCACCCGAGGCTGGGGATGAAGCGGCCCAGATCGAAACACTCTCTGAATATCTAATTCAGTCATCCAAAGTCACATAAAACAAATCTTTTCCAATACTAAAACACACTCTCACTGGCACTCACAGTAACACGTATTTTTTTAAAGGATACAGCACAGGGCCATCGACAGAGAGCCAGAGAGAAGTGAGAACCCAGGACCATCTACCGAGTCCTCACGACACAGTGACTCATCCTTGTCCACAAACTCCTCCAATTTCTGCAGCAAATGCTCCGCCCGCAGGTTTTGGCTCTGTGAGGCTGAGGAATCAAAAACATAGTCACAATAACTGTGACCAGTTGCGATTACAACCACTTGATTTTGTTGATTCACCAAAAGTATCGAATTCAAAAATGCAAGTACCTGCAACGAAACAACCCATTATTAGATTTACATTCCAAATTCCAAAGCAAAGTCAGGAATCTTTTGTAACAAAGAATAGGATTAAACAAAGAAAAGGAATTACATGGGAGAGGAACTTGAAGAAAGGGATAGTGGATTTGACAGAGTTCCAAAAGAAAGGGTTGGTATCAATTAGTACCATCAACAAACTCACATCATCTGGAAAATTCAAAATTGCCAAAAAAAAAAAAAATTAAGATAAAGATATACATACTACTGTATGCAAACTTCTACACTAGGTTGAAAGATCCCAAAGAAACACACAGCAAGAAAAAGAGTGACCTGTATAAAGCTTAGATGAGACAGGAGTCATCTTCCTTCTGTATCTGAAATTCAAAAACAAAAAACAACAGCAGCCAAAAGACTACTATACGAGTCCATCACACACTAGAGTTTCAGCCGAAACTCTAAAATCTGATTTTTTTGTCACATAAAAATCCTAAATCTATGTATGTTTTCAGATGTATTACCCAAAAGACTCGATCAGAATAGATTTAGGGTTTCAAATCGTACAAATAAAATAAAAACTTAACTAATCGAAACTTTATTCGATCGGAAGCTAACCATTTTTTTTTTAATGGTGACTGTCTTCCGATCGATTGTATACATATTTTTTAAGTGGGGTGCTTTTCTGGTTTTAAAACTCGCTGTGTCCATGAATCCATGCGCAATTCGTGTTATTGTGTTACACTATCGTGTTTTTATACTATTTATCTTATTTGATCATACATAACAATAAGTGTAACTAACTAAACTTACAATTTTAGGTTTTCTTGTTGTGTCTTATCGTGTCATTTCCCAGTGTAAGTCGTGTTTATAATCGTGTTGTGTTGGGCCGCACTTTAGTGCAGAATATAAATCTATAACTCCAGTTTTGGAGGAAATTTTAGTTTACTCCCCTAAACCTTGCGTGTTTTTCAACTTCACCTATTGAACTATCTTTTGTTCTATTTTACCCCATCTACATGATTTTTCTACCGTGCCATCTCCAGCCCATCGGTAGTGTAATATTCCCACCGGATTCCTACACGTGCCTTGCAAAATAGGCAAAGTTTAGTAGAACAAAAGATAGTTTAGCACGTGAAAGTAGAAAAGCATGCATAGTTTAGGGATAAATTAAAATTTCCTTCACTTTTTATACAAATGAGAAAATAGAGTTTCAAGTAGATTGATGTGCATATAATGATATCACAAAAGTAAAAATGCAACATCATCACCTTTATTTCAAACAGTTTTACAATACAATCTAATGGATAGCATCTATCTAATGGGTTTATAACCAAATTCCAGAAGTAACTATCCACATGCAAAATTTAAGCAAACATACCTAGAATCAAACATACATAATTTCCTGATACTGTCTAATCAGAATTAGTTCTAGGCCAAAAAAAAACTCTGAATGTATAATATTACACAGCCTTTGCAAGAAAGAGTTAGCATAAAAACAACATTATTGCAACTAATAAGACATACTGCATAAAAATTATATAACAGTGGGACAAAAAGCTTTGTTAACTCTACTGCAACCATTACGGTCGAATGCGTCAGATTTCACCTCATGCTACGCATTCTGTCGAATCGAGGCGGAATTCGTGTCAAATTATGCTTCTTCAAACATCATTTTGATGGCAGTCTCACTAAAGCAAGAAAATCGATCCTAGGACTATCATCAGTTACGATGAATGGGTTGTTATCTTCCCGTTTTAGCTCGTTTCATTCCCGTGCTGTTAAAAGGTGACATGCTGGGGCTCATGCTAGGACTCATGCTTGGGCTTTCTTCCCTGAAAGTACCATTTAGCAGAGCCAACTCTCTTAGCTGCTGCTTCTTGTAAACATCCATGGATTCGTCCTATGAGGAAAAGGGGAAAAGTTAAAAGTATATACATATATAAATAAGGGTAATTACAGAAAATACTCCCGAGATTTAGCCTAATTACAAAAAGAAAAAATCTAGTTATCTTTCAAAATTACAAATATACCCCCTATTGAGGGTGCAATTTGTAGAACGGAAACATATATCAATGGGTTATTTTTAATTTGGGATAACCGCATTTTGCCCACCAAATTATCGTGAGTTTTGCACTTTGCCTACTAAACTTTGAAAATTTCTCTTTTGCATGCCTAACTTTGACCATTTTGCACTTGACCCCATGGGAGCTGACTTGGACCTATCGTGAGTTGACACGTATCAACTTTTGGTTGGTTTAGGGAATATACTGCAACAAATCATATAGTTCAGAGGGTAAAATATGTATTTTCAAAGTTCAGTGAGCAAAGTGCAAAAAACGCTATAGTTTGGAGGGCATAGTGCAATTAACCCTTGTACTTTGAAAGATAGAGTTGGATAATTTTGTAATTAGGCTATACCTCAAGGGTATTTTTTGTAATTAACCCTATAAGAAATGGAGGAAATAATAAGAGCGAATGCAGATTTATTGAAATCCATGATGCATAATACCACGGGTTTTAGAAGGTTTTCAAGTACTGCTATTGCATGATCCAAGCGCGCATCCATGATATCCTCGGGAAACTCGGCCTCCACCAAGATGTGGAGTGGCTCGTTTAAGTGCTCGTATCCAGGTTTATCTTTTAGCTTCTCTTCCTGTAGGGAAAAAGAAGCTATCGTAAGAAATCTAAGTTTTTGTATGCTAATAAATAAATTTTCAATCAAGAGTTTTACAACAAGTACTACCAAAGGTATAATTTGTTTACCATCTTCTTGAAGTGGGAACTATCATAGTTTGAAGGCACAGCATATATTTCAGCCTAACAGCCTAAAATATTATTATTATGGGGTATATTACAAAAACTACCCATGAGGTTTAGCCTAATTACAAAACAAGTTAGTTATTTTCAAAATTACAAATACGCCCTTGAGGGCTGTATTTGCTGAACTGATAAGTGATACCTCCTCTTGAGGATGCAATTTGTAGAATAGAAACAAATGTCAATGGGGTTATTGTAATTTTAAAAGATAGATGGTTTTTCTTTTTTCCTTTTTGTAATTAGATTAAACCTTATGTATGTTTTGTAATTAACACTATCATTATTAACTAAGGCAAGATAAGTACCTCTTCACTGACTAAATTCGGGGCCAATTATGTAAATGTCCAGTACAATGAAATGGAAATGTTCGAACATCAAAGAAGATTATGCAAAGATAGAGGAACATCACTATACTGACTAACGGTTGAAAACGATCTATTAATAGCATTATATACAAGAAGATTATAACCCAGTTTACGATTAAAAACTTAAAAAACTGCATAGACAAGGGGGAAGCAAGAGAGGACGTTCTCAGGTGGAGAGATTACGTATGGAGATGGAGAACAGATGAGATGATTCTACAAATTTAAAGTGGCAAAGCATAGTGCTATTCATTTTAAATCTCTAATCTTATCCGCCAAAATGCTTACTTTATTTTAATAAGGGATAATTACAAAAACACCCCTAAGTTTTGGGCTAATTAAAAAAAACAAAAACAAAAAAAAAAAAACCTTCTGTCTTAAATTTAAGGGGCCAAGCTGTAATGTTTTTATAAATGTTAGGAGGGTTTTGAAATATTTTTTGCTTATGAAGGGGGAAAATGTAAGACGGAATCAAAACTTAAGGGGTTTTTGCATTTTTCAATAACCTCTAGGTTTTTATGTAATTAACCCGAACCTCAGGGTTTTTTGTTGTAATTATCTCTTAAAATAATTGAAGCTTCTAACAACAATATTGCATGGAATTGAAAGTATAAAACATCAGTACCTTAAGTGTATCCTTCACAGATCCCTGACCTCTTATATATATTCGACATTCGGTCATTGCTTCGACCCTTTTCAAAGAGTTTCCACGTGGTCCTAGAATTCTGCCAACGGTTATACTGCATTTTTTTTTTTTCAGTCAGTATAGCCTTGCCCTTTTAACCAATATGAAAATCCAAAACTCAAACGCAGCCTAGTCCACTAAAGATTATTTAACTTACATTTGGGTATTTTTCCACAGGAACGTCTAGTCGGATAACCCTCTTCACGACTGGATTGGTAGGTGTTCCAGGGCTTACATGCCAGTTTAAAGAGGACGGTTGAAATGGAGCCATTTTCTGACGGAGCTTATCTTCCTGATAAAGTTACATATTATATGTAAATTTGCCATTCGAAAATATCACTTAAATTTACCAAGTCTTACGTATGCAAATATGATGCAATAATTCAAATGAGTTAGTTGAACCTAATATTATTTGCTCCGGTCTCAGTCACAGATGAACTGAAATTTCAGCATCCTTCACATATGTCACCAGAACAGAACTAGTTTAAAACTTTAATAAATTTAGCCAAAGTTTACACACCAGTTTGGTTAAATCAGTTCCAAAATGATCATGCAATACGCCGTGCATTATAAGGCAAGGAAAGAAACTAAAATCAAGGCGAAATCCAATGTGGTTTTGAGCTTCAATTTAAAATCTTAACAGTATGGGAAAAAATTCAACAAATGCCATAACATTATCACACAAAGGACACGCATTGCTTGAATTAATCAATTACTTAAAGTAAGCAAAACATAGCAACTATGAAAGGAATACGAGTGCATAAAAAATGCTGGACTTGTTAATGATTAAACAGCAGAAACACAATAAAAAGAATAATATATATCAAAAGAGAAAATGGCCATCATAGACAATAACCAGCATCACATCAAATGGGGTATGGTTCCCAAAAACAGTTATAATTATTCAATTAAGGGAACTACAAAAGGTGTTTAATCTATCTTTTGGGCAATAGCATGCATGCAACTGTTCCCAGCTTATATAAAAGAACCTCATACAAACTTAGCAACAGAAGGAAAATATGAGATTATGAGAATGCTATGCATCTACTACCACTTACCTCAGTTTGCATAGCATTCCATGGCGCCATATTCATCTGACCTCCATTAGGGTGTTGACCCAATGACCTATAAAGATGGTCGTGCCCCAATCTTTCAAGTTCTGCAACCTGATTAGAAAGCAGTCCTGATACTCTCATGATTTCTGCAAAAGTAGGAAAATTTATTGACAGATTGAGGCGATAGCAGTAGAACAACCAACGAGCATCCAACAAAAGATATTGGCCAAGGCCGTAATGTGAATAACTAAGTAGTCCTTAATAAATACCACTTAGAGCATGTAAAACATTCACTTAACAAATGACATGATTTGAGCCTCAATTTAAAGTGTGATTTCTATGATAATACAAGGATAAAAGCCGTCGAGCCATCTAGCTGATGAGATAACAGCCAACTATGGTATCCTCATAATCTATATACTCTTATACAAGTGCAATAATTGGCATGCCATGCTTAGTATGAAAATGAGTTTGTAAGGCAAAAGGCAAGGTCAACAGCACAGATCTAGAGGCTTTCATTCATAATATAGCAACGGCGATTCCAAATCTCTACACTCGATTTGATGGTAAGTATATTTCAAAGATCATTATCATGTGGCTTGTGGTCGGGATAGTAAGAATAACTACTTTTGATATATAAGCAGTATTAGTAGTTTACTTCAAAGACAATGCACTAGAGACTATAAAAATAGTATAATAAAGCTTGAACTTGGAATTTTATGGTTCAGATCTCACGGAATTTTTGTCATCAATAATTTTAAAATATGTGGAACCCCCCAACTCCACATCTTTATCACATTCATTTGGAACTGAGTTTAGATTGCATGCTGTAAATTGGTGTTCAAAATAGAAGAACAAATAATAACCATTAATATTATTTAGCTCCTTTTACTAATCCTTTTTACAATTACATTAGTTCCAAGTCCATATTTAATATTTTACGCCATTTGGTATTGATATGTTTTCTCAAATAAGTTCTATATAAAAAAATTATGCTATATTTGGGTTCACTTTTGAAAATAATGAGTTACCAAAGTTTGAGAATAAGATTCCCTCATTTTCTTTTAGCATACAACATTTTAGTGTAATCCGAACGTTATCATGGTATCCAGAAAAATGCAATTCACATTTTTCACGTTGTTAAAGAGATCTTCAATTAAGATATATAAGGTAGTTTTTTCCATTGTAATTTCCCATAGTTTCTATCATGCTCTCCTTGTGTCCAAGGATAGGTATCAAAGCGGAAAATATCAAATGTTCTCAAATCAATCATATATAAAAGGCTTTGGGCTAATCTCATGGCCTGAATCTGTTGATGTAAGTAAGCTGATTGAAGTCAAGAACAAGTGCCTATCTCGTTCGAGATTAGGGTTACTAAGCCAAGGTGCTTATCCCGCCGGCACAGGCTCGGCCCTTTCTTTTCCTCTTTCTATTAACTTTTGCTAATTACTATCAAATCTGTCAAATTTTTCCATGGATCCGGATGAAATTGCTGCTTTATGTGAACGTCTCAAGTTGGAAGCAGAAGACACGCCGACTCTCTCTGTCACTACGGATGACTCAAATGAAGGTTATTGGAATATCTCTACTTGCCTGGTAGGAAAGATAATAGGAGGGAGAACTGTCAATAGAGAAGGGCTGGAATCCGCTCTGCGGATAATATGGAAAACGAGATTCTCTTTCCAGATCGAAGCAAAACCAGGACAAAATATCTTCTTATTCCGCTTTACTACTGAGGAAGATCGCAATACAGTCTACAATGGAGGACCTTGGTTATTCAACAAACAAGTTATTTCTCTTATTAAACCATCCGGGGTGGGGGACATTTCTTCTATGAATTTCCTGCGGATCCCATTCTGGATTCATATTCTTAATTTGCCACTCATATGTCTAACGGAAAGATGCATCATGAACATCGGCGGTTTACTAGGAGAGGTTCTTGCCACTGATCTAGAAGGGATTGTTCCAAGAGTGAAGGTTATTATTAATGCAGGGAGACCACTGCAAAGAGGGCTGAAAGTGTTCTTGGAAGCAATGGGAGAGGAATTCACTTTACCTATACAATATGAACGGCTCCCTGATTTTTGTTTTGGCTGCGGGATGATTGGACACCGATTGTGTGAATGCCAGACTCAACAACCAGCTCTAAAAAATCCTTGCAAGTTTGGGGATTGGCTTCGCGCTGTACCTATTCGGGCAAAGAAGAAGATGAGAAGTAATCCCTCAGAAGAGGATAACTCTGCTGACCCTACGATCTATAAAAATGACCATAATGCTGACGAGGCTGATAATTATGACCCCAAGGATAGCCAGACGCACGGCAATTCCGTTAATAAATTGGAAATGGGTCAAGAAGTTACTTCACCTCACATGATGGAGATGGGGACCAAGCAAGGTGATTTATTAACAGATAAGACGTCGAGTCAGGCCGGGATCCCAAACAACACTTTCCTTTCGGATCTCACGCTTTTGGATGCCACGGTTAATGAGGGGAAGACTAACACAGGCACATCGAACCAAGGTAATAAAGGGAGAGATTGGAGACGTATGAAAAGTCCCAAGAAGAACTTGATACTGGGCACCACTAAGAACTTACTAATGCTTTCGCCATCCAAGATGAAAGGGAAGGGGGTGATGAGCTCGAAATCAATTAACTCGAGCAGTAAAAGACGAATATTGGAGAATAGTGATGAGGATTCGAGATCGCCTAAGAAAGTTAGATCGGCAAGTTTAGGCAACAACACATCCAATCTTATTTCAACGGCGACCCCAGCTATGCGGGGTTGCCGATCACCATGAGGAGCATATGTTGGAACGCGGGGCTTGGGAATTCTCAAGACGCTTAAATCGTTACGAAATCTAATTCGTAACTATTCCCCCGATCTTGTCTTCCTGTCTGAGACAAGATTGTTTGGCTCAAAGGCAGAATATGTGCGCAATTATTTGGATTTTAGTGGAAATTTTGTGGTGGATAGCAGAGACGAGTGGCGGATTAATGTTATTATGGAATGATAAGTGGGCCGGTGGATATTAGGTCATACTCAAGGACACATTGATGCTATGGTGGTAGACTCACATAAAAACAAATGGCGTTTCACAGGATATACGGACAACCAAAAATTCATGAACGTGTTTTTACGTGGGATCTTATTCGTCGCTTGAGAGTCACGCACCACCCCGCTATGCGGGGGGATTTCAATGAGACATTGACAACAATGAACGTATGGGGGCAGTGTACGCCCGCGCTCTACGATCTTGGGTTTCCTGACCGCACTCGAAGATTGCAAGCTCACTGATTTTCCTTCAAAGCGGTCCTCCTTTTACTTGGAATAATAAACGAGAAGGAACGATAATATACAAGCTCGTCTAGATCGTTTCGTTTGTAACCAACAATGGAAGGATTTATATCCATTAGCGTAAAACCACTCATCTTCCTTTCCATAAATCGGACCACGACCCATCATGATTGAACTTACGGTGAAGGCTTTTAATGTCAATTTCCAAGAGAAAGAAACATTTTAAATTTGAACCATTTTGGATTAAAGAGGAGGACTACATCAAGTCCTCTCGACTAGTTGGCAAATGGGCCTTGGTAATGATTCTTCCAATTCTGGACCATTCAAGGATTAAAAATCAACTCGATCATTGCAGGAGTGTTCTGTTAAGATGGAGCAGGAAACGATTTCATGGATGGAGGGATGTTTTAAAAGAAAAAAAAGAGAGAGTGGAGTTATTGATGAAATCTCCAGATTCCAGCCTACATATCCCAGAAATTAAATCATTGGAGGAAGATATTGAGTGGTTAGAATACAGGGATGAACTGTTTTGGAGACAAAGAGCACGAGTCGACTGGCTAAAAGATGGGGACCGGAACACTAAGTTCTTCCATTTGCATGCTAATAATAGACGGAAGAATAATCAAATTGAACAGTTGAAAGACCAAGGAGGGAGGTGGCTTACGGATCTGGATGACATCACGAAGCATATCACGGCCTTTTATGCGGACCTATTCACCAGCAATAATCCAACGGAAGCTATGATCGCAGAAGTGGCTGCAAGTATTGATAAACACCTTGCTGTACAAGATCAACAATGGTTAAATACTCCATTTACGGCAGAGGAGATTGAGAAAGCATTAATGAGTATTGGCCCATATAAAGCTCCGGGTTTTGATGGATTCCATGCGATTTTCTACCAAAAACATTGGGCGGAGTTAAAGAATGTGGTGTCGAAGGCTTGTCTCAAAATTCTTAATGAAGGGCAGTCCATACGGGCTGTTAATGAGACTATCATCACACTCATACCGAAGAAGAAGAACCCGGAGCTAATCTCAGAATTCAGGCCTATTAGTCTTTGCTCGGTCCTTTACAAAATCGTATCCAAAGCTCTATCCCAACGGCTTAAAAAGGTGCTCAAATCACTAGTTGCAGAAAATCAAAGCGCGTTTGTCCCGGGGCGCTTAATTACCGATAATGCAATTATCGCATTTGAGTTGCTTCATACGTTAGCAAAGAAAAAAGGAAAACAAGGATGGATGGCGATCAAGTTGGATATGAGCAAGGCCTATGATCGTATTGAATGGGCTTATGTAGTTGCTGTTTTGAGGAAATTGAAGTTCCCAGATAAGTGGGTTCGGATAATTTTCGATTGTATATCAACAGTTAAATTCACTTTCTCCATAAACGGTAAATTGGCGGGACAAGTGATTCCAACTCGGGGCCTTCGACAAGGATGCTCGCTTTCCCCTTATATTTTTATTCTTTGTGCGGAGGGGTTATCTGCTTATATTCGTCAATCAGATGCAAGGGGCCTCATACAAGGTTTGCGTTGTAGCCGCCATAGCCCGAGGATTTCCCACTTGTTTTTTGCTGATGATTCAATTTTGTTCACAAGAGCAAATGGCAATGACGCGCAACGCATTAATGATATTTTACAAGCATATGAGCAGGCCTCGGGACAACAGGTGAATCGGAACAAAACGGCCATCACTTTTTCGCCAAATTTGTCACTTTCGGATAAAAATATGATATGCAATGTGTTGGGGATTTCTAATCCTAAAAGTCATGATTTCTACCTGGGTCTGCCTTCGGAAGTTGGACGCAATAAAATGAGACTATTCTCATCTATTTGTGATAAGGTATGGAGAAGAGTCCGAAATTGGGACCGCAAACTCTTCTCGCTTATGGGAAGAGAAACACTCGTGAAAACTGCTCAAGCCGTTCCTACCTATATTAGGAGTCTCTTTCGTCTTCCTATGGGTATTTGTGACCAATTGCGTCAAATTATTTCCAGATTTTTTTGGGGTTCGAAGAAGTGTGAACGGAAATTGTCTTGGGTTAGCTGGGAAAAAATGTGTTTATCAAAGAAGAATGGAGGCCTGGGCTTTAGGGATTTTCCAGCTTTCAACCAAGCTATGCTTGCCAAGCAAATCTGGAGAATTATTGATAAACCATGTTCGTTGGCAGCCGTTATACTTAAATCGAAGTATTTTCCTCATGAAGATGTTATGGATTGTATGGATAAATCTGGTTCGTCCTTTCTATGGAAGAGCCTTTTATGGGGCCGCCTTCTAATAGAAAGAGGATTGCGTTGGCGTGTTGGGAATGGCGCTTCGATCCGAATTTATAAAGATCCTTGGATCCCAAGACACCATAATTTCTTTGTTATGACCAGACCTACAACTATTACAGGTTGTGTGAAGGAACTAATAGATGAAAACGGACAATGGAAGACGGACTTAATTGCACAATCTTTTTGGCCTGTGGAAGCTCAGCAGATCATCTCAATTCCTCTCAGTCAATCAGGCATTGAGGACAAGCGAATTTGGCATTTCACCGGGAACGGTACTTATACAGTTCGGAGTGGTTATCATGTTGCCCGAAATTGTGATATCCTAAATTCTCAGTGTAATTCGTCCAGGACCAGCTCTTGGGGTAAGTCGGTTTGGCTTCTCCGTCTCCCCCCAAAAATTAAAATGTTTATCTGGAGAATCCTCCACAAAGCTATTCCAACAGGTGAAAATATGTCCAGACGACACATTTATTCGAAGGCAAATTGTCCTAGATGTGGAGCACAAGAAACAAATTTACATGCTTTCATCCTTTGCAAATGGACTAAGAAACTCTGGAAAGTTGCAGGTAGGTGGGACTTTGTACAAGTGTTTTCATGTTCTAATTTGGAAGCCCTTGTTGCAGTGTTGTTGGTTGATGATTATGATGATAGGAGCAGATGTATGCTTTTACTTCTATGGTTTATTTGGCAAGATAGAAATCGAGTGCTCCATGGGGGTCAAGGAGGGGACATCGAACATATCTTGACGAATGCTAAGGATTTTCTTCAAAGATTTGATTGTTTGCAGCAGGCTTCAAATGGGCCTACGAATATGGACGTTTCACTGTCATCTCTTTCGTGGATCGGTGTTGGTGCAATGTGCAACGGGTCTTTTCTATTTTGTGACGCAGCAATCCGGGACTTTGGAATTGGGCTTGGTGGTTGGATCGGGATGGAAATGGTGTAGTTTTGGCTGCCTTCTCTGCTTTCGTGACAGGCTCTTTCAAGTTCTTACAGCGGAGTTGTTAGCTCTTCGTTTCGGCTTCGTCTTTCTCTTGATTCGAATATCCACATCTTTGAAGCTTTCTCGGACTCTTCTAATGTCGTTAAATGTTTGATTAATGATGAACCAAATGATCCTAATGGTGGTCTCTTAGCTGATATTACATCTCTTCTAGGCTCTACTAATTGTGGTCGCTGTAGCCATATTTGTAGAACTAGGAATGAATTTGCTCATTTTCTTGCTGGTAGGGCTGTTTCAAGGGGTAATACTCTAGTTTGGACAGAGTATTTGCCTATGTTTTTCTCCAAGTTTTCTCATGTATTTTGTTCCCCTGATTAATATATTTCGTTCTTTTGGCTTCAAAAAAAAAAAAAAAAAAAAAAAAAAAGTAAGCTGATTGAACAGTCCTGGACCATAAATTATACCAGTTTAGGCACACAGTTGTGCGGATATTGTCATACCAAATAACTTAGAAACTTAAAGATTATAGTAGCAATACAAACAATCCGTAAATAAAAAACGACAAATGGAACCTTGATTTAGAAGTCTGCTACAAACTGGCAGAATCTGTAGAAATGGTGCAAGTTTTTGTCTCTCTGCCAATAGGTCTGCCAAATATCTGCATCAAACAAGCAAATCATATTTAGAAACAATCATAATCATTGAAAGCTTACAACTCGAATTTCAAATAAATAGAGGTGCACGTTTCACCTTCTTAAGCATGTCACCCTGAGGAACTTTTCACCTAACATTGACCATTTATTATTTAGTTTTACTCATCTGTAGGTAAAAATGTTACTATAGTTTAAAATGCTTCATCCTCAACTGAGTTTAAAATGTTCCAATTAAAATTGAAACCATAAATCGACCTTGCGGAACAAGAATCTACGAGGCGAGCACAAAGCTTAAAATAAATGTCTCAACATTTAAAAGCTGCATCATAATGCAAGCTTAGGTACAATAAAATGTACTTTCTCATGTGAAACAGTATATCGATTCATGGTCTATTCCATGCGTTCATCACCGTGGGATGAGCACACACACATACACACCCACATGTGTGTGTGTTCATCCAATGGAAATTAACACACTTGGGTAGTCACCCAAGTTGGGTGGCATGGAATTTACGGCGATTCAGATTGAAACCAAGAATCCGCATCCACCACCTACGACATTAGAAAATCTTTTCACATATTCCAAAGTTCGCAAGTATAATACACACCATCAATAAACAAATCAATAAATTAGTTACAATTAACCATATATGAGCCAAGACAACTTAAAGAAGACCACAAAGACATGATACTACAATCACCAAACAACTCAGATTCGAACCAAGAGAAAAATTAGAACACTCATACAAACACCACATACCAAATTTTACAGAGACAATTAAAACAAGAAATCCAATGGATACAAAAGAATTAAGAACAATAAAAAAAAAAAAAAAAAAAAAAGGTAAAACGCTTGCCTTTCAGGATCTGTGAGTGAAGTAGACCTCTGGAGTGAACCATGGACTCCAGTAGGAGCATACTGAAAGTAACTCCCTGGTGGTATTCTGCTCTCCATACACATACAACCCAACAAAACTCTGTATTTTATAGTCTATACACCTGCAAGCAAACACCTAAACTGTGTTTATACAAGGATCCAAAGAATTTATCATTAAAAAAATTAAAAAAAAAAGTCCAAACATCTGCAATTAACATGAGCCCTCCACACACTTAAAAAGCCCAAGAACTCATAGATACACAAAGACGGAGATAATACACATCAACACAAGTAGATGTAGATCTTTGGAGTTAAGGGGCTGTTTGGCTTACTGGGATAGATGGGTTGAGGCAGGCTAGAGAGGAGAATATGGAAGAAGATTCCAGCTTTGGTTCCCCCTCTTGTGGGAACTCTTTTATTGTTGTGGTGGAGGGGGAAGATGGGAAATGACTGCAAGGGGAAAAACCCCTACTTAGGAGTGGACCTCTTTGTTGGATACTTTGCTTTGTTTTGTGTGTGGGGGTGGGAGGTGGGAGGTGGGGGGGGGGGTGAAAAATCATTGGATTTGTTAGCACTTTTTGTGTGAGAGTTAGATATGATTGATCTCATTATCAATATATCTATCACAAATCTATTAAGAAAAATATATAATGTAAGAAAAAATCAACTCTATATTAAAAGAAAATACAAATATATCATGTGTCACCGCTCACTAATTTGAGACATGTGTCAATCATTCAACTCAACATTATCTCAAATTCACGCGGTAAATTCACATTTATTCATGTTACAACTCTAAATATATATTCTCTATATATAAAAAGATAACAATTAATCCAAAAATCAAGGATTTTATATATAACATCTATATTTATATGGGTAAATCAGATATTATATCTATATCGTTTATTATAATCTAAAAGGTAACAAATAATTAAAAGAAGAAGAAAAAAACAAAGATTTTAATCTTTTTTTTTCATAAATCGAAAATTCTATGTACATGATATATATTGACAAGCCAAAGCACAAATAAATAAATATATAATTAATTAATTAATCAGTTTCATAAATAAATTTATTGCCGATAAGGAAGGTCCGTAACACGTATTGCTTACTAAATATCATGCAAATTTAATTGAAGTGATTTCACTCAACTACATTATGTGTAACGCTAAATAAATAATATTTGTCTACCTATGTAAATCTTATAGAATTTTTAAAAAAATAGAAGATATTTTTCTTTGGACACTCTTTATTAATAAAATTAGCACAATTAATTTAGTGATTAAATGTCAAAACACATGACAACACACTTGATATTTTTATTGAATATTGTTTACAAATAATTTTTTCAAAATTTGAAGTGAACGATTTGCATGATATTCTTCCGAATTTTGGATTGTTTATTTGGTATTGTTAATTAGTAATTTGGATCTCCTATAACTATCACAAAATAAATTTGCAATATCAAAACATTATCTTTTGGCGGTCTTATGTAACACGCGGGTGTTGTTCTAATGTATAATAAAAATATAACCAACAATCTATAAAAAGAGTTAAAGTTAATGGGCTCAAATGACTCCATAATTATAAATTTATGATACGTATATAATTTAGGAAAACGAATTTGAATCTACAACATACTTTTTATATTCCAAATAAAATTAAAAATATAATAAATCTTTCTCAAAAATACTCTTTCCTTTTAATATAAAGTGAGTCGACACTATTGACTTTTATCTATTAATTTTCAGGGCAATATAAACATATTTAAAAAAGAGTTATTCAAAATTACATATCAATTCCAATGAAATAAATAAATATGGGATGTATAGAATAATCTTACATGTATAAAATTAAAATAAAAATTTAGGTTGTGATCGGTTATCTTTCCATTCGCCAACTTTTGTTTTCTCAAGAAATAGTAGTGAAAAGTGAAAACTTTTTTTAAAAGTAAAAGTTGGATATACGAGAAAAAGTAATGATTGTGTTGATATGATAAAAATCTTTTAGTAAAAATCTTTTAGATATGTTGATTGTTTGTGGTTTTGGAAAACAAAAGTGTGAAATATAATTGAACCAAAAATATGCAATATGGGTCTCATTTTATAATCTTTGTTATCTAGATTAATAGAAAAATAATAATAAAGAAATTATCAAATTTCTTTATATGAATAGTCTCAAGTAATAATTTCTCATGAGTCCAAAGTCGATCCATAGAGAAGTTGATGGAAATTTACAGGATAATTTTTATTTGAGAGATAAGTAAATATATTTTAAACTAGTAAAAAATATTATTTGTATTACAAAAAATCGATTAACAAAAATGTTGAGGATTGTGGTTTTATTTTTTATTTTGGATATATGAATGAATATATTTTCTTATTATTTAAATTGCCACAATTAGAATTTGTACTCAACGAAAGTTCGATGGGAATGTATTATATCTATAAACCATGCAACGAGGTGAATATGTTGTTGTACTACCAATTATAATTTCATCTTATAACACCAATACTTGTTGAGTGAGTCTATCGTGAGACCTGTCTCACGTATTGAAATCGTGAGACGGACCCCAACACTCAAAATCGGATCCATACTCAACCCACTCATCCACTCATCCAATAAAAAGAAAAACGTTAAGTTTGCGATTGGATATGAAATAGATTCCATTTTTGTTCCATTTGGAGAATTGTTTTGACCAAATATGCGATTATTTATGAAAATTTTCCGAAAATATATTATTCTCTCACTTTCATTTTTTCTCTCACCAATCACATCTACACATTTTTTCACAAAAAAAAAAAAACTAATCATTATCACGCATTCTCCCACAAATTTCAATATTCACCCACTCACACATTTCTAACTACCAATCATATTCAATCATTATTTTACTATTTTTAAATCAAATCAACTTTCATCATTATTTTTTCATCTCACATCCAATCACACTCTCAAAATTCATTTTTTTCTTTATTTTTTTTTACTACTATTCTCTAGCAAGCATATTCAATCGCGCCTTTAGCTTTTTTCTCACTTTCTCTCCTTCATCTCTCTTCTCTCACCTCTCTTATCTTCTCTTTCTCCCTTCTTCATCTCCCCTATGCGAAAAAAATTGTATATTCATCCAACTCACAACTCTAATATTTCTCATTGATTTAATCGAAATAGCAGTCCTAAAATTATATCTTTGGCAACTCCCATAAAATCGAACATTCACTTTTCAAGCACAATAATTACTCTCGCACTACAACCCATATATGGTCTCTCTCTCTCTCTCTCTCTCTCTCTCTATATATATATATATATATATATATATATATATATATAGCAGATGTTTTTTTTTTTCTTTCACACATATACATAAACCTATAAACTCCCAAAATTTTCGAGAAAATTGCATTTCTCTACTAATACACACATTTTCCAACACATCACATCAACCGCCCTTCCCCCAATCACTCCCCAAAACTCTCCCCAATCACTAAACAAAAACAAACATACCTGAATTTTTGAGGAAGATGAGAGCCCACTTTCTCCTCTCTATCACGTTCAGGGAATACGAGTTTCCTCCGCCATGTTTGTGGTTTAGTTGCCTTATGAAAATGAAACGAAGAAAAATGGGGAAAACGATTGTTGTCTTGGATTCGCACTTTCAAGTGTGTATATTTTTCTTCAAATAGGTAATAATTTTTAGTTAAATGTAATACTTTTCGATTCAACATGTAATATTGTTTCACTTAAATGTGTAATATCTTTCAATTATACTTGAGAATACTTTTTAGTTCAACATTTAATACTATTCACTTAAATGTATAATATGTTTCACTTAAAATTGTAATACTTTTAGTTCAACATGCAATACTTTTCACACAAACGTATAATACTTTTTATTTAAAATGTAATAGTTCTCGATTTAACATGTAATACTATTCATTTTAAACTATAATATCTTTTAGTCCAACACGTAATGTTTTCGATTCAACATGTAATACTTTCCACTTAAAATTGTAATAGTTTTCGTTCAAATGTAATATTTTTCGATTGTGGTTTCCGACGATGCTTTCTTTTTCCTTTATTTTCTTTCGATCTTTTGTTTTCCCATTTGTCCCGTCCTCATTTTCCGTTTTGTTTTTCCTTCTTGCCTCTTTATTTTCTTAAAAAAAAAGTGGTTCAAAAGGATGGATAAAGATTCAATTTGGAACTTAAAATATCTATCAATGGAGTTTCAAAGCTTAAAAACATATATTAGATGGTGAAATAAGTAAAAATTGTAGCTTATTCGGATCGTTAATGGCGGAAATCTCACAGATACAAAATAGGAAGAAACAATCACCGAATTGGGCTACCAAAAGCTAACAAGCATGGATTGCAAAAGGAAAAAAAGAAAAAGAAAAAGAAAAATAAGAATAAAAGAATAAAGAAAAAGATGAGCTTGGAGATCGATAAATGAAATCGTCATTCTACCGCAAGAGTTTGTGAATCAAGGGGCAATGATATTAAGTAATCTTTTACCAGTTTTATATTAAGGTAATACTTTTTAGTTCAATATATAATACTTTTTTGAGGAAAACTAATACTTTTCGAGTCAAAAGAAATATTGTATCATCACCTAAATATTAAAAAAATGCCAAAACCTATACCAAAGTGCCCAATATGTATGGGTTTAGGATCCGCCTTTACCGATTTTGGCATGTAAAACCATTTTATATGAGTGTTTGGCGCACTTGTTTATGAAATCAAGTATTTAAGTACTATATTGTCTACAACAAATCAAGATCCACCTTAGTAGTCGGATAAAATAAAACTAGATATTTAACTAAATAGAACTAAATATTTGTTGTGTCAATAGATATACGCGAATCGTAGGATACACCACTAAACAAAAAAATAAACAATCTAAAAAATGATAATATAAAACAATAGAATGTAATGTATATCTACAATCATTCATTTTCCTCCATCACAAGTTTCACCCTTTTTCCTCAACAAAAAAAAAAAAATTAGAGAAAACATTGCAATTCTTAAAAAAAAAAAAAATTATCATAATGTAGGAAAAACAACAATAAAACTTTTTTCTAATCCCCGTATCACACTTTCTACACATATTGTCTAATATTATTTTAAAATTCTTACAATGTCGGGAGATAAAATTGAATTAACTATCACAAAATGCACAATTCACATTACAACTCAAGTTCTAACATTTGATTCGGGAATAAGCCATCAAGCTCTCGAGCAACGTTACTTAACTTAAGAGTGAAATTCTCATATCCTAAGTCAAATATTGTTGAGTATTTCACGTTTGATTCGAGATTGAACTATTAAACCCTCAAATTAACGTTATTCAAATTCAAATTCAAGTATTGAGAAGTAAAGTCAAGAATTCATCTACAAAGTCTAAAATTCCAAAAGAATTGTTATTAAAGAAAAGAATCTAAGGAAGAATATAAATTGTAACCAATATTTATTTTTTTCATTTCAAATTGTACTATTTTCATTGTTTGTTAATTTGAGATAATAAAAATTTGTGTTGATTTTTTTTTCGTGGGGAGTAAAAGGCTCAAAACACATGTTTTTTGTACAATTTTACCTAAAACACATATATGTTTTGAATGTTCTAAGTAGGGGTGAGCAAAACTAAACCGGAATTGAAAAACCGAATCGAACCAATGCATTTGGTGTGTTAGGATTACTTTTTTGGGTTCAACGATCTCGGTTTGATTTTAAATCTTATAAACCGAATTAATTTTGGTTCATTTCCATTTTCTAATAAATATCCGTTTGCACGAACCTAAACGAATATATGAATTTATATTTTTTATATTTATTTTTATATTACTATTTAACTTTTTTAAGTTTATGTCATTTTTAAAATGTAAAATAAATGTATTTTTAGCAAACAAAATAAAGCCCAAATCGGAAAACCGAACCTCCCAAACTGAAATAAATTTGATTTTTCTAACGATGCGGCTTGGATTCCGTTATAAAAAAATTAAAAAATTGAAATTCAATTTTCGACTTTTTTTCCAGTTTTGTTTTACACCTTGCTCACCTAGTTCCATTTGCTCACCCTAGTTCCAAGATTGTAATTTTTATAAAGAGTGGTTTTTTAGCCTTTTTGGCCAATTGAAAATCTTTTTAGCCATCTTTTTCAAATACATTTTTTAGCCATTTTGGGGTGCGAAATGACATAGCCGCCCTTTAGTAGTTTTACAATCCATTTTTTGAGTCACAACATAACCAAATACTCGAAAAGCACACAAGGACCCCTAAAAATTCTTGAACGGCAACCAGATCGACCTTTATAGTTTTTTTTTTTTTTAATTTCATGTTTTTTTTATTTATTAGTCTATAGTTATTTTAGGTTAGGATTTTTTGTAGTTTTTGTAGAAATTCTAGGGTTTTATATGGATTTGGTGTTGGTGGGTGAGCTTGGGATGTTGTTAATGGCGGAAAGTGGCTTGGGAAAAAAAAGACGATGTATTCGTAATCGCAATCCACAATGGCCATCGAAATCGAGTTACATGTATGGGGACCGTATCCCAATAATTGGGTATCGATTACATAACTCGAGATATCCGATTACATTTAACTTCGATATCGAGTTATGTAATCTGGATATCCTAATTATGGGTATCGAGTTTTTAACAAAAAATAGTAGGCGTCGGTCAAACCAACAATAACTTGATCTCGAGTTATTGTTCAATTTTCTTTCACTCTCGATATCGAGTTTTTAACAAAAAATAGTAGGCGTTAGTCAAACCAAAGAATAACTCGATATCGAGTTACTCTTCTTTCACTTATTATAACAAGTTATTTTATTTTTCTCTAAAAACCTTTGAATTTACATAATTTTTTTGTTTTAAATCCGTCTATAATTCAATACCCATATTGTATATTTAAAACGAAAAATACATGTTCGAACTTTTAAAAAAATTTGAAAGAAAGAGTAAGAGAACGAGAGAGAGAAATAATCAAAATATCAAAAAATATCTTAGAAGAGTATGAATGTCATTTTACACCCCAAAATGGCTAAAAATGACGTGTCTACAAAAGATAGCTATTTTTCATCTTTATATTTTGTAAATGGCTATTTTGTATCATTACCACTTTTATAAAATATGTACCTTTAAAATTATGAATTTATTTACTTATAACATTCTAATGTTGTGAAAATATTAATTCTATAATAATCACTTAAATGTATTTTCGACAATCCACTAAAAGGCTTTTTTAATAGAATATAGCGTTTTCTTAACAAAATTGCACAAATAGTATGGAAAAAAATGTGTTAATAAAGTAGGCAAAATCGTCGATGAGGTTGCCGTCTTTTAAAAAAGACGGATGGCTCACAACCGTTTTTAGTTATAAATTTCTTTTCCCATTTTGAAAAATAAAAACGGTACCAACCTAGCCGTTTTCACATCTAATTTTTATTTTTAATTTCTTGGCCAATGTTGGCTTTGGTGAAGCAAATTACAATTTCAATTTTTTTATTTATTTTAGTGTTAATAAGGTTATATAATCAAGAATTAAAAAGAAAAAGATTTCTCTTGTCCACCAATATCCCAACTTAAATTTGTGCATTATTTAATTTGATCCCATTCTTATTATTATTTACTGATGGGGCAAAACGTTTAGTTTGTTCCCATTCTTATATTTTTCCTTTTTATTTCTTTTTTTTTAAATTTTTTAATAATTTTCTCATTTTTTTAATCCTTTTTTAAAATATAATATATCAAAGTATTTATCTTTTTATGATCTTTTGTTTGAACATAGTGCACAAAACAAAAAAAAAATAGACAATAAAAAAAGATATCGAACATATTTACTCAAAATTTTATTTTATTTTTTAGTATTTATTATTTATATAACATTATCCTAAAGTTATAATTTACAAAATATTAATAATGTTATAATATGATACATTAAAAAAAGTTATTATGTAATAATATTAAGAAAAATATTAATAGTATTATATAATATTATTAGTGTGATATAAATTATAAAAACTACATATTAATTACGTTAAAAATATAAAATATGCCTCTATTAATTATTTTTGATATAGTTTATAATTATATTTATTGTGTGTCCTAGCTATAAAAATTTTTGGACCTATCCTCGATATGATCGATAGCATGCACATTGCACGGAGTCACATCTAATAATATTAAAATAAATTGTATTTTTCTCCGAACAATTATTTTATGTATTGTAGTTGTATGGCTACAAGACCGTATATTCATTATTCGTTGTTTTTATTAAAAAATTTCACCATAACTATTACTTATAATATCATTGTACGTATTAAATATTATTTTTTTCCATCCAGTATTTAACTAGGTTTGGGATAAAGACAACAATTTTTTAGTTCTTGATTGGAATCATTAGATAGCCTTTTTAACATTAATAAATACAATAGAAATTGAAATTGCATGACATTTTCTACCAATTGAAAAAATAAAAGAAATGACAAAGTTAGAAACGGCTTGCATGATACCGTTTTTAAATTTAAAAATGCAAAAAAATTATACCATAAAACGGCTTTATAAATTTTTTTGTAAAAAACCAACTCACTAGCCGTTTTTGACTATTTTATTATAGTATTTTTTTCACATTATTTTTGTAATGTTGTTAAAAAAATGTTATATTCTGTCAAAAAGCCCCACTAAAAAGGGTATAAAAATTTAAAAACTTTACTCTTTAGGTTGTAAAGATTATTCTTTATTCTCACAATTCACAAATATATATAATACAATTTAACGAAAAAGTATAATCTGGATTTAAGTATAAATACGAGCAGTTATACACGTGCATATATGAGAAATAAGTACAATTAATTCTACACCGGTGAAAGAGAAAAGTGATAGGACACGTCACACACATACATACATAAATACACACATATATATACACATTTCACACACACACGCACCAAATCCTCATTCGTCACTCTCTCTCCATCTTTCACAAATTCTCTCTCTTTCTTCTCTGTCTCTCTCTTTGTATTCCATCATCGGCTTTATTTCTCTATCTTTTTTCTGTATGGCCACTCGGAAATCGGAATTTGAAGATTAGGGTACATGGTAAAAAATCACCGGTGGGCGTTGAAAACCGCGTGTCCAAGATGTAAATTCAGGGCATTCGAGGGGGTATCGGCTGGAATTCAAGTTAGTTGAAGAGTGATTTTTATTTCCGTTAAACTGTAGAATCGGTGTTAGGGTTTTTGTTTCGCATGAAGGGCCCGTTAGATCGAACGAAGGTGGTGCTGCGGCACTTGCCGCCGACGATTTCTCAGTCAAACCTCGTTGAGCATGTCGATTCTCGATTCTCCGGCCGCTACCATTGGCTCGCCTTTCGCCCTGGAAAATCGAGGTTAGGTTCTATTTTATAAGTTACGTGTTTTTGTCTGTTTAATTTAAGATTTTATTCTAAGGGAAATGTTAAATCACTTGTGTAAAGATGTTTATATTTTTAGTGTGGGTTTAGTTGATTTTCTTGTTCAGCGAGGTTCATATTGGTAGACTATTGATTCATGGTCTCTGTTAAAACTTTTTCTACAGGTAAGGGTTTAGGACTAAGTGCTCTGCTTTTAGGCCTGCATCTTGTCTTAGCTTTTCTTATGGGTTTTGGCTGATTGGGTGGCATGCAAGTTGCATATATGTTAGAAATGATACCCCTACAGATAAGATGTAGGACTGGTGGGGAAGTGATCGAAATTTTCTCCAGAAACAGCGCTGAGTTTAGGGGATTTTATAAAGATAGGAACATGTTTTCTTAATGTCAGGAAAAGTTCATGGTTGTTTCTATTATGATCGACTACCTTGTTTTCTCAGTTTCTGTGGCGTGGATAATCAGTTAATTAAGATCATGCCGCTTTTGGTTGATTTTCTCAATATCATTGCTTATTTCCAATGGGATTTGGATGTATGTCTTAGATATTATATATTTTCAGAGCTAATGGATGAAGTTTGTTTCTATCTGGTGCTGTATCATGGTAGGACAAACAAATGAGTCTTCTTTGGAATTAAGACTTTCACAACAAATGGTATTGAAAAAGTTGGAATTATTAGGCTATCCAATGTTGATAATGTTACTTAACGTAGTGTTTTCTAGAGAGGAATGTGGCCCTCTTAATCATATTTAGTGCTGTCATATTCAGTGATCATTTAGCTTTTTGGATTTTTTGCTTGTTGGCCTATGGTAGAGAATGTTTCTCAGATAAGGGTTGTGCTTGTTTATTTGATCTCCGGGCCAGTTTTGAATGTTCCATGCGGGATTCAGTGGGGGCCATTGGCTATTCAAAAGGTATTTAATGGCCATTATAGTATGATGGGGCTTTTCGTTAATGGTTTGTTTAGCTGTTTTATCTTAAATTTGGTCATAATTTGACTTTGCCATTCTGGATTCTTTGTTCTTTTGGAAATGGAAAGATCATCTGCTTATTATTTGTTTGAAGACCGTAGAAGAGCATGAATCTTTTTCTGTGTGCCTAAACATTTATGCGGCTGTAACTTCATGGGAAGGCCTGGGATGAGTGAATAAGTGAGTAGTGGCAGGAAGTGAATGTAAGGCTAAGATATGGACAAAGGAATGGCGCTTGACTGCCGTACGTTTTATGTTTGCTGTCATTCATGTGTAGGCTGTTATTGTTTACCTTGGCGGACATGTGTTGTATCAATAATTCATTAATTTGCTTCTTTATTTTTCTTTTTGAACAATTGTTGGCGCATATCCTGTGATGTAATCTAACATATAGACTTTCTTTTGTCATCTTCTCTTATACATTTTTATGAAATCCTTCCTCATTTTCTCTTTTGTCATTTGATTAGAGTTTGCAAATATGGCAAAAAGCTGCAAGCAATGTGACAATATTCCCGATTTTGGAATATTAAGCACCTATTGTTGAAATCATTGGGTTCTGACCATTCCTACCTTCACAATATTACTTTGTTGAGTATTTTCTTGGGGTTGAATTAACATTTATAAGTAATAGCCTTTTGAGGTAAAAGCTCATCCTTCTCTCCATGTCGTTATGGAAAAAGGTTTCCGTCGAATTGTTTTCTTTTGTGCTCCATCATATTATGTGATTTGTCAAGTTATCTCTTACTTTTCTCATTTTATGCGCTCTGAAGTTTTGTATTTTCCTTTGCAGCCCGAAGCATTTAACCCATTCTAGAGCTTACATCAACTTTAATAGGCCAGAAGATGTAATTGAGTTTGCTGAGTTTTTTAACGGCCATGTTTTTGTCAATGAGAAAGGTAACTTTCATGAGCATACTTGAAAGCTGTCCTTGAGGTGGCTTGATGATATTTTCACATCTGAAGATAATGTTTTGCCTATTTGGGCTTTTATTAGCTTTGCTTCATCTCCATAGCTTTCAAATTTGATGCTGTTTCGCTTAATGAAGCGAACTTGATTTTATTTTTAACTTCCTGTCACACATAAGATATTGTGCCAAATTGTTTTTGACCTACTGGATGCTTGTTGCTACATTGTCTTTTCCAGGGGCTCAATTTAAAGCGATTGTTGAGTATGCTCCTTCACAGCGTGTTCCGAAGCAATGGTCTAAGAAGGATGGTCGTGAAGGGACTATATTGAAAGGTGATTTTCTTGTGTGTCGATCGCACATGGCATTGATGCCATCATATATTTACTTCCAACCCCTGTTAATTTGTTTACAAACATGTAGATCCTGAATATTTGGAGTTCCTTGAAATTATTGCAAAGCCCGTTGAGAATCTTCCTAGTGCAGAGATACAGTTGGAGAGAAAGGAAGCAGAACGAGCAGGTCAGTCTTGAATATGCTCAACCTCATGCGTACTTAAAATCTAATATAACAATTGATTACGTGGAGTTGTACAATGGAAAAAGATGTATGATAGTAGCATTTTCTGATTTTCCAAAGTTGAACAAGTTTTGCATTTTCTTTTAGGTGCTCCAAAGGATGCCCCAATAGTTACTCCATTGATGGAATTTGTTCGTCAGAAAAGAGTTGCAAAAGGTGGAGCTCGGGTAGGATATCTTACCACTTGTTTGCTGAAACTGGCATCTGTTTTCCTCATGTCGGAGCAGCTGAATTGTTATTTGAAGATGAATTGTTTCCATCTTGAGAAGTTTCTTTGCTCGGATCCTTTAAATCATAGAATTGTTTCTTGCTTTGCATATTAGTCTGTTAAGTTTTCGATAATAAGGTTGTAAAAAACGAATAAATATTTTCTGCTTCTAGTAGACAGCCATGTGGTTGTATTTGTGGTTTCACAAAAGGAGTCCGTGGTTGTGAAGAGAAGTTCATGATTTGAATTTGTATGACATTTTTTATCTAACGTGTTGTGGTGGTTTGAGTTGAAATGGGACCAAGTACTAAAATAAAGAATGAAATAACATGTGTTTCAGCTCTATCCTTGTGAGTGTTTCTATCACTATTTCCATAGTTGGATTTCTTGGTTGCAAGTTCATTTCATTTTTAAATGCCTTCTGCTTGGACCATTGCTTCATATTTCTTAGCATTCTTTTGAGTTGTAGCACAGGAAATATGGTTGCGGTTTGAATTTATAGTTGCATATCTGATCTGATGGAAACTTTTGACCATGAATAATTATGTGACCACTCTAGTTGAATTTCACCTCACCCCTGTCGTGGAACTTTTGGATTTATTTATAACATGTACTCTTTTTCTCACAACCATTGATAGAGAACCATGTTAAATGGGAAGTCATCAAGAAGAGTCAGTGGAATTTCATCCAAGAGTACTGTCTCAGGTTCTTCAAAAAGAGGATCAGAAAAGAGGAGGACTTCTACCACCATGGTAAGTGATTTTTTTTCTTTTTTTTTTTTTTTTTAAATTATGATTGATGCTCACTGCTGCCTGCTGGTATTGTAGTGTTGATAATTTATTCTCATCATCAGAATTTTTTTGGTGGTTGGGAAAGGGGAAAAGTGCATTTAATCTTATTCCAACAGAAGAGAATTTTTTTGAATCTCCAACTTCTTCAAGCTGTGTGAATCCATTTTATGTTTCTTCTTTTACCTTATAATCATTCATTCAGAAAGAGAAAAGGTAATTAGGATGTCGCTATTAGAAAAACTTAACCAAACATGGTTGCATTTTGTTACTGCAGAAAAACTTGACGCAACATGGGGTAACACACACTGATGTACATGTTGCCTGAATTGCCTTTATTTTTTTTTTTTTTCTCTACCTGAATTCTTAATTGTATCTGGTTGATGAATACTAGCATGTATCTCTTGTTATTCTTTTGCTTTTCTCTTGCTGCAGTCTGGATTCTATTGCTGATGTTTTTGTTGGATGACATTTTATATGCATTATGTGCGGTCATCAGTGAAAGTGAAACTGTTTAATATTCATTGATTTGTCAGTTCTAGTTAACGGACAAATCAAGTCTCTATATTGAGCTGTATACTATTTCACCTATTCTGGTTGTTGCTTATAAATTGTTGATGAGTGTGATTTGTTAGTGAAAGTGTTAATAATTTAGTTTTGTAAATAAGTATATCAGTACATAAACTCTTGTTTCATCCTTTTAAGTTTGTTATGTATGTGTGCGTTTGCACTGGGATGGCATCACAATTCACAGTACAAATTGAATTTTGATGCTTTGCTGAACTTGATGGTTATAGTAAGTTAATTTTTCGCTCAACTTTACTTTGAGCAGTATGTCTTAAGGGACAGCTCCAAGGGTGTGGGTGGCAAGGACAAGTCAACTTACTCACTGGTCCCTAAGCACGATGATCAACAGCTTACGGACAATTCTGCCACTTTAGCTTCTGTCTCCGGAACTGATGCACTTGAAGGGGAAAATGGTAATGTTCACTATAGGATTTCACTTATTTTATTGGTGATATCCACTATAGAAAGGTACCTCAATGGATACCCCAATCCTATCTCTGTTGATATAAGTATAGTGAATCGTGATTGTGACCATTGTGCCCTCATGATGGATTATATTCTTGGTTTCTGGTGTCCAATTTGTCTTTTTACTGTTTTTTAGGGAATATGGATGGTGGAGAACTAAATAAATGAGGGCGGATTGTTTCCATCTATTACAAAGAAAAAATAGTTAAAACAAGAAAAATACAAATGAAGCATGAATTTGATGCAAGTTGAAATTGGATGGGAAAAATGGACCTCCTTTGTTTTCGTACTGTCGTAAGTCAATCTGATGGTTTTGTTTTCCTTTAGGTGTTGGCCCATTGATATATGTATCTCAGATTTTTGAAGGCTAGAGATTCTAGTCCTTTAGATATCCTACCCTTGTGCTTTCCAACCTATTTTCAGTTGGTTTTGATATTTTCTAGCTCTACATCTGCGTGATTTGACAAATGCAGATTTAGTTTTGTTCTGTAAGGATACCAAGTTATCTTTCCGTCATTGTCATTTACCAAAGTTTGTCAGACTATGATAATGGTTTATTCTCTCTGAGAATGTTTCACTATAGTTGTTCCGTATTTCGTCCATCTTTTATGTGATACTGTTTTGACTTATAGGAGGGTCAGGACCCACTGGAGTTGTGAAGAAGAAAATCCTGCTTCTCAAAGGAAAAGAAAAGGAAATTTCTAATGTAAGTCAATTTATTATTCTGTTACTATATTATGTGCGTTAGAAGATTGAGTGAGAAAAGTGACCCCTATGAATTTAACAGCTTTCAGCACACTAGCCCTTTTATTTATTTAATGTTTATTATTATTATTATTTTTTGGGTGGTGTGGTGGTGGTGTGGTAAAAGTCTTATGGTTGTGCTGGTGCTGGTTCAAGCATGACGCAGCTTTCAGAACTTTTGAATAAGCATGTAGGGAAAAGAAAAACTTTCCAATTTCAGCATTTTGGTAATGCAGGAATAGATATGGCCACAACAATGTCACATGAACTGGGAAGTTGTAAAATACCATTTTGCGATTCATGGATGTGGCCTATATGCTGTACTGAGGGCCAGAAATGTCTCCTGATTTGACCTCATCTATGGACTCTTTTGTACATCCATTAGACATGCAATGTGCATCGCATGAGCTATTCAAGTGTTCAATTTCTGTTTGATCCACAGTAGTTAACTGCAATCGTCAAGAACGTTTACGCCTGCATAATTTTCTTAAGGGACTTCGTGCATATCATGTGGTCAGAAAGTAGGATTTTTGTCATCCTTGGAAACACATGATGGGAGCTATATACAATAATATACCTGAGTCACTTCTTGAACTGGAGTAAATATATTTCCTGAACACTCAAATTTCCTCATCTAAAATGAGAGAAAGAATTGAACTAACTGTTTTAGCTGCAACTGTCTGGTGCAATCCATATATTACTAGATGGTCAGTTACTCTTCCTTTTTGGGACTTTATTAAGTGTGCTTATTCTGAGTTTTCCTAGCCAGAGGTCGGAATGTATTTTATGTTTTAGTGTCTATTAAATATCCACTTTCAAGGATACTAGTGATCTAACTGTTTAGTGCCTGCTCTATTGTCTCTCCTGTTGGAAGCTCTTGCCAGTTGATTAAAACAAAATTGCGTTGTTAGCTAAATTAGCAAAAATGTCATGCCTATGGTTCGGATGTCGTGTATGATTATGGGCAATTTGTGTGATAGGTGGACAAGGATTGAATTGTGTGTTTTGCTAAGAAATCAATAGAATGACCTTTGATGAGAACCTTGGTCGCGGTGCTGTGTATTTATGGTTTATGACTGTTAACGACTTGCATCTGTTGCTGCAACTCCCTGGCAGTAACAATCATTTGAGACTATGCGAAATAGATTGCTTAGTGGTGATGCCCATATGCCCCTGGAGATGAGAAGTCCACGTGGTATGTTTTTAATTGCAAGTTGTACTTCTGTCTACTTGAGGTAGACAGAGCAGCTAACATCTTGTGTAAACCATAAGCTGGGCCTATCAAAGAATAGATATTACTGCCTGAATAGCTTCTATAAGCCAATTTAACGGAATCACATTTAGATGCCTGTTCTTACTTCTTTAGCTCATCTGTAACGCATTAAGGATGACCAAAAACTTGAAAAGCCTCTCTACCAAGGCAAAGATTTTTGACGTGGTTGTCAGCTGACTGTGGCTTAACATCCGGGGTTGTGAGTATAGACTTCTGATTTGTGATGTACAGCTGAATAAATGTATCAGTTATTAAGTATCACATTCAGTCCTATCCTTGTGACTTATGAGGTAAATCTGTTTAGATGTGCTTTAGTTTTGATATTATTGCTTTACCTTCTAGTTTTCCAGGTTTGAGAGTGAAGAAGAGGAAAATAATATGATATTTGATTTTCTTTTTTCCGTAGGTTTCTGGTGGTTCATCACTGCAGCAGAATGCATCAAATCCTGCCAAAAATTCACATAGTTCAGCTCCGTTCAGACAGAATCAGCGACGAGAAACTAATGGAAGGATAATCAGGAGTATTCTCCTTAACAGGGATACTCGTCAAAATCAACCACCACTTGGATCTCAATCAGAATTGCGAATTCAGACTTCAAATCAGGACAGGGACAAAAACCTCCTCGACCTCCAAGTATGCAGTCGTTTCAGAAGGAAACAAATGGGGTCCTCGAGGATAAGGTAGTCAGCAATGATTTGCATGCTGTACATACTGAAAAGCAGGATAGACGAATGAAGAATAAGGATAGGCCTGATCGTGGTGTCTGGACTCCTCTTCGGCGTTCAGAGGGATCACATGCAGTGATGACTCATTATCTTCTTCTGCTTCCCAGACCTCCCAAGTGGATTCGGCAGAAGGTCTACACCCTTGACAATATATTTTCTTGGGTTTTCATAGACGTGTTGCTTATGTCACTGAGATAGTTTTAGTCTCCTTGAAATTAACAGTTTATGTGCTGATGATGCTTTAGAATCTGTGCTATGCTATCAAGTCTTTGGTTTATAATTAATTGTTTGACTTCCCTGGAACTCATGTAGATGTGAAAAATGAGATGCTGGTTACCCGTGGTGGTGAACACAGGCACATTGGAAGTAGTCGCAACAGTCATTACTCTGTTGAAAATGGTAAGGTGTCTTACCATCGGTATTTGGAGCGACAAGTGATTAACTTACGTGCTTTGCATGCTGATGTTCGGAGTTACTATAGGTTCTTATCGGAATGGGGGCCGTCGTGGTTCAGCTTATAATATCAAGGATGCAGATGGCTCTTCAGTTGTAGAGGGGAAACCCTTGAAGCGAGGAGGAGGTTCTGGTTATGGCTCCCATGAGGTATTCTGTTCCACAATTAGAATCTTTATTGCAGTTAACAATTTTCGTTCTGCGTGTTCTGTTAGATGGACCTTCATTAATTATTGTGCTCTTCCCATTTGCAGAAACAAGTGTGGGTCCAAAAGTCCAGTTCTGGCTCATAGTTTTGCTGTATATGGTAAGATCCGCTGTATTTTGTTTCTAATTCCTTGTCATTTTTGTTGGGACATTTCGGTCAAATGAAATACTCGATGTGGTCAAAGTCAGGCTAGCCAGGGTTGGATCCAGTGCGGAGAAAGAGTCATTGTTTACACCTTGGCTCCTGTCATAAGTTGTTTCTTGTTTTCGGGTTGGGCTGAGTCCCGCTAGCCCAGTGGCAGGGTCAGATAGTTGCATCTACAGCAAGTTCTGAATCTAGCGTTGAGGTCTAATATTATAGATGCAAAATAATAGTGATTAATGTGATGATACTTAATGATAGTAGCAATCATTGTGTTGCTATCTGGTTGGAGCTTTCATAACTATTTAATTTGAAGAAAAGTACTTAAAAGTGCGATATAACTATTTATTGGGTGCTTTTGCAGTGTGATGGTTTGGTCAATTACCATATTGAACCATACATTTTGATGGTGGCTGGAGTTCTCTCTTGCTTGATAGAATATCCTGCACGAGCAGGGGTGGTGGAGACAGACAATGCTTGTCTTGGAAAACTATAGAGGCGCTTCAGTTTATATGCTACAGATACTGGTGGTGTATTTACTGCTCAGTGGGATGGGTGAATAATGGTCGTCAGTCGAAGAAGGTCAGGAATAGGTGCAAGGAAGTTAAAAAAAAGTGAATATAGTCAACATATAACACCACCGTTTTCATTGGTGTCCCTATGATGGGGTTATAATACTCAGGGCAGGACTAAGAATCTCCAGTTCTCGCCATTGATAATCGGGTAAGTGAGAATATTAACTTCTTAGACAGATGACTTTCCATTCGCTGAACTGTAAATACAAATCTGGAGTGGTGTGTACTGCTACTACTGTTAGTTACTATATATGTTTGTTGAGCGGTCTGCCATCTGGCTTTGGTGAATATACAATTATAGCCCCAGGTTAGTTAGTACCTGGGTTAACTGCCATCGGGTTTGTGGAGGAGGGTTTGAAGTTGCTGCCTACTCGAATTGTTAAGTTTTTCTCTTTTTCAGTTGTATGATACTAATTTGTGTGTAACTTGGAGGTTTGAGGATATGGAACTAGAGTTGGCATTTGCTGTGGCCTGCTATGTTTGATTTCGATGATATGGAATGAGCTTTTGGTGGCGCAATGTGTTCATTTTTTTTCATGTTCCTCATGCTTTGAATCTTATTTTAGGTTGCCATGTTTCTTAAAACATTTATTAGACATGGTTTGGTATTGCAAGAGAAGCACTTACTGTTATTATTCGAATGGTAAATAGTTATTTAGAAAGAATGACCTTTTGATGTTTTCAAGACTAATTAGATTTTTTTTCCCAAATTACCCTTATTAACAATAATGCCTATATTTAAGCCTTAAAGGGTATATTGAGTATTTAATACATTCTTTAATATGTGTGGTTTTTTTGCTAGAAAGACACTTATAGTGAACAAGAGTATGATTTTTTTACTTATTTATTTTAATGTTTTTGCTTTTGGGCGGTGAGATGGCAATCGTCACTATACCACCTTTTGGGTTATTTAGTTTTGCATTTGCCACAAACTTTTGCATAGTTGGGGTGATTTGGGGTGTCTTAATTTTTTATGTGGAGGCGCCACGTTCAATTCCAATTTCCAATGGTGCCTCCTGCCAATGTTTTTTTTTAAAGTTTTGTTTGGCGCCTACAATATATTTTTTTAATTTTGAATTTTCGATTTTGCCCTTTTACTAATTGTCAAGCGGCTACGATAATCTAGAGGGGGTGAATAGATTATCTCAATTTTTCGATTTTGCCCTCTTTTACTAATTGAATGTTCAAAGACAATAATAAAGGTGCGGAATGTAAACAACACACGTCGATTTATAGAGGTCAACCCACCTCAGGGCCTAATCCTCTACCACCCCAAGATATCAGGGATGAATTTCAAAAAGAAAAAATTTTTTTATTAATTTACTACAAATTAATACAACACCAACTTACAACGACACCTTGAAGAGCTCTACACTCTTCTTCAACACCACCTTTGAGATTACCACAATCTCTCAAGATTACCACAATCTCCAACGACACCTTGTGAAGATTACCACAATCTTCAACCTTGAAGAATACCAAATTCTTCAACACCTCGATAAGATCACCACAATCTTCTTGCTCCTATCATCACCTAGATCATCCAAGTGTGTTTCTTTCCACAAGAACACTCACAAGGATATCTTGTGTTTGAATGATAACCAAAAATCAAGATTACAACTCAATAATGAATATTACAATTTGAGTGCAAAGTGTAATCAAGAATAGCCTAGACCTCAAGGATGTGAAAGTGATAAGTTAGGCAGAATTACAACAAGAATAATAACAATGAAGAACAAATATTTGCTTGAAGTGTATCTCGTTGTGTTGTATCTCAATTGTTGTGTTGGTTGCTCCAAAACTTCCTCTATTTATAGGAGATGATTGATCAAGCATAGGCTCCTCTTGGGGATTGAAAATCTACAAAAAAATACAATTAAAATCAAGAATATAGTGTTAGAAATCAATCCCACATTTTAAGGAAATATGTCTGTGTCAAACGGTCATATTTTTTTGTGTCAAAGCAATGGGCGACCGTCGCACGAAATAGAAGTTTGAAACGGAAGCGAATAAATTTTACAGGCGACCGGTCGGCGTAGGGTTCGACCGGTCGACCCTGACTCCAACCGGTCCCCCTCATGGGTTTGAGAAGAAAAATCGTTTTGTTTCAACCAAGCACTTGCAGGTACCGGTCGCACCCTGGAGTCGACCGGACCGATCGACGCCCAGGGCGACCGGTCGACCTGCATGATTTTTCTTCCGTCTCATTTTCTGTTTCAAAAATCATCTTCAGGTACGGGTTGCCCTATAGGGCGACCGGTCGACCAAGAGATAGAAATGTTGTCCAATTTTTGTCGAAAATAAAACTCAAGAAATACTCGAAAATTTAGTAAAAAAATTTAAACCAATCGGGAGTATTTAGACAACATTTAGAAGCCTTGTTTTGAAGTAAAAACATATAAACATAAAATCATTAGAAGTGTTGTCTAATTTTATCTAAAGTAAAACTTGAAGAAATACTCCGGAAAATATTAAAATCATTTTAAATCATTTAGGAGTATTTGGACAACAATTAAAAACATTGTTTTGGTATAAAAATAAAATCATCAAATTAAGATAAAAATATGTATCAAACAATCTCCCCCTTTTTGATGATTACAAACCAAAACAATTTTTACAAAAAATAGGAGAACAATTTTAGAAATGATTTTCCGGTAAAAAACATTTGACCTTTTGGAAGCAACCAAAATTTCCACAATATAAAAGCAACCAAGTAAGGGAGTAAATATATTCAATAATAAGTACAAGCTCCCCCTATCAACGAGCACATCAAGAATAATGTAAAAGCAATTTTCCATAAGCTAAAAGCTATAGCTTTTACAAATTGTTCAAGAGCTTATAAGCTCCCCCTGTCACAAAACATCATTAGACAAGTATATAAATCCATCAAGCAACAATTGAACTAAAAATAAATCACTACTTATGGCTTTTATGAGCCATAGCTTATAGCTTTTATAAATTGTTCAAGAGCTTATAAGCTCCCCCTGTCACAAAACATCATTAGACAAGTATAGACAAGTATATAAGTCCATCAAGCAACAATTGGACTAAAAATAAATCACTACTTATGGCTTTTATGAGCCATAGCTTATAGCTTTTATAACAAGCTTTTATTAGCTTCTATGAGCTAATGAGCCAATTTTCTGTTTCCCCCCCCTTTGGAATCATCAAAAAGAATGTTAGGATGATAAAAACATCATTCAAGTTTATCAAAGTGCGCCAACAATACGATTTATCAACCATTGAAGAATTAAACTTAGAATCCAAAAAAAATTGGAAGAAATGTATCATAAGAAATCCATAAGCTCATTAGTTAGCCAAAAACATGATCTCAAAAAGATTTTAAGACATTGAAAATAAGAGATTCATGTGATGATATTTTCATTGAAGCATTATAACGAACACTTGGTGGGTGATAAGGGTCTTTTTATACATGTTTTATGTGTATGATTTGAGTTGTTTTATTGTTAGTTTCATAAATTTTTGATTGTACATAGTTCACATTACTCCGATGTGCTTTTATTGATGTAGATTGATGATTTGGAGCTGTTTTTGGTGAATTTTGGGCCATGGTTTCATGTCAAAACATACCCGGGGGTTTTTGGATGCAAAAACACTCAAAATCCCAAGCTAAACGCGTCATTTCGGGGCCTTTTCAGTCAAACACGGGCATGGTGTGTTTTTAAGCACGACCGTGCTTTTGAGGAGCCAAAATCGAGCAAATTTTTGGCCAAGACGTACCAAACACGGCCAGGCCGTGCTTTTGAAGCACGGCCGTGTTCGGGAAAATCCGCGAACACGGCCTGGTCGTGCTTTGAAAGCACGGGCGTGCTTTTCGTCCAGACTTGGTTTTTCTTTGGCGGAAATTATGGAGACTTTCTCTTTATGCTTTTTGACAACCTTTGAGCAACTTTTACACCTCATTTTGATGCATCAAACCCTATTATTCCCTCAATTGTCATGTGGACACAATGATTCAACCAACTCAACCATGAATGTGCACACAATGATTCAACCAACAACCATGGAAGTGGAGCATTTGTTAGCATTATTGATGTGTTCTTTCACAAAGATGGTACCTATAAAAGCCAAGAGTTTGAGTTGGGAAAGGGATAATTCATGTAGTATTCATTGATAGAGAGATTCATTGTATATTCATTGTATATTCTAACTTTCAAAGTAAAATACATTGAGAGGATAAAAGAGAGGTAGAGTTGGAAGTTGAAGAGCAATAGAGGAGAAGACTTGGAGCTCAACATCATTGCAATCAACCAAGGAGGAAGTCTTGTATTGGTCTTGAATAAGAGCTAAGTACACCATGTTCATTTTATTCATATCTTCTTGTGTAGTATACTCTTTTGACAAAGCCATGCGTAGCTAAATTTCTAGTGTTTGAATGTAATGAACTCTAGAATTAATTTGTGATTAAGGTTTGTATGTTTTTAATAAAATCTTCATGTTTTGTGTGATTCACTTATATTATGCTTTATTCATTCAAATTGGTATATGCGCAATATTGATTTGAAGTTTATTTTTCATCCGGGAAATCGAGAGATTCATGGTGAAATATAACCTATATAAGTGAAAAGAGTTGCATGCAATCCTAGATATAGGACGACATAAATCTTCTGGATTAGGGTCAAACCTAATATGGGAATTCACAAATCATTATAATGTTGTCTTGGGGGTTTTAACTAGAAAGAGATTTCAGTTAATCAACTTGAGATTAGAAGTTATTCGCGCTCGATAGAGGGTTTAACTTAAATCAGGAATTTCTACGGTCCATGAAACATGAGATTTTACTAAAAGAGGTTGGTTTTTGCTTTAGGGATTATGGTTGTATTTTTATCTTGTTAAATCACAAAAACATTCTAGAGGGATTTACATTCAAACACATTTCTAGCTCTTGATTTCTTAATTCTACAATCTATTTTTATTTGATCTTTTGTAAGTTGCAATTATTTTAAAATTCTCTATTTTTCATTTTCATTAAACAAACAAAACTCTGAAAATTGCTAGATTAAATAACAAAAAGACGGTAATTATTAGTACTTACAATCCTCGTGGGAATGACACTCGGTACTCAATAATCTATACTACAAAACGATAGGTGCACTTGCCTATGGTTTTCTAGAGTAGCTTTTGAGCCATCAAGTTTTTGGCGCTAGATTGTCGGGATTGTAATATTAAGAACGCTTTATTTTTGTTAATTTAATCATTTTTTTATTATTTTTTTACCATTATTTTTTTCTATCTTTGTAAGTCTTGGTTTATACTTATCCTCTTTGTTTACCGCAGTGTGTATGCCTACTCGTCGCCGAATTTGGAAGCGCGACACCGCCGTAGCAACACAAAGAGAAAGTACTAACATAGACCACGAAGAGGATACTTACGAAAGTAAAGATTTCTTTCATGGCGGGTGAACAAAGAACTATGTATGATTATGCCAAACCATCCATGGACGGCACGTCATCTAGCATCGTAAGGCTGTTCATTTGCGGCCAATAATTTTGAAATCAAACCGAATGTCATTCAAATGGTGCAACAATTTGTTCAATTTGACGACCTACCAGGCGAAGATCCGAACAATCATATCGCAAATTTCCTTGAAATTTGTGATACCTTCAAAATAAATGGAGTCTCGACGATGCCATCCGTTGCGCCTATTCCCATTTACTCTTCTTGGGGATGGGCTAAACAATGGCTAAATACTTTGCCAAAGGAAACAATCACAACATAGAGCATCATGGCCGAAAAGTTCCTTTTGAAATATTTTCCACAGACCAAAATCGCACGATTGAGGAATGAAATCTTTTCATTCACTCAAGAAGACGACGAGACCTTGTACGACACACTGGGAGAGATTCAAAGAATTCTGCGAAAATGCCCACATCATGGTCTTCCTATTTGGATGCAAGTCCAAACATTTTACAATGGGCTACTCTCGTCAACAAGGCAAATGATTGATGCGGCGGTGGGGAACTTTGAACAATAAAACACAGAAGGCGCCCAAGATCTCGAGAGGGAATGGCCATGAATGGCTATCAATGGCAATCCGTCACGAGGTAAACCTACTGAGAACAATGGCGTTTATAATGCGGATGCGGTGGTTACACTGCCGCACAAGTCGAAGCTTTGACCCAAAAGATTGACGATCTAGCGGCTCCTAAACCACCACCACCGCATGTTTTATCTTGTGAAACTTGCGGAGGATTGCATAATCATCAGGACTGCCCACACACAATACCTCACACTGAACAGGCTAATTACGTTGGGAATCAAGACAGAAATTACCCAAGTAATCCTTACAACAACACATACAATCCTGGATGGCGACAACATCCTAATTTTGGTTGGGAAAACCAAGGCCAACCACGACCTAATCCCAATCCTGATCTACACACGTCTCCCAGATTTCAGCCAAATCAAGGTAAGCCTAACTTGGAAGATCTTATAACAAAGTTTGTGCAATCAACAGATACCCGATTCCAGGCGGTGGAAACATCCTTGAGAAATCAAGAGGCATCTATCCATAATCTGGAAAACCAAATAGGATAGATTGCAAAAATGATTTCCGAAAGGCCACAAGGAAGTTTGCTAGGTAACACCGAGCCAAACCCAAGGGAGCACGTAAAGGCAATCACCATCAGTTTTCCACATGATCATGATTATGACAACGCCACCATGAAATATGTGGAGGACGACAAACACGAACAAAAGCCCATGAAAAAGGTGGTCGCCGAATACAAGCCCAAGATCCCTTTAGGAGTCTAACCGAAGAAGAAGATAGAAGGGAGGACAAATTTGGTAAGTACTTGAGTCATTCAAGCAACTACATACTAATATTCCATTTGTTCAACCTCTTTCAAAGCATGCTAAGGATCTAAATGACATCATTTCTAATGAAAATAAGCTTAACGAACTATCAAATGTGCAATTGAATGATAAATGTTTTTCCAATAATCTACCACAAAAATGTAATGATCCGGGAAGTTTTATTATCCCTTGTACAATTGATGGTTTACCTGTTGATAGAGCACTAGTTGACTTAGGAGCTAGTATCAATGTGATGTCTTATGAAACATTCAAGCATATGGGATTAAGTGAATCAAAACTGCTAGGATGGACATACACTTAGCCGATAAATCAATTAAACATCCTAGAGGTATTATTAATGATGTGTTAGTCAAGATCGATAAATTCATATTCCCGATTGATTTTGTTATTCTCGGACATGCATGATGATATTGAGGTTCCTCTAATTCTTGGGCGTTCTTTCTTGGCTACGGCAAAATCAATCATTGATGTGCATGAGGGAAAATTAACTTTGAGGGTGGGGGATGAACAAGTAATTTTTAAAATTCATGTTGATATTGAAAAGGATACTACTTGTTCTTTTGCCGATTCAATTTCGTTGTACGATGAGAAATCTAAAAATCTCTTGGAGAAAAGTGTTGTTCAAAGTCCATGTTGGAAGCTTGTGCCCGAAAAGGGGACCGGAAAGTTCAAAGAGCACATTTTGAAGCATAAAGTTTGATAAGGGTCTTTTTATACATGTTTTATGTGTATATTTAAGTATGATTTGAGTTATTTTATTGTTAGTTTCATAAATTTTTTATTGTACATAGTTCACATTACTCCGAGGTGCTTTTATTGATGTAGATTGATGATTTGGAGCTGTTTTTGGTGAATTTTGGGCCATGGTTTCATGTCAAAACATACCCGGGGGTTTTTGGATGCAAAAACACTCAAAATCCCAAGCTAAACGCGTCATTTTGGGGCCTTTTCAGTCAAACACGGGCATGGTGTGTTTTTAAGCACGGCCGTGCTTTTGAGGAGCCAAAACCGAGCAAATTTTTGCCAAAACGTACCAAACACGGCCAGGCCGTGCTTTTGAAGCACGGGCGTGATTTTCGTCCAGACTTGGTTTTTCTTTGGCGGAAATTATGGAGACTCTCTCTTTGTGCTTTTTGACAACCTTTGAGCAACTTTTACACCTCATTTTGATGCACCAAACTCTATTATTCCCTCAATTGTCATGTGGACACAATGATTCAACCAACTCAACCATGAATGTGCACACAATGATTCAACCAACAACCATGGAAGTGGAGTATTTGTTAGCATTATTGATGTGTTCTTTTACAAAGATGGTACCTATAAAAGCCAAGAGTTTGAGTTGGGAAAGGGATAATTCATGTAGTATTCATTGATAGAGAGATTCATTGTATATTCATTGTATATTCTAACTTTCAAAGTAAAATACATTGAGAGGATAAAAGAGAGGTAGAGTTGGAAGTTGAAGAGCAATAAAGGAGAAGACTTGGAGCTCAACATCATTGCAATCAACCAAGGAGAAAGTCTTGTATTGGTCTTGAATAAGAGCTAAGTACACCATGTTCATTTTATTCATATCTTCTTGTGTAGTATACTCTTTTGACAAAGCCATGCGTAGCTAAATTTCTAGTGTTTGAATGTAATGAACTCTAGAATTAATTTGTGATTAAGGTTTGTATGTTTTTAATAAAATCTTCATGTTTTGTGTGATTCACTTATATTATGCTTTATTCATTCAAATTGGTATATGCGCAATATTGATTTGAAGTTTATTTTTCATCCGGGAAATCGAGAGATTCATGGTGAAATAGAACCTAGATAAGTGAAAAGAGTTGCATGCAATCCTAGATATAGGGCGACATAAATCTTCCGGATTAGGGTCAAACCTAATATGGAATTCACAAATCATTATAATGTTGTCTTGGGGGTTTTAACTAGAAAGAGATTTCACTTAATCAACTTGAGATTAGAAGTTATTCGCTCGATAGAGGGTTTAACTTAAATCGAATTTCTACGGTCCATGAAACATGAGATTTTACTAAAAGAGGTTGGTTTTTGCTTTAGGGATTATGGTTGTATTTTTATCTTGTTAAATCACAAAAACATTCTAGAGGGATTTACATTCAAACACATTTCTAGCTCTTGATTTCTTAATTCTACAATCTATTTTTATTTGATCTTTTGTAAGTTGCAATTATTTTAAAATTCTCTATTTTTCATTTTCATTAAACAAACAAAACGAAAACCGCTAGATTAAATAACAAAAAGACGGTAATTATTAGTACTTACAATCCTCGTGGGAATGACATTCGGTACTCAATAATCTATACTACAAAACGATAGGTGCACTTGCCTATGGTTTTCTAGAGTAGCTTTTGAGCCATCAGCGGGCGTCAAAGATTTGAAAAAGATATATATAGCCCTTGTAAATGAAATCTAGCCAAGTTTTTCATACCATCACCAAAGGCATTTTTCAACATATTCCCAACAAATAATAGACAGTAAATTCTCAAGGGTTCAACCCAATTGAGATAATTTAGCCAAAGAGAGCAAGGCATTACCAATGCCATCAAGCAAAAATTAAGCATCAAACAAAGCATATTAGACATTACAAATGTCCCAAATAATCCATCTAAATAAAATGAGCAAGACATGTCAAATGCATTCAAGCACAAATTAAAAGAAGCACTTTTACCATCAAGTACTTCATACCAACAACAAATTATGCCAAACTAGAGTATTTTTACCATCAAATACTCCATCAATATCATGATCACCCTCAAGTCATTATCATCTTGCAATATTAACCCTTTCAAGAAAACAAGCAAATATTATTAGTGCAAAAGAGTTTTACAAAGTTCATAGAAGTACAAAGCAACGTGAAAGAAAATGCTAAAAAGTGAAGGGGTGGGGAACATCATTCCTCGTCCGAGGAGAAGCAAAATCCGGGAATAAAGTCTTTGATGAATTTCTTCAACTTGCCGATTGATTTTTGCATTTTGGAGGTCTTTTGCTCCAAAGCCTCATACCTCGCCTCATGAAAAGCCCTTAAATCATCAAACTCGGCTTGTGTGTACCTCCTAGGCGGTTGAGCACCGGTATTACCCTCTGGATTGCTCGGTTCGCCTTCCTCCGCCAATCTCGCGGCCTCGGCATCATCAAAGAAGTCGTTAGGATCGGGGGAATCTTGACCTCTTCCTCTAGCCATTTTAGTTGGTCGGATGTCCATATTCTTGCGCATAGTGACCATTTGGGAGATGTTATCAATGTCAAAGTCATTTTGAAATACCTCCGAGTTACACTCCGACGAAGGTAGTCCCGATTGTATAAGAAGTTTACAAATCCAATTTCCCATAACCAACTTCTTATTACCTTGAGTGATGGACTCGATTAGACACTGAATAAGTATGGCGCCAAAGTTAAGTGGTTCCCTCGTAGCAATCTTATAAGTCAAAAAATAATCTATGTTGCTAGGCATTTTACTCGCCTTTCCACAAATACAGTAGGCGACAATAACCGATAAAATACGGTGCTCAAGTGTCATCGCCAACAAAGAATATTTTGGACAAACCCCCAAATACGTCTTAACGTCTTTCATAGACACCCCTATCATTTCATCATTCCAGGTGCCACAAGAGAAATAGTCCCAACCACCTTCTCTAACATGTAAAAGCCTACAAATATCATTAGGAGTCCACCTAAAATGACGACCCCTTATAAACGAATTTACGGCCATTGGCTTCCTTTCATCATCATATTGCACCTGCATATTAGCATAGAAGAGTTGGATAATATCATCATCATATAAGACATAAGCATGCTCCCATAAAAACATTCAACCTTGCTCCTCAAAGAATCCTCTAATAGTAAGATATTCATTTGTAAATGTATTAAAACGACACATTTTAGTCTGAGCAATTGATTTTTCTCCCATTCCCGAATCCTCATAGAACCATTCTGCATATTTATTGATGAAATTAAGAACATTATGGGAATGAGGAGCTTGAGTAATAAAAGATTTCTTATTTTTCGCCCAACGGCAATTTTGGAGCGAAATTGTTCCGCGGAGCTCGGTAATTTGGGCCCGAGAGAGTACGGAATTTTGAACATCATCACCTTCTTGAGCCACGTTTCTCTGGGCAGCTCGAATATCCCTTTGTTCGGCTTCTTCTTGCCGATTTCTTGAAGAACCCTCTCCGCCACTTCTACGCTTGGAGATGAGATTTCGACCGGTAGAATTTTTTAGAGGAGCCATATATGTGAGATTCTTGCAAAAATAGGAGGATTAACAACAAGAATAGTGAAAATTGATGAAGAATTGACGAACTTATGAGAAAGGGGGTGATTTCCGCGTTTAAGGGTTTGAAGAATTTTCTCTCGTCTGTTTCAACCTGAAAGAACATAACGTTTTTAACTTGGAAAATTGCCCTGGGCGACCGGTCGAGGTGGGGTGCGACCGGTCGAGGTGGGGTGCGACCGGTCGATGTGCAAGGCGATCGGTCGCACCTTCTTTGACCGTCCCAGTGCAATTTTTCATTCTCCAGGTTTTTCAAAAATTCAATTTTTCACCCCAAAAGTTCTAAAACTTTGCAAAAAGATAATTTTGGACCAAGTCCAACAAATACGGGTTTCGAGAAAACATATATTCGAGAAAATCGAGACTTAACGAGTAGTGGCCTTTTAAGAGAAATTTGCAAAATCATTTATGGCCACTTTAAGGTGTTGAAATGAAATATCTTGAAAGATATGTGCATGAGCATAAAATGAGTTCTAGTAAAAATATGAGTGAACATACCTCGATAGTTTAAGAACCTTGATGACGAAATAACCAATGAATATGAGAAACACAATCCTTAAACAAAATATGCACAAAAGCACAAGTGTGGGCAAGTAATAAGAGATAACAAAAAATAATTATGTTATAAAAATACATAAGAGATAATAAACCACATAAGCCTAATTAAATGCACAAGAGTTTTGGAGATATCATATAAGGTCTTCTTTTTAAAAAAATTTAAAATCACAAATATATATTGAAGACCTTAAAAAAAAGAATACTTAAAAACGCATTTTGCAATTAAGACACAAATAAAAGCATGCATAAAAATAAAATAAAATGCACATTTAAATGGGGAGATACGGTTTACCAATTACACCATTTTCCATGGGTTGTGTTTTTCCCATTGTTGATGATATTTCCCCCTTGAGAAGTCACTTTGTTGATGATGACTTCTTTGATTACTCCATTTCCAAGGTTTGTTACCTTCCCATTGTTGATGGTCTCTTCTTCTTTGAAAATCATCTTGTTGATGATGTCTTTGCCATTTTCCAGGATTGTGTTCTTCCCATTTTTGATTATATCCTCTTCTTGGAAATTGGCTTTGTTGAAAATAGTTTCTCCTTCATTGATCAAATGAATTGGTCATTTGATGCCTTCTTGGCGGTATGAATTTTCTTCGATCATTATTTCGCCGGGTACCTAATACAACATTATTTTGTGGTACCCTCAAGTGCTTGGGTCCTTTAGGATTAGCTTTGAGACTTTTAGGTCTCCAAAAATGATTAGAGCTATTTCTAGCCCGACAAGTATTAGCAGTATGACCCTTTTTACCGCAATAAAAACAAGTAATAATTCTAGGAGCATAATGACCAATATGCATAGTGACTTGATCCTTTTTCATATGATTAACAACATTAGGCTTATGATCAAGTCCTTTATCACAATTATGAATATCAACAATATTTGACATTTGATTGGTACTCAAGTTTGATTTTGATAAATCCATTTTCATGCAATCAATATTCTCAACAAGAGTACTATTTTCTTTTTCAAAGTTTCTAACCTTGTCAAGTGTGGTGGTGTGAGCACATGATAGTGATTCATAGGAAGTAAATAAACTATCCTTATCATTTTTCAAAACATTGAATTCCTTTTTCAAATTTTTGTATTTAACAAGTAAGCTTTGGAATTCATTTTGAAGTTCATCATAATCATTTTGCAAATAACTATAATCATTTTGAATAACAATATCATAGGAAGTAGAGGGTTTAAGACATACCTCGTTTTCTTTTCGATGCCCATAAGACAATGTTCAACTTCTTCATAGTTGGAAGTTGTAAGAGGCTTGTTCCTTAGATTTGACATTGTATCCCTTTGAGAAGTAGATGTTTTTGTTTGACTCTTTTCATTTGCAAATACTCCATAGATGACTTCTAATCTTTGCCATACTTCATGTGCCGATCGAATTCCTACAATATGTTCATATTCCAAATTAGTAAGTGAACAATACAAAATATTGAGAGCTTTATCGTTTAAGGAGGTGATTTTCTTCTCTTCATCATTGAGCTATTTGAAGCCTTTAGAGGTGTGTGGTGTATCTTTCATAGGAATGGATTCTCCATTGATGATGATGTTCCATAAATCGAACCCCCAATCTTGTAAATAACATTCCATTCTTTCTTTCCAAAATATAAAATTTTTGGAATCAAATAGTGGTGGCTTGGTGGTGGAGTCGGATAGATGAGCTTTGTTCGTAGCCGACGATCATTTCTCTTCACTCGCGATGTAAAACGAGCTTGCCAAAGAGTTTGGCTCTGATACCACTTGTAAGTCCAAGCGCTACGATAATCTAGAGGGGGGGTGAATAGATTATCTCCATCTTTTCGATTTTGCCCTCTTTTACTAATTGAATGCTCAAAGACAATAATAAAGGTGCGGAATGTAAACAACACACGTCGATTTATATAGGTTCAACCCACCCAGGGCCTAATCCTCTACCACCCCAAAGATATCCAGGGATGGATTTTAAAAAGAAAAAAAGATTTTATTAATTTACCACAAATTAATACAACACCGACTTACAACGACACCTTGAAGAGCTCCACACTCTTCTTCAACACCACCTTTGAGATTACCACAATCTCTCTTGAAAATTACCACAATCTCCAACGGCACCTTGTGAAGATTACCACAATCTTCAACCTTGAAGAATACCAAATTCTTCAACACCTCAATAAGAATATCACCACAATCTTCTTGCTCCTATCACCTAGATCATCCAAGTGTGTTCTTTCCACAAGAACACTCACAAGGATATCTTGTGTTTGAATGATAACCAAAAATCAAGATTACAACTCAATAATGAATATTACAATTTGAGTGCAAAGTGTAATCAAGAATAGCCTACACCTCAAGGATGTGAAAGTGATAAGCTAGGCAAAATTACAACAAGAATAATAACAATGAAGAACAAATATTTGCTTGAAGTGTATCTTGTTGTGTTGTATCTCAATTGTTGTGTTGGTTGCTCCAAAACTTCCTCTATTTATAGGAGATGATTGATCAAGCATAGGCTCCTCTTGGGGATTGAAAATCTATAGAAAAATATAATTAAAATCAAGAATATAGCTGTTAGAAATCAATCCCACATTTTAAGGAAATATGTATGTTGTCAAACGGTCATATTTTTCTTTGTCAAAAGCTCAATCTGGAGGCAATGGCCGCACGAAATAGAAGTTTGAAACGAAACACAGAAATTTACACAGGCGTCGGTCGACCCCGACTCCAACCGGTCCCCTCATGGGTTTGAGAAGAAAAATCGTTATGTTTCAACCAAGCACTTGCAGTAGAAAAGTGGGTCGCACTGGGCGGCCGTCGACCGACTGGGATCGACACTAGGACGACGACCTGTCGACTGCATGATTTTTCTTCCGTCTCATTTTCATTTCAAAAATCATCTTGGTACGGGTTGCCCTATAGGGCGGCCGAGGTCGACAAGTGAGAAATGTTGTCCAATTTTTGTCGAAAATAAAACTCAAGAAATACTCAAAATTTAGTAAAAACATTTTAAACCAATCGGGAGTATTTAGACAACATTTAGAAACCTTGTTTTGAAGTAAAAACATATAAACATAAAATCATTAGAAGTGTTGTCCAATTTTATCTAAAGCAAAACTTGAAGAAATACTCCGGAAAATATTAAAACCATTTTAAATCATTTAGGAGTATTTGGACAACAATTAAAAACATTGTTTTGGTGTAAAAATAAAATCATCAAAATTAAGATAAAAATATGTATCAAACACGCATTTTGTAATTTATAATAAAAGTCTGAAATTAAAAAAAGAATAGTGTAATTGTGTATTCAACAAATTTATCCCATTTTTTAAATATTTGTTGCATGTTTTATTATTTAATCGGGTTTTGATTCAGTAATATTTTATATTATAATTATCCAAAAATTGTGTATTTATTTAATAATTGAAAGAAATTTTTGAAATTTTCAAAAAAAAAAAAAAGAAAATTAAATTGGCGCCTACAAAACAAGACTTAAAAAAAAACATTGGCAAGAGGCGGCATTGGAATTCGCGCCTTCTTAGTAGGCGCCATTATACATTAAAAATTAAGACTCCCCTAAATCACCCCAACTCTGCAAAAGTTTGTAACCCACTTTTTTGTGATGGGGGCTCGTGCAGCCGGCACCAAAAAAACGTTATCTTCGGGTGTGCAATGAGTCAATCCTCGGGTTCGATGCAATAGCCTGTGAACCACGCAAATTAGGTAAATCACACTAGATAAACCATGAACGACTTGGTCGAGAAGAATCGAATTTGTGATTAAAGGCCTCGTAATAACTTAATCTACCAAATCCCCATGGGGGGCTACTAAGATTAGACAATTTACCCAAGCATTGGGTGAAACACTGTTTGATAAACAATCTAGGTCTCTGGATATTATGCGACTAGAAACTATATATGCTTTCAAAAAAAAAAAACTATATATATATATACACACACACGCATAGTGTAGCTTTCATCAGAATAACCTATTCTTCTGCATATTTAACTATTCAAGGTCAAATTGGACAACCATCTATAAACGGAAGTGAATTCACATTAATGATGGCAACTATTAAATTAAATAGAAAATTCACTTAAAATAACAGAATAAAGACATAAATGAACACGAAAGTTAAATGACAAATGTACAATGTATTTGATATGCGATAGTTTACATCTCTCTACTTTTTAAAAATGCAAATGATCCAAGTTGAATGTATATAATTTCAGTTTTTTAATTTTTTTTTTTGACCCAGAGCATCCCGACAGTCACACATCCATCCTTCTTAGGGATAGTCTTAATCTCAGGGGACGAGAGTAAACCCCAACTCCCCTCCGCGTTATTTAAGGTTTGAACTTTGAACCCAGGACATTGAGGTGCAATTACAACCACAAGACTACTAAGCCAATCCTTGGGGTTCATTTGAGTTTAGAAAAAAAATGTTTGAAACTAGAATGAAGGGTATTTTAGGAAATTCAATTTTTACAGAAAAATTTATGATTGATATAGATGATATCGATATGGATAATTTAATATTTTACTGATTGAGCTTAGTTTGAACTATATAACATAAATGCTTAAATAAACTCAACAAACAATTTCATTATCGAATATTATTTGATTTATTTTTAAATGAAAAAAGAATACAAAAAATTATTTGCCCTGTCATATTTGTCAAGATAAAGTATTCCCAACTGGCACCAAAATCCTCCTAATGGAGCATACAAATTACAAACCCACGCGAATTGACCGTTGAGAAAGTGCAATTGGGGCCTACCATAATCAGGTGGTCCTGAGGCACTAGGTATCGCCACGTGGCTGGTGCATGTAAGAAATTTTTGAGTGTTGCTCCGAGGGCTAAGGTGGGGCCACGTGGCTTTGTGGAGCTTTTGGATACGGACAAAGCCCGAACGCAATTGGGCCCAAACTGCTGTGTAGTTGAGCCCTACCGTTATCCTTATCATTCTGTGATCCAAATGTTGATAATTTGACAATACTAGTATTCCACCCGTGCGATGCACGGGCTGTATATAAAAAAAAAATAAAAATTCAGAGATAATGAATTATATTTCATTTAGTAATTAAACTATAAATCCAGATAGACATGGATTAAAGATTAGAGAATTAAATAATAAGGCACATCAAAAACCAATTAGAAAAAATGAATACATCAGTAAGAATTATTTTTATTTTAGCAGGAATAATTCATGGACAAAATTAAAAAGGATAAATTTATGTCAATATATTAGACCAAAAGAAGCAAGTTTTTGGACCAAAAATTAAGGCTCAAATACATGTTGGTTCATGGAAACAAAAAGAAAAAACTCGAGACTGAAACACAAAAGCTTAATTGGACCAAAAATCAAAAAGGTGAAAAGAAGACAATTGTTGAATTGCAGGCCTAAGCCTAATTGACATGTGCTAGTTTGCAATTTAAGGCCGAAAATATGCGAGCAAAATTTTTTTTTTGTCCAAAAAAATAGATAGCTTCTGATCAAAAAAGAAATGAGAGTTTTTCCGACAGATGCATGCGTATCAGATCAAAACAAAATAAATGTTTTGTTGAGTCTGCGTATATTCATTCTTTTCATGTACGTGTTTCAGGTATGACTGTATGAGTATCCAACACAAAAAAAAGGTAAAGCTCGTATATATATTTTTTCACTACGATTTGTCCCCATTTATAAGTTCTTTCCGACAAAAAATACATAAGAAATACTAATTTTTAGGGTTTTTCAGATATACATGTTTTGTACCGTTTCTATGTTTTTTTTTTTTGCATATATATGCTATGGAACCGGTTTTCAACCAAAAAAAGAAGTTAATCTTGTCTGCATCTTTTTCTATATGATCTGATTTTTTTTATTTTTTTTACTTTGCATATATATGCTTTGGATATGGTTTTCCATCCCAAAAAAACTCATATCTATAATATATAATATTAATTTTTTAGAGATTATAATATTTAGAATTTCAATAAATAATTAAAATACAAAGACAAATAATTAATATGGATTGATGAAGAGAATAATAAATCATAAAAAAAAAACACCAAAACAACTTATTAGAAAAATAAATTGTTAAATTATAAAGAAATATAAATAAATTAAACAGGCATCAATACAATTTGTGATTTTATTTTTAGTATCATAAATAATAAATAACATAAGGTTTATTAATGTTACATTGAAATTATCCAGTTTCTTTATCTTAGTGCCTTTTATTTTTCAATAGGCAAAAAAATTATTTTTGGTCCTTTATCTAACACCACTTTGAGAAAAAAGACTATTTGTCAAAAGCGAAAAGAAAAAGGATGAAATCTCAAAGTAATGTTAGATAAAGGCCCAAAAAAAAAATTTGCCTTTTTCAATATGACATTAATGGAAGTGTTATGATCATTTTCATCACTTTGTTAGATCAATAATTGTATAAAGTTTTTTGATTGTGAATGATAGAAACCGTGGCAAATAATTTAATTCTGCAATCTGCAATTAAGTGTTGCATGCAAAATAAAGTACCAAAAATTAACTTGATATCTCATTATAAATCTATATAAAATTATAATTAAAAATTAATTTAATAGTTAGAAAATATCATATCGTTTTTAATGTCAAAAATGTTGTGAGGTTGAACATAACATATTTTCCATAAAATCTTAAACACCAAAGTTGAGGTAATCGACGCAGAAAATTAACATTTTGTACATAATTATTTATCTATGGTAGCTCAATTGAACAAACAAAAAACTATTAAAAGATATTATAATAATCAATGAAAATGAAAATTGGCCCTATAGAATTGTCTGAATGAATAATAATAATACTAACAAACTGAAACCAATATTTCATCAATAATTGATCAATTCTTTTTTTTATTTAAGGCAGGCAATTCGAAACCTATATATATTGCCACAAATATATAAAATGGACCTCACCTTTCGACTAAACAAAACTGTATTGAGTTTATTTACTTAGCAAAAAACACAACAAAGAAACTAAGAAAAAACATATAGAAAAATATGCAATATGATAATACAATATAACATTTTCCTTTACATCGAGTTACAAATGAGATCTCATATTCTCATTTAAATACATTTTCTTGTTCAGTATGACACTAATATCGAAGGAGTTCTGGAACTGATGAAAGTCTTGGTTAATAACAATTCTTCACAATCCACAATAAAGTGTTTCCTGCAAATCCAAAAATTATTTATTATTGAAAATATCTATCTATATATATATAACTAAAGAAATTACAAAATTATCAATAAAAATATCATACCATTTGCAATATCAAATAAATAGATAATTGGTACGGGATATAATAGGTTTTTCGTAGAACTTTCACTACTACATCATTGGAAATCAATATTTTCCTCTACAAAATAATGTTTCCAAGATAGTTCAATTAAAAAAGACATGCCAAACAAAGAAGAAAGAAAAAACAACTTTAAAAAAATGAATAAATCTGAAATTTGACACAATTGATTAAAATGAATTATCTTCTTTGATATTAAAAGCTTATTCGGGCCCAAAAATCCATAACCAAATGCACATATTTTTAAGCTTATAAGTATAATAATTACACTAAAAATTAAATTAATTATGGCCAATATGTACTAAAAAGCATTTTGGTGCATCCGAGTTATTGAACCAATACGTATTTGGGCTTGCATGGCCCAAATGTCTCAAAAGCAAAACAGGAAAAAAAATTAAAATATAATTTTTGCTTTTCATCTTGGCAGCCCTAACACCCGAGTTCATTTTCAGTAAACTATTTCTCTCTCTAAAACTTTTATGGGTGTTGTCTTCAACTTGTTTTGGGGGCTTCTTCTCCAACTTTCTCTCGTAAGTAAAAAATAAATCTTCAATTTCTTTATTTTTTTCGAACGCAAATTTTATGTTTTTTTTATTCTACATATTCTGCTCCCAATGATTTATTTATATATTTGGTTCGCACATAAAAAAAATTCCAAACTAAAACATTTCAGTTCGACAGATTTGATTTTTTTTTCTTTTTTTTTAATATCAGATATGTACTCAACATAACCAAATGTTCACATCTTTTTTTTTTTTCTACAGATCTGAAAAATTCCAATTTGAATCTGTAATGAACAATCAAAATACTTTCAGATTTATGTTTTTATCAGCCCTAAAATTTTTGTTGGAAATAATTGAAGAAAACACTTGTGTTTTGGCTATTTGAAATGTCAGAATGTTGTACTAGTTATTTGCAAATAGGTGGAATCCCTTTTATTAGATTACATTTCATTTTCAATTTATGTTTTTCGTTTATCTTTTTTTTGTATGTTTTTCCAACCCATAAAAATATCCAGATCTATATTTTTGAAGTTATAAAAATAGATATTTTTTATAAGAAAATATGTTTTTTTTTTTTGAATAATTTAAAATGCAGTTTTTTTTTTCTTCATATGATATGATTATATATATTTTTTAAGGAAATTCTAATTCAAAAAGAAAAACAAACGGAAGTTCTATCTTCCGTCTACTGATCTAGTGCTATTTAAAGATTCTGGGGGTTTCGATTAACAATTTTTTGCGTTTTTTGTGTTAACAAATCATATCCATATATTATTCTAACGACCCGGTTCTAAATAGTTTCTCTATGAATATCCATGTACTGTGCTAGAATTTATATTAATTTTTGATTTGTCAACTATTAGCATAAGGAACATTACTTCTGTGTAAGCTTATTTGAAAGCATGAATTAAGTAGCCTGAGATTTTACTTGATATATGGGTTGGATATATTCTCTGTATGTATTATTGGGTTGGATGCCTTTTAGAATCGAATATACTTTGTAGTTCTTTGACATAATCTCCGGAGGTTTGTTAATATGGGGTGATTCTTGATGAAATTAATATGAAATGAAAACTTCTTTAATTATGATTCTTTTGTTTGCTCAAATTCTTTAATTATCCGAAATAATTTATTCATGAATTTTCTGATTGCAAAGAAACCGCAACATTATCGTCTATAATAGACCCTTTGCGAGATAAGTACTTTTTGCTTTACGAAAAATTCATTTTTTCGCATGTTTTAGGTAATTAGAAATACATTTTAAGATTTATGTGTTCTTAATAATGTTTGTTGTTGTTTTTATAGAAATAATATGGCTCAATGTTATAACCGAGAAAGACAGAAAGAATATGGATGACAATGAAAGATAATCAAAGCAGTTAGTAAGATTTTGAACTTATCTGATTTTTTGTTTCCTTTTTTTCTAGTTTGAAACAGAAATTTTTAAATCCGTATCTTGCTTAAAGTTTGTTATATGTGCATCATATAGGCAGAACTAATCTATTGTGTGTTGGCATAGATAAAAAGACGAATCTAAACATTTAGGACTGACCATTCGATTTTTCAAATCAGGTATGTTTTATCATGCTTTATAAACCAATACAACATAATAAAGAATGTATGTGACCTTTTGATGAGGCACTGTTGATCTTGTACCTGTTTGAGGTGACTGTAGAAAGTGTGATTTTCATATTAGTGAAAATACAAATGATTCTCCTGCAAAACTGATCGAGAATATAGAGAAACAGGATTGAAAACATATACATAAAATTACAATACAAATAAAATGAGAATAAATTGAGTTTAGTGTGTCTTTACTACAAAATTAAAATTTCAATAGATAAATCATATAGGGCAGTCATAGCTCATGAAGTTCTTGTTTTACTCATAGATAAAGCAAATAGGGCAGTCATAGCTCATGAAATTTTCATATAATCTAATAGTCAGTTTAGTGTGTCTTTACTACAAAATGAATAGAAGTTAAATAAAAAAGAAAGAAAGATATTAATGTATATAAATTAGACTCACCACTTACACAGATGGTAATCCATGGTGAGAACATGCCTCTCCATTATGAAAAATGCATTCTAAGCTGACATGTGCATGTACACTACATGCACATTACAAAGATGAAGTGGACGAAGTTTCAACGCTGACTGCAATTTGGTTGGATTGATGTTTCTAACAAAACTGGATTAAAGGGCCATTCTTATGTGAATACTTGATGTATTTTGTTTGAATTTCCAGCTTAATGTATCTTGATTTTTTTTTTCTATTGCTTATGGTGGATGTGTTTTGGTGAGGTGAATGATTCTATACTTCTAGTTATATTTATATTGCTCACAACATTAAATTTCAAAGGACGACTTTTTGCTGCCCAATACAGTTTGCATTTAATTTGAAATTTGAAATTTGAAGTATTATTAAATATATTTTGAGCTGCCCAATGCCCCAACTTTTACAATTTCCTATGCCAAATAGCGAATTACGAAGAGTTATCTAGAAATTTAAAAAAAGTAGCATTTAAAAATTATCAAAACTCTGCATTTAAAAGCATATCACAAACCATGATTATTAAAAGCACTTTCCACAATTGGCAAGCAATTTTTGGCGGGATTTTGCTTTTTTTGGTAACTATCTTGCTTTTATATATATATATATATACCCCCTCAAGTTATTATATGGATTTTTTTAAAATAAAATAAACATATGTTAGTTTTTAATTTGTTGTAGGTGTTTTGAGGATTTGTTTTAGAATAATGGAGTGAGAATAAATGCATTAAAGAAATGTGATGTTGTTTGGAGGAATTGTATATTTGGATAATTTAGAGAAAAAAAAATTAGTCGGGAATAACAATCAGACATAGACGTAGGAATGTGGAGCTCAACCTTGTTGTTGGTTTAATGACCAACACTTGGATTGGTATGCAAATCAGTCTTGCTATCGGTTTTCATGGTTCGGATAAAATTGATATAATAAAAGTTAATTATATTTTTCACTATAATTTTTAAAACAATAAAACAACACATTTATTAATTGTGTAATATATTTTGAAGATAAAAATAATTAATAACAAATTAAATGATTTTCGAACATAGCCTAACATTCAAATAATCACATAAATATAACAAAATAACAGATTTATGACTCTAAAAAAAACCAATTCTATCTGATTAGATGATCTGATCAGACTAGATATTTGAGGAGTAATCGGACCATATGATCTGATTAGATATTTAAAACAATGATTTCAACTATTTTTCAAAATGATTATTTCAATTTCAACTCTTTTCCAGAATTGAAATAAATTAATCTCAAGGAATAACTATAAAAATAAAATCTGAAATTACTTCAAGATTTACATTAATAAGCCAAGATTAATCAATTTTGATCAAATTAACTGCTACAAAAATCCAAACAAATATAGTTTCTTGAATACCTTCTTATCTTTAGGCCTTGATAATAATTCCAAATTCTAAATTCTTCTTATTGTCACATTTGTGTGTCCCAAAAAAGAGAGGGGATTATTATAAATAAATAACAAAAGAAGCAAGGAGTCAAGGAAGGATAGGAATAATTATAATAAGTATTTCATTGATTGTTTCATTGATTGGGTGCACCAAACTAACCTACTCCATGTAACACCGCAACATCTCCCACAACCGATAGATAACATAGATACAACATATACATACAAGTGTTTTTTGTCTTTTATTTTCACTTTGGGCAGTGAAGACTCTGTCACTCTCTCAGTCACCCCAGTGAGTCAGTGGAAGAAGTTTTGAAACCCCCCAAAAACACACACAAATACACACACTGTATCTTTTTACTTGTATCTTTATAGAGAGAGAAAGTAAAAAAGTGAATGATGAAAAAGTAGAGAGTAAAGAAGAAAAAAAAAAGGTACGAGTATGCTTCACGCTCTATGTTTTCTGATCCATCTTTTTATCGAAATCTCCTGCTTTACAGTTCATGCGCTGTTAAATTATGTTTATGTGTTTTTCCGGTTTTTAGTGGGTCGTAATTGGTTGGAGTTGAAGGCTGAGGTAAATGTTTGTGATCTGCATCGGATTTAAGAAGAATTTACTTCCTGTTAGTCGATGTATTTTAAATTTGAGGCTGGAGGTTTGGATATTTCTTGATTGTTGCTGTTGATTTTGATGAATCTGAATGTCTTGAAACTTGCTGATGGTTTTGTTATTTGGAGGTAGATCTGATTAAATTGGTAAGTTTTGTTAATTATACCTTTGAAATTAGATATTGACTGTCTCATCATGGGTCTTAGAGTTTTTGTATTTGGTTAGGTAACTCCTTCGAGAAGGAAAAGAGTATTAGGCATTTTTGGCTTCATTCATCGTTTTAGTGTTAACAAATCAACAAGGTGAATTTATCAATGGAGTCTGAGAAAGAGCAGTACTACTGCACTTTTTATACAGCCAGCAAGTGCTCTTGCTCTTAAGCTTAGAGTTGATATTTCTTGCTACTAGTGGCCATTAGATATGGAGGGGAAAAGGAGACAAACCAAAATATATAATGGGTCATTCAAGCTGGGTTGGTTACTTATTGAGTTCTAAATATAGTTCAGACCATAAAGTTTGGTCATTCAAGCTTGGAACAAGTAGCTTAACTTTCTTGCTTTTTATGTAGCTGAGCACAACCCTAGCTTGCTAAATTGACAAGCTCTAAGTAGTTGGTCAAGCTTGGCATATTTATTGGTGAATGTTAGCCAATATTCAAGTAGCTTGGTTTGCTTATTCCATTCTACACAATAATGCAGAAAACAAAAGAAAGAATGAGTGATTAAACTAATGTTACCAAGACTCTGGTGCAGTAGCTGTCATGCTAATCACCAAAGTTTTTGGCACTTCATGTAACGTTCATGCCAATCACCAGAGTTCTTGGCATTTCATGTAATATTGAGATAATTATAATCCTCTAGGCAGGGAAAAAGATAGGAAAAGAAAGAATAGTACTATGGTTTCTTGGATGCAACTGGACATTTTGAGGTACGCGATATTTGCAGAAATAGAACTCCCTATTTGTTGGGCTGTCTAGGGCTCTGCATCAAATTAGAAATCTGCAAGATATATTTAATGCTGTTAGTACTGCATATCAGACATCTAAATTGGCAGATGGCAAGTCATATAGGAGAGATGATGTGACATAACCCTTATACTTGACTAAGGCATCTTTAGCAGAATATGGTGTTATTGAAATAAAAAGGGTTTGTAATTGTGTGTTGTTTCATTTAATTTTTCCTTGCGTGTTATTTAATACACAGAGAGGGCATTATTGCTTTATAACTCAAGTGCATGGGTGTGGATAAGAAATCTGTACTTGCTATATACAGCATCGGGAAGAATCTCGTTTGGACACTCCCGGTCTTTTGTGTTACCAACGCTGCTTTTAGCTCTGCATCTGTTCCAGTTCAGAGAGACTATTGTTCATGAAGTTGTACATTCTTCTCGTCATTGGATCCAGTTATGATGTCTCTTATTTACTTTTGACAAGTTTGACAGGCATGATCAGTGACAAGAAGAGATACGTCCAATCATGTGTGTTTGTGTATGCATGTCCATCCTTTTGCATCATATAAAAAGTTCAATTCTTAAACTCCCTTTACTTTTCCACCTCAGTGGCACTGCCTTATATAGTATATTGCATTTTTTTATCCTGTGTGTTATAAATGAAAATATAGCTCTTGACCGTAAACGATGGCGTGATATGATCCATATAGCCAACCCCACATAGTGGGATAAGGCTTAGTTTGTTTTTGTTGTTGTTGTTAAACAAGGCTGTGGATGGAGGAAATCAGGTTTTTACCACCATGTATAACTGGCCATTTTTTGGCGAGAAAACTACTCTAACAGCCACAGACCTGTTTTCTTATTCAAATGAAGTGTGATCCTTAGCAGAATTGGCTTAATGACTTTCTGCATGTATTTAGGTAAAGATTGATACTATGGAGATGGAATGCCACGTCCTTAAAAACTGGATTGGATATTAGCATAGCATTATAATGGCATCTGCTGGCCTAGGACATGGAGGAGCTGGGAGTTCAAGATCTGCTAATGGCTTCAAGGTCTCATCTAGTTCAGTTGACTGGCTGGGACGGGAGATGCTTGAAATGAGATTGAGGGACCAAGTGGAGCCTGATGATGACAGGGTAAGCTTCTTCAGTTATTAAGTGGTTGGTGCAGAAACTAGATTATATGGATGATATCAAATCCTTAGGCTCATTTTGAGCTTTCTTTGTTTTGGGTCATTGAGGTGGATTTCAAATCCATCTTCTACAGAGTCATTTGAAATCTTTCCCCAAAATCCTTCCTTCAAATCTAAATCCTCTCATCCAAATGCAACCTGATATTTTGGACTTGCCTGGATTACTTGTTTCTCTGTCTGGTTTGTGATGAACTTTACAACAGAGATTTCCTTTGGTATGCAGGATAGCGAACCTGATATAATTGATGGTGTGGGTGCTGAAACAGGGCATGTCATAAGGACCACCATTGGTGGTCGAAATGGTCAGTCCAAGCAGGTTGGTGGAGAATCTGGAGATTACTTTTACAAGTATAACTTCACCTGGTGAGGATGATACTTGATAACTAATTCTTTATTTGGGTTGACAGGTGGTTAGTTACATAGCAGAACATGTTGTTGGAACTGGTTCATTTGGAGTAGTCTTTCAAGTAAGCTGGAGAATTTTTGGTTTTAAATATGCAATGTGCATGTCAGGATTTATCTAGCCCGTGCTCTGTTGTCCCTCTTTGATATGATTCAAACTGTTTCGTAACAGGCAAAATGCAGAGAGACTGGAGAAATAGTTGCTATCAAGAAGGTTCTCCAAGACAAACGCTACAAGAATAGGGAGTTGCAGATTATGCAAATGTTGGACCACCCTAATATTGTGGCTCTAAAGCATTCATTCTTCGCTAAAACTGAAAAGGAAGAGCTGTACCTAAACCTTGTTCTGGAATACGTTCCTGAAACTGTTAATCGTATGGCACGGCAATACAGCAGGATGAACCAGCGAATGCCATTGATATATGTCAAACTTTATACCTATCAGGCACGTAGAAATTTGTCTCTGTTTTATGTGTTTCCTTTTTTGCCTTTGACTGCTTTTTCTCTCTTGCATTTGATGCCTATTGTTTGTGAAAAACTGTCAAACGCGATAAGTGTATCTCTATTTTATGTGTGATCTTTATTTTTGAATGCTGGGAGTTCTAATTTGTCCCTTGAGTTCTGGTTTACGTGTGTTCCTTGGTCTTCAATTTCTGCTTATCAAATGCCTGAGAATGTGAGCTTGGGTTAGTTAGACACAGTCCCTTGTTTAACTTATACAGATATGTGGATTGAGGGGACTAAGCATTGATAATTGAGTGGATAATTCCTCAATTTTAAGTTCAGTTGTTGACATAATTAAAAAACAAAGACCTTAACCCAGAGTTGCCTTGACACTCTATGTTTTCCTTATTATTCTGGCTAGACATGTTGACACCAAACGTCCAACTTATAATGGCATGTTATCAGATCTTTCTCGACATAATTAGTTGGTTAAGCCTTTCCTACCTAAAACTGAACTATATATGAGTTTGCTTCCATTTTCAACATGCTTGCCTATGACCTCATTTGGAGACTTCAGTTATAGCATATTAAATTCATACAGGCTGACCTTCATAATATCAAAATGAACTTGCAGTTAAATACTTAGGTTAATCAAGATGAGATTCTTGTGCCTTTTTCATTTATTCACCATCGGGAATTACAATGCTCCTATGATCTGAAACCATCACATAATATTTTTAATTGATGCGATTTTTAGGAGAGACTATTGCATATTTTAGAAAACTATAATTATACATCCGCAGGTTGATGTGTCAATGTGGTCAAACCTCATGATGAGAAATTGTTGATACTTGATAGTTAATCTCCTTGCTGCTAAAAGTTTTTGTCTCCATAGCAAAAATTGCCAGATGCCAATCAATATCTTATGGTTGCTTTAATAATATGCCATCTTTAGGCGTGCCTTGCTAATTCTCATCCAATAATTTTTTTGCAATTTTATTAAGATCTCTTATTTTATTATTCCTTCCTTGGGTGTGCAGATATGCCGAGCACTTGCCTACATACATAATTGTATTGGTATTTGTCACCGTGACATCAAGCCTCAAAATTTACTTGTAAGTATTTTCTTTGTTAACAATGAGGTTTTGAACTCTGAATCCATTACAGGCGAATCATCTTAATTGATAAATAAGTACTTATCAAATCATGTCTCCAATGCGCTAACTGTTGGTCGGACATAATTAGTTCCCCTAAACGAAATCTTGGATGAAATGCACTAACTGTTCATGGAGTAGTTCTGTTGATATAACTTGTAATAATCATTTCTGGTGCATTTCTGGTGCTGTAGTTAGAGGACTCAAAATAGAAACGTGACTTTGATGAATGCTTGTCATTGCTAGACATCAATCTGGTTATTTTACAATAGATTCATGAAAAACCTTTAAAAATTACAATCTATAACCCGTTATCCTAAAGTTTTCCATATATTGAGGCTTCTCATTGAAGCAATGCATCAAATGTCAAAGCAATACCTCATATTCAATCCTGGTTAATAATCAGGAGAGTCAGCACAAAATTGATTGGTGGTGTTGATCCCCTATTGTTTTTCTATTCTGAAAGGCTGAAGTTGTATTGATTTACTTCCAGGTGAATCCACACACACATCAGCTGAAACTTTGTGATTTTGGAAGTGCCAAAGTTTTGGTAAGTCTTAGTGAAACATGGGTCATTAATGACAGTTTGTTGTTGCTCATGCCGTTGGTTCATTCCTCAGGTTAAAGGGGAACCCAATGTATCCTATATTTGTTCGAGATATTACCGTGCTCCTGAACTCATATTCGGTGCCACTGAATATACAACCGCAATTGATATATGGTCAACTGGTTGTGTAATGGCTGAGTTACTTCTTGGACAGGTTGTCCGATATTCTGAATCTCTCATTTCTCTTTCCAATTTTTGTTCCTTCATATGTTACTCTGACCTATCTCTCTGGTCTTATTATACAGCCACTGTTTCCTGGGGAGAGTGGAGTTGATCAACTTGTTGAAATTATTAAGGTGATACCAGCCACACCACTTGTTAGAAATTGATATTTTGCTTCATGTTCTTTTAGTGGTCAATATATGGTATAGTGGCTCAAAGTTTGAGTTTGCTGTTATATATCCTGCTAATGAAGGTAGATATGATTGACAAGATTGAGATATAAATACATTTAAGGTCTCGGAGAACTTGGCTTTCCAGAAAGATGTTTCATGTTGAAATTTTTTCCTTTCAAACTGCTGACTAACATGTAACAAATATTGAAGTTGGATGGGAGGTGTGAAGTTCAAGACTCACTTGACATCAACCTTGTCCAATTATTGCATGTTGTTTAATTGTAATAGGTTTTGGGAACACCTACCAGAGAGGAGATCAAATGCATGAATCCAAACTATACCGAGTTCAAGTTTCCACAGATCAAGCCCCATCCTTGGCACAAGGTATGTTCCTTTAGCATTGTAGCTTTGACTGAATGAGTATTTATTTTTTACTGTCGAAAAGCTGAAGGCAGCTCAATTGATACATGGCAATTGTTTTTTTTAGAATTTACAATAATTTATTCTTCAAATTCTATTTGCTTTGAGTTTGACACTTACACTCAAAATTTAAGCTTTTGTATACACAAAGTAACTTTAATAAAGTTTCTGTTCAGATAATCAGATTTGATTACAATTATTGTAATTTGTGGGTTTCACCCTCTTCTTCTTCTTCCTTCCGTCCTTCCCTTTTTTTTTCTTTTCTTTTATTGTTTGTGTGTGTGTGTGTGTTCAGCTAGCTGGTTACAGTTGCGTATTATTGTGTGCAAACGATCTCAATATTTGTCCCATTTCCTAGTACACAATTTACTGTAATTACGTGATTTTTACTTCAGGTCTTCCAGAAGCGTTTACCTCCAGAGGCAGTGGACCTGGTATGTCGGTTTTTCCAGTACTCACCAAATCTAAGATGCACAGCTGTAAGTTCAACTTTCACCCTCAACTAGCGAACTGCAATTTTGAAACTAAAAGTGAAAATGACATCATGGTTTTTGTGGCACTGCAGTTGGAAGCTTGTATTCACCCTTTTTTTGATGAACTGAGGGATCCCAACACCCGACTTCCAAATGGTCGTCCACTTCCTCCACTCTATAATTTTAAACCTCAAGGTAAATTTGACTCTTAATACCGAATGCACCATAATTTATAGGGATAATTACAAAAACTACTCCTGAGGTTTAGCCTAATTACAAAATAATCCAATTAGAGGGTGCAATTTTGTAAGCTAAAAACAAAATACCATGAGGTATTTGTAACTTTAAAAGATAACCGAGTTTTTTTGTAATTAGTAGTTGCATCTTTTTCCAGCAACTGGTTCAATAAACATTCTTGCATTGTAAGAATACCACCAATGCAATGAAATCTTGTTAATTTTGCAAGCATCTGTACATATCCTTTATTTGTTGCAGAGCTTTCTGGCATACCTCCCGAAACTATCCACCGCCTCATTCCCGAGCACGCTAGGAGGCAGAACTTGTTCATGGCTTTCCACTCCTAGTCCGCTATAAGGTAACCAACAGGTCATGCTCGTCAATTATGTGCTGCTTTGCCTTGTAGTACCTTAGAACCTTCTTTGCAGCTTATGGTTGTACACCATGTGCACTTCTTGTCTGGTAAAATGGCTTGAAGTTTCCGGCACTGTTTGTAGAGGAGAAGAGTTTTTAGCTTTGATGAACGTATACCATGACAACGATATGGTCTTGGGAACTCTTTGCAATTACGTGCATATTTATCAGGGCTCTTTATACCAAGAGACTACAGAAATGTTCATGGCCGGATAGTGAAAAATGAAAACGCGTATAGATCCGTTTTTGTACCGTACGTCTACACATATGGGTTCTTTGCATTGCCAAAAGCTCTACAGCATTTGGACTATGCTAAGATGTAAATTGTAACTTCCACTTGTTTCTGTTTCCTGAAGATTGTTTTACTGTTTGCCAAGTTTTGATGTGATCTCACTTCAGGTTTCAATCCAAAAAAAAAAAAAAAAAAAAAGAAAAGGATTGATTGCCCTCTGTCGGTTTCTAATCTTTGCATGGGTGAGAAAGCCATTTGAATAGCGTATTATCCATGCTAATCAGGTGCAGTACACTTGGTGCATGGATGAATAACAAGTATCCCACTTTTTACATGGATGAATAACAAGTATCACACTTTTTACATGGATGAATGACAAGTGCTTTGATGTATACAAAATGACACTTGTATGGTACATTTACACCATGTGTATAGACACCGGGTGTAGCATTGATCTTGTATAGATTGCAAGATGTTATTGCTCTTTTTTTTTTATGACGGGAGAATCTGCAGCCGCTACTCTTCGAGTGCGCACTGGATAAATCATCGGGCTAGACGTACTAGCCTGCAAACTACGCCAATTGCTCTTAATACCAATGTTATTGGTTAAATCAGAACCGGCCGTGCACTAATTAATGCAGGTCGTAAGACGCTTGTAACACAATTGGAGTTACAACCGGTGAAAACCGGTCAACCTAGTAGACCATTGATCTATATCAGTTATTACTTTTAATTAACAAAGAAAATAAGAATACAAAAGATGTACGGCCTTGTTTGTTTATGTTTCCAATGGCCACTTTCCAATTTCCAACTATACATAAAAGTGGAATCATGTTTGTTCATAAAATTTCCAATGGAAATCATCATTTTCATTTTCTATTTTTCACATAAAACATCTTAAACCTATAATTTCTATTCTCAAACCTATACACTATCCTACATCACTCATCATTACTTATCAATCACTATTTTCATATTTTAACCCAATTATATATATGGGACCCACTATTATCAACTTTATCTACTTAAAATATTACTATTTTTTTAAATTATAACTATCTAATGGATCCATCAACTATAATCTTACAAATATAATATTATATATTCAAATTAAAATATTGAAGTGGATCCCACCACTACCAACTTTTCAATTATTATATACATAAAATAATATTTCAAAAACTACTAAACCAAACACAATCTCATTTTCAACCCTACATAAAACACATTTCAATTCATTCATCCAAACATAATCTCAATTTCCACACGAAACCAATAAATTCTCAAAATTCTATTTTCAACTCCATAAATCGAAAATGGAAATGGAAATATAAACCATGGAAACTTTCCATAAACAAATAAACTATATTATGTGTTAAAAACTTTCCAGTTTCATGATTCTTGATCCAAATATATATTATGAAGGGATCTCCTTAATTAAATAAATTATATTATGTGTTAAATTAAAAATAATTGTTGAATTGGCAATATTTGGACTAGAAGTTTAAAAACAGTTTTAATAGTGTAAAGTATTTCATTTTTTTTTCAGATAAAATTTATTTTTTTATTATTTGAAAATCCAAATATATATTATTTATTTAGAAAACATTAATTAAATTTTAAACAACATTTTAAGGTGTATAGTTTTTATTATTCTTAAATTGAAATATCAAGAAAGTCAAGATTGGTCGGTGCGGGTTTTTGTTTGAATCTGGATCTTGAGGGAGTGTGAGGTTTAAGCAAATTGGTCTGGAAAAAGGTCACTCTGAAAAAAAAAACAATAACTAAAGAAAGTCGTGAATTGAATCTAGTCTATTGTTGCCAAAATTTATGTTGTGAAAATAGGTAGGTATATATTGAATGACTGGAAAAAAATTGAATAAATTAACGGTATCAAAACTTGAAAGTCGAGGCAAGAGTTTGACTCTTTTTCTTTAAGATGAAATTTTCTCGTTCATGGTGTTTACAGAATCTAGCAACCGTCTCCCAAGATACAACGACCTCTATCTTGTGATAGTAACACTACAATCACAAAATTTTCAAACTTTTGACAAACTTTTGATGTTTCTAAATTATCTTCATAGACTAATGTAGAAAAGAAGCATTAAACTCGAAAATGGGATGCAAAAATGAGTTGGGGGTGGGGGGGTCATACTATAGAATTCTCGGTGCCTGGGTGGAACCCTTGGTCTGTATCAATTTGGATCATCCAGTTGTGTCCTTTGATCAACAACTGCGATCTAGCAGTCCTAAGTGTATCCTTTGCGAATGTCCACAACCCCTAGCATGCACCAATGCTGATCGGACAGTCGTGTCCACCCAATCACACCTGGTCAACATTAACAACAATTCTAGCTCTTCGGTCATGCCCCATCAGCAAGCATGTGGATAGACACGTCTTATTAGTGCCACCGCATGCCACACATGCGCCATTTGGACGAGTTTGCCATGTGACTTGCCCTGACACATCACCGAACCATGTCTGAGCCACCTAACGTGTGTCTTTAAAGCGCTCAATGCAAATGTGGACTCGAGTTCGGATGATGCTCCACACTATCTTTATATTCTTTATCTAATTGAAAACTAGACAAAACCCACATGGTCCACTAGGGTGCACAATAAGGAGCTTCACATGCTACAAGGAAGCCAAATTTGCAATTTGTTTCTAATGTGGATGTGACTCTCCTGACCCTTTCATATTTCCGTATAAAATACATTTAAGTGGCTTATTGTAATACCCACTATTATTATTATTAATTTTATTATTGTGTATTATTTAGTATCACAATATGATTAGCCAACCCATTAATTGTAATAGACAAACAACCAACTACCAACACCAAGTATTTAATATTCTAACACAAGAAGTCATATTTCACGGATAAACTTTTTAACAAATACTAATTATAATATTATTACTCTATCTATATAAAAACCCACACACTAGTCTACTTGCAATGCTAAGACAAGGTAAGATAATTTTTTTCTTCTCTTCTTTCCTCTCTCGGCCGTAGATTTATAACTTTCTTCTTATTATAATTTTTATTATCTTACTAATCATTTTCTCTTTTTGTAAAGCTACCTAACATGTTTCTTCTTCTTCTTTTTATTGTTGATAACTAGAACTTCTAGACTTACGCCCGACTATGCCGAGAGGACAACGGCCTCCCGCTCATTCATTGCCGCCAAGGTAAACCGCGGGATATGCACACATGCCGCCAATGTAAAATGTGGCATCGGATGTTAGGCGGTGTTCGACAGGGTCTGGCGACGTACAACCAGATCCTCCCAGGTAAAGAGAATAATTATGTTCGACCCCCAATCTACTAATATCGATCTTTCCCGAATCGAACCCACACGGATGCTATTCAAGACGACGAGTTCCCACCAAATCTTCACAAGCTCGCATATGCCCCGGGGAGCAATTTGATGGAGCATAGATTTAAACCCTAACCTCCACCCCACAATTGCTTGTGGTGGCCAGGTGGGCTAAGCCACTTGGTTCCTAACATGTTTCTTTTGTTTTATATTTATTTGGGTGTAATGGCGTGTGTATGTGATGTGTCAGTAGTGTGGGTTGTGTGTGTCTAAACTTTAAACATTGAATATACATATATATATATAATATATATATATATATATATATAGATGCATGTGTGTATGTTTAAGACAAGTATATATTTAAATGTACATATGGCATGATTGTGTGTGTTAAGCATTAATGTACTACATATATATACATATGCGTGCGTGTGTGCATGTTAATATATATATATATATATATGTATATTGTACTATGTATTTACAGATTATATATATATATATATATTTTATAGTGTGTATATATTTTATATCACTAATATATTTTTAACTAATATTTTCATTTTACATTTTACATTTTACATTTTATATATATTATAATATTTATATAAATATTTTACAAGATCTATATTATGAGGTTTATATCATTAATTTAGGATTCTAAGAAAAAATATTTTATCATCGTAATAGGAGACGAGGGGGTAGGAGATCTAGGAGTTCAAGGCATATCAACACATAATTTGCATCCGATTTTTTTTTCAAGGTGGGGATTTTTTACTATTTGTTCTTGTTAAATATTATGAATGTTTACATTAATGTTTAAAGTGCACATGATATATCCTACGAGTTTTGCTCAATGGATTCTATGATCTAAGATTCAAGTTACATGAGCTTCTTGCTCTAGGAACTCCAAGATTCAAGTTACATGAACTTTATCTCTAAGAACTCCAAGATTCAAGTTACATGAGTTTTATGCTCTAGGAACTCTATGATGACATGATTCTATGATGTCATGATTCTATGATGCTATGATATATGTTGTAAGTTTTTCATTAATGTGATGCATGAATTTTATTTAGCTTGAACAAATGTGATTTCCCCCTTTGAGTAATTGTTTTTACTCACCCCACTATTTTCCAATGATTTTTCGGATGGAGTTTGGTGCAAATGGGGCGATGAGGAATGACTCGGCTTAATTTCCATTTAAAATAAATAAAATAAGTCTTCTATTTTGATGAATATTTTAGTGTCTACTTGAACATTCAATTTTAATGCTTTGTTAAACTACTATTATCCTGCTATTTAGTTTTTGTAGCTTTGAAATATGTTTGACTATGGTTAAATTCTGTTGACTTATTATAATGAATGGCTATTTTTCTTTTAGTTGTTTAAATTGCTTCCGCATTAAATTTTCCGTTAAAATATTAATTTTATGTTCTTTTTCAAAATAATAATTTTTCAAAAATATTATTTATATTTTTGAAAACTCCCATTTTTAGTTGTGGCGTCCCAAGTTGTTTTTATTTTCTGTTTTTCAAAAGAAAACACTTTTCGTATATAATAAAAGCGGGGCGTTACACTTATTTATACATCAATTAAATTTTCATTCACCCGAAAAATAGTTTTGAGAAATTCAAAATGTTAAACTCATTTACACTGCGATTTTGTTTATCTATTTTTTTCTTACTACAAAAATAAACACTCTTAAATAGTTGGTCAAAATTTAGTCAAAACCCAAATTATAAACCAATTTCCAACAATTTGAACAATTAGAAAATTATGAATTCGCCTTTTATTTTCCGGGTCGATTATTCGAAAGGGTGGCGTCAACGTCATTCACTCTTTTTTCCTTTACGTATACTCATTTTCTAAGTACACTCACCCCAGCGACCCACTTTTCAAAACAATCCATTTACTTAATATAACCAATATTCCTTCAAAAAAAAAATGCTCCAAACATTCCCCATTTTACCCCTCTCGTACCCGAACTTAACAAATATTTGTCATCTCCGCTTCATTTTCTTTTCTAATTATAAATGGAGTAGGGCCAATTCTCAAGCCTTCGAGCTCGAGCGTTGCTTCTTTTCCTAAGCATTCATTTTTACCAGGTTTCAAAAACCAAGATATCCCGCCTATCCCCAAAAAGGGGACTCTTTACAATACAAAAGTAGCATCATAGAAAGAGTACCCTTTCAGATTCAGAATCGATCTCGCCTTTCATTTGATAGCAAATAGAAGAGCGTCTCATCCGCATATCTAAGATAGCACAAGCTACTTTCTTGATTCATAAAGGCGTTTATCTTAAGATCAAGCTGGTGAAGAAAGATGTTCATTAGGGAGAGAGCGGGTTGCCTTGTGGTATGCCCTTTCCCGGTAGTCATTCATATCCTGCTTAGGGATCGGGGTGAAGAATGAAGTCCGCTAAGGCCCATGGGATAAGGTTTGCAGATGCGATCATGAATCGAACCAGATCGAAACATTCAGATGTCGACGGACAAAGCTGGAACATCGACCGCAAACAAAGGATGGACCGGTTCCCAGGGTTAGGGTATTCCCTATTATGAGTATGAGCCTACTCAGATCAGAACTAAACTAGTTGATTCTCTTTCGCCTATCGGCCGGCCGGCTTGTTCCCAGATGGCATGATGGTCGTACCATCATGCCATCTCATTTGAGTCATCGTGTCATTTACTCTAGCAAGAACGTTATAGTCTCTTAAATTCATGTTATTTTTGTAATTATAGGGAATAAAGTGTATTTAAAGGAAAAGAATGTGTGAATAACTCCGCCTTATTCGAATTCTAAGGCGTTCGTTAGTTTTTATTTTCTTCTTATTATACATTTTTTTACATTTGCACATGACCAAATTTACCCAAGTGGGTATCACCCTTGAGAATTAATTCCCGTAAGATTGTGACATGTGTCTCATTTTGATTTTTTTTTTAAAAAATACATGCATATGTATAATGGGGCACTTAGCAAAATCACAAGGGAGTTGAGCACATATAATTATGGAACGAATTGCAATAAGTCTTTTATTTATTTCCATATTACTAACGTATTTATCAAAACGGGAGAATTTTATAATATGATCTAAATTTAAGAAAATCTATCATTTTAAGATCTACAATTTCAACTTTATCAAATCAAGACCCAATTTTTTTTTTCCCAAATTGGACTCTCCCTCAAATTTTGGGTTCTCACTTTAAGATCCAAAATTTCAACCTTCTCAAATTAAGACCCAATTTTTATTTTTTTCTCAAATCAGTCCCTCTCCCAAATTTTGGCCTCTCAATTGAGGTTTTAAAATTTAACAAAAGGAAAATATTAACGTAATCTATCATATCGGCCACAAAAATTAATTTTCTTTCTCTCTTTATTTTTTTGCTCATTCCTTTTTTCCATGAACCATACTTATTATCAATTTTATTTAACGTGTAGAACCAAGATCTATAAATATAAATGTATGTAGCTAACAAGATGAAAAAAACCATAAAATATTTATCGGTTACTAAAAAAATAACATATACCAAATTATGAATTAAAAAGAAATAGTAAAATATTTTTAGTTACTAAAAAATAAGATATCCAAATTATGATTGAATTTTTTAATGGTTTTAAAACAATCGATTAGGAAAAATGGAATGAGAAAAAAATAAAAAGAGAAAGAAAACTAATTTTTGTGGCCGGTGCGATAGATTACATTAATATTTCTCTTTTTGTTAAATTTTAAAACCTGAATTGAGAGCCCAAAATTTGGGGAGGGCCCGATTTGAGAAAAAAAAAAATAAAAATTGGGTATTGATTTGAGAAGGTTGGAATTTTGGATCTTGAATTGAGAACCCAAAATTTGAGAGAGAGTCCAATTTGAGAAAAAAATAAAAATTGGATCTTGATTTGAGAAATTTGAATTGTAGGTCTTGAAATGATAGATTTTCTTAAATTTGGATTAAATTCTCCCTTGTCAAAAAAAAAAAAAAAGGAAAAGAAAAGTCATTTCCTTAATTAAAAGAAGAAAACCTTATTTGTTTCCTTAGAACTCCGGCGACAGACACTGGTTTTATCGTACCTTGTTTTATGGTACACCTTTTTACCTACAAACACAACCCCAAATTGCCCTGTAACTCAATCTATTTATTCTCGTAATCGTTTTTCCTTTTCCTGAAACAATGGCGTGCATTTCCTCAAACACCTTCGCAACTGCCTGTAGTGTTGGTAGTACGGAATTAGTCGGCAGTCATAGTCATCTTTTGAGTTTATCGCCAAAGGTATCTTATCGATGCTGTTTTCGCGCCGGACCCATCTACTGGACCGCTGCGAATAATGGGTATGGTAGCTTTGCTCGAGTTCGCCGGAGTTCTTGTAGTGGTTTGACAGGCGGAGGCGGCGGCGTTTATCGTCAATCGGGATTGTCTGTTTTTAGCTGTCTTGCTACAATTAATGGGGCGCCCGCTGCTTCTGGTGAAAATTTTGATCGTTGCTTTCTTTATATTTGACGCAGGAAGTTTTGGCTAAGAGTAAATTTCTGTTTCTTTTTTTCTTCCTGCTGTGTGATTCATATTGTTGGCAAAAATAAGAAATGGAAAAAATCCCAAAATCGTGTAGGTTGTTTTGTGGGTAATCTCTAAAGCAAGAATTTTCTGATAAAACTAATGTAGGCTCAAATTTTACAAAAAGGTTTTTGAGGGGGGTGTAAAGCCTTTTATAATCCCCTTACTTGTGTGTGTGGGGCAATATATGTACTGTCATTTACCAAGAATTTGTAATTTTATCTGTCAAATTTTGATGTTCATAATGTAATTTAAACACATTTACTAGACTTATCTGCCTTGCTGATACTGTTAGTTAATATTACGACAAATGAATTGTCAAAAGATCGATTTGGAATGATTTTCTGTTGTGTTATTTATTCATGATCTTTGCAATTGACATTGTAGTGGAAAGAGTGACTGTATTGGTTATTGGAGGAGGAGGAAGGGAGCATGCCCTTTGTTATGCCCTTAGACGATCACCCTCTTGTGATGCTGTGTTTTGTGCGCCTGGAAATGCCGGAATTTCCAACTCAGGAGATGCTACTTGTGTTGAGTACCTCGATATCTCTGATAGCTCATCTGTGATTGACTTTTGCCGTGAATGGGGAATTGGACTTGTTGTGATAGGACCGGAGGCTCCTCTTGTAGCCGGTCTTGCTAATGATCTTGTCAACGCTGGGATTCTTACTTTTGGCCCTTCTTCAGAAGCTGCTGCCTTGGAAGGTTCAAAGGACTTTATGAAACGATTGTGTGACAAATATGCCATTCCAACTGCTAAGGTTCACTATATTTTTTGTTGGGATAATTATAAAAATAGCCACTGAGGGTTTAGCCTAATTACAAAAAACTTCAGTTATACTACAAAATTACAAAACCCCCCTTAAAGTTTTACCAAAACACCCCCTTGAGGTTTGTATTCACCTAGGGGTGGAAAATCGTGTCATCGTGTCGTGTTAGGTCGCACTATCATGTTTTTGTTATTCTATCTTATTTGATCTTAAATAGAACAATAATTGTAATTTTTAACTTAATTTACAATTTCTTGCTTTCATGTCGTGTTTTGTCATGCCTTATCGTGTCATTTCTCTTGTAATTTGTGTTGTGTATGTGTCATGCTATCATGTCATGACACTCATTCCCAGCCCTATATTCACCTAACAAATAAGTATTTGTAATTTTGAAAGATAGATGAGTTTTTTTGTAATCAGGCTAAACCTCATGGGTAGATTTTGTAATTAACCCTATTTTTATTTTTTTTAAATGATGATTGGGTTTTAGTTTTACCTGTTTGATAGTGTTTTCTTATCTTATGCATACTTGACTGCGCAGTATCAAACATTTGCTGAGCCATTAGCCGCAAAAGCATATATCAAAGACCAAGGTGCTCCTATTGTTGTTAAAGCAGACGGCTTAGCCGCTGGGAAAGGAGTCGTCGTTGCAATGACACTGGAGGAGGCATACGAAGCAGTTGACTCGATGCTTGTGAAAAATGTTTTTGGATCTGCTGGTTGTCGTGTCATTATCGAGGAGTATCTGGAAGGAGAGGAAGCATCGTTTTTCGCTCTAGTGGATGGAGAGAATGCCATACCTCTAGAATCTGCTCAGGACCATAAACGAGTCGGTGATGGTGACACAGGACCAAATACTGGTGGAATGGGGGCATATTCTCCAGCTCCCATCTTGACAAAAGAACTCCAATCTGTTGTAATGAAATCTATAATTCTGCCTACGGTGAAGGGAATGGCTGAAGAAGGCTGCAAGTTTGTTGGTGTTTTATACGCAGGGCTCATGATTGAGAGAAAATCTGGATTGCCGAAGCTGATTGAGTATAACGTGCGTTTTGGAGATCCGGAGTGCCAGGTTAGTCTTCTTTAGTGGTTTTTGTCATGGATGTTGTCAACCGTAAGACCCTCATGTTTTTTCTCTTTCTTATTGATATATATTAATTCAGGGAAAATGTGACCAGTTAGTGAAAATTGCCAAAGGACTGTACTGTCTCTGCATAGAAATTGTGGCGTTTCGGGGTTCTCTATGTATTCTATGCCCATTATCACATAAATCATCATAAATCTCATTGTCCCCCTTTTTGTCACTATTGATTAGATCCATTTGGCTTTGTGTTGTTCTTTTATTACCATGCTGTCACTAAATTGATTTTAAATTGATTGCATTTACTAGTTGTCTTTGTGATTGATTTTATTTATTTTTTGAGTTTTACTTTTTTATAGTCAGTATTACCTAAATCTCAAGTTTTTAAATTGATTTTTAACCTAGTTGTTCCAGTTCCTGGTTCACTTGTTGTTTGCTATAATTTTGCTGTATTTCTTTTTTCTCTTTTTTATGGTCAGTATTAATAGATATCCACTGTTCTAATTGTCCAGCAATTTTTCTTTATGAAAAGCATCTTTTAACAATAGGTGTTGTTTACATGTTTCTTTTCTTTCATTTCCAAAAAGTGCTTTTTGTTTTCTTTTGGGAAATAGAAAGCTTTGAGGTTTGTTAATTAAAAAAGAAAAAACCAACTAGTTTAACCTCCAGATAAATGTAAGGGGTAATGGGCAATAATTTTACAAATGTAACATTGTTTGAAATGTTTTTCTTTTGAATGGGGTTTTAAACAGAATGTGACTTATTTCATAAATCCAGTGGTTCTTTTTTATAACCCAAACCTCAAGGCAGTTTTTGTAATCAAGGCTATTTCTTTTTGGACTTTGGAAGATTCAAAAACCCCTTCCATTTAAAAATTTAATTCAAATATTTTGAATCAATAATTGGTGATGGTGACTTTTTTCTGTTGAATGCATTTCATCTTCCCAGTAATGCTTCTTAAAAGTTCCTTCATAAGAACATCATTGTTATTCCTTTGCATATTTTCAATCTTTTCAGTGAGTTAATGTTTAGCAAGATTTCTTTTCTTTGTTTGCATGTATTTCTAAGTCCAATTTCCTTTTACATTGTTTTTCTCAAATTTTTTGTATGCATGATGGATTGAATATGTTTGGTTTTTAGGATTTTATGTTTAAATGAAAATATACCCCTTATAGTTTTTCAAATTAATTTTTTTATTTTGAATGATTGTAGTGAAAAATTTTGTTCTGGTTTTTAAAGTGTGTTTTACATCTTCCTGATTGTGATGAAAAATTGTTTGGTTATTTTGCAAAAGAATATTTCATTGAAAAATGAAAATGACTTTCATTTCCATTGAGAAATCATGAACAAACATAAACATTTTCGGAAGAGTTAACGGAAAATGGGTTTGAAAACACAATTACATGGCCTTACTTTCCTAGTTCTCGTTAATTTGCAGGTATTGATGGTCCGTTTAGAATCTGATCTGGCGCAAGTTCTACTCGCGGCTTGCAAGGGAGAACTAAGCAGCGTATCTCTAGACTGGTCTCCTGGCTCAGCCATGGTTGTCGTCATGGCCAGTAAAGGATACCCCGGAAACTACAAAACTGGAACAGTTATTCGAAACCTTGACGAAGCAGAGGAAGTGAGCCCGACCGTTAAGGTATTCCATGCTGGCACAGCTCTTGACTCCGATGGAAACTATGTTGCTACTGGTGGCCGTGTTCTTGGGATCACTGCTAAAGGGGTCAATCTTGAAGAGGCGCGAGATAGGGCTTACGAGGCTGTCGAGCAAATTAATTGGCCGGAAGGATTTTATCGACGAGATATTGGTTGGAGAGCATTGCCACAAAAACATGTTAAGTCACAACACTAGTTTTGGCTGATAAACATCTTAACATGCATGTTTTCAAGAGAGGATGGTGATCTGGAAGATGTTGAAGAGGTAAGTTCTTGTCTTTACGAGACGAAGGCCTCGTCGGGATTTAGTAAGTTCTGCAGATTTATGAGGTGCTAGATTTTCTTACACAGAATTTTGAACATAATAAAACATTCGGATCCAAGTAATTGCTGGGGAAATTTAGCAATGCACCAAGTGAGTAGGATTTGGCTGATAAACATCTTTACTACATAGTCTTAGGGATGGCAATTTTGCCCCGATTTGTGGGCACCCGCCCCGGCCTGGCCCGTTTGGGCCGTCCCGCCCGTGTCTATGATAGTCTAGAAGAGTAGTCTGTTTTTTTATGTCTTGTTAGTAGAGCAAAATGTTTTTGTTAGATGAAAGTATAACTTAATTGGATGTTGTGGATTCACTACATGGGCTGTGAATGTTTTTATTCCAAAATAGTATTTCATTTTCTATTCCATCGTATGCTAATAATCTGTCAATTGTTACTATATAGTTTTTCATAAATTCTGGGTTATTTTATGAGGCGAGTGATAAGAAAGCACGTGGCGATCTTCTGTAGTGGAATAGTGGATGAAATATCATTTTGAAATAGAAGATCTCATCCGTGTTTTGTATACTAGAATAAATAACTAATGTTTACGTTCATAATTGATAAAGAACAAATCCGGTTAAGAATTAACTTGATCTCTAAGAACTTATTGAATGCATATGATTGAGCATAAGAAGCCAAGTTTTGTTTTTTTGAATTATATATTTTTAATCTTTGACAAGATATGCGATTGGTTCGAATTTGATTCTTTAGTTAAGTATATATATGGTTAAGCTATTTGATTTAGCCATTTAGGGAGTGTTTGCAAACTCAAAAAAAAAAGTTGATGCCCAACTTCTAGATGGAAAAACAACTCTTTTTCTATCAAAGAAGTTGTTTGAATTTTAAAAATTCTATCAAAGAAGTTCACTTTTTTAAGAGTCTCCTTAGACATGAACTTGACTTGATTAAAGTTTAAATTGTTCAATAAAATTAGAATGAAACTCTTATTCGGCTTAATTCAATTTATTTGAAAATAATGTACCCGATAAAATATACCATTTGTATCATTGAAACTTTCCACATTTGCACCCCCGCCCTTAGACATGGTATGATGGTTGAAATAATTAATATTGAAGTTTGGGCTTCTTAGCGTCAATTTATTTGAAAATAATGATAAAATATACCATATCGGTGAGAACTTTCCACACGAGGTATGATGGTTGAAATAATTAATATTGAGGGTAAGCGTCCAACATGGAAAATCACTTGAGGGATGACTCTTTGTGCGCGGTAGTTCAGGATATTAGGGACCTGAGAGCCAAATTACATTTCTCGCGATTTACTTAGGGATAATTTCTGAGGTACTAGGGTTATTTTCCCGAGGAATAGTCATGTGTAAGCATGAAACCTCGGTATCAAAAAAAAAAAAAAATTCAAGTGAAACTTAAAACAACAATAAAGGGATGCTCAGTTGGGTTAGTTTCCAAAATAACTATTTCAAAGGAAAATCAAGCCCAAAAACCAAACATGGGCCTCCAAAAATGGATCAGTTGTGATCCGGCCAGACCCAAAGAAAATCTCAAAATCGGATGCCCAAAAAAAGTCCTCAAATGAATAGATCTTTCTAGATCTCGACACGTGTCCACACCTAACCCTCACTCTCCCCTCCCACAATACCCATTAAACCCCTTATCTTCATTACCATTTCAACTCAAACCCTTATTCCCAATTCCACAATTTTTAGGGTTTCAGCTTAAGATTCCATTTGAATTTCTTACCGTCGCAGGTACACTTCAATCATCCATTCTCCGACGGTTTGAAAATGGCGTCTTCAGCAGCTCAAATTCACGCCCTTGGCGCCACTGCCTACTTCACATCCGGCAATTCCAGTAAAAGCACTACTACTAAAACAGTGTTCTTTGGAACGAAGCTGAGCAATACTGGTTTGATTGGGCTGAAGCTGAAAAGCAAGGCCAGAAGCATCTCCCGTCGTAACACTCCGCTTCGCGTAGTTGCTGAGAAAGTTGTAGGAATTGACCTTGGGACGACGAATTCTGCAGTGGCAGCTATGGAGGGAGGGAAGCCCACCATTGTTACCAATGCTGAGGGTCAGCGGACGACGCCGTCTGTGGTTGCTTATACAAAGAATGGGGACAGGCTTGTTGGGCAAATCGCTAAGCGCCAGGCGGTGGTGAATCCTGAGAATACCTTCTTTTCTGTGAAGAGATTCATTGGGAGGAAGATGTCCGAGGTTGACGAGGAGTCGAAACAGGTTTCCTATCATGTGGTGAGGGATGAGAATGGGAATGTGAAGCTTGAGTGTCCTGCCATTGGGAAGCAATTTGCAGCTGAAGAAATCTCAGCTCAGGTGCACACTTAAACAGTTTAAATTGATTCCTTTTTGTGTTTGTATGTGTTTTGGTGCTTGTGATTGATGGGTACTTAACTGAGGGAAGGAAAAAAAAAATGAATTTGAAGTGTGATTCTTTTCTATTTTGTCTGTGGGCGTATAAACAATTTGATCTAGTGGAAATTGATGTGGGAGTTCCTTTCTTCACTCCCCCCCCAAACAATTCTGTAGATGTTAGAATGCTTCAGGTGGCTTGTTCATGTATGTGACAGCCTATGTATGCATTACATATGTAACGAGGTGTGTGGTTTATCTTTTAATAATCGAAAAGATAGAAGTATAGATAATTAGACTTCATACTCTTGATGACCTGCAACATATGTATTGATATGATCCAGGTCCAAAATGGACTTGTCATTGTTGTCTTGTGCATGTTTCTATTTGCATGCATGTATTGGAAAAGAGAGCACCAATGGAAGTCTAAGATATAGCCTCTCTAGAAGTTCTTCTCTCCGATTAATTATAACGTCACTATCGAGGCATGCCGCTTAAGTTTTTAAGCAACTTGCATCCATTGATGCATACGAAACTTATCACATTTCTTTTACTTTATATGCTTTCTCTTGCCAAATAGTGGTCATTTAGTTTTGTAAAGTTCTACTCTTTTACTGGTTTGTTGAATTTTTGTCTTTATTTAGAAAACCAACAAAGTGATTGTGAAAACCATTACATTCCAAGTGCTCGATTAAGATAAAATGTTAACAGTTTGGCATCTAATGATTTTCATTGTTTGCTGGTTTAGGTTTTGAGGAAGCTCGTGGATGATGCGTCAAAGTTTTTGAATGACAAGGTTACTAAAGCAGTAGTCACTGTCCCTGCATACTTCAATGATTCTCAGAGGACTGCAACCAAGGACGCTGGCCGTATTGCTGGCTTAGAGGTTCTACGTATCATCAATGAACCAACAGCTGCATCACTGGCCTATGGTTTTGAAAGGAAAAGCAATGAAACTATTCTGGTTTTTGACCTTGGAGGTGGCACTTTTGATGTTTCAGGTATGAGAAGTGTCTCTTCTTTTCAAATACATGCATCTGGTAGTTAGTCATGTTTTGCAGTTTGCTTTGAGGGTTCCTATTTGGTTGTCTGTTGAAACAGTATGCCTGCATATTTTTCTATTCTAGAGCTTGAAATACATTATTACCAGCATATGCACCCCAGTTGATTTGATTGTTTGGGAATCCCTTTCCACGCGTGAGGAAGTTTGTTGGCTCATATAGATAAAATTACTAGTGGGCCTGTTGTACTTGGTTTACCTGTTATGACTGTTGGCTATGATACTGTATCTGTGTGCGTCAGTCCTCAATCATGAATACTTAAAGATCTAAAACAGTTGCATCTCTGTGTGATTTTTGTTGATTTTTCTTTCTTTTACTCTGATTTAAGTTCTTGAGGTTGGTGACGGCGTGTTTGAGGTGCTGTCTACATCTGGAGATACACATCTTGGTGGTGATGACTTTGATAAGGTATGTATTCCATCTTGCTTTTCAATGACTCTCTACTTGTTGTTTCATTTCTTGAAATGTACTTTTCTTTGGATTTTCTCAAGCAATTGGTAAATTCCATAGTTGATCACATTGCTGGTTTTTCTTACAGAGAATTGTTGATTGGCTCGCTTCAAATTTCAAGAAGGATGAGGGGATAGATCTATTGAAGGATAAACAAGCTCTTCAGCGTCTGACTGAGACAGCTGAGAAAGCTAAAATGGAACTATCATCTTTGACACAGACTAATATTAGGCATGTTTCAAGTCTTGTAAGTCAATTGGGAATCTTTTGGTTGCACCCATACTGACCATCTTAATTTTTCTTTTGCCCAGTTTGCCTTTCATAACTGCCACTGCGGATGGTCCCAAACATATCGAAACTACCCTTACAAGGGCAAAGTTTGAAGAGTTATGCTCAGATTTACTTGACAGGTGATTTACAGCATCTTGTATTCACTTAGAGATATTCCGTATTCCATTTCCTGCAACTTATTTGGAGTGAATAACGTCTATTTCTCAGACTCAAAACCCCTGTTCAAAATTCCTTGAGGGATGCAAAGCTCTCCTTCAGTGATTTAGATGAGGTCATCCTTGTTGGTGGTTCGACCCGTATTCCAGCTGTTCAGGAACTTGTTAAGAAATTGACCGGAAAGGACCCAAATGTTACTGTGAATCCTGATGAAGTTGTTGCCCTTGGAGCTGCAGTTCAGGTTTGTCACTGTTCCTCTTCAGGATGTCTTCTACAGGTTATGTTACGTTATCTAACCACGTGTTGCACTTATTTTCATTCGCTTAGGCTGGTGTCTTGGCTGGAGATGTTAGTGATATTGTACTTCTAGACGTAACACCACTATCTTTGGGGTTGGAAACTCTTGGTGGAGTAATGACAAAGATTATTCCAAGAAATACCACATTGCCCACTTCAAAATCAGAAGTGTTCTCAACAGCTGCTGATGGTCAGACAAGCGTTGAGATCAATGTCCTTCAAGGTGAGAGAGAGTTTGTTAGGGACAACAAATCGTTAGGCAGCTTCCGTCTTGATGGAATTCCACCAGCTCCCCGAGGAGTTCCTCAAATTGAGGTCAAATTTGACATTGACGCAAATGGAATCCTCTCCGTTGCTGCCATCGACAAGGGAACTGGGAAGAAGCAAGATATCACCATTACTGGTGCTAGCACATTGCCGGGTGATGAGGTAAATTTAAAAAAAAAATTGATTTACATGCTACAAAACACTAGCATCTCTCAAATAATTTTAGTCTGCAAATTCAAAGATTTAGATTTGAGGGAATCATTTGGGTGAAGAATTTCAAATAACTCCATCTCAATGTGAAAATTCACCACAATCACTCAAAATAGTTCAAAATAGGAGCTTAAGGGTTTCTAAAGGGTTTGGTATTTCTAAAGGATAATGGGACTTTCTGTAATTAGGCTAAACCTCAGGGGTGGTTTTTGTAATTATCCCTAAGTTCAATGAATTTGTTATTGTGGATGTGAATTCCTTAACTCAATCCATCATTCCAGAATCCAGAATGAACTTTAACAGTTTAACTTTTTGAAAATCCACTCCGTGTGAGGCTCTATTCTTTGATTAGTTAGAATTTCATTTGTTCATGGCAAGTGCATCCATTGCTTTATTAATCATAATCATGTGGTAATAATTTTGCACTTCCATGAATGAAACTTCAGGTGGAAAGAATGGTGAGCGAAGCTGAAAAATTCGCAAAAGAAGACAAGGAGAAAAGAGATGCCATCGATACCAAAAACCAAGCCGATTCTGTAGTTTACCAGACAGAGAAGCAGTTGAAGGAGCTTGGAGACAAAGTCCCTGCGCCCGTTAAAGAAAAAGTCGAGGCGAAACTGGGAGAACTTAAGGATGCCATCTCTGGAGGATCAACACAAGCAATGAAGGATGCTATGACTGCCCTAAATCAAGAAGTTATGCAGCTTGGCCAGTCGCTATACAATCAACCAGGTGCGGCACCTGGTGCAGGTCCGACACCTGACAGTGGGCCCAGCTCTTCAGAATCATCGAACAAGGGCCCAGATGGTGACGTTATTGATGCTGACTTTACAGACAGCAAGTGAGAGAGCATGGGAACTTGATGCCAAGATTGATCGATTGCCATTTTTTTGACCTCCAATTTTTTTTTCTTGTGTATAAGGAGTATTTTGACGAAATTGATCGATCGAGGGATTCTAGAAAAACATAGTCATAAACTGGGATCAAAAATATGAAAACATAGGTGTTTGTTATAAGCAAAGACTGGATATTGTCAGTTTCAAGATTTTATTGTTTGTCAGCATTCGAGAGTTTTGCTATAGGAAATTTGCCTTGCAATTTTAAAATGGTAGCCTATGGTTGCGCTGCTCATTTTTTCTGACACAAGCCATGGGGCATCTCCAAAATTTTGCCAGGCAAAAACTGGACTTTTGATATCAATCAAATGCAAAATCATAACATCCCAAGTGCCAATAGATATCTGCCAAGAAAACACAAATTAGTTCATAAATCCCAGAGATTAAACAGCAAGAGCAAGATATTCACAATTTGTATACAACAGCATCCAAGAAAACATTTCTTCAAATTATACATAGTCTGATTGAATGTGTTTGCAAATAAAGATGGAATTTACAGACGGATTTCAATTCAATAATCATCGTGTACAACATCAACGTTAACCATTGACTGTATCCACAGATCACACCGGGAAGTTTTATCGCTTCAAATTGCAGATGTAACTCTTCCAACATTTTCATCCAGCAGGAGTTAGGGAGTTGGACAAAGCGATCGACAAATTGATTTAAACAAAAAACGAGCTCCTCGATTCTGTGCCCACAATTGAGATAAATCACGACTACGTCTAGAAACTATATACGTCGGTGCAAAAAATCAGCCCTTTGATTCTGCCAGAATAACACAAACACTTACAATTTGGCCATCAAACACCTCCAAGAATATCATTCGACACCTAAACGAAATCTTTAGCTTCTCGACCGCCGTCCCAAACTCCCACTCAACCGGTTCAAATGTCTCCACGCACTGTGGCATCCCAGGTTTTCCCCCCGTGGCCAAGGGGACTCGAGGAAACCGGGCTCGTAGCAAGGCTACCCGTTCTGTCAGTCATTCTTCTATCAAAAAAATGACTGCACTCATCATAATGCATGTACCCATTTCCTCGATTCTGCCTGGAAAAAGTAGAATAGTAATGGGGAGGTGCAGGATCCACCTGGTACCTTATTCCATCCGCCCGGCCAACAGATCTAACAGAAATAAGCCTTTCTGGTGCGACACTTTTTTGTGGATCAATAGGTGGCTTGGGTGATTGGTAGCTAGGGTAATTAAAATAATGGGGAGAAACTTGATGGATATGATGGCCGCTTTGGTGTGGGACATTATTATTCAGGCTGCATATGTTAGGTGAACTCTGGACCTTGTGCATATTGGTTGTTCGGAATGTAAAGTAGTTGTTTTGGAGCATGGCTTCATTGTTCATAGCTTCGGTGGTGCAGCTATCTGGAGACCTTGGGGAGGTGCAAGCCGACGAAACCCGCGAGCCATGTTGCATTGCATTGATCGTGGGGTGTTGTTTGATGAGATTCGGCGTGGAGCGGATTATGCCGTTGATGGCATCGATGTACCGTTGCTCAAGCGCACGCGGGTCCACGGGGCCTATTTGGTTTTCCATCACGACAGGGTTTGTAGGGAAGAGGAACGCTCGGAGCTTTGGGGCTCCAGCATTTTCGTAGCGGTCAATTTCATCGAGCATGTGGCGGAGATCTTCGTCGGATTTCACCGAGACTAAGGCATCAAGGTCTTCGGACACAACCTGGTACTTGAGTATCATTTCTCCATCAATCAAGTAAGTGAGCTTCTTCATAAGTTCTGTACAAACACAAATACTCAAAAAACAAATTCAGTAAAGACTCAGGCAGAAATCTTAGGTTGCATTTGGATGGAAGGATTTCGATTTGGATTGGAGGGGAGGATCCGCGAAAGGGATTTCAAATGACTCCGTATTAGATGGATTGAAAAATCCACCAAAATGACTTAAAAATAACTTAAAATGGAACTTTAATAATTTGAAATCCATTGTATCATGATGTTATCCTAACAAGTTCGATGGATCTGTTATTAAAGATTGAAGTCAACCTCAAATCCTTCCATCCAAATGCAACCTTAAGGAATTTGTTTTCATATCTTTCTGCTTCTTTTTTTGGTGGGAAATCTTTATCCGCATAAGTTATCCAAAAATCTATCGGATCCACCATGATGATCAACAACTCCTTATTTTTGCACCCTAGATCGACAAACCATCTCCCAAAAACACCACCGACAACAACAACAACAACTGCACGGTTGCACTCCCCAACACAGAAACATAAAATGGACATAATGAAAGGGATTAATTGGAAAAATATGCAACTGATGCATTGGAACCATATGTTATCTATTCTTTTAAGATTCATCTTTTGTTTGAGGAAGTTTTACGATTCATCTTTGATAGTATAATATAAGCAATTCCCCAAGGAGCAATAATTCATCTCATGCATTGAACAATTCAAGGTTTATTATCTGGCATTTCATATTCTATGATGCTGTTATGTCAAATCTAATGAAAATCATTCAAATTGTGAAACCTCATCAATGTTGCAATCATGCTACAAACGAAATTGAAAAAAAAAAAATTAGATTCATAATCCTGCACACAAAATGAATACGCAAAAAATTCTCAAATGTTCACAATAATTTTTATTTCACCGCAAATATTTAGGCGTGCAAAAGATTAACAATTCCTAATATTTTCAAAAACAGAGCCACATATTTTTCACGAAACATGCAAAAAAAGATGGAAACAAAAAATGATTGTAAAAAAAACAAAATAAACGTACCCTGGAAAGGAATATCCCTAGGCACAGAAATAACACGGGTTTCGCCGCCAACATACTTCAGGTGGCCGTCGGCTGGGCGGGGAAGGATCTTGCCGCCATGGCTGCACAGGAATTTGACACGGTTCTTAGGTGAACCGGGGGCGGAACTCGGCGCCGAACCGGTGGAAATGATGTCGGTGGGAATTGGAGCACCATCGGTGGACATTGTGAGATTGAGATCAGACGATCTCGGATTTTTTTCCCATAAAAGGGAAGGAAGAAAATGTGTATGTACAAAGCAATGGAAGAGAGCCGTTTTAGAGAGAAGAAAAAAACGAAAAAAGAAAAAAAAGAAGAGGAGGTTTTGGAAAGTCCTTTTTGGGAGGGAGGCCAAAGGTGGTATTTATAGAAACTGAATATTTGATATTTAATTCTTTTTTTTATTTATTTTAACAAACCAGCATATTTTCTTAATATATAATAATCTTTTTGTTAATATTTATTTTTCACGATAGTCCTTGCTTCATTTTTTTGGTTGTATTCAATTCTTATCCATCTTGGGATCAATATTTGTTTGATGGTAGAAGATCATATGACTCATGTTGAAACTTGTCGATCATTATGAATGTGTGGATGTTATCATTCATAAATGACGATGTTAAATGTGTGGATGTTCCGTTAAATTTTTTCAGTAGATGTAACATTTTGGGATCAACTCTAATAATTTCGTATTAGCTTCTTCCATTAAAGTTTTTCATATGGATATAAATTGCGCGTATGGAAAGTTTTGTATGCACGTGTACATTGAGCACCCCTAGTCCCATTTTATACGGTGTTTCAATTCAACATATGAATATCATGTGTATAAAATGATATAATCACACACGTAACATTGGAGATTAAAACTGCATATAGGAAGTTCTTCATATAGATATAAATTGAGCATATGGAATGTTTTATATACACATGTAAATTGAGCCCCTAGCAGTGCCGTTTTAACTTTTATAGTGTTTCAATTCAACATATGAATACCATGTGTATAAAATGATAACATTATACACGTGACATTGACTTGATATATTAGAATGCAAGATAAAACACCATGATGCATAGGAAATTAAGGCTGCATTTTGAGGTCAACTCTTAACTAATTTCATATTAGCTTCTTCAAAAAAATTCATTACATGTAAAATTTTATTTTAGAATTACTTGGCTGGTCTGTAAGAATTGTTGAACCCGGTTTATCATAAAAACTCCCAAGTAGAAGTGCCCATAATACCAATAAAAAAAAATTACGTTCTGCTGGAAATTGAAAATAAACCATAAAATAAACAACAATTAGTAACAATTCAAATATGCAAGACTATCCTGCTCAATTTTTTCATGTATCATGCCAAGAAATTTCGAGCTTCACTATATTACAAAACAACAGACCTGTTATATTTAAAAACGTAAAAATGATAGGCCAAAATTAAAGAACTGCAATTCAAAGTCTGAGAATATAATAGGGCTGAGATGCTGTCACAATAATCAGACAACTTGATAATTCTCAGTAGATAGCAGCGTTCTCTGGGAGAACTTGGGTGGATTTCCACCTCTCAGCGGCATAACATTTACAACCTGCAAAAATATTGATATCTTTTCATTAACATTTATCAGAAATCCTATTAGAGAAAGCCAATGTTCGGTTTCTTTATTTTATTATTCTTTTTAGAATAAGTGTTATGGATGCTACGCATATTTAAGAGAGGAAATTATTCACTGAAAAAAAGAAAAGGAACGAGCTCCCCATAGCATTAAGTTGTCAGTTTTGATTCAAGAATGTTTAGGAACAGTTGCTTTAGGAACTGGGATTGTTAATAAAGAGGTGAAAAGCGGACATATTATACTACCAGGTAATAGTTATAAGGGATAATTACAAAAGACCCCCTGAGGTTTGGGCTAATTACAGAAAACCCAGAGGTGTTTCAAAATTACAAAAAGCCTCCTCAGGTTTGATTATGCCTTAAATTTAAGGGTTAACTGTAATATTTTTAGAAATATCACGGGTTTTTCTGAAATGTTTGTTGTTTATGAAGGGAGAAAATGTAAGTTGGAATCAAACCTCAAGGTTTTTTTGTAATTTTAAAACATCTCTGGGTCTTCTTGTAATTAGCCTAAACCTCAGGGGTGTTTTTGTAATTATCCCTAGTTATAATAAGAGAGTGTTTGTAAAAACCTCTGCTTTTAGATGAAGTGATATATTGTAGCAGAACGAAAAAGTAGTTGAGAATGAGATGAAGTTGGCAATGTTTAGAAGCTAAAAGTTGAATAAGTTAAAAGATAGTGTTTGGTGAATAAGTTTAGAGAAGTACTTTATTTGTGTGTAAAAGTCAAACCACAAGCAGAAATCTGAAGTGCTCATCCCTTGAATTTAGATCTAATTAAATTATGCAGAATCTGAAGCGGAAATTGGCATTTGAAAACACTAAAGATTACTTTTTTCCAGCCAAAGCTTACAATCACTAACACTCCCTATGGCTCCAATGAATAAGGCCACATGCAAATTGCCAAATTACACCCCTTCCCCCAGATTCAAATTTCTTTCGTAATATACTGTCAAGAGTGTATTCATTTTCCCAAGTAAACTTGTTTCAAACAGAAGTGTAACAATAAAAGATATTGAAGTAAAAGGACAGAAAAGAACCTTCAGGTCACTGAAAGTGCTTGTGGAAGTAAACCGCACAGTAATTGGGAAAAGATCAGATGTATCTATAGCGGGAATAACGAATTCCATAGATCCACTGCAAAATTTCCAACATCCAATCAAAACCAAAGTAAATAAAACTCTGAGAGCAGTATAAAGGTTAGTTTGAATAATTTCACTGAGAATTTAACCTGCGGTTTGAGTTATCAATGAGTACAATGGACCACTCCAAGATTGACTTTCTGGAATCATATCTGCAATTAGAATCATTGATATGCTCATTGCCTGCTTGTTCAAGTTGAATTGAAAACAGAATAAAAGCAAACAACACAATATGCAACAATTTTTATTTTTGCAACATAATAACCAGATCACTGCCAAGTCAAAACTCAATTTTGATGATAAAGTCTATTCAACTAGCTCTCCAGGTAGAAAGCAAATTCTCTTCAGAGAATTACAGTTTGTAATTGTTTCAACTCGCCACTCTTTAGCTTCATTGCAAGAAAAGACATTGCTTTATTAACAAGTCCATTCAGGATTAAGTTTTTAATTTCATGTTGAACCACAAACTGCAGCGTCTTCACAAGGTAATTGCTTTATTAACTACTCAAATATTACACGTATCTAGGGGTCAGGCAAGCTACACGATTGAGTGGTCAAAACTGCTCTCAAATCAAATGAAATGAAAAATTTAAACAAATCCAAAAAAATAAATCCTGTCTACACCACATTGACGATAACATGTTTTTCCCCACATAATACAACAGATAAAATATAAAAATGAACTCTCACCTCCATTCACCATCTATCTGTTGCACTTTTGGTGCCTCCCTAAGAGCCGGCAGAGGAATTGAAATAACAACATTTTGCAGATCAAACATTTGTGAAGCTTCATATTCCAAGTTCACATAGGTTTCATTCCCAGAAACAGAAGGCCAGCAGTTAACTGCAACAAAAGATATGCGGTTTAATTACAAAAAAAACTGCAATCACGCACGCACACGCACACACAAATACACACGCATATATGTTGAGAGCGGGGGTACGGTAAAATGAAAGCTCACTTGATAATGGCACAAGTGACTCATCTGCACTTTGCATTCTCCACTTCACCAGATTAACTACTTGATCAGTGGGGAATGGCCGATTTGGATCCCTGAGACCCAAGATATTCTCACCGGAAAACAATTCCTTATTGATGTTAGGGTGCGTTTTAAACAGAATTCCTGGATTACCACCAGTTTCAATCTGAAAATATCCCAAATAAAGGGACGCTGTCAGATATATCTCCAGAACATGAACAGAAAACTGAGACTATTTCTGAATGCTACTGGACACAATTCCAAAAGACAAACAATAATGATGTGGAAGAAACTACAGAACCTGGACTTGGATGAATTCAGCATCTTGATTAAGTATTTGGAGTGACATGGTACCCTGTAAAACAAAGTCTCCAATACCACCATCCCGTTTTAAAGATACACTAAGCTTTTCTTCAACAGTTAAAGTTACAGGATCACTTGGTGGTAGAGCAGCAGCTTTCGACTGACCAATACTTGGTCTCACATCTTCAACAATCACTTCACCTTCAGCTTTGAGAGATTCCAAAAACTGGTTGGTCCTTTGTGTTTTACCTAGCTGCATACCAAGACCTTTAGGTGGTGCTGAAGCAGATGCTGCTGGACGACCTAGTCACAGAAATTTAGATAGCAACATGTCAGGCAATAGTCATCTGTTATCTTGTAATGAAACACTATGACTAGTCTATGAGCATTTCAATTTGATCGAAACCTGCTAATGCAAAAAGTTCAATAATAATGAGCAACAATAATTATCAGAGACGCTAACTATTCATGTACAAATGATCAATCAAGCATGTAACCAACCAAAATTTATCTGACTCTCTACACATGGGGGAGATGATTCTGTGAACATTACACTGTCAGAAGTAACCTTTAAGGGAAACTACAGGTATATGGTGCCGTATATTGATGCAACAACAGCCATCAAAACCAATAAAACACAAACGGACAATTCAAGACAATAGATGCTGTCTTTCTTTAATTGATGCAACAATGTGTAGTCTGCTAGTTTGCTTTTACTATTCTTCATCGAATTTGTAAGGAATGAAATGATCATATATTCATATTAAGTAAACTGTCAAATAACACAAACTATAAATCCATATTTTGACTTAACCACCTTACCCTCTCCAAAAAAAATTTTTATTAAAAAAAAAGGGGAAAGGAAAGGAAGACAAAGAAGCGTGGCAAACAGAATAGTAGCCTAGCTTATGAGTAGGAAAGTGATTTTGTCTTTTCAATGTAATGGGATGACTTTCCATTATTCTGTAATTTCAAGGTTCGAGATAAGGCAAAAACAAAATTAAACAACTCTCGCTCAGCAAAAAAAAAAAAAAAAAAAACAGAATAAAGTGTGCATGCTCTAAAATGGACTTGTATACTGGAGTCATCATATCTTTGCAACTGATTTGAATTTCCAACAATATTCGAGAGGAAAATCTTGACATGACGCAGTCAATAATCCTTCACCAACAAAGACTTCATTTGATGCATATTTTTCAGACATTAAAGCAGACTATTAAGTAGCTTTACATTTTTATAAGGTAAACACAAACACAAACCTGTGGTCATGTTCCATGATATACATGTTGATTTTACTATATCAATTATGTAATGGGATATGACTAGAGCAACTATCTCAACTCATCGCCGTCTCATCGTATTTTCCATGCAAGTGGAAAAACTTGTGATGATGATGGTTTTGGAATTTCATCTCATTTCTCCTTCGTATGAAGGTTGCGTCGAGAAAGGCATCCGGCGTAAAACTTTGCCACTTTGTTTTTGTGTGAATTTGTAGTGTTAACTAATTTTAGACAATTAATTGACACTATAAACTTCACACCACCGACCCCACATAGTGGGATAAGGTGCAGTTGATGATGATGATGATGATGATGAAACACAAACACAAACCTTTGGGCTTATTGGAGAACGATTCCACTTCAGTGCTTAATCCAAAGCCCGAACCACTTCCAAAACCACCACTACTAGAGCGGTATCACTGCCAAAGCCAGAATCAATTCTTCCAGATCCCATCGACTGCAGAGACATGAATCCTCCTTTCTCACCCCTATTCTTCTCAATCTAGACAAAATCCACGTGATAAATCAGTCCATCTGACCTAAAATATGGAATAGAAGGTAAGCATCTCTACTTGTGCCCCAATCAAATTACCTTGCTTTTGTCAATCTCACTAGCTTTGCGTTTCATGACATCCTTGGTTTCATTGATCTTGCTTTGTAAAACTAACTTGTGCAATCTCTCTTCGTGGCTTTCCATCTCACAGTACTGTTTGACTTGTGCAACTGTGACATTTTCTTTGTGCCCAAGTGAAATAACTTCATCAAAAGCAAAAAGAATCTCAAAAGCCATCTTGCCAATGCCCTCTTCATCTAGTGAATAAGAGTATTCGGGCACCTAAGAGTAGTTAGGGAAACAATGCCACACTTCATAAAAACCTCAAAATGTGAGAAACTTCCACACCGAATTCGGGGAAGACAGAAACAAAGACTTCACAAAAGAAAAGTATATAAAATTCTAATTTCTACTCTAAGCATATAACAGATGAGCAACATTATTCTACTATTTCCATCTTTTATCGGAAAGCATTAAGATAGACTTGATCAGGGACAAAACACAATGGTTTTGAGGGTATGCACATGCAAAGTAAAAAAAAAAAAAAAAAAAAAAAAAAAAAAAACAGCTTCTCAGAAGGGGAAAAAACCATTGGCAAATACAAAAAGGATACAAGCTTTGAGAGTAGCCTCAGTGTCTCCAAATCTTCAAGAATGTTGCTCTGTTTGTTTGTGACAAGAAGCAAGTAGAGAGACTCTATTGGCTGATAAACATAACGGACATTTTCAGTTTCAACATAAGTGTGCTGTTTCCCTATTCCAACCAATTTGGGGAAAGCTGCAAGGTAACCCTCAATCCGTATACAAGACATATCAACAAATTGCCTTGAAACAAGTGCTGTGGAAGATAGAAAATCATATAGTTAAAACATGGTCATTGCACTTTTTCCAAATGACCTACTATGATTACAAAATTGAGGTCATAGAAAGAAAAACCAAATTTAAATGGGAAAAACAAAAGAAGTGTATCTAAATAATATGAAAAAAAGGATTGGAAAATCAACTGAAAAAGTATTAAAGAAAAGGCTATTAGTTAAACAGGTTAGTACAAAAACCACGAACAAAATAAAAAGATAACTACCATAGCAAAGCAAAATTCTCACAGCAGAGGGCACAGTCAAAGGTAAAAATGTAACACTAGCACAAAAAGATATGGAACAATTGAAGTTAACCCATGAACATTGAAACAGTGGCAAGACCAAATTTATGCTGATAAGTTGCATCATGTCTTCAGTCTTCACCTTGTGCAATAAGTCAGTCATGAATTGAAAATAGAAATACAAGAATTCTAAAACAATCACTATCCTGTATCCAGTGGAAAACGTTATTCCATCACAAACTCTTCAAAGAGACTAATTTCGGACATTTTGAACTATTGTTCAACCGTTCCTGATGATTCTGCTTTCCTCTCTTTAATTTGGGAGGAAAAGGTCTCACAATAGTGGAAACTACATTAGAAGTTATACAAAAAAGGCATAGATAAAATTAGCATTCCCCATACGTCACAGCCAAGAAGTATGGAAAGGAAATGGCAGTGTATGTGCGATCAGTGCATGGGCACATTTCATTATATGCTGCATGATATAGAGCTAGATCTCAACCCCTGGGCAAACGTTTATTTTCTCCTCTATATGAGATTGCATCTCTTTTATAAGTTCTCAAGCACATTAACTCCATGTTACAAGATTTAAGAAAATCAAGCTGTTTGGAAACCAATTTTAGTCTATTTTCACAACATAGCTCAGAATTTAGGCCTTTCACAACCCACTATTTCTAAATGGTACTTCAATACCAGCTTCATGGAGATATTATTATCATACTTTCAATCACTTGTTTACCTCATATACAAAGAATAGGCAAGCATAAACCAATTCTATACACTAGAGTACATAAATACAGTGATCAAAACTATAATTAATTCTAGGAGCTTACCTTTGCCAGATTTGCTAATGATTGAAGCCGCTAGTACAACCTTCAGCAAAGATAACAAACGCAATGGTTAAAAACAAATACAAATTAGTCAAAAATTAAGTAAAGTAAAGCCAAAAAGGTCAAAGAAAAATTACCATCTTGTTCCACTCAGATTCCACCAACAGACACTGATTAAGCGAAAACGAAAATCGGGGGAAAAAAGGGTTCTCAACAACTCCTGAAATGCAAAATACAAAACTTTAATTTTCCTACACACAAACCTTATATGAGACAAATTCGTTCAAAAACATAGAGAATACATTCCCACAATATATAAATGTGATTGCGAGATGATCCAGATCTGAAGCACTCGGGTAAAAATTCAGAAAAATGCAGAAAATTGATCTGATTAGAGTGAGATTGTGACGATTACAGATTTCTACATAATAAAGCGTCGAAAATACATAAAAATCACGTCGACTGGAATGCGAAAACAAAAGAAGATGATTATCATCTTGAATTTGAACAAATCGGATCACGTAAAACCCAAAATCTCATCAAGATGAAAAAACTGTGTCACCTGACAATTACCAGATCCAGCGAAGAGGGCAAGCGAGGGGGAGAAGTAAATCGAACGCGAAGCTTGAGAGCATTTATATTACTTGCAATTAAAGTGTAATTATTACTATTATTTATAAAACAGATAAGTGGTAAAATTCCTTTTTCTTTCCCATAAATGTTTATAATTTGTTTTTAATTTTTAAATAGAGCAGAACTTCTATAAATTAATAATGTTGAGACATGAGATTTTATTAATATACAGAGATATTAATTATCGATAAATTAATATTTTATTAATTTAAAGAGTCATTTCTCAATTCAGCTAATATAAATTTAGGGGCGTCATTCACACATTTTTTTCTCTAAATAAATATCTCCTTCCTCTTTTTAAACTCTCCATATTTCCCAATTTATCATTTCTCTAACTTTATGTGGCACGATCATATGCATTGACTATATGATACGATCGTGTGGTACAATTATGTGGCGCAAACGTGTGACCCGATAATATAATACATGTTTTAGATAGTAAGGGCATTGTAACATATTAAATGCCATGAATTTAGAGGTGTGCGTATTTATAGAAAAATATGTATAGAAAAATGTTACATAGTGTATTAACTTTTGATGTAAATAATAATCGGGATGCCTAATTTAATTAATATTATGTTGTTTGAAGATACCTATTCACGAAATCTTTAGTATGGATACAAAAGAATTTTCATTTTTGCCGCTAGAAAATTATTTTTAACGGAACATGCAATTGTTTATGGAAAATATCAAAACAATACCCGATTCACTCTCTTTAACATTTTCTCTTATAATTAGGGATGGCAAAATGACCCGCCCCGATGGATACACGTCCCGCCCCGCCCGTGCTATTTTTTTAATATATTAATGTATATTTTACATGTATTTATATAAAATTATTTAGTTTTATGTATTTAATATTATATTTAACATATATAATGACACATTTTATAAATAACAAAATACAATATTAAAAAAATATTAATAATATAAAATATAAGAAAAATATTAAAAAATCCAACACGGGGCGCCCCGCCCCACCCCGCCCCGTTGTCATCCATACTTATCATACATATCTTACACACTTTTATTTTCACTTATCATTCATATCATACACACTTTTTCAAAAAATAACACTATCTCGCAAATTTCTCTATTCACCTACTCACATTTTTAACTACCAATTATATTCAACTATTTCTAACTATCAATTCATCTTTTTATTTTTAATTTTTAATCACTATTCTCCAGGCAAAAGAAAATTCTCAAAATGAAAACACATCCAATCCAATCACACTCGGATTTGATCTTGGTTCAGGTTCAACTAGTTTCTTTGTTGGTCAATGTATAGCCTTTGTAAGAATATCACTGCACCACGAGTTGTGTCTGTAACGAGTGTGGCAAAGTGTTTCTTGTGACACATTTCATTCATTGTATTTACCAGATAAATGTGGTTTTGTAAATGCTATACTGGTGTAGTACACTTCGTGTAATATCAAGTGCCTTATTAGAAGATGGGACACTTGATATTTATCTACTCGTCACTTAACACTAGGCTTTCATTCACTCACCATGTGTACATAAACCTAATGTAGCATGAATAAAACCAATAAATTACCATGCATGTAGAAAGAAAAACTACATACTTGGAGAGTTGCTCATGTTATAGTTGTAACTCAAATGATACAATAAAGTACCAAGTTTATATAAGATAAAAGGATTAATGACAATAACTACCCTGAAGCTTTTAAAAGCCTAAAGCATATCGATAAGAATCAAACGAAAATCCAACAGAATTATTGAAGCACTACAATGCAGAATAACAAACTCAGTATTGTAAAGGTCCAAAATTTCGAGATTTGCAACTTCAAATATTTTTTCTGAAAAAAAAAAAACAAAAGAAATGAGTGATGAGAACTAGTTCCACTCTTCTACTCTTTCAAGATTCAAGTCATCCAACAGTAAATACTCAATCAAGCCTTGAGTCTACCGAAAAACTTGGCCTTCTCCTCGATTGTCTGGAAACGACCATGGCCAAATTTAGAGGATGTATCAATGAACTTGAGTTTGATATCCTCCAATGCAACCCTAGAAGTCTGGTTCAATAGTGTCTGCCTCAAAGTGACAACACGCTTCTTCGGCCCCACACAGCACCCCTTTATCAAGATATAGTCATCCTTCACCACCCCATAGTGAGGGAAGCCTCCCATTGGTGTAATGTCCTTCTCAGTCCTACAATGCATTGTTACCAAAATAAATTAGAACGATACAAATAGGGATCACAAACCAGAGGGATTTGGATACAAGCGTGCTTCATGTCTCTACACGGAGAAATTCATACAATAGAAACAAATACAAATACAAGGGACAATCTATAATTTTGAAAGGTAACCGAGTCTTTTCCAATTAGGCTGAACCTGGGACATTATTCGTAATTATCCATTATAATATGGGATAATTACAAAAACACCCCATGCGGTATAGGCTAATTACAAAAATACCCAAAGATGTTTTAAGCTTACAAAAAAATCCTTGAGGTTTGATTCCAACTTACATTTTCTCCCTTCATAAACAACAAACATTTCAGAAAACCCGTGATATTTCTAATAGAGTTAACCCCTTAAATTTAAGGCATAACCAAACCTGAGGGGGGTTTTTATAATTTTGAAACATCTCTGGGTTTTTCTATAATTAGCCCAAACCTCAGGGGGTCTTTTGTAATTATCCCTTGTAATAGACAAACAAAAATTACATAATGCAAAAGAGTTGGACAACCAAACATAGGCGAATAAATAATGCAAAAAATTGCATCTCATATAAGAGTTCACTGACCTGTCAAACTCAGTCATGGCAGAATGAGATTCCTGACCAGCCTTCCCCAGTTTGTAAATTTTCTTGTTCATCTCTGTCCTGTGATGGTATCCATTCTGCCCAGCCCTGGCAACAGTGAATGACACCCTAGCAGGATGCCAGGCTCCAATACAGGCAACCTTACGAAGCCCACGGTGGGTCTTGCGAGGAAGGCGGGTGACACCCCAACGGGTCACCACACCCTCATATCCCTTACCCTTGGTCACTCCAATAATATCAATCATCTCATCTTTCTGGAAAACAGCATCAATGGGAATCTGCTTTTCAAAAAAGCTATATGCATAATCAACTTTCTTAGCAACATCACCACCATTGACTTGGATCTCCATCAAGTGGGCTTTCTTCTGCTTAAGTCCTTTCATCTTACGAACCTGAAATGCAATAATATTGAAAGTTACGGCAAAAGCAAATGAGAAAGATTCTCATGACTGCACCCCACCAATAAAATCAAAATTTTACAACACTAAGGGATCCAAAATTAAAAGCCTCCAGTTTCCACAAGTTAATCATATAATGCACAAAGTAGTTGCAAATGAAGTGCTGAGAAGCTAAAGACCTGTGTATGGGCCAAAACGCGAATCACACAGCAGTACTTCTTCATTTTCTCCAACTGAGCTTGCATGTCCTTCTTACCTACTTCAGTATCAAACTTCTTCGAGTACTTGGTGAAAGCCTTCTTTTTTGACTTGCACCAGTTCTTGTAAAACCTCCTCTTGACCTCTTCACTAAGATGTTGAGCCCAAACAGTATTCAGGCAACGAAGGCCACGTGGTGTTTTAACATAACCCACAACTCCAACAACAACAATTGGTGGAGTTTCTATAATTGTTACAGCTTCACATGTCTCTTTCTTGTGGAGTTCTGGACAACACAATTGTAAGCAATAAAACTTTTACCCACACAAACCAATAATCAAGGATTTATAACAAAGTCACAAAAAATAGAACACTAAACCAACACTAAACGTTATAAATGGAAAAGGAACAAGAAACTGTTACAAAGTATGTTCCCATCACACAAACAATCTAAGAAACAACTGACATGATGACATCTAATACTAGGCTTTAAGGGAGACCAAACTCAGAGGCCAATTAGTAAGTAGATATTACTATCTTTCAGGAAAGCAAGCTAATATCAATACAAAATGATGCTAGAAAATTGAGCACTCACTTGACCCAGGTTTTTCAACTTCACGAACAATATGTGTCATCCCAGCTTTGTATCCTAGAAAAGCAGTCAATCTGCAAGCTTTGGTGGGATCATCTTTGGGAAAGGCCTTAACTGTAGATATAAGGATGAAAATAACATATCAAATACAATGGTGATGCTAAAATAATAATGCAAATAAGAAGATACAAAAACATGAAAGAGCATCAACAAACAACAGCAAAGGCAAAACTTCATATAAGGCAATGAAATTCAAGTTATATGTATTTCAGCAAAAAATCTAATTACAACATGAGAAACATACCATACCAGGTAATCCTTACAATTAATGTCTTTATTATTATTAGCAAAACTTCAATAAAGCTTTCACAATCACTAATTAAGATCATTGCATATGTGGTTCTTAATTTCTTATGTTACTCAAACATTGGCGAAAAAAGATAAATTAACATTAACAGCTGCAAAACATTTAGCAAATAGAACAATCAAAAACAGAAACTAACTAAAGAATAGTTGAGCCATATTAATATATGGAATAATCTCATCAAGAAGTGACAGTCACATCCGAATCATTCAATCATGTACAAGTCATGCATTCTGAGTTCAACCATAAACACTAACAGACCTTTTCCTCTGTGACGAGATGCCCGTTTTCTTGGAAGAAATCCCAAAGATCCATGCCTAGGGTGCTCAAACTTCCGGTGAGACATTGTTCCTTGATGTGGTTAATCTGCAAACCTCAAGCACTTTAATTTATTACTCATACTAAATTTATCATGTACATGCCCACAATTCATTTTGCAGCAACCATGAATCAATTCAAAAAAAAAGTAGGCTCTTCGTTTCATTCACTCTTCCGGAAATAAATCAAAGAAACAATTATACATTCAAAAATCCAAACGCCAATATAGTGAAACATTATTTACGACAATGTTTAGAAACCAAAACTACATTGTTAGCACACAATAGACAGATAATCCCCAAAAGATCAAATGTCTTCTATCATACTACTTTATATATGACTCAAGAAGACATACAACTTTTCACTGAAGTCCTTAAATAAAACTTCACATTTTACAGAAACACAAAAGCAGCACATTTTCCAGAATGGTTACATGAAATTTTACAGCATAGAGGTAAAAGAATCATGTGTTGTGACTAGGGAACAGAGGACCACCACCAGATTCCTTGCAAATGAAATGAAATGCTCCCAAACCAAAGGCCTATGGCAATATTTACTATGCCAATTCTCTAGCTCATTGGTATTTCTTCCCAAACACCCAAATATTGAGGTATTGGCAAAAAGAGCTATTTTGAGACTCCAGCCCTGATTAATCACTTGGATTATTTCAGGGAATACATTTCAATCATCACAAGGAAATGGGACAATCACTGCATGTCCACCAGAACAACACTTTTCAAAAAATCATTATAACCATTTGTTTAATCTCTAAAAATTTATTTACAAATTCACAAAGAAAAAACAGAAAATTTTCCAATAATAAAAACAGTCAGAAAATCAAAGGGATTATATGTCAACGCCACCACTCGGAAAAATCAAGTCAATCATGAGATTAGAGACTCCAATATCCTTCCATTTAATACAATAATGGAATTAAAGTCGAATCTGAATCAAATACAATGCAAAACACAAAACACAAACAGAAGCATAAATTAAGAAAAGTTATGACTCTTAACAATAGATCTAAGACAAATTCAATGGATTTTTCAGTAGTATTCATGTCTTTCTCCACATAATGACTTGACAACAGATATCAAAACCCGAATATGTATACATTTCAAGATACAAGATATCAGTGAATTGTTAACAATATATGAATCTCTCTACATGGAATTTTCTCATCTACACCAATAAGAATTTGGAGGATATTACCTGAGAGCCGCAACGAAAATGGCACTACTTCAAAACCCTAAAGTATAATAAATGCCATCAGTGTAGTTTCAGTTCATTATATACATCTTCTCGGAGGAATGAACGGCTGAGATCAAGTGAGACTTTGCATTAAGCCGTTAGATCATATTATCGCTGAATCTAGGGTTTCTGTCTACTTTGTTTTGTGGGTAATTGGGCCGTTAAGGCCCGTATCTCCTTCCATTGGCATTAGGTCTAAGAGGCTTTGATCCACAAAGTGATAATTGGACTGGATCTCTGGATATTTAAAGGGCTTTAGCCCATATGGTTGAAATTTGAGGGCATTTGCAGACCTAATGTGAGAAAGCTTACCTAATTGACATGGATGGATTCAAGCCAATGGGCTTTAGGCACATGGATCCTATTAATGATATTTGCTAATGTTTGGATAAAAGATGAAAATGAAAACATTTTAGTGAAAGCGAGGACATAAAAGATCGATGGAAGAGGTATTTCAATAATCTTTTTAATGAAGCAGAAGAGGAATGAAGTCACATTAGGGAACCAGCCAATCAATCGAATAAACCGTACCTTTTATCGTAGAATTCAACTTCATGAAACGAGAAAAAGACTAAACAAAATGAAAAGCGCAAAGCAAGCGATTGGCTAGATGATATACCAATTGAAGCGTGGAAATGTTTAGGTGGAGTTGGAATTGCATGGCTTACTAAATTATTTAATGTTATTCTAAAAACTAAGAAAATGCTCGATGAATGGAGAAAAAGTATATCGATACCTATATATAAAAACAAAGGGGATATACAAAATTGTGCAAATTACGGGGAATTAAATTAATAAGTCATACAATGAAACTATGGGAAAGAGTTATAGAAGCAAGAATAAGAAATGAAACTAAAGTATATTAGATAATCAATTTGGCTTCATGCCGGAAGATCCACAATTGAAGCTATACACTTAATTAGATGATTATGTGAACAATGAGAGAAAACAAGATTTACATATGATTTTTATTGATCTTGAAAAGGCATACGATAGAGTCAAAGTGATATAATGTGGCGCGTATTGGAAAAAAAGGAATAAAAATAACCTACATAGATGCCATAAAAGATATGTATGATGGTATAACAACATGTATTAGGACACCAACGGGAATATCTAGTGAATTCTCAAACACTATAGGTTTGCATCGGGATATCTTTCTAAGCCCATCACCTTTTTATCCTAATAATTGATGAAATCACTAAACACTTACAAAAATCCATCCCCGAATGTATGTTATTTGCGGACGATATAGTTTTAATTGATGAAACAAGGGAAGGAGTAAATGCAAAATTGGAAGTTTGGAGAGAAACACTCGAATCAAAAGGTTTTACGATAAGTAGGCTAAAAGCAGAATACATGGAATGTCACTTTAGTAAAAACAACAGTGAACAATGAGACGAAGGTTAAAATTGATGGACATGAAGTGAGTATAACAAAGAGTTTTAAATACTTAGGATCTATAATTGAAGAGAACGGAGAAATCAATAAAGATGTCACACATGGGATCGGGGCGGGTTGGAATAAATGGAGGAGTATATCTTATATTCTTTTATGACCGTAAAAATACCATTAAAATTGAAAGGAAAATTTTATAAAACGGCCATAAGGCCCGCAATGATTTATGGAGCGGAATGTTGGGTGACTAAATATGAACACGAACAAAAATAAGGGTAGCGAGAGATGAGAATGCTAAGATGGATGTGCGGACACACTAGATTAGATAGAATAAGAAATGAACACATTAGAAACAAAGTGGGAGTAGCACCAATAGGCGAGAAAATTAGAGAAACACGATTAAGATGGTTTGGACATGTTTATAGGAGACCTTTAGATGCACACCGTGCGGACGTTTAGAAGGTAGAGAATCACTCACACAAATCAAAAGAGGAAGAGGTAGACCTAAAAAGACTTGGAAAGAAGCTATTAAACATGACATGTTATACCTAGAAATAAACGAAAATATGGCCTATGACCATAAACGATGGCGCGATATGATCCGTATAGCCGACCCTACGTAGTGGGATTAAGGCTTAGTTTGTTTGTTGTTGTGATTTATTTATGTTCGATACTAAGTCAAGAAAAGTAACAAATTGGATTTGACAAGTGACTCTTGGTACGTAATATATATTTTCCAAACAACATGCTAACTTCATTTTCACGAATTATAAGATAGGCTCGAGTTCGACTCGATTAATTAACTAGGCCAATATTGAAAGGATAGAGTGCATTGAACGTAGCAACCTGACCCATCAATATTTTTAGAGAATTAAATTAGATTGCATTTGCATTGAAAAATTATATTTAAGAGTAGAATTTGGAAAATAATTTCAAATGACTCCATTATGGAGTTAAAACCCACTACAATGACTCGGAAAATTTATTTTCAAAATTTTAAATTGGGTACCCGAAGGTAATTGCAATTAGGGGTGGCAACTCGTGTCATCGTGTCGTGTTCGTGTCGCATTGTTGTGTTTTTGTATTATATATCTTATATGATCTTATATGTAATAATCATCGTAATTTTAATTTAATTTACAATTTCATATCATGTCGTATTTTATCATGTAATTTATCTCTATAACATTATTTATAATTATGTCGTGTTCGTTTCGTATTATCGTGTTTTCTCATTCATTGTCCAATTTGTAATACACACTAAGGCCATCCACAAAACATAAATACTTCTACTATGCTATTGATTAATATTTTAAGGTTTATACAAGTAAATGTGTCAAAATTATAGATAGCAAGTGGGGAGGGTGCAACAATGAGTGAAATGATGTCTCATAAGGACAATAAGAGACAAAAGCATTGGACTATGACTTGGAATTCCACCAAAGCCAGGGATTTAGACCCCACAAACTAGGACAAAATTTAAAATTCCATACCAATCTTATTATTATGTCCAAAGATTTATTATCAAGTATGCATTATAGCTTTTGACCTACCTAAGACTAAGTGGAATTTCTCTATTTTGGAATTGCTCTTTCTTTTTTGGGAAAGTTCTTTTGTTATTTTTGGCCATGTATGGATTAAGAACATTTCTTAATGTTCAATCCATGTATGGAGTGTGTTCAATTGAAAATGTAAGTGAAGAAAATAGTTTTGTTTATATGTTGACAAACATTAATTTTTTTTAGTAAAAAAACTAATTTATAAATGTATTATTTTCGTGTTATTTTCAAGAAAAGACGTGGAATATTAATATATCTAAAAATAAAAATAAATGTTATTATTTCTGACTAAAATGGATGGAATATTAAATACATCTTCAAAGGCCAATTAAACTCCAAATTGTAACTGAAAAATAGAAAGCTGTCATTTGGAAATGAAAACAAAGGGACTCCAATATTTCAGAGTTACTGTTAGGGGTGATAATTTGAGGCACGACATAATTGACCGACACGAAAGATCGCACGAAATTATAAGGTTTGATTTGGAGGTTATTGGGTTCGGACCGTTGTCGAATCGACATGATAAGGCACGATAAAAGTCGAGTTGGCACGATAAGGCACAATAATTTTTTAATTATTAGTAATTTATTATTTATATGAGTAATTTGATAATGAATGATTGTTTTCACTTGATTATTTTTATTAATAATTAATTTATTAATAATTAATTTATTAAAATTTATGTTTTAAGTATAAATATAAAGAATATAAAAAAATCATAAGTTATATTTGTTAACAGACCTAATGGGCTTACCTATATAAATTTGACAATTTTTCTTATCGTGTTTATCGTGTCGTGTCGTGTTTTTCGTGTTTTTAATGTAATGTGTCGGACTTAAATTTCAGGCACATTAAGCTTATTGTGTCGTGTTTGTGTTTGGGCTTATCGTGTCGTGCCGTTATCGTATCGGCCCGATAACGGTCCGACACGAATGATTTGTCAGCCTTAGTTACTATCAATCATGTATCAAGCATTTTAGTTTTTTTTTTCTCAATTGAATTTAAAATATTCGCTTTATTTTAGTGTTATATATTCTTAAATTTAAATTTGCATCTTGATCATTGCGAATTTAGTTAGAGATATCATGACTCGTGAGAGCATGTGTGTATGAAAACTCACTATGCAAATTAATCTCTTAATTAGTCAAGTCATTTGCATTTGTGCTCGTAATAATTAACTAATCTTATTTTTATTATTACTTTTTATGTGGGCAATGATCATATGATTATTTTATTAAAATTGCTTAGAAAGTAAATAAGCACACATCATTGATGGACTGGACAAAATAACTTACTAATAATGTGCTTTAACGACTTTTATTATCTCAATTATTTTTTTGTTAAACTCGTGTCACTCTAATTTATTAGGGCACCCACAATAGTGGGTATATTTGTCCCAAATATTTGTGGTCCTATTGATCCACATCATCAATCAAATATCTCACTTTCTAAATATCCTAAATCCCACAATCAAATATTCCACCAATCACATATTTATGAGCCCTGCTGTTACTTTTTTTAATTTTTATTTACACATTTTGACAATAATCTTTTAATTTAATATTTTTAATTTATATTAAATTTATTTACATATTTTGACAAATATCTAGTACAATTTTTTTAATAAATTTAAAAAGAAATAGTACAACATAGATAAATGCCATATATTACAACTATAGAAATTACAAACGTTAAGTGAAAAAAACACATCAACTAATCTTTTCAAAATGGCAAAAATCATTTTAATAATTTTTAAAACACAATGGCTGAACTATTTTCAAAATAAAATACATTTTAATAAAAAAAGCCAAAGAGTAACAAACGATGTACTCTTTTAAAAAAGCCAAAATACATTTAAACTATTAAAAAAAAGGAATGAACATCTTGCACCAGGTGGCCCCACCCTCTTTTCCTCACCCAAGCGAGCGTGCGTTGAACGCGCTGGAAGTAATGCAGTGTGCTTTACACGCTTTTCTCTTGCAACTTTTTTTTGTTTTCTTATGATTCTCAAATGTCCGGTGCTTAGTTTATGCCCGGGCATTTACACATCAGCAGTATATTTCTTCTCACAATGGTGCTGGGACATTTTGTGGGGACATTTGGAGAAATATCCCTTCCAAATGTCCTTCATTGTAGATGCTCTTAGTTAAGACATGAATGCTAGCTACTTTTATACCCTTTCAAATGTTTCTTTAAATGGGGTTTTCTAAATGTAGGACTTTTTGTGTGGAGAATATGATGACACATTTGTGTACATTGCATTCGCATAGAAAATTCTGATTTTAGGGAAGAATTGAAAAAAAAAAAGTTGATTTTGAACAAGTCCATATTAGGAGATTTTCATATTCATAATAATGATTAAAAAATAGCACCAAATGAAGCTCAATTATTTGAAAGTTGTTGCAATATGAAATTATCCAAACAAACAAAGTAAATCATAGTCTTTTTCTTTTGAAAGTTAGATGGCGTTTTTGACAAACTTATTTCAAATATTTTATAAACTCATATATCTTATAAGACAGTTTTAGAATATAACTTATAATATGTTAGATCTAATTTTAAAAAATATTATCGGCATGTTTGAACAAAATAAGATGATAGAACCTTTGAGATGTTATATAATTTTATAATTAAAATTGTCAACATTATAAAATATTGGTAAAAAACAATTGATCTTATTTTTCTCCTTATTTTTTTTAAAAAAAACTTTATAGGAACCTAAAATAAAATTTTAGGCATATAAGATCTTTCCCTCAAAAATTTAACAAGTACTTCAAAAGTTTTTACAACATATTTAGAAGATCCTTTCTTGAATGGTTGCTTGAGAATTCATCAACTCATCATATGTACAAAATGTGACCATTAATCACAGTATGGCATATTTTCATACTTTCGAAGAAAGTAAGAAGTTTCATATATATGGCAATGTTGGTAACTTTTTAAAACTAAAATATTAATTTATTTCCTTTAAAAAAATGTTATTTTCATGACTTCCTGTTTATTTTCACTATAGCATGAGATCAAACTACAAACACGCTCTATAACTTTTCAAATGGACTTTTGGACCTGAAAGTCTATTCGATTGTTTATGAAACGTTTGAGGTTGCATTTGGATTTGGGGAGAAGGATTTCAATGACTCCAAATAGGAATGATTTGAAAATCCTCCAAAATGACTTCAGAAATACTTCCAAGTATTTGAAATCTATTATAAAATGATTTCATCCAACAACATCAATCGTTAGGTCTCTTCCATTCCTGTCTTAGCGTTCTTTCACGCTATGTCGCCCGATGTTGCTTCATCGTCGTCTTACCCTCGTCTCCCAGCCAACCCTGACCTGTGTTATCCTCCACAACTCGTTTCATCGGCGTTGCTTCATCATTGTCTTAGACCAAAACACACAACCCTAGGGTTTTACCCTTTCTAGGGTTCCCGCGTCTCCATCTTTTCAACCCTTACCCATTTCTCATATTTTTCTCTACTTTTTTTCTCCTTTCTTAGATCTGAGTCTTAGTTGCCTCTAGCTATTCTGTCAATTGTTGGTTTTGCTAACAAATCTTTGTTTTTTGTTTATGCAATTCCAGGTTAACAATGTAAGGAGCCATACCCATATTCGAAGGATCGGCCGAGATCAAGGCTGCTGATATGGAGGGTTCAACGAATCAGGAGGAGACACTTGTGGATCTGGACGAAGTTGGGGAATCCAAAATCCATGAACAACCTAAGCAATACTTCTTTTGGTAGGAAAGCTTCTTTTAGATAAGGTGTGGAAAGTTATCTACCTAATCGAAGTAATAAGAAATTGTGGAAAACTAAATACCCGATTACAACCAGGGAATGGGGTGCGGATTTAATCTTATTCCGATTTGAAGTGGATGAGGACAAAGAATGGGTTCTCGATAACCAACCCTGATATTATAACGGAGGGTTATTTGCCATACGACCCATCTCAGAGGACGAGCAACTGTCAATGATTTATATTCAGCATGCTACGTATTGGACCCGATTATATGTTGTACCCATAGCATGCATGAATCCGAACACCGCACGTATCCTTGCCAGCCATATTGGAGTATTGGAAAAACATGATACCACTACGGAGGGATTGTTTGCAAATTCATCAGATTCAAAACCTCTATTAATATTACCAAACAACTCACTCGAGTCCTTTCCATCTGAATCCAAGGAAAGCTCATAACGCTCCCGATCAAATACGAGGCCTTGCTAATTTATTGCTATTGATGTGGTCTCATTGGACACTCAGTCAGAAATTGCGACATATACGACAAAAATGAAGGACAAGATGTAGCAAGCATGAGATATGGTCGTGGCTCAAAGCTTCACCGTTAAAATGCAATGTCCCTCTTAAAGACTTCAACCCACACCTCCAAAACCCACATGTTCGAAACTTCTTCCACATAGACGCCATATCCTTCTCCTTCATCCCTACACGCAAAACAACCACAAATATCCCAATCCCGTACCATAGCCCTCAGTCCAAAATTCCTAATGCATTGGTCCCAGGAAAAGAAACCCATAACTCAGCTCCCATTCACTGCTCCCTTGAATGTCTCTCTCTTACCTCACCACCCACACAAAAACCCCCAAAAAGAAAAGGACCAGATCGAGCCCATGCAACCTATCACAAAGAAGTCTGATAAACATGTGCCTCACCTAGTTGTCACCATGCCCAATACCCCCTCAGACCCACTTTCACACCACCATGTACTTACAAAATCACCAAAAATCACCATTAAGCCCCCAACAGACACTAATGCCCCAACACCACTCAACCCCGTCGACCAATCCACAAAATAGATAACAAGTTCCATCCGTAGAGCCAAAAAAACCCAAAAACCCCTAAACCAAAATCGTTAGCTAACTTTAAACCCATCACCCCAATCCAAACCTAAAAGGGGCTGGTCCAAACTAAAGGACTATACCCCTACCAAAAAGTCGAACCTTCACGACCCAAAAGTAACCTTATCCCCTACTCCATTCACACCTTTTAAATGTCCACCCCTTGACTCTAACCCCATAACCGATCCACATCTAGAAAATTCGAAAAAGAGTCGAGAATTTGGTATGTTCGATGCACCGTGCAATTTCGTGTTATCAGAGAAGACTGCAAATGTACAGTCCTGCCAGACCCAATGAGTTGCTTAAGCTGAAATTGTCGTGGACTTGGGAACCCACGGACAGTTAGTGCAATAAAACGTTATATTCGTATGAAAGATCCCGCTTTTATTTTCATCATGGAAATAAAATTAGGTATGCAAGAACTTGAACCAATATACAAGCAGTTTGATTTCACTGGTATGCATGCAGTTAATTGTGATTTGACCAATGGTGGGAGAAAGAGAGGTTTGTGTCTTTTTTGGAGAGATGGTTATAATTTCAGATTGGCATCGGACTCTCTTCACCATATTGACGAGGTGGTAGAAGACGGTGAAAAAGAATGGAGGCTTACAGGTCTATATAGATGGCCGGTGGAATAATTGAAATATTGCATGTGGAATCTCATTAGGGAATTGAAAGACCATCAGAATCCTCATTGGCTTTGTCTTGGCGACTTTAATGAGATTTTATTTAGTTTCGAGAAAATTGGCGGGTGATCCTAGAGTGACGCAAAGATGATGGATTTCCATTACGTTTTACAAGAGACTAATCTAGATGATTTGGGATACGAGGGGTTTTCGTTTACATGGACAAATGGCCAAGAGGGGCCACAGAATATTCAAGAACGTATAGATAGGTGTTTGGGAACTTCAGATTGGGTCTCTTTATATTCGTTGTACCATATCACACACTTGCCCCATATCTCATCCGACCATAGCCCGATGCTTATTAATTGGCAAAAAAAACCATCCGAGGGAGGCATGCGGAGAAGGGGAAAGAAGATTTTCCATTTTGAAGATATGTGGCTATTGGACGAATCGTGCTAGAAAACTATTAAAAATGATTGGAACATAGAAGACGGTTTGGTTGATACCAAGTCTCTCCAAGACAAATTATTGCAATATGGCCGTCAACTCCAACAATGGCAGAAAGACCACTTTGGCAATATTCGACATCAAATTACAGCGCACGAAAAAGAAATTGAATAGACTTTTCTCTTCGAGTTCCTCCTTGGATCTCATAGAGAAGTGGGCTCGTACGAAATTACAACTCTAGGAGCTTTTTCTGAAACAAGAAAAAATGTGGCACCAAAGATCGAGAGCTAACTGGATCAAGGATAAAGATCAAAATTCGGGTTTCTTTCATAAGCTAGCAAACGGGCGAAGGGCCAGAAACTCCATTGAAAAGTTGAAAAATTCATCTGAGGACTGGGTGGAGGAACACTAGGACATCGAAAATGAATTTGTGGGGTACTGATCAGGGCTTATTCAAAGCTGAAACAACTCTGGATATGGGTAGGGCTCTGGACGCTATGGACTTGAAAGCGACATACGAAATGAAATGATTTATTGACACGACCCTTTGAGGCGGAGGATGTGACGACGGTTTTGGCTCAAATGCACCCAACAAAATCCACAGGACCGGACAATATGCCAGCTCTTTTCTTTCAAAATTTTTGGCCCATTCTTAAACATGATATCACTTCGTCTATTTTACATATTCTAAACGGTCGTGCAAGTCCCTTGAGTCTTAATGACACGTTTATTGTTCTTATTCCTAAGAAGAGAAAAGTTGAGTGTGTTATAGATTTTAGGCCTATTAGCCTGTGTAATGTTATTTTCAAATTGATTATGAAAACAAATGCTAATAGGCTTAAAATGGTCCTTCCCTATTTGATTCACCACACCCGATCTGCCTTTGTCCCTGGACGACTTATAACGGATAATGATTTTCTTGTGTTTAAAATTTTCCACCACATGAAAAATAACAAAGCCAAAAAAATGGGTCGTTTGCATTCAAACTTCATATGTCTAAGGCTTATGATCGAGTCGAATGGTCTATCCTTAGGATGGTCATGCTCAGATTGGGTATTAATGAGTCGTTTGTTGCCCTCATTATGAAATATGTGAATACAATGTCTTTCTCTGTTTTACTAAATGGTAAACTGAGCGTCCCCTTTACCCCTTCACGTGGGCTTTGTCAGGGAGACTCGCTTTCCCTAGATCTATTTTTATTTTGTGCAAAGGCCTTCTCATCTCTCATTAGAAAGGTAGAAAGGGGAGGAAATCTCCATGGCATAAGAGTAAATTGGAATGCGCTTGCTATTTCACACCTATTTTTTGCAGATGACATCATCATTTTTAGACAAGCCACAGAACATAAATTGAAACTACGCGATAAATCATAGCCATTTATGAAGAGGCCTCAGGTCAGCGCATAAGCCTAGAAAAATCAGAAATATCCTTCAACCATGGTTTTAATATGGTTTAAAATGGTTTTAATATTTTCCGGAGTATTTCTTCAAGTTTTATTTTTCGACAAAAATTGGACAACACATTTAATGATTTTGTATCAATAGGTTTTTACATCCAAACAATGTTTTCAAATGTTGTCTAAATACTCCCGATCGGTCTAAAATATTTTCACTATTTTTTGGAGTATTTCTTGAAGTTTATTTTCGATATAAAATTGGACAACACTTTTGTTTTAAGGTCAATCGGTCGCCGTATAGGGCAACCCATACCGAAAGTTGTGCAAAAAGAAAACTTCATGTTTGCGAGAAAATGGTGAGGTGTGGGGTCACCTATGGGCGGCCGGTGGCGTCGGCCGGTCGACTATAGGGCGGCCGACTGAAGGTCGGTTTCAAATTTGCAAACTCTCTGTTTCGATATTTTGAAGAGGGCAACCGGTTGGGGTGGGCGTCGCCGACCGAGTCGTGTGTACGTCGACCGTCGCCTGTGTTATTTTCTTTGTGTATTTTTCCAAACGTCTATTTCGTGCAAACCGGCCGCCCTATGGTTTGACAAAGAACATTCTAATTTGTCGAGACAACTTTTCCCTAAATTGTGGAATTGATTTCTAGACTATAATCTTCATTTTAATTGCAATTTTTTGTAGATATCGATTCCAAGAGGAGCTATCAAGTATCAATCATCTCCTATACATAGAGGAAGATTTGAAGCACAACAATAATAGAGAACAACACAACACAACAAGATACACTCAAGAATACACTTGTTCTTACATTGTCTTATTTCTTGTTGTAATTTGCCTAGCTATTCACTTTCACATTCTTGAGGTCTAGGCTATTCTTGATTACACTTGCACTCAATTGTATAATTCATTATCGAGTTGTAATCTTAGATTTTGGGTAATTATTCAACACTAGATATCCTTGTGAGTGTTCTTGTGGTAAGAACACACTTGGATGATCTAGGTGATAAAAAGAAGATTGTGGTGATCTTCTTATTGAGGTGTTGGAGAATTTGGTATTCTTCAAGGTTGAAGATTGTGGTAATCTTCACAAGGTGCCGTTGAAGGAAGATTGTGGTAATCTTCAAAGGGAGATTGTGGTAATCTCCAAAGGTGGTGTTGAAGAAGAGTGTGGTGCTCTTCTAGGTGTTGTAAGTTGAATTTGTATTAATTTTGGTAATTAATAAAATTCTTTTTCCTTTTGAAATCCATCCCAGATATACTGGGGTGGTAGTAGATTAGGCCCTAGGTGGGTTGAACTACTATAAATCATCGTGTGATATTTACATTCCGCACCTTTATTATTGTCTTTGAGCATTCGGTTCTAAAAAGAGGGCGAAATCGAAAAGATGGAGATAATCTATTCACCCCCCTCTAGATTATCGTAGTCGCTTGGACTTACAAGTGGTATCAAAGCCAAACTCTTTGGCAAGCTCGTTTCATATCGCGAGTGAATAGGAACGATCGACGGCTACGAATGAAGCTCGTCTTTCCGGCACCTCCACCACCAAGCCACCTTGGTTTGATTCCAAAAAATTTACATTTTGGAAAGAAAGAATGTAATGTTATTTACAAGGTTGCGGGTTCGATATTTGGAATATCGTCATAAATGGAGAATCAATTCCGATGATAGACACACCATACACCTCCAAAGCCTTCAAAGAGCTCAATGATGAAGAGCAGAAAATCATCTCCTTAAACGGTAAAGCTCTCAATATTTTGTATTGTTCACTTACTAATTTGGAATATGAACATATTATAGGAATTCGATCGGCACATGAAGTATGGCAAAAATTAGAAGCCATCTATGGAGTATTTGCAAATGAAAGGAGTCAAACAAAAGCATCTACTTCTCAAAGGGATACAAGTTCAAATCTAAGGAACAAGCCTTTTACAACTTCCAACTATGAAGTAATCAAACAATGTTTTATGGGCATCGAAGAAGAAAACGAGGTATGTCTTAAACCCTCTACTGCCTATGATATTGTTATTCAAAATGATTATAGTGATTTGCAAAATGATTTTGATGATCTTCAAAATGAATTCCAAAATTTACTTGTTAAGTACAAAAATTTGAAAAAGGAATTCAATGTTTTGAAAAATGAAAAGGATAGTTTATTGACTTCCTATGAATCACTATCATGTGCTCACACCACCACTCTTGACAAGGTTAGAAACCTTGAGAAAGAAAATAGTACTCTTGTTGAGGATATAAATTGCTTGAAAAATGACTTATCTAAATCCAACTTGAGTACCGATAGAATGACCAATATTGTTGATTGTTGTGATAATTCGAAACTAGAACTTGATCATAAGCCTAAGGGTGTCAATCAAATGAAAAAGAATCAAGTCTTTAAGAACGTTGGTCATTATGCTCCTAGAATTATTACATGTTTTTATTGCGGTAAAAAGGGTCATACGGCTAATACTTGTCGGACTAGAAATAGCTCTAATCATTATTGGAGACCTAAAAGTCTCAAAGCTAATCCTAAAGGACCCAAGCACTTGAGGGTACCACAAAATAATGTTGTATTAGGTACCTGGCGAAATAATAATCGGAGGAAATTCATACCGTCAAGAAGACATCAAATGACCAATTCATTTGATCAAAGGAGAAAACATTTTCAACAAAGCCAATATCCAAGAAGAGGATATAATCAAAAATGGGAAGAACAAAATCCTTGAAAATGGCAAAAACATCATCAACAAGATGGTTTTCAAAGAAGAAGAGACTATCAACAATGGGAAGGACAAAAATCTTGGAAATGGAGTAATTAAATGAGCAATCATCAACAAAGTGACTTCTGAAGGGGAAGGTATCATCAACAATGGGAACGGCACAACCCATGGAAATGGCGTAATTGGTAACCCGTATCTCACTAGTTAAATATACATTTTATTTTGTTATTATGCATGCTTTTATTTGTGTCTTAATTGCAAAATGAGTTTTCAAGTATTTATTTTTTAATTAAGGTCTTCAATATATATTTGTGCTTTTAAAATATTTTTGAAAAAGAAGACCTTATATGATGTTTTTAAAACTCTTGTGCATTTTTGTAGACTAAAGTGTGTTATCATCTCTTATGGATTTTTATGGCATGAGCTTACTTGTGATATCTCTTACTTAGCCTACACTTTTATCATTATGATTTGTGCTAGATTTGTTTTAAGAATTGTGTAGGATTTACATATTTTCACAAAATGGCCATTTACGTAATTATTTGTCAAGAAAGGCATAAATTATCGAGGTATGTTTACTTGTGTTATTCTTACTCTTATAGACTCGATATATGTATTGCCATGTGCCTATGTGCTTGTTTTTCATAGTATTTCATACAAGTGCCATTAAGAGGATTTTTAGATTCCTTAAAAAAAAGGCACTATTCGATATTTGATTGCACATATTGCTTTGATCAAATACTTCTTTTAAATGAGGTCTCAACTATATGCTATCGAATTTTCAAATTTCAAAAGAGACCTTTTGTAGTTTTCTTAAGCTTATTTGGACTTGCATGATTTATTAAACTCTTGATGCATAGTATGTGTTTCTTGCTTCATGGTCTATATATATAGTGTCTATTTCTACTATGCTCTTATGCAAGATACTTTGTAATTGATGATTGAGGCATGTTTTTACACTTGAGCTACTTCTTCTTGCTTATATAAGCGATGCCGGTAATGAGTTTGTCAAGTTGTGTAGATGAGAAATGAAGTACTCCAAATATTAGTTACCTCAAAATATTTGGATGTAAATGTTCTATTACGAACACCTTAGATCAATTGGATGCCCTATGATGATTGTGATGAAGAAGACAAAACAGGTGTTCCGGAACAAACTCGATGACCAAGGCAACATTGGTCGAACTAAGGCGAGGTTAGTAGCTCGAAGGCATTTTCAAGAAGAAGGTAATTGATTTTGATGTAACATTAGCACTCATAGCACATTTAGTAGCTATTTGCATTTTACTTGCTGATTCTTGTTTTAAGAAAATTTCAAGCTTTACCAAATGGATGTTAAATCCAATTTTCTCAATGGTTTTATTCAAGAAGAAATCTATGTAAAACAACCTCCGAGGTTTAAAATTTTTTCTAGGCCAAATGATTTTTATAAAAGGCCTTGTATGCTTTAAAACAAGTACCCCATGTATGGTATGATAGACTTAGCTATTTTTGCTAAATGATTTTACAAGAGGGAAAGTTGATACTACTCTTTTTTTTACAAAAAAAAAAAAAGAAAGATTGTTTACTTGTACATATTTATGAGAATATTTTTGGTGTTACTAATGAATATTTGTGCAAGATATGTTTTTCTAAGATTGATACTAAGTGAGCTTGAGGTGAGCATGATGTGGGAGCTCAATTTCTTGCTTGGACTACAAATTATTCAATGCCAAGAAAATGGTTATATTTCAAAAGAACTCTTGAAGGAGTTAAGCATTAAAGAAGAAAGAACTATTTCAACATATATGGCTACAAAATGCGAAAATTGACAAAAGGTTGAAGTAGGCATTGACAAACGAATTCGAGGTATGTTCAATCGTTCATTACTCCTTAGACTCGAAATTCTATATGCTTTATGTCTATATGCTCGACTTAAAACAATCCCAACGAATCTCTTTAAAGTGTCGTAAAAGAAATTTTCAAATACTTGTAAGGCACTTCCTCTTATGACTTGTTCATCCAAAGTTTTAAAATGTTATTATTTTTTGGGATAACAAGTCCGGTGTAAATTTTATGTTTTCAAAATATGGTTCGTTAAAATCGAACTAAACATATTGAGATTCGATATTTTTTTTAAAGGGATTGCATGTTTAACAAAAACTTGAGATGTGTTTAATTCAGTCTCAAGGATAACTTGCGGATTTTTTAATCGTTAACCGCCGAGTATTTTACTCCATTTCGAGATTGATTATGACATAATGTATATTGAATGAGGTCTACGTTTGTATTTTGCACGTTTTTAAAACTTAGGGGCGAAAAATCGGATTTTTGATTGAAAATTCGGATTTTTGAAAAATTGGCAAGACAGTGGGCTGAAGGGGTTGAGGGCAACTGGTCGCCCTCAACGGCGACTGATCGCCCTCAACAGCAACCGGTCGCCCTAAGCTAATATTTGGATAAAAACCGTTATGTCCAATGCCTTAGTCATTTTACATCATTTTTGCCATTTTTCGTCCCCTTCGTCAATTGCACACAAATTTCACTCCAAATTTGTTTTGTTGCATACATTTCATGTCTTGGACTTATTTAGGGTCGATTATCATCATCATTGCTCGTCTTTACCGATTAAATGGTAAGAATTCTACTTACTTATCTCAATTAGGTTGAACCCTTGAGAACTTGGTTTAAATGTCTATTTTTTGATGCAATTTATATATGTTTGTGATGAGCTTATTGGTTGTTGATGAATGATATTTATTAAATTGCATTTGGTGATGAAAAACTTGGCTTGATTTTATTTACAAGGGCTATATATATCTTTTTCAATTATTTGACGCCCGCAAGTGTTTGATAAAACGTTTCAACGAAAAATTCATCACATACATGATTCTCTCGTTTTCAAAAGTCTTATATATTTATAGAGATCATGTTTTTGCAAATCAAATGAGTTTTCATAAGCCTCTACAAGTCGTATGATCGACTTTTTCCTCTTATTTGATCTATAAGCTTCAATGTTCAAATAGCTCGATACATCGGTTTAGTTGCGCACTTTGATATGATTATATGATGTTTTTATCGTGCTAACATTCTTTTGATGATTCCAAAGGGGAGAAATAGGTTATAAGTTTATTAGCTCATAAAAGCTAAAATAAGCTCGAGAAAGAAAACTATAAGCTATGGCTTCAAAGCCATAAGTTGTGGATTATATTTAGTACATTTGTTGTATTATGGACTTATATACTTGTATAATGATGTTTTGTTGACAGGAGGAGCTTATAAGCTCTTGTACTTAAGACCAATATGTAAAAGCTAAGCTTTTAGCTTGTGGATGATTGCTTTTACATTACTCTTGTTGTGCATATTGATAGGGGAGCTTTTGCTATATATGTTTAATATCTCTACTCCCATCCTTGTGATTATATTGCGTGGAATGTTGTCGCTCACAACGGATAGTTCTTTTTTTAGGTAAAATTGTTTTGTTTTCAAAATCGACCTCGTTAAAATTGTTTTGGTTTGTAATCATCAAAAATGGGGAGATTGTTTGATAAATGGTTTTATTATGATTTTGATGATTTTGTTTTTATACCAAAACAATGGTTTTAAAGGTTGTCCAAATACTCCTAAATGATTTAAAATGGTTTTAATATTTTTAGGAGTATTTCTTCAAGTTTTATTTTTCGACAAAAATTGGACAACACATTTAATGATTTTTTGTATCAATGGGTTTTTACATCCAAACAATGTTTCCAAATGTTGTCTAAATACTCCCGATCGGTCTAAAATGTTTTCTATTTTTCGGAGTATTTCTTGAAGTTTATTTTCGATATAAAATTGGACAATACTTTTGTTTTAAGGTCAACCGTCGCCGTATAGGGCAACCCGCACGAAAGTTGTGCAAAAACAGAAAACTTCATGTTTGCGAGAAAATGGTGAGGTGACCTGGTCACCCATAGGCCGTTGGTGACTGAAGGTTGGTTCAAATTTGCAAACTTCTCTGTTTCAATTTTTGAAGAGGGCAACCGGTTGGGGTGGACGTCGACCGCCGTCGCCTGTGTTATTTTTTTTGTGTATTTTTCAAACGTCTATTTACGTGCGACCGGCCGTCCCCTATGGTTTGACAAAGAACATTCTAGATTGTGTTGTGTGAGACATCTTTTCCCTAAATTATGGAATTGATTTCTAACAACTATAATCTTCATTTTAATTGCAATTTTTTTGTAGATATCAGATTCCAAGAGGAGCCTATCAAGTATCAATCATCTCCTATAAATAGAGGAAGATTTGAAGCACAACAATAATAGAGAATAACACAACACAACAAGATACACTCAAGAATACACTTGTTCTTATATTGTCTTATTTCTTGTTGTAATTTGCCTAGCTATTCACTTTCACATTCTTGAGGTCTAGGCTATTCTTGATTATACTTGCACTCAATTGTATAATTCATTATCGAGTTGTAATCTTGGATTTTTGGGTAATCATTCAACACAAGATATCCTTGTGAGTGTTCTTGTGGTAAGAACACACTTGGATGATCTAGGTGATAGGTGCAAGAAGATTGTGGTGATCTTCTTATTGAGGTGTTTGAGAATTTGGTATTCTTCAAGGTTGAAGATTGTGGTAATCTTCACAAGGTGCCGTTGAAGGAAGATTGTGGTAATCTTCAAAGAGAGATTGTGGTAATCTCCAAAGGTGGTGTTGAAGAAGAGTGTGGTTCTCTTCTAGGTGTTGTAAGTTGAATTTGTATTAATTTTGGTAATTAATAAAATTCTTTTTCCTTTTGAAATCCATCCTGGATATCTTTGGGGTGGTAGTAGATTAGGCCCTAGGTGGGTTGAACTACTATAAATCATCGTGTGCTATTTACATTCCGCACCTTTATTATTGTCTTTGAGCATTCGGTTCTAAAAAGAGGGCGAAATCGAAAAGATGGAGATAATCTATTCACCCCCCATCTAGATTATCGTAGCCACTTGGACTTACAACTATTAACGACAAAACTTGGTGTTACATTAGTACAGAAGCACACTAAATATTTGGGCATCTCGGCTATCATCAGACCATCGAAGAAATAAATATTTCAAATTCTAGTGGACAAAGTCCGAAAAAAACTAAAAATTTGGAAGAGCCGGTATCTGTCCGCTGCTGGGAAGTTAATTCTGATCAAAACTGTGGCCCAAGCGATCCCTCCATAGCTCAAGAGTTGCTTCTCGTTTCCATCAAACATCTGTAACCAATTGGATTCGATTTTGAGTAATTTTTTGTGGGGCCAATGAAAGGAGGAAAGGATAATCCATTGGCGGGCTTAGAGTATTATTAGCCATTCGAAACTAGACGGGGGATTAGGTCTTTGACATTTCCGGTGTTTCAACGAGGCGACATTTGCTAAGCAAAGATGGAGAATTATTACGGATGAGGGCTCTCTTCTTTCCAAAGTCCTAAAAGCTAAATACTTCCCGCGCGGATGGTTACTCGAAGCCAAAATTGGCCATAATCCATCATATGTATGGAGAAATATTGTGGTTTGGGAACGTTTTGGGTCGTGGGATTAGTGGAATATCGGGGAATAGTGAAAGGGTGAAAGTGTGGGTCGATCCTTGGATGGCGGACAATCCTACTTTTCTACCTATTTCATCTCCTCCAAGTGGTGTGGAATACATGCGTGTCATTGAGCTATTAAGGTTAGCAAAAATCCAAGGTTTTTTTAAAGGGAACAAAGCCATAGGATGTGCAAAAAATCGACAAAGGGTTTTTTTAATCTAGGGGAACAAAGCCATATTAGCCATCTGATTACATTTTTGAGAACAATAGAAATGGATGGAATTTGTCTATTATGGCATTACTTATGGAAATATGGAATATTACCATCCAAATCAAATTTGGAAAAAATGAATGTGATGATAAATTAAAAATCGTAGATGATTTTTCAACAATAAAGGACAAACCGTATGGCACTACTTCAAATATGGTAGATATACAAGAAAGTCCAAGATAAATTAGCAATGGCGGTGAAGAGATCCACAATGCAACATCTTCATCGGGTGAGAACTCTAAATTGTGGAAATGGATATGGAATTTGTCTATTCCCCCAAAGGTCCAAATCTTCCTATGGAAATGCGCACATGGAATATTACCATCCAAATCAAATTTGGAAAAAATGAGTATGTGATGATACAATGTGTGCTAGATGTGGAAATGCGATCGAGACGCGGAACACGTTCTTTGTGAATGGGCAAAATTTTATTGGCGACTTCACCTCTAAGGATGACTCAACAAGATTTAAGCGAGGATGGGTCATTATTGGATTGGTTAAAATTTGTTCATAAGAATGGCGATCCGGATGGACATCCCCTGTTTGCAATGTTACTTTGGCTCATATGGGATGCAAGAAATAAGCTAATGTTTTCCCACGAAGAGGTTAGTCACGATCAATGTTTTAAGATGGTTGTCTCCAAACTCGAGGAGCACCAGAGGGCGACTGCACTAACATCGAATAAAGTCGACGGGATAATGCGGGATAAATGGATTCCACCGGAGGGGGGTTACGTCAAAATCAACACAGATGCATCCATCGTCGAGGGATAGGGCACGAGTATGGGAGTGGTTTTTAAGGACAACACTAGAAGTGTAGTCACGTCTCGTATGTTGTTAATGGAGGAGGTCGGCTCGGTGGAAATAGCGGATGCACTCATGTGCCTGGAAGGTGTTCGAATGGCTCGAGATCTAAATGTCCGTAACATCCAAATCGAAATGGATAATCTCACCATATACTACAAGTTGAAGAAGAATGAAGTGGATCTTTCATATCTTGCAAATATTGTGGAGGATATTCTATCGATGTTTAATTGTTTTGATTCTATTATTCCTAGTTTTGTTAGGCGTACCGAGAATTAGCCCACTCCCTAGCAAAGTTTGCTTTTAATTTCATTTGTAACGAGCCTCAGGTTGGAGTTATCCCCGACCATTTGGCAGACTTGATATTTTCGGAGACGATCTCCTAATTTATAATAGTTTCGTTTTCCCTCCCAAAAAAATGGAGTTGAAGGTTTATATTGGATGGACTTTTAAAACTTTTGAAAACGTCACATTCGAATAAAGATATTAGAAGAAGAAATTCGGCTTTTCAAAGCCTATCTTTATTACTTTTATTTGAAGGTTACTAAAAAGTTGGTATTTCCTATTTTATTTCATCTATTTACATTTAAATGCCAAGTCGATTTTTTTGGTATGGATTTTCACCAAACACGTGCTATTAATATAAAGGACTTTCTATAAAAGGCTCTTAATAAAAAGTTTATTTTCTAATATATATTTATTGTAGAAGTGCTACCGATACATTAATCAATGATTTTTTCTGTACAATCTATTTTTTCGTAAACCAAAGACTCGATCTATGCAATTTATTATAATCTAAAAGGTAATAAATAATCCAAAAATCAAATATTTTAATTTTAGGTAAGATATCATTCGACAACCTTATCTAAAAGGTAAGATATACTAAGAATGATTTGTGAAATTAAAAATGCTATACTAATCGACAATCTTGTCTAAAAGCTAAAAAACGAATCTCAAAAATCCAAGATTTTATCTATACAGAAAATATTTTTTCCGGTAAACCTCATATACAAAAAATGTTTTTTCCGGTAAACCTCATACTGAAAATGTATGGATGTGTTTCCAAGTCCAATTTTCAGTTTCTAGTGTTGGAAAATGAATTTTCAAACTTTATTGGTTTTCGTGTGAGAATTGAGAATATGTTTGGTTTGTTGTCTGAATTTCTGTTTAGAAATGTAAATATGTTTGCTTATAGTATTTTTGACATAGATTTGCGTGATTGTAGTATATTTTTGACATCGTTTTGCATGATTATAGTGTATTTTCACATAGATTTCCGTGATTATGGTGAAAACTTGTTTGGTTGTATTTTCAAAAGAATATTTCCAATAAAAATAAAAACTGGAATGACTTTATTTCTATTCAGAATTTCTTAAACAAACATAAATTCATTTTCTGTAATAGTTGGAAATTGGAAAATTGGATTTGGAAACAATTCCATACATAACCGTAACTCTTATATGAGAGGCCTATAATATCTATATTTTTTTGGGCAATATATATTGAGAAAGACTCCATTTCTATTCTCCAATATTTTGTAAGATATATTTTAGAAAACATTAAAAGAAAAAAGAAAAAAAAAAGAAAACATGATTCATTTCTTTTCCAATATATATTTTTTCTATTGTTTTAAAGACACCCGTGTATTACAGACGATTTGTCAAAAGACAAAATTTTGGTGTAGTTTACAAAGAAGTTTTTCAGAAGTGAACTATTTGTATGATACTGTTTTGAATTTTGAATTTCTTTTTAGTATTTTGGAACTCTAATAACTATCACAAATAAATTTACGAACCAAAATTTTATCTTCTAACAAATCCCATGTAACACACGGGTGTGCTTCTAGTAATTTTAATTAACACTTTAAAATAATTATTTAAAAATTTTGACATTCCAAAATTTTCAAATTGTTCCATTCATTAGTGTGTGTGTGTGTGTATAAAAAAATCTGTATTATTTCATAGAATATATTCTCACATTTGAATTAATAATATATTTTATAATTAAAAGAATTTAAATAAGAAATATAACTAGTAATCAGAAAATGATCAAGTATTATATCTACACTGTCTTTTAAATTTGTTGTTTTTTAAAGCTTGGATATCATAAAACTATCACAAATAAATTTGTGACACTAAAACTCTATCTTTTGACAATCCCGTGTAACACACATGTATTCTTCTAGTAATTTTAATTAATACTTTATGTTAATTATTTAAAAATTTTGACATCGCAAAATTTTCAAATTGTTCCATTCATTAGTGTGTGTGTGTGTGTGTACTAGAATAACACCCGTAAGTTACACGGGATTGTCAAAAGATATAATTTTAGTGTCACAATTTTGTTTATGATAATTTTATGTTATCCAAGCTTTAAAGATACCAAATTTAAAAGATAGTGTAGATGAATACTTGATTTTAGGATTACTTGTTATCTTTCTTATTTGTTATCCTTTTAATTGTAAGATATATCATCAATTCAAATATGAGAATATATTCTATGGAAAAATATAGTTTTTTTTTATAGAAGATAACAATTACTCAAGTCCTTTTTTTTTTACTTGCTCGATTTCTGCATTTTTTTATAAGCTTTAAAAGATAACAAATTTAAAAGATAATATAGAATCCATGATTTTTGGACTACTTGTTATCTTTTAAATTTGTCTTATTTAATTTTAAATTATAAAATATATTATTAATTGAAATATATATTTTTGTAGCGAGATAACAATTACTTGTGTCTTTTCCCCTTGATCATTCGGATTTCTCGCATTTTTATAATATAATAATATATTTAAGCTTTAAAAGATAATAAATATAAAAGATGTTAGCAAAATTTTGCAAAGATGAGTTTATAATCGAAAACCGAAAATCTGAGAATCGAATTATAATTTGCATAAATTTGAAAATTACTGAGAATCGGACTTATAATTTGCATAAATCGAAAATTCTGAGAATCGGACTTATAATTTGCATAAATCAAATTACATAAGCGAGAATGTAAAATTGGCCCGAATCGTGTGTTTGACACACTATACTTAAAATGATTCATCCCCTATTCGACGCCTGCATTTCCCAGGATAAGATGGGAAAATCGGATTACATATACCCGATTTAATCAAGATTATGCTTGGAAATCACCACCAAAATGCAATTGGAAGCCAAGGGAACACAATAGCAATATGCAAGGACTTTTGTTATGCAAGTGTAAGAGTTGAGTTGTGTAGATTGTGGAAACCATGGACCTCCTTTTTATAGGCTTTAAGATCAAACCACATTAACTCCCCACTACCCCATGACTTGGGGCATTCACTTCCCACTCCTCCATGACTTGGGAGTTTCAAGTGTCATCAATCTCCTACTACTTCATGAGTTGGGAGTTTCAAGTGTCATCACTCTCCCACTACTCCATGAGTTGGGAGTTTTAGATGTTACAAAATTAAACACTATTGGAGTTAAATATTGTCCAAGAAAATTATGCCAAAAGCACAATTTCTGTTCAAGTTTTCCAACAATCCCACATGAATGGAAATTCGAAGACAAAGATTTGGTGATAAAATCCAGCAGTTGAACCCTGCATAGGATAGGTAGGTGTTATCCTTTGAACCTTCCCTTGTGAAAATATATTTACTTTACTAGTTGATCAGTAGACGCGATGTCTTTGAACTGTTCTGCCTTTTGTATAAACGATGATATATCTCACACAGGATTCTTCCTAACATACTTCAGTTCTCATTGTTATGTTCATTCATGGCCCTGAACATATGCCTGGTTCTACAAGAGGTTCTAAGAATTGAGCCTCACACAATTCTCTTCGAAGCGGCCCCACTTCTCTCTCACATAGGTGATTCTTCTTTAAGAGTAGCCCACACTACCCAACTCGGCTTACCGATGCACAAGAATCATTAAAAGCCAAATGTTTATCCTCTTCTTTCCATGGGTTTCACTGTTAAGGAATGGACAAGGAAAATCGCCCACAGTGATCCTAAAGTCTTTTTACAATTAGGTTGTCCCGTTGAATCTAGATCTTGGGATCTCCAGTCAACTAGGTTGGGTTTCCATTGTATCAACTCATTTTTCCAGAGGCTTAAGTCCCATTCCTCTTGATGATTTTGCAACTAACTCTCGATTTAACCATTTAGTTAATGGATCCGCTAAATTATCCTTTGACTTCACATAATCAATAGAGATAACACCAGTTGAGAGTAGTTGTCTAATGATATTGTGTCTACGACTTATATGTCTAGACTTACCATTGTACATAGCTGTGCCCCGCCAATTGCGTGATTGACTATCACAATGTATACAAATTCTTTCGGGCAGGCTTTGGCCATCTTGGAATATTATCTTCTAAGAAGTTTCGGAGCCATTCAACTTCTTCTCCACTCTTGTCTAAAGCTATAAACTCAGACTCCATTGTGGATCTATAACCGTTTGCTTAGAAGATTTCCACGATATGGCTGCACGACCTAAAGTGAATACAAATCCACTTGTAGACTTAGAGTCTTTAATATCAGATATCTAGTTAGCATCGATGTATCCTTCAATAACAACAGGATATCTTGTATAGTGCAGTCCAAAATCACGAGTGTATCTTAAATACCTTAGTATTCTCAATATACCTTTCCAGTGGTCATGCCCTAGATTACTCGTGTATCTGCTCAATTTACTCACTGCATAAGCAATGTCTGGTCTTGTACAACTCATTGAGTGCATCAGGCTTCCTATGACTCGTGAGTATTCCAATTGAGACACAGCCTCACGTCTATTCTTTGATAGATGTTGATTCGTGTCTATAGGAGTTCTAGCTAACGACGTGTCATCCTTACTAAATTTTTCTAGAATCTTATCCACATAATGTGACTGGTCAAGAGTTAGCCCATTTGAAGTTCTAGAAATCTTTATTCCGAGGATCACGTCAGCTAAACCTATATCTTTCATGTCAAACCTCGAGTTCAACATATTTTTAGTGGATTTAATTATTTTATTATTACTTCCAATAATAAGCATGTCGTCTACATAAAGACACAAAATGACATAGCCATTTTCAGTGTCTTTAACATAAACATATTTATCGCATTCATTTATTTTAAATCCACACTCTTTCATGGCATTATCAATTTTTTCATGCCATTGTTTTGGTACTTGTTTCAAGCCATATAATGACTTGACCAGTTTACAAACCTTGTTCTCTTGCCCATGTGCAGAGAATCCTTCAGGTTGTTCCATATAAATCTCCTTTTCTAAATCTCCGTTTAGAAAAGCAGTTTTTACGTCCATTTGATGTACTTCAAGATTTCGCAATGCGGCAATTGCAAGTACAAATCTAATGGAGGTTATTCTAGTAACTGGAGAATACGTATCAAAGTAATCAAGGCCCTCTTTTTGTCTGTAACCTTTAATTACAAGTCTAGTGATAAGGGTCTTTTTATGCACGTTTTATGTGTATATTTGAGTAGAATTCGAGTCATTTTATTGTTAGTTTTGTAAATTTTTGATTATACATAGTTCATATTACTCCGAGGTGCTTTTATTGATGTAGATTGACCATTCGGGGCTAATTTTGGTGAATTTCGGACCATGGATTCATGTCAAAACATACCGGGGAGTTTAAGGATGCAAAAACGCTCGAAATTCCAAGCCAAACGCGCGTCATTTCGGGCCTTTTTGGTCCAACACGGCGGGGGTGTCGGGCAACACGACCGTGTTCGCACGGAGCTAAAACTCGATTTTTTCGCACAAAAGTGACCTCTCCGACACGGCCAGGCCGTGTTCCCAACACGGCCGTGTCGGGAACACGGCCTGGCCGTGTTGGGTTGGGAAGCACGCCATGTCGACGGAGTGCTGCGCACAATTAAACAAAGACGGCCTGGCGTGTCGGCGACACGGGCGTGTCAGGGACCTCTTTTGCAACTTTTCTTTGCGGAATTTGGGGAAAACTCACCAACCAACCCATTTTGACCACTTTTACACACCTTTAACACCCAATTTTGCCGCAACATGTCCCCATATTCCCTCAATCATCATGTGTATACAATGATTCAACCAACTCAACCATGAATGTGCACACAATGATTCAACTAACAAGCATGGAAATGGGGCATTTGTTAATATGGTATTTCACAAGATGGTGCTTATAAAAGCCAAGAGTTTGAGTTGGAAAATTATTCATGTAATATTCATTCATAGAGAGATTCATAGTGTTTAACATTTTGAGTGGAATTGGGATCAAGAGGTCTTGGAGAGAGTAAGCTTGAGGCAACATTGGGGAAGAAGGCTTGGAGCAACATCATCAAGTCAATTGAGATTTTGATAAAGATAAGTACACCATGTCTACAATGTTTACATCTTCTTGTGTAATTTATTTCGTGTCAAAAGCATGTGTAGCTAAAACTTTAGTGTTTGAATGTAATGAACTCTAGAATGGATTTGTGATTAAGGTGTGTATGTTTTTAATAAAATCTTCATATTTTGTGTGATTCACTTATATTATGCTTCGTTCATTCGAATTGATATATGCGCAATATTGATTTGAAGTTTATTTTTCATCCGGGAAATCGAGAGATTCATGGTGAAATAGAACTATATAAGTGAAAAGAGTTGCATGCAATCCTAGATATGGGACGACATAAATCTTCCGGATTAGGGTCAAACCTAATATGGGAATTCATAAATCGTTATAATGCAATCTTGGGGTTTTAACTAGAAAGAGATTTCAGTTAATCAACTTGAGATTAGGAGTTTTTCGCCTTGAGAAAGGGATTAACTTAAATCGGGAATTTCTACGGTCCACATAGCATGAGATTTTATTAAAAGATGTTGGTTTTTGCTTAAGGGCTTATGGTTGAATCTTTTAACTTGTCAAATCACAAAAACATTCTAGAGGATTTACATTCAAACACACTTCTATCTCTTGATTTCTTATTCTACAAATTTTACTTCATTTTTACACTTCGATAATTTAGATTCTTTATCAAACAAAAACTCACGAAAATTATTAGATTAAATAACAAAAAGACGGTAATTATTAGTACTTATAATCCTCGTGGGAATGACACTCGGTACTCAATAATCTATACTATAAAACGATAGGTGCACTTGCCTACGGTTTTAAAGGTAGCTTTTGAGCCATCAAGTTTTTGGCGCCGTTCGGGATTGTAATATTAAGAACACCTTATTTTTGTTAATTTAATCATTTTTTTCTAGGAATATATCTTTGTAAGTCTTGGATTATACTTATCCTCCTTGTTTACTACGATTGCATGCCTACTCGTCGCCGAACCGGGAAATGCAGGCGAGACCGCTGGTAAGTAGCAACACGAGGAGGAAAGTATTAGAAATGCAGCACCACGAGGAGGATACTAACGAAAGCAAGGATCCCGATATGGCGGATGAACAACAAATAACCATGTACGACTACGCCTAAGCCATCTATGGACGGCACGTCGTCTAGTATCGTAAGGCCATTGCGGCCAATAATTTCGAAATCAAACCGAATGTCATTCAAATGGTGCAACAATTTGTCCAATTCGACGGCTTACTGATGAAGATCCAAATAATCATATCGCGAATTTCCTTGAAATTTGCGATACATTCAAAATAAATGGGGTCTCGATGATGCCATCCGTTTACGCCTATTCCCATTTACTCTTCTGGGGACGGGCTAAACAATGGCTAAATACTTTGCCAAAGGAACGATTACAACGTGGATCATTATGGCGTAAAAGTTCCTTCAAGTATTTTCCACCCACCAAAAGCGCACGATTGAGGAATGAAATCTCTTCATTCACTTAAGAGGACGACGAGACTTTGTACGACACTTGGGAGAGATTCAAAGAGTTCTTTGCGAAAATGCCCACATCATGGCCTCCCATTTGGATGCAAGTCCAAACGTTTTACAATGGGCTACTCTCATCGACGAGGCAAATGATTGATGCGCGGCGGGGAACTCTTAATAACAAAACGGAAGCCGCTCAGGATTTGATTGAGGGAATGGCCATGAATGGCTACCAATGGCAATCCATACGAGGTAAAACTAACAGGTCGGTTGGTGTTTATAATGCAGATCAGATGGTTACACTAGCGACTGGTCGAAGCTTTGACCCAAAAGATCGACGATCTAGCGGCTCCTAAACCACCACCACCGCACGTTTTATCTTGTGAAACTTGCGGCGGATTGCATAATCATCAAGACGCCCACACACAATCACGCACGAACATGCTAATTACGTTGGGAATCGGGCGAAATTACCCAAGTAATCCTTACAAAGAACACATATAATCCTGGGTGGCGACAACATCCTAATTTTGGTTGGGAAATCAAGGCCAACCACGACCTAATCCCAATCCCGATCTACACACGTCTCCGGGATCTCAAACCCAAATCAAGGTAAACCTAACTTGAAAGATCTTATAACAAAGTTTGTGCAATCAACAGATACCCGATTCCAAGCGGTGGAAACATCCTTGAGAAATCAAGAGGCATCTATCCATAATCTGGAAAACCAAATAGGCCAGATTGCGAAGATGATTTCCGAAAGGCCACAAGGAAGTTTACCGGGTAACACCGAGCCAAACCCAAGGGAGCACGTAAAGGCAATCACCATCAGTTTTCCATATGATCATGATTATGCCAACACCACCATGCAGAAATATGTGGAGGACGACAGACACGAAGAAAATCCCATGAAAAAGGTGGTCGTCGAATACAAGCCCAAGATCCCTTACCGGAGTTTAACTGAAGAAGATAGAAAGGAGGACAAATTTGGTAATTACTTGAGTCATTCAAGCAATTACATACTAATATTCCATTTGTTGACCCTCCTTCAAAGCATGTTAGGGATCTTAATGACATCATTCCTAGTGAAAATAAGCTTAACAAATTATCAAATGTGCAATTGAATGATAAATGTCCTTCCAATGAACTACCACAAAAATTTAATGATCCAGGAAGCTTTATTATTCCTTGCACAATTGATGGTTTACCTGTTGATAGGGCACTAGCCGACTTGGGAGCTAGTATCAATGTGATGTCTTATGAAACATTTAAGCATGCGGGATTAGGTGAACTTAAACCTATTAGGATGGACATTCAATTAGCCGATAAATCGATTAAACATCCTAGAGGTATTATTCATGATGTGTTAGTCAAGATTGATAAATTCGTGTTTCCAGTCGATTTCGTTATTCTTGACATGCATGATAATATAGAAGTTCCCTTAATTCTAGGACGCGTCCATTTTTGGCTACCGCTAAATCTCTCATTGATGTGCATGATGGAAAGCTTACTTTGAGAGTAGGGGGTGAACAAGTTATCTTTAAAATTCCTTTGAGAAATCCTATAAATGATACTTGTTTTCTTATAAACTTGATTGAGACAAGGATAAATGATTCTTTGATTGATATGTCTTCTAAAAAATCCTTGAAAGTATGTGATGTTCAATGTGCAAAAGTTTCCCGAGATGAATCCCATTTTGAGAATAACATGCGAGAAAAATAGGACCATGAAGGTCAATTGTTCGAAAATCGATACGCGTGGCGATGTTGTTCAAAGAGATAAATTTTTCATAAGTTCAAAGCTCCGCCCGATTAAATCTTCACATTTAGGTGAAATGGTCCGCTATACGACGTTAAAAAGCGCTAACTTAGGGAGGCAACCCGATGTTTGTGTGCAATTGTTTTCATTTTTTATTTTTTTATTTTCTTTCAAAATAATCACAAGTCCTTAGAGTCATTTTCAAATCATGAAAAAAATAAAAAAAAAAAAAAACTCTTGAGCTTCTTCTTGCTTGTCCTAATTGGGAATATTTGAGATTTCACGGTATTCGAGTTGTGTGTTGCTTAACTTTGATTAGGTATGAAGATGCCGTTGAAGGTCCCGTGCAAAACAACCCAATGGTCGCTCAACACCGATTCCACTATTGTAGTAAGGTCGTATTTTTTTTTCCACCTCTTTTATATCATTCTTTTTTTTTTGTTTTTTTAGTGTTTTGTGTGTGTTTGTCCATTTATTTCTTTCACATTGAGGACAATGTGAATCTTAAAGTTGGAGGTGGGTACAATAACATTTTCGGAATGCTTGTGTGTTTGTTTTCAAGAGATGTGATTTTTTTTTAACAAATTGAGTATTTGCTAGTCAATAACTTGGCCCAATTATACCTATATTAACTTGTTAATTTGTGTTTTCAGTGTGAAGCAATTGATTGTCTAGGATAGATTGAGCGTAGATGCGGGCTAAATTTTTGAGATTTCCAACACCATAAATATTTGATGTGTTAAGGCATATACGACGGTACTTAGTGCTATGAACTTCCGAGAACTCATGATTTAGTAGTGGTTAACTAGTTGTTAAACCAAGCTTGTGAATAAAAAAAAGAGAAAAAGAAAAAAGAAGAAAAAAAAATGGACCAATCGAGGTTATACTCCTCATTTGTTGTTGCTTAGTAACTAGGAGCATTCATGAGCCCCATGTTTGTCTTTTTACGTAAAACGGCGACACGAATATGAGTATGGGAAACCACCCTAGGAGTGTTTGAACAGAAATTCAAAATATAAACCTAGTGGAAGCATGTCTCGAAAGGTCCCCAAAAAAAAAAAAAAAAGGAGAATGAATACTCCTTGACTTCTCATTCCAATAAAGTTCAAGAAGCTTGGTTATATGACTAGTAAGCTAACTACTATGATCCATTGAGTTCTTGTATTTTCATAGCATTATTGAATTGAAGTTGTTCATAACTATCAATATTTGTGGCGTGATGATTTCAAGTCTCAATAATGCTCTGCGATATTACGGTCTTTCTTTTCGATCGATCGCTTTGCAAAATAATTTTTTTCTTGAATGGTTAATTCGGGTTGAGAAGGCTAAGAACTTGATCGCTTGTGTTCAATGTGTTGAAAAAAAAAAAAAAAAGAAAAAAATTTTGTGTTGTGATTTATTGAATCCCTCTTTTTGATATAATGTTTTGCTTGAGGACAAGCAAAGTTCAAAGTTGGAGGTGGTTTGATAAGGGTCTTTTTATGCACGTTTTATGTGTATATTTGAGTAGAATTGAGTCATTTTATTGTTAGTTTTGTAAATTTTTGATTATACATAGTTCATATTACTCAGGAGTGCTTTTATTGATGTAGATTGACCATTCGGGGCTAATTTTGGTGAATTTCGGACCATGGATTCATGTCAAAACATACGGGAGTTTAAGGATGCAAAACGCTCGAAATTCCAAGCCAAACGCGTCATTTCGGGGCCTTTTTGGTCCAACACGGGCGAGGGTGTCGGGCAACACGGCCGTGTTCCACGGAGCTAAAAACTTGATTTTTTCGCACAAAACAGCCTCCGACACGGCCAGGCCGTGTTCCCAACACTGGCCGTGTCGGAACACGGCCTGGCCGTGTTGGGAAGCACGGCCATGTCAGACGGAGTGCCTGCACAATTAAACAGCACGGCCTGGCCGTGTCGGGCGACATGGGCGTGTCCGGGACCTCTTTTTGCAACTTTTCTTTGCGGAATTTGGGGAAAACTCACCAACCAACCCATTTTGACCACTTTTATACACCTTTAACACCCAATTTTGCTGCAACATGTCCCCATATTCCCTCAATCATCATGTGTATACAATGATTCAACCAACTCAACCATGAATGTGCACACAATGATTCAACTAACAAGCATGGAAATGGGGCATTTGTTAATATGGTATTTCACAAGATGGTGCTTATAAAAGCCAAGAGTTTGAGTTGGAAAATTATTCATGTAATATTCATTCATAGAGATTCATAGTGTTTAACATTTTGAGTGGAATTGGGATCAAGAGGTCTTGGAGGAGTAAGCTTGAGGCAACATTGGGGAAGAAGGCTTGGAGCAACATCATCAAGTCAATTGAGATTTTGATAAAGATAAGTACACCATGTCTACAATGTTTACATCTTCTTGTGTAATTTATTCTTGTGTCAAAAGCATGTGTAGCTAAAACTTCTAGTGTTTGAATGTAATGAACTCTAGAATGGATTTGTGATTAAGGTGTGTATGTTTTTAATAAAATCTTCATATTTTGTGTGATTCACTTATATTATGCTTCGTTCATTCGAATTGATATATGCGCAATATTGATTTGAAGTTTATTTTTCATCAGGAAATCGAGAGATTCATGGTGAAATAGAACCTATATAAGTGAAAAGAGTTGCATGCAATCTAGATATGGGACGACATAAATCTTCCGGATTAGGGTCAAACCTAATATGGGAATTCATAAATCGTTATAATGCAATCTTGGGGGTTTTAACTAGAAAGAGATTTCAGATTAATCAACTTGAGATTAGGAGTTTTTCGCCTTGAGAAAGGGATTAACTTAAATCGGGAATTTCTACGGTCCACATAGCATGAGATTTTATTAAAAGAGGTTGGTTTTTGCTTAAGGGCTTATGGTTGAATCTTTTAACTTGTCAAATCACAAAAACATTCTAGAGGGATTTACATTCAAACACACTTCTATCTCTTGATTTCTTATTCTACAAATTTTACTTCATTTTTACACTTCGATAATTTAGATTCTTTATCAAACAAAAACTCTGAAAATTGTTAGATTAAATAACAAAAAGACGGTAATTATTAGTACTTATAATCCTCGTGGGAATGACACTCGGTACTCAATAATCTATACTATAAAACGATAGGTGCACTTGCCTACGGTTTTAAAGGTAGCTTTTGAGCCATCATCTAGCCTTATACTTATTAATTGTTCCATCCGCCTTCATTTGCTTCTTGAAAATCCATTTATAACCTAGTGGTTTACTTCCCTCAGGAAGATCCACTAGTTCTCAGGTATGGTTTTGCAAGATGGAATCAATTTCACTTTTTATAGCCTCTTTCCATAATGGTCCTTCAGAAGAAGTTATAGCTTCTTTGTAGCTTTGAGGTTTACTTTCTAGCATGTAGGTTAGAAAATATGAACCAAAAGATTTTTCTATCCTAGCTCGTTTGCCGCCTAAGTTCTACCTCTTCTTCTTTATTTCCTTGTTCTTGTTCTATTGAATCATGTATCCATTTAGAAGAGCTTGCTTCTTCCCTCGATCTACTCGAAAATATATTTTCAAAAAATAAGGCATTTATCGATTCAATTATCGTGCTCTTGTGTATATCTTCAACTTTAGATTCATGCACAAGAAACCGATAAATAGCAATGTTATGTGTATATCCAATAAATATGCAATCAACAGTTTTGGGACCTACCTTCACCTTCTTTGGTGTAGGTATAGCAACCTTAGCAAGACATCCCCACACTCGTAAATATTTGTAGGATGATATTCTTCCATGCCATAGCTCGTAAGGACTTGTATCTAATTTCTTATGGGGTACCTTATTTAAAAAGTAATTAGTTGTCAAGACAGCTTCCCCCCCCACATGTTCTGAGGCAAGCTAGAACTTAATAACATGGCATTCATCATTTCTTTAAGTGCACGGTTTTTCCGTTCTACAATGCCATTCTGTTGAGGTGAATAAGGTGCTGTTGTTTCGTGCCTAATTCCGTGTTGGGCACAAAATTTAGCAAAAGGTGATTCAGATTCACCTCCACGATCACTTCTTAGCACCTTTATTTTCCTGTTGAGTTGATTCTCAACTTCATTTTTATAGAGAATAAATTTCTCTATAGCTTCATCTTTACTTTTAAGAAGATACACATAACAAAACTTTGTGTTATTATCTATAAAAGTAATGAAGTATTTATTGCCACCACGTGTTTGTGTCGATTTTAAATCACATACATCGATGTGAATTAAATCAAGTGGTTCATTATTTCTTTCAATATTTTTAAATGATGTCCTTGTTAACTTTGCTTCAACACAAGTTTCACACTTATGCTAGGAATCAATTTGGAATGTTGGAATACAATTCAAGTTAATTAATTTACGTAGAGTATCATAATTAACATGTCCTAGTCTACCATGCCACAAATTGGAAGACTTAAGCAAGTAAACAGAAGAGTTATTCATTTCACTGATTTTTGGTTTAACAACCATTACATTGAGCTTAAAATGACCCATCAGAAGCATAACTCTTGCCTACAAACATTCCATTTTTCATCAAAATTACAACCCCTGACTCAAAAACAATGCGAAAACCATGCTTATCTAAAAGCGAACCAGACACCAGATTTTTTCGAATATCTGGGACATACAACACATTGTTGAGAGTCAGTTCCTTCCGGACGTCATCTTCAAAACCACTTTTCCTTTCCCTTTGACCTCGGAGGTATTTGAATTCCCATATCTGACTTCTCGCCGTCACGGTGGCTCAAAGGAATTAAATATTTCTTTGACAGAACACACGTGTCTAGTAGCACCAGAGTCAATCCACCACTGTTTGGGATTTGAACCCATCAAGTTCACCTCAGAGACCATTGCAGCCAGGTTCATATCTGACACCTCTTGAGAAATTTCCTCAACCATGTTAGCCTCTTTGTTCCTTTTTGGTTTCTTGCAGTCAGAAGCCTTGTGACCCTTGCCGCCACAATTAAAGCATTTTCCTTCGAACTTCTTCTTGGAAATGCCTCATTTGGGTCCCAACTTAACCCCTTTTCCCGCTGGCCTAGATTTGTTCTTGCCTTTGGAACTTTGCCCATGTTCAATAACATTGGCTTTAGCCACCTCAGGATTGAACCACTTCTTCTCAGAACTTTTGTTGTCTTCTTCAATGCGAAGTCTAACAACTAGTTCTTCGATGTTCATTTCCTTTCGCTTATTTTTCAAATAGTTCTTGAAGTCTCTCCAAGCTGGTGGCAATTTCTCAATGATTGCAGCCACTTGGAAAGTCTCACTAAGAACCATTCCCTCGGCATGAATATCATGTATGATCACCTGAAGCTCTTGTACTTGACTGATGACCGTTTTTAGTCCACCATTTTATAATCAAGCGGCCTACGATGAATTTTTTTCACACCCGCATCCTCGTCTTATACTTATGGTCCAAAGACTCCCACAGTTTCTTTGCAGTTTTCATAGAGCTATACAAGTAAAGTGAATCTGCAAGGCCATTCATGACATAATTTCTACACAATAAATCAACATGATTCCAAGCATCCAAAGCGTTAACCGCTTGTGCATCAGTCTCATCCTCACTAAGCTGTGGAGGATCTTCTGTCAAGAACCGCGCCAAGTTCAAGGTGGTCAAGTAGAAGAGCATCTTCTGCTGCCACCGCTTAAAGTTCAAACCGTTAAACTTTTTTGATTTTACGCCATGATTAACCGGCACATTAAGCGTGGGATTGGCTACAAAAGCCGGAGTTAGTGCCATGGGGTTAGACCCACCACTATTTGAATCAGATGCCATTTCTGAAACAAATCACAAAAGAAGTTTAATACTTCAATTTATCGGAATAAAATCGATAATAACAAATTTATTAAGAATTTGTTCAAATCCAAATGTTGAATCTCATTTTTTTCTCCAAATTGCACATGTGTTATTACTTAGTCCAACTCAATCAAGACAACAACCAAAAGTTAGTATTAAAAAAACTATAGATTGCAATCTGCAATTTTGAGTCTGATTATTTCATCAATTTTTCTTTTTTAAGAGTGAAATGATTATACAATGAATTCGGTAATCACATATGCATAACTAAACAAAATGAATGCACAATATAAAAACTACTAGGAATTTCAAACGATGAATCGAATAGTGTCGATTTTTCCTTTCAAGTTGGTAATTGAGTGATTACAAGAATTCTGACTAAATTAAGAAAACTGATTATTAAGCTAATACAAAATTTCAAATAAACGGATAATAGCTTAATGCTATGCAAAATTAGAAGTTTATTATAAAAGCGTACTAGAAAAAGAATCACATTTTAAGTTTGTTAGCAAAAATTTGTGATCTGAGTTTATAATCGAAAACTGAAAATACAGAATAAGAATTATAATTTGCATAAATTTGAAAATTACAGAATTAGACTTATAATTTGCATAAACTGAAAATTACAGAATTAGACTTATAATTTGCATAAATTGAAATTACATAAGCAGAATATAAAATTGGCCCGAATCGTGTGTTTGACACACTATCCTTAAAACAGATTCGTCCCCTACTCTGGACGTGTTTCCCAGGATAAGACGGGAAAATCGGATTACCTATACCCGGCGAACTGAAGATTATGCTTGGAAATCACCACCAAAATGCAATTGGAAGCCGAAGGGAACACAAGAGCAATATGCAAGGACTTTGGTTATGCAAGTGTAGGAGTTGAGTTGTGTAGATCGTGGAAACCATGAACCTCCTTTTTATAGGCTTCAAGATCAAACCACATTAACTCCCCACTACCCCATGACTTGGGGCATTCACTTCCCACTCCTCCATGACTTGGGAGTTTCAAGTGTCATCAATCTCCCACTACCCCATGAGCTGGGAGTTTCAAGTGTCATCACTCTCCCACTACTCCATGAGTTGGGAGTTTTAGATGTTACGAAATTAAACACTATTGGAGTTAAATATTGTCCAAGAAAATTATGCCAAAAGCACAATTTCCGTTCAAGTTTTCCAACAAAAGATAGTGTAGATAGAATCCTTGATTTTTGAATTACTTGTTATCCTTTAACTTGCTATCCTTTAAATTATAAAATATATTATTAACCCAAATGAGAAAATATATTATATAAAAAATGTTGATTTTTTATAGAAGATAACAATTACTTGAGTCTTTTTTTTCTTGCTTGCTCGATTTCTGTATTTTTTTTATTGTAATAATATATTTTAGCTTTAAAAGATAATAAATTTAAAAGATAGTATTGTAGATAGAAATAATAGAATCCTTGATTTTGGATTACTTGTTATCTTTTAAATTTGTTATCTTTCAAATTCAAAAATATATTATCAATTTATTTTTAAATTTATACATAGGAATGCCACATGGATAAATGTGAAGTTGTCATGTGGAATTGAAAGAATAATGAGTTAAAACATGTCCAGAATTAATGATGTGATGACATGTGTCAACTTTGTTTTTTCTTTTAGTAATGTAAGTTTGATTTTAATTGTGTGTCTACTCTAGTTGAGTGATTACCCCACTTAACATACCAAAGTAGGATTAAACGTCATTGGATTTGCATATATTTGATGAAAGAGATTCTTTTTCATTTTTCGTAACAAACAAAAGGGTGAATAAGAATTTGCTTCCTTCAACTTTTTTCATAGCAGCAGCTTGCTCCCTCCAACTAAAAATATATTATTTATTCCAAATTTATTTTCAAAAGATAAAGTTTAATAAAATATTAATATTTATTCCAAGATATGTATCATCTTGTACTCCAAATATAACTTATTGCCAAGTATATTAATGACGTTATTAATTTACACTCATGTGTATTTAAAAAAAGGCAAAACGTACAGAAAAGATAATTAAACGGGAGGAAAATGGACCATGATTTTGATCAAAAAATTAAAATTGATCTATTTCCGTGACACTTTTATGTCTGATCCAACCGTTGAGATTAATTTTGGGTAACAGAGAAAACGCAGCAACAAAATAAAAAAGATATAACTGGTATTTTATGAAAAATGTAATGTCATTAACTTGGCTGACAATAAGGGAGAATGTGAATTTTTTTACATTTCATGATTTTTTTTAGGTTGTGTTTTTTTAATCAAAATGGTATTTTTTCCCCTTCTTTTCTCCAACTTCCTAAGAAAAGGGTTTTATGCATTAGTCATTCCTATATCTTTATATATTTTAATCATTTTGGAAATCGAATAGTAGTCCAATAGTTTAAACTGTCATGCCTCGGTTGAGATCTTTGATTACCTTTGCGTGCATCTGGGGGTGGGACCTTCCAGCTCTGGCCAATCACCATCAACTTAGAATAATATAAAATAATAATGTGAGGTCACAAGCCAAACAAAATTTATTGTAAGACTTGATATGTATACCACAAAATCTATTTCAAAAATTAAATCAAATATATTTCACATTCTACATCACATTTTTTTTCTACTATATTGTTTACACTCAATAAAATCCAGTATCCCCAGTTGGAGGGAACGTTTGGTTATGTTTCTAGAAGTTAATTTTATAAATTACAATATGTGTGTGTGTGTGTGTGTGTTTTCCATGTGACAAAAATTTGGGAGGAGAGAATCATCATATAATATATTATATTATTATTATTGATGGATAATGGAGGTGTGCTGAAGACTGGAAAATGACTTCTAAAGTGAATGATTGATCAACTTCCAATATATAGATTATATACATTATTTTTAGATTTATTTTTAAATTATTGGTATAGAAAATATATAGGTGGGTCAGGATGACGCAATAAAGTAAGGATTAGCGACTAATAATGATCATCAGTCAATTCATATACTTAAGAAATTGAAAATTTAGCAAATCTAGCTCTTTGTCTTTTAAGGACTGAGGATATCTTGATCACTTTTTACATATTAAGGTATGAAACATCTTGTTCAGTTGTTTGCTTATGTTGATCTAGTAAAAGGGCAAAAATGTAATAACAATGCCACCTTTTTTTTCCAATTCCAAATTTTAAAGAGTAATTAGTATGTGTATACCTCTTTTAATAATCCAATAATTGGAAATTATAATTCAATCTATTGAACATGTCACTCTATTTATTACAATATGCAGTTATATGTAGAATCTTTGTGTTGATCCCATGCACTTATATATGGGATGTATGGATGTGTTTCCAAGTCCAATTTCCAGTTTCTGGTGTTGGAAAATGAAATTTCAAATTTTATTGGTATTCGTGTGAGAATTGAGAATATGTTTGGTTTGTTGTCTAAATTTCTGTTTGAAAAATGAGAAGATGTTTGGTTATAGTTTTTCAAATTTATTTTTGACATAGGTTTGCGTGATTGTAGTGTATTTTTACCTAGGTTTGCGTAATTGGAATGAAAAATTGTTTGGTTGTGTTTTCAAAAGAATATTTTCCATAAAAAGTGAAAACTGGAAATGACTTCATTTCTACTGAATTTTTTTTGAAACAAACATAAATCCATTTTTCGGAATAGTTGGAAAGTGGAAAAAGGGGGTTGGAAACACAACCATACATGACCTATAACTTCTCATTTTTTTTTTTTTTTTAACGGTTAGAAGTGGATTAGGATTGCTACATTTAGAATTTTCTACTTCAAATTCTATCGGACATTATTTTACAGTGTACTTACACGTGTAATCTCAGTGTAAGTTTTATAAGTGGTGGCCATGGCATCCCTTAATGTAAATCCTATAAGAGTATAAGACATGCCATTCATGCCATCCCTCATTGTAACTTCTTTAAGAGGTGGCGACGCATTATCCATGACATCCCTCAAGTGTAAGTCATATAAGAGGTAGCTACGATCTATCCATAACATCTCTACGATTAAGTCCTATAAGAGATACCTACGCGTTATCCGTGACACTCTTCAAGACTAAATCTTGTAAGAGGTGGCGACGCGCTATAAAATGTCCCTCATGAGATTCACCATCCTAACTATAAAATGTCCCTCATTATTTATTTGTAAGTATTCTGAATAATCTTACTTAATTAAATTCTCTTGCTTTGGTTTATTCTCCTACATTCGCCAACTTAAGTATCAGATGGGTTTCTGTAGGACAAACTCATAGTCCTTTTAACTTTGTTTAGTTGTTGGAGGCTAGTACCCACTTGAAGTTGATTACATTAACTTTGGAGTTATCTCTTGACCGAATCTTAGAGTTGGACTGTTGGACTCTTACGCTGTTAAGCTTGACTTGGATTATAATACATTTTAGTTTTAGAGCAAAAATGGTCCTTTTTTTCCCCTACCCTGTCTTTTCTTTATTTGAAAATACACCCTTTCCCAGCTGATGCAAAGAAAAAATAGGACCAACTGCAGAAATAAAGCCACCACCCAAAGATGCTTCTCCCTATTAAATCAAACAACTTTGAGAGAATTATCTCCAATAAATAGATGTGGACTAGTGTATAAGATACATTTATTTCAGAAGGTTTAAAAAATTACTGATTGAATTATTTTAAAAATTAATTAAATTAAAAATAATTAATAATTTTTTTTAAAGTTAACTATTAATTAAAATTATTCAATTTTAAAAATAAAATTTAATTAAGAACTAACCTTTTAATAGATTAAGTAAATGTAACTATTGTTAAGTTATAGGACTAAATTCCCCTAAAAAAATGTTATAGGACCGAAATACGTTAAGTTATAGGACCAAAAGTAAAACTGCTAAGTTAAGGACTGAATATCTAGAAATCTGAAAATTAAAGGACTAAAACATGAATGTGGCAACTTAAAGGACCAATTCTCAAAAAGATTCAACTTACGGGACTAAAAATCATATTTTCTCCACCCTTTCCCAACAAAGGCAAGAAAAAATAGGTCGGCCAACTGCAGAAATAAGGCCACCACCCAAAGATGCTTCTCCCTATTAAATCAAACAACTTTGAGAGAAAGCTTATAAGCTAGGGTCATCTAACAAAGGCTTTCTAAACTTGAATTCTTGATTCTTTGCTTTAGGGGCACATCATGCATGCCTCTTTTCTTTTCATGAGCTGGGTGGCTCCTAGTTAAACCAAATTAATTAGTCCCATTAATTCATTATTTTACTCATAATACCCCTCAATATATGATCCTTTAATTGTTCTCTCAGAACATATTCGTTCAATTAATTATTCTTTAGCCCAACTTTTATATATACACTACATTTATACGTAGTTTTTTTTTAAAAGCTTCCGATAATTTAAGGCACAAAGTTCTAATTGTATCTTCTATCTAGACTTGTCCTTTTAGATCATGTAAAAGTGGCTATTGATGCTCTAGTGATAATATATACTTTAATTTGAAAGGGAAAAAAATGGAATTGAAGCAATGGCGTGTCCAATACACATTATATATTATATTGATCGAATAAAATCAACAATTTTTTTAATTAGTGGACATTCTAATAAGTCAACCTTTTTGTTGTAGTTCTTTAAAGAACCAAAATCTTTGAGATTTAATTTGAACTTTAACTGTGATTTTCATTATCCTAATTATTTCCTATTCCCGGATCTTAAAGCCAAACATACCTTATATAATGTCAATATTTGTAGGGGTAATTATAAAAACTACCCTAAGGCTTCGTCTAGTTACAAAAAGCTACCGTTGTCTTTCAAAATTGCAAACAGACTCCTTAAGGTGTTACAAATTAAACACCCCTTGAAATTTGTATTTACCAAACAAAAACACCCTTCTTGATGATGCAATTTGTAAATAAAAACAAATGTGAAGGGTATTTGTAATTTTGAAAGATAACTGATTTTTTTTTTTGTAAATTAGGTTAAAAACCTCAATGTGTGATGAAAAATGGATGGACATACACACGCGCGTTGAAAGACGGATGAGAAAAATCAAATTTACACAAAGACATACATAAGATCCGACAACGACATTTTGATTGAAAATGACGTTTTGGTTGAAAATTATAAAGATGTACAGTACTTGCATAGTACTTTGATAATGACATGTAACCTATTATAAATAGGTGTCGTCTGATTCAAAAGATATATATCTCTTCTTCATTTTCTCTGATCCTTCTTCTTATGGCTTATTTTGCAGTATTAATTTCTTATTATTTACAACGTTATCAGCACGAGCCTCTAGCCGATCTTTAATATTTTTGGTGTATATGGGAAACACCAAGAAGATAAATTATTGTCTACTTGACAGTGCAACAACGCACTCAATATTAACGAGTAAATCATATTTCTCGAGTGTGAAACTCACAAAACACAAGTTACAACTATATCGGTCCGGTCACGTTGAGATTATTGATGGCTCCGGGAATGCAACATTAATATTGCCTAATGGTACAATCCTGCATATTGAAAATGGATTATTATCTAGTAGATCAAAAAGAAATCTACTAAGTTTTAAAGATGTGTGTGATAATGACTATCATTTAGAGACACTAGATTACCATAATAAAGAGTGTCTATGTATCACATCATATAAAATGGGTAAGAAGAATGTCAATGAGAAATTTGAAGCGATAATTTCTGGATTGTATTATATCCCAATTTAAGCATTTGAATCTTATGCCACCATGCATTGGAAGCTGGTGAATCCTACTATATTTGGATTATGACATGATCCCCTAGGACACCCAGGAACTACTATGATGCGTAAGATTGTTGAACATACTAACGGACATCCATTGAAAGGTACAAAAATATTGATATCCAAAGATTATTTCTCTGAATCGTGTTCACAATGAAAACTCATTATTAGACCTTTAATGGAAATGGTTGGTTATGAATCGCCATCATTTTTACAACGTATTCAATGTGATATTTGTGGACCAATATAACCAACAAGTGGACCATTTAGATATTTTATGGTCTTGATTGATGCATCGTGTAGATGGTCACATGTATGTTTATTATCTAATAGAAATGTTGCATTTGCTCAATTATTAGCACAAATTATTAAACTCCGAGCACATTTCCCTGATTATCCTATTAAGAATACAAGAATGGATAATGCCGTAGAATTTACATCAAAAAGCTTTGATGTAAATTGCACAGCACTGAGAATTAATGTTAAACGAGTTCAGGTCATTGCTCGTACATTATTAATGAGATCAAATCTCACTAGTATAGCATGGGGTCATGCAAAGATTGCATGCATCAAAGACTTATCGAATATGCCATATGCTTATCATATGCATTCCCGATGCAATTAACTCTTGGTTTTGAGCAAATATTTCGGACTATACACTTTCGGATGTCTTTGTTCAAGTCGATTCCATCTCATCGAGAGGACAAAAATGGGTCCACAACTTAAACTTGGTATATACGTTGGATTAATTTGATTCTCCATCATTCGATCGTTGGAACCAATGATGGGAGATTTATTTACCGTTCATTTTGCCGATTGTCATTTTGATGAAACAATATTTTCGTCAATAGGAAAGGATAAAGATGTGTTGCAAAATGATAAACTAAAATCGATTGAGAATCTCTCTTGGAATGAATAAAATGTATCCCATTTAGACGCGTACTCTAAATATGAGAGTGAGGTGAGTAGAATCATTCGTTTCTGAGAATATTGCCAATAGACTTCCTAATGTATTTAATGATGCTAGCAAAGTCACGAAGTCTCATATTTTGGTGCGAATATTCGGCCAAGATTATTGTTCTGAAGAACATAAGAAAATGAATGATGATGTCCCACGATAAAAAAATGGCAGACCTATTGGCTCAAAAGATATTGTTCCTCGAAAAAGAAAAGAGAGAACTGATACTAGTAAGCATACTCCAGATGAATTTGTAGAGCCTAATATCTCAGAAAATATTCAAATTAAAAATTATGATAGCACCGAGAACCTTTTGAGCTATTGTAATGAGGTATGTGATCAAAATAAAATAATCATTGATGATGAATTTGCATTCTCGGTTGGTCAAGAAATCATTGATGATGATTATGATAGTGAACAACATTCTATATTAGAACGCCGTCAAAGGCCTGATTGGTATATGTGGGAGAAAGCAATAAAATCTGAGTTAGCTTCCCTAGAGAAACGAAATGTATTTGGTAAAATTATTCGAACTCCAGACAAAGTAAAGCCCATAGGATACAAATGTGTATTTGTTCGAAAAAGAAATAAGAAAAATGAGGTCGTGAGGTATAAAGCCCGACTCGTAGCTCAATGATTCTCTCAGAGACCTGGGATAGATTATCATGAGACATATTCACCTGTGATTGGTACAATCATGTTTCATTTTCTCATCAGTATGGTTGTCCATAAGAGTTTGGACATGCGTCTAATGGACGTAGTAATGACATATCTATATGTTTCATTGGATTATAATATTTATATGAAAATCCCTGATTGATATAAAATGCCAAAGTCAGATACTCATTGTGATCTATACTCGATCAAACTGCAAAAATCATTGTATGGATTAAAACAATCTGGTCGCATGTGGTATCATAGGCTGAATGAATACCTTTCTAGGGAAGGCTACAAAACAAATCCTATTTGTCCATGTGTTTTGATTAACAGATCAGATACTGGATTTGCCATTATTGTTGTATATGTCGATGACGTGAATTTGATTGGCACTCTTGAAGAGTTATCCAATGTTGTTGAATATCTAAAGAAGGAATTTGAGGTTAAAGATCTTGGGAAAACCAAACTTTGCCTTGGTCTTGACTCTTGAGCTAGATAATAAAGATAATGGAATACTGGTCCACCAATCTGCTTATACCAAAAGATTAATCAAACTGTTTAATATGGACAATACTCATTCTTTGAGTACCCTTATGGTCGTACGAAGTTTAGATCCAAATAAAGATTCATTTCGACCAGAGGAGTTCGATGAAGAAATTTTAGGTCCTAAAGTACCTTATCTTAATGCTATTGGAGCATTAATGTATTTAACATAATGCACCAAACCAAATATTGCTTTTGTTGTCAATCGTACTTGCGCGATACAGTTCTAAGCCAACTAGAAGACACTGGAATGGTATTAAACATATTTTTTGATACATCGGTGGTACTATAAATTTGGGGTTATTCAACTCAAGGGAACCCACTAACTTTGGATTAGTTGGTTATGCTGATGCAGGATATAGATCTGATCCACACAAAGCTCGATCACAATCTGGTTATCTATTTTGCTATAATGGCACAACTATATCATGGAGATCCACCAAACAAACATTAGTGGCTATTTCTTCTAATCACTCTGAGATAATTGCTCTTCATGAAGCTGACAAATAATGTGTTTAGTTAAGATTTGTTACAACTCATATTCGAAATAGTTGTCAATTGAAGCCATTTATAGGTATTATTTATGAGGATAATGTTGTGTGTATATCTCAAGTAAAAAGGAGTTACATAAAAGGTGATTGGACCAAACATATTTCACCAAAGTTTTTCCTTACACATGAACTCCAGAAAAATGGATAGGTGGATATTCAACAGATTTGCTCATGTCGTAATCTTGCTGATTTATTTACAAAATTCTTGCCAACGTCTACATTCGATAAACTGGTCTATGGCATTGGAAAGAGAAGAGTCAATTCGAAGCAAGATTAATGAATCAATTATGCAACTAATATTCTTCATTTCAGGGGAGAGAATATACTGTGAGTTGTACTCTTTTTCCCTTTTGTATGGTTTTTATCTCATTGGGTTTTTCTAGCTTAAGGTTTTTAACGAGGCAACTTATGCACAAAGTCGAAATTTGAGAATGTACTCTTTTTCCCTTATGTTCGATTTTTTTCTATAAGGTTTTTTTGGCTTGAGGTTTTAATGAGGCATACTCATCCAATTATGATACGTCCAAAGGAGAGTGTGATGGAAAATGGATGGACATATCATACACAGTGAAAGACGACTGAGAAAATCAAACTTGCACAGTGCCTGAATAGTATCCTACAACGACATTTTGATTGAAAACGGCATTTTGGTTGAAAATTATAAAGATGCACAGTACTTGTATAGTATTTCGATAATGACATGTAACCTGTTATAAATAGCATCATTTGATTCATAAGATATATACCTCTTTTCATTTTCTCTGATCCTTCTTCTTAAGGCTTACTTTACAGTATTAATTTCTTATTATTTACGGCACAATGATAGTTTTTGTAGTTATCCTAATACTTAAAACTTCCCTTGAAAAAAACAAGCTAATTTGTTTTATACTAGGAGATGTAGAAGTTCAACATAGTGGGGTGTGAAAAATATATATAGTTGTCAGAAGCTGTCCGACCTGACAAAAAGGCTAGGCGAGTTTCAACTTTATAGACTCGAGAGCGATTAGGCCTACTCGTACCCAATTGACCCAGATGCATTTTTATAGTATAGGCCGAGATGGTCTCTAAAATGGCGGCCCGGTAAAATTTTGGCCCGTCTCGTCCCGGCGGATTTTTTCTCTTTGCCCATGGGGCCCATTTGACAAGTCTAGTACAAATTATGAGTAATTTCTGATCATGATAATTAGGCACATAATGAGTCACATCTTCTGTTGCTGTCTATTTATATGATGTAAGAATATGTGGGGGCGTTGCAGAGAAAAGACTGTTTGAGAATTGTACTATATCTGAATTATGGGACAAACATAAGTTCCACGAACATAATAATAGTGAATTTTTTGCCCTCTCTGAAAGATACAGTAAGTGCATTTCTTTGAAGGCCTACGATAACCCTAATTGCTCTTTCCCGAGTCACGTTTTTTTCTGATCGGAGCAATGATGCATGTAATAATTGACACGACTTTTTCACTGCTGTCTAAGTGTGATATGTCGCAATGCACTTGGACAAGCATAAATTTTTTCATTATTAATTATCATTCATACACGTTATAAAAATGAACAGCTTGAGGTTGAGGTGACTATGGTGGATTGAGCTCCCATCATAGACGGATCTATGAACCCTGTTGTGGGGGCACATATGTAGCCTTTTCCTTTTTCTCACCCCATAGCTTTTTTTATTAATTATTTATTTTTAGTGATTATATATTAATTAAGTTAAAAATCAAAATGCGTTTTACTAAAGAAAAATCATGGATCCGTCCCTGGCTCTCATTGAGTCATTGTTCTTTTTAGTGCTTCATTATAGGTCAAGCAAGACTCCAATTTTCTTAAATTTTGTCTTATTTTTGTGCATTCCTAATTAATTGTCAAGACGAGCTCATCCAGGGGCACCGTAGCAGAATAGTGGATTATCCATGACGCAACTATTTTCCCTTAGCCAAAACATATATATTTTTCTAAAGAGAATTTTATGTACCTATATGTTTAATTCCCCCAATTTGGGGTGTGTCACTGTACCAGGAGAGAAGTACCCCTTGGATCTGGTCGATTTTGTAGATGCTACAAATGGAGTGCTCTGATTAGTGTAGTATTTACCATTCACATGTCATGTTTAGTGTGTTGATGCATTACAACTATCCCACTTCCTGAAAAATAAAGCATGTGAATGATAGATGATACACTAAGTGCAATGTCGTAGCCAGAACAATATAGTATGATGGGCCGATACACGAAAATAGGGTGGGCCAAATAGAAAAACCATGAAAAATCATATAAATTCAACTAATATTTTTTTAAAAAAAATTGCTTAGTAAAAAAAGGTTTTTTTAAAAGAGGAGGGGCGGGGCCGGGGTTGGCCCTCCTAGCTACGCTAATGACTATGTATAGTCTTCTTGTGTGCCAGAAGATCTCGCAAAACCAGATCCGTCCCTGCCCTACCCTAATTTGATGTAAGTAGTCAATGAGTTAAAGAAGAAATTTAATTTTAAAAAAGAAAAATTAAGGCAGAGGCCATATGAAAATGACTCTTCAAAGCGAGGAGCTGCATGCCCATCAATTAGCTAGACAGAGACACCTCAAAAGTGCATGCACCCTTCCTCTCTTAATTATAAACAGTCCTGCAGCCCTTTGCCATAGAGAGTTTTAAACATGAGTGGAGCCACCTTCCACACACACACATGTGTGTGTGTGTTTATGTAATTATTGTGTTTTTTTGGAACTTCTTATTCATGAATTTTGTATGTATGTACATGGTGTATTATTATGTGTTTTTTTTTGGAACTTCTTATTAATAATACAAGAGCACTCTTTTACATGCATGAGGGGTTCAAGTTAATACAATAGCACTCTTTTCCATGTGGAGATCATGGATTTAATTTTTTTTCTTTTTCAAGTGGAAGATCAAAAGCAGATTAAAGATATCTCCTCTCATCTCTGCTTTTGCTTTTTCAGTACTCTCTTTAGGACTATTCCATCTTCAAATAAAGCACATTACACATTACTATAGTGACAATTTGATCCCATTTTTGTAGGACAAGCCAGGGGAGGAGGAATAAAGTAGGTAGGGGTGTTTCTGACCCGACACAAATCCGACCTGAGGTTACTGAGAGAAACATGAACTAGACCCGAACACGAATACGACTAATACGAATCTGACTCGAAGTTACAAATTTGTCTAAAACATTGTTGTTTATCTTTTACTTAATTTTTAATGTATTTTGAGCATAACCCGAAATCAAACAAGAACCCGACCGAATGACCCAAATTGACACCTCTAAAAGTAGGGGTGCGATTCGGGAGGTTGGGTTCGTGATTGGTTTAGGGTTGATTTCGGGTTATGCTTAAAATACATCCAAAATTAATTAATGGAAGTTTCATGTCCATCCACGATTCGATCGTTGAACCAGACTTCAGCCCACCCTCATAGACGCTACGATATATAATATTTACATTTTAGACAAATTGGTAATATTGGGTCAGATTCGTGTTAGTCGTGTTTGTGTTCGGGTCTCTCCGTAACTTCGGGTCGAATTCATGTCAGGTTATCGTGTCGTGTTAGGGATTGTCATTCTTACCTAAAAGAGGGGGAAAAAAGAAAATAAAAATAAGAAAAGCACATAATTATTATATTGAACATTCTTGAAAAAACATTGTAATGATATAATAATAATCATCATCTTTTCACTTCTCTTACATGTACTGTTTGTTGCAGGCACATGTCCCCAACCCTTTATTTAGCTCTGGGAATTGGAGTTTGGAGCAGAAAATTATCGTTACCCTTGATGATTTATATTTAATTATACATCAAAATACACAATTTTTTTGTCTATTTTTTGGTATAATATTCATAGTACTATGAAAATTGATGCACATGTGCCATGCAAATTAACTTAGTGCACCAAGATTGAGGGATTTTAATTTGATACATATGTACCTGCATGAAAAAAACCTGATTGCTAGTGGGATTTTTTCTGTGAGCACAAAATCTTCTGTTCATTTCCCAAAAATCATCTTCTTGAATTAAATATTTAAGTGCAGTTACAGATGAATGGTAAAAAAAAGTTTATAAGCCAAAAATAAATAAAAGGGATAATTACAAAAACACCCCTAAAATTTGGGCTAATTACAGAAAAACCTAGAGATGTTACAAAATTACAAAAATATCCCTCAAATTTGATTTTATCTTAAATTTAAGAGAGTAAATGTAATATTTTTATAGATGTCAAAAGTTTTTTTTAAAATATTTTTTTGCTTCTGAAGGAGAAAATGTAAGATGAAATCAAAACCTAGCGGAGTTTTTGTAATTTTAAAAACCTTCAGGTTTTTTTGTAATTAGCATGAACAACATGGGTTTTTTTTTGTAATTATCCCTAAATAAAAATAAAATAAATTCTGTTTTCATATGCTAATCGACTTAGATTCTAACTGCTGCCAGAAGGGGCACAAATGTATGCCATGCAGAATACAGAAAATGGTCCCAAAAACTTCTGATATTAGTATTACTTTTGTTTTCAGGCAATATTTTGCTAAAATACATATTACATAACTATTCTGTTGTCATTATCAATGGGGTCAATGATATATATACTACATGAGTATCTTTGTAATAGTGGCATGAATTGATTACAACACACTTTTTTTCCCCCACTTTAAACTTAAATTATATATATACATGGCAAAAAAAATAAAACCATAATCCAGGCCAACTCAGCTAGCCATTCTTGATTTCTGAAAGTGCAATTTCATTATCTCTCACTCAAAAGTAAAATTTGATTTTGATATCTCCCTTTAATTAAAAGTTGAAGTGGGGTCGCAATCCCTAACAAGACACGACAACCCGATCTGAAGTTACTTAGAAAATCGAACTCGAACATGAAAAATCCGAACCCAAACACGACTTACTCAAATTTAACACGAAGTTACCAAATTGTCTAAAAACATAATATCTTGAATTTTATTTTTTTTATGTATTTTGAACATAACCCAAATTAAGTGCTTGAAGCTAAACACGAACACGACTCGATAACCCGAATTGTCACAAGTAAGTTGAAGGGGTAATTTGGTCATGAGAAAAAAGTGAGGGGAGCAAGAAAGAAAGAAAGTGAGAGCATCATCAACTTTACTTTTTATTTGTGTTTGTTCATAATCTTCTTAACTTTAACTCCCTCCTCCTATCTTCTGCAAAGACAAATTTTACCCCAGAAACAATTTAATCTCATCTGAGCTGAAACAAGAAAAAAAAAAAAAGAGGAAATTAAAGCAAGAAAAGGGGAGGTTTATCTTCTCCCTTGAAGTTAAAGACTCTTTTTTCTTTACAAGATGATTGATTCTCTAAACCTATACAAACTTCAACTTCCTCATATTCCCTTCAAAACTCACTTTTGATAGAAATTTTCCCAACACAAAAAAATGGCACCCTTCATTGTTCTAACACTAACACTCTTCTCACTTGTCACCACCTCCATTTCTTCCTCTTCCTCCTCCTCCATCGTTTCCGATTTCCGCGCATTAATCTCAATCAAACAAAAATTCCACTACTCCAATCCATCCATATCCACATGGAACATCTCCTCAGATAATCCCAACTCAATTTGTTCCTGGACCGGAATCAAATGCCTCCACAACCGCGTAATTTCGCTCAACATATCGAACATGGCGCTCTACGGCTCTGTTTCCCCCGACATTTCAATGCTTGACAGTCTTATCAACTTATCCATCGACGGGAACAACTTCACCGGCGAAATCAGGATCGAGAACATGCCATACCTCCGGTATTTAAACATCTCGAACAACCAGTTCAGCGGGAGCCTGGACTGGAACTACTCCAGTATATCGAATTTAGAGGTCCTCGATGGTTACAACAACAATTTCTCCGCGTACCTCCCCGTGCCGATCGGGTTGAAGAACCTCAGGCATCTCGAATTGGGTGGAAACTATTTCTACGGCCAAATCCCCGCGATTTACGGGGATTTAACCAGCTTGGAGTATCTTTCCCTGTCAGGAAATGATCTCCAGGGCAAAATCCCAAGAGAAATTGGAAATCTCACTAATTTGAAAGAAATCTATTTGGGATATTACAATGTCTATGAAGGTGGGATTCCAGAGGAGTTTGGGAATTTGGTCAATTTAATCCATTTGGATCTTTCGAACTGTGAATTGGATGGTTTCATTCCTTGGGAGCTCGGTAATTTGAAATCGCTTCGAACTTTATTTCTACACGTGAATCGCCTCTCCGGGCCGGTCCCGAAGGAGCTAGGCAATCTAACGGGCCTGGAAAATCTTGACCTCTCTTTGAATGAATTGACCGGCGAAATCCCATATGATTTCATCAACTTGAAGCAAATCAGGCTTCTCAATCTGTTCATCAACCGGTTACACGGGTCGATACCCGATTTCGTCGCGGGCTATCCCAAACTGGAAACTCTGGCTCTCTGGATGAACAATTTCACGGGCGTTATCCCGGGTAATCTCGGGTACAATCAAGGGCTTCTGCAGATCCTGGATTTGTCATCCAACAAGCTCACCGGTACAATCCCGAAACACTTGTGTGATTCTAACCAGCTTAGGATATTAATCCTTCGGAATAATTTTATGTTTGGTTCGATACCTGAGAATTTGGGGACTTGTTACAGTCTTGTTAGGGTGAGATTAGGGCAGAATTACTTTAACGGCACTATCCCGAGCGGTTTTATTTACCTGCCCGAGTTGAATTTTCTTGAACTGCAGAACAATATGTTGTCCGGTTTTTTACCCGAAAACGGTAAAAATAACCAAACCAAATTAAGCCAGATGAATTTATCAAACAATTACCTGTCAGGGCCATTGCCATTGTCCTTATCAAATTTTACTTCTCTCCAAATACTTTTACTTGGTGGAAACAATTTTACCGGTCCGATCCCTGCTTCAATCGGTGAGCTTCGCCAAGTCGTAACGCTTGACCTCAGTAAAAACTTGTTGTCCGGTGAAATTCCTCGCGAAATTAGCGAATGCGTGCATCTTAATTACCTAGACCTGAGCCGGAATAACCTTTCTGGCTCGATCCCACAGGAAATATCGAATATCCGAATCTTGAACTACTTGAATTTATCAAGAAACCACTTGAATGAAACCATACCACAGTCACTTGCCACAATGAAGAGCCTCACGACGGCGGACTTTTCGTTTAACGATCTCTCGGGCAGGCTGCCCGAATCAGGGCAGTTTTCGGTCTTCAACGCCACTTCATTCGCGGGCAATCCTCGACTCTGTGGATCCCTATTGAACAACCCGTGCAATATGTCAGCAATCACAGGTCCAGCTAAGAAATCCCACAGCGCGTTTAAACTAATCTTCGCGCTCGGCCTGTTGATCTGCTCTCTAGTATTCGCAACGGCTGCCATTGTCAAGGCCAAGTCATTTAAAAAAACCGGGACGAATTCTTGGAAAATGACCGCGTTCCAAAAGCTCGATTTCTCAGTTTCGGACGTCCTGGAATGTGTCAAGGACGGTAACGTGATAGGCAGGGGAGGGGCCGGGATCGTCTACCATGGCAAAATGCCAAACGGTGTCGAGATTGCTGTGAAGAAACTGCTAGGGCTAAACAGCATCAACAGCCATGATCACGGCTTTAAGGCCGAGATTCGGACATTAGGCAATATCCGGCACAGGAACATTGTGAGACTACTGGCATTCTGTTCGAACAAGGACACGAACCTTCTCGTTTACGAGTACATGAGGAACGGAAGCTTGGGAGAGGCGTTGCACGGTAAAAAAGGCGGATTCTTGAGCTGGAACATGAGGTATAAAATCGCGTTGGATTCGGCTAAAGGGATGTGCTATTTGCACCACGATTGCTCGCCTCTGATCGTGCATCGGGACGTTAAATCGAACAATATACTGTTGAATTCGAGCTTTGAGGCTCATGTGGCTGATTTTGGGTTGGCTAAGTTCTTGGTGGATGGAGGAGCTTCACAATGCATGTCAGCTATTGCAGGGTCTTATGGATATATTGCTCCAGGTACAATTTTATTTGTTTTTTTTAAGCTTATTGGTGCTGTTTTTTTGCTTGTGTGATGGTGATGGTAGTTATTTTTAGTTAGTTTGATTTGAATGAGAAAGTCTGTGTTTCATGATTGAATGATCATTATAGGATCTTTGAATTCCCCTGCCAATATTGTACTTGCTTCCAGGTAGAAGAGTATCATTGTGACATGTTTTTTTTTTTTTTCAAAAATCAAAAATCTGATGACTACAAATTCTTGTCAAATCATTAGCTACACTTGTTTGAAAGAGTGTTTGAATGAACTTATTTAAAAGACTTGTAAGTTGTTTTTTCATGCTTACAAGATTTAAGATTTTATTTTGAAAATATGTTGTTGGAGTGTTTGAATAAAATAAGACGATAGAGCTTATAAGTTATAAGGGGTTATAATGACGTTTTTGTGATTAAAATTGTCCAAAACCAAAGTTGGTTGTTAAAATAAGGTGTTATTATGAAAATAAGTTGAGATCACCTACTTTTTTTCAGAAATGGCTTCTAAATTTTTATTTTGGAAGCTTGCGGATTATTTTAAAAAAACTTACCAAACACTTTTAAAGTTGAAAGAGTTTATAAATTATAAGCTAGGGTGTCAATTAGGTCCATCGGGTCGGGTTCGAGTTTGGTTTCGGTTCGATTTCGAGTTATGCTCAAAATGCATTAGGAAATAAGTAAAAATATAAAACAACTACGTTTTAGATAAATTGGTAACTTCGTGTCAGGTTCGTGTTAGTCGTGTTCGGGTTCGAGTTTCTCTCAGTAACTTCATGTCGGGTTCGTGTCGGGTCAGGGATTGACACCCCTAATTGCTAAGGCCATCTTCTAATTCAAATCATCATGTACTCCATTTTTCTCAATTTACTTGCCTCTTCTTTTTCCTCATATGCCCCAAACAAAGCTTTAAACACCCTTTTTCAATCACTATATTTAAAAACACTGAACCCAAAAAAAAAAAAAACTATAAAAATCACCAGAATTTTTAGTGTCTTAAACTATTCAAGTCCTAAAACTTGGAGGGTAGGAGGGGTAAAAAGGTAAATTTTGGTATAGAAAAGCACCCGTGAAGTATGGTGCTATTGCAATTTTATGGGTAATCGTACTGAGTTGTGTGGCAGTGAATCTGAGACTGACGTAACAGCGTCGATTGTCGTGAAAGCTGAAAAGACATGCATGCCCTCCTACGTGTAAATAACACCTTCTTTGCTGTCAACTTTTAATTTTATTTGTATCATCTCCCAACAAAATCTCTCTCTTTTTTTTTTTTAATTATTTTGCCACATAAAATGATTTCTTTGGACTTCTTCTTAAAAGTTGCATGGATTTTGAAATTTGTGTTTACTTTATCTTTAATTAGAATACAAATTTCAATTTGAAATGTCCCATTTTGAACGGGTATGGCATTTTCGATGGATTAGAAAAAAATATGGCTTTTAAGGTTTTTCTATAATTTTTTGCTACTAAAGTAAATAAGCAATGCCATAAAATTACTATGTGGAGTTTTCTATCATAAATTCTATTGCATTGTGATTTTTCATTCTGTGTAAGTGGTAATTAATGCAATACCATAACGAATATAATACTTCCTCCTGTTCAAATTAAGTTAGATGACTATTTCAAGGTTCGTAAGAAAGTTTTTTTCCTAAATTATTCTTAAATGTATCATTTTTCAATTAATATTAATGCCTAAATTTGTGTTGCTCCAAAGCAATATTTATGATTAACTAAGGGTACATTGAGTATTTTAACACAACCGTATTTGTTTTTCCTGGATTGTCACTTATTTTGAATAGGATGAAATGTAATTTACAATGAAAGCTCTTCTTTTAAAATTAGTGATGTTCTATAGCCTATGGCTATATGCAACAAAAGGGTATTTCAAAAATGTGAAATTAGAACAACCTAATTAAAGAATTTAGCAACATTAAATATGTACAAATTGAGATTTATGTATTTTACAAATTGAAATAATCTAGGATAAGATCTCTGTTTCACTTTTCATATTCCATACATCGGATAAATGATATATGTATAATTGCGACATCGTTTGTGCAGAATACGCGTACACATTGCGAGTAGATGAGAAGAGCGACGTATACAGTTTCGGCGTAGTCCTCCTGGAGCTGGTCACGGGGCGACGCCCGGTGGGCGGCGAGTTCGGAGAAGGCGTGGACATCGTTCAGTGGACCAAGTGTTCGACGAATTGCAGCAGAGAAGAAGTCACTCGCATCATCGATCCAAGGCTAACCGTGGTGCCTAAAGATGAAGCCATGCACTTGTTCTTCGTCGCCATGCTCTGCATCCAAGAAAACAGCGTCGAACGGCCCACCATGAGAGAGGTGGTGCAGATGCTGTCGGAGTTCCCCCGCCGCTCGCCGGAGTTACAGTCCTCCTCCTCCTCCAGCTACCAATTGAAGAGCCCTGATGAGAAAATCAGAAAGGATTTATTGGTCTGAAATCGAATTTTCTTTTTTGAATTTCCCCTTTTTTGTGTTTTTTTTATTTTTATGTTTAGGAGAAATTGGGTGGCCAAAAAGTTGGTGAGAAATAACTGATTTTTATATATAGAGAGAGGGGTGGTAATTAGTTTTTTTCTAATATTTTTGTAATATAGTGTATACACATTTATTTTTCTTTGGGGTGAATATGGTTTTCTATCCATGAATTTTTTCTTTTTTTTTTTTTGTCTAACTTTCTCAAAGACAATAAATCTCATATGAATATTATGAATGCAAGAGTGGAATGGGACATGTTGAATTTTCGCAAGACAAGTATTTTGGTTTGTTAATCTTTATTAATAATTCAGGTTGAATTAGATGTGATGTATAATGATCATTCTATGATAATATGACATAATATATATTGTTGTACTCGGTTCGATGTATATATTGTTATCTTTGCATAGGTCCACAATAGACTAGGGTCTCACTTAGTTAAAGTTGATCAAGCTGATTTTGCAAGGCGACTTGATCAAGATAGGAGGCATGCAATGGTGGGTGAAGACGGGCGTATAAGACTCCGACTTGGTCGTGGATCGCTGTGACTGTGCAATCCAACCTGCCATATTTTTATCGGGGAGGTTTGAGATTTCTGACCCGCCTTAGGTGGCCGCTAAAACGATTGACGGGATTGCCCATCATAAATTAACTCAAGACCCAATTAGTGTCAGACTATAAGACGTGACTCACTCCATCGAATCACAGTAACTTTGACGCCTGATACTATGTTCTCCTAATTCTCTGATGTCGACTAGCCTATTCTGCAACTTCTACTACCAAGTTAAAAGTACCCTCATTTAATACTGAAAAGGGGTTCACCAACTTTGTAATCGAAGCATCTGAGAGCATTTATTGCCCAACTAGGTCGGTTGATTACTGAATTCTTATTATTCATGTATGTTTCTTTATTCTAATCACTTCCATACATACGTAGACTGTTATTTTATAAGACTCATTTCTTTGTTTGACACGTGGATAACCAATATACGATTTTAATAAAAATAAAATAGTACTCATGCAAAGGCATAGGAACTATGTTTTTTATGTTTTGCAGAATATCTGTTGGGAGATAAATTTAAGAACGAAAATAATGTTTGTTAGTTTTGTGGAATGTGGGGTGATAATTTGTACTGTAGTAATTTTGTCATGTAACATTATTTTGACCAAGCGGTGCAATTGCACGAAATAATGGTGTTGATATATCGTGCGTCTCATTTTATTTTTGAGTAACAACTAACTACTAACAATTAATTTATATAGAGAGAATAAAGAAATAAAATCTTAAGGGAAAAATAAAAATGAACTCAGGTTGCAACTAAATATAGCCTAAATTTAACATGAATATTTGTAAGAGAAAACTTTAATTTTGTTCTATATACTTTGAGGCCAGTTTTTGCTTGGGCTGGTCTGCGTAGAAAAATATGCATTTAGCCCTAAGCTGAAAATTGGAACCTTTTGGGCCTCTACTGGTCGACATCAATTACCTATTTTGCCCATTACTGAAATCATAATTTCTCCCCCTCCCTCCCCAGCGGAGAACTTTAATTTTGTTCTATATACTTTGAGGCCAGTTTTTGCTTGGGCTGGTCTGCGTAGAAAAATATGCATTTAGCCCTAAGCTGAAAATTGGAACCTTTTGGGCCTCTACTGGTCGACATCAATTACCTATTTTGCCCATTACTGAAATCATAATTTCTCCCCTCCCTCCCCAGCGGCTGCCCCCTTCCCCCTCCCCTCCCCTCTCCTCCTCCTCCTCCTCCTCCCCTTATCCCCTCCCCTCCCCTCCTCCCCTTCTTCTCCTCCTCCTCCTTATTCCTCCTCCCCAACCATGTTTGCATGGAAGCCAATGAAAGCACATCTTTTATGTTATCCAGGAGGTGATCGGATTCTCCGATCGAGAGTGGAAGCAGCAAGTCGGAGATCGGAGCTACAAAGAGGAGAGTTGGGTAGGGTAGGTGATGGGTTGCGGTTGAAGATCGGGTGAGGAGAGACATTTTTCATTTCTTTTTTCGATTTTTTGTTTTTTTTTTTTTTTTTGTTTGAGTCTTTATTTTTAGGTTGATTTGCGAAACTCGTAGGCGGTCAATTATTTGTCTTGCGGTGCGTAAAGTAGCTCGTGCCCGGATTTGTTCGAGTTAGGTAGTCTCCTTGAGGAGTGCGCTTAGTCCTCCTTTCGGAGGTGGTTTAGTTTTCTTTTGCTTTGTGTTTTTTTCTTTTTGTTGTTTCTTGTTTTGCTCCTCGATTTACGGTGGTTTTACCTATCGTCACGGAGTTCTCCCTTGACATGTATCAATGTATGTATGTTCAGGTGGCCATTTTCTTGGAGTTAGCGAGTGTAAGTTTTGTTTTGTTAATATATAAAAGAAGTTTTGTTTTGTTAATATATAAAAGTTCTATCGTTTCGGAAAAAAAAAAAGAAATCATTATTTCACCATTAAAACTCATCTAAAACAATTTATTAAAAGCATAAGACCCCTCCCCCAAAAAAAAAGAGAACAAGGGTTAAGAGGAAAGTGGGATGAGTAAAGTGAAAACCAATTTGGAAATAGGTAAATAAATTAAATGCAATAATTAATACTATGCGCCTCGATTATAATGAAATCTAATACTCATAAATCCATGTTGCGAGAATTTATAAGGTCGGACTCAATATGTTTTTCTTCAAAATATTTATAAGGTCCCGTCTAATTCTATCTATAACGAGCTAAATGGCCGATCTCAATCATCGTTTGCCAAATACTTTTTAGAACATTTGTAAACAGACATGTATATGGATAATACATCTTAAATTCTTAACGATTAAACTGGCTTATTAGACTTTAAATTATTATGAAGTCTATGAGGAATAGATAACGGTAAACTTATACAAATGTAGCAAAAAATTTGGAAACTATTGAAGAACAATTGTCACCTGTTTCTTTTGCACTTCTAAAACTGTTTAAACATTATTAAATTATTAAATAGCTTCATATTAAATTCATTAAATGAGAAGAGAAGTGATGTGTGGAGTTTAAATAAAAAAAAATAAAATTTACTAAAATTAAATAACTAAACAGAAAATCAGAATCCAATGGAGAACAATTTTCGCCTTTTTATGTTTTATTTTTGAGTACAAATCTTGGAAGGAAATTGAGTTAGGTGGAAATCGAACTCGATCACATGTCTGAATTTTACAAACATCTTGTCAGTAGGCTATTAATCATCGATTCCCATTTTCTCACCTTTTTATTTTGCACTTCTAATATTGCTTAAAAGTTATTAATTTTTATTCATTAAATTAGAAAAGGAATATTATTTTGGAGTAAAAAATCAGATTTAGCTAACCTTCCAAAAAAATTAGACTCAATCATACAATGCTGGCTGCATGCTAACCACGTCTAAATCTTGATTCCCACTTGATTAAATTATTTCCAAATTCAAATTGAATTTCGTGTCCTAGATCCAACGGTCAGAATCATCTCTCTTGCAATCAAGAGAAGAACAATAGCCGTCGGATCTCTTCAAGGGTTTTAGTCACAGTCCCGTCAGTGCACACGCCTCCGTTGAGCTTTTCTGTTGTCTTCTTATTCTCGCACCTTCTCGGCTTCCCGGTTATTGGAAAAAGAGGAAAACCAATTTGTGGAGGTGGGTTTTTAATTTTCTGTTGTGTTTAGTTTCAAGATTTCAAGAATAAAACACACACACACACACACGCGTCAACTGTTCATAAAATTCATGCATATTTGGAGGCGAAATAGCATATTTCATGCAAATTGAAACAGGCGGAAGATCAAACTGGTGAAAATCATTTTCTTTTATTGGTGGGTTTTCCATTTCCATTTTCATTTGCATTTTTTTTTTTGGGTGTGTGTGTGTGTTGGGTTGTTTCTAAGTTAAGCGTCAACATTTTTTCTTGGCTGTTTGTTGTCTTCAAGATTTCAGATGGAGAGTTTGACTGAACCATGCTTCATTTTGTTCTGGTTATATGATTTCCTATTTTGACCTGTTTCAAGAATTATAGAGATTTACTGTTGGTTACTTTTCGCTCAAGGATTTTCTTTTATTGGTTGTATTGTGTTATCCATATTGTTAACCACAAACGATTTTGTCATTGGAGGCCCGTGTTTTTCTAATGGTTTATTTTCATTTACGCTATTTCTTTGGCTTAGGATAAATCTGCTCCGGCAAAAAAGAAGCGAATTTCTTTGAATCAGATATATTTTACCCTTCGACTATATCCCGTTTTTCATGGGATTTATGTTCTCCTATTCTTTCGAGAAGTTAAAGAAAATACCTGTGTTCTTGTTTATATCTGGATCCACGTAGAAATCTTTTTTCTTTTCTTGGCAGCAAAAGTTGTGTTTCATTTTTACATATATCTTGAAATTCATAAAGGGATAGGAATCTTGATCTTCTACTTTATGGGGGAAGAATCATGGGCGAAGCTAGGCTAAGACGAGTGCGGTCGGCGGACCGCACTCGATTTCGGAGTAACCCTGTTAAATTTGAGTTGGACCGTACTGAAAATTCAATCGAATGTCTAGTTCATGTAAAAAAATTGAGTTAAATTTAAAAAGTTAATAAATTTTATTGTTTTGGCTCAAAATATTAAGAATTACCTAGTTTAGTTAAAGTATTTGGATAAATAATTGTCTTGATTGTTATGAACAAAGATATTCCAAACATAATAATGCAGTTTTTGAGTATTTTCAAATGAATTTATGTATATAAGTCTATCCCATAATAATAATAGTTGTTTGATGGTTAATTTAGAATATATTATTGGAGAAGTCACTTATCCAAAAAGTTCATTCAAGAGAAACCATAATTGAAGATTATGAAAACCCGCAAAGAATTGTTCAAGATACGACTTTCATATTTGCCTTTTTTTTTCTAATTTTTGTCAAATATCGACCCGACATTCGTCCTGCCAAAATGAAAGAATTTATGACCGCACTGGCCGGAAACCCTGGCTACGCCCATGGGAAGAATTGAATCCCCTTGAATCTTGATCTCCTATCTCATGGGGCAAGAATACAATACCCTTTTGCAAGGTGGTAGGGGCATTGCTATTTTAATTTTTTCTTTAATGTTCTGTTACTTGTTAAATATTTCGATTTTGGATAATATAGCCAATATTGTGGCTATGGAAAGGTTTACTTGAATTAATGGAGTAAGTATACCTTACTCCTGTCCATGTAAAGAAGTTTGTTTATTTCTTACCCTGTCTTTATATTGGTTTTCATTTATTGTAGGTCGAACGGTTAATATTGGAGATTAAAAATGCCCGGAGAGAAGAAAATAGAAACATGTATGGTAGTTCGGTTCTTTGACTGATCCTCTACATAGTTGTGTGATTATGCATGTAGATGTTGATTACTAATTTATCTTTCTTTTTTGTTGTTTTTGCGTATTTGTTCAAATTGCCATCATATCATTGCTGGGTTTAATCTTAACTAATCTGACATCCGTCCTGCAAAATTGCACCATATGTTGCTTGGAGCTTATGTGTTGTCTTATGGTGGTTTTTGTGAGCATGTATTGATATATCATTTGAGTCAATTGTCTATTTGATCGATTGTAGATTTGATAGATTTGTTAGTTGTGTGATAATGTGACTTTGCCATTCTTAAGGTGAGGGCTGGTCTCCTGGATTTTTACTTAAACTTAAGATTTGACCTATATAATTCTGAAATCATTTATATTTTTTTTTCTTGGACATGTGTAATATCTTTTCTAATATAGTTTATAAAATAAGCTTATGCTTGCCGTTTTCTTACATGCAGCTGAGCTGAGTGCTCCTGCCAGGATGTCTGATCCCTCGATCAAACTTCCTGAAAATGACATGGTACGTGTTCATCAACATTGTTTATCTTTAGTTTAATTATTTAGCTTTTCTTGGTTTCTCATAACTTTCCAGTTGGATTTTGTTTTATGATTTTTTTCTCTTGCTATATTCTTATGCTGTCTAATTGTCCTTATAGTGACACTTCCTTGTCCTACTTAATTGTCTTGTTCTTAGTGTTCTGCTTTGTTTCTTTGCCCAAAATACGCAATTAATTGTTAAACCCTACCGAGTTTTCTTCATAATCGTAGACTTGGCAAAGGATACAAATTTGCAACCCTTCTACAGAACTGGACTAATAGGTGTTTCGTTTCTTTCATGATTGATTGCGTTTCAATGAATGTTAAAGTTTCCAGGATAGTTAAACAACTTCTTAAGTGAGCTAAGCAACCCGACCATTCCCTCCAATCTTTATCCCTCTAAAAATTATTTGCAGCTTTGCATAAGTTAGGCATACTTGCACAGAAGTTTCACAAAATTTGGAATGTGCTCAGTTCGTTTCCATTTTCTAGATCAGGACAGAAACTACAGAAATCATATCACGCGACATAACTTTAAACTTGTGTTTTATTGAATTTTTGATTGCACATATTATTGATTACTTGTATGTATGTAGTGTTGCTGCATATGATGTGGTAATAATAGCACCGCCGTTACATGACTGTTTTCTTGTTCTTGTATGATAAGGACATAAGGTATGTTATGTAATCTAAGCGCTCCATTTTTTCAGGGGAAAGAGGGAATACCATCGGACTCAATTTCGTCTGTATCTGGAGTCGACGGAGCAGTTGGTCAACCTTTGGAAGTTTATTATCCACCTACCAGCTGTTATGATTATCGCTATCCAGGTAAGATATTAAATTGCTTGAATCATTAGAACAATTCTATTCTTGCTACATAGTAGCAATTATGAAGTGCTGCAGAAACACGAATGATTTGGTGTCTTCAAAGGTGCTATTCATAAATGTTGTCGAATACCATATTAATGCTGGATGCCATTGAGGGGTTGATAACTGGTCCGGGCTATGGGTGTGCAATTATATAATCCAAACCAACTCCAATCCTCATGTGAAAAGTCATTGACGAATTTGTCCCTCATTTGTGTCGGTAGTATTGCGTTTCTATTTTCATTTGGGGTAATTTGGTTATTTCAGAAATTTATCAAATTTCATCATCAATGCCAAACAAATATTGTTATCCTACTAAAATAATTACACATCACAATCGCACTCCCCAAACATGTTATTGAACTCAATTATATTATCTAATCCTAACTTATCCAAATCACTTTATCAATCCAATCAACAATCGCAAAACGAGCCCTTTAAGTCTCTGTTTACTATAGTGTATTTTCTATTTTTGTCTGTAGTTAAATATATATTTAGGATAAACTATACTCTTCCGCACCGATGAAAATGGGTTTTGTTTTAGGGTTGGGTGGGTGGTCCTGGTTTTCACTCCATCTTATATTGGTATTATCTGGATACTTTTAGTTGTGGAAGGGTTGGTGTTCCCATAATTTTTGTGTAGTCAATGATGTCTTTTTCATGTTTCCGTAGGATATAACGGTACATTTCCCCAGTCTGATGACAAAGGTTATATTAACACGGTTGGTGGTTCTTACACGGTATGCTCTTCCCACAAACTTTCTTGGTGCACCTTATTTTTTATTTTTTTTTTTTACATTTTCTGTATCCGCTCGTATGTGGACTTTCATACTGCAAAACAATGTAATTTATAACGATTTCTGATTTAGCAGGGTATCCAACCGGATAGTGCTTCACTTCTATATTACCTTCCTGGGCCAGGCTATGGTCCATATACGTCATCTGAATATCTTCAGCAGCCTTGTTCATATGGGTCCGAAGCCTTTCCATGTTATACATATGATTTAGCTTATGCCAGGAACGGCTTGACTAGCCCTGCTTCTAGATCTGGCTTGGTGAGGTCTGTGGTGGGCCCCAGTGACTCCGGGAAGTCAAATGGATTTAATACTGCAAAAACCAATAACAATCTCTCGAGCAAAATTTCATCTCAACAGCCTGCTTCTCATCTGTCGAGATCTATCTATCAGAATCCGTCTCTTAATTCAACGAATAAGGTATATTGTCCTCTCATTGATGTTTGTAATTCATGGTGATCTAAAGTATGCCTGGAACCAGTTGTTTGTGAATAAGGAACCTCATTCTCGTAGCACATAATTTCTTTGTATCTTTATTCACAAGTTCACATTTAAATCACTAAATCCACGAGGACGAGAATACTTTGGTGCAAGTGGAGCCATGCAAATATATGTTTTATGTTTGCATCTAAGGTTAATTGCAAAAAAATACCCTTGATGTTTACTCTAATTAAAAAGAAACAGCAATCTTTCAAAAGCACAATTATTCTCTTGATATATGTTTCCGTCTTACAAATTGCACTCTCAGTAGAGGATATTTGTTAAGTAAATACATGGGATAATTACACCCCCACCCCCATCCCCCGAGGTTCAGGCTAGTTACAAAAAAAAATCCAGGGTTTTTTGAAAATTGTGAAAAAAATTCCGTCTTACATTTCCCCCCTCCATAAGTAAAAAAAAAAAAAAACAATTTCAAAAACCCCCATGATATTTATAGAAATATTATCGTTACCCCTTACATTTAAGACATAATCAAACTTGAAAGGTGTTTTTTTTTTTGGAGTTTTGAAACATCTCTGGAATTTTTTTATAGTAATTATCCCTAAACACAAACCTGGAGGCGGATGGGGTTGTCGTAATACCGGGGTAACTTTTTTAGTTTACTCCTTCATACAATGCCATTAAGTTCTGGCTTCCGGTGTACTTTGATTGCTACGGTGTCTTGCAGATGTCTTATCTTGATCTTCATGTTCCAGCAGTTAGGTTCTGGTTTCCAGTCTTCTAGCCTCATAAGGGGATATCCTCATGCTGCAAAATTTTCGTCATTCCCAAACCAAAGTACTCGTGTTTCTACGTATAATAATCCAGTAAATTACCAATCAAACAATAGGGTATGGAACAGCAATTACAGATACAGGTCAAGAGAAAACTTCGGCAGAAGTGGAGAAACCAAAGCCGTAACAGAGCTTACACGTGGCCCGAGGGCTGACAATAAGAACAAAAACCCCTCAAAGTTACCCTCTGAGGTTGAACAGCTTGCTATTGATAGGAATAAGTATAACTTACAAGAGTTTCAGACGGAATATGATAGTGCGAAGTTCTATGTGATCAAGTCAAATGGCGAATATGACGTTCACAAGAGCATCAAGTATGATGTTTGGTCAAGTACACCGAACGGCAACAAGAAATTAGATGTTGCTTTTTGTGAAGCGGAGGCTAAAACAAAGGAGACGGGCGTAAAATGTCCAGTTTTCCTATTCTTTTCGGTAAGCTCATCCCTTATTTTGATCTACTCCATTTTATCATTGTAATATAGCAAAGAAGTTATTAGTAGCTGGTTGGTGAAATACAGTGGGATAATTACGAATTCTATCATTGAGGTTTAACTTAATTAGAAAAAAACACCTACTTATATTTTAAAATTACAAATAACACCTACTTCAGGTGAATGGGAGTGGACAGTTTGTCGGTGTTGCTGAGATGATTGGGCCAGTTGATTTCGGCAAGAATATGGAGTTTTGGCAGCTTGATAAGTGGAATGGTTTCTTTCCAGTAAAGTGGCACATAGTTAAAGACGTCCCCAACACGCAGCTGCGACACATTATCCTTGAGAACAATGATAACAGGCCCGTGACGTATAGCAGGGACACTCAGGAGGTACTATTTTACTTCTTAAAAGTTCAACGGGTAAATTACACAAATTAAACTACCACAGAGGTTTAGTCTAATTACCAAAAAAAAAAAGAATCATTTACATTTCAAAATTACAATTACGCACTTGAAGGTATTACAATTTACAAACACCGCTTGAGTTTTGTATTTACTTAACAAATACTCAAATCTCTTGAGGGTGTAATTTGTAAGATAGAAATAAATATTGCGTTTTGTAATTTTAAAAGACTTGGTTTTTTTTTTTTTGTGATTAGACTGAACCTTAAGGCCTAAGGGCATTTTTTGTAATCAACCTAAATTCAAATCATATTCTTGATGGAGTATTTCAATATAAATCGATCATTTAACTTTGGATGTTAAATCATAAATGTAGTAAACTCTTCTATAATTTCAATATGCTCCTGGCAGATTGGATTGAAACAAGGGTTAGAAATGCTAAGCATTTTCAAGAGCTACTCTGAAAAGGCATCTCTACTCGATGACTTCAATTTTTATGAAAGTCGTGAGAAACCGAAGAGGAATGCCAGACCAGTTTCTCAAACCAATGGTTTGAAAAATGGGGATCATGAGGTGAGTTTTCCTATTATAATATTGCAACCGAATATGGAAAAGGTCGAGCTAAGAAGATTTTTTACCTTCTCACGACGTGATGTATTGATTCTTATGTCGTTGTGGTACAGAAGCATTTTGAGGCTGGAGAAGAGATAGTCGGGGAACAATCTGCCAAGGACAGTGAGTCGGATCCTTCATCGCTCGTCTCTTTAACCAAAAACCTTTCTCTTGATTCATAACCAGTGAAGAGTAGTATATGAGTACACTCAAAGTGCTTCCAAGGTTCACATCAGTTAGAATAGGATAGGAGAGGAGTTTTTTTCCCCCTATTGAATTGGAAATTTGTAGGGTTTATTTTGGTTTTCTTTGTGTTTTTTGGTTCATCAGTTTTGTTGCTGGTGCTAGGTAGGTTAGCTTCCATTAATTGGTTTTGGTCTCTTAAAAGAGCATATATTCAACAAATACTTGGATGAATTTAGTGTTCATAATGATTGATTTTAGTGCTGTTAGACTTATACGAATTGATTGTTCTTCCAAGTTTGGAACTTTTCTTTGTAAGTTTGGATCTTGAATTTTAGTTAAAAGTACAGGAAATTACTTTTTTTTTAACTTTGGAAGTTAAGGCAATGCAGTCTTAACTTCTATTAATTGGTCAAAAACTGGAACTTCAAAACCCTTGGACAGGCAGCTTCTAATAAGATTGAATTAATTTCATCAAATAGAAAACATTCTAGATAAGATTAAACAAAGGCAAAATTGACAAGGAAAATCCATTTTCCATATAAAGAAAAATTTCAAAAGCTTAAACAGACATAACTGGTCCACAAATGGCTCAAAGAGTATGCCAACCCCAAATGAAAAACATTCTTAAACCAATAACCAAAACACAAAATTTATGGATGCTGTGATGTCACACTTGGTCCTTTCTGCTGATAAGACGACTGGTCACCACCCGAAGGCCGTGGAGGCGGAGGCATCATACGGCTGAGGGTATTGTTGATAAGGTGGCAGTGGCATATAACCATACAAATCATCATACGGCGTTGGTGGTGGGTAAAATTGACCTGGAGGTGGATATCCATAATATTGCTGATGAGTAAATATTCTTGATTTGACGCTTGTCTTCAACAACTCAATTCTTGATTTCACGGATTCAACTTTACTATTCAGCCCAACACCAAATTGTCTCAACTGGGATTCAGTCAAGAAATTAAAGAAATCATCCCAAACTGGATATTTAGCCTCCATATTATTTTTTTTCATTTTCGAAAGTTGTTCCTCTGCTTTCCTCTGCCTTTCTTGAAAGAAATCAGACAGCCCACATGTCTTGTTGTTATAATTTCCAGATTTCTTCGCCTTGTAAAGACCGATGATCCGACGGACTTCGTCCCGATTTTGAGGCCAAATATCAACACAAGTGTTGTGATAGATGACCATGCATGCATCAATGTCGCATAGAGTGGTGAATTCATGCAATTTCTTGAACAAACCATATTTTCTTTTCTTGAATGTTAAGTTTCTTGATTTCTCGTTGCTTATCATCTCCATCTTCAGTTTTGCTCTCCCCATGTTTTCTATCAGATTATTGCTTTTCTCTATTATATTAAATCGCAATTAAAGATTAATTATTGAAGTGAAGGGGTTATGTGACGTGTTTATATAAAGATTTTCCCTGATTACAAAACAATTAATGTGAACGCTCTGCTCTAATTTTATTTCCTTTTTTTTTGGGGATTCTTTTGATTTCGTAATTAATGACACTGGATTTCCTTCTCCAACAAACTGGAAAAACGATTGCTGTTTTTTACATGCTTATTTAAGCCTTTAGCGGCTACTTAGGTTTTTCAATTTCTTTTTTATTTTATTTTATTTTATTCTTTTGCGCTATTAGAAACGCAATATAAGGTTTTGGGCCTGTCAACTGGAAATAATTACTTTGATCTAAATACATAAAAAAAATACTTTGATCTAAAATTGTGACCCAAAAATGACAAATGAGATAATGCCATTGAATTAAATATAAAGATGCCAATATCAACAAAAAAATAAACAATAAAAATATCAGCCCACCAAACGTAAACGAACCAAAAAAAAAAAGAAAGAAAAGAAAAATTTATCTATGGGAAAATTTAACTATAGTATAGCTTATTCGACCAAACTAATTTATCGTTGTTAATCGTGGGTGTTGTAGATGCTATACTAGATGTCAGAATTTTTTTTTTAACCGTGGATGAATCAATATCAAGTGTCTCATTTCTTATAAGTCGAAACATTTGACATTCATTCATCCACATAAATATTATGACACTTAAATACTTAATATTCATCCATCAACAAGTATAATATGGGTAATACCAAAGTGTCCATTGTCAATTTCAGTACAATGGTTATTAAAAGAATGTAAATGTCCAAAATTCTTCCTGTAGTGGATTCTAGTTGCATATTTAAGGCAATGAAGTTGTTCTGCAATATTAACTTCCATTAATTGGTCAAAAAACTGGAACTTCAAAACCCTTGACAGGCATCTTCTAATAAGATCGAATTAATTGCATCAATTAGAAAACATTCTAAATAAGATTAAACAAAGGCAAAATTGACAAGGAAAATCCATTTTCCATATAAAGAAAAATTTCAAAAGCTTAAACAGACATATAACTGGTCCACAAATGGCTCAAGAGTATGCCAACCCTAAATGAAAAACATTCTTAAACCAATAACCAAAACACAAAATTTATGGATGTTGTGATGTCACACTTGGTCCTTTCTGCTGATAAGACGACTGGTCACCACCCGAAGGCCGTGGAGGCGGAGGCGGAGGCATCATACTCTGATACGGCTGAGGGTACTGTTGATTAGGTGGCGGTGGCCCAGAAGGTGGCATATAACCATATGGTGGAGGATAAAACGGCGGTGGTGGTGGGTAAAATTGACCCGGAGGCGGCATACCCGGATATCCATATTGCTGATGAGCTTGTTTCTGATCCGACCCACTTTTATTTTCATTCGATCCTGACGGTCCACCTGGCGCCCGTCTTGAGACGGTATAACAGCACCCATTCTTTGGGGATCCATCGAAGGATAATACGCCCTGTCTTGCTGAGGCATTAATGGAGGAATATTGAAATACGGCATTGGCGGAGGTTGTGTCTGCGTGCCGGGCGGCTGAAGAGGCTGGCCTTGCTGCTGTGATATGACTGCCCTGGGCAATAATCCACTGTGAGTCACAGCTGCTTGCTGCTTATTTGCTTCATCAGAGCCGTCGGATTCTGGTTTCTGGGCTTGTGGTCTGCCCCAGAGAAGTTTCAGCCTCAGGCCTTTGATGACTAGTTTGTTGGAGAGCTCTTCGGCTGCTTTCTCTGCGCCTTCTCTTGTTGTGTAAGTTACGAAAGCACAAGCTCGCTGGAGAACCATTTTTACGGACTCGATTTCTCCGTGAGCGTAGAAGTTGTCTCTCAGGTCCTGCTCGGTGATTCTTGCGCCGAGACCACCACGAGAGGGTTCTTATGCTTTCGTCATCGGGAGGCTCCAGAGAAGGCATTTCTCCAGCCTTGTTCAGTAGCTTCAATGCCACTGGATCATTGACTCTGGAAGCGCATACAACATTAGAAAAATAAAGAAAATAGGAAAGAGAAGTACATCATACATGAAAGGGAAGATAAAATAAATGAAATCTCATCTCCAGGTAAGAGAAAGTAAGCGTATTACTTGCATCAGTAGGTCCAAAAATGATATAGGTTCTTTGTCAAGCTTGAAAGATAATTAAATATGCAAAACATGAATAGAAGATCTTAAGGGACGCGGAGGGGCATTCACGAGCATATCCCATGCAAAATGGACTTAAATCAGCATTACAGAACGGAATGGAAGTAACATATGATTGGGTATGCAGGTACAAATTCGAATTACTAAAGCTTAATAAACCCAAATCCATGTCATTGACTAATAATCTGATATGGACAGAAATGGCTGTGTTTCAGAAATATATGAACTTCCAAATAAGCACAGCTGTGTAGCACACGCCATCCATCTGAGTCCCAATATTAATTAATTCAATCTTACATCACCAGCATTCAGCTGAGGACAAATGATTAATCAGCAGTCTAGTAATTTTTATTTTAACTTTTCAGCATTGACATAGACTAAACACCCGGAAATTATTATATCACCTAACCAAATGTTTGAATTGCAGGATGAGTTTCTGACATACCCGTAATAACGGTCTTTAATATTTTGCTGAGACAATTCCCCTTCAACCGGCATCTCGTGCCTATAGGGGCACTCTGGACCTCTTGTACATTGACCCCGAACATAAAAACTGCAAACATGCGCTCGGTTTCTCTTGTAGTAAGGTGTGGTTCTCTGGAGCTTCAAGATAGTGTCATTTGCGCGCACCTTTCCATATGACGATTCATAATCTATTCCAGCTCTAGCCTGTGTATAAAAAGTTTTAAATGGAAATGCATGGAGAAAAAACGTTGATATGTAAAAGCTACAATCAGCCGTGCAACAAACAACTCAAAGTTGCAAGTCAACTCTAAAACTAAAAACAGGAAGAGAACCATAATTTGCAAATAATGGTATCAGCCCAGGCATTTAAACTCTTACAAATTGATGAAATCACAACTCCAAGTTGCAAGTCAACTGTAAAACTAAAAACAAGAAGAACCATAATTTGCAAATAATGATATAAGCCCAGACACTAAACTCTCACAAAATTGATGACTTGGTGTCAATATATACCAAAAAAAGTCCAATATATTAACTCTGGTAGCTGTGATATTATAATGAGCAACTGAGTAATCGGTAAATTACATGATTTAAGAACAAATAGTACAAGACAACTGGAGTCCCTAATCACAAAAAACCAACAGCAAAAGGCCGCCACATACTAACATTATTTTATGTCACCAAAACTAAATCTTAACCAAGTCAACATCAGTACAGGCAGTATTAGATATAAACTGACCTCGATAGGCCTGAATTGGTTAAAATCAAAATGCATGCACTAATAGAGCTTCAAATGTTTGGAATTATTAGAAAGTAATTATTAATGTGAATAAGAACATGGCTGTTAGTGACAGAAACATACCCTACGATCATGCTCCTCAGCAAAGTACTCCCTATTCACATCGCTCTTAGGAATGGCATCATTGGAATTGATACTCAGAGCGGTATCTCGAACCTGAACGGGCAGCCCATATTCAAGATCCAAAAGGCAAACTTGACAAACATTTTTCAGCTTACTGCAAGTTTGGCAAATCTCGGTCTTCTTATATCTTGCATCACGACCAGGCCTCCACCTGAACACCGTGAATGGCCGAGTGCAGATCTTGCACTCTTTATCATAGTCAGCTTTTGTCTGCACCAAATTAAATATGTTTCAACGATGCAATCTTGCTGAAAACAATAATTGCACTTGCATTATTACAACATTCATTCATAAGAGCCAGAAGTGAATCTGATATAAAATCCATCTTCAAAAGAAAAAGAAAAAAATCCTAATTAGAGAAAATCAAATAAAAAAGAGATGAGAAAATCATCATGAAAATGTTTCAAAATAACCACCCTCCGGATACATCAAAACACAGAACAACACAGAAACAACAACAAATCCTAATCAAATGATGTTTCATGTTCTTAAAGATCTTTGCCATAACCCAAAAGAAGTTCCGAACAGTTGCGAACAAGTCATCTACCTCAGAATCCTGCTTTTCACAACGAAGACTATTCAGTCTATTCCCCACTAATTATTATAGCAAGCTTCTCCTTTTCTGGGATTAATTACTTCGCAGACAATTCATACACTTCTGTACTATTACTCTCTGTTATTATATATCCTCAACATATGCTGCGAAAACTTAACTCCTCCAAATTTATGCCAGACACCGCCAAGAATCCAGTTATCTCAATTTTCTTAAACTTAGCTTCTATAAGTACAAAGTACTCAATCCACAATCAAAACACTGTAAGTGATTGAAACCATAAAATATAAAATTAACCACACGGAATTGCAAATTACCATTCGAACGTAAGGATTGTCGCCAAGGCACGATTCACATATAATCGGGAAGTCAGAACGCTCCCACCCATCCGCTTCCGCGTCCCTCAGCAGCCTATGTGCCATTTTCTCCTGAACTTAAATTTTATTTTACGCTGCAATAATAAAAAAGAAAATATGAGTAAAACAAGAAGAAACAAATAGAAGCACAGAATACCAATTTCGCTTCCAAACAAAAACCCTAAAATCCTAGGTCATGTTGTAACACGATGTACCTTGTAGTTGTTTGTCCACGCAGAACCGAGCTCCGGTAAGTGATAGTTTTGAATAGTAAATAGCGTGGTTGTAGATCTGGAAAGCGAGAGGTGCTGGTGGTTTACGGCCGCGGCGGAGGAGATGCGGCGGCGGAAGGGCGTAGAAATTTTAGAGAAAGAGCGAGACAAATATGAAACCCGTAAAGTGCCAGAGTGGGCTATGGGATAATACCGCGTTTGGTTTTTATATTAAGAGCGTGGGAACTACCCACTTAGGATAGAACAAAAACTTTTATGACATGTGAGATAAAAAACTAAGTTTTTTACCCACTTTTGTGGTTCTTTTACCCAAATACCCTTGATACTTTATCTCTCACATATTTCTCTCTCACATTAATATACTTTCTTTATTTTCAGATTTTTAACACAAGTTTTAGTTTTTTTAAAACAAAATCAAATTTTTGTAAAATCGTTTATTATAAAAAAAAAATTAAAAATAATTTTGAGTTTTTATTATTTTATAATTTCAAGATACTTTAAAAAAATGGAAAATATTCTCGAAAAAATGGAAAATATTTTCGAAAAAGTGTGTAGTTTTTTTTTTTAAAAACCATTTTCAAATTTTTGATTCTTTTTTTGTTTTTTAAATAAATTATCGTGGTTTTTTTTATATTTTAATATTTAGAATTGAAATTTTCTGAATCTAAGATGCACTGTGCACGATATATCGTGCCTATATTGAACACGAGCACAATATCCCGGTCAAAAAATTAGGCACGATATCGTCGCATCAAGAAAATTAAAGCGCGATATATCGTGCTTTATATGGGCACGATATCGTGCCTCAGTAAAAATTAGGCGCGATATCGTGCCCAAAGTAAAAATTGGGCACGATATTGTGCCCTATATTCGTGCCCAATTTTAAATAAGGCACGATATATCGTGCCTAGGTTAAAATTAGGCACGATATCGTGCCCAATTTTAAATAAGGCACGATATGGGTATACGATTTTATACATAGATGTGTGTGTGTGTATTTGGGGGGAAGTGTACACGATTTTCAAGGAAAGCATTAATTGCATCAGTTTCAAAATTCAAAAATCAAAAAATACCAACTTAAAGAAGGGGCAATTTCGCCAATTTGGGTAGAAAAGAGTTTTGTTATCTTGGTGGGTAGAAAAGAGTACCCACTATCCATAATGGGTACTTAAAAAATTGCCCCTTATTGCCAATTACAATGGGTACTTAAAAAATTGCCCCTTATTGCCAATTACAATATAATGTTTTCATTTCTAATTCCTCTTCGAGTAGTTGCTTTTTCAAAAAAAAAAACTTTTTTTTTTAATTTTCAAAAAAATCATTGATATTTTTTCCAATATATAAAAATAGATAAAAGTTGTTGCCTTGAATTTATTGGATTTTTAGCATAACTTTAATAAAATTCAATCATCTCTTAAAACTTTAAAAACTCATTTATAATATCGATGCTTATTTAAAAAAATTTAAATTTAATAATTTTTATTATTCTAAACTTCTAATATGATTTTTATAATTCACTCTTTTTAAAATCTTGCTAGGCTATAATTATAGGGTATGTTTGTTTAGTGATTGGGAGTGATTGGGGGGAGTTTCTGGGAAGTGATTGGGGAAAGAGGGTTTGATGTGATGTATTGGAAAATGGGTATATTAGTAGAGAAATGCATCGGGAAACGTAATGTATGTTTGGTTGGTGATTGGGGCAAGTGATTGGGAGAAATGGGTGATTGAGGGATGTAAAACAAACATACCCATAGTTTTTGACAGTAAAAGACGATGTGATATGACCTTTGTAGCCTTTCCCATGTAGTGGGGAAAATGATTAGTTTTTTGTTGTCGTATGCTAAAGGCCCTCCGAACATATTTATTCTAGGGTTGTTTTTCGTACATAATCCGTATTAAAATGAATACTTATATATATTGATGTCTCTATAAATAGCATGACAAAAAAATTCTCATTCATTTCATAATCAAAGTTTCCTCCAAGAAATATGTGATTTAAACATTTTTTGCAATTTTCAATATGAAAAAAATGTTCATGTTTTGCTCATTAATTGGAATTACTTTTAAAAATAATCAAATAAATGCAATCATATTTTCAAAACATATGTCTTGTTTTTCAAAAGCCGATACATATTGCTCAAAACATCACAAATTGTATGATTGCTTGATATATCGTTCAACTCTTTTTTACTTTTAGAGAGAATAGTGTGAAAATTTTATTTTAAAATATGAGAATGGATTTTAAGAGTGTAATTGGATATATGATAAAAATGTGATAAAGATAGTTGATGTGATAATTTTTTGAGTACAATAGATTATATTTGATTTGTGATTTGAAAAATAAGAGAGAATGAATAATGTATTTGTGATATAATTGTATAACAATGATAGTTGATGTGATATTTTTTATTGTTTAAATTATAAATGTATGTGATTGATGATTTGAAAAATGAGAAAAGTGAATATTGTATTTTTTGAAAATTTTCACAAGCAATCACATATTCATGCAAAATTTTGTCCAAAAAGTGGAAGTGATGAAAAGTCATTCACAAGCAAGCACTCCCGTACTCATTCGTACACACCCCTTTCTTCATCACATCATCGCATAATCAATAGCGGAATCAGGATACGATAATAGAGTGGGCCGAATAAAAAAACCAAAAAAAAAACATACAAATTACAGCAAAAAAAATAATTTTCCTAAAAAAAAATTCTCACCATGACAGTCAAATGACATTTCTTGCATCCTTGTCATGCTTTCATCGACAAAAAGCCCATCCAAGGAAATAATGTCATTATACTTTGTAATAACCCATATTTTTTTTTGGTTAATGTGAATGCATTTTAAAAAAATTGAGAAAATAACAAAATAAGTGTCACAGAAATAAATGAACACATGGAAATGCTGGCTTTGAAAAAGTAGAGCAAAGAACAAAAACACCCATTTCCATTTGCCATTCAAGGGAGATATATTTCATAGGAGTGACAATACATATCGTATTCGGATTCATGTGTCATATATAAAATTCGTTTAAGATTTCTCAATTATAATCCAACCTGCTTAATTATTTGTGTTGGATTTTTCAATCATGACCCGATCTATTTATTATTCGTGTTTATTAGATCTACCCAAAATGATCAGTATATTTTAATAATTTAAATAATTCATTTATTTATATGTATTATATGGATTGTACGAGTTAACATTAATCCGAAAATAATATTTACACACATTTGTTTTTTCTTTTTCTAAATTCAATTATTATACTAATAATTATTCAATCAATCAAAAATATTATGAAAAACAACATAATAACCACATAACCGAATCAAACGAGTTGATCATGTCATTTCAAGTTAAGTCTAACCCCGATATGTTTATTATTTGTGTTATTCGGACCGATTCGATTCCGACCCTAACCCCTAGGACTTAATTCTTATATGCTTATAACATGTCAAGTTCGTATATTCAATTCATACTAAAAATTGTCACCAAGCGTTGTTTATTTATATTTCTAAGTGCATATTTCCATTTTCCAACTACTCATAACAATGGAATCATGTTTGTTTTTAAAATTTCCAATAGAAATTAATTACTTTTAATTTCCATTTTTCACATAATACATCTCAAACATATAATTTAAGTTTTCAACTCTATACACTAATCTAAAACTCTTATTAATCACTATTCTTATCTTTCATTCAATTATAAATGTGAGACTCACCATCAACTATATTTACTTAAAAATATTACTATTTTTAGATTATACCTATCCAATAGGACTCATTATCTACAATCTTACAAATATAATATTAAATATTCAAATTAAAATATTAAAAATGGTCCTATAACTATCAACTCTTCAAATTATTATATACATAAAGTATTAGTTTTAAACTACTTAATCAAACATCACAAAAACTTGTGTGATGGTCTCACGGATATAATCCATGATACGAATCCTATATTTAAAAAGAATTTTGACCCAAATCCATACCATGAAAAGAATCCATATTTTTGTATTTGTTTAGAATCCGTTTCATGAACTTAGATCCATGAAACGGTCTTACAAAAGACCTCCTCATAAAATATAATCTTATTTCAAAACCTACACAATTCCATTTTTCACAACCAAAAAATTCTCAAAACTCATTTTTCAACACTAGAAATGGACAATGAAAAGATACTTTAATATTGGATAGTGGATACTCTATACCAAACAGTGGCCGGGCCGCCAATCCATCCTACTCGGACGGACAAGTGGAAAAATTGACTCAAATTGAGCCGACGAAATAGTGATCGACTCGCTACTTTGGAGTCTAACCCAACTCAATCCATGAAATTACACAATAAAAGTAGGGCCGGTCAAGTCGGACACATTTTGACGGCTCTACTCCATTCTCAATTCTCAATTCTCAAAAGACTGAAGCGCAATCGGTCCCACGAGAATTCCATATATGCAGTGGCGGACAGAGGGGGGGACAAGGGGGCTCGCTGCCCCCAAAATTTTCCAAAATTATTTTTTCCCCCAAAAGTTTTTTAAATTATTTTTTTATAGCTAAAATAGGGAATTTTTTTACAATTGCCCCCAAAACTTTGATAAAAGATTTCAAATAGTTGTGTTTACAATTGCCCCCCAAATTTTTTTTTTTCTCATAGTTTAAATATATGAATCCCTCACTTCGCTTTTTCGCCCCCCAAAGTTCTAATCTCGCGTCCGCCACTGCATATATGAGCCATACCTATACGGCCAAGCAAGCATAGCCGCCTGGATTTCCACGGGCATTGCGCGTCCATAAATGTTCCTGAATGAATTTCAATATCTCCCTCATTCAAGAAATCAAAAATTACACAGATCCCATTTCGAATAAAAGCTTTTTACAACAGAAAAAAACGTTTTTTTTTTAACCAATCTAACAATGTCTCTTTCTCTCTGCTTCACCCCATTATTGTACCATCCAAAACCAAGAATCCCACTCTACAAACCCATTAAAATCTCTGCCAGGCCAAAGCTTACACATTCAAGATTTACAAGTAGCGCAAATTGTGGTGTTAATGAGAATTTTGAAAACTTAGCGGCGGTTGTACCTTGTGATAAGAAGCCCAGATGGGAAAATTGGTTGTCCACTGCTGCTAGTTTGTACCCTCTTTATGTAACTGTTGGAGGGGTGGTGGCTTTTTTCAGACCCTCCACTTTTTCATGGTTTGTGAATTTGGGCCCAACTTCTTATAGCTTGACTCTTGGGTTTATTATGCTGGCTATGGGGATTACATTGGAGCTCAAAGAGTTGATCAGTCTGTTCAGGCAAAGGCCTCTTTCTGTGAGTTTATTTTTTTAATCTTGAATCTTGAAAAAATGTGTTTGTGGTGTATGACTTGAAGTTATCATAGAAAAATGGAGATAAAATGTGATGTATCTATGCTATGACACTATTGATTTAGAATTTGATGGCTTGTGATTTTTTTCTGAATTTAGTATGTTCCTATTTCAAGAAATTCCTATTGGTTTATGACTTTAGTTTACTCATAGGATTTTGGAGTTCTGATAGTAGTAGTGTTAAATGGAAGTGAATGTTCTTTTTAATAAGCTGACAGTACTGGTTGGAGGGGAGGGGGAGTAGATAAATTTCAAAGAAACTGAAAGATACCGGGTTCGAACCCCGGTCGACACTCTTACAAAGGGTGAGCGATACGACTTGAGCTATAAGCTCGTGGTCACTTGAGCTTCCAAAAAAAAAAAAAAATGGAAGTGCATGTTCTATTTTTGACTTTTGGTTTCTTACTATGCTTGCTAAATTGATGTTTCTTAATATCATGTTACTAGTTTCAGTTTAATTTACAAGCTACCTATGGTTGTTTCAAGATTCTTGTGCAACAAAATTTAGGGGATTTCAGCTAATGCTGTTTCTGACTGTTGCCTCTGTTTAACCTTCTGGACATTGTTTTCGGAAAGTTGGAAGCAGTTAGTTTTTTCTTTTATCTGTGTCATTTTCCTTCTTAATTTGGAACTATTCATCTTGGAATCGTTAGGAGCTGTTGACTGTTGTAAGTTTTAAAAGAATAACAAATCATCGCTATGCTGTCAAATTTTTCAAAAACTTGGCATTGGTTACCAAAATCTCAGTTTTGTATAAACATTGGCATTAAGTTTTGGGAAAAGATCCTGTAATTATATATAAACATCTCGGTTTTGGTGTTGTAAAATGCATGGCCTGCAAAATAGTCCTCTAACTGTATGAAAATCTCAATTTGGTTCTAATGCCATAGGAAATTAGGAACTACATGCACCATGCGCCTCTCATGTGATTGAAACCGGTGAAAATTAGTACCAAAATTGAGTTTTTCAAATAGTTACAGGACTATTTTGCAAACCGACGAGTATTTGCTATAGTTACAAGTCTTTTTTTGCAAAATATGATTTTTACAGGACATTTTTGCTACCGCGTTATAGTTACAGGATCAATTTTGCAATTTTGCCCATGAGATTCATCAGAATATTTTTTCCCCTTCATTTTTGCATTTTTCATTGACCTCATTAGAGGAAAAAGTTGATTATATAAACTGTTGATTAGAATAAAACCCATGCACTTTTGAAAAGCACCGGGAAAGTTCTATACGGAAAAAACGTGACGAGATTTTTAATTTTTACTTGTATCAGATTCTTTATGGCTGTGCTGCTCAATACACCATTATGCCGGCTTTTGGATTGATAGTTAGCAAGTTGTTGGGGCTCTCACCTTCACTTTCAGTAGGTTTGATATTGCTGTCTTGTTGCCCAGGAGGGACAGCATCCAACGTGGTAAGAGCAATCCATTATAGTTCTTTTTTTTTTTGGATGAAATGTGAATAAAATCCATTATAGTTCTTTGCCATAATTCTGTGATGTCTCTCTTACTAGAGTATTATCAAAAGGGCTGAAGGGTCATAACATGACCTCATGTACTTGCTCACTTTTCTTTAGTTTTTTCATCACTGTGGATGGATGCAATATCGAAGCCGTGAGGGTCAGCAAATGATTATAGGGAAAATTACAAACCCCAACCCCCCACCCCCCCGAGGTTTGGGCTAATTACAAAAAAAACCTAGAGTTCTTTGAAAATTACAAAAATCCCCTTCAAGTTTGATTCCATCTTACATTTTTCCCTTCATAAGCAAAAATATTTCAAAAAATCCCCTACATTTATAAAAATATTACAGTTACCTCCTTAAATTTAAGACAAAATGAAACTTGAAGGGGTTTTTTGTAATTTTGAAACATCTGTGGGTTTTTGTGTAATTTAGCCCAAACCTCAGGGGTGTTTTTGTAATTATCCCATGATTATATTAGAAACCTGCCACTTGATAAATGATAAGTGGAAATACATATAGTTGCCTATTTTACCGAAATAGCAAGATAACAGGTAAGCAAATAACAGTGCCTATGTTTCCTTATAATTAACAGCACCTTTGCACTTAGGCCGCCTGAGATGCATTTGAACTCACTTATGTTGTCTGTTTAGGTAACACGTTGCAAGTTGCAACATAAGCTAAATGTTTCAGACAACAACCGAGTTATGCTAGCTGAATATTTTTTAGTTATTACTTTGGTGTGCGGTTGTGGAGTAAAGCATTGGTGATATAAGCAAATGACTAAAATTCACATTGGAGTTCAAAAGATCAAGTTTCAGGCCTCCTGCTAATGGGATTTCTTAATTACTGATTCAAGCCGAACAAATTTACAAAAAAGAAAAATTGTATATTGGTGCTGAGAGATTCTTGATAAGAACAAAATAAATGCTTAATTGATATCAAAAGTGCAGAAGTTAAGCAAACAAAAGCTGAAGGCATTTAGCAAAGCAATCAGAGAATCCGGCTCACACCTTTCAACTGCTAGTGTTTCAGTTAACATCAACGAATCGGGATTAATTATTGTTATCCATGTTTCTGTTCAATCATGGCGCTCTTCTATTGCTTCCCCAATTATTTTCATGATTGACCTGCCTCAACTGTGGTCTTATTTGCCTGATGATTTCTCATAGTTAAATTTGCAGGATTGATTTCTATTAGTTCTTTAATAAAGCAGTAAGGGATAATTACAAAAACTACCCCTGAAGTTTGGGTTAACTACAAAAGAACCAGAGATGTTTGGAAATTACAACAAAACCTTTGGTGTTAGAATCTCTGTTAAATGTAAGGGGGTAGTTGCAATATTTTTACAAATGTAAGGGGGTTGTTTGAAATGTTTTTGCTTATGAATAGGGTAAAGTGTAATACATAGTAAAAAATAGTGTTGTAAAAATCGGCCTAGGCGGCTGCCTAGGCGCTAGGTGCCCCTAGGCCGATCCGATTTTGCTAAAATCGCCAAAAAAACCTTTCAAGCCAAAAATTGGGCTGGCGGCCAGAAATTGGGCCTAGGCGGAAAAAATCGGCCAAAAATTGTAAAAATTAGAAAAAAAAAAAAAAAAAAAAGAAGAGAAAAACAATGCTATTTCTAGGCGCCCCGCCCGCCTAGGCGCCGGGCCACCGCCTAAGTAGCGCCTAGCGATTTCTGCAACCTTGGTAAAAACTAGCGGTATTTTTTGTAATTATCCGAAACCTCAGGAGTAGTTTTTGTAATTATCCGAAGCAGTAATAAAACATATGCACAAGTGGGTATTAGCTTCAATACATACACCTAGTTTTTTTTCATATGCTAGCGATCATTATTCACAAGACTTCCATTTCATGCCCTTTTCTGAAAATAGTGTTACAGGTGACCTTAATTGCTCAAGGAGACGTTCCGTTGTCGATTGTAATGACAGTATGTACCACCCTTGGAGCAGTGATTCTTACACCTCTATTGTGTAAGATTCTTGCAGGAACTTATGTTCCTGTCAACGCCGTTAATCTCTCCGTTAGCACTTTGCAGGTAAATTCAGCAAATATATTTCGGGTTCTCAATTTTCTTCCTGCATAATTAGTTTTAATGGTTCTTTTAACCTTTCTGTGTAGGTGGTAGTTGCTCCAATTCTGCTAGGTTCTTATCTGCAGACCACATTTCCTGAAACTGTGAAACTACTGACTCCTTTTGCTCCGCTGCTAGCTGTTTTATCTTCGTCAATGCTTGCTTGCAGGTCCTAATTTTGCCATTGTTTTTAGGGATAATTACAAAAAAGCCCCCGAGGTTTGGGATAATTACAAAAAAAACCCAGAGATGGTTAAAAATTACAAAAGAAAAAACCTCAGGTTTAATTCTGTATTAAATTTAAGGGTTAATTGTAAATTTTTATAAATGTCAGGGTGGGTTTTGAAATATTTTTTGCTTATGAAGGGAAATATGTCGGTTTTTTTTTTTGTAATTAGCCCGAACCTCTGGGAGCTTTTGTAATTATTTCTTTTTTAAGTTAAAAACTAAGGATAATTAAAAACAGTACCTTTATCTCAGTGTATTCTCAGAAAATGTTGTTCGTCTGAAGTCTTCGGTCTTTGGTGCATCATTATCATCTGATCTATCTCCAATTCATCGTGCTCAAGCAATGCTTTCCGGAGAGTTGGGTGTTGTAGTACTTTCGGTCCTATTGCTACACTTTGCAGGGTTCTTTGTGGGGTAAGATTTTCCATTCTCTTTCGCCGCTATCCCTATGTGAACTTACTTTTCTAATCGAATCAGTAGTCTAATAATTGGGTTATGCGCCACTAGTGCATGATTTTACTTTCTATCATGCCGTCATGCGATAATTTGAAGATCCACGGTTTGTGATGCAACAATTATATAGGTCTGTTATCAGTGAGATATTACAAAATTAATACCAAATACAATAATAGTATATGTTAGGCTTAATTGCAAAATTGGTCCCGTTACTATGGGGAGCTAGCTATTTTGGTCTGGTAAACATCTTTGGTAGCACTTGTAGTCCCCTAAGATTTTGATTTTGTACAATTCCAGTCCATAAATTATAATTTGTGTAATTTTGGTCTTACAAGTACCAATTTTGTGCAATTTGGTCCCAAATGAGTGTTTTAATATTTTGTTTATTGCTATAATACCCTTCTATATAGCTAAAAAACCCAAAAATATCCATAGTACCTATGACAAGTCAGGAAATGGTAAAATCGTCAAGGATCGAAATTGCCACATCTAGAAATTATAGGACTGAAATTGACAACCCCTTAAGAGTTACAGGACTAAATTGACAACTCTTAAGAGTTACAGGACTAAAATTGCAATTAAGCCGGATATGTTGATAACTAGGTTTAAAATTGCCAGTTTACTCTCCCTGAGGAATTAGCTCCCTTTGGTTATTGCAGCTTTCACCACTTCCAGTGAAATAATCAATGTGAGTCCATAAACGTCTGGTTTTGAAGAGTTATTTGATTCTAGCCTAATGGTGATGTAATGATCAATCTGGAGTTGGTTCAATCATATATAATGGCAACTTGAATGATAATCACTTTGCATTATAAAAGAAATATTCGACAACTAAAAGCAAGATCAGCTCGCTGGGATCTTCTCTTTCTTCAAGAATGGACATAAATAAGTGCTTTAAATTTTTTATTTTGCTTTTGGTTTGACTTTTACAAATAAATAAGCACTTTTACAACTATTTCACTAGACACTCTCAACTAGGGGTGACAAATTGTGTAATCGTGTCATGTTTCGTGTCGACAACTTAACGACACGATAAGGTCAAACACGAACACGACATAATAAGGATCTGTTCATACACGAACACGAACACGAAAATTTATGTTTCCCTATCGTGTCACTAAAAGGTTAACATTTTATCTGTCATTTTTTATCGTGTTATCGTGTTTACATGAACACGACACAATATTTTCATGTCCTTATCGTGTTGACACGATAAAGACACGAACACGATAAGGTTAAACACTAAACCGTTATTTTCGTGTCGTGTCAAGAATTGCCACCCGTGCTCTCAACTTCTGATACTACCAGCTTATGATTCTCAACAATTTTTACTTCTTCTACAATAAATCGCTTCTTCTAAAAGAAAATTTTTTTGCAAACACTCCCTATATACAACACCAAATTCTTTGGTTTCCTGTTTTGTTTTTCAATACAATAGTTTCCCCTGGGGCTGGAGCCCAGCTATATATTACCGTATACCTCAAGTCCTTTTGTTAACAAGCTGAAGCGTCATAACTGCATCTTCTGGCAAATAACGTGACTAAATTCACAGACCGCGTTATGTGTTAGATCAAAGAAATTGAATATATTACAGTCAAGGCTTGATATGTGTTTGTCATCCCTGTTAGCTTACCCTTCCGTCTCTAGTCTTGTTATGATTGTGTTAATTTTTTTTTTGCTTGATGATTTCATTCCCATCAAAGAGTCCCATTTGGCGAAAAGAGTTTGTTGTTGTGCTCGCATTTTCATACCCGATTTACTTTTTTATCGAAGTACATAAATTAATTTTGAGTTTCCCATACAGGTATCTATCTGCAGCTTTCGGTGGATTCAAGGAGCAACAACGGCGTGCAATATCAATTGAAGTAAGAATCCTTCTAATGCCCCATCTCTATATTCAGCAAAATTTTAAGATTTCATATGAAAGTTGGCCTGAAATTTAAGGGTAAATTACAAAAACTACCCTTTAGTTTTAGCCTAATTACAATAAAGTCCCTGCTATCTTTCAAAATTAAAAATACATTTGAGATTTGTATTTACTTAACAAATACCCCCTCTTGAGGGTGTAATTTGTAAAATGGATATTTGTAATTCTGAAAGATAGCTGGCTTTTTTTGTATCTACCACAAATCTCAGGGGTACTTTTTGTAATTAACTCTAAAGTTAATTTCCTACTCTTTTTTTGGCTTGAAAGTAGTTTCAAAGGTGTTTTTAAAGCCCTTGAAGTCTGTTGATTTTTCCTTGTGACTTATATGATATGAGTAATACTAAAACTCCATAGTATAATTACTCGTTCCTCATTTCGTATAGGTCGGCATGCAAAATTCGTCGTTAGGAGTGGTTTTAGCAACCTCTCATTTCAGCTCAGCCATGGTTGCATTGCCTTCGGCTATATCAGCAGTGATTATGAATATCATGGGCAGCAGTCTCGGTTTCTTTTGGAGGTATATCGACCCTTCTGAGCCGAAGGATTGTCGTAAAATTGCTGATGATTGACTGCAGTTGAGTACTTTACTCTACGAATATGGTACGTCTGTATGATCCACTAATTCTTCATAGAAACAAAGCAGTTTGATTCGAGTGTGAATTTGTCACAATTAATTGTAAACAATATTGTATGAATCGGTTTTTTAATATCAATTCAGCCACCTAAAATTAATAACAAATCATTTATTTATAAGATCAAACTTCTATCACAATAGAACTCCCAATTTAACAGGAAAACATTAGAAGATAATTTAAAATAGAAGATTCATAAACACACAAATCACTTTCTAAAATATAAGATACTGTAAAATCTAAAAGATAATAAAACACGATGCCATATCTCTATCAAAAGCACATCATGAGGTGCAATTGAAAGATTTTCCGTATATGTTGATGAAGAAGGAAACAAACACACACACACACACATACTGTCCCCAATAATCTTTTTACCTAATTTCATTAAGAATTAAAAATAAATAAAGAGTTATTGTTGATATATTGATCTCTCTGAGGTCGTCAAATGTTCGGAAGTTCCTTTAACCAATCCTTTTGCCACTCCTTGTTGCTAGATACCTCATGCATATATGATTTTTCTTATATGGATTTCTTTTTTTTAGTTTTTAATCCAGTCCACCTCACTTTTGTGTGTTGGTTCCGCCATTGCATACAACCGAGAGCACCCACAATGGGGTGGTGGTTTAAGTTCAATTTTTTTGAACTTGACCTTGGTTGTTGCCAACGTGGGAGAGTCATAGTTGCAAGTTCATGTTTTTGGTTCAATATATTGAACTTGGTTCAACATTGCCACCTCATTTTCTTCTCTCTTTTTTAATGTTTTATTTATTCCTTTTTAATTTATTTAAATTATTTAATGGCAGATTTTTTTATTTATTTGGAAATGCAGTTTTTTTTTCTGTTTTATTTATTTCTTTTTTATTTATTTAAATTCTTTAATTGCAGTTTTTTTTATTTATTTAAATTCTTTAATGGCAGTTTTTATTTATTTATTTGGAAATGCAGTTTTTACCTTGCACATATTTTTTTGGGCAGTTTTTGGGGTTGGTTTTTCATAGTTTCAATGACATTTTTCTATTTATTAGGAAAACCTTTAATGGTTATTTTTAATTGAAACTTTTATTACGATGGATGCAAATTAAATTAATTGTATATAAATATTTTAGTAAAATTATTGAAGATTATATGCAAAAATAATAAAAGTTACATATTATATCTAATTAAAAAAGAAAAACATATTACATAAGGGGACCCATTCCGAACCATGAACTTAAACTTACTATTGTAGATAGTTAATTAGTTCAAGTTCATATTTAGTGCATGTGGCACATTGGGACCAAAAAAAAAAAATGATCTTGCACCCACCATTGTGGATGTCATGAAAATATGTCAATTGGGCAACATTTTGATGGAAGTTAATGCAGGCGCGTCTCTAAGGTGGATAACGTGGTGCCGCTGTACAGAGACCCCTCTGGCCCCAAAGTTCTATATATATATATATACATATAGTTTAGTTATATACATATAAAAGTTGATACAAGTAACATAAAGGTGTGTTGGTGGAGTGACAAAAAAATATAATTCTTAAGCTCTTAGGTGTAGAGTTTAATTCTAGGTTGAAGAGATCTTTTTTCCCCTTTCATCATCGAACTATTTTTTTTCTTTTTCTTTCCTATACGGCAAATTATGTATTAAATGATTTTTTTTATTTTAATGAAACGAAATCTTAAAATTGGAGTATGATATTTCTGTACGGGATAGTTGAATTTTGCTCGCCAAACTATCATGAATTTTGCATTTTGCCTACTAAACTTAGAAAATTTATCTTTTGCATGCCTAAATTTGAATATTTTGCATTTAATCCTGTGGGAGCTTACTTGTACCTATCATAAGTTGAAACATGTCAACTTTTAATTGGTTCAGGGGGTAGAGTGCAACAAATCATATAGTTCAGATGAGAGAATATGTATTTTCAACGTTCAGTAGGCAAATTGCAAAATAGGTTACAATATTGGAGAGTAAAGTGCAATTAACTCTTTCTGTTATTACATATCTTATTTTAAATATTAAATCAATAAAATAACATTTGAAACATTAATTTTATTATTATTATTATTATTCTTTTTTTATGTAAACACAAAGCTCCCTTTATTTTTTCGCCCTAGGCCCATCAAAACTTTGGTCCGGCCGTGACTAAATGTATATCAATCTATCTTTTTTTTTTCCGAAACGATAGAACTTTTATACATTAACAAAACAAAATTTACACTCGCTAATCGGCAAAATGACCACCTTGAACATACATACATTGATACATGTCAAGGGGAGAACTCCGTACGAGAGGTAAAACCACCGTAAATCGAGGGAGCAAAACAAGAAACAACTAAAAAAAACACAAAGCAAAAGAAAACTAAACCACCTCCGAAAGGAGGACTAAGGCACTCCTCAAGGAGACTACTCAACTCGAACAAACAGGGCACGAGCTACTTCACGCACCGCAAGACAGTAAATAATCGACCGCCTACGAGTTTCGCAAATCAACCGGTAAAAATAAAGACTAAAAAAAAAAAAAACAGAAAAATAAAACAGAAAAATCGAAAAAAAGAAATGAAAAATGCCTCTCCCTCACCCGATCTTCAACCGCAACCCATCACCTACCCGGCTCCAACTCTCTCTTTGTAGCTCCGATCTCCGACTTGCCTCCACTCTCGATCGGAGAATCCGATCACCTCTGGATAACACAAAAAATGTGCCTTTATTGGCTTCCATGTGAAACATGGTTGGGGAGGGGAGGGGATAAGGGAGGAGGAGGAGGAGGAGAAGGGAGGGGAAGGGGGGCAGCTGGGGGAGGGAGGGAGGGGGAGGGGTTTAAAGTTTTAGGGTTTGGGTTTTTTTAGAGAGTGGGAGGAGAAAAAGAGTAGAGAGAGGATTAACCCCATTAGTTAGCTACGCGACTAATTTTGGCGTATATCAATCTATCTATCTATCTATATATATTATACAAATAGTGGTTGAACATCCCGTGCACTGTCACTCGCACAATAAAGATATCTACATACCCATTTCTTAAAATATATTTGAAAATAAAATAGGATTTTGAAACGTAAACATGCACATTGTTAAAGTCCAATCATATAACTTGGACATACAACATGTTAATTAAAATTCATGGTCTTAATACAACTAAACAATGACTTTGAGGATCGCCCATGAATATGATAGTGCTTTTTCTTTTTTTCTTTTAATCTCAAGAGCTTTACATGAATTTGTATTAACTATTACCTTATAAACGGGATGAGATCTTCTATTCCAAAAGGGCGTTTTTGTATTCCACCGATGATTGATGACTGCAATGTGTATAAAAACTATCATGTTTAAAACCCACAATTTAAACTTAATTTTATGCTTTAAAACGTAATATTTTTGTTGATGAAGAAACGAACATATTTTTGTCCCAATGTAAAGAAAAGCTTTCCCAAATCACTATCAAAAACAGCTAAGGTAATACTTTTGTGATTTGTAGGTTATTGCGTTAAAGACGGAAGATTTACCGGTACTCAAAAGATAGTGGCCGCAAACCCTTGTTATTGGGAGGGAAAAAAAGAGCATTTGATTATTTGAATGTCTGAATTCCAAACCACTTCAATATCTAACGGGTCTCAAATTTACCAGAAAAAACAACCCATTATAGTTGATGATTTTTTCTTAAATTAAAACTCATAGTAATTCAAATAAAAACCCAAACAAATGCAACAACTTCATATAATTTCCCCAAACAAATATTTACGAAATTCAAATTTATTGTATGGCTGCTATGATCTGGAAAAATAACCTCGTATCACAAAAAAAAAATCGTTATAATTGAGAAATTTGACGTGGAAAGACACAAAGATGTCACTATAAAGTTAATTAGGACCTAAAATCCCAGCAACCTAATTGACGTTTTATACGACACTAGTATAGCAACTTTGCACCAAGCCACCAACCAACGTCTCTTCACGCCTTTAACCTTTTGGCCCCATTACAACCTTTTTATTAATTTATTTATATTTATTTAATTTAATTGGGTTCTCAAAATTGCCCTATTCTCACTTCAAAGAAACCAATAAAAACAAATAACTGGTAGGACACCCGAAAATAACTACTCTCTTCAATGCGAGTCATAAAATGATAGATGATATAAATTAAGACATAATATATAAATATAATAAATCAATTGTGGTCTAGATTATAATCCTTTCCACGTAGAAACATTCAGACAACGAGCTTGTAGTTCACTTGATATCGCTCATCATTTATAAGGGTATTGAGCAGGGTTCGAACCCTGTATATATCTTCCAGTTTGTTTGAAATTTATCTCCTCCCCTCCAACAACTACTCCCAACTTATTAAAAAAACGTAGAAACATTGAGAGCGACCAAATAGTTTTTTTTTAAATAAATAGAAATATATAAAAGAAAGGAAAACTCCTGATCACAAACCGATCAGGTAGCAAAGGAAAAAAATGTTAAACTTCAGAAAAAGAAAACAACAAAAATAACTTAAAAATGCAATTTAAACGAAGGACGTCTATTTCTAAAAGATCTTCGAATGACATAGTTAGTTAATTTTTTAGCACATGCTCGAGTATCTTCTTGATAGTCTAATGTAGCATGTGGAATGTCGGCCCATGATTCACGAGTCACAATTGCCATAGACTTCAGAGCTTCTGAAGAATCACACGAGGGAAAGACAAGCGAAGTGGTGGAGGGATCACATATCTTTGTCTTTAAAGTTTTTTCTTGTTCCTCGTCTTCTTGTTCCTCCTCTTCCGCCATATCTGACCACCGTCTTCGTGCGGCTACCGCCATCGCTTGAAAACTCCCCGACGGAGTAGCAATGTTAAACTCATAGTCATTAATAGGCATACTGTGTGAGAATGTGTCCATAGCTCGTTGCAAGCTCTCTTTATTTTTATCATCCAAGCTTACAGCCATAACTTGCTGCAATGGTTAATGAAGAACTATCCTTGAGGTTAGTATCTCCCATGCAATTACCATTACCCCTGTTATGACTTGACCCCTCCCCGCGAGTTTGAACTTGCTCCGAATTAATCTTTTCATGAGGAATTTGTTCATCCTCGTCCCTGAGAACCTCAAAAGGATTATTAATTTGAACATGAAAATTAGACGTACCCCCTTCCGGAGAACGACCTGCTCGGGCTGTCCGCTTCTTGACTTGCACCCACTGTTCTGAATCCACAACTTTACCCTTAGTGGTAGAAGCATGGCCTCGAACTGGAGCTCGGCCGCGCATGGGACTATAGCCTGGTTTAGAACCATCCACAATTTTGGATTCTACATTATGCTTCATCGCTTGATTCACTACAATATAAATGACATTAGGTAACACAAAAAATATTACCTAATGGCCATAAAATGTTACTATAGACAATAGGTAAAGACTTTTATGCATTGCGATTACCGCTACCTATAGTCAAAAGTATCACTTTTATTAGCTTTTAGTAACACTTTTTCTAAGTGTTACATTAAGTTTTCTATTGATAACACTTTGAATCAATATTTCTAAAGTGTTACATATGAATCTTATGTAACACTTTTTTGTAACACTTTAAAAAAAATACTTCTAAAGTGTTACATATGAATCTTATGTAACACTTTTTTTGTAACACTTCGTAGAAATACTATTTTTTGCCACCAAGTAGATTTGAACCCACAACCTGTTATGTATGAAAGTGACAATTTGCCACTAAGCTAAGTTAATTATTATTACAACTTTTGCTTTGTTTTATATATACACATACATACAAACACACATATATATTATATGTATATATAATATATTTTATATAATAAAGATTATATTTTATAATATATGCATTAAATTATATTATACACTGTATATATCAAGTTTTATATTGTATAGTATATAGTTTGAAAATCATATTATATTATATATTAAAGGACACAACAAATTAAAAATATCAAAAATATATAAAATAAATTTATCGACTAATAAATATTCAATCGGTAAAAATAAAAAATATATAAAAATATAAAATTAATTTACCAACAGATAAAAAAGTTCTAACAGTAAAAAAATTAAATAATAAAGAAAATAACGAAAAAATAATTTACAGATGGAAAAAATTCCTAAGTAATTACCGACAACATCAATTTTCATTGGTAATTTTTTTAAAAAAGTAAAAAAAATAAAAAAAAAGGTTAACGATGAAATTGGTGTCCGTTAGTAAAAATTAAAAAAATAAATAAATAATAATAATAAAATATATACATGCGCATTTTCCATTGGTATTAAGACGGAATTAATTGCCTTCGTAAAAAATAAAAAAATAAAAGCAAAACTAAAATACTTTGTAAAAAGTAAACAAAAATTCAGTTAAAAAAACAGAGTACATGATGTCTACAATTTTTAGGTTTGGTGACATCAATTAATTAAATAAATCTCTGATATGATTTAATGATAGTTATATAATTTTGTGTTACTAAAATATAGCTTAAAAAGTGTTACAATCAATAAAATATATTGTTGCCAAAAGTGCTTCTTAAATAAAGTGATACCTATTTGCGTTACGAAAGAAATAACAAAAATAAAGTGATACTTAAAAAGTGATACTTATATAAAAGTGTTACATATAAGCGTTACATATTGATAAAAGTGTTACCTATTTGCGTTACAAAAGAAATAACAAAAAAAAGTGATACTTAAAAAGTGTTACTTATATAAAAGTGTTACGTATAAGTGTTACATATTGATAAAGTGCTACAAAAGTGTTACATAAATATTGTAATGTAAAAAGTGTTACAAACATGTGTTACATATGTACCTTATATAAAAAGTGCTACAAAATTTGTGTTACCTAATGTCATTTATGTTGTAGTGATTGTTCGCTTGCCTGCAATTAGCGTCCGAATGTCCAACAATTCGACAAGGAGAGCAGAATTCTGGCAAATTTTCGTAATTAAGCGACACAAAGGAACAATGGCCTATTCCTTCTACCATAATAAATTCCTGCAATGGAGAATTGGAATCCAAACCTACAAGAACTCTTACGAAATGTCTCACTTCTCCCGTAAGGGAACAACCGTCTATCTGCATGGGCGTGCCAATAGCACTTGCGAGCTTCATAATTAACGCAGGATGCCAATATTCCATACTCAACTCGTATATACGAACCCATACCTGATATTTTGATGAATTTATGTGGTATGGATTGAAGTCCGGAACCCAATTACTGAGACAAATTGAGCCCAGTTTCAGATTCCAGATATGCCTCCCAAATACTTTCTGTATGTCATTCACGTTCGAGAATTATATGTTATAATAACCCTTTCCTAGAGGTATAAGGCGTCATGAACCGTTAATATGCTAAACCTCCGAAAGTCTTCATTTAAGATCCTCTAAACCTAAAGGTTTGGATCCTTTGGGTAACATTAATCTACCAGTTAACATGTTCCATAATTCCGCCGCCCATTGTTGGTAAATTTCCTCATCCATAATGACCGAAAAATACTCCCCATTTTTCACAGGTTTCAAAATCTCGCATGTTTCATCCGGAAGTTTACGATCTGCGATTTCGTGAAATTCTAGATTAGCCGCTGTGTGATGTATGTGCGATGCGTTGTTGGGTCTTGATGCAGCTTTTATCGGTTGTTTATCACCAATACCTGACTTGGTGATCTCAGCCCTCAGGAAATAGTAAAGAATCGAAATCCATAATTACCAGACTAGTAATTGGATTGAAAAAGATGATTATGCTCGAAAATTGTCATTCTTTAGAGAGAATTTTTAAAAACCCTAAAAAGGGTTGCGGCGCTCCAGAGCAACCAAATAGTTAATTGTGCATCGATTGAGCCACGAGCAAACTGCTAACAAAATCACGAATTGTCTTTGTCGTAAGTTATTTACTTGTTAATTTTGGCATATACACACACACACACACACACACACATATATATATATTTGCTAACATTAACGATCACATATTAATAAATTTGGATCCTTATGGTGATACTAAGGGTGTAAATGAGTCGAGTTGAGCTGAACATAATACTAAGCTTGTTCGAATTTTAATCGAGCTTCAAAAATTGTGTTTGGGTTTGGTTTGATTATTAATCGAATTGAGCTCGAACGAGCTTTAGTCGAGCCAAATACGAATCGAGCTCGAGTAGCTTGATATTTTTACACATATTTTATTCATTTTTTACTAATCAAGTCACGCTTGAGCAGAGCTTTACATCTTATTAAGCTTAGATCATTATATTAACGGATCAAGCTCAAATGCTCTGTTAACGATCGATCTCGAATCGAGTATTGAGTAATTTGGTTCTTTTTTCAGCCATAGGTGTTACGTTGAAATTGAGGTGATATATAATATATACGATCCCCCTACTTTGATACATCATTTATGTAACTATGTTTTCATAACATGATTTGATAAGGCTACTTATACATCCTTACAAAAACGTGGTAATTAACATAAAATGGCTTATCATGATACCCCACCATAGTTCTTAGAGTGCTATGATCATGTATAATTTCCACTTTTTCCACATAGAAATTTGTTGTCAAAGAAGAAAACATATTTGCCATCTAATCCTTGATCCATACAACCTTAAAAGGGTGGGTAGGGTGGGGGCCAAGGGGGTGGGGTTTGTATATATATACATCAAAAATAAATGAAGTGACATAAAACAAGAATGAATTGAGAACCACTCACTTTTTACACAAATTTGGACAAGGGACATATAATAAATTTGGGTCATCCTATTAGGTGAGAGACACATACATATGTTTGAATTGGGTGTTAAATATTTTATTTTATACAGAATATATAAAAAAGATAAATAAAATTTGATTAGTGTGATATTTTGTTATAAATTTCATTCAATTGATTGACTTGAAGTTCAGTTGAATTTTAAATTTTATTAAGTGGGAAAATAATTTAAACTTTATTGTTTTGCTTAATGAATCGATTGTATAATAAATTTAACAATTAATTTCAAGCTGAGTATTGAAAATTAAATTTATATTCATTGCCAACTTAATTATCATGTATTTGAGCTTTTGGGTTCGTCTTTTCGAGATGCAGATGATTAATGAAATTAAAATGAGACATAAATAAATACTCCACCATTTGGAAATTGAGTTTTGTATGTTTAACCACTGTAAATTGCACATTTTTACAATGGTAAATTTTTTTTTTTTGCATTTATGGTTTTCGGGATATTTTATGTACGCAAAACTAACTTTTCAACATTAGACTTAACATTTAGAATTGAGCACAACAAATAATCTTAAATTGATCAAAAAATGCACAAACAAAAAGCGTATCATGTATATATGTGACAAAACTCCAACTAAAAACTCAACAATATGGTGCTCCAATTGCAAAGTGCAAAACAAGTGTAGCACAGATAACAAAGTGTAGCGAAAAAAATAACTTCCAAAGTGCTAAAAGGGTCACAGTTCGAATGACAAAGTGTTTTCCCCCGTATTTATAATATAGTAGTTTTTCCTACTTGTCTATGGACGACCCCAATTTAAAATGAATCATGTAAATCATTTTGTCAAATTCTAATTTTCATATTCTTGATTTGTGCTTATTTCAATTATTATATGCATTGATCCATGTCCCTGAATTTTTTTAGGGAGGATACACACACTCATATGGGATCAAATTCAGTTAGACGTCCAGACAATACAAGTCTCAACAATTAGAGCACAATGTTGAAACATTCGAATTAAATGTAGAAAGCAATATAATTGCACTTTGGTACCATGCATAAAACTCTTTAATTTTAGAATGGATAGAGTACATGTTTGAACATAGCTCAATGTTTCTCACAATAGAAAAAGACTCTTGACCAGTCTAAATTATTTATATATATGGATAAATAACAAGAAATAGTAAAATGTGCTACCTACTACAACTTACAATTTGCTCACCAAAACTCCACCCCACCCAAATGAAATTACACTTATACCCTTGGTGAAATAATTACAAATAATCTTGCATTGCATCTGTCAAATAGAAATATTCATCATGTCCATTGCTAAGTTCTCAATCATCAAGGCTTCAACTTCTCCACTGCATTTCATCTTTCCTGCTACATATTTGATACAAAAAATACATCAGTACTGCACTTTTATTTTAATTTATAGGGGCGATTACGGTGCGGTTTTGCGGTTTTATGAGTAAATTTCAAACCGAATTGCTATATGCGGTTCGGTTAAATAATATTTTCAAATCGCGGTTTTATGAAGTAAATCGAAGGTGCGGTTTGAAGCGGCGGCGGGCGGTTTTCCGATTTTAATTAACAAAAATATTATATAATTCATAAATTAATATAATTTTGTTATTATCTTTTAAAGAAAAAGCCAAAGATAAATATTATAATTGAAAAGTAATTTTTTTTAAATAAGGTGTATTTTTGCGAATAAAATGTGCATTGCAATATCTTTTATTTCAGTTACATTCAATATTTAAAGCAATGCAACATTGTTTTATTTTGATGCAAAACATAATGCAATGTAATAACATTAAAAGAATGTAAAATGTGTTATGTTTAGTATACAAAGTGTGAATCTAATTATATCATTCATAAAATTAGTTCTTAATATGTTTTTTGTCTAACTATTTAACTAAAGACTAAAAAACAATATTTTATTTTACCCTAAATTATAGAGGTGAGGTGCGGTGCGGTTTTGGCGGTTTTTCAAAATCTAAAACCATAACCGCACCAACAAAGCGGTGCAATTTCTATTTAATATTTCAAATCGCGGTTTTGGTCATAAATTATTATGAACGGTGCGGCTTGGTGCGGTTCGGGCGGTCCAGTCGGTGTTTTAAAATTTATGATCACCCCTATTAATTTACAGTTCGGATTCTTATTTTAATATCACAATTTAATGTTACATCTTATATTTCACCGCCTAGATTTAATTTATAGATAAATAACAAGAAATAGTAGAACGTCTCCATATTTTCTGTGCCACTTTTTATTTCAATTTGTTGGATGAATGACACAAGTTTCTAAAATAAATACTACATGTAGTTGATTATTTGAATATATCTAATTTGATGAATACGTGTCAGTCATCCGAACGATGAAATACAAAGTGAAATAGGAAATCTGAAGCCAAAAGAATGCGTTGATATACACAACGCGTGATACTCATTTTAATCTGATTGGACCGACATAAATAATTGAATACATACATAGAATTAGGACTAATTAATTATAAATGTTTTTCAGAAATATTTTTTCGAAAATCATACATGTTAAAATCAACCCGGATCCTCTGTTTTGCACTACTATAGAAAAGGGATTTTACGACAAGATTTTACATGGGTTATTAAATAACCGATGTAAGAAAAGAGGCGGTGGCATAATCGTCGATGAAACCATCTCATATTCCAAGTATCTTAAAATACACGTAAAGTGTACAATAGTAACTTCATCCATAGACTTATTGTGTAGTGATGGTATTATGAATACACGATGATACACAATTTCGAATAGAAAATACGTCGTGTGTTCACTACAGGAAAATATCAGTTTACCTACAGAAAATATGTAGGTAAATATTAAGACAACTTTAAGATGTATGTAAAATCGTTGTAGGTAAATATTTACCTATAAAATCTAAAATATTGGTAAATATCTACAATATTTCTGTCGGTAATTTAAAAATTACCGATGATCTATCGGGATAATTTGGGGGAAAATAATTTACTTTATTTTATATGTAACTGAAAAATTTAGTTACAAAATCATTTATATCCAGTAAATTATTTAGCCAGAACTGGAATTTTTTCAGTAGTGACGTTAAACTAAGAACATCATAACTAAATGACAAAACCAAATTAAATTCTAAAAATCAAATTTATAAGTAACTTACCATATGAAGAGGATGATGATGTTGTGAGGTTATTAATGTTGGAATTTGACATCTTTTTTTTGAGGGGACAAGATGAAATTGGCAGGACAGGCAAATTTTGGCAGTTGCAAATTTCAATCATATAGCCATCAGGGTCATGGAAAAAAATCTGATCCACAATTATCCCACCTTCTTTTACAACTGCTTTTGCATATTCTATCTTCATTTCTTCCAATTGATGAATAATTAAATCCATATCTGAGCACTGGAATGAGATGTGGTTGTCTTTTGGATTTATTTTGCCTTTCTTTTTTGTTGTATTTTCTGATTCTAGTAAATGGATTCCAATCCCATGGTTGAACAACCTGGAAAAAAAGGACAAATTAAAAAAAAATATTAAGACATTATAGGCATAATTATTAGTGCAATTAATGAATGGTTTGGGATTATCATATCACATGACAAGACAGGAAGGGGTAGTAATTGGACAAACGTGCCATGATGCACAACATAAATAAATAAATAAATAATACAATGAATTAGTAAGTATGAACTTATTGTTAGTAAGTAATTTAATTTTATTTTTTGGTCATTGGGTTTGTTTGGGGTCAAGAGAGTAAATTGGGTTTTTAAATCTTACTTTTACCTCTTTGGATTTAATTATTTGTAAGATAAAAATGTGTTGTTGAACATTTAATTTGGATCAACCCCCAATGATCTAGCGGCTTTGAGGTTGCAATTGCACCTCAAGGTAAAAAACGGATATCCCATAGTCCACAGACCTCGACTGGTCTGGGCATAGTCGTCAAAAAAAAAACATTAAGGGTCCCCCCCCCAAAGTTCTATTTTTTTTAACTAGGTACCCTTTTAAACTTAAAATTATTAATAATAACCAGTATTTAGCTCCCCAAAATTATTCATAAATGTATTTTTTATAAATTAGTGAGTGTGCCAACATTGACAACATAACAAAAATAGTTTTTTCCCAAATTATTATAAGTTGCGTCCGCCGCTTGATTAGCTCCGTTAAAGGTGACAAATCTATCTATCTATCTATCTATATATATATATATATCCATTTGCCCTATAATATATAAGCTGAAAAAGTTAATTCTAAAAAAACAAGGGATGAAATATAAATCTACTATAAAATCAACCTTAAAACTAACTTTTGAATTAGAGTGAGAATTGGCCAAAAACTACAAAGTTTTGATGTTCTAGTTTTGTCCTAAACTTGATGTACTTTAAAAGCCCAGAACCCAAAAAAAAAAAAAAAAAAAAAAGATTGTTATGACTTAATTATATTTTCATGCAAATTATAAATAGAAAAAAAAAAGAAAAGGGTCTGAATTAAATGTACATACCAAGCCCCTTCAAAGTCAAAGGAAGAGGGCCTTTTGATGAGCACAAATCCCAGAACTTGTTCATAGAATTGAACAGATTTCTTCACTGATTTGCAGACAAAAGAGACATGGTTCAATGACAAGAAAGGCATATCCCTAATTGCTCCAATATTGGTAGTAGTGTTATTACCAGGAATTAATGGTAATGAAGTGATGTTGTTCACCACTTCTTCTATTTCTTCAACAGTACTCATCTCTCTCACCATCTCTCTTGATTTGTAGTGTGTGAAAAAAATGTATGTGTGCTTTTGTTGTGGATAGATTTGGCTAAGTATGAGAAATATTAGCTAGTAGCTATTGGGCTAGGTGGTGATGGTGCATCTATGCATGTTGAGGTGTATATATAGAAGGCAAAAGTGATACAAAAAGAGCTAGGGTGATAGAAATCGAATCTCACGTATCTAGTCTGAGTTTGAGAGTCTTAATCACTTAACTACTATTCGATATGAAGATTAGGAATATACAGACTCTCTATAGGACTCATTTTACTAATGGGGTCCATCACTACTTTAGCTACTTTAGCGGCTTGGCTGGTTACTCGAGATTCTCGATTATTTTATTTCCTGATATTAGCAATGTACAGTAGAGAAATAGGATTATCCCTAATTTAGATCTTCTTTTTATAATAATGGAATCATGTTGTACGCGTGTGCCATTCATCTAATAATTGAAACATATGATGAAATAGGGAATGAAGTTGGTGATCGCGCACAAAATCATATTGTACACGTTGTATTCATCTAATAAGGAATGAAATAGATGATCATGATGGAATCATATGTCATTCATCTAGTAATTGAAACATCTGATAAAATAGGAAATAAAACGGGTGATCAAGTATGGAGTTGGGGATTGGGGTTGATAGATGAAAATTCTAAAAGGATTAAAAAAAACCTCCATTCATTCAAACTATATCGTTTTTAGCACTTTAATTCACCGCTAACTTTTTTTCACTAGCTATCTCGTATAAATTTTGTGGGTTTTACACTCTACCCATGGAGCCAGTCTGGGGCGGAATCTTCCGTCTAAATTCCATCACATGTTAAAATTATTGCACTTTGTCATTTAAATTTTGATTAATTTTGTATTTTGCCACCTCATAATTAAAAAAAAATTACTATACGGATGTAATTGGTCTTGTTTAAGTGTAAAGAGTATCAACTTTACTTTAGATTTTCCTAATGTAAAAATAAAATTTATAACTACATGTCTTTTTAATTTATTGTAATTTATAGTTATTTTTTTAATTTAATTAAAAAAATTAATAAAGTAAATACACATAATAGAATTCAGAATTCAAAATTCACTTAGAATATAAAAGGTTAAAATTTTTTGTTGAAAATATCTTTTCAAGTAGACATTAATTAAATTTATTTTTGGGATGAGTTACAAGAAGAATATGATCATTGATCACATACATCATACATGCATGGGCATAGTCAGGATTCTCGGAGAATTTTTTTCGTTTTGGAGCTGCACTTATCAGGCCAAATTTGAAAAAATATAAACTAAAAATGACAAATCTAAAGCCTCCGTTGCAACAATTCTTTTCGGGATTTCATAATCTCTAATTCTGGCTTCTTTAGAAAGAACTTTTTGGAGAAAGGACTTATCCAAAATCAAATTCTAACCATCAAACAACTATTATTATTATGATAAATATGCTTTTAATTAGATCCAAAAATTTATTTGGAAAGTACTCCCAACAAAAATTATTCATTATCAAACTGGAAACATATATTTTTTTATCTAACAAACAGGACAATCATTCATGTAATTCTTAATTTTTTTTCTTTTCCATTCTAAATCTTGACTTGTAAGTTTGTAACTATAATGCAAAATAACTATAGTCTATATTGTAAGTAGGGTGAGCTGATACACGAAAATCATATAAATTATAATTAATTTTTTTTGAAAAAATTCTCGTGTAAATTTTTTTTAAAAAAAAATAGGGGAGGGGGGCGGGGCCCGAATTGTCCCCTCCTCCACCCTTGTGGTATATCACTTGAGGTAGTCTTGTCTGGTGAAAATTTAATATATTGCTGACTAGGCAGATCTATTCAACTTGTTCAATCAGATTGAAAGAAATTTCAAATAGAAAATAAAAATATGATTTATTAGTTTACTTGTGGCAGCTAGTTAGCATGAAATGTTTCTAACATTTCTTCATGAAATTAATAATGTTCATAATTATGGTTGGAAATTTGAATGTCAGCAAGTTATGCACATGCTTTCATGTAATACAAACCTATCATTTATAGTTGAGCCACTTTATTATTATGAGATTAAATAAATTAGTACCTCCCCATATTTAATTTCAACATAATTTGTTCCACTATTATATAAATATAATGACAAAGTCAACAACACATAATAATGGGGTGGGCCGAATAGAAATCTTAAGAAAAAATCATATAAATTCTTTTTTTTTTTTTAGATTTCTGATCAACGGAAATTAGGTATTAGAAACAAAAAAGGGTAGTAGGGGGGCAGTATGTATATACATAAATATATAAAAATATATATTATGTGATTTTCTAACTCCTTTTTAAAAAACAAATTCATTATCTATTGGTGAGAGTTAGTTATTTTTTTTTCTTTTGTTTTCTTCTTTTCGTTGTTTTTTAGATCTATTCAAATATTAGTAGATATATTCTTTTGGGATCTCATTCGAAGTTGTTCATCAGTTCTGGTAGATCTGTATATTAGAAATTAAAGAAGTCTAGTATGGATCGTCCAACCCTTGATTGGAAGAGCAAGCAATCACTCATACAACCAAAAATTACAACCCACTAAGTTTTAATCAGTATTTTATGATCTATTGTATCTATTTGGTTTGTATTTTGTTTGTCTTCCGATTTTTCCCTTTAATATTTGAAATGTGAAGTTTATTTGGGTTTTTTCTGTATGCTTCAGGATTTTATATCTTGATTATAATAAAAACGCAATTTCTTTGTTGTTAAAAAGTTAAGTTTATTTAAATATATTTCCAAATTATATATGGTTCCATAATTGCTCTTTTTATTCTAATAATTCGAGTTAGACTATTCTTTTCTTTTTTTATTTCAATATCATCTAGAGTGTTAATCAAACTGATAATTATTTCTGGAATCAATATATAAAATGCACGTCTCCTTTCATTGCCAAAAATGATTTGTATAGTAATTGATTAATGATAGATAATTAATTGTATATTATAATCAATAATTATTATTAATTTTTTATTAATATATGTTGAAAAATGTACTGATTGGTTCACTTACACACACACTGACACACACAAACACACACATATATATATATATAATAATAGTCGTGGTAGTTCGTGCATAGCTGCACACTCGAGATTTTCTATTCCAAATTGTGTATCATCTCGTGTTACAAATATCACCCCTACACGCCAAGTGTATTGATGACATCATTAATTTACACTTGGCGTGTATTTAAGATACTTGGAATATGAGATGAAACACAATTTGGAATAGAGGATCCTATCCGATAGCTGCAGCCTCTGTTGCAATTTGTACATTGTACTTTATCTTGTGATAAGACATATTGAGTGTAGAAAATTAAACTTGCTAATTTAAGATTGTTAATTGCGGACAATTAGAGTAATTAGCTTGCTGAGTTGTACATAAGATTAAAAAAAGGGATAAGGTTTACTAAATGAATTGCACAAGAACTGCTATTTTATTCTGTTTCTAGAAATATTTTATCTGGTGGAAAATAAAACGAATATGTAAATGATTAATAAGTTTTTTATTTTATAAAATATGAAATACTTGTCAATTACTTATATGACTAGTGATGTGGTATCATTTTATCACTTCGAATATCAAACTTCAAGCTCAAAAAATTCTTATAACACCATCTCCACTAGTTTGCACTAGTTTAATGCAGAATTTGCACTATTTTAGTGCAAAATTTCAGTTTCATCTACAGCAGATTGCACTACTTAATGCACTAAAAAGAATATTCTATAAGGTTCTTACTTTTATTCATTTAATATTAATTTTTATTATATTATAACTGATATCGTGCAGTAATTTTTATTCATATAATGTTTATTAAATGTTTTATTCTTGAAATTAAACAAACTAAAAATGTTAAATTAATGAAATTAATGCAAAATTAAACTAACAATTCATACAATTGCATATTATATTATTTAAAAAACTATCATATATAACTGAATTAATTTTAGTATTATTTTTTATTAGATTAACTGAAAAATAATATTAATAATAATAATATTTAAAGTTAAACAAACCCAAAATAAATTAAACAAAAAAATAGTGTTGATACAATTCAACGCCATTTTTTGGTTCCACTGTAGCAAATGACAAAATATCGCCTAATTTGGTGCATTGCTAGAGTAGAAAATATGATGATGGGCATCACTCTACAACCCTATTGGAGATGGTCTAGCATGAGTTATAGTTAGAATCACAACAAGTCGTGAGCGTCAGGATCAGTGGCGAAGCTAGACATCAATTGGGGGCTAATTAATTTTGGGGAGCTAAATAAATAAAACTAAATATTCTAATACAAAAAAGTAATATTTAAATATAAAATATATATATAGAGTAATGAAATTTTTGAAAAGTTGGGAGGGAGGCATTAACCCACGAGCCATCCCTGGTTAGGATTGTCCCAACGAAATTTCTTCGAGGCACAAGTCATCTCCAGAGTGAATAGTTGTGTGTATCTTCAATTGTCCTTTGGGTATTTATAGATTCATGGTGGATGGTTTTCTTCTGGTGTCGTATATCCAAGAATTACACGATCCATTTGAGGGAATGAGATCCCTTGTTCCACATTCCTATTTCACTCTATATTTTACTATATTGGATGAAATACATGTGTACAATTACGACATCAACATCATCTAGTACGCATGACAACTGCCAAGATATAGAACATGAAATCTCAATCCCCATCTAAGTCCATAATTTTGGGTTATTCAGTTGGATTTCTTTAATTGATCTTGTTGAGTATACAATTAAGTTATATATAGCAGTGTTCTAAAAATCGCTAGACGCTAGTTGGGCGGTAGATTAGAACTAGCGCTGGCGAGCACAGGCGTAGTTAGCGTAACCCGAGCGCATTAGGCGGGATCTAATTGGAAAAATAACTTAGGCGAACAAGGAGGGCTTAGCGTCTAGGCGTGGACTAATTGGAGCTAAGCGGGGTCTTTTAGAACAGTCATATATAGTATCTCATGGTAAATCAATTATAGATACTAAAAGAAAAAATACCAAGACACGTGTCTGTACCTCACTATTACTAGACATGTGGCAACCATTCATTCTCCCAATTTTACATAGTGTTTCACATTAATCCATTGTTAACTATTTTTTCCCATAATTTTTGCATATATAATCTCACAAAAGGCATAATATAAAAGATAAAAATTCTAAAAAATCTATCTATATAATCCAAATAAGTAAACTACTCTAATGGAAGAAAATATTTATTAAATACTTTATTGTTTTAAACTCCAAATCAAATATCGGCGATTGCAATATACAATTAATTTGTGAAATAAGTTCACGTCATTTTGACAAGTCAAACACACAAAAAATAGCTCAAATTTATTAATAATAAATATATTTATTGCTTACCCAAATATATTGAGAATTTAATTGGAGTGTTTTTACCCAACTATATGAAAATAGAACAAACAATATAGTGAACAAAGAAGTTCTTCAGAATTTGAAGAGAAAAATTTGTACGATACTCTTCTTATTTTTGAATTTATTTTTAGTATATCCAATTAGCTAGTATATTATATCTCCTATAAATATAACAAACAAATTTGCTGTTAGAATTTTGGTCTTTGAGAAATGGTGTTGACCCGATTTTGACCAAATGGAATTAAATTATTTGTAAAAATTCTACTAAGAGAGTAGATGAGAATAGCATCTGGAATTTCTCAAAATCGATTCCGGGTGAATGAGAAATTAATGCTAGAAATTAGCCACTTAATACAAATAAATGGTATGGAAAATGAAAAAATGTGGGGGAGGAGAGATGCTCCATCCCACATAGGAAAAAGAGGATAAAGTTGCACACTTAATATATCCCAAGTTGGACATATGGGTTTGGGTCATTGGGGGCACCCAAGTTTTTAAAGGGGTGAGGACCTACATGCTTGTGGGTTTGGTTTAAAGCACACGCGCGCGCGCCGCTCGCCCGCCCGCCGACTCGTCGTGGGCCTGGGCTTGGGCTACAAGGCCCTTATTCTTTTTGGACCAAAAACCTTTAAAATTAATTGTTTAATTAATTTTTGTAATTAATTATAGAGTTCAACCTGGAAGAGGATCCCCCGCGCACGGGTGGGAGCACGGCCCGTGTGGTCGGGTCGTGCTACCTGCCGAAGTTTCGAGCCAGTACACGGGCTGGCGCACGAACCGTGCGTCGGGGTCGCGCGCCATGTCGAACGTTTGCGCACCAGCGCACGACCCGTGCGTCTGGTCGTGCTTCCCGGACAGATGCGTCTGTCTGTGCAAAAGGTGTCTTTTCAAGCCAAAAGACGTGTTATTTCCATACGAGACGCCTAAGGCCAATAATATTCGATCCATGGTGACTGAAAATATATACGAAATTATCAGATAACAAAAACCGAGCATTGCATTTTGCATCTTGTCCCATTTCCTCCTTGAAAAGCTTGAAAGTTGTCAAACACTTTGTAGTTCACTGTTGTTCTGGTTTTGCTAGTGCTGCTAACCGGAACTGTTCAATGTCGTTGTATCATAGAGGCGAGCGCCGGAACCGTAAGCACTCGGTATACGGGGCGTTTTCGTCTTGCGGAGACAGAATCTAATTTTGGCCTCGACTAAACCATACACTTAGCCATTTCCTTCCAAAACATAAACCATACACCATATAATTGTTAGAGTAGGGTGCCCTGCACTCCAATTAGAATTGGATTTATCCTACTTGTAAAAACAATTTTATTGGAAATTATATTAATATAAAGGCATTTTTCTTTATCTTGTGTTTTGCATTTATTATTTAATTGCTCATAGATAAAGTCCTTAGATCATTTTAAACAATGAGGTATGGTTGCGCATTTGATGGCGATCATTGAACATGCCTCTAAGGTTTTGATCTTAAACTAGTTCCAAGTCAATGGGTTTTTCAAGATAGGACATTGAATAACCCCGTAAGACTTGTGTATATGATGCATGCTCGTGAGACGAGAATGTTACATTCCATTAACATTAGTGTTGAGACGCAAATGCATATATGCGGGTGCTTGTTATCGAACAACTTCACTGAACATGACCCAATGGAAATTCTTATATGGAAACTTTGCTTGTCGAATACGAATTTTCATATTGCAATAGTACATGATTAATCCTCGTACTTGAGACACGACAGTAGCCTTGTGTCTATCATGCAATACTTTGATTTATCTTTTGATTGCTTGACAATCACAAAGGGGTATTTTGGGTATTCTGATGTGATGTACATGGAGGCCGGATGCTGTGGCCAACATAGAATTCGACATTTGTCTTTTGATAAGGGAATTTCCTGTGTTTTCATAGTTTGTGATTCAAAGACCTTGGCCAAGGCACGATGAATTTGATTCATAAAAGAATCATTAGAACTTGAAATGAAATCACAGTTATTAAATCAATTGGGTTTCGATAAATCCATACTTAAGATTTAATCGGGAAATTAGTTGTCGAAAGGATTGTACATGTATGCAATTGCAATTGAAATATGTTTACTCGCTATTTCACCTAATGCTAGGTAATCATGCTACTTGGTAGATGTTACCATGATTTGTAGTTTCTTGAAATTAAAGAGTTAATTTCAAGTATACTAATTAATATGATTAATTGGTAGAATAAATTATTCGAAAGTTACAAAAGTTGTAAGCCTGCTGCTAGTGTTAGTTGTGAACCTAAAAGGGTCACACATAATTTTGGTTGTTGACATTTCCAAATTGATAAATTCAATAGTTGAATGCAATTAATTAATTAGGGTTTTAATTTAATTCAATAGTTGAATTTCCAAATTAATTAATATAAATTAATTAATTAGGGTTTTAATTTAATTCAATAGTTGAATTAAATATTTAATTAAATAATATGATTATCTAATTAAATCTAATTTGATTAGAAAGCCCAACAAAAGGAATATAATAAATTAATTAATCAATTGGGTTGATTAATTTGGGCTTTGGGTATTGATTGGATTTTGAAGTCTAAACCCATACCACAATTTAGTAGGCCTAATTGTAGAAGCCCACTAGATAAGTTGAAGATAAATAAATAAATAAGATTTGTTTATATATATGTGATATATATATGATATATATATATATATATACACTTAAGAGAAAAAAAAATTAATAACTTGGTTATTTGTCACAATGTACACGGCAGTTTCTTTTGCCAATGTACATGGCAGGTTTTAAACTTTTAATGCCATTAATTAAGGCATTAAGTGTGGTGGTTTTAAGTAGTGGGTAGTTACTACTTGGTAATTAAGAAAAATATTTAAGGATTTTTCTTAATTGAACTACACACCAATTTTTGAAGGAAATAGAAACCTGCCGTGTGTTTTTGAGAAAAAAAAATTAAAAGTGTTTGTTTGTTTTCTTCTTCTTTTTCTCTCAAAGCACTTATCTTCTATAACAATTAATCTCCTATCACTAGTTGATTGTGAGATTAAGAGTTCTATTCCAATTATCATTTTGAAGAACGGAATAAATTTTACTAGCGAAAGATTTATTTCGGTGTTTACAATCAAAAAAGGTGGACTCGATTATAGGGGAGACAGTTGAATCCCTATTGGTGAGCGTTTGGAGTTTTGGTGATTGCCACAAATCCGGGAATTGATTCCCTCTCAATCTTCGCTAAAAGGAGAAGACTCTACTAGGGTAATTTCTTTTTTACTTACGAATCAAAATTTGTATTCTTACATGATAACGAAAATGCCGATCGTTACAATCGCTACGTGAACCTACGGGGTTATCTTTTATTATGATGATTGCACTTGTTTTAATTAGATTAAAAATCTTAAATTTCCGTTGTGCGAACCCCGTGTGGTATAGCGAACCCAACAGTGGTATCAGAGCCACGATTTGCATTTTCGTTAGAGGAAAAAACATTAAACCCCCAAAACTATGCGATTTTTTGCACTTTACCATACAAACTAATTTCTTTTACACTTTACCATACAAACTTTATAAGTTTTGCACTTTACCCTATATCGGTCATCGCCGGTGGAATATTCTTCGAATATTCCGGCACGTGCCCTCCACGTGAGGGCAAAACCGTCTTTGCCTAAAATTCAAAGTGAAGTAGTTACACTTTACCATCTGAACTTTGTTAAGAATTTCACTTTGTCATCTGAACTTTGCGCAATTTTCACTTTTCCATATCAATTAAAAAAACTTAAAATAATTATTTGTATATACATTTCTTTATCTTATTTAATTCATAAAAATCACAAAAATAAGTTTCAACCATATTGTGAGCGAATCGAAATAGAAAATTTAGCATATACCAATTACATTGATATTACATATGTTCTCATATATATTATTTATTTTTGTATAATAGTTTATTTTTTGCATACTAAAATTAAAAAAATACTAAATAAATATTATAATTATGATTACAATAATTATTTTGTTTCTTTTTTTTGTCAAAATTTTGATTTAACGCAGTACCAAACGAAATACCGAAAAAAAGTATAATAAAAGTTTTAGTCGAACTGATTATTTTGGTACAATATTCTGCACACAATGCGAACATAATTTTCTGTTCAATTATGGTTTTTGTTCGTTCACCAAATACCTATTGTGTATAACATCTACTTGTAAGAGTACGAGAGCAATGTAGTGTGGTAATCGACCAAAGGTTTCTCATAAGAAAATTTAGCCAAGCGTGAAATTATTAGAATTTATTAAAAACAAAAATAATTCTTTAACACTATAATCAAGTTTTGATTATGCAATTATGAATTGAACTAAGAACTAAAAATACATATCTAAAGCAACATCACATTTGAAAATTGGGATGAAATCAATATAAAAAATATTTAAACCTTATAATAATTCAAAGATGTCTGAACCACCAAAAACAAATCGATATCAGTGATCTTTGTACCCACCTTAATCATAAACCTAAATCCTAAAATAATACCATTGATAGATTTTTTCTTTTACGAATAAAAATTAATAATAAAAGATAACTAAATGTATGTACACATAATTTTTTTAATTTTCATAATTGATATGACAAAGTGAAATTTTTAACAAAGTTGAAATGGTAAAGTGTAACTATTTCTATTTGAATTTTAGGCAAAGACGGTTTTGCCCTCACGTGGAGGGCACGTGCCGGAATATTCGGAGAATATTCCACTGGCGATGACTGCTATAGGGCAAAGTGCAAAATTTGTATAGTTTGTATGGTAAAGTGTAAAGAAAATTAGTTTATATGGTAAAGTGCAAAAAACAACATAGTTTGGGGGGTTTAATGTTTTTTCTCTTTTCGTTATCAGATTTTGATTCGTTTTATGTTTATTTGATAAGCATGTTTTAATTATTAAAATATGTTTTAATGATTATTTTGTGTGTGATAAAAGTGTTTTATATGATCTAGTTTTTGGGATGAATTGTTGGAAAAGTAAAAATATATTAGTTGGCATAAATCGTAAGTTTTTCTTTTTATAAACTAATTACTATAATGTTTTGAAATTCCAAATAAGTACAGTTTGATGGGAAACATTTAATTTTGATTTCCATTTGAACAGTGTTGTACTTTTGTGAATTTTAGAATAAGTCCTTATGGAGTTGAAATTTAGTTAGAAAAAGGAATTGAATGAGAAAAGTGTTCTATTAAGTTTAACCCGTCACTTACGTCGCCAATTTTTTTTTCCTTCTATTTTTCTTTAATCGTTCAGTTTTCAAAGTTGAAAGGTTAGTTTTGAAATCAATAAAATAGTTTTTGAATATTAAAGAAAGATTTATCCCAAAATTAAATCAACACACAAAATTGGTAAATTTATATGCTTTAAATTTATGTGATGGATGTTTTAGCATGATTTCTTTAGGGATGATCATGAGTCTATGACCAATGTGATTGGATGTGTTTTATTTCTATGGGTTTTTGGGGACTGCGAGCATCTTATTCTATTTTTGTAAGTTCTTTTGAGAGTAGACTAGGTTGTGAGGTTTTCCATTTATTGTAATTGGAGGACTTTCGATGTTAAAGGCCCACGCCTGTGTGGGTAGATTATTACAAATGTAATAGAATAGGAGACTCAAGGCTCATGCGTGTATGGGTACATTAATAAAATGTAATAGAAATAGTTCTATTTATTTTGTCCCTTAGATTGACCACTGACCCATTTTGGCTCAAATGGGTCGCATAGGCTGGTCATGATCATCCCACCGCTTTTTGCATAGGATGCATGTTAGATTTATTTAATGTTTTTTGCTTGCGCTCATATGATGAATTGCGTTAAATAAAAACCCACCTAGTAATTAGGTTGATGAGGTCTTGAAAAGAAAACCCCAAATTTTTGAAACTTAATAAGGAATTTAATTTTTAATTAATTCCATATCAAACAAAATGGACAAGCTATGTTGGACATATCGTCCCATGCCTTCCATCAAAGGTAGACGACATGACGATGCTACCACACTTGGTCACTGGCCATGAGTCGTGGAGTGGCCTTGTGGTGGAAAGTTGTGATCCCTACCAAGCATTGAGACGCTTGTGGGATGGACTCGTCTTTATGTTGAAGGTTTGATGGGTTACGTTTGACGCTTAATACCATATAGGCTCATAAAATTGGAGTATATGGGAAAAGCGAGGCAGAATAATCTTAAGGGTTGTATAAATGATACAATTGTCAAAGAGTTGACTACCAATGAAAATATCTCATGGGCTCATAAAATTGGGGTATGAAATATTTCTGTTGGGCTTCAAGCCCATTAAGAAAATTAGATTTTCCGAATTTTATTATGGGGTTAATAAAATTTGAATAAAATAGTGGGAGACATTTAATATTAAAGACCTTATATTGAATGAATATATTTTCCATAGTTTACTCATTTTTCGCTAACCCGTTTATTTTTGTAGATATCTCTACTAAAATGGCTAAAAATCCACTTGCATCCATACTTGAGCAAAACAAATTAACTGGCCCAAATTTTGTGGATTGGTTGAGAAACTTAAAAATTGTCCTTCAGTCGGAGAAGAAGGCTTATGTACTTGACAAAGTGCCTCCTCCACCTCCTGAAAATAAGACATCAGATGCCTATGGAGAATATCTCCGTCATATAGATGACAATCTTCCGGCTCGGTGCTATATGTTAGCATCGATGTCAAATGAGCTGCAGAGGCAGAATGAGGGTGTAGATCATGCTGCTGAGATCCTCATTCGCCTACAAGAGTTGTATGGTGAAAGAACCAGGCAAGTGAGATATCAGATATCGAAAGACCTTTTCAGATGTCGTATGACTAAGGGCTCTTGATCCCAAGACCATGGGTCAAGATGGTAGCTCTCATTGAAAGGCTCTGCCCTTGGAGTCGTTATGGACAATGAACTCTATGTGGACCTTTTCGCAACTTCGCCTCCTCATTTGACACATTTGTTGTCAACTTTAACATGCACTCCATGGAGACTAGTCTCCCGAATTGGTGAACATGTTAAAGAGTGAATCCACTATCAAAAGGATAAGCTGTCTTGCTTGTTGGATCACACGGATCAAAGGTCGCAAAGTCTAAGAAAAGGAAATGGAAAGGAATGGGTTCCTCTAAGCCCAACAAGAAGGCAAAGGACAATGACAAGAAAAAGGTTAATTCTCAAGCCAATGACAAATGCCATAACTGCGGCAAAATGGGGCACTGGAAGAGGAATTACAAGGAGTACCTTGCGAGCCTGAAACGTTCAGGTATATATTTTGTTGAAGTTAACTTATCGGTTAATGATGCTTCTTGGGTATTGGATACTCGTTGTGGCTCACACATTTGCAATGATTTGCAGATAATGACAAGAAGCAGAGAGCTTGATAGAGAGGAGACGGTCCTTAGGATGGGGGAATGGAGCAAGAGTTGCTGCATTAGCTATAGGGATTGTTTATCTAGCTTTAGAGAATGGTTTTAAATTGTGTTTGAACAATTGTCTTTATGTTCCGGATATTATTAGAAACATTATCTCTATTCCTGTTTTGGATAGAGAAGGTTTTAAATTTGTCATTGAGAATGGAAGTTGTTCCATTTTCAAAGATTCTCGCATTTATATATTAGGTTATTTGGCTTAATTGTTTGTACACTATTACTCCCCATAAACCCATACTCACAATTCAACAAAATAAAAAGAAGATTAGATAATCATAGTTCTTTCACTCTTTGGCATGCTAGATTAGGTCATATTTAAAAGAGGATACACAAGTTGGCGTAAAAACTCGACCTTAGGGGAGAGCAAAAATTGCCAACATGTGAATCATGTCTTAAAGGAAAAATGACTAAATCACCATTTGTTGGACAAGTGGAGCAAGCCAAAAATCTGTTGGATTTGATCCATACGGATGTTTGTGGACCACTAAGCATTAGTGCACGAGGGAACTATCACTACTTCATAACTTTTACCGATGATTATTCTAGGTATGGTTATGTATACCTTATGAGGCTCAAATCTGAAGCTTTTGAAAAGTTCAAAGAGTTTAGATATGAGGTGGAGAAACAAACTGGTCGTAGTTTTAAGACTTTTCGATCAGATCGAGGAGGCGAATACTTGAACAATGAGTTTCTTGATTATTTAAAACAGAATGAGATTCTCTCACAGTGGACTCCTCCTGGTACTCCACAACTCAACGGAGTTTCGGAGCGTAGGAATCGAACATTGGTAGACATGGTTCGATCTATGATGAGTTTTACTACATTACCTCTTTCATTCTGGGGCTATGCCTTAGAGACGGCGGCATACCTATTGAATAGGGTGCCATCTAAAGTGGTATCCAATACACCATACGAAATGTGGTGTGGCAAGACACCCTCCTACAAGTACCTCAAAGTATGGGGGTGTTGCTTATGTGAAACAGACAAATGGGAGATAAGTTAGATATGAGATCTATCTTATGTAGATTCATGGGATATCCAAGACAGTCTATAGGGTATTATTTCTACGATCCTTTGGAACAAAAGGTGTTTGTTTCGAGGAATGCTACTTTCCTTGAAGATGAATTTCTTTCTGAAAGGAATGGTGGAGTAGTAGAACTTGAAGAAATTCAAGAACCACAAAATTTCCCAGATGTTGTCGCAGATAACACGCCAGCTGAAGCTGGATCATCTGAAGCACAACCTCTTCGGAAATCCATAAGGGTTTCAATCAGTTTAAAATTCTCCAAACTAATTGATGTCAGTGCATATTCTCCTTCTTAGCCCCATGACTGTTAGGACCTTGGTTGGTTGATGGTCTAACCTTCAAATAACTTCATTGTCATCCATAATTTTTGAACTGATATATATAATTTGGTGGCACACTAATTTTTACAAATAGTTGTATTAACGTCTGACTTTGAAAAATATCATTTGCTTGGCAAATTGTTCATCATTATGTTATAAATTCTGGATGAATACATCTTTATTCCCACAATTTAAAGGTCTTGCAGTTTCATGTATTGGCTTATTCCAGTCCCGCTAGTTATCAGCTAATCTTGGCCTTATCCATTTTAGTTAAGAAACAAGCCTATCAAGTGAATGATGCACTGGCCCTGCAGCAAGATGAAAAGAATCCCATCTTAATCATCATTCCTGGCTTGACAAGTGCTTCAGATTCTGCTGTAAGTTATTTAGATCATTTAACCATCCTTTGCTGTTCACTTACTTGGTCAATACATTATATTCCTATCAACGAAATGGGGTACCCATATCATTCATGGTTTAATGCATGAGCTAGGCAGTGACTCGTCTAGTAAATTAGAAGAAGATAAAATTTGAAATGTAGGTTTCTGTCTTATCTGGTCTCTCCCTGAAAGGAAATTATAGAACTTCAGCAGTCATCCAGCCAAATATGCTTTTGTTTTACTGACACATTTTCTTTCGGAAACTACAACGCGCAAGTGAATTGCCAGACAATACTTTACTTGCTGTCAATGATAAGTTTTATCATATGTGCGAAGTTTTGAACAATGTTCGTGCTGCAAGCAGAGAACAATATAATATTTAACTTCAATTTAACTAGCATAAATTACGTTTTATACTAGTTTGATTTATGATTTTTATGATTCATTAAATTAACTAGCATGAATTATGTTTCATACTGGGTTGGTATGATTTCATGATTTATGCTTGACTGCGTTTCTGCTGGGGCTATACATAGGTTTAGGATTGTCATTTCAATTGGTGGCATATGTTCTTCATGTGTCTTTTACCGAACCATAGAAAGAGGAAAACTGTGAGCAACAGAACTACAAACATTTAATAAATTACTGGATGTTTGTGAAAGAGTTGAGCAATGAACTATTATTGTGATGTTGCTAGTTTTAAACTACACAACATGCAGTTGATGTGCGCTAAGAACAGTGAGTTTTGTCCTTATTTTCACTATTTTCAAAGTGAACACATGTAGTTGTCTGTTAGAACATATGCTGTAAATTTTAAGACACTTATAATTTCGTATCTTTAATATGGTAAACAGTGGGATATTGCCTTAATTTTCCCCACTTTTAAACCTCTTATTTTGACCAATACCACCTTTATCACGATTTATCTTATTTCGGAAGTATATTTGAACTCTATTCATAGTCACAGAGATATGTTTGCTAGTTAGCAATTGTGTTATAGATATTTTCCTCTTTGAATTTTTATCATCTCCTTGATCTGATCCTAATGTTGCGACCCCTTAACTTTGAGATGTGTAGTTGACATCCATTGAGAAAAAATGGTTTGACCTTATTTCCTATTATGGCGATTACACTTATAATTGAATGTTGGAGATATGCTCAACAGTTTAAAATGTGTTACTCTAATATGGTAGCTGGTGGACTGTTGCCTCTTTCTGTTTTTGTCCCATATCATTTCTCTTATTTTGCAAGTACGACCTCATTCACCAATATATCTTGTTGTGGAAGTATATTTGAACTCTACAGAAAGTTACGGGGCAATTTTGCCAAGTCACCATTGTGTGCACGTATATCCTCTCTGAAGTTTTATCATTTCCATTTAGAAAAACTAGCACTTACAATGCTTTGCATTTATTTCAATTACTATCTTTCCTCATGATTTGTAATATTATTACAGTATATCAAACATTTGGCTTTCAACATGGCTAAACGTGGCTGGAATGTTGTTGTGAGCAATCATAGGGGACTTGGAGGTGTATCAATTACGGTGAGCATAACACACTAAAATGTTGCTTGGAATTTGATAGGTTTGGTTTTGAATGTGGGAGATACAAAATCATTTATTGTGAAGTACCTTCTAAATTGGAATCATTTTAATTATCAGATTTGTGTGTGAGATCTAATTGTGCTATTGTAACATTTAGGTTTTAAATATTTGAGGGATCAGATGCACAGGAGTGAACACCAGTGCAAAAAAGAGGAGCTTTGGGAGGGTGGGGGAGATCTTGAGATTAGCTTTGTTCAAATAGTGAATTAAAAATCATTTGTACATTCTTTCTGTTGTTTTGTTTTAGTTACATCCTAGACACACCCATATACACACAAGATTCCTATATTAGCTAGTTAACTATACAGGATTGAATACTATAAATCAACCTATAATGTAGATATTGCTGTTCGTAGCTAATTTAGTTAAGCACTAAAATATATTGCTAACACTCACCCTCAAGTTGGAGCATAAATGTCCATTATGTGAAGCTTGTCACTCAATTTAGTGAAGTCATCCTTCTTGGTGAACATATTAGCAATTATAGAATTAGTTGAGCCCTATAATACGTTACAACTTACACGTGTTTTTAAATCCATTTAGTTCTAACTAAATTCTCCAGTAGCTGACTTTTTGTCAACGTAGGCATTTTTTTTTTTTTTGAAAGTGAAGTTCATTGGAACACACATTTTTTTTTAGTGCAAATTCAAACCATTACAAAGGCATTGTAGGGGAGGGATGGGGTTTGAACCCTTGACCTCATCTCTAATAGGTGAGACCAAGTAGCATCTCTCCTAGTCATGTTGTGCATTGGAACACTCTGTTTCTTGATATGTTTAACATATCACGCATCAAAAATTGCATGAAGTTTGTATGGCGTCAGTGCTTGTATTTGCTTGTAATGGTTTTATCTCTGTGAATTACGTGTTAACAGTCTGATTGCTTCTATAATGGTGGATGGACGGAAGACGTAAGGAAAGTGATTGACTATATTCACTGCCAATACCCGGAAGCTCCTCTATTTGTTGTTGGAACTAGCATCGGAGCTAATATTCTGGTACAATTATTTGTCAGCTATTTAACTTTTCATAAAAACATAGTTATCTAGTATGAATCTGTAGTTTTGCTTCTAGTTTATACTGTTAAATGTTTTACTGAGATTTTCTGTATTTCTTTTGACGAAGATTATGAAGGATCTATAAGACATGCCTTCACAATTCAGGAGAGAGAACTGTACATTTTGGAAAGATTTTGGTTGTAGATTTAGGACTGGCTAAGAGGTGTTCAGGTTATAACACTAATGGATTAGCGCTCTGTTACCGTCATGTATAATGTACAACTTTCCTGTTTGTAATTCTTTCTTTTTGGGTCCCTGACTGATATGTGGCTTGTGGTCCGAGAATAATCTTATTGTGGCCAAATGTTCTGATGAAATATAGAGGTTTGGTTTGACAGCATCCAGCTTCCTCTCATTGTCACTTGGTGAGAACTTGAATGGATGTGGCTCTTCATTGTTCTTCTTTCTAATTGATTCCTCACCTCTCTTCAGTGGTAAATTTAGCTTATCAAATTATGAAAATTACATAGGCTCAAATGGAAAGCTGTCATATCCTTTGAGAATAATTTCCTTTTTGGTGCCCTCATTTTTAAAGATATTAAGTCCATTAAAATACAAGTAGTGGATGCAAAAGTCCAAATTTAGAAAATAAAAAAAAAAAGGAGCAGCGACAACAACAAAAATGTGTGTGGTTAATGGTTATCTAGGGTGATACATAAGCAACACGAGTACTTGAACTTTTCTTGAAAATCTTTGCTCTCTAAATTCTTGTGTAGTATGGTGAAATTGTTTAACGAGGTCTTGCATTGTTCACACTCATATTTTCTTTCTCAACTAATTGATTAAATTTCAGGTAAAATATCTTGCTGAGGATGGAATAAATGTTCCCATAATTGGAGCTGCAGCAATCTGTTCTCCTTGGGACCTTTTGGTTGGTAGTTTTTCCTCTTTTTGTCTTCTTACATCTCCTTTCATATATGAAACTAAGTTTTTCTTAGGCAGCATAGATATCATCAATAGATTTTCGTTCTTTTTTCATTTTCTTTCTCAAATCAACAATTGCTTTTTTTTTTTTATCTCTTCCGTTTGTTCCTGTCGACGTTTCATTACACGATTTGTATCCTGTCTTTGTTAATTTTCCTCGTTTAGAATTGGTTAATGTGGTCCATATCCCAAACTTGTTGGACCTGAATAATTTATGTGCGTGTATATCCATATGTTAGAGGAAAGGTTGTGTGCTCAGTAATTGGCCTTGTGATATGCACTTTAGCTACTCTAAATTAGATTCTTCTTTATCTTTCCAGATATGTGACAGATTTATGACCCGTAAACTTGTTCAGAGGTTGTACAACAAAGCTCTTACAATTGGCTTGAAGGATTATGCCCAGTCGTAAGTCTTTATCACCTAGTTGTTTTCGTCTCTTGAAATTACATGTCACTTTTGCATTGAACATTTTCCGACGTAATTTATGTTTCGAGCATTTTGACATTCTCCTGCATTTCCTTTAAGTTAGCTAGCAATTTGATTTGAATATGAAATTTTGTAGGCATGAGGCTGTCCTTTCTCGTCTTTCAAACTGGGAAGGTGTTAAAAAGGTATTTTTATGTTTTATAAATTCCTTGATGCTATAATATATATATATATATATATAATATTCTTTTTCATGCGAAACAACAAGTTCTAAACTAATTTTATAGTGGAATTTCAACTTTCAACTTCATCTGCCATTACAAATATATTCCTTTTAGGTTGACTGAAGACCTAAGAGTATAGATCCATGCACCAAGGGTTTTAACAGGCATCTAAACAAGCTGTACGGTCATTATATTTGCTATAGAGTACCGTATGAAGGGGGAGGCATGCAGAAGCAGCATGGGTTTTATCTTGTCTTTAATGAAGATAAAATAGCCTGAAAAAACATTGCTTATTTTCTGCATCTAGAATGTTAATTATAGTTAAGTGAATATATGAAAACGTTCAATAGCCTTCTTACCAGAGTTTATTAAAAACTGATTTTGTATTCTCGAATGGCAATCCATTTTGTCAAAACCTTCAACTCTATAATTTAAAAGACACGGAGACTAGTAGGGAAGAAGTCTTTTGAATGACTCTGGAATAAAATATTTATTCTAAATTATAGCATAGGATGAAGGGAAGTTTTATAGCATCACTTTCCTCCCTACGATATTTGGCATAGGATGAAGGGAAATTCTAAACTCAAACTTTTCCACTTTACATGGTATTACATTATCAGAAATATTTGACTGATCCATCTGCTGACATATGTATTGGAACTCTTTTGTTTTGACATTGATGACTCTAGAATTAAACATTTATTCTAATGTCCACAGTCACGTTCAGTTCGGGACTTTGACGATTGTGCAACTCGTGTTCTTGGTAATTATGAGGTAATAATACTCAGCATTCTCTTTTTTGGCCAAATGCTCAATGACTGAATCGTTTTACTTTTCCAGACCGTGGATACATATTACAGGCGTTGTAGCGCTTCTAATTTTGTTGGAAGTGTAATGGTGCCCCTTCTTTGCATTAGTTCTTTAGATGATCCAGTATGCACAAGAGAAGCAATTCCATGGGATGAGTGCAGGTATGTAGTCAGAGTATCAACTATCAACTTTAAATGAAGTTTGAAAATTTGTAACAATGAAATGAGGAATATTAGCAGTTCAGTTGGGATATGTTAGAGAGGACAACAAACAAAAGTTTGAAAGTGAAGATATATGGCAGAACCCAAGTGGTTTGGTCTTAAGCCAGCTTCGATGATTTTGTTCTTATAGAAGTTGCACTAATCATAAAGTTGGTGCAGCGAATGAGTGCAATATACTTTTAGTGGAAAAATTAAGGACTGTTTAAATAAGTTTTGAGGAATCATTTTATTTACATAATGCATTAACCAGGGGCGTACATGCCACATGGTTACCCCTAGCCCAATTTTTTTTCCCCTAGCTCAACTATTTTTTACCCTTAAAATATATATATATATATATATATATAATTTTTTATTTTTTCCATAGAAAAATGGAAAAAAATTTCGCAGGGGCTGGGAGGCCCCCTTGTCTACGCCCCTGGCATTAATCTTTGCCTATACTTGCATCAAGGAAATCTTGTATCAGCATGAGTCTGAAAACTGTTGAACCGCTTATTTGATGACATCCAATTTGTTTTCATGATATTGAGATTCGATAGAAGACATTACATGTTAAATTAAGATAGTTCTTGAATTTAATTTTGTTGAAAAGGTTGTCTATGAAGGTATGACAACATGGTATTGTATGCCTTTTGTCTTATGTTCTTTTCTGTGTGTATAATGCATGTGTTGTCAGCCAATCTAATGATGAAGATTTTGCAGGTTAAATACTAATGTTGTCTTGGCTACTACACAACATGGAGGACATTTACCTTTTTTTGAAGGGTTAGCTGCAAAAAGTGTCTGGTAATTTCTTTTTCCATTTTTTACTTTAGGGTTTCTTTGTGTTCTCATTTTAAGCTCTCCATGTTGTCCTTGAAATTTGGGAATTATCAGGTTGGTGACCAAATTCATTTATAACTCTCATTCAAAACTAGTCAACCTGTGCCACACTCTGATTGAGGTTGAATTCAAGTTCTTACCTTTGAATCTGGCTTGGCTAGTTTGAAATTGTGTAAAGCTCCGCTTAACTTTTAAGCCGAGATTTCTCAAAAAAAAAAAAAAAAAAAAAAAAAAAACTTTTAAGCCGAGATTGGAAGGTTTTAATCTATACTTGGTTTATAAAGTCCTAACTGCGAAGGGTGGTGTTGAAAAGCTCAGTGTTGTCCGTACTTGCAAGAGTTAAGTTCGTTACGTGTTACTAACTTGGCAACTATTTTGTGGCAGTGTTTGCTATTTTTTTTTCATATAGAAGCTGAGAATCACATTTTTTAAGAGTTTGCAAATACTTCATTTTTTCATTTCGTTTCGAATAAAGTTCTGCATGTGAACACGGTGGTACCAAACATTTTGGTCTTGTTTGTTCATGCACAGGTATGAATGCTCATAAACAAGCACAACCATATACATGTAACATTGTGAAAACACACATAATCTACTATTTTTATTCAGTTGCTCATTCCATAGTCATGTTCCGTGATGTCAGGACAGAGAAGATATATTGTAGTTACACATATAGTTATGCATGAAGCAAAGACTTATGAGCAGTTTTCTCTACTTTCCTTGGGTTTAATACTTTAATAATTTATCTTGTGTAGGTGGGTAAGGGCTGTTGATGAATTTTTTGATGCTTTGCAGTCCAGCCCTCTGAGTCACCGAAAAAAAGAGGTGAAAAAATAATTGCTGATTTATATTTATCACAAATATCATTTTTCCTGTTTTTGTTTGGCATAGACTTAATTGGTGGTAAATCTGAAACTGAAACCAACCAAAAACTAGAAAAACAGTAATGGTTTCTCAATTTGAGTATATATCTTTTATACAAAGCTAAAATATGCGGTGCAAGTAGGAATTGACTCCCTGCATACCAGTTTTGGAAAATATAGAATCCATATAAGAGATGGTATCTTGCCTTTTTATCAAGTGAAGTGCTAGCTTGTGAGATATGAAACTCTTGTCATTTATATCAAATAGGATAAATTACAAAAAATGTTCCTGAATTTAAATTAAATTGCAAAAAAACTCCAGTTACATTTCAAAATTACAATTATCCCTTAAGGTATTACAAACACCTTAAGGTTTGTATTAACTTAATAAATGTGCAAAAACTTATATAGGACCATCTTACGGATCATTGTTCGTAAGACGGATCGCAGCAGGCCCGCTTGCGCCCGCCTGACCCGTTTTTGTTTTCGGGTTTTTAGGGTTTTTTATTTTATTTTTTTTCTCCACCTTTCTTTTTACTGTCCTTTTCCCGATTTTTCGCCTCTCTCCCTCTCCTTCTCTGCCTTCTCTCGTTTTTTTTCCGTCTAGTTTTCCTCTATCTCTCTATCTCTATGTGCTCATTTAGAATTCACTGGTAATTGTGCGTTTCTCGTTGGTTGCTCTCTGTTTCCTTTTATTTCATTGAAGTTGATGTGTTATTCATGTCTATGGAGAATAGTTATGATTGCATAGTGAAAGAATACATGTGCGGCTGTGCTAGGAATAGGCCATATACAGATGCATCAAGGCAAGGAGATTTGATGTGCATATTGTTGAAAGGCCTGAGGTTTAGCCTACACCAAGAAGGAGTTATATCGCTGCTCAAAGATATAAGAATGTATCATTGCAATATTAAAAGTAAAAAGTATTACATGTTTAAGTAAAAAGTATTACATGTTCAATCGGTAAGTATTATTACACATTGAATTCAAATGTACTACATCTATATGTGAAAAGTATCACATTTTATTATAAAGTATCACTTTTATTCTCGAAAGTAAATGTTTCAAAGGAACAAAAATGACAGTTTACTTACAATGTTATATACAACCTTGTTCAAAAGTATCACATTTTATTTCAAAAATTATCACTTTTTCTCTAAAAAGTATACGTTTTCAAAGTTAGTAGCTCCCCTTGACATAGTATCACTTTAGACTCGAAATATATTACTTTTATTTTGAAAAGTATAGGTTTTCAAAATAATAAAACTGATTATTTACTTGGAAAGTTATATACAACATTGTTCAAAAGTATTACTTTTTTATTGAAAAAAGTGTCATTTTTACTCTAAATGATATGTTTTTAAAGAAACAAAATTACATTAGTAGTTCCCATAACATAGCATCACTTAAAACTCGAAAAGTACAATTTTTTATTAAAAAAGTATAATTTTATTCTACAAAGTATACGTTTTCAAAACAACAAAACTGGTGATTTTACTTGCAACCTTGTAAACAATCACTTTTTATTAGAAAATGTATCATCTTTACTCTATAAAAAATATATGTTTCCAAAATAACAATACTAGTAATAGTAATTTCCCTGATAGTATTAATTTTTCCTCTCAAAAGTATTAGTAGAACCCTTAAATCCATGGTCGATTCGAGAAAGACATAGATCTGTGTTACAACAACAATTTGAAAAATTGGGGGATGGAGGAAGGAGGAAAGACGAAAATAAGGGGAGAGAGAGAGGGAGAACATGATGAAAGAAGAAAAGGAGGGGAGAGAGTAGGAGAAAAGCAGAAAATGAGGAAGAAAGAGAGAGGGAGCGCGAAAGAGGAGGGAGGCGAGAGAGGGAACGTGAAACTCCTGATTTTCTTTTTTTTTTTTTGTATATGAACAAATCCGGACACCTTATCCGGTTTGTGGGATCCGTCTCATGGATGAGGATACGTAAGACGGTCCTATGAAAGACCTGCTCTAACAAATATCCCCTTTGTGGATGCAATTTATAAACAAAAACAAATGTGAAGAGGATATTGCCTATTGGTAATTTTAAAAGGTAGCTCCGTGGTATTTTTTATAATCAACCCCAAAATAAATTAATTAATATTCTGTATTATTTTTGGCAGGAATTAGCATTTTGTATTATTATTAGTGATAATTACAAAATTACCCTTGAGGTTTGACCTAACTACAAAAAAACCAGCTAACTTTCAAAATTACAAAACGTAAGGTTTGATTTAGTGTTAAAATGAAGGGGCAAAATGTAATATGTTTATAATATGAGGGGGAATTTGAAATGTTTTTCGCTTATGAAAAATAAAACTTCATGGGTATGTTTTGTAATTTTCAAAGTTAGTTGGGTTTTTTTGTAATTAAATCAAACCTCAAGGGTACATTTTGCAATTAACCCTTATTATCATGCCCTTAAGTCTTCTGATTTACACCTGCTTCTCAGCTAACAATTCCCCGCATGATTGTGAAACTCGTCAGTTAGTATATAATCTGCTATATAATCTGCTTGAAAGTTTTGCTTATGAACACAAAGTTGTAGCCAACATGTACAACATCATCAAGTACAATAAGAATTAGGATAATTACAAAAAATACCCCTGAGATTTGACCTAATTACAAAAAAAACCAGCTAACTTTTAAAATTACAAAAGTACCCCCGATGCTTGATTCAGTGTTAAAACTATGGGGTAAACTGCAATATTTTATAAATACGAAGGGGGATTTTGAAATGATTTTTGCTTTTGAAGGGTTTAAATGCTTGACAAAATGAAATCTCGGGGGCATTATTTGTAATTTTGAAAGTTAGGTGGGTTTTTTTTGTAATTAGATCAAACCTCAAGGATACTTTTTGCAATTATCCCTAAGAATTAACATGTAGCTTTTTTTGTCATCCTTAAACTTAGCCTGTTTGTCAAGTGCAGATTTCAGTTTCCTCTGTCAATCCTCTGGAGTCATCCATCGATCACGCCCCATACGTGCATGTTTCGGAAGATGGCATGGTCACTGCAGTAAGCGAAGAAGTAGCTGAAACAATAGAAATTCGACACCAAGAGAATGCAGATGAAAACAAGACCGAAGACGAAATTAATGCCGAAGAATGTGTCCAAGAAAAACAAAGCACAGATATTAACCCGACTCAGCCAGAACGAGATATCAGCAACTTAGTTGCTCCTGTGAAGAAATGCTTAAATCAGCTTTCGCGTCAAAACCGAAAATCTTTGTGGCTGCTTGCCTACATTGCAATCATTACCACTTGGCCAGTCGTGGGTTCGGCTCTGACAGTTTTCTTGAGGAAAAAAGTTCAAAATCTTTTCTCCAGAGCATCGGTTAGAAGGTAAAAATCAAAGTTACGTTCGTTTTTGGAAAATGAGAGATCGTTTTAGGAAAGGATGTTGTCGACTATATGGACCTTACGTGCGTAGTATTAAGTATCGAAGAAAGTCCATTCCAGATTCAGAAAAGATGTCTCTTTTGATGTATGAATTGTGTTTTTGTACTACAGTATACAAGAACTTCGTTTAATTGACCTCTAAATTGGATGAAATTGGAAACAATGAAATAAGAACACAGTTTTAGCTTCTTCAGTTATATGATGGTTCTGCACTTTAGTGAGGAATTTGTTTTACAAGGAAACTGGCTCCAAACCGATCCAAATTGATAATAACTTTTATTTTTGTATGTGGCATGTGATCGTTAAAACAATCTTAAATAAATTATATATGATGAAAAAAGCAAATAAAAGTTGGATTCTTAATTAGGGGTTTCAATTTGGGTGATTGGGTCGGGTTCGTGTTTGAGTTCGGGTTGATTTCACGTTATGATCAAAGTACATCAAAAATTAATTAAATTTAAAATAACTACGTTTTAGACAAATTGGTAACTTTGTTAGTCGTGTTCGGATCGGGTTCATGTTTCTCTCGGTAACTTCAGGTCGAATTCGTGTCGGGTCAGGGATTGGCACGCCTACTTAATTGGCACTAAACAAAATGAACACCAAAATAATGCCACAAGAATGAAGAATTGGTGTTATAGTTGGACTATGAAAAGATGATTGCAGAATGGCTAATAAGCAAATGAACAAACCAAAAGCAAAGTGATTCAACATACCTTAAACCAACAGAGCGAAACTACCCTAAAAAAGTTGGAGAAATGTTTACTTTTCATATCTATGAAAGGAAAGGGTACCATAATCTATGAGGCTGAGGCATTGAACTTGAATCTTGTTTCTACATGATTTTATCAATTTCATCAAACATTCAACATCTATTTTCTTTGTTCAAATATTTGATTATATGAAAAATCATTGTTCATCTCTTTGACAACATTAAAAATCCAAAAGTTGTGCCTACACCTCTCTATCCATCAAAGAGACAGAGGGTATCTTTAGAATGGTCTTGGAGCCTTACAATTCCTAGCCAACGGCCAAAAACACCCTTAAGAGAAAGAGTGTTCTAAAAAGCGCAAAGGCTAATCAGGCGCACGGACTAAGGCGCAAGCGCCTAAACGGAGACTGGGTGAGTGAGACTCGAGTGGGGTTAGGTGGGCCTAATCGAAAGAATCACGTAGGCGGACAAAAAGAATCTAGCGTCTAGGTAGAGATTTTTAGAACAGTGCTTAAAGAGTTCACAATCACTAGCCAATAGCCATTATAACACCCTTAACAGCTTTAATCACTCGTTGCTTTGGTTTCATATGTTATGACAATAATACAACAGTGAGTCAAGATTCTATTATCAAAACAATTACATGAAATAGAGGAACACAATTTTCACATATCAGACTAACCAAAACAAATAATAATAATAATAATAATAATAATAATAATAATAATAATAATAATAATAATAATATCCTTTCAAAAAAAAACAAATAATATCAGTTTTGCAGAATCATATTATTGCATCAGTTATTTCTCCAGTCTTCAAAGTGGAACAACTGACTCAATGACACAATACAAAATTAAAAAAAAAAAAAAAAAAAAGCAGCAAAGACCAAAGATTTCTGCAGTCTTGACTTCTAGTCCCTAGACTCTCTTTAAATACTCAATCTGACCACTTCAATCTGTTCTATTCCTTCTACCAGTGATATAAATCGGAAAAAACGATACCCATAAAAGAACCCTACCGGTTTCTTCATATTAGGACTAATGCTAAAGTTTTGAATGAAGAGTAACAGTACTCAACTGCCGACGGTACAAAATAAGATCTTCTCTAAATGGAAAGGGAAGGGAATGTAAATGACTAACAACTGATACGAGAATACAAATTCTAAGCTTGAATTTCAGGATCTAAGCCTTAGTCATCTTCATCTTAGGCATTGCCTTCTTCATTTGACGAGCACGCTCTTTAGCTTCTCTTTTGCGAAGAGCCTCAGCACTTAGCTTTGTCTCGGCCTCTTCCAACTTCTTTCTCTGCTCCGCCTTCTTTTTCTGCAGAGCTTCTTGCCTGGCGTTCTGAAGTTCTTTGTAGATCTCTTGGGCAACCTTTGATCTGGATGCTTCTGTTTTAGATCGAGCCTGATGTACAACTCAGCAGTTCAGAAAGTTATCTTTAACACCAAAATGCTTTAAAATGTTACAAATGTATTGTTATACTTACATGTGAGCTGAGCTTGTATCGTCCAATTAGGTCAATGTAGTAAGGTACAAGAGCAACCAATCGAGTCATGTCGGCCATCTTATTAGCATCAGGAAGAGCAAACTTAAACACCAACATCTTTTTGGCTGAGCCCAAGTGTTGATCGGAAAAATGCATTGAGATGAAACCCTTTCCGAATTTTTCAAAAGCTTTTTCACCAAAAACCTTCATAAATTCCAAAGAAAATATTTATTACACGCTCAAGGCGAGACGAGGGAATCAGTTAAACACCACCTTTTTCAAGTAACAATAAAAATACATAATATGATTTATTTTTAATCTGAAGTAAATGTAAATGTCACAAAGAAATGACGGGGGAAAGTTTGGGGAAGATAGCAATGTCAATCACACATCAAGCATACAAGTGCCAAGTATGAAGATAGTTATGCAAAGAATGTGATGCAAATATTACATCAAATTAAACATGGATTTGGAAAACAAATTGATAATATTTTGTGGAGATTGATGACAGTTTGGAATGCATGAAACAAACTTATGGCTTAGAAAGCCTGTCATGCTTTTACCCTGGAAATGAGAAACAGAACCAGATCAATTAGATTGTTCAGTACATTCAATAAATCCAAAATTGTCAGGAATGTTGTTTGTTCCAAGTGATTCTTTATCACCAGTGAAATCAATCCACATTGTTCATTTGCACAAAAGGCAAACCCACAGGAGAGTATCACTTGCTAATCGTTTCAGCAAACACCAACCACCAAACCCAAACAAAAGTAAAAAAGACAAACCACCAGGTATTTCAACTCTCGACAGGACTTCACAGTAGGGACGAAAATAAAGACAAAGAGAGGCATACTTCCATTCCCTTTTTATATTGTACGAAAGCTAGTTGCTTCCACCTGTCAGTGAATTCCATGGGATTGCAATATCTTACAAAGCTAACTCCCCCAGTTAGAAACTAATTCTTTTGCTTTAGAAAAATTTATCGACCTTTAGTTCCTCGGCAAAGGGCATCCAACTAGCCAAGAGGGTAACTACAGGTACTTTTGATGGTATGATCTGTGCCCATTTGCTTATCTCACGGGAAAAGAACAAAGTTCAGTTGATTAAACATCTTATACATGAGATTTTCTAGGACTTTAGGACATGCTATGATCAAATTAGCTCTTAGAATATGAAAGGATCAGGAGGGCACAAACCTAACTTCACATCCAAATATTTATACCTGAAATTCCATAATCATTAGAAGGTTAAAATAAAGAGCAGAAATTATCACAAGAATTTAAAAACTCAATTATATGAGAACGTTTTGAAAACATCGGTTGAAGTTAACCCAGCTTCCTAAAAGTATGATATTCCTTCAACTTGAAATAAAAACACAAGCCCACAAATGTCTCATTGAATCCTCCTCAACAAGCTAATCACTAAAATTTTATAAAAATCCCCACTGCTTTATCATCTAGAAGAACATAACATACTAGTGAGCTTAACAGCTAAATTTCCAAAACAAACAGATGATACTTAATTCATACTAGAAGCAAAAAACACTTGCATAAACCAGAAAGAGAAAAAGAAAATATCATAAACCAATACCTGATCAAGCACCACATCAGTGATCAAATCCCCAGCAACCTCCTTCGACTCCGACACAACCTGCAGCTCATCGGTTACCCATTTCCTCCCGTTCGGAAGATTCACCAATCCTGCAAACCTCTGCAGGTCCCTCATCTCCTTTTGCATCGTCTTCGCCAACTTCTTCCTTGCCAATGCAAAAACCACCTGATCCATGGCATCATCGTTCATGTAAACCTCAAATGTGATCTCATCCTTGCACGGCACCACCATATTGTACAACCTTGAAATCAAATCATGCCGACTCTTAAGCTCCATCGTGGCCAGTAATCCTGAACAAAACCTCCTACCGCTTGCGTAAAACTTAAACACATTCTTCCCATCCTGCAATAACAGCGGCGAGTCATCTGTCTCCCCCACTCCCAACAGGCTAAAGTTTTTATCGAAAATCGAGTCCTTGGTTGCAAATCTGCTAGCCCACGCCAACGCCAAATTCTCGTTCTCCCTTTTCCCGGTAAAATAATTGATTGTAAACATAATCAAGAACGAAACACACGCAATTTCAATCCAGAACGAAGCAAGCTTCTTCGAAAACTTCACATCCGGTTTCGGGTCTTCCACTGATTTTTGGGAATCCGAATCGGATTCAGAACCAGCGGGAGCAGATTCAGGAGTCACTTGGTTCTCGGGGGGTGAAATCGAGGTCTGAGGAATGCCTTCAAATTCATCTTCATCCCAGTAATCGAACGCCGATGTGGAAGCGGGCTTAGGGTTCTGATCAGATGGCGGAGATTTAATCCCAGATTGATCGGAATCGGGGGGGCCGTGGTGAGACTCGGGAGTGGAAGTGGAGAGAGAGATTGGAGGAGGTGTGGAGCGAAGAGGTGGAACGATGTCGTCTTTTGGATCTCCGAGGGAAAACTCGTCATCTTCTTCGGCATCGAATCCCTCGAAGTCGGGGCGGGCGGCGGCGGCGGAGGAGGCGGAGAGGTGGTGGAGGAGGAGAGAGAAGATGGATAGAAGGGCGAATAGGTATAGGAAAGCGTCTCCTCTGGGGAGGAAGATTGAGAGAGGAGAGGTGAGGAGAGAAGAGGAAGATCTCTTCGCCATTGTTGGATGAATTCTGATAGTAGATTTGATCTGCAGACTAGACATGTCCAACGGTTCGAACTGCCGATTCTGGTTGAACCGCCGTTTCTGATTCGCCCAAAGGGTGGAACGTAACCTAACCGTCCTATAGAAGGTTTCGGTTCCGGTTCCGGTTCCGAACCGCCGGTTCGGAAACCGCCGGTTCCGGTTTGGCCGGTTTTTTCTTTTTTTTTTTTTTTTTTTTTTGAATTTTTGAATTTTTGAATTTTTAAGTTTTTAATATTAATAAATTAACACCATTGATAAATTAACACAATTGATGAAGGAAATAAAATTGAGTAACACAAAAAATAATTTTATTGATTTAAAAGTAAAATTACAACTTACAATTTACAAAATGAAAAATTCTAATATATTACAATTCCAAAGTACAATTTAAAAATAAAATTACAAGTTAATACAATTTCGTATAAAGTTTAAATTACAAAATCAAAGACAAACCACAAAAAGAAAAGTTTTAAAAAAAAAAAAAAAGAAATGGGTTTGAGTTTTATTTTAATATTCTAAGTTAAAAATTTGAAATTTAACTTTGAATATTGAAATAAAATGCTTTCACGTATCCTCATAGAGGAATCAAAACCCTACGTAGTTCTTACCTTTACCTTTACTTACCTTAGGGAAGGTGGCAATTAGCAACGTGATTCTTCAATTATTTTGTGACCGTTCTTGAATGGTATCAAGATTATCTTTCTTCGGAATCATCAAAATCGACTTGTTGCTCACGTGTTTGGCGTTTGTCAATCGTGAGCAATACTTGAGCCTCTAGACTTTCTCTTCGTTAATCTAGATCGTCAGGATCCAGAATATAACCTCCTCATTGAATGCTTGCTCTACGGAGACGGTTTGGGGAGCGCTAATATTTCCTCGCAATTAAAGTTCTTATAGGAAAAGAGGAAGACCTCTTTGACCACCACTTTAACAAATCGAACTTTGAATTCCCTACTACAAATTCAAGTATAATCAAAAGGAGATGTTAAATATGTATCAAGTTCAAGATAAGGGGATGCGCTCCTCTCGAACGTTTTGGTATCCTCGCGTCATAAAAATTATCTAATGGTGCAAATACCGACGCCTCACTAAACGTACCAATATCACTAGTATGTTCAACATCGGGTGTAGAAATAAGCGAGAACTAGATGAGCCTCTAAAACTATCACCAAATTTTATTGAATATTCTTTAAAAATATCATATAAACATGATTTAGCATTCTCTACTACAACACTTGGAATGGGAGTGTCATGTTCTTTAATAGGAAACAAAGCATCATAATATATTCCTAACAATTCTTCTAAACCATCTAATCTTACTCAGGATCTAATATTTTTGCAACTAAAAATACATTAGGAATATAAGTGAAATATTTTAACCATTTTAATCCCATTTGGGCAATAGTTGGTCCTATAGTAAGAAAGACAAGGCATGAGAGATCTAAAAAGTAGTGCAATTTTAACACAACGATCTACAACTAAAATTGATGTAGGATAATAAACAGGATAATTCTTTTCAGTAGCATCTTTAAAAACCTTTAAAAGTTGACATAAATTAGAGCATGCATCCCATTGATTGGGAAATAAAACTATGCCACATTGTTGATCGGCAAAAAATGAACATAAAGCTTCTTCTATATGCATAACTATCATTTATCATTTTATATGTAGAATTCCAACGAGTTGGCACATCGCCGAGAATTTTCTTGGGTATAAACCATTTTCTTTACAATATCTCGCCCATTTTTTCAAAAACAGAAGAAAATGCTGTTTAAATATAAAAGTGCATCTCTAATAGGTGCAATTTCTTCTTTTAAAGTAGCTAAACCATCTTGAACACATAAATTAATAATATGACATATACAACGAACATGAAAAAATTTGCCACCAATAGAAGGTTCACAAATATTAATAAGTGATGGTAAACTAGCCGTATTAGCACTAGCATTATCAAATGAAATTGAAAAAATTTTTGTAACTAAACCATATTCTTGTAAAATAGTATGAATTTTATGAGAAATATTAATAAGCGGTATGTTCAACATTAAAATCTCTATATGCAATTAAACGTTTTTGCAAAGTCCATGAATCATCAACCCAATGACAAGTAATTCCCATAAAAAAACTTCTTTGCCAATGATCACTCCATACATCCGAACAAATTGAAACTTTTGTTTGTAAATTAGCAAATGAGTTAATTAATTGAAACTTATATTCACATTTGTTTTTTTAATATCGCGAGTCAATGTAGAACGTGAAATTTTATTAGCAAAGGGGTTAAAAGACGTCTAGTATACCTTTCAAATTTTTTATTATCGGCAAAGGTAAAAGGAAGTGACATACCACTAACAAATAAAGTTTGTCTCTTTTCTAGCATTTAAATCGGTATATTTAAATAAAGAAGAAGAAGACTCCATACTGTTGAAGAACCCGTGAATCCCGTCGGTAGTTGTGTTTGAGCACGATCTAGCCCAACTTTATCCAGGATGCTTTTTGTTGAGGTGGTTCGTGAACGCCCCATAACCGTCCCCTCCTCTAAACTTGTAGGAATTAGTGCAATAATTGCAAGTAACTTTGAAACCGCCGGTTGTAGGATCCGAAATTTTTTAAAATGAACCGAAAAAAATATCGGATCTAAGTGGCGAGCTCGGCGACTTTGAGTTTGAGTTGGCGATTGCGATTCGGTTGAGCCTCACCTTCTTGTTGCAAACTAGCAAAACAAGCTTCGATTTCATCTTCGTTCAAATCGAAAGCTTCATCAAAACGTGGTGGTGGTGGTGGTTGTTGCTCGGAGCCGGACGCCAAACCTTTGCCCTTAGATTGATTGGAAGATCCTCCACGTCTCGACATTTTTTTTAAAATAGCTAATGAAATTAAAAGTATGAAACTACTAAAACTTAAATTGAAACTTGGAATTTAAACTTGAACAAGTTGAATATAGAGAATGTAGAGAATTGAGAGATTAGAAATTTGGTGTGAGGAAAAATGGATGAATTGGAAGGGGTATTTATAGGAAAAAAATGAAATTCAAAAAAAAAAAAAAAAAAAAAAAACGGAAAACCGCCGGTTTTAACCGAAACCGGCGGTTTCGGTTAAACCGGCGGTTTTCAACGGTCAAATGATCTTGACCGTTGATCATCAACGGTCAAATGATCTTGACCGTTAATTTTTCAAATTTTGAATTTTCAAAAAAAAAAAAAAAAAAAAAGAGGTAAAACCGGCGGTTTTTAACCGAAACCGCCGGTTCACGGTTAAAACGGCGTGATTAACTGGTCACAAAAGTGACCGTTTGAAATTTCAATTTCAATTTGAAATTTGAAATTCAAATTTCAATTTCAAATTGTAAAAAAAAAAAAAAAAAAAGAAAAAGAAAAACCGCCAGGTTAAACCGGCGGTTTCAATCGGCGGTTGAACCGGCGGTTTGAGCCGGCGGTTGAACCGCCGGTTTAACCGGCGGTTTTCGGTTTGAGAATTCGGAACCGTAACCTAACCTTAAAATTAAGGTTTACGGTTCGGTTCGAACCAAACGAATCGAATCGGGTCAACGGTTGAAAACCGTTGACCACTTCGTCGAAACCGCTGATTCACGGTTGTTCGAACAGATTGGACATGTCTACTATGCAGACGAAGTGTGTTTGTTCAGACTATCAAAAAGGCGACCTTTGTGGTGAATAATAGCTTTGTGTAATTTGCGTATTATTTTGTACGACAGAGAGGAAAAAAACAAAATAAAGTTGGAAATAAAATATAAAGCAAATTGTTTATGATATAGCTGACAATAGATAGGATCAGGTTGGCCATGCCAGAGCTGAAACTGGGCAAAACCAAGTTCGGCCGGGGCACCCAATCGACCCAAAGTTTGGATTGGGTTGGATCGTGTTTTTTAAGCTCGGGAAAAGTTGGACCATTGGCACAGTGCGAATGGCCGGACGGACCAGGTTAGCCTAACTTTTCGGGCGGTCCGATTTTTTGTGTATGAAGTGTATGCATGGACGGGCCAGTCATTTTTGCAGCTCGATCGACCCTGATATTTGCAAAAGCCAGTATGTCCCCGTATATTGTCAACTCTAGCCCTAGCCCAACGGCCTAAGTAAGAAAATTGGATCGGGGCACGCTTCTTGTGGCCCAGTTCATCAAATGTATTTTTTATTGGGCCACTTAAGACGGGCTAAAGTAGGCAAGATTCTTTTCAAGACGCTAAAAATGAAGCTCAACCCAGCTTTATCTGAGCTGGTTGGACCGACCCATTGGACCAGGCCAATTTTGTTTGCTCTAGTTCATGGATCTTATATGTGAATAATATTTCAACCCAAACTAGACTCATATAAAAGTCTATGATTTTTGTGTTTTGTATGATCCATTTCATGAATTTAAGTTAATGAGACGGTTTCATATAAAACCACCTATAGGCTATATGTATGTGTATATGTATATGTTTTAATTAGGGAAGTTTGCAAATTTGGTCTTGAATCTATAAGAGAGTTGCAATATCAGTCCTATGATTTTTAAAGTTGCGATTTTAGTCTTGTGACAATTTTGCCACTATACTGGAATAACAATTTTAGTCCTGTAATTTTTAGTAATTGGCAATTTTAGTCCTGTACTTTGATAATTGTGGAAATTTCTGTATTATTAGTCAAAATAACCAATTCTGTCAAATTTGTACATGTTTTTGTATTTCCATAATTAGAAAATAATTCTTATAGAACTCGTATCTCGGATTTTCATCCAAATTCCTAATTCTAGAATTTTTCTCTCAATAGGCAATTTATATTATAAATAATATATAAATTGATCTCATAAGTAAATAAAGCATAACCTATGATACTATTTCTATTTGATTTTGGGTGTATTGAATATTTTGTCTACCAATGGTATTTTTGGGAATAAGTGAAATATTGAAATAGCCCTCCAAGACCAAATTTGCACTAACTTAAAATTTATAGAACAAGAATGACAAAATTATTTTTTTAGTCCTCTAAGTTGACATTTTCGGATATTTCATCTCACTTATTTTGATTTTGCCATTTCGTCTCTTACGTGAGTTTTTTTTCAGACTTTTAGTCCGGTCACCGCCTATAGTAGGTAATGGTGATCGACTTGCTAATATGTGAATTCTAAAAGAAGCTGAAAATGATTTTTTAGTCCTCTTAACGAAATTAACTAGGAGATTTGGTTCTCACTTTTTTTTTCCGAATTCTTATTAAATGAAATTTTTTTAGAGACTTAATCCACTTATAAATATAATTTCACTTTTAAAAAATAAAAGATTCAATGAAATTCAACTATAAATATAATATATAGAAAAATATATTTAAATTAACTATGAATACAATAAAATTAATTTACAATATCAAATAAAAATGAATAATTTGTAAAGTAGAATAAAAACAATGTTAGAAACTATGTCTATAACTAAAAGGATAAATAAATTATTTGATAAATATTTTAATTTTTCAAAATTAATGTTATTTATGATAAGATTGTACTTTTTAAATTCTATAATTTTGAACATTCAATTAGTTGGAGAGAAAGAGGACCGACAATGGTTCGGTTTGAGAGGGACTAGAACTGTACTTTTTTCTTCTATTTTTTTAAATTAAAATTTGAATGTTTAAAATAACATATAATGATAAGGCCAAAATAAGCCAAATTTTTACTTCTGAACAATTATTTTTTTTATTTACACGTATGTATACAAGTTCGTACATTAATTATTTCTGTAATTTTGCTGATTGTTTCACCATAACTTTTGATAAACATTCATAATATACTCCTATATATTGAATACCGATTTTTTTCCGTCTCATATTTAGCTAATTAGGGTAATAAATATAATTTTATTTAATATTATATTTTTCTAATTTTTATAAATTTGGAATATAATTTATTTAACATTCTATTTTTCTAATTTTTATTTAAATTTTAATTTAATTTGATGTTTATAGTTAAATTAAATATATTTTTCTATATATTATATTAATTGTTGAAACTGAATTTAACTTTTAATTTTTAAAAAGTGAAATTATATGTATAAATTGATTGAACTCCGAATTTTTTCATTTAAAGGACTAAATTTAAAATTTGAAAAAAAAGTGAAATTTGAATCTTCTATGTAATCCGCTTAGAGGACTAAATTTTTTTTTTCACATTTTTAAAAATTTACACATCATTGAGTCGGTCGTCATTAATCGCTATAGGCGGGTGCCAGGACTAAAATTCGAAAAAAGTTCACTTAAGGGATGAAATGTCAAAATTAAAATAAGTGAGGACGAAATTTTCGGAGAGGTTCACTTAGAGAACTAAAAAAATAATTTTATCGAATAAGAATTGCACATATCCAAAACTTACAAGATCTGTATTGCCAAAAAAACAAAATATACAGGACTAAAATAGCAATTTCAAAAATTAAACAAGTGATATTGCAATATCCCTTTAGATGCATACTAATTTTGCATCTCCCCCTTTTAAATAGAAGATGTAATAAAATTTATAAATAAATATTTTCATCTACTATTCACCTAGTGTGACTAGTGAATCTTATATAACATGTTCGATTGTCGGTTCAAAATCATTAGTACAATAGTACCAATGAATTACAGGATCTACAAGCCGGTCTTAAGAAAGTTTGAACTCAAGGAATAAGAGAGTAATTTATGCTAGAATACTTGAATTATTTGTTTTGAGGCAGAATAAAAATCATTCATTAAAACAGAAGAAATTTACAATTGAGTACAACATCAAATGTAAAATAATTGCAAGCCTACAGATCATATATCTATACAGATCTAAAACAAGGTTCAAACCTAACAGATCTAATTAATCCATATATTCAGAACTTCGCACAAAGGCGCTAGACAAAACACGTACCAAAGGATTTGATCTCGTTTTTGTCACATATTTTCGGTTTAAAGATATATCTAGAGGTGGCAAAATCGGCTCGGCCATGGTAAGCCAGCAAAACCAAGTTTTCGAGGTTTGGCCGCAAAATTTTAGGCAAGTAAAAAGTCGGTCTATTTGGCCCGTTTGAATGGGCTGAGTAGTTGACGGTAGGACTAATTAAAATTTGTACATGAATTTTACGCACGGGGGGGCCAAGCATTTTCACTCGACCAAAATCGGGTCGGCCCGACCACCGACCAAATTTGGCAAAAAGCCCGACGGCTCGGGTCACTAGCTAGCTGGCTTGCCCGACCCATTGCCACTCAGTACATCCGAGTCTTCCCGAGCAACTTCCACAAATAGACAAAACAAGCCACTTATTGGGACGAAAAAACCACCTGACGGGGAAAGTATAGAGAACACCAACACCACCGGCCAAAACCACCTCCAAAACTACAACCACCACTAACATCCAAAAACACACAAAAGCACCAAACTATCTAGAAAAGATAACTCGAGCAAGAAAAGAAAAACTTCTCCCCCTCTCGATCCGCCCGCCGCTCACCACCGCCATCGCCTTGAGTCATGGTCGGACTGCCGCTGCCCGCTTCCACGAGATTCTCTCTAATCCCGAATCTGAATACACATATCAACGAGTAAAGACCAATCAGATCTACAATAAAAGGACATCTCATGGCTGGAACCGGCTCCAAACCATGGCTACCAAGAAGATTGATGGGGAGGGGAAGGTTTTAGATGGAGAGGGAGAGAGAGGGCGGCTTGAAGTTTTTTAGGTTTGGGAGAGTTTTTTAGAGAGAGAAAACTTTTGAGTAGAATACTTGAATTATTGATAAGTCATTTTACATTATTATCTTCTGTAATCATCGTTGGCAAACAAATGATTGGATAACAATCCCGTGTGAGGAGGGTCTTCATACATATATCCCCAAACACTATTTATTCATAGATCCCATATGAAAAAGGTCTTCATTCATAGATCCCAAACACAAAAATTAGTATCCATGAATAGTGTAATCCTATCTTATAATAAATAGGGATAATTACAAAAACACACCCAAGATTTGGGCTAATTACAAAAAAAAATCAAAAATATTTTATAATTACAAAAGGTCTGCTCAGGGTTGATTTTGTCTTATTTAAGGGGTAACTGAAATATTACTACAAATATTAGAGGGGGAGGTTTGAAATATTTTTTTATTTATAAAGGGGAACATATAAGCAGAATCAAACTTTAAGAGGTTTTTTGCAATTTTCAAAAAAAGCTCTAGTTTTTCTTTTGTAATTAGCCTGAACCTTGGGGTTTTTATGTGATTATCCCAAATAAATATTTATCCAATCTCATCAAAAAAAAAAAAAAAACGAGCTAAGAAGTCAAGATATTGTGATCAAGCTCTGAAGTCTCAACTTACATTACATGGCTACTATCTCAATTTTGGAACAGAGTATAAACTCAGATTGCAGTTATTTTAGCTGATAAATTGCACCAATGTGTAACACTTAAGGCAAATTGATGGTCATCACTTTGTTTTAAAAGACTTAACCAAAATAATCCAAAATTTTCATAAGTACAAAAACAACTATCTCATTGATCTCACAAGTTCACAACATATTAACAAGATTAGGTCCATCCACTCTGTTAAATCCATTTTCCTTTTTTTGTTCAAACAAAATGCACATATATTGAAGAGAATTAAAAGACAAAAAATTATGCATCTCATATTCTCATCAGCCTGATCAGGGCCTATTTGCTTTTCAATTCCAATTCAGGGAGAAGATGCATATAGAGGATTATCAAGAGTATTAGATGACCCTTTTTTCCTAAAAAACAATAAGTCCCCAACAAGTGGAATAATAGGCTTCTTTTTCATCCCTTTCTTCTCCTTTTTCCTCCCAAGATACAAACTTTCCTTCTCACCAACACCCAAAACTTGAGCCAAAATTGGTAAAGGACTATTTTCCATCCTCCCAAACAAATCCCTTTTCTTCTCTTCCTCGACACCGGTCCCGAGGCGGCGGCCGGCTTTGCCGGCCCGGCCGCCAGCTTCGGACATGTTCTTGTGGAGCTCGGATTCAATGAGGCCAAGGCGACCTCCGTCTCGGACTCTCTTTCCTTCAGCAACTTAAGTTCAGCCTTCGTCTGGTCGAGCTCAGCCTCCAGCTTTTTTACAGTGTCAAAAAGTGTCGTGTCTTGTAACTCGAACTTCGAGGAGGACTAGGGGACGAGTATTTCGAAGATGACTCTTTGTCTAGTCTTGGACTTGGTGAAAAATTTGGAGTATCTTTCTTGGGAAGTGTGAAGGGGTTTGGTGAATATATATGCGGGCCCACCATGATTCGCTCGCCGAATATGGCCACGGCCTCCTTGACGGAGCGAAAAGGGCGCGAGGTATCCACGTTCGGGTTGTGGTCGACGGCCGCGGCGGCCGGCCGACTTTGATCATGAGGATCAAGATTTTGGGGTTGTTCCATTGAATGAGAGAGTAATTTTTGCATTGTGAGGAGATAGGGCTATGTAATATAGGACTGATCATGTAATTGAGTTTTGCTTAGCTTTTAAGTTAAAGTTGGAGGGATGGTGTAAGAAATGAGATAGTGTGGTTTGTAAGGTTAAGGCAACAATTGTGGATTTTGTTGGAGTTGTATGAGGGGGACAATTTAACTACCATGCAAATTATGTAACAGTATTGAACCTGTGGGGAAATTAGAGTTTGTGAAGATTTTTTCAATTATGTGTATATATGTGGATAAGTGTAGTTATCATGAAAAGGGGTGAACTTTGCTATAACAAAATGTTGATGCAATGCAAAACTAATATTACTCGTACCTATGTTAAATTGTTAATTTGCTTCCAAGCCTAGGTATCTTATTTGGAGAAGGTTCTCATGCATCCCAAGTTCCAAACGGGAGCCCGAAGACCTTAACATGATTGGTCGATACACAAAACTGGGGAGGACAGGATAAAAAATCCGAAAAAATAATAAAAATTATAATTAATTTTTTTCTTAAAAAAAATCTCACTAATTTTTCTTTTTCAAAAAAAAAGGGGTTCGGCCAGGACCCAGGTTGGCCCAGACCTAGATCCACCAAAGATCTTTGCATCCTATCCCATTTTTCGATCCTCTATTTGAATCATGTTTCATGTTATGTTTTTAGGGACAATTACAAAAACTACTCCTAATGTTTTAGCTAATAACAAAAAAATCAAGAGATTTTTGAAAATTACAAAAATCTCATTGAGGTTTGATCATTTATTACACTTTACTCTTTCATAAGAAAAAAGACATTTCAAATATTCTATTTACATTTGTAAAAATATTATAGTTACCCCCTTATATCTATGACATAATTAAATCTCAAGGTTTTTTCTTTTTTTTTTTGGTAATTTGGATTCGGTTTTTGTGGTGTTGTTGTATTACCTCAAAAGTCAAACCTAATGGACGGTTGTTGCAATTTATCCCTTTTTATACCATCAATACATATCATGTATATATCGATGATCTTATTTTTATGTGTGACATGCATCGGTGATATTTGAAGTAGCTAAGAAATAAAACACTTACTGAAAATAGAGTATTTTATGTGCTTGCATCAATCTCAAGTACACATATAAGCTCATAATATTAAATTAGTATTACTTCAAGAAACTAATTAGGTCATTCTTATATCATAGAAAATTTACAAATATATTATTGCTTGCACATGAAACATGTGTTGAAAATTCTGGTGTTTTATTTCTGTAAATTGTATTACAACGAAACTTGTCTATTACAGAGAATGAAAATTTGCGAGAAAAGGCGAGGCGAGTTAACACTCTATCCGCAAGATAAACACGTCCCGTATAAGTCTTTGTGGAACAGGGCGTGTTATCCCCAAAGATACAATGACCGTCCTTGTAATAGCAAAGATCGCAAATTACAAGGCACCTTTCGAATCGAAATGTGCAAAAGCGAGTACACTATGCAAGTACAAGAAAGAAAATGAGTATGAAAGTGTAAATCAACAACAACAATGCTCCTATTTATAGGACTTCCAACAGTCTTGGGGTCTCTTTTTTGCGCAGGCAAGAACTCGAGGATAATGGGTCAGTAACCTCCAGTAGTGGGCACTCCTTCAATGACCACTATCTTTGAACTTCCAAGTAGTGAAATTTGAGTGGTCTTTGTTCCATTATAAAAGCTGCGATTTGACTTTTAAGTTGCAACTTTATTTGTTTTTATTCTCCAAAAAATAAAAAACAAATGTTTTCTGCGGGTAAAACTAGCGCGATCCCGGTCGGGACACGCCCACGGCCCGGCGGGCCGGGCGGCGGCGGCGCAGCGCGTGTGGCCTTGCCCACCACACCTCACATGTGTATAGTTATTTCATCTTGCACACTCTTATACACCCACTTACTTATATATTGAATAAAATTAATATTTTATTCCCATGTGGGATGGTGTCTTTTCACCTTCCCATCATCCATTATCCCATTTCAAAGTGACTATCTTGTGGATTTTATTTCTCACTCACCACTAAATGGTTTTGAGAAGTTAAATATACCACACTCATCTACTCGAAACATAGAATTTTATTTTAATATTTAATTCCTCCAAAATTAAATAATTAGTCACAAAAAATTGGTCAAAGTTAGGTATCAATCATTACTTCTCAAACCAATTTCCAACAATCCCCACATGAGTGGAAACCAAATGCACATGAAAATGCAGACTCTTGTACTCAGTTTAATTGAAACCATATTGTATCAGGACAGGTAGTTTGCGACTTTGAACCTTCCTTTGTAAATATCATCGGATATACCGGCGGCTTTAGTGGGCTGAACGCCTTGAACTATTCCTCCTTCGTGTACACCTAGTCAATGATGACATTTACACAATATGACTTCTATCACATTCCGTTCTTGATTGTGTCCTTTTTGGCCATGGACAACATCTTTGGATTCATAAGTGTTACATTGAAGCGGCCCTCACTTCTCACTTATATAGGTGATCTCTCTTGGCCGAGTCAATTTATCATTAAAAGTCCTTATGACTTAACCTTACCACAACCAACAAGTTTATTGCACTTGTTTTGCCTTTCAGGGATGGGTTAACGATTTGCAAGTGCTTAATCGAACTTTTAAAGCTTAGTTTTCCCATTGAACCAAGTTCTTGGGATCTCCGTCACCAAGGTTGGGTTACCACTTTAATCATTCTTTAAATTGTGGATTTTAATCACATTCCTCTAGCAATTTACTTAATTGATCTCTGTTAAGCCCTTTCGTGAGCGGATCCGCTATGTTATCCTTTGACTTTACATAGTCAATTGATATAACACCATTAGAGATCAATTGTCTTACGGTATTATGTCTACGGCGATTTAATGTGTCTAGACTTACCGTTATACATATTACTTTGTGCTCTCCCTATAGTAGCTTGACTATCACGGTGAATCATCACGGGAGGCAATCGGCTTTTTTTCCATGGAATATCTTCTAAGAAATTACGAAGCCACTCACCTTCTTCCCCACCTTTATCAAAAGCTATAAACTCAGATTCCATGGTGGATCTAGCTATACAAGTCCGCTTAGTGGATTTCCATGATGATCTTGCTCCTCCTCCAATAGTAAATATATATCCACTAGTGGAGTAGAGTCCTTTGAATCGAAATCCATTAGCATCACTATACCCTTCAAATCTTGGAGGGTATTTCGAGTAGTGTATTCCATAACTCAGGGTGTATTTTAGATATCTTAGTACCCTAGTTAGTGTTTTCCAATGCTCTTGGCTTGGATTGCTTGTATACCTACTCAATTTGTTTACAGGATAGGCAAGATCTGGACGTGTACAATTTGTAATGTACATCAAACTTCCTATCACCTTCGAGTATTCTAACTGAGCTACTGGTTCAGCTTTATTTACTACCAGATTTATGCTCAAATCAATGGGCGTTTTGCATGGTGGACCATCAAAAGCATGGAACTTCTTGAGCACTTTCTCCACATAGTGGGATTGTGTCAAGCTAATTCCTTCAGATGTTTTGCCAATTTTGATTCCGAGAATCATATCAGCAATTCCCATGTCTTTCATGTCAAAATTTCTTTTTAACATTTTCTTAGTGTCCATGATTATGTCATGACTACTACCCATTATTAACATATTGTCTACGTATAGACAAACTATGACAAATGCATTTGACATGCCTTTAACATAAACACAATTGTCACATTCGTTGATTTTAAAGCCATTTGACAACATCGTTGTGTCAAATTTAAGATGCATTTTGTTTTGGAGCTTGTTTAAGTCCATACAACGATCTTATCAATTTGCACACCTTTTTCTCTTGACCAGGTGCTACAAATCCTTCAGGTTGTTCCATATATATTTCTTCTTCCAATTCACCATTTAAAAACGCAGTTTTTACATCCATTTGGTGAATCTCGAGATTGTGCAAAGCAAAGCAATCGCAATAAGCACTCGAATGGATGCAATTCTTGATACGGTGAATATGTGTCGAAGAAATCACTTCCTTCTTTTTGTTTGAAGCCTTTAGCCACTAACCTGGCTTTATATTTATCAATAGTTCCATCCGCCTTTATATTTCTTTTTTAATATCCATTTACACCCTAAAGGTTTACTACTGCGCAGGAGATCAACCAACTCCCAGGTATGATTTTGTAAAATGGATTCTATTTCACTATTGATGGCTTCTTTCCAAAGCGGAGCATACGGACTAGAAAAGAGCCTCTTTAATACTTACTTGGCTCACCGTCTAATAAGTAAGTGACAAAATCGGGACCAAATGATGTAGCGAGTTTTAGTCCTTTTACTTCGTCTTGTTCTTCATTCTCTTGTAAAGAACTACTTACTTTCTCATAAGTTCTTTTGTTAGAACTTATTTCAACCCTTTCTTTACAAGGATATACATTTTCAAGAAATATTGCATTTCTTGATTCAATTATGGTACCTTCGAGAAATTTTCGGATTTTTTCGACTTGTGTACCAAGAACCGATATGCACTCTTGTTGTATGCATATCCTATAAAAATACAATCAACCGTCTTAGGGCCAATTTTGACTTGTTTAGGTTCGTGTATTGCTACCTTAGCCAAACACCCCCACACTTTAAGGTATTTATAAGATGGCTTATGATTTTTCCACAATTCATAAGGTGTCTTATTTTTTCCTTTAAGTGGGATTTTATTTAAAATGTGGTTTGCTGTTGTTAGAGATTTTTCTAACCGCAAGTCTACGGTGTCAAGTTTTAATATAGTGATATGAGTAGGGTTGTCGTATCCACGGGGAATGTGTGTATAAGTACCAAGTATAAATTACCTACGCTATATTTGACGGATCAATAATAGGTGGATGTCTCAATTTATAAATAAAAACAACTAGATATAACTAATCAAAATATAAACATCTAAATCTATGGGAGAATGAATTCTAGAGGTGTGATGGATCTAGTTTTCCTTATGTTATCAATATAGTATATCAATCACAAATTACCAATTTATAAGTCAAGATTTCTACAATAATCATTTCCTCTCTCGAGTGCCAAATGATTTTAGATCACAATTGGGAAATCAATATCTCTATAAAAATCACCAATTGAAATCTCAATAAAAACTATGAATCTTAATAAATAACTTCAAAGGATTCACAAATCTCTCAATTCTATGAAATCCTAGGTTATGCTATTTCAAGGTCATGTATTCAATTACCTCTCTCAAGTGTCAAATCAAATACACCAAACACTCTAAATTATTGATCAAGTAATTTAGAAGCAACAAATCAAATAGCACAAATAGATTGGGAAATCTAGATTGACAAACCACAATATCAAAACATAAGTTCAAACATAGATTACATCATCCCTCTAGAATTATAAAGTTTAGCTCATGATGAAAATACAAATACCCATAATCAAATGAGAATGCATCTCAAATGATATACAAGAAACAACAAAGAAAGAATTAAAGAGATTAAAAAAGAATCTTATCTATTTCTAGATGATAAATGTCTTCAATCCTCTTCCCCAACTCTTCCTTGTGTATTGGTGGTGTTGGTTTTCATCCCCAAGTGTCATCCATGCCCTAGATCAAGCCTCCCATGTATCTATTTATAGTACCTCCTTTTAGATCCAAAAATCGGGCTTTCATTGTTTTGTCGCCCATGGCGCTGCGGTATTTCGAAAATGGCTGCAGCGCCAAAACACAAACCCACACTGCCCATGTTTTGACCCCGCTGCGCTGCAGCGCCCCTCCTTAATGACTGCAGCGCCCGTAGAACACTCCCAGGACTGCGGCATTTTTCGTTTTTAGCGTGCTAGGGCTGTTACATTACGCTTCAGCGCCTCTTTTTTTTTTTGTAGCACCATCCAAACGTCCGAATTTGCTTTGGGTGTCTTCATAAGAGTTGTATCTCTCTCTCTTAGCTTTCCATAGCCACTTGAATCAGCCCAATATCAATTTTTAGAGAGAGTTATGACCAAAATACTAAACCACCCGAGTCTTTAGAAATTCCGAGGACGCATTTGGACGTTTCTTCAAATCAATCTTTCGTTGTTTGATCATTCTTTCTTCTTTTGACACACGACTCATGAAAATGACTCTAGACTCAATATAATTGGCCCTCAACATGGCTTGTCCACTCAAATGACTCGAAACAATAGAAATTAATACATAACCTATGAGATATAACAAAAATGACTCAAAATACTAAAAAACAACACAAAACTCTAGTCTCGGGAGCCGAAATCAATGGTATAAAGCCAAGTGAACAGCTGTCAAAACAACTTCCCCACATGTTCGAGGTAGTCAGGAACTAATCAACATGGCATTCATCATTTCTTTTAAAGTTCGATTTTTACGTTCAAAGAATGCCATTAGATTGTGGTGAATATGGTGCGATAGTTTGATGAATTATTCCCACTGGTTACATAATTCTTCAAAAGGTGAAACATATTCTCCACCTCTATCACTCCGAATTGTTTTAATCCGGCTCCCAAGTTGATTTTCAACCTCATTTTTATAATTTTTGAAAGCTTCCAACGATTCATCTTTGCTTCTTAATAAATATAAGTAGCAAAATCTTGTGCAATCATCAATAAAAGTGATGAAGTATTTTTACCACCTCTAGTTTGCACAAATTTGGATCACATATATCAAGTATGTATCAATTCTAGAGTCTTGTATTTCTTTCCACAGAATGAAAAGGTAACTTAGCCATTTTAGCTTCAATCTGATTTCACATCTCTTTTGAGAATCAATTTTTGAAGTTGGAAGTAATTCAAGTTCATTAATCTTTTTATAGCATTTAGATTAACATGCCCTAATCTAACATGCCACAAATCGAATACTCAAGCATATAAAGAAGTAGGCTCAATTTTATTGCTGCTTGAATCGGTTACACAATGAACTGCCATTACATTCATTTTGAACAGTCTGTTATACAGATAACCTTTTCCTAGGAACTGTCCAAACTTAGTTAAAATAAACTTTTCAGACTCAAACATAAGTCTAAAACCATGGTTTACAAGAAGAGATCCTGACACTAGATTCTTCCGGATTTCTGGGACATGAAGAACATCCTTCAGAAGCAGCTCTTTTCCAGAAGTGAGCTTCAGAACCACGTTGCCAAAACCTGCAACATCAGAAGAGGAAGAATTACCCATATTAAGTTTTCTACCTGTACAAGGGGTGTAGGTAGAGAACGCATCCTTGTCAGAACAGACATGCCGAGTGGCCCCCGTGTCAATATACCACTCTCTTGGATTATCCACAAGGTTTGCCTCAAAAACCACTGCAGATAGATCCATATCAGTCAGCTCTTGGATCATACCACTGTGCTCAACCACATTAGCATTAGTCTATATTTTGGTTTTTAGGAAGCCGCAGTCCTTAGCCATGTGGTTGGGCTTTCCACAATTGTGACAATTTCTGTAAATGGCTTTTTGTTTTGAGAGGCTTCTTTCCTTGTAGTTGTTGTTATTGTCACGTTTTCTTTTCTTTCATTACTAGAAGCGCCATGTTCTAGCAAAAATTTTGCATCAACAAACCCTTTTCAAACCTTGAATCTAATTTGCGATTACCTTCCTCAATTCGTAAACGCATAATCGGATCTTCAAGATTTATTTCTTTTCGCTTGTGCTTCAAATAATTTTTGAAGTCTTTCCATCCAGTGGCAACTTTTCAATCATGCACGCCACTTGAAAGCTTCATCCAATTGCATTCTTCCGCACGAATATCGTGCATAATTAATCGCAATTCTTGAGCTTGTTCCATGAGTTCTAGAATCCACCATTTTGAAATCTAGAAACCGCCAACCACGAACTTCTTGGAACCGGCGTCCTCGATTCAGATTTCTTTTCCAAAGAATCCCGAGCTCTTTGGAAGATTTCACTTCACTATACACATTGTATAGCGAGTCGAACGATCCATTTAGGGCGTAGTTGCGGCACAGGAAGTCACCCTGGCCCCAAGCATCAAAGGCAGCACGTTTTTCATTGTTGGTTTCATTTTCTTCCACCACTGGTGGATCCTCCTTCAGGAACTTAGCGAGGCTCAGCGTAGTCAGATAAAACAGCATCTTGGATTGCCATATTTTGAAATCGGCACGAGAAAATTTTTTAAGCTTCTCGGCCAGACAGCAGGAGAGCAGCAAGGAACATTCACCCTTGAAGTAGACGCCATCGTTTACAGAAACAAAAAAATTGTTTATCTTGCGTTGTTGAAAATTCTGGTGTTTTATTTCTGTAAATTGTATTACAACGAAACTTGTCTATTACAGAGAATGAAAATTTGCAGAAAAGCTGAGGCGAGTTAACACTCTATCCGCAAGATAAACACGCCCCGTATAAGTCTTGTGATTTTAAGGCGTGTTATCCCAAGATCTAATGACTTCGTCCTTGTAATAGCAAAGACTTTTGCAAATTACAAGGCACCTTTCGAACTGAAATGTGCAAAACTGAGTACACTATGCAAGTACAAGAAAGAAAATGAGTATGAAAGTGTAAATCTGAACAACAACAATGCTCCTATTTATAGGACTTCCAACCAGTCTTGGGGTCTCTTTCTTTGCAGGCAAGTAACTCAGGATAATGGGTCAGTAACCTCCAAGTAGTGGGCACTCCTTCAATGACCACTATCTTTAAGAATCTTCCAGTAGTAGTAAATTTGAGTGGTCTTTGTTCCATTATAAAAGCATGATTTCACTTTTAAGTTGCAACTTTATTTGTTTTTATTCTCCAAAAATAAAAAACAAATGTTTTTGTCACAAAACTAGCGCGATCAGTCGGGACACGGACCCCGGCCCGGCGGCCGGGCGGTGAGGTGTACAGCGCCGCTGTGGCGTGTGGGCTTGCCCACCACACCTCACATGTGTATAGTTATTTCATCTTGCACACTCTTATACACCCACTTACTTATATATTGAATAAAATTAATATTTTATTCCCATGTGGGATGGTGTCTTTTCACCTTCCCATCATCCATTATCCCATTTCAAAGTGACTATCTTGTGGATTTTATTTTCACTCACCACTAAATGGTTTTGAGAAGTTAAATATACCACACTCATCTACTCGAAACGTAGAATTTTATTTTAATATTTAATTCCTCCAAAATTAAATAATTAGTCACAAAAAAAATTGGTCAAAGTTAGGTATCAACCATTACTTCTCAAACCAATTTCCAACAACATGTTATGTGATAAGGTTTCTTGCTTCTCTTTAAGTAAAAAATAATAATAATAATAATATTTGGATTGGGGAGAGGAAAAGAGAAAAGCACAGACTACACCAATCTTGCTTGAAATTTAATTTTTAGGCAAAAAGGTTAGTAATTTGGAAATTACATTGAGTTATTGCTTCCTATCTTAGTCATATCCCCTTTCATTTTCTTTCTTTTCATCTCTGTTTAATTTCATTTTCCTTTAATTTATAGCTTTTGCATTCACCATTTTAATACCTCTTTTACTAGTTTTCTTCTTGCTTAGATTAATTGTTGAAAAGGGCAAAAAGCATTCGGAAGGTAATGCTTTTAATCACTTTAACCAAATTAAATCATTAAATATTTCATCATTACAAAATGTTAATTCAAAAATACCTTTTTCTTTTTCATTCAATCGAATCGATATGAAATTTATGCTAAAAAAGGAATGAATCTGAAATTTTGAATAATTGAAAATCAAAAACTGAAATATATTTTTTATAAGATAATTTTAATTTACCCCTAAACTATGAGTATTTCTCTCCTCTTCCAGCATTGCATCTTGGTCAATAGTCCTACCAAAATTGCCCAAAGCGCCCCCTCGGATACAAGAGACATTACCCACTTAATTTTGAATTGTTATTTTTTATCAGGAACTTTGCAGATTATTTGACTTCGCCAATAATTTTCAAATTTACCATTTTGTTAGTGGATTGTGCAGTAGCTATTACATTTGAACAATTATTTGGACCAATTTTCTCTCAAGATCTCCTCATCTTTAGTCATTTTATAAATAGTATTCAATAATAGTAAATTTCATCAATAAATCTAGGCTATATGATATCAAAAAAAAAAATTATAAAAGTTAAAGGGTAAATTGGAAATTATAAGGTAATTGCAACAATTTGCGAAGATCAAATGATAAAATAAAACAATTCAAAGTTAAGTAGGCCAAATGAAAAACTCGACTCGCATAATTTGGGGTAAATCAAAATTACCTCAATTTTTTTTTTATGTTTCGATACAAAACAATATGTACCCTCCTATTTTATTTCTCATATCTTATTGAAATTAAAAATATATTTGAAATTTCATTTGCATGATTAGTGAATTGAGTTGTTTATTTATTTATTTTTAAATGAATCGAGTTTTTTTTTAAACACGAGTTGAATATAATATTATTATTTTTATACAAAAGCTATTAAACTTTTGTTTTTATTTTTATAGCTGAAAGAGGAAGAAGGAAAACCAACCAGAAATATTTCCCAGAGTCAAATATCGATTTATCGCAGCTCCATAACCATAGCAGATCGATACGGCTATGAACGCAGCAGCCATGGCGGTGAGTTCTTCGCCATATGCTTACAGTTGCAGGTTCAACCAAACCCTAGACCCATCCTGCTCTCCTTCTTCCGCCGCCGCCGCTTTATCCCGCCGCTCTTCTTCTCCTAAGGTGTATTTCTCTCTCTATTTACGATCGACTATATTTTGTCCACTCTGCGTGTGTGTGTGGGTGGGTGGGTAAGTTAATTGTTCGAGAGCTGCGGTTTTTATGATTATTGGGGGTTCTGATTGATAACATGTTTTTTTTTCCCGCAGGTTTCGAGCTTCTTCGGCGCTCGGATTTATCTTTCCGGGAGACTCAATAAGGTGCGGGTGGGAGTGGCCTCATCGCAACGTATGCTGTATGGTTTGCGCTCCAATTCTCGGCAGCGAGGTGAGCCTTTAGGTTCCTTTTCCTTTGTTTGATTTGTGTGGCAGAAACGTTTGTAACAGTTAAATTTGTTAATCAGTAACTAAATTATTGACTGTGGAAGTATAAAGTTGTTTAAGTTTCTGTTACTACACAGTGTGGCATGATAATCCAGGAATGAGTTTCCTTTCATTTGTCTCTCACATGAACTTAGAAATTTTCTAAATCGTGGCGCTGTCTAAGTAATGTAATGACTTTATTTATTATAAAACTATCATCGCTGTGGAGCTAACTAATTTTATAAAATTGCTTTGTTTGTGCAGGGATAAAGGCTGTTGTCACACCCGATTCAACTGTGGAATTGCCACTCACAGCAGAAAATGTTGAGAGTGTGTTGGATGAAATTCGACCTTATCTTATATCAGATGGGGGTAATGTTGCATTACATGAAATTGATGGAAATATCGTGAAATTGAAATTACAAGGAGCATGTGGCTCTTGTCCTAGTTCGACTATGACAATGAAAATGGGAATTGAGCGTCGTCTAATGGAAAAGATTCCTGAAGTTGTTGCGGTTGAATCAATACCAGATGAAGAAACAGGCCTTGAGCTAAATGGAGAAAACATAGAGAAGGTAAAATATTTCTTTCAAACTGTCTTCACTTTTCTTGAATGGTCAGATATTCGAAATCATAATTTGCTTTTGTTTTTCAATAGTATTAGTATTGTTTGATATTTGTGCCATATTCTGTTAGCTAATTTTTCACCTTGAAAGTGGTATAAAGGTATTTCTGGCTTCAATCTGTTTTTCAAAATGGAAATCTGCTTTTTATATCCGACGACAACTCAATCTAGAATGTTCATATTTTAATATGGCACAAATGAGATTCAGTAAACTAGAAAGGAAATTTGAGACAAGAGTGAGAGAAGGCTTGAAGTTGTGGAAGGAAGATATGATAAGAAAGAGTTTCATGTCTATTTAGCCATAAGCAATAGAAGCTAGTGGCTGATAACTCACGCTGGCATAGCAAGATAGGCAAAAATAAAACGGTTGATCTTTGGTTTATAACATGGATAGTTAAATTGTAAACAGAGGGTCTTATTTGACCCATTTGTGTTCTAATAATATGTTATTGAGTTCTTAGTTGTGTCTCACTTGAGTTAACCTTATGTTTTTTTTTATCTGAACTTGTTTTCTGGTTTTAGTGGCCTCTTGGAGTCTAAAATAGACTTTGGTTAATAACTCTATGAAGATCAATTTATTGTTTTCCCTCGTACAGTCTACACATTTTGGCTGATGTTTAAAGGTTCTTGGAGTGCCTCTAAGGCTTCTTGTCTATTCTTTGCCTTTCTTCCTTTTATATTCCACAAGTTTCCAATATGCCCAGTCTCTTAATTTGATACCTACTGTCCTTGGAAGTTAATTATTAAAACACATATCCCCTTCTGAAAACTAAATAAAGCAATTTATTACATATGACTTACCATTCCATACAGCTCCTTTGTTAATTGTAATAGGCGACGAATAAGTTCAATATATCTATCTTCTTAACACACTCTCAAATCAGTGATATGTTTTAAGTGTATTATCTCTAACGTTATCTTCCTACCATAGTCTTTGTTCGCTACTTATCATCAGGCACACATTCTAACTTTGTGGTCAAGCCAGTACACTTCCTATGTTTAATATGGCCTGCTTGTTCTGATTCGAGATGTCAGATAGGTTGGTCTAGTGGACTTTGGCTAACGGTCTTCGAGAGAAACGGGCCAATAAAATGTTGTGAATCTAATCCTAACTCTATTGTCTTGGGGCTAAGCGGGCCACTATCAGGCTATAAGTCAAAACTTTCAAAATTATATATTTAAATCTAAAATTTTAAACTTAAACATATATAACATTTAAAAATTAAAATTAACATATAAGTTGGAGTATTCATTATAAAAAAATCACGCATATTTTATAATTACATTGCATTAACAAAATTAAAAAGTAATTTATATCCTAAAAAATCTAATCAAACTTCGAGACATTTTCTTATTTAGAATAACAATTGGAAAGCTAAATTAAGTAATGGATATAACAAATGTAAAAAGAACTTTGTCGAGAAACATAACTTGTTTGGTAAGTTAAAGACTTAAAGGTGAGGGAGATGTTAATTCGAAAAATAATTACTAATAACAAAAAATAGATATAGAATTATAGAATTATATATATATTTTTTAAAATGGCAGGCTAGCGGGCAAGCCCAGTTAACCTGCGGGCTAGCCTTATTGGGATTCGGGCTAAACGGCCCGAGCCAAGAAGACCTTTAAATGGGCCAAAATAATTTGGCCCTAACCCTTTTTCGGTTTAAAGGGCTGGCCCGTCAACATGCGGCCCGTTTAACTTTAACATCTCTAGTTGATATGGATATGACTGAGATAAGTTTCTTTGTTATTTGTACAATTAACACAAGTTCACTATATACTCTGTCAAGTTTCACGTAATTAAGAGATTTGGTTTAATTGAAACGCTTGAAAGGGCGCCCAGATAGATGGAATGACCTTGCGTAGGGACAATTGATATTTTAGCAGGTAATTTAACATTCCAAAATGAGCTTTTGCCTTTTCCTTAAACATTGTTCCCCCACCCTCTTCATTCTCATCACTCTATCTCACACCGCTGGAATTAGCACCTGCTCCATTTTCTACCTGAGCTATGGTGACCTCCAAAGTACTAAAATCAAATTGCAGAATTGACAACAACCCATCGCCCTCTTGCCACCAAATTTTCTGCAAAAAGTTCACCACAGAACCCCGACATCGTCGAAGTACCATGAACACTTCTAGAACAGTTCATATCACCAGCATTCCCCACTACAGGGAAGTTGTGAACTCAGAAACAACCTAAAGTGCACGGTTATTCATCTCCAGGTGAGATTTGCCTTGCCAAAATTAGTTTGTGCCCCTTCTGTTGTTTTAAGTCGAGCTTTTCTTTTTGCAAATGAACTGTAGCGGAATACCTGACTCGCTAGTGATTTACCCGTCAATACATTTAGCCCAGTATGCGTTGCTTATTTTTGGTACCATTGGGATCTGCTTCAAAGTTCACTCCAGCACAGTGTTCAACATTTCAAAACAACTATTTTTTCCATGTAGAAGCTGTGAATGACTTTTTCTTAGAGTTTGCAAACACTCCATATATCTTCGTTATATAAAAGCAACTGTTTCTTTTACTGAGGGGCTGGGATATGTGCTTTAGGATAACTATCTGCTACCATTTAGGGGAGCGGCTCGGAATCCTGCTTCTTGGTCTGTTTTCACAAATTAGAATTATGTTTGGCTCTATATTGCTCAATTGTTTTTGTCCTAGAAGCTCTAAATGATGATTTCAACGCTACAGTTTCATCTAGTGACTAGTGGTTGAATACCAATGACTGTAAACAGATGAAGCATGGATTATGTTACTCTGCGGGGTAGTGTTGTAGTTCTATTTCTGGAAATGACGAGATTGGTTCAAGGTGTTGGGCCAGTGATGGGAACTGAAGTTATAGTTTGCGTGTATTCTTTGACCGCTAAACCAACAAGTTTTATTTTGCTTTTACTGGTTTTCTTAAATTAGCATGTGTATGTTGCCAAGCGTTTCAGAACGTCATTTTATGGCGTCAGGGATACTCTTGTCACCAAGAATTCTGTTTCATCATTCTCTGTGTCATCTATCTTTAGAGCGTACATGAGGAGTGCCATTTATACTGCATTAACTCAATATGTCTGTGGAATCTAAAGTCAGCATTTTGTTCATTGTGGACAAAAGTTTTATTCCGATAACTTCTACCCATTTAGGTGCTCGAAGAAATAAGACCTTACCTCGTTGGAGCAGCTGGTGGGGATTTAGAGCTAATAGAAATTGAAGAGCCAATAGTAAAAGTACGGATCAGTGGTCCTGCAGCTGGTGTGATGACTGTTCGAGTTGCTGTCACTCAGAAACTTCGAGAAAAAATTCCATCCATTGCAGCAGTTCAACTTCTGTCATGAATATTATCTAAAGATCACACTTTACGCCAAGTATGTCGCGTACGCCCCAAAAATGGAGTCTTTCTCGGTACTGAACATTGTGCAGTAAGTCATAATTAAACATTTAATGCAACTATAGGACAGAGTTGTACAACTTAGAAGCGTCGGGTAGTGAAAGAGGTGCAGGCAATATACTTGGATTTGATGAATTTACACACTTCGTTAACCTGCTGTTGTGTATATGTATATTCGCCCAGTTTTTTATTAAGATATTTGCACCCAAAAATATCTTATTTATCATGCAAACGGGTTTCTAGTGTAGATTTTGTTCTACCGTCTACATAAACATTCAGTCAATAAATGTTTGCAATGATGGATTATTGAAGTTCTTTTTCTTATTCCTCAGTCTATGGAATACTTTTCTTGGGTATAGTGGAACTATTAGAAACGTTATGCATGATGCCTTAAAGCAACTTATATTGTATATTATTGGAATCAAATAGTGGTTGAGTGGTTTTAGACTATAGGCAGGGGGCCTAGCCAGCCTGCTCGACTTCCCTAGTCCAACTATTTTTCCTCATAGTCCAACTGTTTTTTTCCCCTCAGAAAAAACATATAATATTTTTTTTTTAAATTTTCTTCCCTTGGAAAAAACAGGATAACAAAAATTTGGGTTGCGCCAGGAACTTGGAACGCTCCCCCTTAAATCTGCCCCTCCTCAAATTTATCCCTGATTAGAGGTTTGGGGTTCGATTCTCATCACCCCTCTTTTCCCTGGATATGTAATCGAAAAATGAGAAAAAAAAAATTATAGAATATATTATTTGCTCAAATGTTTAGGATATGTTGGAATAAACACAATTAGATCATTGCCTTTTTTTGCTTATTGGCTCTTCATCTATTTCATATTGAAGGTATATTCAGTTTGGATTTCTACAAACATCTTGCTCTAATTTTCGATTTTTCGTTGCACATAATTGAGATGTACAGCTTATGTGCAGACTGTTGAATAGTAAGACAAAATCGAGACAATAGTTCAGCTACTCAATTCTATGAGCAAACAATTCATGAATATTTGATGCCAAACAAAGGAAAAACAACATTTTGCATTATTTAGCTTACACAGTTTGACACCTTGACAGATATCCGATCTTTCTCGTCCTCGTACAAATAACATCCTCAACCGAAAAAACTGACAATACCGCGGTTTGAAATACATGAAGTACTGCAACACTAGTTCTCTATAACATCATATAGTACAGTCACCATGCACCCCTGGTATTTAGCATCAAATTTGGATGACAAAAACCACAATAAGTTGTACAACAGGTGACAAACCTATTCTACATAACTCAAATAAATAATGGGATCTGCAAGAAAAATCTCAATTGTTACAGAGCCTCGGTTTGAAAAGCCGAAATACCATTTGGTATGATTAGAGACCCAAGTTCGAAAGAAGCTGGCGCCATCTGGGAGTTTCCTCATCGAAGATGTACGTCAGAGGTGAAACCAGAACCCCACTACCTCCAATCTGCACCAGATGATATATTTATATATAAGGTGAAATTTTGAGAAAGCTATAGCAAAGAGGAAACATGCACAGACCAAATCAAAAGATGGTCTTGAAACAAAGGACAGAAAACACAAACACATATCTAATGGAAAGAAAAGGAAATTGCATGAATAGATCTATGAAAAATATTCCTCAAAGAATGACAATTCAGAATGTAGAAGTACATATGAGGCCAGGGTATTCATGCCAGAAAAATGACAGGAGACATGTTTTCAATTGACACAATCCAACTTGTAAACCTACTTGTTTCAAAAGATTTATAAATGTGCTATTCAAAACCATAGCTATCAATTTACACATGCTTGAGCATACATAGATAGATGTAGAATCTAAGGGTATGAATGTTTAGGTTGCGGTTGGATATCTTACATTTTGGAAATTCTTTTTATGCTAGAGAATAGTGATGACATTTTTTTGAAAAAAGAAGAATGAATTTGAGAGTGTGATTGGATATGAGATGATGTAATGATGAAAGTTGATTTGATATAAAAATAGTAAAATAATGATTGGATATAATTGGTAGTTAGAAATATATGAGTGGGTGAATAATGAAATTTGTGGGAGAATGCGTAAAAATGATTAGTATTTGATAGTTTTTTGGAAAAATGAGTAGAAGTGACTGGTGAAGAAAAAAATGAAAGTGAGTGAATAGTGTATTTTCTGAAAATTTTCGTAAACAATTGCATTTTGTGGTAAAATAATTCCCTAGCGGTCGAAAATAAAAATTTCGGTAATTAAGCACTCCCTTATAGCTGTTTGCTCTGATCTTTGCTATTTTTGGAGAAAATAGTTTGAAAGAATTGTTTGAAAATAAGATTGAATTTTGAGAGTATGATTGGATATCAAATGAATATGTAATGATGAACGATAATGTGATGATTTATATAGTAAAATAGTAATTGAATGTGATTGGTGATTGGAAAGGCAAGAGGGGGTGAATAGTGTATTTGTGATATGAAAATGTAATGATGATAGTTGATGTAGAGTTTTTTTAGTGAAATTATATTTGGATGTGATTGACGATTGAAAAATGAACTATAGCAGTTTCCAAGTAATCACATGTTGGGACCAAAAAACCTCTGTACCGAAAACTTTACGAAATTTTCTCAAGCAATCATAGCCTAAATAGTTGATTCTCACCATCCTCAACTGCTTAACAGATTTGTACAGTGCTTGCTTTGGTACACAAATAACTATGGCGTAATAATCTGCTGCTACACTCCCGTTACGCTTAGAAAAAACTGGGCTAACAGTAGGTCCCTGCATATAAAAGCAAAATAACATGTGAGAAGCTTTTGATATTGATAAAAGGCTAGTACAACAGATGGTGCCCACTGTGAAAATATACATTATTGTTACAAAATTTCAAACAACATGCACCAAGACAAGTTCGACAGACCTGCAACCCAGATAGAGATGGTTGGCTTAGCACTCGGTCAGCCACTTCCTCTGCACTGCTTCCCCTCATGTTGGCAGTTACCTGCGCCATGGAAAAACAATACATAACAAGCATACCAAGCAACAGAACATTAACATCAATAAACAAAATGATTCGCACCGTGAACTGACCACCGGCCCTCAAATGTGCTTCTAATCTTTCAAGCATTTCGTGAGTTATATCAAGCACGCCTTTTCGCTGCATCAATGACTTTCTGCTAGCAACAAGTACGGCCTGAAATGAATCAATGATAAACCTAGGTTAAAAAAGATCAAGCGGGCGTTCAGTCCAAATCATGGTCATTAGCTGTTCCTCAAATAGTGTGAAGCAGTTACCTGACTTTCCAAGATAACTCCACCTTCAATTTCTTTCAGGTTATTCTCTCTCAATGTGGTTCCGCTACTTACAAGGTCCACAATAGCATCAGCTATCCCCATCTAAAGTAGAAAGAGGAGAAAAATTAGAAAAATAACCAATCAGCATTTATTTGGTGAAATGACATTAAAACTGCATATGTAGGTATGTGTGCCAGCATCCACACAACTACAGGCAAGTATCTAACAGAACACTGCAGCAATGTTATAGAGAGAGCACCAAAGCATCAAAGTTGAAATTCAAATAGAAACAGAGTATAGCAAATGGTAAGAAATTAAACAAAAGTAGATAAACTCATTAAGAAAAAAACAGTGCCATCAACTTAAAACATAAAGTCACTAAGATCAAGTACAACAGCCACCTCACAAGTATATGAACAAAAATATGTGTGTGAGTGTGTACTTAAATGATGCATTCAATGATTCAAATACCGAACATGCAAAATGCAATGTCAGGAATAACTCCAACATCTTCAGTGATAAACCCCACCTTTAAGAACTATAGATTTCCAGATTCTTATTTATATAGTGACCATTATTATTACTTTATCACATCCAACTTGCACCTCATCTATCTCAAAGTACTTGTCTCAGCCTCAAGTCTAGGGGTGATGAATTCCTGTGCTAGAAAATTGTGATATTTACAGGTATTCTTAATAAGTCATGTTTCCCAATGATAAGCAACAGGAACATGAGATAATAAAGATCTGACATTCTCATCCATCCGACATCACCATTACGCATATGCTGCCACATCTTGTACAACATATAGAAAATGATAATATATTTTAAACATAAATGAGAAGAGTATTAACAGCAACTAAAATAGCGCCCGATTACTCTGTTAAATAAGAAATGATTATGGCTTTAGCTTTCTGATGGAAATTGGAAGTAAGAAGTCACTAGTTTTCATTCACTGAGAGAACTTTTGAGAATGAAAACTTCCTTGATTTTCTTTTGTTTATATATTAATCCAATAGCAAGTAAATTCTTAGGTGTGTCTGTCATCCATTGACTTGATACTTGAAGACGAGCTCAATCAAGTATGACAACTGGAAGGTTTCTGACTCATCTCCGCGTAAAGGAATAAGCAAATACGTTAGAGACCAACAAAACTTTGCCAGGCCATAACTCGTATATAACTTATACTGAAGTTCAGCCTTTATACAGAAATTTCCTTTCTATCAAATCACTTTCCCGATCATACTTTTTAACTATAGATCTTTCATCTAACATACTGCTTGAAGCTTCTAACACTGGTTTCTTTCACTTTTTTTCCCTCTGGTTTAAACTTTAATAACAAGCCATGCAACTCATGCTCCATGAAAAAAGTGATCTTAAATCAAGAGCTCCTCAGTCCAAATCAACAAGAATTGCATATTGCAGCAAAATAGAAGTTCCAAATGATGTGTGTGACCACTGTCAAGATAAATATTTGAAAAGAAACAATCATATAGAGACACAAAGGTGTCCTAGGAAAACCAAAACAAGAAACTTATTTACATCTCCTGACGGTTCATTCCCCAAAAAAACAAGGAGATAAAGAAAGAAAAAACCAAAGGGGTGTTGGTGGGGGGGAGGGGGGAAGCACCTTGAAAAGAAAAGGAGGCAGAAAAAATCTGTCATAATAGTAGCAGGACATCATGCTCTATGAAGATATAGATAGAAAAGTTCAGTGCTTACTGCCGGAGCAGCTTCCAGAGCTCCATCAGCAGTTGAAAATGTCACATAATTCAGTCCATTCTCTTTCATAAACTTAGGACCCAACTGCAAGTAAATATATTTGTTAGATAGAACCTTTCTCACATAATGATAATATCAAATAGAAAAAGGAAAACAGGACAAAAAATGGAGTTTTTTATGAATCATACATATGTGAAGCCAGTAGCAACTCTTAGAGGTCTCTCTGGTGTCCACTGTGGCATCTGTGCTAGCTCTTTCAAAGAATTTATATTCTCAAATATGCCATACTTGGGAATCTAACAAAGAGAAGATTATTATACTTCCACAATATCGAAGTTAAAATTAGAGGAGTTGACACTTTGTTGGTTACAGTTATAAACAAATTCTTACCGCTAGAGATAAACGGCAATCTCCATAGTCAAGGGAATCATGGACGATAATGAGATCATCATTCCCTGCAAGAAGAATTTAAATGTTGATAATCAAAGGAAAAATCCTGCAAATAACCAACCAAACAAATAAATGCATCTGAGCAATATCAGGCAGTGGAAGCTAAATAAGCATTCCGGGAAGACAAAAAGTTATGTTAATACGTGTATTGATATCACATCAGAGTTCAAAATCACATGAATATTTCCAAGTCCCCGCATTTCATTCTAGGGAAATTTTAAGAACTTCTCCTATGCTAATTACACAAAGCACTCCATCAGGTATTGATTAAGGAAGACCAGTGGACCACCATTTCTTACCTGTCCATATTCTTGTACAATGTCCAAACCAACAATTCCAAGGTCCAAATCTCCGGACACCAACTTCCTCACAACGTCTTTTGGGCGTTGAAACCAAACTTCTAAATTTGAAATCTGCAATATATAATGGCTACAGTAAGCTATCATATAAATCAAGTAAAATTCTCATCCCTAAATGATCACCTGAGGAGAAAAATAAAAAATTGCCAACAGATATTTACTCTACAAAGAGTGTACTCATCTTTATGTGGCACTGCATACATCATATCTGAGAACAGTATATATTCATAAAGGCAGCTCGAAAATTGCCCACCAAGCAATATATGGTCAGTCGAGTGTATGTTTACATCCAATCGGCTAGAATGTCAACTCAACAAAGTCTATCCTGTAGTTATTGAACAAACACTATATGGATTCCCTTTTCTACTTCAGTTACCCAGTTGTTAGTTGTTACATTAAAAGCTAAAACTCAAAACGCTTCTTGAATTGATTTGATGCATCCTAAAACTGGTTTTAGTGACATGAGTCTGGTCTCAAAATTGAGAACCTAATTCTGCATTTGCAAGAGTATTATATTTATGTTGTATATGTGAGTATATATCTATATACACATCCTTTTAATATATTTGTAAACACATATCACATAACTACTTACATAGCAAATGGAGTGGTGTAGAAGAGCAACAAGACAATGAATTATAGTTCCATATATCATATGGAGTTTGTAAACGGAGATTAGATGTTTATTGAATGACAACAAGGGGACTATATAAGTGCCTAATAGAAATCTTGGGAGTGCAAAAGATGCTTGCTTTAAGACTTTGAGAGAGGGAGAAAACAGATCCTTCCACTCGGGAGAAATATTGCCAAGACTACAAGCAGCCACGCACTTTTGCCTCAGGTCATTTATAAATGTAAGTAGTAACTCATGAAAGCATTACAGAAGAATAAATTAATGAAACTGCAAAACATGAGCATTGATCTTTGGTCAACTATTCCGTCAATCTGAACAAAAGACAGTTCAAATATGTTCTACGAAGTAAATAGGCGGTGCCCCAGAACGAGAAACAGGATTAACAACTGAAAATACTGAAACTGAAAGTTAAAGCTTTAGTTTAAGTAGAGTACCAGCCACATACTTCTACATCCAAACTACTTAACTACTTCCAGTACTGCTTCATGACAAGAATACTACAATTGCTAATGTAAATGTATAAAAATTTAGCTTATAATCCAATATCAATGATCAAATGGGAATGCTCGTGTCTATTAAGATGAAAAATCGACGGTTGAATAGTCTCAATTGGCAATCCCGGCTGATTGATAACTTTAAATCAGAACAACACCATTAACTACGAATAGAGATATTAAACTTCCCAAATAGCCTGCCTAAGAAAAATAAGCGCACCTGAGGAATTTCTGCAACATACTGTCGTGGATTCGACTGTCTCACTGACAATTGACAATCCTTTACCCCGTCAAAAATAAATAAATCAGATAATCAAAATAGGTCTCATAAAAAAACCTTAATGCTGGAAAATTGATGGAGTATTCATAAATCATAACCACAAATGTATTACCTTGAGAAGATCAAGAGTGTCGGTAGCCATTCGGCCTTTACTCGGCAATCCGAGGCGCACTTCATTTCTCTCAGAAGGCTTCTTATCGACGTTCACATTCACCACGGCCGCCGGCGAAGCAACCAAGCAACAAGAGACGGTGAATTTCACGGGAACGGGATTTGTTGACGAAGATGGAGTCGAGAAATGCGAAATGGATGGGCACTGCAGGAAAGTCGTCCGCACCACAGACATTTTTAAGCTTTTATGTGGGGGAGAGGGAGAGAGAGAGAGAGAGAGAGAGAGAGAGAGAGAGAGAGATTAAACGCCGCCGCAGATGTGTATTGGTTGCGAAGAAGGCATATGATAGATACTGCAGAGGATGCTTGGTGGGGAGTTTTCTTGTGCAATCGTCAGGGTTCTGAAGAGTTGCACTCGGCTTCGTAAAGGCGACACGTGACTTATGGACAATTTTAGTTGCTGGTATTTTTTATAATTTTTAGGCTTAATTGCAAAAGATGCCCTGTAACTTCTTGTAGATGGCATTTTAGGGCCGGTAAGATCGAGTTGGCAAAAATATACCTGTAAGTTTATAAAGTTTGGCAAAATTGGTCCTATAAGTTTTTACTTAAGCAAATTATGTCCTATAAGTTTTGAATTGTTGCAAAATTGGTCCAATGGGATAATTGAATATTTCCATAATACCAATTATACCCTTATTCATACATATTGCTAATTTGACTAAGTGTCTGCTTAAAATGGTCCTTCTGATATTTCACCATCGAGTCAAGAATGCGGAGGACGGTAGCCGAGTTCATGGGAGGAAGGAAACGTATTGATTTTGGGGCGGTACCCTATTTACACCCAAAACTAAAACCAAGAAGTTATACGAAAGATGACAGATGAGGAAAAACTCTTTGCTCTAATCAAAGGAAAATCCATCAAAAATTAAAAAGATGGATATTGAAAAGATGAATCTTAAAGATCTACATGACTGGCGAGAATCCTTCGGGATTAGGTATTATAGATTTAAAGATTAACGCAGGTGAGAATCAACTTTGGTTACCTATGACCCACAAGGTAGACCAATTCCACCACCACCGCCACCGTTAATCTTAACGTCGGAGAAATACGGGTTCGCATCATGGAGCTCGGGGCGAGAGGATGCCACATCTTTGGAGATTTCACGACCGGGAGTGATCCACTTTCGGGAACAGGAGAGGTCGAAACCTCTTGCGGGAACTAGACAACATCTTGGAAGGCCGAATGTTTATCGACGCCTTATGGAAGATCGCACCTCGACCCAATACATCCATATATGGGTTGATGTTAAATCTGGACATCCCTGATTTTAAAAATAGAGAAGTCCTCATTGATGAATGGGCTTGACTATGAGAATTTCGGCGGGAACCCTCGATCTTACAAAGGATTCATTCATTTTACTACTTGAAATGAGTCTTGAAGGATCGGTGAAGATTGCAGGATATGACCGATCTTAGTACGAAAAGTTCGGTCACATCGGGGAATCACTTAAAGGAATTGTCGATGGTATGGCAAAACTATTCAAAATCCGGTTCATCGACACGAGGTTATTTCGAGGATTAGAGGATGAAAAAATAAAGAGATATAAACAAGCCCTCTATAGGAGGAGTTCTTGGATATTTGTCATATTGGCCGAATATATCAAGTTGTTCACCGAAATCTGGGTGGAAATCAAGATTGAGGAAAAGAAATCGCATGACTATTCTTTGCAAGATTCCGAGTCCCCGGAGAGAAATGCTTATCGGGAATACAAGGTGGAGTCAAGTAGAAAGCGTGGCGAGGAAAAATGTCTTTCCTAAAGGCCAAGCTATCCGAATGGTGTTACCAAGCGGCTCTATACAAGAATTACAAAATATTAAGAGGAATTAACAAAACAGTTCCTCATGTTGCGTGGATAATGATATCCCAACGAGTTGTGGGAGGTCAACTAAGGCGGCACAAGAAGAAGAAGGATAGAAGCCATCCATACCGCAGGAAAATAAAGACAAAGGAAGTAGGTCTTCATGGAGACCTAGAAGGTTCTGGTCAAAACAAAAAGCCCAAAGTTATAAATCGGGCGGAGACCAAAGACCAAGCGGGGAGTAGAGAGCCTCATCATCGAGTTCTAATCAAGCAAGTACAGCAGAGAAATCCGAGGAAGAAGAACTTTCGGGCGTGCTCACACTAGAGCTAATGAAAGTTTCAAAGATCTGTAATTCTTTGGACATGCGGAGCAAGAGGGCATTGCCCCGACAATCAAAAACGAGGAGTCGAGGCAGGTTCGAGGCTACACGAGAAATCGAAGAAGGCATCATTATCGGATTTAATACGGTGTATCAATTTGAGGATATCCTCGGATGAAAGCATCTATGAAGAAGAAATTTATTCTGATGATGAAAGTGAATCCAGTTCAGAATCAGAGTGAAGAAGAAATTCTTCAACAGACGGTCAGGGAGGATATGTCAGGATTCCTCTCTCACACTACGGTGTCTCATAAGACTCTTATGAGAATCATGAAGGAAGATCCAAAGCTTCAAATCTATGATGGATTTACAATTGGAGCAATGGAAAAGGCTTTAGATAAGATTGATTTTCGTAATAGAAAACACCAAATTATCCACAGGGTAACAATCGGAGAATTTGCCATTCCGATGGAGTTTACCGGAAACCTGATCGAGATGCAGTTGGTCCCTATTAGAGAAATCCAGGAGATCAAAAGCAGAGTTAAAAGAGAAGTTGCAAATACACTATCATGGATTCATATTAGAGCCATAAGAGTCATTATTAAAGCAACATTCAAAGAAGGAATAGATTCGCCACTCAATCTGGCTATATTTGACAAGCGAATCTTAAACCTCAAGGATTCATGCCTTGGAGCGGTTCAAGGAAATTTGTATGTGGGGAAATTGGCTTTTAATGTCTACCCTAGAGTGCATACAATCGGGAGATCGAGATTTTAGTAGAGTCCTAACCCTTCATCAAGATTTCAAAAGAGTCGAGTTGATGAAAGAAGGGAAGCAGGACCTACTCGATCACATACAAGATATTCTATGCTCTCTCGAATACACATCATTGAAGTATTCTTGAGAAATGAATTTATTGAAGTCCCAAGAATCTTGAGGACTTTGCCAGGGTGGTTTTACCGAGAGATTATTGAGTCTCCAACCATCAAGGAGATCGATATGAAAATACAAGATCAACCAGTCTTCAACAAAAGTCGAAGTCTCGAGTTGAGCCCGGAAGAATGTCTTTCCAACAGACGAGAATGACGAGTAGCGATCGTTGGGAAGAAAAGGAGACCAAATCGATTCAGCGTATCCCGGATGTTTTCAAAACAACAAGAGAGTGAAATGTCGAGATGATGGCGAGAAGTAGAAGTAATATTCGACATCACTCAAAAGGATAATATTTTTCCTTGTGGTGTTCTATATTATCTCCAACAACCTATAGTGGGAAGGTATAAAGGAAGCCTGAAGATAGGTGAAATTGGTGACTATCTCGGGAGTAGCGGGGAAAAATCCCGAGAACAATTAATACCGGGAATTGAATTTCTTGAGGATCATAAACCTTGGGAAAGATTACAAGAAGGAATGGAGTTCACGGTGGGCGATAAAAGATACAAAATCGAGATGACCACTAGTCAATTCTCCATATACATTTCAATTGGAATGTTATATCTTTGAATCAAGGCCGAGTATTTTGCCGCCTATATTGATTCGGAGAGGAATATGTACTGCAAAGTCGGATGTTTTTCCTAAAGAAATTGGAGAAGATTTACCAGCTATTGCAGGAAGAGATTTCTCTAAAAGAATCCTTATTCTTAATAGAGGAATTAATCATGATCGGAGGTGCATGCGGTACCCCATGGTACAAAGTGAAAATGCCACCAATCTATTTCCATGATACAGGTGCAGATGTTTTGCTAGGAAACAATTTCCTACAAACATTCAAGCGATTCACACAGGAGAATGAGACAAGAAGACTTATTTTCACAACATTATGTGATCATAAGATCATTGTCCAATGATCGGGAAGCATTTCTGAGAAAAATGCCTATTAATTTTCGCAGCAAGCGTGGTGATGAAGCCAAACTTCGAAATCCAAAAATGGCGGATCGAAGGAAATTTGGGTACAAGGAGAAGAACGAGTAACTCCAGAAGCCATTGCAGAATTATGGATGAGTCTAATGGAGAGTCCGCAGAGTGACGTGACCCTGGAGGAACAAATATCACTCGAGGACATTAAGAAGAAGATCCAAAGGAATTACAATGAAGATCCTTTGGCATGGTGGGATAAGAATGAGCTGAAAGCATCCTTAAAGGTTAAACCTAGAAAGGAGTACGAGTTCGTAAGATTCAAACCAATCCTTATGAACCAGGAGGATCGTAAGGATATACAGAAGATACTTAAGGAACATCTTGACCTTAAATTAATTTCACCAGGAGTTTCTCCATACAGCAATCCAGGATTCTTAGTCAGAAACCATGGAGAAATCAAAAGAGGAAAGTCAAGACTTGTTATTAACTACAAAGGGATTAATAACATTTTGGAGTTAAACGGATACTATATCCCAAGTAGAGAACATCCGGTTAATCGCATCAAAGGTGCAAGATATTCTCAAAGTTCGATTGCAAGTCCGGATTCTACCAGTTAAGATGGAGGAAGAAAGTAAGAAGTTCTGACTTTCTCTACACCACGGGTGGCTCAATTAACCGATTTTTTTTTCGGTAAGAAGTTAACCGAATCAATTCGGTTAATTCGATTGGTAAAACCGAATTATTTCGGTTCGGTTAATGGTTAAAGGTTTTGGCATATTTCGGTTATCGGTTAATTCGGTTCGAAAATGAAAAATTTACCAAATTAACCGAATTACCAAAATAATGTATTAAATATTATGTATATTTATATAATATATCATATTAAGTTACAAATACAATTAAGTGATCGGGTGATGACCTGATGTCTTGTAAAAGCCTAAAGGTAAAAAGCCCAAACCCATTAACACCAATACACCATACAATAATTGGTTTGAGGGTTTCTTCTTAAACTCAAAGCCGTCTGCTGCCCATATAGTCTCTAGAGCCAGCTCCTCTTCATTCCGAGCAACGACGACGGGTACAACATCATCATCAACTGTTGCCTGCTGAACGTGGTCTTTACATTTTAGGTTGATATTATAGACCAACCTCTTTGCGAAGGTACAATACTCTCGTCTTGTGAAACTTCAATAAATTAGTATTTTACCAATTTTTTTATGTAGGATCTCAACCAAATTTGTATTAACCTTTACAAAACTTGTCGTGTTCTTGTCTTTTTCTTAATGTTCTGTTTTAGCCCTTAACCCATTCAAGTGTATGAATTAATTCTCTAATTTTAGTTAATATCAAACAAATTAATTTAATATGGTGAGAATGAGATAGAGCATTTATCTGTAATTCTTGTTAGTATATATAATTAATTTTTTATTAATCTTGGTAGATGTCAATGGAAGATGAATCGCCTCGCCTCCTCTTCCTCCTCGTCCGCCTTCACATAATTCTTCGGTGATTATGAAATTTCAAGCGGTGAGAAATCCTCAAGAAAAAGGAAAGCAATGAAACCAAGGTCGGAGGTTTGGACTCACTTTAAAAAGCGGTTACTCTTACGGTGAGCAAGAACTCAATGCATTTATTGTATGAAAGAATATGCATGTGACCCTAAAAAAATGGGACTGCATCACTAAAATATCATTTAACTGCTTGCACCCAAAATCCTAAAAATATGGACAAGTCACAAACTCAGTTGTTTTTGCCAAGTAAGGGTTAAGAAGGGGAAATAAGTAATATTTCAACTTGGAAATTTGATCAAGAATCAATCAGAAGGGCATTAGCTTTGATGGTTGTGATTGATGAACTCCCATTTAGATTTGTGGAAGGTGAAGGCTTACAACACTTTGTGTCAGTAACTTGTCCTAGGTTTCACATTCCTTCCCGATCTACAATTACAAGGGATGTTTATGGTCATTATATAAATGAGCGAGGTAAATTGAGGCAATTTTTGAAGAATTCATGCCAAAGAGTTTGTTTAACTAAAACACATGCACATCTTTGCAAATAATAAATTTTATGTGTCTCATGACTCATTTCATTGATGAAGATTGGAAATTACACAAGAAAATCTTAAATTTTTGTGAAGTTTCAAGTCACAAAGGTGATGCAATTGCTAAGTTAATTGAGAAATGCTTGCTTTCTTGGGGATTGATAAGTTCTTCACTATAAGTTGATAATGCAAGCGATATGATGTAGCGATTTTAACATTGCAAAAGAAGTTTGGAAATCGGCCTGGTGTCATTTTAAATGGTAAATACATGCATATGAGATGTGTTGCACATATTGTGAATTTGATTGTATTTGGGGTTTGAAAGATTTGAATCCATCATTTCAACGTGTTAGAGCAAAGAAATGAGATATGTGAGGCAATCTCCATCTAGATTGCAAAAACTTAAAGAGTGTGTGGAAGTTGAAGGAATAGAAAGCAAAAGTTTGTTGTGCACAGATGTCGATCTTAGATGGAATTCTACATACTTAATGTTAAGATCTTTGCTCATAAATTTGAAAAAGCTTTTGAAATGTTTGAAATACAAGATGAGAACTTTCAAAGTAGTCTAGAATCGGGTGATGGTTTTCTACTAAACTTGATTGGAAAATTGTTAAAGAATTAGTCAAATTTTTGGGGCATTTTTATGAGCTTACAATCGAGAGTTTGGGGAACTTCTTATATTACTTCCAACTTGTTATTTGATGAAATATGTGAAATGAATTCTCTATTACAAGAGTCTTTAGCTCTTTGAAGAGCTTGACTTTAGTTTGATGGCTATGAAAATGAAAGACAAGTTTGACAAATATTGGGGTGACATGGAGAAGTTGAATATCCTCGTCTTTGTTGCGGTTATTCTTGATCCTAGGCATAAATTGAAATATGTGGAGTTTGCACTTAAAGTTATGTTTCAAGAAGTGAAAGGTGAGGAGATGGGGAAGAAAGTTAAGCAGCCCTCTATGAATTGTATAATGCATATAAGCCTCCAAATGTGATGAGCTCATGTTCCACACAAACTAGTGACAATGGAGATTTGCAAAATAAACTTAAAAATCGTATGCAAGAGAAGTATGCAATGCATAAGCTTCAAACGGTGGCGATGGGGACAACCAAATCGAGTTGGATAAGTATCTTGTTGAGTCTTGTGAAAGCTGTTAGTGAATCTTTTGATATTTTATTGTGGTGGAAAGTCAATAGTCTTAGATTTCCTTATCTTTCCATGTTGGCTCGAGATGTATTGGCTATTCCAATTTCCTTTGTTGCATCGTAGTCTACCTTTAGACCAGGAGGGCGTGTTCTTGATTGCTTTAGGAGTTCTTTAACTCCTACGATGGCTGAAGCACTTTTATGCTATCAAGATTGGATTCGAAATTCATCAGTAAAAATCAACTTGTTGGAGGAGCTTATGGATGTTGAGATTATTGATAATGGTATGCAAATTATATTTCTTTTGTTTATAAGCCAATATTTTATTGCCAATTGTCATCTTTACAAATTGAAATCTCTAATTAATTAATTAAACTTCTTGATGGCGATTCATCATGGAGTGCGGTGGTGGAACGTATCTTGTAATTGATGTCGATGATGATGATTTGCATGAATTGTGGATGGAGCTTTGGACTTCTTAATTAAGTTGTTATCTAGTACTCATTTTTACTAGTGTGTTGTATTTTGACTTTTTATTGTTTTTATTAATATTTGAGTTGGACTTGTGTACAATTGTTCAGGTTGACTATTGTAAGCATGCACTGATTTTGGATTAATTTGGAGTGTTGAATGCCTCATATTTGTTTTTTGTTTTTTTTTTAAATTTCGGTTAATTCGGTCGGTTAACCAAAATATTATTCGGTTCGGTCATTCGGTAATTACAATTTCGGTTCGGTGAATGGTTTTACCAATTTAAAAAATCGGTTAATTCGGTTTTCACTATTTCGGTTAATGGTTAACCGAATTAACCGAATGAACAGCCCTAACCACAGGGACACTATATTTGGAACGTGATGCCTATGGGATTGGCTAACGCACCCCAAATATATCAAAGAAAGATGGATAATCTTTTCAAGGATTATTTCAGCTTCATGTTTGTATACATTGATGATATTCTTATCGCTTCAAAGAACATGAATGAGCATCTCAAACATTTGGAAATATTTTCAGATGTTTGTCACAAAGAAGGATTAGTGCTTTCGGAAAAGAAGGTGGTAATTGCAACAAGACAGATTGAATTCCTCGGAATTGAAATCGATGAATCGGAATTATTCTAGAATCATATTGTGGAAAAGATATAGGGATTTCGGATCTGTTTGAAAGACAAGAAGCGACTTGAGTTTTCTTGGAGTTGTTAATTTTGTTGGGATGTTTATTAACAATCGACATACTACGGGAAGGTGTTTAGCCCATTGCTTAAAAAGATGCACGATATTCAAATGGGAAGATGAACATCGAAGGAATTAAGCAACTTAAAGAAGTTTGTAAAAAGCTTCCAAAGCTTGCAATTCCCAAGACGAGGACGAACCGGTTCTTTATACGGATGCGAGTGATGATTGGTGGCGGCGTTCTTTACGAAAGTCACACCAAACGAGGAAGTGCCATGCAGATATCTGCGGTTTATTCACCCCTAGTGAAGCAACTCGGTGGCATATTAACGAGAAAGAATTCTTTGCGATCGAGAAAGGCTTTTAAAAATTGGCCTCTATTTTCTTGGCTAAAAAGTTTACTTTAAAAATTGATAATTCAAGTGTCGAGGCTTTTACGAAAAACAAAATTGAATCAAAACCAGAAAAGGCTCGATTACTTAGATGGCAAACCGAATGTCAATATTATGATTATGATATTTTCATTATAAAATCTCATGAAAATATTCTTGCGATTTCTTGACACGAGATGGAAGGACGCGCGTTCGCGGCGAGGTCCTTAAAACGAGTAAGACATCTCAGGAAATCTAGAGAGTCTAGAAGCGAGATTTTGGGGCGTTATGTCTCAATGCGAAAATTTGCCGGGCGACTTCAACAGTGACCGGAAATCCATTTCTAGTCAAATACGAGCATGTCGGTTCGCTCAAGGACAATTGTTCTTAGCGGCAAAGGCCTCTCTTCCGGGCCGCATCTCCTACGGTGCAAAAAGGGGCCGAGAGAGTACGGGCTCTAACCCGAAGGTTATGGATTCAAGTACCATAATCACAAGTGTTGCGGTGATGCATCCCCCGAGGGTGTACAAAGCGAAGCGAATGTTGAAGCTCCGGTGTCACAACCCGAGTCTTCAAGTCAACCAAAGACCTCGGGGTAAAAGAGGAGAGTTGAATCTTAGGCCACAGACAAGCAAATCTAAGGTTCAAAGCGGCGAGAATAAGATTTCTCCTATGCGGGTATATCAACGGCAATGGGAGAAACTAGTTACAAGACAAGGTATTAACCCGGAGAAAACAATGGTTGATATCTCGGGCAAGTATCCCCGAGTTTGGATGAAACCAGGAAGTCATCCAAATGAAGTACATGAATGGTATACTTTTGGAGCTTTAGCTTCAATCTATACCGTGTCACTAGGATTCCCGAAATTTCAAAATTACCTAAATGGATTGGGGAAGCGATTTACGAGACTGGGCAATAATCCACACTTGGCCGGAGGAGATATTTTGGAGCGTATTTTATCGGTGCGGCTCTGAACCAACGAAGAAAGGCTTTAATGAAGCTTTTCATTTCATCAAGCTAAGAAGCCCAGGATGGAAATGCTTTAAAATACATTAAAGCGGCTTCAGGAAGAAGGACGATGTTAGTAGGAGCATTTTCTCAAGACGAAGCTTTCTACCCAGGCGAGCATGGGGTCTTTGGGTTTGTCTAACGGAAATGGACAAGGTCAAATATCCATTCAAGTTCTTCCAAAATTCGACAAATGGATCTTTCCTTTTGAATTCGATGTTGGATCAACCACGGATTTGCGGAGGAACTCTTGAGACCAAAAGAAGAATTCTCTGGGAGAACAAGATTCGGCAAGCAAAGAAACTTACAGGAAATTCTGTAACATGGCGCATGTTGGACGTTGGATCGCCAGGATCTGTCAAGCATGCCCCAAAGCGAAGGAACCCGAGTTTGGGAAAGGATTCCGACCCAAACCCGACCGACAAGATCATGCGTTTGGAAAGGATAAGGGCCGACTCACAAGACGCATTATCATCGGGGACCACGTAAACCAAATTTTTAAAAGATTACCCGACAAACATCACATGGTGAGTCACGGGAAAAAGAAAACCAGTTGGCGAGGCGATAATGTGGGATATGAGCGTAAGTAGTGACGTCGTATATATCGAAAGATTTGAAGTCCGCCTTTGAAGTCCTGGGACTTACCTCTATAAAATGCGAGGATTTGAAGGAAGGCGAGGACATCGAACATTTTCCTAGAAAAGTCTGAGTGAAAAATTTGTAATATTTTTGAGTGTTTAAGTTTTCAAAATTTTATGTGTTTTTCGAGTGCAAGCCTCATCTATGAGAGGCTAAACCAGTATTCTCCTCCCAAAAGGAGATTACTAATGTAATAAATATTTCTATAAGTTCTTAATAAAAGAGGCTTTTCTGCTTCAACATGTGTTCATAATGTTCTATTAATTCATCCCGTTTAAGAATTACTTATACGCCTAGAGTAGAAAACGAACCAAGTACATTACGACGATTCTTTGAAGGAGTCGGATAACTTGCGAGATCATCTTCCCCGAGGGTGAGGTTGAGCAGTGTGGAGAGTTGTTTGTCAAACGATCGACCGGGGCAATAATTTTCCGATCGATGGTGCTGCGAACCATTTAACCCGTCTTTGTTTTGGCCAAAGAAGGTATGAATTTTAAGGGATTTATTAATTTTACGGAAGCATGTTGGGCCTCGATATGGTCGTAATGGACTATATCCGTTTTATCTAAACACTTTAGTCGAAATCGATTTTGAATTATGAAGCATTTAAGTATGTCCTATTGAGTTTATATTTGAACTTTGACATGATCCACTTAAAACCTCGAATAGAGACTGGATCTAAGTAGGTGTAACAATGCCACGAACGGAATAGGTATCAGAAAATGTAAATTTTCATAATCCTTGAAATTAGAGTTTTTGGAAAATAGCGGGGTATGAAATGATTGAAATTGCTAAATTTTGAAAGTTATAGGACTATAATTGCTACCTTTGAAAGATAAAGGACCTAATTTGCTATTGGGCCATAAGGGCAAAATTGTTCAGGGCATAAATTGCCACTTAAACAAAATATAGTCCTCTTTTGCCACTACTTAAAAGTTCTTTTGGGTATATTTTGCAATTTGGCCTAATTTAGGGTGTTGTTTCACTTTAGACCTCTTTTATTTTTTTATATATCTTTTTTTAAAAAAGTGGAATAACACGTTTTGGGCTAATTTAACAGAATATGGTTAATTTAAAATTAATTTAAACAAATAACAGCGTTAGAAACGCTGTTTTCACTGTTTTTTTGTTAGAAAACACTGTTTTCTCGAAAAAAAATTAAATTAGTTTAAAAGCAGCAATTTTAATTTTAGGATATTGTTTTATAAAAACAATATCAATTTTGTTTTGTGTGATTTTAATTTTTCAAAATCAGCAATTTGTTTAATTTTAATTGCAACTTGAGTTATTGAATCTCTATTTTCACAAATTATTTTTTTATTTTTTTATTTTAGGATATTATTTTGTAAAAAATAAAAAAATGCATACACAATTTTCGGAATATAAAAATGAACTTTACAACCCGGTTACATAATCAATCCTAGAAGCCGATTACACAATTTAAAAACATAAGTAAATGGCATAATTTAAAAACAACTGATATCACACAATTTAAAATCACATAATTTAGTGTTCCGGTTGTTGATCGATTATTTGTTCAATTTTAAAATCGTACAACAACCGAAACACTAAATTATGTGATTTAAATTGTGTGTTTTTCGATTGTTTTTAAATTATGTTATTTATTTATATATTTAAATTGTGTAATCGGTTTCTAGGATTGATTATGTAATCGAGTTGTAAGTTCATTTTTATATTCCGAAAATTTGTGTATGCTTTTTATTTTTTACAAAACAATATCCTAAAATTAAAAAATAAAAAATAGTTTGTGAAAATAGAGATTCAATACTTGTTTTCATAATTAAAATTAAAAAAATTGCTGATTTTGAAAACTTAAAATCACACAAAACAAATTTGATATTGTTTTTACAAAACAATATACTAATATTAAAATTACTGATTTTAAACTAATTTTAATAAAAAACGCTATTTTCTGACAAAAAACAGTGAAAACAGCGTTTCTAACGTTGTTTTCACGCATTTTTTTAACTTTTTTTTTACATTATAATCCAATCAACGTTTTTATTGTGTATCGAGAGAGAGATTAAAATACTTGCATGATTGTCTTATAGGGAAGAATAATAATAACTTTGGTTTTGATTAATCGGATAACAAAAGGGACATTAACTGAAACCATAACCCTGAAATCCATTGATCTCCTTGATTTTTCAATCAACTCTTTACTTCATCTTTTTATGATAAAATCCTTTTTTAGTTTACAAACTAATAATCAACTTTCGATCGTCTGAATAAAAATAATTATATTACAATATCAATACTTAGTGCATAAATTTATTAGTCTCTGTGAGATCGATCTTGCTAACCCTGTCTATTAGCTACATCGTTCACTTGCAGTGAAGCGAAAAATAAGGCGAACAATATTTGGAGTGTGAACGGGAGAGCAACTGTATATGGGCTTACACTATCTTAAAATTATTGATGAGTTGATGTTTTCTCCCCACTACGATTGTTAATGACACATAAATGACTCTAATGAATGCAATTGAGATAAATATTTTCCACTTTGAGACATTTCCATTGTCGGTAGCTCATTAATAGGAATATTTTGGCAAATTGCAAGAAAATATTCGGCATGAAAGATAAATTTGCATCTTTTATGTTGTATTAGAATTTGATGGTCATCACAAATTTCTAGACATTATTTTACAACTCTATTAGAAGAATCCTATGAATTCACAAAATATGGAACTTCCATACAATATACAATGGACCAATGAGTGGGTCATATAAGAAAAGATTTGTGCATGTTTGGATGAATAATGTCATGCATTTCAATAACACCACAACAAAAGGTCACTCATTATCACCCTTGGCAGCCACATGGAATTCATTTCATCATACAAAACCTGAAATCTCCAAATCAACAGGAAACAGTCTATACAACCTATACCAAAATATGCACATCAACAACAAGAAACATATTCTAAATACAACCTTTACCAAAATATGAACACCATATATATATACCATATATATGTTTGATACATGTTTTTATCTTAATTTTGATGATTCTATTTTTACACCAAACAATGTTTTTAATTGTTGTCCAAATAGTCCTAAATGATTTAAAATGTTTTTACTATTTATTCGGAGTATTTCTTCAAGTTTTATTTTAGATAAAATTGGACAACACTTTTAATGATTTTATGTTAATAAGTTTTTATATCAAAACAAAGTTCCTAAATATTGTCTAAATACTTCCGATCGGTTTAAAATATTTTTACTAAATTTTCGGAGTATTTCTTGAGATTTAATTTCGACAAAAATTGGACAATATTTCTGTCTCGAGGTCGACCGGTCGCCCTATAGGGCAACCCGTACCTAAAGATGAATTTTGGAACAGAAAATGAGACAGAAGATATATTAAGCAGGTCGACCGGTCGTCCTGGGCGTCGACCGGTCGCCTAGGGTGCGACCAGTGCATGCAAGTTATGTTTTGAAATAAACATTTTAATCTTGGTTTAAGCATTAAGGGGGACCGGTTATTCAAGGGATCGACTGGTCGAAGACCTCTTGGACCGGTCGCCCTATGTTAAATTTGCAATGTTTCTTTTTAATCTCTATCAGTGCGCGACCGATCGCCCTATGTTTTGACAGCAAAATTCTAACTGTTGTGCAACAGACAAACTTTCCTTAATTTGTGGGTTTGATTTCTAACAGCTATATTCTTGATTTTAATTGTATTTTTCTGTCGATTTTCAATCTCCAAGAGGAGTCTATGCTTGATCAATCATCTTCTATAAATAGAGGAAGTTTTGGAGCAACCAATACAACAATTGAGATACAACACAACAAGTTACATTCCAGGCAAACACTTGTTCTTCATAGTTATTATTCTTGTTGTAATTTTGCCTAGCTTATCACTTTCACATCTTGAGTTCTAGGCTTTCATTTCTTGATTACACTTGCACTCAAATTGTAATATTCATTATTGAGTTGTAATCTTGATTTTGGTCATCATTCAACACAAGACATCATTGTGAGTATTCTTGTGGAAAGAATACACTTGGGTGATCTAGGTGATAGGTGTTTCAAGAGTGTGGTGCTCTTTAGGTGTTGAAGAATTTGGTATTTTTCAAGATTGAAGATTGTGGTGATCTTCAAAGGTGCCGTTGAAGGAAGATTGTGGTAATCTTCAAAGGGAGATTGTAGTATGTTGGAGTTTGGTGTCAAAATAGAAAAAGGCTTTTGTCCCACATTGCTTGTGGAACAAAAGGGATGAGAGGCTTAAGGTTATTTAAGGAACTCATGTGGTGTAGTTTCAATTGCACTAGTCAAATATATTTTAACCTTTGTGGTTTGACTCTAGTTAAAATTCATCTCTTGTATTCTCAAGTATGGAGAGTTGGGAGAGAGGTGTGAGATAGTCAAAGGTTAGTAAGAGTGTGGGTATTGGGGCCGGGAGAGAGAATGTGTGATTGTAATAATGTTTCACATAGTAGAATTTCTTTCTCTGGGGCTACGGTTTTTCTCCGGTTTTGGAGTTTCCACGTAAATTCTTGTGTTGTGAATTGTTGTATTTTTCATGTTATTTCTCGTTTATTTCTGCTTGTCCCTAGGAGATGAACGTGCGATCCGTTTTTCCCAACACTTTGAACCCTTATTCTCATATTGAATAGAACTAATTGTTACGACCAATTTAACTGCCAACCATCTATTTATTTTTCTTTTTTTGATGGAAACCATCTATTTATTATTAAATAAATATTTTTTGTGATGTTGAACGGGTAAAAAAATGCTAAACAAGTCAAACTTGTTTTTAAAAAATAAACTCTTATTTTAAACTTATTTGGAACCTTAAATTAAGCTTTCAACTTGGTATTTTATAATTATATTATTGTTTTCTCGGACTTTGGTATGGAAATCGTTATTTTTTTTACTTTTAAAATATATTACGCAACAACTAAATGCAATTGACTTATCATTCTACTCCAAATCATTAATGATACATGGAACTTTTTCCTAACCATAACGCATCAAGTAAATTTATATTTCTTTTCGAAATTATATAGTCAACGTAAAAATATAACTATCTTAAATATATTTTAAATATAACTTTTTTTTTAATACACAAATTGGTGCTTTGGTGCCAAGAGTCCAAGACCAAAATAATAAAACAGACTATGTGAACGGTGAATGCTAAAAACAATAGGAAAATAATATGAAATGTCGACGGTGGCTATTGCTATTACTATCTTTGTAAATAAAAAGTGAAACTAATTTGGATAATTACATATTGCTTCAGTTTTATTTTTTTTTTGGGGGGGGGCTATGAATACACTTTTAATTTTTAAATCTCCAAGCCATTCTTCAAGCGAAAGTTGAGAAAATTGTCCTTCCATCTGGGATTTTTTTTTTTTAAATGTCCACAAGATATTAAAACTTGAGTTATACCCTTACACTTCTACTGCCTACACAATTGTCTACCTCACTACCCACTAAATTCTGTTAGAATAAAAAATCAAATTCGCAATTTTTTTTGCATATTTCACGAACAATTACAATTAGATAACATTCTCTATATTATATCTAACAGTGTCAATTTATATCCGTTCTCAATCCTATAATTTTGGCCAATTTACCATTTCAAATAGAATTAAAACTCAAATTCAATTAAATATACTGAACACCATCAAAACTGATCCTACTAGAATTTTTAGAACCGGTATAATTTTACATTGTTATATATAGTATAGAAAATGCGTATATAGTTGTATTTGTTCTTGAAATATACAAAAAAATTACGAATTCGATTTTTATTTGAAAGCAATTTGGTGGGCAATGATGTCGCAATTAGGTGGGTAGTGAGGTGGGCAATATGTGTGCAGGCAGTGACGAAGCCAGAAATCTCGAGTAGGGGGGCCCAACTAATATTAATATAAAAAGAGTCCGTCGGATTTTTGGCCACTTCTCCATAATAAAAATAGTTTTAACCATGTTTTCTTAGCCATTTTTAGTTCAAATTTTCACTTTGTCTTTTTTCTTTTCTAGGGATCGATCCATGATCCGATACCAAAAACTATACTGCATCAATTTTCTGAAATATAACCAAGTACTAAAAAATATGACTATTTTCATTTTTACAAAACATAAGTGGATAATTTATCCATTACTACATGTAAATATTAAAAACAATATATCAAATTTAAAATAAGTATAACTTTTAATTAAGTCACTGTATTAATTCAATCACGTCTTAATATTAAAAAATAAATAAGAAAATACAATTATATCAATATACCAAAAGGGACAAATAGAGACATAACAGAATAATGCAAAAATTCAAGTTAAAGTTTATGATGCAGCTTAAAAAATATAAAAAAAAATTAGAAAATGGGTAAAATGACCAAGACTCGTATTTTCAAGATTCACAAATGAAAGCAAGAAAGAAAAATGCAAGATAATTGAAGATTTTTTTCTATTTTTATATTTATTTATTTATTTTAAGAATAAAAAGTTAATGAACCAAAATACCCTTACTTTTTGTCAAAATTTGATGGGGGCCCAGTGCCCCCCTTAGCCACATAGTGGCTTCGTCCCTGTGTGCAGGGACATAAATAAATTTTTTTATATTTGTGGCATTTTTCAAAAATACCCCTAGATGGAGCAGCAATTTCTCAAATTTGCGAATCTTCAAATGGTCTACGCTTATTTCTTTTATATAAAAAAATGACAATTACACTGTTTGTTTTAACATCAAAATTAATTACATTCGTCATAAAATTTACAACTAATTACAATATAAGAAACAATTGCAAGGGCTACAACCCATAAACCCAAGTGTGTTTAAAACAAATTTTTAAACCTATATTGATCTAACTAATCAATAAAATCATAAAATTACACTCGTGGAATCATTGTGGGGAGGCAATGGGCGCCCCCACATATGCGTCCTCCAGTGGCCCGAGGGGGCAGAGGCACTAGGCCGCGCCCTTGGAGGTGTCAGGGAAAAACGCCCATGCGCGCCCTCCGTCACGTGGGATGGCTCATTCTACTACTCACCTCTACTTTCAAGCACTCTTCTACTTCATCTCTAGTCCATGGCTCATCCCACTTTTCTCCACTTATACATGGGCACTCTCTACTTTCAATTCGCAAATGAAATCCCCCCCAAATAAGCTCATGAGAAGCCTTTGAGAGGCTAAATGCCAAGAAGATCAGAATATGTATGTCAAAAAACTTAGTCATTTGAGGACTCTCATCTATCAAGTTAAAAGAATAACTACTCACTTATAGAGCTGACAAAAGCTCGGGCTTGGACAACCCTGCCCGAGCCCATTGGGCTAATACGTAAAATTGGGTTGGGCTGGCCCAAAAATCTATCGCGATCGCCTTGGCTTTCTTGGCTCAAACCCCAAAACACATTTTTACACATAAAATGTGTCAATTTATTTCGGTCGGGCCAATGTAGGCCCCATTCATTTTAGGCCTATAAAAACATAGCCCCAATCCAAGCCCAATCTCGAGTTGGCTGGGTCGACCCACCAGGCCAAAAATTGACAGTTTTACTCACTTACAAGAAATATTACACATCTCAAAAAGGCTAAGTCCCCTAATGATTCATCTCTCGCAGAGACTCAGCTTCGACCCTCAACTCCCAAGCTGAAGTCTTACCCAAGGGCGAATTAGGCTCACATCAGAAGGCCACAACCAAGCAGTACCAAATTCCATGCAAGAGACTTAATTTCCGTACTTTTGTGCACTGTGCTTTGGAGACCTCCCGGATTTGCTCCTTCCAGAGACTTCCATACCTCTATTCTTCAGGGGACCTCCATCTTTCGGAGGACCTCCCTCTCGGAGAGACATCCTCCTCGAGAAGATCAAATCCCATAAAGATCACACTCTTGCAAATGCCCTAACTACGGTCTCCCTCGCGACCTAAGAATTGGGGGCCTTATGTTGGGAGTAAAATCGAAAGTATATTTTTTAATTAATTATGTCATCATTTAATTATTCACTCATTAATATTCATTATTGAGTCTGAATATCATCAATTGACCCATGAGGTCCGAACCATTATTGAGCAACCCGGATACTCAGCTCATTATTTACGACCCATGGGGCTTATTACAACCCACTTTATTATATTAAGTCCATGCGACTCATTATCCCGAGTATAAAAGGTACAACCATATTAATTTGTAAGTAAGTTCAATTAATTATTATGAAATCTCATCCTTACTCTGGATTTTTCTCTTCTACCGTGATTGTCGCTGACTTAAGTATCAGAAGGATATCCCTGCGACCACCCCAGGGACCTCCGAACATATTGCTTTGTATGCTGCAAGATAGTTCCCACTCGAAAATTCCCTCAGTTCCCGAAGTGGGACTTAGACAAATTCAACTACCTTGATTTGGAGTGATCTGTACTTTCTGGCCGCATCATAAACTAATTTTTTTTGAACAAAATAGCCATAATTCAGAAAAATATTCTCACACAATATAGTTTGTTATTGCTACGTGTGAGATACTTTAACTTAGAGCGTCTCAAGATCAGCTGCGCCAAATTGGCTTCCGGCGCCAATTTGAGCGCCCAAAGATCGCGCCATATTCATCTCGTATTTTGGCGTTTGCTCGATCACGCCAAAAATGGCGCGATCAGTAAGGCAGCTTACTTTTTTTTTTTTTTTTTTTTGATTTTTTATTTAATTTGTTATTATAGCTTATTTTAATTTTAAATATTATTATTAATATTATATTTGATTAATCTAATAAAAATAATACTAAAATTAATGTTATATTATTTTCATTAAATATAATTTTTTAATTTGTTTACTTTTAAAAGTAAAACATTTAATAAATATTATATTAATTTTACTTTATTTGAATTTGTTTATATCTTAAAAATTAATATTATATTCTATTCTATTTTTGAATTTAATTAATTATGAAGATAAAAAATAAGAAATATTATATTAAATAAAAATCCTTATATAATATTTTTATCAATTATACAATAATAAAAATAAATATAAAAGAAAGAATCTTATGGAATATTCTTTTTAGTGCGAGAAAGTAGTCACAGAGTCTTTGGAGATGAAATGTAAATTTTGCGCTAAAGTAGTGCAGATTCTACATCAAAGTAGTACAGAGTGCTGGAGATGGTCTTAAACATAAATTCTTTGTCGCATTATTTTTTTGTCACATTCTGTATTTTGTGAAACTTATTTCCATTTTTTCAATAAACCAAACAAAACCTTATGTACACTGATCATCGAAACCAGATAAAAATCACGCGGAGATTGCTTTTTAACTGCGAATGACGTGTATGATTCTCTTTGCCCCCATCAAAACCTCAGTTGGAGACGAGTCCTTATTATTCACTGTTAATTTCTCCATTACTCCCCTAATTCCGATCTGATTTTTTTTTTTGCCAGTACAAAACCCCTTTGTTTCCTCCAATCCCAGCTCTGTTTTCGACGTTGCCGGCAAACATTTTTTCAATTCTTTGTTTTCACCGTCGGTAATTATAGATAGATCTTTCATACAGTAATCGGAACCTCCCATTTTTTTTTTTTTTACTTCAAAATTTCTCACTAACCAGTGAAATTTTTACTGGGCACGGAGAAGTTGAGCGAATTTAAGGCAAAAAGGTTGAGAAAAAGTAGAAAACCCCTTTGCTTGGGGTTGAAGTGGTGCAGAATGAGCTTGCGATAGTTGGGATTTCTGGGTTTTTTTTGTTGTTGTTGTTGTGAGATTGTAAATATGGCGGCCGAGGAGGTAGCTACGTCGGGTTTGTACAAAGGGATGTCGTCAGACAATATAAAAGGTTTGGTTTTGGCCCTGTCTTCCAGCTTCTTCATTGGCGGCAGTTTCATTGTTAAGAAAAAGGGGTTAAAGAAAGCCGGTGCTTCTGGTGTCAGGGCTGGTAATTTACAGTTTGTACTACTACCTGCATTTTTTACTTGGTTTTTAAAGATGAGATTGAGGGAGTGTAGTTGCTTGATGTACTGTTTGGTGATGCCGAACTGGATTTTGTTTTGGAAAATGAAGTATTTATCAGGACGTTGGTTTCTAATTCTAGGGACTGGTGCCACTGTGCTTAGATTGAATTTAATTGTCAAGATCTTGAGTTTATGCAGTTGTGTCCACTTGTATAATGTTAGATGTCAGATAGTTTCTTCTGGAACACTTATCATTATATACAATAATTCCTTAATCTGTTGCGAAGACGAATGCAAGAGTATGTACTCTGGAAAATTTATAGTTATTATGCGCTAGGCATTCATTTTTGCTCCTCAAAATTTTAACTGCATCCAAATAGCCTTGATGAATAGTCGGTGGTTTAAATTCTTGATATTTTATTGATTTATCCTCTATGTCGATTTGTTGCCTGATATGGAGTGGAGTGATTTTGGTACACCAACATGACAAACCTTAACCCATTATCACATTATGTTTGTATTTAAGTTTCCTGGAAGCAGCCTCACCTCCTTTTGTAGCTTGGCTTGTGACGTCTCTGAAAACTTTGGATCTGAAATATTGATTAATCCTTCCTTGATGAAGCCTCATTCACACTTGAATATATATTGATTTATATTTTGGAGGTTTGGATTTATTTGTCTGTGCAAATGAAGTATTTTCGTGGACATTTGATAGTGGAACTGGAGATTTGAAGCTGAGATTGCTTTAATAATTTAGATCTTCAATTTTGTGTAGCTGTGCCTGGTTGTATAATGTACTTTTAGTGTCTACGAGGCTGTTCTGGAACACTGATTAGTATAAAAAGCCAGCGAATCTGGACTTGGTACCAAGATAATTCCTGCGGGATGCATCTTCTGTCAAAATAATGGTTAATATGCTGTAGGCATTTATAAGCCAAAAAATATTGCACCTTCAGAACAATTTAATGTCATACTAATAACTTAGTTAGTTGGTTAGTAGTATTATCTCTTTACTAGTCTTTTCCCTATGGTGCTTTGTTTGCTGATATGTACTACTTCAAGCACTTCAACATGATGAACCTTCATTCTGTATTTCCCAAGCTATTCTAATTGGAAGGTGTTAACCATTGTTATATTACAATTTAAGTCAAAAATTCTTCACGGGCCAATCAGGATTTGTTATGAAAATCGTGCATTTGCATTTTAAGTTTCCTAGAAGCAGTCCTGGCCTCTTTATGTTGCTTGCCTTGACTTGTAAAAAAGAACTTTGGATCTAAATCATGTTTACCAAATTATTCATCTACATCGACAATCTATTCAAACAGTATTGTATGTTGTAACTGCTTCCTTTAAGGAGATGAATACAATAATCCTTTGTAATGTGGCATCAGGTCATTTTTCATATTTACTCAAAGCTGCAGCCAGTAATGAGTACTGTTGCATAAATCATAATAGCTATCAGTTAGTAGTTACAAAATTGCTGTATAGTCTATTTTCTTTCCATCGAGAGATACCAACAATATCTCACACTTTTGTTTAAACCACTAACATGACAACTGTGCATACATTGCTTAAACTGTGTTAAGCCGAATTTCTTGATAGTAAACGCATCATTTCCGACTTCTTTAGCTGGTAATAGTAGTCATCGTAAGAGTTTCTCAATAAAGTACAATTGAAAGTTGAAGACGTGCATATGATGCCAGCACAGTTCTCATTGTTATTATGATAAATTTTTGTTGCTCACTGTTTGATGGATACATCAACTTTTTCTATGCTAAATGTCTTTCTCATGCTTGCATATCTCTTTAATGGTTTCTATGCATGTTCCCCTGATTTTCCCCTGTGGAGTAGAGTCTTCTTCAGATTTTCTGTTATTTATAATATGCTTTTGTGAAATAGGTTAACTTATGCTTTAGAATCATCAATCATGATATCATTCTCTCTCTTTAATTTTATTTTTACAGGAGCTGGAGGATATTCATATCTATACGAGCCACTATGGTGGACGGGCATGATAGCAAGTAAGCTATATATACTTATCTTTAGTTATATCAAGTAGAACTCATGTCATGGTATGTCTTTCAGTAAAACAACATGATGTAACCCACATAAGCACATGTTAGGCGAATAATAAACCTATTATGATGGAACTAATCGACATAGATTTTTGTTGTATTTGAATCACTCATCCGATGTATAGTGGAAGCATATTCATTGATAAAGCTGGATATGTAAGCTTTGTTTGATCTGTGCACCAAATTAGAGTGCTATTGGCCTCTTCGGCTCTTCAGGCATAGATTAGCACATCATGCTGAAATATTGCCAAAGCAATTAGAAGGACCAGCTAGCCAATTGCATATCAACAGCTGAAGTCATTTACTGTATCTCGTCACAGTATAATAGGTCATTATCTTTGTGTTGATATATATATATATATATATATATATATTATTGATTTGATGGTGACTGTGACGAAGTAATACAAAGATGGGGACCGACGTTCCTGCCGGATTCTCTTTGATTATATCTTTGAACTACATATCTCTTTTTAATGTGGTGACAAAGATAAGATGCTTTTGAAAGCTACAGAGCTCGTACTTAGTTCTTCATGCGTGATACGACTTCATGTTTACTGTCAACTTTAAGTTCATTGCTTTGTCGGATAAATTCCTAGATGAATTATGAGATAGATTCACCAACAAAGTACAGAGGTACCTATTCTCTTGGTTTATCATGTAGCTAATACTCGTAGTGACCTTGTCCAACATGTATATGTGGGGGGGCCCTTTTAGGTCTTTGTCCATACTCTACGTAGAAGGATATCACTAGTAATTTGGGTGTGCATAATGTGCTTTTTTTGCAAGAGGGTGTCAGTATTGACACCTGATGCGTAAGGCTCCTTTAGTTAATATTTTTTTCTCTTCGGAATTAGCTTAAACCTTTCCCATACGGCGTTGTTAATGGAGAGGAGCCATGCATGTCTAAGTGAATACATCCATAGTACATTGGGTTCTGGTGGAATGTGAATAAAGTTGAGGTTTCAGTTGGATGGTGAAATTTGTTCTGAAAGAGAACTTTATGTGGCTGGACGGTTAACTCGTCAAGTGTGTATTTTGTTTTTGGGTTGTGCAATTTTGCAGGGCTGGAGATGTTTGGTTCCTTTATCTTATTTTGATGTTTTTGGAGACATCTATTGCCTCCTTGTTTCAGGTGGCTTCAGTAAGCAGATTGCCCAAAAAAATTTTTTTTGGTTGAATGCTGGTATAGATGATCCACTGACCGGAGACAAAATCTATAGGAGAAAAATGTTTTATTCATGAGCATTGCTTGAATTTAGGGCTTCTGATGTTGGAGTTTCATGCCGAATCTTTTTTGACTTTAGTGTGTTATGCCTCGTCTTGTCTGTTGAAAGGCTTTTTGACTATTGGGGATGTTTGTCAAGAAGCCGGTAGGAGATTGGTCATTGTGTTATCTCGGGGGGTGGGGTTCTCAAAGGAACAGAACCTTCTCTTTTTTAGTAGTCCTCGTCTTCATTGACAAGTTCCATTTTCAGCCAGCTTTTTGTACCTGCATCGAAATTTTTGAACAGTACACCTCCTAATTTGAGCACCACTCCCTTTATCGCACCTTAACTATAACCAAACGTGGAAGTTGCATCTTAAAGTTTAAATTTCTTCTGTTACTCTGATATAAGGTATCCCTAAACTAAGTATTCTATTGGTTTGTTTCTTGTTGGTACAGTGATTGTTGGAGAAATTGCAAATTTTGCAGCTTATGCATTTGCACCAGCAATTCTGGTTACCCCTCTTGGTGCACTCAGCATTATTATCAGGCATGATATTCTGTTAGTGACCTTTGTTAACAAGACACCTTGTTTTGACTGCTGATTATTGTGCGTATGTTGCAGTGCTGTACTTGCGCATATAATTTTGCGAGAAAGGCTACACATTTTTGGAATTCTTGGTTGTGCTTTATGTGTTGTGGGCTCCACCACAATAGTCCTGCATGCTCCGCAGGAACGTGAGATTGAATCTGTGAAAGAAGTGTGGGACCTTGCTACTGAGCCAGGTAACTTTGTTTTGCAACTTTCTTAACGATGTGTTTGTTTTTCTTCAACATTGTTCTATATGTTGTCTGCTGAGCTAAAGAGTTTGCATCTTTCCTGCAGCTTTTGTCTGTTATGCAATTCTGGTGATAGCAATAGTCCTCATTCTAATATTCCATTATGTCCCACAATATGGCCAGACCCATATATGGTTCTATATTGGTGTCTGTTCATTAGTTGGTTCATTGTCGGTAGGTGTTTCCAATTTTCAATTTATATTTCTCTTCAGTTAACTCCTCTTCCGCCTTGCCAGAAAAAAAAAACGGACAGAAAGAAGATAGTTCTTCAGTTCAGTTGTGTGTAAATGTTAAAACTGTGGGAAATGCCTTGGCAGGTCATGAGTGTCAAGGCGTTAGGAATTGCACTGAAACTGACGTTGTCAGGAATGAATCAGCTAATATATCCCCAGACATGGACCTTTGCGATGGTTGTCTTGGTTTGTGTCCTTACACAGATGAATTATCTAAATAAGGTAAAGAATGGTTTGTTTTGTCAATAATTCCTTCTGCCCTGTGGTGATTTCTTGTGTTTATAGTTTTTCTAATTCTGCTGTATGTTCTCTTAAAGTAGACAGCATGATCATGTGATGTAAAAAAGTGGTTTTACATGCCCTATTCGTTCAAACACTTTAAGGCCTTGTTTGTTTATGTTTCCAAGTGCCCATTTTCGTTTGCCAACTATTCATAAAAATGGAATCATGTTTGTTTATAAAATTTCCAATGGAAATCATCATTTTCACATAAAACATCTCAACCCTACAATTTCAATTCTCAACCCTACATAACTTACAATCATTATTCTCATCTTTTAATCTAATTACACGTGTGGGATCCTCTACTACTAACTCTATCTACTTAAAATAACTCATCATCCTACAATCTTACAAATATACTTTTATACATGCAAATTAAAATATTGAACGCTGACCCCCACCATTATCAACTTTTCAAATTATTATATACATAAAATACTACTTCAAAACTATTCAACTAAATATGACCTCATTTCCAAACATACATAAAACTCAATCTTATTCATTCATCCAAACATTATTCAATTTTCACTTGAAAATCGATAAATTCTCAAAATTCATTTTCCAATTTCTAGAAACTGGAAATAGACCATAGAAACATAACAACACATGACCTTTATTTTCTATAGAAACTCTTAGGTCTTGTATGCTTGCATTTTCAAAGACCATTCTCACATGTTATATGCTATTTGAATATCTAGATTCATATTTGTTTGACCTATTTTTAATCGAAATATTCATTTTATCTTCTCTTTTTCTTTACAAAAAAAGCATTTCAAACATATAATTTCAATTTTCAGCCCATTACATAATCCTAATCTATCATTTGCCAGTCACTATTCCATCATTTCATATCAAAGTATTTTAGTGGGACCCACAAATGCCAACTATATATACTTCATAATTCATATTACTATGTTCAAACTATATCTTTCTAAGGGGACCCACAACCTACAAATCATCTTAATAAGTATCATATATAATTTAAATCATTTAAACAAAGTGGATTCTAACTAATATATTATTAGTTTCAAGCTACATATTTTAATGGGACCCACATCTCAAACCATCACAGTTATCACATCTGAATTAACTATTCAAAATGAACCCCACCACAACCAATTTCACAAATTATTATTATTATTATTATTATTATTATTTATTATTATATATGTAAAATTATATTTTGTTTTCATCATTCATCCAAACATAATTTCATTTCTCACTCGAAAACCAATATAAAAATCAAATTCTCTTAGAAATGCTGGAAATGAATATCCTCACTGAATACACAACCATCAAAACCTTAATTTTACATGCGATAAAATATTAAGTTTTATCGTAACTTTTCTTTATTCGTGGAGATGTTTATTTACAAATTACTGTCTGCTTCTCCTTTTAGTCATTTGATGGCATAGGTGCTAGTAATGGATGGTATCTTTTCTATGGCTTCTCTATCATGTTTCTCTATTTTCATGTATTTGGTAAATCTTGAATGCAGGCCCTCGACACATTCAACACTGCAGTAGTGTCACCCATTTACTATGTGATGTTCACATCCTTCACTATTCTGGCTAGCGTAATCATGTTCAAGGTAACCATACTGCTTATGAGATTACAACTAACATTGTCTTTTTGTTGCATAATGGCCTGATATAGTAGATGAATGGATAAAGTCAATCATTCACGAGACTGAGTTCGCGGCTAAACATGCTCTAACTATGGTGATGGAAGCTAATACCTGGATAAAAGGGATTGAGAGTTTAATTTCTTTGAATACATATGCTTGTCTCTGTAGGCTGGGTTACGTATTGGATAAGTACGAAAATATGGAGGTGTGAGATGACCAACATTATCATCTATATATTATTGGAGAAAAATGGCCGTGTAAATCTTAGCATCGTATTCTACATTGTCTTTCCATGCATATTTCCTTCATGCTTCTTAAATTACGTTTGTGGCTAAGTATCGACGTAATTAATGTGGTCTGAGGCTATTCTTCAAAGATATTGTTAGTTTTCCCGATTCAAATTTTTTTTTTCACTTTTCACTCTTAGAAAAGAACCAAACCAGAAGAATTGAGGACATAATAAAATATTAAGGTATTAAGGTTGATAATGTTGTTTTTTGTTCATATTACCAGGACTGGGACAGACAGAATCCAACCCAGATTGTCACAGAAATGTGTGGGTTTGTGACTATTCTTTCCGGGACTTTTCTTCTTCACAAAACAAAAGATATGGTCGATGGTAAGAACGGACTCAATTCCTTCACTGATGACTTTGATGGAGATACACTTGAATATTAGTAGTAACTCAAGTCCTGTAATTACTTTTTTTTTCTTATGTAGGTTCTCTGTCAATGGCCACGAGACTCTCGAAGCATGACAATGAGGATGGTTTTGGTGAAGAAGGTATCCCTCTAAGACGGCAGGAATCATCAAGAACACCGTGATGTATTGATTTTTTTCTCCCATTTACCTTGTAACTCTTTGTCGAAAGAGAGCTCTCAATATCATGCTCTTTGGGGAAGATACCACACACCTATTCATTTTGTACTTTATTAGATACTGGACCTGTCCCCAACATTGCATTTTTCTTGAGTTGAGAGTAAAACTGATTTTTTTGCTTCAATTCTCCCTCCCCTTCCCTAGAAAACTTACCATTATTGCCAGCACATTTCACTTTCTTCTACATGCATATATGTATATATATGTAGGGATAATTATAAAAAACGCCTTGAGGTTCAGCCTAATTACAAAAAACTATAGTGTGGATGTGGCATTTGTTATTTACCTATCAGATGCCCTTATCTTAGGGATGATGATGTAAGAAACAAGTGATAAAGGTAACATTTGTTATTTTGAAAGATAATAGTTTTTTTTTTCAATTAGGCTAAACCTTAGGGATGTTTTTGTAATTATCTGATGTACATGTATTCTCTCTGTTGTGACATTCTCTCTCGGTTTCGTTTGTTACAATCCACAATTTGCATGATTATTTCATACCGTATTTCATTTGATGTTTTCGTATGCGGTTGAGTTGAATAACGCGTGTATAAGAAGATGACATTTAGTGTGCATGTGGCATTCAAACACAAGATGACGAAGATGTAATGAAATCCACACTGCATGTCAGGAAAACACTAAGCCTCGCTTGGCTCCACAGTTTTTTAGGCATGAAGAAGGAATAAAATTTTTAGGTAAAGAACAAAAACGAAATATGACAACATACGTCCACGTTGAGCCCATCATGGCCCAATTTGGTTCAGCCTGTTCTCCTTCCCCTCTTCACTTTATATGATAACTATAGGGATTTGGTAAATATTTTTTATTTTTTTATAACCAGGTTCCGAACTTACGCCTGAATAGTCTCGGGGTGGCAGTCCAGGCCACTGCAAACTGCCATCGATAAATCGCGGAATGTGCCCGAATGGTTAGAGTCAGACCAAGTCCAAATGCCCCTTGTTAGATTGACCCAGGACAAAAGTAGATAAATTTACTCCTAAGCTATGCCCGGGGGAGATTTGGTAAATCTTAATCATTCATGATTGAGATTCAAGTGGGGCATAAACATGAATTTGCATATGATTTGTGTTAAGTGTCAATAAAGAAAGGGAGGCGAATTTAATTAGATGGAGTTATTTCTAATCCTCTTGCCAAATCCAAATCCAAATCCAAATCCCTTTATCCAAATAAAATTTTGAAATCTTTAATAAGAAGCTCATTGCACTTGTTTGGATTAATCATGATATAGTGCATTGCAAACCCATCTTAGATGTAATTATTCAATATTCATCACCCAAATCCTGTCAATAAACCCAGATCTTTCCGTCCATGTACAACCTAATTTAGTCAATGATATTGTCAACAATGTGCAAGAACGTAGCTAGTCCTCCCCCACCATTTTATTTTATTCTCTTAATTATATTAAGGAAAACAATTTAATGAATTTATATGATTATTAATTTAAAATTATATAATTTATTTAAAAAATAAATTAGCTCATAACATTTTATTTTTTATTTATCAAACACTTTTAAAAAACTTATAAAAATCTTAAAAATATATTTCGAAGAACTTATAAACTCAACCGAACACTCTCTCCAGACATTAATCCCTACATTAATTAACTTCAAGAAACAAATTAAAGGGTAAGGGTGTTTTCGTAAATCGTCTTTTAACTGCCCCAGGTTAGGGTTTATGCCTACCCCTCGCACTATATAAAAGCCCCACTTCACTTTCTCCACCACTTACAACCACTGTCTTCCGCAGCGCCGCCGCCATTCCACCATAAGGTATGGAAGAAATATTTAGGTGCACTACTCATGTTACATTTACGTGCATTGATATAGCAATTTCTGATTTTATGTTTTAATCACTTATATTTTGAAATTATTCTTTAGATTAAATCGTAGAATAATTGCTGATTTTGAGATGGATGATATATAAATCCAACGTATTCGCTGAGAAAACCACCGCGCATTGTTAATTCTGTAGAATCTGTTGTATTTATCGCCATTGACTATCCATTTCTGTGTTGCTAAAGTTGAAATTGCCGTGTATTTTCAGAATTCTTTTAGTAAAAATGGTGGAATGTAGTTTTTTTCTTTCTTTCTGATTTTGTTGTTTGTTCACTGGTGGCAACAGGTTAGAAGCTCCCGAGGTTCATATCTGGAAGGAAAATGTCAGGGTAATTGTAAATTTTTGAACCCTAGTAATTCATTTATTGTATGTTTATTGGTTTCAGGGATTGCATATTTTACCATCTAGTTGTTTCATGTGTGTTAAAGACACAATGCTGATATTTTATGGGTAATTGATTTTTGGAACTGCATAGTTTATAAATGAAATGGGTCAAAATAAAATTTGGTATCATAGTTTTGTGGGTTACCATTCTTGATAATTGAACCTAGATTAGGTTCATCTGACCATTTATCTGAGTTAGCTCGATTCATGTTTCATTGCATTATGCTGTTGGGCTTTACCTACGTCTGTCTTAGTCCACAATAGGCAACAGCCATGTTTTCCTTGCAAATGGAAGTTTATGAAATGATTTGCATCATAAACAATTCATTTTAAGTTTCATTTTTTTTAATTACTGGGTGACATTCCGTAGCCTTTCTTTCTAATATCCTGAATGTTACGTCAGTAGCCATTTCCCAATTTCCTGGATTTTTATTTGTTATGCACACAAATGTTATCTCTGCAAGTTACTTGAGGTTCTATTAGTCAATGTGTCACAATTGGCATCATACCAGTTTTCTCTCTCTCAAATATATGTCTGTGTATTTTATTACTTGTGATGGACTAGATAAATGGTAGAAGGTTTGTCAATTTGTTCTTTTGATTATTATTTTTCACCTTTTTTATTTGCTTTTCTAATACATCCAACTCTTGTTTCGTTACAGTGAGGATGTTCCTGTTGCGGAGGCTGCAGCTCCAGCTCCTGCTCCGGCTCTTGGAGAGCCTATGGATATCATGACTGCTCTGCAGTTGGTGTTGAGGAAATCACGGGCTCATAGTGGCCTAGCTCGTGGGCTCCATGAGGCTGCTAAGGTTATTGAGAAGCATGCAGCTCAGCTTTGTGTTTTGGCAGAGGACTGTGACCAGACCGATTATGTTAAGCTGGTGAAAGCGCTATGTGCTGATCATAATGTTAGCTTGATAACAGTGCCTAGTGCTAAAACTCTTGGCGAGTGGGCTGGTGTAAGTGAATTTGTACTGCATTTTTTTTTAATCTTACTCTATATTATTGGGAAATTCTATCATCAGTTTCTTGTTGAAGTTGGGTTAGTGTGAGAATGAGCACACGGGGCTGAAGTTTGGCTCTTTGGCACCTACAACTATGCCTTAGGGATGAATGCAGTACCCAAAATCAATGCATTCCTTCAGTTGAATTTGGATAGGTATCTTGTATATCTACCCGAACATCTAAGAAGGAAACATAAGTTTAGTACCTACCTAATTATCTTTATTAAGTTAATAATTAAAATAGACCTTTGGCATATGGCATTATAAGGAGTAGATGAAAGTAAATTGAAAAGAATGACTGTTTCTATAATGTGCTGAATTTGTATTAAGGTTTTACGGTATTTTCGTTTTCTCTAATTCGTCACTAATCACTTGAGGGTCTGATTTTTGTCTACTGTATCTGAAGCCAAAGGATGATTATGGATTTAAATATCTCACGACGGTCGTCTGAGGCACCTTGTAGTGTCAATATTGATGTGATAATCCATCTATCTGATGATTTCTTCCCTCTTTACGATTATCCTAATCCAAACAAATCCAAATGTTGCTGAAGTTTTTGTATTTATCACGCATATTTCTTTGAACAGACCAAAAACCTTATGCTTTGTTTTTTATGTCACCTTTTACTTTATTTAGTTTCTCTCTTGGACGAGTATCATTAAATGTTCATTGATTTTTATCATGGTATTTTATAATTTTACCCATCAGCTCCCTTAGAGGCCTTTTCTTATCATTAATATTATTTTGTTTATTTTCTCTCTATCTACAATCAGCTGTGTAAGATTGATTCCGAAGGAAAAGCAAGGAAGGTGGTCGGTTGCTCCTGTGTTGTTGTGAAGGTATAAGCCACGAATTCACATGAATTTTAAATTTGTTCTTGACGCTAAACTTTTCCAGTCCTTTAATCTCTAGTAAAAAACGAATGATTTCATAATTATGTTCCTAATCATTTTGCAGGATTATGGGGAGGAAAGTGAGGGTCTTCATATTGTTCAGGAGTATGTGAAATCCCATTAGATGGATTCAAGATGTCGACTCCTCGATACAGAGATCATTTTTTGTTTTGGATCCTACCATGCTAGTAACCTCAACTTTTTTTTTGCTTTGTTTAGAATTCTTGGCAAATCATTGATGGGAGACTTGAATTGTGGAGTATCTGTTGCTGTTGGTTCAAGTCTGTTGTGTGTTGCTTCATTTGAATATTCTCATTCATAGCAATTTGCTTGAACCTTGCTACATTAGCATTTAGTATTCACAACTAAAATGAGCTTTACATTTGTTGGAAAAGGAAAAGTTAAAACAAATGAAGCTTTTTAACATGTTTGCTCTCATAAAATTACATTCTTTTATTTTAAAAAAATGAACCCCATCACATCCCTAAGGGCTTCAATGCTTGCTCTAGAGCCTCGTGGAAGATTTGAATAGTGGATGTGGCTCAACACCATTTAAGGTCTTTAGTCTTGAGACCCTTAGGCCGAGTCATCACACAAGAAATTATTCTATAATTTGTTATCATGTGGATTTGGGTGTCTATACGCCGGTGCCAGTAAAGTGGGAATCACATCACCAATTGATTTGTAATGTTGAACGGGTAAGTTGATGCTATCCACTTGAGTAGTTTTATTCTCTTGGATCAACACATATTTCCATGGTGTGTTAATTCAAGGGTATAGAATCCACCTGGATAGTTATCCAAGTGGCTAGTTTCGACTAGCCCCCGTTCGGCTATGCCCTGCCATATTCTTTTATACAATATCTAACTATAATGTGATTCAAAGCACAATTTCAATAAGGAAGTGAAATTACGCGGGTTTAAGAAAGTTAGGCATTTGAAGGGCTAGAGAGTTATTGTGGGTTATCTTTCGAAGTAAACTTTTGAACTCGATTTCATTTTGCAAAATTATGGTTAAATCCAAACAATTTTGTTTAAAAATAAATATTATATACATATGAACATATCATGATGATACCCGGCCGAGCTAGAAGAAAATTAGTCCACGTGGCCATTCAACTGACAATGACGTTGTACCATCGGGATGACGTAGACCGAGCCGATGACGTCAGCAATCGAGCTGATGATGTGGCACAGAACGGGCTCGGATGGCGGTCTGATGCTCTAATGGCAGGTGATCTGAAGATAACCATCTTGCTAAGTAAGATGAGTCAGTAGATGCCAAAAATATGGTCAGCATGCATGCTCAAGAGAAGACACGTGTCCCTTGTAATCACTCTATAACTATGTGTAATAATGATTAAAGCCCACTAATTATATGAGTACAAATATGTCTCATTTATTAGTAAAAAAAAGAGGGAGAGATAATTTAGAGAAAAATACTTGTAAGAATTCATTCTGTAAAAGGGAACCCACCAGAAAATCCTCTGCTCGGCTTTTAATACAAAAAGGCAGAATTAGCCATTTGTCAACAAGTTAGCAAGATGAGTCAGTAGATGCCAAAAATATGGTCAGCATGCATGCTCAAGAGAAGACACGTGTCCCCTTGTAATCACTCTATAACTAGGTGTAATAATGATTAAAGCTCACTAATTATATGAGTACAAATATGTCTCATTTATTAGTAAAAAAAAGAGGGAGAGATAATTTAGAGAAAAATACTTGTAAGAATTCATTCTGTAAAAGGGAATCCACCAGAAAATCCTCTGCTCGGATTTTAATACAAAAAGGCAGAATTAGCCACTTTCTCTAAGTTTTCTCAAGTGGTGTCTATTTTCCACGTCATAATATCCATAGACTTTTCTTGTTGATCCAAGACGCACGTCAACATATCACATCAATTAGACTTATCAGATTTTCGTTTACAGATTTGATTATTCACATAAATTATATCTACTGTTATAACAGATTTCCAAATATGGATGTGAGACGCGTTACAATTTTATTTCTCATCCATATGAACTTCCATAAATTATTGTTCTTTTCTAATTTTTTTTAGAGGTAGTCTTAATGTCTTATAACGTCTCATGGATTTAAGTTTGTAAGACTAGGGATCAATCTAGTGCTCTAGTGGTTAAGACATGTATTGTAAGGATGAATGACCCGGGTTCGATCCCATACAGGTGCATGTGTCCCCTCCCCAAGTTCCCCCCATTGTACTAAAAAAAAAAAGTTTGAAGACTAATTCACAAAATAGAAAAATATAAGTGTTTTTTATGAGTTTGACTTCTGAGTCGAATTTTTGCCATTACTGTCATTCAGGATCCAAAGAAAAACGTTGAAATTCTATTTATGTAAATATGATCCGTCTCATAGAAAGTCTAGACCGTCTCATACAAATTTTTGTCATTATTTGATCTTTCAGGATCCAAAGATAAACCATAGAAATTTGAGTTTCAATTTATAAGGGTAATGAGTTCTATCGTTTTGAAAAAAAATAAAACAAGGGTAATCAACAAATCTCCACACCTAGAAAATAGAAAACAAAAATTAAAAGGATCAAAATCTAAGATTATTCCAAAACTTATTGAGTTAAAATCTTTCAGACAACTCAAACACATGTACCCTGGTTGCTTGGTCTTATGTATTTACATATAGGACAATTTCGAAAAAAAAAAGGTTTTATTTTTCTGGTTGCGAAAGAAATGTTAATTTAACACTTCTTATCAAAAATGAAAATAAATATTACATCTGTTCATCTAAAAAAGGAGGGCAATATAACATACATTTAGTCCTCGTATTCCGTCTCTTCATCATCGTCTTCATTATTTTCTCCATACCTCCATCCATCTCCCACATTATCCCGTTCCTCTTCCGTTTCTTCACTATCTTCTTCCTCGTAAATCTCCTCTTTAGGCGGCCACGATTTTTTCACCACATTCAAATTGGCAACAGCAGTAGCAGCAGCAGCAGAGCTTTTGCGCTGAGACACTTTTGAGGGAGGCAGCTTTAGATTCGGCTTTGGTCTGTTTTGTTTTGAAACTTTACCGTTGGCCCGTTTCCCAGCATACGCGTCGTGATCACTATTTTCGTCCATCTCGTTTTTGGTGTTTGTTTGGTTGTTAGCATTCTCCTCTGCAAAATGGCCGGGGTGTTCTCTCCTCAGATGAAGATTCAGCTTGTATTCGTGGATGTAGGCCTTCTCACACCCTTCGTATGGACAGGCGTACGGACGGTCCGATGATGCCGGGCCAGAAGGTCCGGTCGAAGCTTTTGGAGGTTTTATTGGCTTTTCGATAGGAAGAGCGTATTTGGGTGCTGTCTACCACATTCTGCATGAGTTGCCACATGATTCGAAATAGTTACAAAATGAGCAGTGACTGTGAGGAGAAATCAAACCATGGAATGCAAGAGTTTTAAAATTAGGGGTAATTACAAAAGTTACCCTGAGATTTAGATTAATTACAAAAAAAATCAGTTATCTTAAATTATAAGGCTTAATTGCAATATTGGTACAGTAAACTATAGGGCACTAGAACAGTTTTTGGTCTTGTAAATATTGTAGGAAGCAATTTTGATCTAATGGTTATGTGCAATTTTGACCTTATAGGTTCTAATTTGTGCAATTTGGTCCTACAAGTTCTAATTTTATGCGATTTTAGTTCCAATTGGGTATTTAAATATTTAATTTATTCCCATAATACCATTGTCCTTAAGCAAAAACACTCAAAAATTGCTATTTTGGGTCTTTGACTAAAGGGTAAAATTGTCAAGGACTGAAACTGACACGCCAAAAAGTTAAATTATAGGACTAAAATTGGAATTAAGCCTAAACTACAAATACCTCTTGAGATATTGAAAATACCACCTTGAGGTTTGTGTTTGGTTTACAAATACCCTCCCCATTAAGTGCAATTTGTAAAATAGAAACATATGCCAATCGGGTATTTGTAATTTTGAATGAAAAATACTTTTTTTTAGTAATTTGATTAATTCTTAAGGGTAGTATTTGTAAATATCCCTACAAATCATATATACGTGTGTGTGTAGTTCAGATGTTTTTGAACCGTCAATTAGTTAAATGAATGACCAATTTCAGAAACAAGATGCCTCCAAAGTTAAGCTGAGTGATATGATGCCACGGCAAGAAAATATTTACTTTCGCGTATTCCAGGCAATATTATCACCTCTCAAAGTAAATTTACTCATCCTTATAGAAATCAAAACCGAAAAGGAAAAGAATGACAAAGCTAGCAAAGACGAGAAATTTGGAAGTAAGAACCTTTTCGTGATGAGAAGCAATGTGATTCTTCAATTTGTACTCGTGGGCATATCGTTTTCCGCATTCAGGATACGGGCAAACATGATAGTTCTCCTGCGAATGTGTTTTCATGTGTGACCTGAGATTAAAATCCAGAGAAAATGCCTGCATATAAGAAAATTACAGGATCAAAACGCGCATAGGTAGCAACGTTAGTATTCTTGATTCCAGTTCCAACAAGTTCAAAAAATCATGGGACCATTAACTGTTCTGAGAAAGCCGATTTACTCACTTTACCACAGCCTTCATGCGGGCACACAAAGTCTCTCTCTCCTGTATGAATTAAAAAATGCCTCTTCAATTTTGAACTGTCCAAAAATTTCTGCAGAATAAGCCATAACACATTTAGTGCATTATCCAAAAAACAAAAAGGACTGTGAAAGAATCAACGACTTGTATAATAGAATAAGCACACAATTCTTTTCAGCGGCTCCATTTATTATAAGCAGACTTGCTGAAGAACATTCCGTCTAACGTGCTTTCTACCTTTCCAAAATGGCTTCAGTTAACATGTCAAAAAGCCACTGTTTACCAAAAGCCTAGTGCGAGATAAATTTTTCATAAAGATATTTAGCATCAGAATTCCTCTTTCCAGATTTGCTTAAAGTCGATCGGTTGCTATTATGGCAGCTAACTTTATATTATTGGATCCACTGATCTTCTCTGTCGAGTTGTCACAAAAGCTCCACAACAAATGAAAAAGAAAATAAAATAAAAACACAAATCCGAATCTAGTTGTCCCATAAATTTCACAAATATACCATTAAGAAAATGAAAATAAAAACATGGTCAAATTGGATCCATAGTTCCATGTTACTGATGACATCAGACGAACTAAACAAAATGAGAATTTCCTTCCAATGCATCAGGTTAATTTTCTTCACTTCTAATAGGTTATAGGTAGGGACGACACGTCTTAATAGGTCTACAGTATTACAATGGGTTACAAGTGCCTTATATGTTCTCTTCTGAAGTACAAAACACCGTAATTAAGCAACCTTCTCTTTTCTCTTTATTTTAGTGATCTCCTACCTAAAGGGGTTCACTTAGAAGGGATTCATCGGAGAATAATTAGTAAATTCTGCATCCGTTAGAGAATTAAAACAAACCTAATCCCTTCATATAGAGCGAAAAATTCGGAAGAACATATATGCATCAGTTGCCAACGTGACCATGAAATTAATGGCATCAAGGGGTTTACATTGCCTTTCCCTTTTTCTTGAACTGAAATTGCAGCTTTAAGGCGCTTTAGGCCATTCATGTCAAAATTCACCAGGAGATCATAATTACCTTTCCACAATTCGCGTAATGGCAAACATATTGTCTCTCCCGTGAATATGAGAATGTTTCCTCAAAGCTCCAGCATCAATAAATGTCTTTCCACAGCCTTCAAAACTACAAAGGAAAAGAACTTCTGTAGTTGGTTCAGGCTCAGGCTCTACCACTTCCGGTTCTTTTGTCTTCTCTTTCATGGCCTTTAATGTGGCCTCTGAAAAATTAAGACAACAAATTCCATCAAGCTGGCTCCCGATTAACTATAATTAAGCACCACAAAGAGAAACAAATCTGAGAACATGAAAGCACCATGATTGCACGATTGGTACTCCAGAAACAAAAAGAAACAAAAATTCAAGCACACTTAAATTAGAATAATTACTAACAAAGAGCCGTAACTTGAGAATATAAATGAATGGTTGTTTTCTTTAAGTCGTATATATCAAAATATTACAGTTTTTTCCATCTCATGGAAACAAAGATTTCGGTCCATTCATCACCTTATTAAGGTACGACAATCACCAAAAATTTAGTTCTCAAGAGTCCCCAACACCCATCCTAGCCCAACAGTGCCAGCAGAGAGATTGCTAAATAAATAAAGGGATAATTACAATAAACTTTTTTTAAAATTGCAAAAAAGACCTTGAGGTTTGATTTCGCTTACACTTTCCTCCTTCAAATGTAAAAAATATTTCAAAACTACCCTTAATATTTCAGAAATATTACAGTTACGCCTTTAAATTTAAGACATAACCAAACTTTAGGTTTTTTTTTTGTAATTTTGAAACATCTTTGAGTTTTTTTGTAATTAGGCCAAACCTCAAGGGGTCTTTTGTAATTATCCCATAAATAAATTTCAAGACCATAAGGACCTATATAATATCTGAATATGCATGATATTTGAATCAAATAAGTAAACTAAATCAAAGTGACTAACTAGTTAAATATTGAAGTGACAAACGAAAGTAACTAGTATAAGCTCTACCCTGTCATTAAAACTCAACAACTAACATCAACTCATTCAAAATTGTACTTCAACTCTGCCTTTCAAAATGGAACACCGTCACCAAAAATTCCATCACATACCCAAGAACAACACAATTTTGTTCAGTTTGGCACCAAATTTTCAAACAATAAAACTATTTTGGACAATTTTGCCTCTTGCCGACGTCCCACATTCCAAAAATCCATGAAATTTCAGCTCCTAAATTTCATAACATGGTTATGTGATTCGTTTCCAAGGACCATAAAGATTGCATAATCAAGAAAACAACAGTAAATACCAATACTGAAGTTTACATTCATCAGCAGCCTGATAGAAATCATTGAACTAACCATTAACCCATTTTAATACTAGGCACTTCCCACCAGTTGTGACAAGGTCTTGTGGCACCCTGTAACAACATCAAAAAAAGGTTAGTGATGTCAACAAAACAAACCAAATAAACAGAGAAAACAAAAAACATTGAAAAAAAACTGTAAAAACTGCTCCATTCAACTAATTATCATGTATATAATTTCTATAAGCAGAATACAGGACAATCCAAATTCATCATGTATTAATATCAGAAATCCAGGGTAAATTAATACAAAGAACATTAACAAAAATATATAAAAAATTATAATAATTGGGGTTTTTTCTTCTTTTACCATTCTCTGACCCATTTAACAGCAGGAGTTCTAGACTTGGCTATGGGGCGTCTGTCAAACAGACTATGGGCGATGTGAGTCTCCATTGCTTTTCTGTTCGCGGCAATCACTGGAAAGAACTCTTCGTCAGCTAAAATTAGGGTTAGGGTTTAGAAGGTAAGTAGAAGGAAGTAATTGCATTAGAGATTGGGACTACGGAAGTTTTGGCAGTTTCTAGAGAGAGAAAGTAATGGTGTGGTGTTCAATCCGCCATTGTTCTAATTTCCAGACCGGTTCAGGATTGGTAGCATAACCGGTCGGGCTCAGTGAACCGGAACACCGGTTCGCCTTTTTTGTGTTTTAGGGGGAAGAGTTAATTTTTAAGTTTCACCCATATAATTGGAACTCTAATTAGTAAATTACGGAACAAACAAAAAAAAAACACTCGGCATTTGAAGTTATTGACCTTCTTTGTGTTGGTGGAAGTAGGCTGTAATCGAATTGAACAGAGTTTTTGAAAGTTTGAAATTGACTTGTTTATTGTAGAGTCAAGCTCGAACTTAATGTATCGAATATAATGATGGTTCACGAGTTTTTTTGAACTTAATCGAGTCTAAACGATATTAGTAAATATCAATTAGAAATTAAATTATTCTTCAATATATAACAAAAATAAAATTATATATTTCTAAAACACGTAATATATATTCTAAAAACTACTATAATTAAATCAAAAAATAAGTTTATTTTAATGTTTGTATATTTATCATAAGCAAACATATATAAATTAAAAGTAAAATCAAACTATTAGTTTAAACCATACGAGCTAGTTCACGAGCTTACTAACAAGCCGAATATAGTTAAGCTTGGATTTAGTTCATTTATTTTAACGAGTCTCATTAAATGAGCCCAAACGAACTTTTTTTGAGTCGAGTTTTGAATAGTTCACCAGAAACTTAGTTTATTTGCAACCCTAGGTGGAAGGAGAATTTTGCACTTTTGCATGATTATGTGTTAGCTTCGTTTTTGTTAAAAACATCATTTATCTACATAACTTATGTTTTCGTGTGGCCAAATGAGGAAATTGCTCCGATTTGGAACAAAGGGAAATGAGGAAGAAGGGATATAGGGAGACGTCCGGGAGGCATAGAGGAAAGATGACCGGCAAAGGTTTTTTTTTTTTCTTTCTCAAACGATAGCTTTGTATTAATAAAACTCAAACAATATATCAGATATTACAACGTAGCCAACTGGCTAACTGACCAAGGTAGCTAAACAGAAAACCACTTGGGGAATTGGTCAACCCAATTCGAATCAACATCAACACCGACAGCCAAAGAAGCTAACCTAGTACAAGTGCTTTTAGTTTGACAATTAAGACTAGAAAAAACCACATGATCAAAAAGATAGCTCAACAAAAAGATGTATTCGGTTATTTTCGCAACCTCAGGATCGAACAGAGTGCTTTTGTTAAGATTGCAAGCAATACCCTCGCCATCTATGTGTATCGCTAAGGATTTAATATTCAAGTTCGCAGCAAAACAGAGACCCTGTCGAATCCCAAGCAAGCTTCCTTCCACTGAATTACAGATATAATCCCTAGGAGAATTCCATGCTTGAATTGGTCTTTTACGCAGATCACATATCCATCCTCCAAAAATCGTACTCTTCCCTGGATCACTCAAAACACTGACCATCATTACATGATGTCCTACTGATTCCAAACCTGGGATGCAGTTAGGATTTAGAGTTCTTAAGTTGGTATATTCATCTACCTTCTTCTTATTTTTTCCCACAATACTTTGAAATTTCAGCCACTCCCGCACAACCCCCTTAACAATGTTACTTTCATTCTATTTGCTATTTTGAAATACCCATAAGTTTCTGGTTTTCCAGAGCCACCAGAGGATATAGGTCGAAAGTTACATCCGTTCCTGGGAAAAACTGCAGTTCTTCATATGACACATTTCCTGCCACCAGCAAGAAATTTTGAATTGAGGGTTAGCAGCATTCTCCCATTGAATTGGAGCAAGTTTCCAAATAGTCTGAGCACGTGGGCAATGAAAGAATAGGTGCTCCAAGGTTTTCTTCGCCTCGCCACACATCCGACAGCAATCATCAATCTCCATTCCTCTCCTGGCCAAAGCAACTGTTGTAGGAAGGCATTGATTAAGAAGTCTCCACAAAAAAATGTTTCATTTTCCCTTTAATCTCCATTTTCCAACATTTTCTCCAGATTATTTTTTGCATTTTCAGCCCTTGTACTGGACTCCGGCAAGTCAAGTTTCCTCTGTTTCTTCAGAATAAGCTGCTTATATGTTGATTTAACAGAGAACTCTCTCTTATTCTCCCAATGCCAAATCCACCTATCTTTTTGTCCTTGGTGTCTCAAAGGTATCTGTAAAATTCTCTCCACATCATCAGGACAAAACAGCTGCAGAATCCTTTCCTTCCTCCACTCAGTGCCATCTTCAGATAATAAGTCCCTCACCCAAACAGTAGTAGGATCATGCCTTTCCCTCCTCAACGGTTTGAAATCAGAGGTACTTGGGATCCAAGGGGAATCCCAAATATTAATAGTCTTCCCATCCACCACTTGTAGTCGAAGCCCCAAAGCCAACGTCTTTTTAGCCCGAATCCAACTTTTCCATAACCATGAATCGCCACTTTTCGGTTCTCACATTAAAAGCCCTCCATTCGGAAAATATTCCGCTTTCAAAACCTTACTCAACAATAGATTTGGTTGAGTAATTAACCTCCACAGCTGCTTAGTAATCATAGCCTCAATAAAAAGAGAGAGGTCTTGGAATCCCAAACTCCCGCCATCTTTCGGAAGATTCATTTTTTCCCAAGCCGCCCAAGAAATCTCCTTATTCCCTCCAACAGACGTTCCCCACCAAAATTTCGATGCAATACGGCTTATGTCCTTGCACACCTGTAATGGGGAAAATTGTGCGATTACAATGAGAGGAGAGAAGAGGAAAATTTAAATCGGGAACTAGCGACGGATAAAGATTCATCTTTTATCCATCGTGATATGCCTATGAATATATAATTTCGTCGACAAATAAGAAAAACAATAGTGTTTTAGGTTGACAATTTTACCAATGAATTAATGGTGACAAATCATGTCATCGTGTCGTGTTTGTGTCACACTATCGTATTTCGTGTTATCTATTTTATTTGATCTTAAGTTTAACAGTAATTGTACTTTTAACTTATCGTACTTTATCATGTAATTTATCTCTATAACAATATTTATAATCGTATTGTGTTCGTATCGTATTATCATATTGTGCCAGTCATTATTGTCAACCTTAGGATGAATGTCGTTATATAGCTAAGGAACGAAAAAAGATCTATTGAAATATTCAAAACATACAGTGATACAACATTGTTTCTTTATGATAGAAAACTCTCGTCGTTACATATCTATTTTTTTTTTTTTTGAAAGCACATATCTAAAACTAGAGCTGGCAATGGGTCGGTCCGGCCCAGCCCAATCCGAGTCCGCCGAGCTTTTGCAAAATTTTGGGTCGGGTCGGGCCGCGGGGGTGCTTGGCCCAGCCCAACCCATGCATACAAGGGCCGACCCAAAAACGTCGGACTAGCCCGGCCATAGGGCCGACATTTTCCGGGCCTAAAAATTTACAAGCCAGTCCAACCCAAACCTCAAGTTGGCTGGGCCGACCCGCGGGCCAAGCTGGGTTTTGGCACCTCTATCTAAAACTTTCATTATTACACAGATGCGAATATGAAATCCGCCATTCGCCAATATATTTATCTAGGCCCTTATGTTTAGCAGTTTACCTAAGGGTAGGGTAAGCAATTTACTTTATTTGTTTATTTAGATATAGACACATGATATTTTGTCAATGAAAGGCCTTGTCAATGTCATCTTGAATATTCCCTCAAAAAAAAAAATGTCATCTTGAGTAAAATAGTAAAAGTTTGGATTGGGGGAATATTGCTTTGGATATAAGTTTATTTAAAATTCAATTAGAAAATTGTTGGCTGCTTTTCTTTTTAACTGCTCCTTTTGTTTAATTATCGAACTTTTGAACTTTGAACAAACTTAATAATAATTGGTTATTTAACAACTTTAAAATAACTAATTTTGTTCCATTGGAATATTATTTGTTATAGTACCTAAAAGAAATAATTAAATTGACTGATTAATAATACCTAAAACTTATAAATTTGGAATGAAAGGCGTACAAAATTCATAGTATTTTTTTGGAAAATACTAGTTGTAGCATAGATGTCTCAATGGTTACATCTATTACTTCTTGGCTCATTAAATAAATTTATAGATATTCTTGTGATATTATTTTTAACTCTGTTTACTTGTATTTTAAATTTGTAAACTAATGCAATTTTTATTAGTAAGTAAACTCTTGCCCACTTTAATAATCTTCTTTCTTCCTCAACAAGCAATTACAAAATAATGATTAAATTAATAACTATGTTGCTTGAAACATATTACAGTAATCCAGATTTTCAAAATTCCAGGAATTAAATATAAAAGTCTAAACGGGATTATTCAAGCATAAATATTCACCAAACTTTTTCTTATTAAAACCCTTATGAAAATTCTCTTACACATCATTACGTGTATGTATAAATTAAATTAATAAAAATATATATACCAGGAATAATTGATATTAACAAGTGTTGTACGTCATCCTTTGATAATTAATTATAATTTATATATATGCATAAAGTAGTACTTGGTCCCAAAAAGCTAAAGATATATACAATAAAATCCCCATAAAAAATGGGGGAATTTAAAGTCAAAAGTGTGTAAACATCAAAGCAGAATGACAGTCCACATTATAAAAGCGTTTGTTATATTCCCACTGCCAACTGCTTTTTCTGGGAATCTTGTGCTTGGATACAGCATGCGCCTGCACAAGCACCACCACCTCCATCAACAATATCTTCCTCCTTCAACTAAAAAGTTTGATAATGTTGTGATATGTCACTTGTGAGTTGTCCCACATTGATTAATTAAGAGAAGATAGTCCAATTTATAAGCCAAGTGAGCTACTCCTCCTATCACCAATTGGTTTTAGGATGGAACCTCACTTGGGGCTTGGACTCTCTCCTATATTGGGACGCTTCATGTGTGAGACCGTACCAAGTCCCCCCGAATTTCTCGGGCATAGCTAGACTGACAAAAGATTAGGACAAAAATTTCGTTGAAAGTCATCAGTGTGGGTTCAAATCTTGTGAAGCGTTCCTGCTTGGGTAAGACGTTGGTGACAGTCAGTTGATTCAAACACAATCTTGGTCAGTCTGGTGTTGGCAACACAATCTTGGTCAGACCAGACCGATTTAATCTGGTGTTGGCAATGATCAAGAGATAGGGCTACTACGTATCGTAGATATAGTCAAACGTAAACAGGGAAACTGGATTATTAAGAACACAAAAAACTAAAGTTTGACAATATATTCTATAGGCCCTGTTTGCAGATAATATGTTGGCATCGATTGAGCATGTGCACGGACTATACTACATTGACTTATAAGGGAGGGTTAAGTCTCTTTCCACCAATAGTCACCTTAATTTGAAGCCAAAGACAAATTGTGAGGCGCCCCAGAGCGAACAATACCTCTTAGTCAGACATGAGTCACTTTGTGCCACATTATATATATGATAATATATCAATCAAATCGGACAACATTTCTTAGATGAACACGAACCACCACGTATCATATCATATAAGACAAACTCATAATGTCCAACCAAAACGAACAATACTTCTTAGGCAGACATGAGCCACTCGTGCCACATTATATACATATATAATCAGTCAATAGATTTGTAGGCCTTTAGATATGTAGATGATAATGTCAGACAACAAAAGCATGACCTACAAACAATGAAACAAACCCATTTGAACAGCACTACTCGAAATGTATAGTATGAAATATCTTTAATTTCCTACAATAAAACATCAACAAAAAAAAAAACACTAATCTAAAAAGCACAACATATGAATCTGTCATTTCAATGTAATATCAGCCAAGATTTCCCTAACAAGCAATCTCCCTTTGGAGATATTATTACCAATAACAATACCACTTCCCTTATCATCACGTTCTCCACACGTGCCACAATCCTTAATCCTCCCATCAAATCCAAATCTCCTTCGTCCCATCATTTTAAAAACGACGTCACGAAAAGAAATCGGCAATTGAATCGGTTCGACCGTTAAACTCTCCAGTATCGCAACAATTCCACCCATCGTGGGACGGACACTTTCCTTGGGCGACACGCAACGCGCCGCCACATGTACCAATCTCCTAATCGCACGCGCCATGCTCCCGCGTGGCAAACGGATCCTCTCATTGCAAACCTCCATCGCCCGGCCCCGCTCGATCAGGGGCAGGGCCCACTCCACGATGGACGGAGGAGATTTCCTCACGTCCATCGCTCTCCTCCCCGACAATAACTCCAGCAGCACCACGCCGTAGCTGAACACGTCGATTTTCGTGCTCAGCTCGCCAGGCGTGGTGTAGCTGGGGTCTATGTACCCTATGGTCCCAGCAGGGAGTTTATTCGCCTCGACTTCATTACCTAATCTGACGGCTAGCCCAAAATCGGCTAGCTGAGCACGAAAATCGCGCTATATATCTTATCGAATAAAATATTAGCCGACTTTATGTCGCGGTGCACGATCGGGGGGGTTCGACTCGTGCAGGAGTCGCACCCCCTCGGCGATCCGCAACGCGATCTCCACGCGTTTCCGCCACGGTAGATCCGTTGCGGAGACGTGTAGGAGATCGTGTAGCGTGCCGTTTGGCATGTATTGTGTGACGATGATTTTGTTGCCATAATCGTCGTGGCTAATGCCGAGTAAGGTGATGAGACATGGATTGGGATGAACTGAGGATAAAATATTCGCTTCGTTTTCGAGTTTTGTGTTGTCTTGGAGCTTTTGGAGGCCTAAGGATTGTTTTTTGATGGCGACGAGGCTGCCGTTTTTGAGGATGCCTTTGTAGACGCTGCCATGGCTGCCTTTGCCGATTAATCGGGACGATGAGAAGTTATCTGTGGATGCTTTAAGTTCTTGGAGATCATATACATGCATTTTTTTTAATCTCTTTTTTTAGGTACTAATTTGGCAGTGGCACATTGAAGTTTTATGGTAGTGAAATATGGAGGGTCTATGAGGGAATAATGTAGATGTATTTGTATATATGAAGGAAAATAAAGAAAAAGTGTGATAAGGGAATCAAATCTTTTTTTTATTTTATTTTTTAAAAAATTTATTAAGAGAGAAAAAGTAAAAGGGTATTCCAAGAAAAGGAAGTCAGAGTATTGCTCTATTAGCTGTTTTTTGGCCCCCCATTTTCTCTTTAGCTTTTTTTGCCTTTTGTGATGCCCATTGGAAATTTTGGGGATACCAAAAGATTTAAAAACTTGTACTATTAGGAATTTTTTTATACCTCATATTGAATAAATTACTAATCGTAGCTAAAGTTGAAAGGTATGTTTGAATTTTGATCTTTAACTCATTATTACTTTTGCTTATGCTTTACTATGCCTGAGGACAGCGGATCCTACCTCTCATCGTTGTAAACCATTTGATGTGCACACACTGATCAATGTTATTATGTTATAGTAGGGTCATATACAATCAAATCCTCACAGACAAAGAAAACAATTATGTTCAACTCATCAAATCTAATAATAGTTGATCTCTCCCTTAATCGAACTCACAATTCATATTCATTACTACTTTTGACTTTTCTGTCTGTATGTGTAAAATGTGTACATATGTGTGTGAATTCTTTTTTTTTCTTTCAAGAATTGAATTCTGAAGGCTGACTTTTTTGTGGTTTGTTGTCCAATTGATTAATTCAATATTTGTCCTATAATAAAATTACATGAGATTAGAAAGAGAGCATCGTTGCATAAATTGATAGATCAAATATACTTAAAAAATGACAATTTAATAGCTTTTATGTTTCGAAATGAGTTGATTAATTGTTAGTCAATCTTTATCCTAAATACCTTCCACATCGTTAGTTAACATAGTTTATAAACTCATTTGATCTATTTTTAGCCTGATCAAGATCCAATACACTTTGTATTTGGTTCACTAAATCCGACTAAATACTTTCACTGTAATCATAAATGGTTTTTTGCTTTTATAATCTTTTCTAAGTACAAATTCTGATAGGGAGGGAACTAGATAAGAATCGAACCTAGAAATATGGGTTTTGATATTATAATTACAACAGAGTAAATGATACTGTATGTACATAATATATATTATACATACGTCTCAGAAAATTGATATTGTATGGTGTTATGCAATTGCGTTGTGGACTCTAGACATTATACTTTCTAATTATTATATTATAAAATTTCCAAGAATATTGGTAATGTTTTGAGTTCTTTTTCAGGCACTTTTGGAAAAGAATTTCTTTTTGTACAAATATTCATTTTAATTAAAATGAATGAAATCCATCATGTATGTATAAACTAGCAAAAGTATTTTACTTTTTTATGTTTAAAAAATTCGTATTTCCTTGAGCTATTTTTCCCGAGACAATATGTAGCAAAAATGAATTTAAGTCCTTATTGATGCCATCAATAGGGGAACCAACATTTATGAAGTAAACATAAAAAAGTAAAAATTAAAAAGATAAAAAATTGTAAAGTCCTTATTTTGAAAACCTAAAATTAAATTACTCTCTCTCTGTTCCAGACTCCCAAAAGTGACTTTAAGTCTTCAATACTTTAACAGAGCATTACAACAGGGTCTAGTACAGTGTACATTCCCAGAAATAATCAAATATATTGATAAAAAAAAATCAAAATTCAAAAGAGCAGTTGAATGTATCAGCATCTTGCAATCAAACCAACCAAAAAAATTCCAAAAAAAAAAAATAATATAGACACCCACATATCACAAGTAAATGGAACTCAAAACTCTACAGATGCATCATTAATAAGTATATCAATGAAGAATGGTTAGATTGCATAAATTTCTGGTCAGTAACAGCCATCTTAATAAAGGCAATAGAAAAAGGGAAGCCAAAGATCGATAATCACTTGACAACAAGGATGCTTAGCATCAACTATGTTCGAATAACCACCTCGGGCAAATCACGGGCCACAACTCCTATTTTTCCGGCCCGTGACCACCAGGCGCACACAGCTAACCTTAGGAGAGAAAGTAGTCACTTACAACTGAAAACACAATGGAAATAAAAGGCGAACGGAGAATACAAGCAATGCGAGCAAGGGTGTAGCATGGGACTACAACAGAAGTCTGGCTTTTGTCCCACATATGGTAACTGTTTCGGGCCATTGACATGCATCTTCGGGTTGAGTGGTTAGCATGTAGAAAGCACAATAAGAAGTCGAGAAAGATTATTTTATGTGATATAAACACCCTTGAGGTTTAGCCTAATTATAAAAAAAAAAATCGGTTATATTTCAAAATTACAAATACCTCCTCATAGTGTTACAAACACCCCGTGGAGGTTTGTATTTACCTAACAAATACCCATCTCTTGAGGGGTGATTTGTAAGAGAGAAACAAATGTCAAAGGCATATTTGCAATTTTGAAAGATAACTTGGTTTTTTTGTAATTAGGTTAAACCTCAGGAGTGTTTTTGCAATTATCCCATATGTTATATATGAAGCTGGCTAGAAACAGAATCATGACCAGCACTTGCTTCCTTGGGTTTCAGAGAAAGATTGGCGAATTGTTTATCGAGATCTCTGCTCTTGGCACGTCGATGGCCAGAAGACAACTGCTGCTGTTGTGGATGTTGATGTTGCTGTTGTTGCTTATACAAGTTTCGTAGTCTTCCAGCTTCTCTCTCCAATACTTCATGCTCCACTGTACACACCGAAAAATGTGTTCTCAAGAATCTATACTAATAAACTTCCAACGCTTAAACAAATTGTCAGATTTCAATTTTCATGTATTTACTAGAAAAGAAGGTGATAAGTGTGTGATGGTACATAAAATCTCAATTGAATAAATTAGTTTTTTTCCTATACATCATAAATTTCTTTTTTGATATCCAAACCAAGGAAGTTGCGTTACCGGCCGATAAAGCAATACACCTTCAAAGTTCAAACAGATATCGTAATGCTCATCAAGCAAAAAGTTAGACCAACAATGTTTGAGAGTAGTTGTACACATATGGATGTAATAATATGACTCAAGGCACAACATCATTCGGAGAGTGTATATATTACAATGTGAAATAACTCGTTTACTTTATAGAGGTCATCTAACTGCTAACACACCTGTGTCCTTTTGTTTTATACGTAACTGAAATGAAATGATTCATTAGCTTGAAACTAAATCACGCATCATACAAAATACAATTTGCTAAAAACTTTTGAATGCAACTACATATGCATGAAAAACAGGAGCAGAATTTATCAATACTGCCACCGGGGAACAAAAACTTACAGTACTTGATAACCTGTTCCTGAGATAAACCTTCTAACCGTTGCTTCAGTGCTTTATTTTCCAAGCTTAGAATGAGAGTTTGCTGGTTGAGGAATTCAAGCTCAGCAGAAACTTCAGAGCCTTCAGCCTGCGATTATAAGTAACATTGTTATATCAAGAATTTGGAAGAATAGCTAGTGTAGAAAATCACCTTAGATTTCGTTGAGCAGGACAAATACTTGCCTGTAAAGCTTGGACATTTCTCTCAAGCTCCGCTATGTATTGAAGCTTCCGGACACGTGAACGTTGAGCAAATTGCCTGTGTGACATACAACATTTTAAGGTTGAAAAAATTCAAATTATCGATACATTTGTTGGACGCCGATTAAATACATTGAAGAAAAATGAGTTAAATGCGATGAACAAAATGAGAAATTTGCACCAAGCTCTTAAGAGTAAAAGGGCATATTTACATTTTCTCATCGTGTAATTTACAGATATACCGCGAGGTCTAGGTAAAAAACAGAAATGCAAAATTTATAAGCGTATTATTATGACTGAGATTGGTAGAGAAAACAGATCCACCTGTACCCTATAGGACTCCTGGAGCTCAGATAGCAAAAGGAAAAATCTTGCAGCCAATTACAAAACAGGCAACACAGAGAAAAAGAGAAGTAACAAAACACATAGAATGGATAAAGAATTGGAGGTTCACATACTGTTTGGAACGTTTTGTGTCTGTTTCTGATGCCAAAGACGAGACATGAAAAGAGTCTTGAGATCCATATTCAACATCCTGCTTTCCAGCCGACGAAGTTGGATTCCTATCTGCGTCTTGGGAGGTGCTCAATGATCCTGGATTTGGAACAATGGCAATGTCCCTAGGAGAAGGAAGGCCACGAGGAGGAGAAATTGAATTTATAGGTGCATCCCATGGCTTGTTCTTGGTTTTGCCAGAAAGATTTACGTCTGTATAAAAAGAACTATGTTGTATATCTCTATAAAAATCAATGTCTTGAGACCCCCATGAAGTCAATGGGGTTATATTTTTGAGCTTGTTATCATCTTGAGCTATATGATTCATGCTTCCAACATTCGCTGTGTCAATATATGCAAATGAATCGCTTGATGAGCGTCGATGACCTCCTCTGCGTACAGGCGTTTCTGGCTCATTGAGGAGTTCATCCAGCCAAGAAGGTTGTTCATCTATCAAGAAACTTTCAGACGAAGTACGTTGATGTGAATTTCCATCTCTGGGCTTTGGAAGAGCTTTTGGACCAATAGCTGAATTAGGAATATATTCGGTGTAGGATGGTGATATGCTAGGATATGGACTTTTAGGGGGCAGCAATGAGTTTTTCCCATTATACATCATACTTCTAATGCTAGATGATTCCTTGGAGTTTGCCATAGCTGAAAAAACCAGATCCTGTAACATGAATCAAAAATATACTGAGTAATCTGCTTCGGAAAATGAAAACTCATGGCAAGAGTTCCATATCAAAAAACACTGTCACGTGTATCCTGGAGTAGAGAAAGGCGGAAGAAAAAAAACGGAAAAAAAAAAAACAAATAAAGCCCAATAAGAAGCATCCTACTTCCTTGAAATACACCAGAACTTCATATTTAAACAGTGAATCAAGCTTTCAATCTACCCCAAGCAGCGACGTGTCTGTTGTACAAGAGAAACAATCTCATTTATATCCAGTATAAAGATTTATTATATTCAGTCATCTTAAAAACTTTAAGAGGTAGACAGTCACAACCCATCCTTCTGCATAAACAAGATTTAATGCCTTCGATACTCATGTTTCCATCCCCCAACCTTGAAACAAGAATCATAAGATCAATAAGTTTAGCAAGAGTTGCCTTCATAAAAGATATAAGCGTGATTTGTTTCCCTATATTTATATTTCTTCACCAATTTTACACGGATATCAAACATTCCGCACTTTACTTCACCCATGTTTCCACAATGAAGATCAAATCCAGCACAATAACAATTCTTGTTTATCAAGTCTGACATGAGCAATTAATCACTGAACTTGTGAGATGCTAACCTTAATAATTATGAATAAAGATCTTGAAAATGTCACACATCAAATCCAGCAATAGAAAAATTGAATTTTAATGAGGTTTTCGCTGTTTTCCTAGGGTGTCCTCTTCTGCTTCAAAAGCCTCCTTTTCTTAGCTGGTGACTTTTTTCTCAGTCTCTCGTTTCCTCTCTGTATACTACTTGTGCATAGCTGGTGTCTTACATGAAAATGTGTTAACTCAAAAACATAACCAAAAAGATTGTCATACACGTGCATATCACGTGTCTGCACATGTATCATTCACCCAACATACATAGGTGTGCACGAAATGATGTAACATGCTCCAATGCTAGGTAAACCACGATCATGTAATTCATGTGAAACCCATCTGAAAAGGCAACAAGCCATGGTATGTTTCATATTGAAAAAACATTTTCATCTCCTGCGAATGAAATATGTTTGTAAGTATATTATTGGGGAATGAATCGATTGATATTCTTTCCTTGAAAATTTCCCCAAACTTAATTCTCATTTTCCAAAAACCTTTCTCTCATCATTATATCTCCCAATCATTACATCAATTCAAATATATATGTGTATATAGACCAATCAATAAATAATATATATTTTAATCATTATTTTAATGTTAATATACAATTTTTCAATCATTACCTTAATATAATAATAATAACATAAAATTTTGATGTGACGCCACTAATTAAACAAACCTTGTATAAAAGGACATATATAATACAAATATCAGTCCATAAATGGCATATCCAGATGTGTTTACCATGAAAATACATTAAATGATTAAATCATTATTTCCCAACCACTCATCCAAATGCATTCAATTCTCCCCACATTTCCAATCCAACTCTAAACATATTTCCCTATGTATCCTCTCAAAACATCCAAAGTAGCATCAAACATTCCAAAAGTGAAATTGATGAAATTAATCATAGAGATGCATCTAGATGGAACTGATTGGTCAATACAAGACTTGTTAACAAGCTAAAATTTAAAAGAGAAAATCCGTGGTCATTGATCATTGTGAACCACCCAGTTGTTAGAAAACCAATTTACTCACCGTATGTTCCCAGACCATCCGCCATTATGTTTGGTTCTCACATAATACAATTATAGCATCATTGCATCAATACATCGATCGTAAAAAGGTAAAAGACTAATAATAGTAGCTCATCCTTCTGAGAAGCAACGGCACCAATACAACCTCCCCAGTCCTCACACCCATCCACCAATTCCACACACAAATACCCAAATATAATTATGCTGAGTCATAGTTTCAAGTTGCCTCCATCTCCAGCTAACGCTAAAATAGAAACATTAATCAACGAGGAGTTTACATGACTCATATTGATCAATATGACACCACATTTCATCCAATAAACACATGCATTTGGCTTACGAATTTCATTCACTTTACACCGGCAGAATTATCCCAAATATATATTATGTGCATATAACGAAAATTTCAATCTGATTACAGTTATTAATAGCTATAATAAAATCCAAACACAATACCTTCACTGAAACAATGAACAAGTGTCGATTTCAAACCAGATTGTAGCAACAAGAAATTAGATCTCATAAACTTCTCAGTCCATTTTTTTCCCCACACAACAGTAAAACTGGAAAAAGTGATTTGAACCTGTACCACCCTTCCTTAAACTCAGAAAACACAATTTACAGTTACCATTTCTCAGGCAAAACAATAAATTTATCCACAACAATTACTGATAAGCATTAACGCAAGCAGCCGGGACTTCATTTGGAAGTAATCCAAAAGAGTATAACAACCATTTCCAGGTAAAAATAAAGCAACAAAAATATCAACATCCAACTAAAATGAAGAACCCTATTTCTTCAAGCCACAGGTAATACACTTTCAAGCTTGATTCAATCCCCTAAACTAATCATTTCCTCAACAATCCCCCCACCCACTGTTCGCAAACACACAAAAGAAATTCAACTGTTCTTCACCCACATTTTCTCAATACCCCACAAATTCGAACACGCAACAGTAAAATTCAGGCAACTCGAGCATAATCCCAAAATTAATGGGATAAAATTGGAAAAAAAAAATGAGTGCTTACCTTCAATAATTACTAGTAATTAAGGTCCTGACAATGTGATACAGAGCGAATCCAGAAACGGAAAGAATCGAAGCTCAATAAGTATATCTCCTCTAGCTAGGGTTTCCTCTTCTTCGAAGGCTTCCCCCTTTTTGTTAGTAATTTTTTTTGGCTTCTTATTGTAGTTTCTCTCTCTACACTACTTGCAGATAGTTGACGTATTATCATGGAGAAAAACATTAATTTCATATGAGCCCTTGTATTTAAAAACATGTGTTCTACGTAGAGCTGACAAATTGTCCGGGTCGAACCGGGCCGGTTCTGGTCTGCCGGCTCTACGGGAAATCTGGCCGGTTTGGGTCGGGTTGGGATTTCTTCATGCCATTATTTTGGGGAGTCCAACTCAATCCATGTATTAAAAATACACTTGATTTGCTTTTGGTCGGTCTGGTGATTTGGGCATAATGAATTGGGCCAAATAGGGCCGATTCTTTTCGCGCTTGCAAAATTACGGTCCAAACCGGCCTTATTATCGTCGGTCAAGCCAGTTGTCGAGGCGGGCTTTTTCCAACAACACTAGTTCTGTCTACGTGATGTTTTTTGGATCAATCTTGTGCTCCAATGGTTGAGATGTGTGTTGTAAAGGCGAATGACTCGGGTTTAATCTTATACGAGTGCGTGTGTCCCCTCCATAGTAACAAAAAGTCTACCTGCTGTTTTCGTTAATCAAGTTCATCACAGTTGACTTTTTTATGAAATATTAGTTATGTTCTTCAAATAAATTTAAAATATCAATAGTTGGATTTTATATAAACTTAGTTATAAATAAATGTTATTAACCATTAGATCTCATTTAAATTCATAGCAATAGTAAACATGTAAATTTTGCAACCTGACACATTAATCTCCATCTCAGTCATTTTGCAAAGAAATATAGTGGTTTTTATAAGATTGCAAAAAATCCAAGGGCCTTTTAGCCTATATTTTAATATAGTGATATTTTTCAATAATTTTAGCATAACACAAAGGACCTCCATGAATTTTACCCAAATATTTTCACAAAGTGATTGTTATATTTTATACGCGTTAGGGGTAAATCATAATTATGTTTCTTTTATTTGATTATGTCATTATTAATTATTCGTCCACAAATATGTATCATTTGATCTGAATATTGTCAGTTGACCCATAAAACCCAAATTATTTTTAAGCAGCTCATGAGGCTCCTTCACTATATTCGGTACACGCAGTCCATATTGGCTCACGCAACCCACTTTATCCTACAATGCTCGTGCAGCCACTTGCGGAGCTAGGGGCTAACATGGGGCCCAACCTCCTTTATATTGTAATTTTTTTATAAAAATATTTAATATTTATATGGTTTTTCTTTTATTTTTTATCTAACCACCCTAATTTTGTGTATCAGTCCACCCCTATTTTTTGGTGACTACGGGCTATGGCATTGTGTGCAACCCATCAACACATGCATACAAAGGCCCATTTGTCTCATTTGTTAGTATTATGAATTAATTGCTCTCAATTGTTATTCCTTTTACTCTGGATTTTCTCTTCAATCGGTACTGACTTGAGCGTCTTTGGGGACCTGTTTGGGACAATCCCAGGACCCGTATAATATTTGTTGAATTGTCGCAAGCAAGTTCTCAACTCAAGAACTACCAACTCCGGAAGAAGTTGAACTTTTTATTAGACTATGAGTGATCTTCATCTTTTTTTTTTTATATACTCTCGGCTTTCGAGAGGCTTACGACTATGCCCGAGGACAACACTCCGCTCCTCATTGTCTGCCGCCAAGGTAAACCGCGGGATGTGCACGCACTTGGTCGGTGTTACGACGGGGTCTGGCTGACGTACAACCGAGATCCTCCAGGTAAAGAGAACAATTATGTTCGACCCCCAATCTACTAATAACGATCTCTCCCGAATCGAACCCCACGCGGATGTTATTCAAGATGAGTTCCCACCAAATCTTCACCGGCTCGCATATGCCCGGTGAGCAATTTGATGGAGAAGGGATATGAACCCCGACGACCTCCACCCCACAAACAATTTGATGGGCGGGGATTTGAACCCCCGACTTCCATCCCATCCCACAATTCTTGTGGTGGTAGGAGTGGCTAAGCCACCTGGTTTGATCTTCATCTTCCTATTTTAGCAGCATCAATACGGAAACGGGAAACATGTATTTGTTGTATTTTTTAATGTCAATATGTTAATTACTTAAATTAAAAGAACAAACTCATTAATTAATTTTAATAACGGACAAGAAAAATAAAGGTCTGCATGTGGAAAGAAACCAGATATTTAATAATATATATACATCGAGTGTGTGTTTTTTTTAATCCATATAAAAAATGTTGGCAAGTGGTGACAGTCAATTGCCCACCTGTAATCCAAAACCACTGATAAATTAAAACAAACACCACCCTCTCAACCACCATTAAATATCAATGTGACATTTAATTAAGTTTAACACTAGCTTAATTACATTTAGCTTTATTCAATATTCATATAAGTCCCACTGGCCGATTTAGGATTGGGCCAACCTGAGCCCTGACCCAACTTTTAAAAAAAAAATTATTTAGTGAGAATTTTTTTAAAAAAAATTGTTAGAATTTATATTATTTTTTCAATTTTTTTTGGATTTTCTATCTGGTCCATCCTATTTTCGTGTATCGGCCCATCCAGTTAAAATGTATTGGCTCCGCCATTGAGTTTAAATAAATTGAATAGGTTTACTTTTGGACCAATGGTCACTAGATTAATGCTGTTAGGCTGGCTCCAATGTGGAAGGTTAGTGACAATATTTTAACAATTCAATTATCATTTTTGGTAATGACAATTGTGACATAAAATATAACATTTTCTACAATAAATTACTTTTTATACATGACCATTGGACAAAGGAGAAATATAATTGTAAGACTTATAAAGTCAATATATAATAAGAAAAGTTGGTAAAATGACAGCAATTAGAAGTTGAACCACTAATTTATAGTGTAAGTAGGCCACAGTACTATTTAAGAATTGGTTTTTGGACTAACATGTGGAATATGCTTGGGTTTCAATGGCATCATATTCTCTAAATGCCAAAATTGTGAATAAGCAACTTTTATTGCCAAACAAAACCAACTTCATAACCCTTTATATGATACGCAAAAACTTATCTGAGACGGTCGCACCGTGCGACGGTGATATTTTAGTGTAAAAACTAAAAAGTGATATTTTATTTGAATACACCAATTTTAGTGTATTCAGACAAAATATTATTTTTTAATCTAAAAGTATCACGATCCGCACGTCGTCTCACGGTGCGACCTCCTCACAAGAGACTTGATGTAACCCTTATCGTGTAACCACCTCACCTCACCCACCCCTCACTATTTTTTTTCCGTTTGAAACCATTATTTTTATTTTTAAACGAAAGAAACACCCAACTATGAATGACAATTGACAACAGATGGATATGAATAATGGGTCGGGTCGTTTGGATCGAGACGTGACCCTCTAAGATTTGTAAAGACACAAACCAATGGGAAAAACCATTTGACCCGTTTAATAATTTAAAAATATTTTTTTAATAAAAAATAATATGAAAATATATTATATTTATAAACTATCATTAAAAATATATATAATAAATTTTTAAATAGTACAAAAAAGTAAATGAGTCGGCTCTGGGTTGGGTCTGAAAAGAAATATCCAGACCAACCACAAATAAGGTTAATGCGAGTAGGGCTGCAAATGAACCAAGCCGCTCGCGAGCGATTTGGATCTAGGTTCGGAAAAATATTCTTTCGAGCTCGAACTTTTAAACGAGCTGAATTCGAGCTTACAGATATTTGGCTCGAAAGTTCGCGAACATGTTCGTTCACAGGCTCACGAGCCTATATTCGAACTCGGCTCGCGAACATGTTCGTTCTGTGCTCGCGAACTTGAACTCAAACTCGAACTCAATCTTTAGCGAACTCAAGTTTGCTTTCACGAGCTATTCGAGCATATAACGAGCCTTTTACGAGCCGAGCTTGAGGCAAGCTCGTTAAAGCTTAAACGAGACTTTTGTCAACCGAGCTCGAGCTAAGCTCATTGAAGCTTAAACGAGCCGAACTCGAGCTAAGCTCGTGAAATATATTAAACGAGCTTTTTACGAACCGAATTCGAACTGTTCGCGAACCTAATAATTTTCAAACAAGCTGAGCTCGAACTCAATTATGAAAGCTCGAGTCGAACTCGAGCCAATCCAAAAACTAAACGAACCGAACTCGAGCTTGTTCCTGTTCAGCTCGGTTCATTTCGATTCTGACCCTAGGTGCGAGTCTTACCGGAACTCATTGAAATCCCTCATTTAGATCCAAGACTCGTCCCGCCAAGATTTTTCAGAACCAACAACCCACCCCACACCTAAACCGTTACACACATTTTACAATTTTAAAAATATTAAAACATAAATACTTTCCATAAGATAACACCAGTAAAATATTTAAAAATATAATATTACATATCCATACTAAATAAATATAATTAAACCAGACCAGACATATTTGAAGTTGGAAAACCAATCCCGGCCCATGGACCTATATATCTTTGGGATAATTACAAAAACACCCCCAAGGTGTGGGCTGATTACAAAAAGATCCCATAGATGTTTCAAAATTACAAAAAGACCCCTCATGTTTGATTTTGTCTTAAATTAAGAGGCTAACTGTATTATTTCTACAAAAATGAGGGGGTGTTTTGAAATATTTTTGTTTATGAGGGGGAAAGATGTAAGCATAAAGGGTTTCTTGCAATTTTAAAAAATCCCGGGTTGTTTTTGTAATTAGCCTGAACCTCAGGGTTTTTATGTAATTATCCCTATAACTTTTAAACAATCCAAGAAACATGCGAAAGAACCAATCATTAAAAAAAAAAAAAAAAAAAAGAACTATGTGAAAGCAGGATCTTATGGCCATGGAAGCACAAGCAAAAACTTCACATTTGCAATAATTATGCAATAAAATCACATGGAAAAGCTAACTAACTGCTAACTATTTAAACAATGTAAAAAGAAATTCCAATGCCTGGAAAAAAAAATTCATCATTACTGCTTTTATTTACTTTTTTTTTTTTTTTTCTTCTGTTGTTTTCTTGACAACTTCTATATATTTCAAGACCCAAGAAGCTTCTTCCATCTAGCATAAGCCAATACAAGAATAAATAGCACCACACAAGCAGCTGTCATAATCCAGACAACGTTACCGAAGATCCCTTCGGTTTTGTACAATGTGCAAGGAATGTTCATACCGAATATCCGGCTAAAAGAGTTTCCACTGCAATGGCAAGCGATGCGATTGTCATCGTCAACTGCAGTTGAATGAGTTAATTCACGTTGGTTGTCGAGTTGGATGTTGACGTAATCCTCCGTGTCATCGATGTACTCCCGTACCTATCAGGTTTAGCGTACACGAAACAAAGAAAACAACAGTGTTTTAAAACTCAACACGGGATTGGTGTTTTGTTAGACAAATCTGAGAATTCGGATTTTATTATCGTGTCGTAAAACAGTACAGTAGTTAAAAGAAATCTCAGAAAAAAAAGGCCAAAAAGAACAAAATAAAGTAGAAATTGAAAAAAAAAAAGTTCCAAATATTTGAATAAAAGACAGATTACTAAGAAGACATTGTTTTACTATAAAATTAAGTATTTTGATTTTATTTTATTTTTAAATTTGAATTTCAAGTATTTTCTGTTTTATGCAATTATCAATATTTAAATTATTTAAATAATGATGGTAAGAAAATATATGAAATTTACAGTAGCTTTTCCATGCAAATCAATAATAATATACTATTTATAAATTTATTTGGAGCTTGAAGTAATAATTTTAATATTTTCTAATATTGAACTTAATATTTAACTAATTAATGGATCTTTATTACCTGTTTTAAAAGTTATAACTTTTATGTAATAATTACCAGATATTATATCTATGCTCATTATATTAACTGTTCTTGACGAAAATTATCTACGAAACAAGAATTAATTTATTTCACCGAAATGCCAAGTAGGTTTCTTATTTCCTGCAAACCAATTTTAATAGACTGCTACCTCAGCGTTTTCCCTCCAAAATCAAATTTTCCCCAAACTGAATGTGAAGTCAGCCCACCAGTAAACTTTACTATCATAGTAGGTCATAGAAATAAATGTCTGATTTTTTTTTTTAATTTAAAGGATAGAATTCAAAGTTGAAAAACTAAAGGGACTAATTAGGGCGCGATTGGATATGCTTCATTTTGAAAATTTTCATTTTGCTAGAGAATAGTGGTGAAAAAATATTTGGAAGAAAAAAGATGAATTTTCAGAGTGTGATTGGATGTGAGATGAAAAAGTAATGATGAAAGTTGATTTGATTTAAAAATAGTAAAATAATGATTGGTAGTTAGAAATGTATGATTGAGTGAATAGTGAAATTTGTGGGAGAATGTGTAATAATGATTAGTTTTTTATGAAAAAATGTGTAGATGTGATTGATAAGAGAAAAAATGAGAAAAAGTGAAAGTGAGAGAGTAATATATTTTCTGAAAATTTTCACTATAGGTTTGCATCAGGGATCCGCTCTAAGCCCTTACCTTTTTATCCTAATAATTGATGAAATCACTAAACACTTACAAAAATCCATCCCTGAATGTATGTTATTTGCGGACGATATAATTTTAATTGATGAAACAAGAGAAAGAGTAAATGCAAAATTGGAAGTTTGGAGAGAAGCACTCAAATCAAAAAGGTTTTACTATAAGTAGGGCTAAAACAGAATACATGGAATGCCACTTTAGTAAAAACAACGGGGAACAATGAGACGAAGGTTAAAATTGATGGACATGAAGTGAGTATAACAAAGAGTTTTAAATACTTAGGATCTATAATTGAAGAGAACGGAGAAATCAATAAAGATGTCACGCATAGAATCCAGGCGGGTTGGAATAAATGGAGGAGTGCATCTTCTATTCTTTGTGACCGTAAAATACCACTAAAATTGAAAGGAAAATTTTATAAAACGGCCATAAGGCCCGCAATGCTTTATGGCGCAGAATGTTGGGCGACTAAATATGAACACGAACAAAAAATGAGGGTAGCAGAGATGAGAATGCTAAGATGGATGGGTGGATACACTAAATTAGATAAAATAAGAAATGAACACATTAGAAACAAAGTGGGAGTAGCACCAATAGATGAGAAAATTAGAGAAACACGATTAAGATGGTTTGAACATGTTTATAGGAGACCTTTAGATGCACCGTGCGACGCTTAGAAGGTAGAGAATCACTCACACAAATCAAAAGAGGTAGAGAGTAGGCTAAAAAGACTTGGAAAGAAGCTATTAAACAAGATATGTTATACCTAGAAACAAATGAAAATATGGCTTGTGACCGCAAACGATGGCGCGATATGATCCGTATAGCCGACCCCACGTGAGTGGATTGAAACTTAGTTTGTTGTTGTTGTTGTTGTTGTTGTATGCAATCGCGCCCTAAATCTCTCATTAGGTCAACTTACAAGACTCAAAAAGATAATTTTGCTTAAATGTAATGTCTCTAAGAAAAAGTCAAACAAAAAAGAGCCGGGGGATTAAGCGTTTCTAAATAATGAAACATAATCGAAAGAGATGAAAAAAACTTATAACCAATAAACTTGGCTATTATCGATTCTAATCTTACCTAAAAATTTGATTATCTAACAGATTGAGTACGAGAACAAATCATAAACCAAGATAAGAAAATATCAAGAAGGAGAAAACCGAAAAGCAATGCCATGCTATTGCTGAGAAGAAGAAGAAATGACTCACAGAAAGTATTTTTTGTTGCGGGTGCCATCCAATTGCATAAAATAAGCTTCAAGCAACATTTCTAGGTCCTCCACATCATCGTCATTTAAATAGTTGCTCACCAAACTACCACTTCTGGTAGAGCTGAGCCGACGGAGATGAGCTGCAGCAGGAACAATGCTATTTGATGCATGAGCCGTGGACATAGCCTCAGCTTGTTGATTTTGTATCCACTTCCGTGTTAGGTAAAGTTGGGCCATATCTTCGTTATCATCTAAAAGATGTTCAATTTCATCTCTCACCTATCACCAAAGACATGTTCCCCCAATTTTCAGTACAATATTAAAAAAAAAAAAAAAAAAAAGCACTCTGCTTATGATAAGGGGAAAAACCTATCAAAATAAACGTCTTAAACCATATAAAGGAAAATTTGCCTCAAACACAACAGCTGTGCCAGAAACAGTCACACGGACACAAATCACACTATATAAGGAAATCCTCAGAAACTTCAAGAGTCAACATGGTTAAAACCTACTCTTTCAATACATATCTTAAGGTCAAACACACGACTCACTGATATATAGCCAAAATTCATAAACTCTTTCTACAACTCTTTTATTCTAAATTTTATTTCTTGTGGACTTGTCTTCTGATGTCAAAAACTAACAAATTATTAAAAGACTATATTGTTGCATCCAAAAATGTGTCAAAGAATTTCACTTTGCGTGCCTGAAAATTTTCCTAATTTTTCTTCTCTTTTGGACATATTAACTGCCAATAACAACAATTATCCAACTTAAGCATGTCCAACATATGATCAAAACCAAACAAGTGGTTTCCAAGTATCTTTCCATCATAGGATCAAAGAAAGTACCTCTCGCAGATACTTGTACAAAAAATCCCTCGTTAAGAACGAGATAAGAAGGATGAAGTCGGCTGCAATATTAAGTCACAATGGATTTAAAGTAGCAGGGACTCTGATTTTGTAACTCATAAACGACTACCATGACTTAAAGTCTTAAAGTAAGATGCATCAAAGTACTTCAACTATTTAGGCTATTTTTTATGGTTTTGATAGCGTCTTCATTTAGTCGATATGAGAAGTGGACAAGTTATTCTGAAAACTTAAAGACATCCATTACAGGCTAATCTCCTCAACTAAAAGAACCCACCTCAACAGCTATTGACACTGAGCGGATAAGCTTCACTCAAAGACTAGTACAAGAAGTCCAATCAGTAGGTGTAAAACACGCACTATCTTTCATATGCATGAATAATACCTACTTGCATGTGAAGAAGTATGTGAAACAAATTGTAACTAGCATTTCCAATAACAAGATGAAAACAGATGAGAAAAAGGTTTGATATAAAAAGGTTGCAAAAGGAAATACTTGAAAAAGAAAAATACCATTAGGACTATCCAACACCTCATAATTCCCAATAGTGGAAAGACATTGGAAAATCCTTTAGAAGACCCCATAATGTTAACATAGATGGCATTTGAGCTCATATAGAATTAGTTATACGTGGAGAGTTCATCAAACAATAATAGTGGGAAATACATGATTGCCCCGTACGAGCCACCTCATGCTGTGGCGCTGTGGGAACCCAATGCTGATATATAATGAGCCACCATCACAAATATATCCACGTTATTTTAGTTAAACACCACACCAACACCTATTATAACCAATGTTCTAAAAAGCGCTAGGCGCTATTCGGGCGGCAGACTGGGGCCTAGCGCCTAGGCGGAACCTGGGCGGGTTAGGCGGGACCTGAACGGGGTTAGGCGGAGCCTATCGAAAGAATAACGTAGGTGGACAAGAGGGGCCTAGCGCCTAGGCGGGGACTAATCGGAGCTAGGCGAGGATTTTTAGAACAGTGATTATAACCCTTTTACGAAGAGGTGGACAGGAAACACTGTTCATAGACATAGTAATAAAAAAATATTTGAGAAGAATAAAGAACTATTCTAATTATAGTCAGAGAAGGGCATAAAGAAAACACCAATTTGCACAACCTAGCTCTTCTTGATATGTCAGGCAACTCAAAAGAATTTGATACGTTTAACAAAAATTCCAAACTGTTATCTGGCTATAGTAATAGTCCAAATCATAAAATATTTTCTTGCCAAAAAAACAGAAGAAAGAACACCTTTACCTTTTGTACCCGTGCAAGCAAGCGAGTTAGGTTGCTTTTCAAACTCCGCACATGCTCAAGGTTCTTCGTGCTAACACTTATGGCCAATTCATCCAAAGCAGGGTAAGCATCTCTCTCAAGTTCAGCAACATTGGAGTCCAAATATGTGCATACGACCTCTAATGCCATTTCTAGAACCTGGAACTCAAAAGGAAGTTCATCTTGCACACCTTCAGCAGCTTCAGGAACAGGCAACCATTGTCCAGCAGTGGGAGATTGCAATTCATTATCTTGAGAGGCCATTTGGTCTGCCACATACTTAGAAGGGCTTTTTTGCGGTAATTGTCGCCTCAGCTGATCAACAAATGGCAGAACCTCCTGGCGAAGAGGATCAAGTAACAATACTTCTTCGGCAGTAACTATTGCTCTTATAAATTCTAAGTTAACAATCATGGCTTTTCCCTAGCTGCAAAAAGGAACAAGAAGAAATATTATCCAAAAGGTTATCCAAAAGTTAACTATTGCCCTTGATCACTGCACATGCGAAGAGATATTCAACAAAGTCTCTCTAAAGTGGGATTATATATGGCCATTAGTGGGCCAGAATGTAAACCCCAAAGGTTATCTCTAATAAATTCTTCAAAACACAAGAACTCCTCCAACAATAGAAATACAAGACAAATTATAAATCTTCTGCGGAAAAATAATATCCATATCCAGAGAACATAAACCAGTTGCATACAAGAGAGACGCACAATTCACGTCATCAAATTCAACAAGATAAAAACAAAATTACAGAAAGAAACACAAAAACAAGCAACAAATTCCAGGAATTGCATACATAAACGATAAACCCACCCCCACAGAGTTAACACCCAGCAACCTCCGGGAAAAAAACACGCGTCCAAAGCGGGCCCACCCGAACATAAACACAAAAAGGCTAAAACAAAAAACAAAAATTGGGAATAAAATCTTACCTATAATGCTGGAGGAATGAGAGAAGATGGGTCCGAGGATCCTCAAATCCCTGGCGGGTATCGAGACGCGCTTGATAATCACGCTCTTGTCGCATTCGATCAGTTCGGATTGCCCCAACCGATCCATCCTCATCCAAAGCCGCGCCCCTCCCGCCTTCTTCTTCACAGTCGTCTTGCTCGTCGTCGACGCCTCTATGGCCGGAGGAGGAGGTGGCATAGGCGGCGGTACGGCCTTCTTCCTCCGCCGGAAAGTCAATTTCCCCATCTCCTCACCCTCTCCCTCTCCAAATTCTTCTTCTCTATGGAATTAAACGCAATTATACATACGTGTATGTATATAAGGAGACAAATTCCTCTTCAGAATCCTCGTTTTCTTCCATATAATATAGAGATCTCTCTGGTTTGTTTCTGCTGGAAAGGTGAATATTAGAGATTTTGAGGTTGAAGGGGTGAAGGAAGCCCCTTCTCTCTATGTCTCTCTCTCCTTTTCCTTTTAGGAAAAGAAAATATAAATAATATACCGATCGAAAAAAATATATATATATAAATAATATTGTTTACTAATTGAAAAGTAATTTAAATAGTTTTAATTTATCAAAAATAGATGGTAGTTTTAAAGAATTAAAGTTCAATTTGAAATCTTTCGAGTTTTCTAAGAAAATATGAGGATAAAAAAAGTAAAGGTAACACTTCAAAATGTCATAAAAAAATCAATTATATCATATTTAAATTTGTACTAAAATCCTGCAAAAATTTGTTGGTAAACAATTTGTTTAGAAAACCCATTAATTTGTATTGTTGGGGGACAAATTCGAATTTTCCCAATTATTATCATTTATTCATTTTACGCATTATTTTATCCCAACATTATTTAATTAATTGTCTAATATTATTAATTACTATTGGATCACGTATATAATTATCTGGCACATTGGCTCACTTCATCGTACAAGGTTTTTGCAGCTCATCAACCCACGTATAAAAATGTTATTTGTAAGTATTTCAATTTATTATCCTCAATTAGTGTATTTTCTTCAATTTTTCTCCAACTCTTAACTAACTTGAGCGTTGGGAGTCTTCCATGGGACAACCCTAAGTAACATTTGTTGTTGTCGACAAGTTCCCACACGTAGAAGTTTTGACTCCGGAAAAAATAAATTAGAATACATTCGTAAACATCGTTGAAATGATCTGCGTATATTATAGAAACATCATGTATCATGTATCATTTAATATATCACCTGAAATTAATTTAACATAATCAAAATCAAGATTCAAATACTAATCAAGTACAATTAATTAATAAAAATACAGCCAATATTTTTAAAAAAATATATTACTAAATAAAATGATATTTAAACCCAAAACCTCTTGGTAGCTGTGGGAAAACAAATTTGGGACAAGTGCATAAATCAATGTGAAACAAGGCTCCAATGCAAACCTCCCCTCTGACCATACAAGGCAAGTCAAACTTCATTCAATTCTGCATTGAAAAAAGCATATCATAAAGTCAACGTGCTGCGATAAGTACTAGGTTTAGTTTATATGCCAAATGATATTTCTAATGAGATTTTGATGATTTAATGAAATATTTTGGGGTTTCTATTTGACCCTCTCTTCTCTTGTACTTGTTAATTCTTAATGAAAGCATTGAAGAAGGTATTTATTTAGTGCCAAATCACTTGTTGAAATCACAATAATCCAAACAGATTTTGGCATTCTTTATTACAACTTGGATTTTGTGGGATGTTACAAATTGGATTATAGATTTATTAGATTTATCTACAGTAAACATCATTTTACCTTGTTTTGCACATGATAAAGATTTTTTTGGTATACAAAGGTTTTGACAAATACGGGTTGAGATCTCCTATTCCACTTTTCCTATTTCACTCTCTATTCCATATATTGGATGAAAGACACGTGTACAGTTGTGACATCACGTGACATCATCTTGCACACATGTATTTCATCCAATACAATGGAATATGAGTGGAATAGGAGATCTCATCCCTGACAAATACTACTCACAAAGGATTTTTCTATTTTGAGCTATATTCATCTCATGTTCCAATTATCATCAATATTGTAATAATGACATCATCAATACATAATTGATGTGTATTGATGATATTTAAAATAACATATGTAATACATTTCAAAATAGATGATTTGAATGCCCATGGTTCAATTGGCATAAATTTAAAGGGATAATTACAATAACACCCATGAGGTTTGGGCTAATTACAAAAAAAATTAGAGATTTTTGAAACTTAAAAAAAAAAACACTCCGTCTTACATTTTCCCCTTTATAAGCAAAAAATATCAAAAAACCCCTATTATTTATAAAATACTACAACCCCCCTTAAATTTAACACATAATCAAACATGATTATTTTTGTAATTTTGAAACATCTCTGTATTTTTTTGTAATTAGCCCAAATCTCAGGGGTGTTTTTGTAATTATCCCTAAATTTAAATAAAATATGGTTTAGCACAAAAATAACAAGTAAGATAATGCTAAAATCAGTCAAGGAAACTAGCGCAGGTAAATTGTGGATATACCTGGTATATTCCTCCAGGAATGTATTCAATGCCAATTTACAATGATGTATTTATCGAGGAGTAGCATTTATTAATTTATTATACCCTTTTTCTATGATATGTTGCAACAATCAAGTGTAGTTTGTACTTCATAACTTTAATATTTTGACTAAATTCTGCACAAAGAAAAAAAGAATAAATAGCTTAGGTTGTCTTGGATTAATTATTCTCCAACTTTATGTAATTCTTTTTTTTTTTTTTAAAAGAAGCTCATTAGATGTTAATAAGGGATTTTGATATGAACTGATAACTGATTTTACTCCGACGGATGCGTTTGCCGGTTTGGGGAATAGAGACGGGCCAGAAAAAAGGAAACGTATCAGCCCATAACCCTTGATTTTGGGTTATGGCCCATGACTTGTTTTTAAGCCCATGTAATCTAATTCCTATTTTTTTTTTTTTTTAGAAGTCATGTAATCTAATTCCAAATTCCAGTTGTCTACCTATTATAATATAGCCTAGGGGAGCTATTTATACTCTAAAATTGATAAATACACTCATCTATTAAATACACCCACATTCTTTTTAAACATAACTCATTTGCCAAATTCACCCACATAATTTCTTATTTTACACTTCCATTGTTTTCTCTAAATACACACCAAAAATGATACACCCCCAAGGGAGAAGAAGTTCCGAACATAAGAAGATGTAATATTTTTCTTTAATTTAAATATAATGTTTTACTTTAATTTCACACTTGTAATCGTATTAGTTTGGATAATTGTTGGGTATAAGTGTTGGGTACTTGGATTTAGTTTGAATTTGGAGTTACATACCTTTTTTTCCTGGTTTGGTCTGAATTTGGGGAAGAAGACGATGGATGACACGATGACTCTAGATTAGAGCTGACAATGGGTCGGGCCGGGTCAGGCCGGCCCTAAACCATCGATGTTTTTGCAAAATTTTGGACCAGGTCGGGCCTAAAAAATCACTGGCCCAACCTAGTCCATACATACACCCTTTGCACAAAAAATCCGCCCCGGCCCGAAATCGTCGGGCTAGCCCGGTCCGTCGGGCCATCAGACCGGGCCAAATAGGCCCGACCTTTTCTGGGCCTAAAAATCACAGCCCAGCCCGACCCAAACTCGGACTGACTGGGCCGGCCCATGGGCTGGGTTGGGCTTGATTTTGCCACCTCTACTCTATATGGCATGATGGTGTGGCACGATCGAGTTATCGTGTAGCACGATGATATGACCAAGGTTGCAATGTGATCGTACCAAATGTCGCTCTTTTGTTGTTCAACAACAAATTTTAAACTGTAAAAATAGAAAAATAACATACTTTAAGTTGTAAACCAATGGGATACTTATATTATTCAACAAAATGAATTATTTGTTGTCCATATTTGCAATAATGTGGGTGTTAAAAAATATAGGATTTACATAAATCAGTTTTATGCAAGTAGGGATGACAATTTTCTCCGAACCCGACGGAGGATCCGATACCCGACCCTAACGGAGGAGGGTATGGAGGATAGTTTTGTACCCGATTAAATAAATGGATACGTGGGTATGGGTATTTTCGGGTATGGGTATGGAGGTGGGTCTAAGTACATCCTATCCATACCCTACCCGATACCCGATTAAATAATATTATTATATATATAATATATCTACATATATATTTATTTATAATATTTTACACATTTTTTTTTATTTATACAACTCTATTTATTTATATTTAAAGAAAATGATTTTTTCCCCAAGCCTCAACCAAAATCTACTAACCCACTAGGCCACTAACACTTTTGTTTAATCATTTTTAATATTTTGCTATATTTTTATAATATTTAATTTTCTAATTCTTATCTATATTCTTGTTTCCTTACTGTTTCCTTAAGAATTTCGTAAATATCAATATCTTTATTTAAATAACTCAAATTTCTCTTTAAAAAAAGAAATAACTTAAATTTTAAAAAAATACAATTGTAAGTGGTAAGAGGGTATGGGTAGGGTATGAATATCCGATCCTCCGATGGGTATGGGGATGAGTATGAAAACTGAATACCCTATGGGTATGGATATGGGTATGGGTATGAGTATAATAAATGGGTATGGGGATGGAGGATATAGAATCCTACCCGAATCCTACCCATTGGCATCCCTATATGCAAGAATGTGGGTGAATCTGAGAAAAATGAGGTGCACTTGGAACTTCTTTATGGGCTAAGAGTATCATAGTCTTTTAAACTAATGACATTTTTCGGAATTACATGGAGGTGAATGTATTTAGTGTTTTTTGGGGTGTAAATAGCGCCGTCGCCCTATTACATAATCCCTGTTTTTCCCATGGTGACCATGATCAGCATTTCATAAGTATTGCAATATTACCCCTCCTAAACTTACTAATCATATAAAGCACCCAAATAAAACAAAAACTCTTGCCCTTCCAAACCCTAGTTTGTGCGCACAAGAGAGGAAATGTATACCTTCACCTCATTTCTAAATCCAACAAATTCGATTTCCTTTCAATTTTAACCCGAAAATCAGTTTAATTCTAGCGTGAATCGTCCTTACTAATGCCTAAATCTTCTGTTTTTTTTTTTTTTTTTTTTTATGACATTTGAGTCTACATTCTCACCATTTTGTGCCAAACAAAGAAAATTATTTTAAATGGCCAGGGGTAATTCAGTCATTTGAAGTATAATCCTATATAATCAATAATTCTAACCAATAATTATATAGCATTTTAAAAAAAATAAGTATCTCACACCAAATCTCAAACACAATATTGCATCAAATTATATAATTCATCAACAGACAACAGTGCAATTCTACCCAACCAAAAAATTCCAACCCCACAAACAAAACAAATCCAAAAAATTTATCCAATCCCATCAACAAAACCAAACAATCCCCATATATATAGCTGCATTCTATGTTAATTTTGTGAGAACATGAAGCATATACCTTCTCTAAAACCCTTGAGCACAAAACTTAGGGATAATTACAAAACACCCCTGAGGTTTGGGTTAATTAAAAAAAAACCTTATAGCTTGTATGGATGTATTTCCAAGTCAATTTCCAGGTTTAGTGTTGGAAAATGAATTTTCAAACTTTATTGGTTTTTAATTGAGAATATGCTTGTTATCTGGATTTCTGTTTGAAAAATAAGAATATGTTTAGTTATAGTTTTTCAAATGTATTTTTAACATAGGTTTGCGTGATTGTAGTGTATTTTTACCTAGGTTTGCACAATTGAAATGGAAAATTGTTTGGCTGTGTTTTCAAGAGAATATTTTCCATAAAGAAGTGAAAATTGAAAATGACTTCATTTCTACTGAAAACTTTTGAAACAAACATAAACTCATTTTCCGGAATAGTTGGAGACTAGAAAAATGGTGTTGGAAACACAACCATACAAAGCCTTATGTTTCATTTTGTCTTTAATTTGAGAGGGATACATGTAATATTTTTGTAAATGTGAGGGTTTTTTTTTGAAATGTTTTTGAAAATCATCCGGAAAAATGTAAGACGGAATCAACTCTGAAGGGGTTCTATGTAGTTTTCAAAGAACTCTGGTTCTTTTTTTGTAATTAGCCCAAACCTCAGGGGTGTTTTAGTAATTATCCCCAAAACTCAAAGTTCAAGTAAAACTTAACATGGAGCACATAAAACTACTGCATTGCACAAATAAAAAGGATTTACTATACAGAGAAAACACTAAATACAGTGATTCTACTGCATTTTACTAAAACAGGGACTGTGTTCACTTATTATTCCTATTGAATTCCATCCCCCCCCCCAAAAAAAAAAAAAAATTACTCTAGGACCAACTTCAAGAACAACCTTCTGCCATAACTAACAAGCTTTCATTTGTACATAGGTCAATCTAAAAATCTATTTAGCAAGAAATTTCATACCAATTATGCAACCACCTATTCCTTAAAACAAACTATAAACCCCAAGAAGCATAATTACATGAGCAAAGTGTTCAGTAAATCTAAATTTTTCACTTCAACCCCAGTTCTTTTAGTTATCTGCAAAATGCAGATAACAGTTTCACAGTTTTCACAACCGAAGCTGACAACAATGCCATCGTCTATTTGATAAATGATCTAAATTATAATTACCATGCTGGAAGTCTTATGTTCCTGTAAAACTCTCGCTTTGATCGTAATCGGCCAGAGTAATCGTTGTAAGTTATGTCAGTCGGCACTCCACTGAATGTTCTCTTTGATGAATAAATAAAAGGGTAAATTACGAAAACTACCCTGAGGTTTAGCCTAATTACAAAAAAAACTCCAACTATCTTTCAAAAATTACAAATACCCTCTTAAGGTATTACAAAAACAGTCTTGAGGTGAGATTTGTAAAATAGAAACAAATGTCAATGGGGTATTTATAATTTTGAATGATAGTTGGGATTTTCTTTTGTAATTAGACTGAACCTCAAAGGTTAATATTTGTAACTAACCCTAAATAAAAAATCGTAATCAGATGGCCGAAACTTTCAACCTATATCTACACAAAAGACCCTATCATTGAGGAACAGAGAATACCAAGCATCCATTATCCCAACGTACTCTGATCTCTCTCCCTACATGCAGTCTCTTTTCTCTAATAATTTTACCCCACTTACCGATCAAATTGTAATAACTCCCACGCCATTTCAACTTCATCACGTACACATCACCTGTGTCATCATCTCGCGCATTTATACCAACCTGATGCTCGTCCCTCAATTGCTCCCTCGCCTGGTGGGTCCAATAGAAAAGAATATGATCTTCTACTGCTTTTCCAGGCAAAGTTAGAAACGGGTGATTGATATCCACATCTGACAACGTGAGAGCTTTCTTAACGGGCCAATTATCATGTCCGGATGCTGCTGCTGCAGCATAACGCTCCTCTTGAACTGAGAAGTACAAGCAATTATTTGTCCAACGTAATCTGATTTCTTGTCCAACACCAAGCCCCTTGTGTCTGATTATATTCCCCCATTTCCCGATAAGATTGTAATAATTCGCGCCACTTCAATTTCATCGTGAGATTCGCCCGTGTCATAATCCCGAGCGTTTATGGACACGTGCTCTTCTTTCTCAGTCTTTCCCTTTCTTGCGGGACCCAGTGCACAAGAATATTCTCCTCGACGGATTTACGAGGCAGAGGGAGAAAAGGATGGTTAGGGTCGACATCGGAGGACGTTAAGACCTTTCTAATAGGCCAGTGGTCACGCACTAATGGGGCTGCGATCATCCGGACTGGCGGCACGGGGACCGGTGGAACTGGACCAATCGGCTGCTGCGGAACGGAGAAGTGCAAGCAACTGTTAGACCACCTTAGTTTAATTTCCTGCCCAACATCAAGTCCCTTGCCACGGACAACTTTTCCCCATTTTCCGATGAGATTGTAATAACTCCCCCGCCACTTCAATTTCATTATATACATGTCGCCAGTATCGTCATCCTGAGCATTAATACCTACTTGACCTTCGGCTCTTAAATGTTCCTGCTGCTGAGGGTTCATGTACACCACGATATATGTTTCGACTTGCTGACGGGCAACGTTAGGAAAGGATGGGTAATATCAACGTCGGAGAGTGTGAGCGCTTTTCTGATTGGCCACTGATCCTGCAACTGAGGTGCAACATTGTAGTAATTTGTCCTCTTCATTCTTAAACTACAAGAAAAGGGGGAAGCCATGAGAGTTAGGATCTTTAACTGTCGACGTTAGTTCTACTAAAACCAGCTAAGAAAGATTTCATAGAGAAACAACGGCCAGGACACAACAGAATCCAAGTAAAAGTAGCAAATTAATTATATACTTTACACCCAACAATTGCATGCAAATTTTCCTAGCAATTATGGCGCTCGATTTTGCAAAACATGCATAAATTTCTAAATCAGCATCTACAGACTGGCCAGACAAATTTCAACAACTCCTAGGTGACACCAACTAACATTGTCAACTTCTTAAAGAACAAACCATTCTTGCCCTCTTATGGCTTATCGTTATCGTTTCAAATACTAGAATCCCATTAACAACAAACGCCAATAAACCCATATCAAAACCAAAACAAGTGGTTCTAATCTCTTTGATTACATAGAAAAATCTACTGGCAAATGCATGAGCAACTAGACCACACAAACAAACCATCAAGCACCACATGCATCCAATTCAAGATTTGTACATCATTATTTGCCCAAAGAAGTGGTGTGACACTCACATCCACTTGAACGGATTCAGATTTCTTGTTCCACTTTTCGTTCCATCATCCGAATGAACGACACGTGTAGATATAACTAACTAACAACCCATGTTTATTTCAATCACACATGTTATTCATCCAACTAAGTGGAACGTAAAGTGGAATAGGAAAGTGGAACATGAAATTTGATCCCCCACTTAACATGCAAAGCCCTAATTCAACAGAATCAATAATCTAACAGAAATAAAATCCTCTAACTTCAGTTCACAAAAGGGAAGAATCTAAAAAGTCCACAATTTCCGTTCAATTAAATACTATCAAACATAAAAATAACATAAAAAATTGAATTGATTCAAAAAAAAAATACATCCAACCATAAATCAAAACCCTAAAAACTCAAAAGACCAAATAAACACACAAAAAGTAAAACTATAACGATATATTCAAGCGAATAGCTGTTTGACCTTTCACCCATTATCTGAATATATTAAATAAAAAATCGATGAAAAATCTTACTTTGGTATCAAATTCTCCACTTGATTACAGAGAGAAAAACCCTAGATCCCCGAAAGCTGAGAAAATAAAAAAAAATTAGTTATCGAACACTACAAAAATCTCAATTCCAAGAAAAGATAACGAGGTTGTTGGCGGGAATATACAAATTGCTCGTAGACTTCAACAGGGTTTGGAGGGACAGGGGATGAAAGAGAAATCACAAATTTCAAATGAGTACAGAAAAACAAATGCGGGCGGCGGTGGTGGCGGCGGCGGCGGCGGTGGAAGGGTTGTGGTAGGTGAAAGGGGCAAATATGAGAGAGAGAGAGTTTGGCACTTTGTTTGGATAAATAAATAAATATGAGACTTTGAATTTCATTTATCTTAAACAATTATGTGGAAATCTCATGATGACAATTGCAACCAAGTTTCCTACCAAAATAAATAGATAGATAAATGTGATACAATGAATCAAACAATTATTTTAATTAGTATACAATTTGTCTATAAAATTATTAAATTTCAAAACTTTTTCGCTTCCTACAAGATTAAAAATATTTTTAATTTGCTTTATTATTTTTTTAAAGGAATTATGATACAGACCGTCCCTAATTATTTATTAAAAACATAAAACTCACAAAATTAATATATATATATATATATATATAGTGCTTTAAAAACCTGACCAGTAAGTAGGGGTGGCCAAATGGAATCGAAACCGGGCTCCAAATCGAAACCATAGTCAACGGTTCTGGGAACCCTTGATCAGTCAATGGTTCCAAAATCGGAACCGGAACAGTGTAGACCAATTCCGGTTTCTTGGTCTCAAAAACCATGGAACCGGAGATTTTAACCGGCAGTTAGATTCGTCGGTAGAACCGTGGTGGAACCGGTTTTCAACTTTCAAGGTTAAAACCAATGTTTTTCATTTTTTATTTCGGTAAAAATATGGCAGAAGAAATGTTAAATATTTATTATAATGTTTTATATTCGTAACTACATGAGACACATTTTAAATCAAATATTGTAAGCGAACTACGTGAACTTTGATTCATTTATATATATATGTATGTATAAATAATTTAATATTAGTATATATATTAAGTACAAAATTTGATTGAATAGTAATTGCAAGTCTTTTTCTTTATTTTTTTAACTGAAATTAATAAATTATTTAAAAAAATTCAAAGGATAAACAAACGATTTCAGTTAAAATCAGAATCGGAATCGTGGAGGGGGTTCCAAACCGGAACCGGCGGTCTGGGACCGTGGCCACCTTACCCCTACCATTAAGCAAATCGATCTCATTACCGATTCACGATTCAACCGATTTAATCAAAACTAATTATTTTTATTATATTAAATAATAATGTAATCTATTTTAAAAATGAAAACCTAAAAAATGAATATAGATCAATTCAAATAATCACGTAAATATAACAAATTATTATATTCAAATTATATTTTTTATTAAAACTCTTCAAAAATAAAATAAATCGAAAAAATTATACCGGTTGGCGGTTGATTGAACCGACCGATTCGGTCCGATGTTAAGAACATGGTCAAACCCTTGGTGGGTGCATGATACATGCATAGTGAAAATAAAATAAATAAATGAAATAACCATTGTTAGCTCACTTGGCCACCGCTGGAGGTCAATATTTCAAAATCTCACTACATCAAATTGTTTCTGCATATGGACATATGCGAGTTGGTGAAAATTTAGATAGTAAGTCGTAAATTTGGAAGTTGAGTTAAAAAAAAAGGATTTTATTGTACGCCTCTCTCTCTCTTTAACCCATTTTTTTCTCTCCCTTTTCTCTAAGAAAAATCATAACCCAATTCCTTTCCCTCCTCTCCCCATCTAGCCGTCACCCTCTCTTCTCCCCCTCCCTCCCTCCCCGTCCCCCTCCCCCTCCATGATTCATGCTGGAGGACCAACGATGTCGGTCCCTTGTGATATTCGGAGGTGGCCGGAATTTCCGTTCCAGGGTGAAAAGTGGGTTGGAGCTTCACGGAAGTGTTTCAAAGCTGAGTAAACGATGGGTGACAACAGTAGATTTGGGTGAGGGAGAGGCATTTTTATTTTTTCTTTTTGTGTTTTTTTCTCTCGTTTTTAGCTTTATATTGTTGTAGTTTTCTTATTTTGTTTGTCTTTTTTTTTCTCCCAGTTGATATGCGAAACTCGTAGGCGGATCAGTTTTATCTGTTCTGTAGTATGTAGTAGTTGCTCGTGCCCGATTTTGGTTTTTTTTTTAGTGTGTTCGATCCATTAAGGAATCTTTCAAGTCTCCAACGTGGAGAGTGGTCTAGTTTTTGGGTGTGTATTTTTTGAAGTGGATGATCCGAATTAGATTGCCAATTCCCCGCTTGGCTTTGATTTAGTCAATTTGGCTCATAGCCAGTTGACTACGTTTGTAGTTGTAATTCCAGTTTTTTGAGTTGTTATAATAAAATACTATCATTCGAAAAAAAAATAAAAAAAAGGGATGAATAAAGTTAGTTTTGTTCTCCCAAAATTCAGGTTTTGGTCTAATATGGTGGGGGTGTTATGCATGTGGCAGGTCGCACTGAAGGTAGCAAATTAATTAATTCAGATCTTCCCAATGCCCATGGCACATGCAGCCACCCTGTTTCTTAACCATATTTTAATCAATTAAACCATGAATATTTATTTATTTATTCATATCCAAGATCAATTTGTTCATTAAATTGACCATTTAATACTACTATCAAAGTAATGAAAGCAAACCAAGAATTAATATGCTTCTCTCTATACATATTTATGTCTGTGTATATTATATATTAATTATATATATATATATGTCTAAGACTAAGTAATTTATTATTTATGTAACATGATTAAAAAAAAAAAAACTGAAAAAGTTTTTCAAATTAGTTAGTAGCTCCCCATTACCTGGATCTTTCAAACTGTCTCACTCACTAATTAATACTCCAAGAAATTAAAATCACAAATATTTTTCTTCAAATAAATATTGTAGTAAGAAAAAAACCCCATTTGCATTCTTGCAGCAAAAAAAAAAAAATCTGTTTTAAGTTTTTGGAAAAATGGTGGAGATTATGATAAGAGAAGGGAGATCTTTGGAGGTAACACCAACATGGTCAGTTGCTACAGTCACCACTGTTATGGTTTTTGTTTGTTTATTTGTTGAAAGATCCATTTACAGATTTGGAAAGGTAATTAGTTTCATTTTTAGCCCTTTTATTTAATTTTTTTTATTTTTTTTGAAAAATGTTTGATTTTCTTGTTTTTGATGTTTATTTCAGTGGTTGAAGAAGACAAAGAGGAAAGCTCTGTTTGCTTCTCTGGAGAAACTCAAAGAAGGTGAATTTTTTTTTAGGGATAATTACGAAAGATACCCTTGAGGTTTGGCTTAATTACAAAAAAACTTTCAAAATTACAAAAAGAGTACCCCAGGTTTGATTCGGTGTTAATATTAAGGAGTAAACTGTAATATTTTTATGAATATGAGGGGGGGTTTTGATATAGTTTTTGCTTATGTAGGGGGTAAATGTTACACAAATTAAAGCATTGGGGGTATTTTTTGTAATTTTGAAAGTTGGCTGGGTTATTCTTGAGATTTGACTTAATTACAAAAAAACTCAACTAACTTTCAAAAATTACATAAAGAGTACCCCGAGTTTTGATTCAGTGTTAATATTAAGGGGTAAACTGTAATATTTTTATGAATACGAGGGGGGATTTTGATATAGTTTTTTGCTTATGCAGGGGGTAAATGTTACACAAATTAAAGCCTTGGGGGTATTTTTTGTAAATTTGGAAGTTGGCTCGGTTATTCTTGAGATTTGGCTTAATTACAAAAAAACCCAACTAACTTTCAAAATTACGAAAACAGTACCCCGAGTTTTGATTCAGTGTTAATATTAAGGGGTGAACTGTAATATCTTTATGAATATGAGGGGGGATTTCGATATAGGTTTTTTGCTTATGCAGGGGGTAAATGTTACACAAATTAAAGCCTTGGGGGTATATTTTGTAATTAGGTCAAACCTCAAGGGTACATTTTGTAATTATGCCAATTTTTGTATGTATTGGACCTTTTATGCCTAAATTAAATTGAATTTGTTTATTTTGTTATTGACATTGTGAATATTTTGGGAAAAAAAAAACAGAGCTTATGCTTCTTGGGCTTATTTCATTGTTATTGGGGCAATGGGCAAGATGGATTTCTCAGATTTGTGTCAATTCATCACTCTTCAGTAGTAAATTCTACATTTGTTCTGAGAAAGATTATGGTGAGAAGAAAAGAATGTTGTTGAATTCTTCAAATGGAACTGATATTCCTCCTAGAGGGATTAGTTATGTTCCATCTCATGTTTGTGGGGAGGTACATTTTTCTGGTCGATTCCAAGAATCGGGTAAATTGCAATTTTAGTCATGTAACTACATATAATTAGGGATAATTACAAAAACTACTCCTGAGATTTGACATAATTATGAAAAAACCCAGCCTAACTTTCAAAATTACAAAAAGTACCCTAAGGTTTGATTCAATGTTAAAATTAAGGGAGTAAATCGTGACATTTTTATAAATATGAGGGGGATTTTGAAATATTTGTTGCTTATGAAGGGGTAAATGTTAGACAAAATGAAACTTAAGGGTATTTTTTGTAATTTTGAAAGTTAGTTGGAGTTTTTTTGTAATTAGGTTAAACCTCAAGCGTGCTTTTTGTAATTATTGGTGTTTTTTAAATTCTGTTTGGCAAAATCACCTTTAATAAAAAAAGAATCGGATTTAGTTCTCGATGGAAATTACAAAATTTCATGGAAAATTTGGGAATTTTCGAATCTCCGGCCAAGAATTAGGATTTTTGACCAATTTCCAACTTACCAAATGACTACATAAGTAAAAACTCTAACTTTTGGTCGGAGATTCGAAAATCCCATATTTTTGTGTTCACTAGTCACGTGAGATTTTCGGGCGACTTTGAAATTTTTTGTGAGTTGAGGACTAAATCCGAGAGTTTTAAAATATATAGGGTGATTTTGTCAAATAAAATTTAAAAAAGGATCAATTTTGATACACTCTTATATTTATAGGACTAAAATTGCAATTTACCCGCATTTAAGTGTAGTTTACAGAAATGAATTTTCAAATGAAAGCTTTCTATTGATAATTTCAGGGGCGTGAACCGTTCGTTTCTGCAGAAGGACTTGAGCAACTTCACCGTTTCTTGTTTGTTCTTGGTATCACTCATGTTCTGTATAGTTGTATTGTAGTCGGCGTATCTATGAGCAAGGTACATTTTTCATCTCCTAACGCAACATTAGAAATTCTACGGGGGTGTGTGCAAAAAATTATGCTTTGAGAGAAAGAGAAGTGATTTATCGTAGCGTAAGTGAAAAATAGTTGAGAATCATTAGTTAGTTACTTGGTTGTGTTTGCAAATAGAGACTAAAAGTTGAATAAGTTAAAACAAAATGTTCGTAGAAGTGTTTTATTTGTGTGTAGAAGTCAAACCAGAAGCAGAAACAGAAATCTAAAGCACTCTTCCCCTGATTCGAATTAAATTATGCAGAATCAGAAGTTGGTAATTGAAAACACTAAAAATATTTTTTTTTCTAAGCCAAAAGCGGACAATCACTTTTTTAAGTGTTTGCAAACACTCGCTAAAGCTATTTGATATAGCCTGATTATACGCAAATTATTCAATTTGTAATGCATTTTTTTGCAGATATACAGCTGGAGGAAATGGGAAATTCAGGCCGGCGTCGTGGCTGAGGCAAATGCACAAGGTATTTGAAGTCTTAGTGATGATCAGATATTTTCTTTTCGTGCTAATACTAAACTCTTAGTGTACAATGTATACTCAGATTTTGATGTCTGAAATCTTAGTCCTATTGTAATATACAGACATGAACTGTTGTGAACATTATCAATTTATCTCAGTCAACAGAAAAAATTGCAAATTTTTCTCTTTTTCTTTCTCCCTTTCTTTTTTGGGATAATTACAAAAACACCCTGAGGTTGGGCTAATTAAAAAAAACCCAGAGATGTTTCAAAATTACAAAACGCCCCTTCAGGTTTCATTTTGTCTTAAATTTAAGGGGGTAACCATAATGTATTGTAAATGTGAGGGGGTTTTTTGAAATATTTTTTGACAAAAAATGTAAGACGGAATCAAACCTCGAGGTTTTTTTTTGTAATTTTCAAAGAACTCTGGGTTTTTTTGTAATTAGCCCAAACCTCAGGGGGATTTTTGTAATTATCCCTTTTTTTTGGTTAAAAGCTGGAAATGTTTTTGGTTAGCAGCAAAGAACAAGGTGATGAGACGACAATCTACCTTTGCGTTGCATCACGCGTCTCATCCGTGGAGTAGAAGTCGAGTTCTCATCTGGATGGTAATACTTCAATCTCCCTCTTATTATTTCATGCCATATGTTGATCAAATTCAAATAATTCTCAGCCAAAGGTAAACGATAAACTCGAACTCAGCTTCTATGGCGTTTCATTGTAAAAATACTATATATAGTACCATTTTCTGGATTTCCAAGAAACAAGAATTACATTATTCTTTATGCTTTAAGTTCAATTAGCCTCTTGTTTTTTTGCAGCTTTGCTTTCGAACAATTTAGGAGTTCGGTTCGAAGTCAGACTACATGGCGCTTCGATTGGGTTTCATCACCGTGGGTATTCATTCATCTTCGACACTGTATATGTTGGCTTGCTGATTCAACTAAAAATCTTGATGATAACCATAAAAATTTGGGATAATTACAAAAACACACCTAAGGTTTGGTCTAATTACAAAAAAACCCAGAGTTCTTTGAAAATTACAAAAAACTCATTCAAAAAACTCATTGAGGTTTGATTCTGTCTTACATTTTTCCCCGTGATTTTCAAAAATATTTCAGAAAACCCCCTGACATTTACAAGAATATTACAGTTACCCCCCTAAAATTAAGACAAAAGAAACCTGAAGGTTTTTTTTTGTAATTTTAAAACATGTCTGAGTTTTTTTGTAATTAACCCAAACGACAGGGGTGTTTTTGTAATTAGTGTTTTTGTAATTATCCCTAAAAATTTTGCTTATCTATCAGGGATAATTACAAAAACTAATCCTGTGGTTTAGCCTAATTACAAAAAACTCCTGTTATCTAATATTACAAATATTTGATTGACATTGGTTTCTATCTTACAAATTGAGGTATTTGTAATATTGAAAGGTAACTGGAGTTTTTTGTAATTAGGCTAAACCTCAGGGGTAGCTTTTGTAATTCTCCCTATGTATAACATAGCCCAAATGCAAAATAATAAATATTGACAACCCTTTACTTGAAAATTGCAGAATCACAAGCTGCCTCTATCCTACAATTTTCACAAATATATGGTGCGGAGCATGGAAGATGAATTCTATGGCATTGTTGGTATCAGGTATTTGAATTCATACATAAAAATGGTTAATTGCAAAACCTACCCCTGAGTTTTAACCTAATTACAAAAAAACCCAGTTGTCTTTTAAAATTACAAATACCCCCTTGACATTATCAATATTTCTGAAGATGGGCAGTCACAATAGTAGGGATGTTTATACTCAAGCTAATAATTTTCGGATTTTTCGCAGCTGGCCACTTTGGGGTTATGCTATACTATGCATCTTCATAAACATACACGGTAACAAGTTCGATTTTTATTCAAAAGTAAACGAAACTTCAATTTCCTCAAAACATTCATGTCTGACAAAAATTCATTTTCTTGGTGCTGCAGGTCTTAACATATACTTCTGGCTTTCTTTTATACCTGTCATTGTAAGTCTTCTTTATAATTTTGTTAAGGGATAATTACAAGAACACCCCTGAGGTTTGGGCTAATTACGAAAACACCCAAAGATGTTTCAGAATTACAAAAAAATCCCCCATGTTTGATTCTGTCTTAAATTTAAGGACGTATCTGTAATGCTTTACAAATGTTGGGGGAGTTTCGAAATATTTTTTGCTTATGGAGGGGAAAATGTGAGACGGAATCAAACTTCAAGGTTTTTTTTTGTAATTTTCAAAAACATTTGGGTTTTTTTGTAATTAGACCAAACCTTAGGGTCTTTTTTTGTAATTATCCCTTTTGTTAATTTGGCTCTCTCTGGTTTATGTTTCTTACAAGATTACAAATTTTTTTGAAGCTTGTCATGTTGGTGGGCACAAAACTCCAGCATGTTGTCTCTCTATTAGCACTTGAAATCGCAGAGCCACGAGGGCCGTCTGTTGGAACGTCTCAAGTGAAGCCACGTGACGATCTGTTTTGGTTCGGGAAACCTGTGATCTTGCTACGTTTGATTCAGTTTATATCATTTCAGGTTCGATGTCGGATTAGCACAAAAACTGGAGTCTTACTAAGTTATTTTGATTCTCAGTCCTCATTAGCCAATTTGTTTAATGCAGAATGCTTTTGAGATGGCTACCTTCATATGGTCCTTGGTAAGAACAATCATCTTCATCTGTTTGCAAGCACTTATTTTAAGTGATTGTCAGTTTTTTGCTGGACAAAATATATATATAATTTTTAGTGATAATTACAAAAACCTCCGTGAGGTTTGGGCTAATTACAAAAAAAAAAAAACCGAGGTTTTTGCCCATTGAGGTTTGATTCTGTCTTACATTTTCCCCTTCATAAGAAAAAAATATTTCAAAAAATCCCCTCATATTTCTAGAAATATTAAAGTTACCCTTTTAAATTTAAGACATAATCAAACCTGAGGGAGCTTTTATTAATTTTTTGAAACATCTCTGAGTATTTTTGTAATTAGACCAAACCTCAGGGGGTCTTTTGCAATTATCCCTCTGTTTCTGATTTGTATAACTTATTAAATTCAGTGAGAATCTAAAGTAGGGGGGAGGGGTGCTTCAGATTTCTGATCCAGCTTCGGATTTCATTTTGAAAAAAATGAAAGCACTTTTACAACTTATTCACCAAACACTCTCTATTAACTTAATCAACTTTCAGCTTCTATTTGTAAACGCTACCAACTTTTGATTCTCAACGGCTTCTCACTTCTACTACAATAAATCTATTCTTTTAAAAGCAGAAGTTTTTGCAAACACTCCCATAATCAAATACATGCGATTATTTGCGCTCGGATAATCGTTGTTGCTCTGATTTCTTTTTACATGATATAATTGGCACGTTTATGACTGTTTTTTCGACTAATTCGTGTAGTGGGGACTGGAGCAGCGTTCGTGCTTCATGAAAAATCACGCGATGATCACCATTCGACTGATTTCTGGGTACTTTTTCTCAAGCTTGTGTAAATCATAACACAAAGACATTATTCACTCTTTATTAGATGCAAAAACATGAAATAATTTTTTCTCAACTGCATACAAACATCCTAGATGGATGATACTAAATACCAAGTACTATAATGTTTATTCTCAAACTGTTCCATTACATGCAGGGTCCTTGTTCAGTTCTGGTGTAGCTACAGCACTGTCCCGTTAAACGTTATCGTCACAACGGTAAGTAACTAACTGTAGCACATCAACTGTGTAGTCTCCGTATAAGGGAAAATTGCAAAAACGACCTCTAAGCTTATGCCTAATAACAAAAAAATCTAGTTATCTTTACAAATTCTAAAAAAAAAAAACTTATAATATTGCAAACACCTCCTTGATATGTGCAAATTGTAAAGGGACCCAAAGAAAAACTGAGATCCGGCTGATTACAAAAAAGCCCAGAGATTTTCGAAAATTACAAGAACCTCCTTTAGGTTTGATCCGTCTTACATTTTCCTCATTCGTATGTAAAAAACATTTCGAAAGCTCCCCTTATGTTTATCAGCATATTTCAGGTACTCAATTAAATTTAAGATGCAATCAAACCTTAATGGTTTTTTTTTTTGTAATTTTCAAAAATTTGTTGGTTTTGTTGTAAACCTTAGGGGGATTTCTGTAGTTATCCCAATTTGTAAAATAAGAACAAGGGATAATTATAAAAACACCCCTGAGGTTTAGGCTAATTACAAAAAAAAAACCAGTGATGTTTTAAAATTACAAAAAAAAAAAAAAACCTTGAGTTTGGATTCCATCTTACATTTTCTCCCTTCACAAACAACAAATATTTCAAAAAACACATGATATTTCTAGAATATTCAATTAACCCCTTAAATTTAAGGCATAATCAAACATGCGGGGGCTTTTTGTAATTTTGAAACATCTCTAGGTTTTTCTGTAATTAGCCCAAATCTCAGGGGGTCTTTTGTAATTATCCCTAAAAACAATATTAATTAGGTACTTGTGATTTTGAAAGATAACTCGGTTTTTTGAAATTAGACTGATACAGTAATCAACGTTCGTTATCTAAACGTTTTTCGACCATGTTTTATTTTCGTCTTCTCTTAATTTTTAGATGGGATCGCGTTGCAAGAAAGCTTTGATCGCCGAAAGCGTAAGGGATTCACTCCATAGCTGGTGTAAGAGAGTGAAAGAAAGATCCAGGACCACGATGTCAGTAACCACAAGATCTACGTGTTCGCTCGATGAGAGGGACGAGATTATTACAGTTGCATCAGGTACTCTATCTCCATGTTCCTCGACAGGCTCATTAAGCCATCTTGACGCAAATGGGCTTCCAAATGGGCACGGAGATCCAGAGTGTGGCCTGGACAGCTTTAGTCCAGTCGAACACGAATATTCGTTCAGACACATGCAACATCCGAACGAAACACTAGATGACGTTGTTCATGAAGACAATGTGGATGGCATTGAAGAGGGCAAGATTGAGACTCTTCTTGAGTTGTTTCGAAAGACATGAAAGGCGTTATTACACGTTTGTTAGTAGAATACTTAAGAGGACTTAAAACTTTTTTATAGTATCTATATTCATAGACTAGTTGAAAGGAAGGGTAAATTACAAAAACTACTTCTTGGGTTCAGCCTATTACAAAAAAAAATCTGATTATTTTTTGAAATTACAAATATCCCCTTAAATGTATTTCAATTTTACAAATTCCACGTTTTGAGGGATGTTTGTAATTTTTAAAGATAATTTAATCTTTTTGTGATTAGGCTAAATTTCAGGGTAGTTTTTGTAATTTACCACTAAAAAAAGTTAAATATCACAAGTCAATGGACTCAATAGTCGAATTGACAAAGCTTGAAATGCGGAAGCTCATCAACGTGGGGTGTAAACAAATGGAGTCGAGCCGAACATTATATTGTTCAAACTTGTTTAATTTTTTGTCGAGCTTCAAAAATTGTGTTTGAGCTTGGTTTGATTATTAATCGAATTGAGCTTGAATGAGCTTTAGTCGAGCCGAACACGAATCGAGCTCAAGCAAATTGGTATTTTTACACATATTATCGTATTTTTTACTAATCGAGTCAATCTTTAGTCGAAGTTCTATATTTTATTGAACAAAAAGCGTGTTCAAGTTACATTTGTTATGTTGACGCACCAAACTCAAACGAGTTTTTAATCATCGATCTCGAGTCGAGTATCGACTATCGAGTAGCTTAATTCTATTTTCACCGCTACATGGAGTTGGATTACACTTGATACGGAGTTCGAGTAATAATGGACGGTGAAGTGGATACTCTATATATTAAGTAATAAAAATAGTGTCACGTCAATACAATAATCTCTCGTTCTAATTATATAGTCCAATATTTTTGGGATGTTCCAAATATATAATCCAATTTTCATATTTAATAATATTTTTCCATTTTTTTACTATTATAACCCTATTTAATATGTATTTTATAATTTATATTATTTATTAAATAAAGATAAATCAAGTAAATATTTTGCATATTTATAATTTTCAATACTTTTCTTAATCTATGTTAAAAGTCAAGCTATACTATATAATTGAGACGGAGGAAGTATAAATTTTATTAATGGCATGGCATCATATAAAAAAAAAAAGTTATGTCTCTTGTGAGACAGTGTAGACTATGATATCTTTCTTTAGTGTAAAAAATGACATTTTGTCTAAATACAATATAATTTAAGTGTATTTTAACAAGTATCGCCTTTACATTAAAAGTATCATCGTCTTACAGTTTCACGGACTTCACCGTCTTTGCGCATGTAAAATAATATTTTTGTTGACCAACTTAATAGCAACGATTAATAAATTAAAGCACTCATATTATAAATTTTATTGTATTATCTAATATATTTCTGCAAATTATTAAAGAGGAGAGAGAGAGAGAGAGAGAGAAAGAGAGAGAGAGAGAGAGAGAGAGAGAGAGAGAGAGAGAGAGAGAGAGAGAGAGAGAGAGAGAGAGAGAGAGAGGGGTAAAATTCACTAACTCCCAAAATCATTTATTCAAAAAAATCAGAAGACATGAAAGGCGTTATTACACGTTTTTTAGTAGAATACTTAAGAGGACTTAAAGACTTTTTTTTATAGTAACTACACTCATGATTCATAGACTAGTTGAAAGGAAGGGTAAATTACAAAAACTACTTCTTGGGTTCAGCCTATTACAAAAAAAAATCTGATTATTTTTTGAAATTACAAATACCCCCTTAATTGTATTTCAATTTTACAAATTGCACGTTTTGAGAGATGTTTGTAATTTTTAAAGATATATTAATCCTTTTGTGATTAGGCTAAATTTCAGGGGTAGTTTTTGTAATTTACCCCTCAAAAAGGTTAAATATCACAACTCGATGGATTCAATGGTCGAAGTGACAAAGCTTTAAATGCATAAGCTCATCACCGTGGGCCGTGGGATTAGAGGTGTAAACGAATTGAGTTGAGCCGAATGTAGTATTGTTTAATCTTGTTTGAATTTTTATCAAGTTTCAAAAATTGTATTTGAGCTTAGTTTGATTATTGATCGGATCGAGCTTGAACGAGTTTTAATTGAGTCGAACACGAATTGTGCTCAAGTAGTTTGGTGTTTTTACACATGTTATCATTTTTTTTTTACTAATCGAGTCAAGCTCGAGTTGAACTTTATATTTTATTGAACGAAAAACTGTGTTCAAGTTTGGTTTATTATGTTAACGCACCGAGCTCAAACAAGCTTTTAATGATCGATCTCAAGTCGAGTATCGATCGAGCAACTTGGTTCGATACCGCTACATGGGGTTGGATTACACTTGAATCGGTGTCCGAGTAATAATGGTTGGCCCTCTCTAACCCATTTCCTCTTCCTTCTCTCTAACCAAAAAAAAAAAAAAACCAAACCTAATATCCTCTTCCCCTCCCTCCCCAACCACAACCGCCACCCTCACCTTTTCGCCCTCCCCCTCTCTCCTTCCCCCTCCCCCTCCTCCTTCCCCTCCATGCTTTCTAATGGAGGGTAGACGACGGCGGTTCCTTGTGATATTCGAAGGTGACCGATATTTTCGTTCCAGGGTGAAAGTAGGTCGAAGCTCCACGAAGGTGTCTCGGAGCTGAGTAGATGATGGGCTGCAGCAGTAGAGTTGGGTGAGAGAGACAATTTTTTTCTCTCGTTTTTTAGCTATAGTTGTTGTTTTCTTATTTTGTTTGTATTTTCTTTTCCCGGTTGATTTGCGAAACTCGTGGCGGATCGATTCTTTTACACATTCGCGCATATGTAATGGTTGTCTTGCCCGATTTGATTTTTAGTGTGTTACGATCTCTCCATTAAGGAGTGTTGAAGTCTCTCGGCATAGAGTGGTTTAGTTTGGGGTGTGTTACAGTTTTTTTTCAGCTTTTAGTTAATCTTGTCGCTTCTTAGCCCATTGGCTACGATTATAGTTGTAATTATAATTTGAGTTGTTATAATAAAATACTATCGTTCGACAGAAAAAAAAATAAAAATGGTTGGTGAAGTGGATACTCTACATAGTAAGTAAGAAAAATAATGTCATATCAATATAATACTCAATTCATCCCAAATATATAGTCCATTCTCTTGGAATGTCTTAAGTATATAATCAATTTTCTATATTTAATAGTACTTTTTCCATTCTTTTACTATTATAATCCTATTTAATATGTATTTTATAATTTACATTATTTATTAAATAAAGATAAATCAAGTAAATATTTTGCAATTTGTAATTTTCAATACTTTCCTTAATTCATGTAAAAAAATCAAGCTATACTATATAATTGAGACGGATGAAGTATAAATTTTATTAATGGCGTGACATCATGTAAAACAGCAGGTCTCTTGTGAGACCGTGAGACAGTGATAATTTTAGTATAAAAAATGACATTTTGTCTAAATACAATATAATTTAAGTGTATTTTAATAAGTATCGCCTTTACATTAAAAATATCATCGTCTTACAGTTTCACGGAATTCACCGTCTTTGCGCATGTAAAATAATATTTTTGTTGACCAACTTAATAGCAACGATTAGTAAATTAAAGCACTTATATTATAAATTTTATTGTATTATTTAATATATTGCTGCAAATTATTAAAAGAGAGAGAGAGAGAGAGAGAGAGAGAGAGAGAGAGAGAGAGAGAGAGAGGGGTAAAATTAATCCACAGACTCCCAAAATCACTTATTCAAAAAAATCAGAATCCACAACAATCAACCATCGAGGTCCCCTTCCTTGTGAGTCTCAATGGTAACATCAGAAGTAGGAACCGCAACGCACGTAAGCACCCACCCCTCCGCGATCTGGTCATCGTCCAAAAAGTTCTGGTCGGACTGGTCAACGCTTCCTTTCACCACCTTCCCGACGCACGAGGAGCACGCGCCGGCGCGGCACGAGTACGGCAGGTCGTGCCCTTCCTCCTCCGCCTTGTCCAGGATGTACTCGCTGTCGGGGCACTTGATGTTCACTTCTCCGCTGGGGGTGATCAGCTTCACGTTGTAGGTCGCCATACAGGTGAATCTGCCGCCGTCGGTGGTGGATCTGAGGCCGAATAGCGCCTCCGTATGATTGGATCGGAGGCTGGAGATGGATATTAGAGGTCTCCGGGGGAGAACGGCGGGGGAGAACATTGTGCTTGAGAGAGACGCCATTGATGAGTAACTGAGTAAGTGTGTGTGTGTGTGTTTTGTGTGAGGGAAAGGAGAAAAGGGGGCTCGTGGAAATAGTGTGGTTTCAGAGGGGTTTATCCGCCACGTGGCGACGTTTTGTGGTTCTTTTTATCTATTCTTTAATGGTTTTGTTTTTTATCTATATTTCATTGGTTGTCAATAAATTATTTGGCCTTTCTATTTTTTTGTTCTTTACGATAGTTTTAGTCTTTTAGAACACCACACTAAACACTACCCAAAAAAAGAAAAAAAAAACAATGCCACACCGTGTGTTTTTTATCCTATAAGTGGAAGTATTTTTTCTTTTCTTATTTCTTGAGATGAATCACGTTTTTTTTTTTTTTGAGGAAAATCACGTTTTTTTTTATTATTATTATTGAAGGGTGAATTTGGATGTGGAGATTTGGAAGGGAATTTGAGATGTGGGATTTGAAATCCTTAGCAAAATTGATACGCTTGTTTGGCATATAAATCTTAATCAATGGAAATTCAGTCAATATTTAAGTTTTAGTTCATTTTTAAAAGGTTTTAAATCCCTCCGAAAACCTAGTAATTTGAAATATTCTCCCCTCATTTATGCTCACTTGCACATTCACATACGTTGCACACACATTGCACGCATTTAAACACACAGTACACACATTGCACACATTTAAACACACACTACACTCACACACTACACACCCACTCACATCTATACACATTCACACATATTCTCTCACATATTCACGCAATATATTGACACACATATTCACACAAAATACAAGTTATATATTTCATATTTTTATTAGTATATAAAATTATAATTATTTATAAATAATAAGATTATATCTTTTACTTTATTTATTAAATATCAATTAAGAAAATGAATAGAGCTTTTAAGTTATTTATCAAAACGTAAGATTGATTTGAAATTCATACACAAATCCATATCATCCAAGCAAGAGGTGAGTTTCAAATCCAATGAGTTTGAAATCAATTTTCTTGAACTACCTTGGAATTTCAAATTCATCCATCCAAATGGACCCTAAACGTAATTATTATACATTAAGAACATATAAAACACGTGTCATTCATTCGATGTAGGGAGTGGAACACGAAATCTCAATCCGAAGAGTAGAATATAATGTGGGAATTGGTTTTCTATTCCACTACCTGTTCCACTTTCTATTCCACTCCGTTATATGATTGACGCATGTAAATACATCTAAAAAATCACCAGCACATAACTTTACATCATAAACATGTGTCAATCATCTAACGCAGTGAAATACATAGAATGGAACCGGAAAATCGCATGCCGTAAAAGAAAGCAAAGAAAGAGGTGAACAGCAAGTAGAGCTGCAATGCCTGCCAAAAACATTCATGGCACATGAGAGAGTCCATTATCGTGCTAGCTTTTCTGACTACAAAAATACTCACTGTATTCTAAATTATGCAAGGTAGACTTTGATTTTACAACCTGGAGAAAGGGGGATTAAAACTTTGAGCCTCCCCAGTGGCCTGAGTTACACATAAACCTAAACTACGAGCATATGCAATGTGAACATTTGATGAAGTAAATACAAGCTTCTGTTGATTGCTATGAGAAGCACAGAGATCGTACGACGGGATACTACGACAACTTATTGCCCGATCGACAAATTTAGTCGCATTTGATGTTTCGGTAAATCCTCCTCACAAACATGTTAGAGCCTAAGTAACCAACCGCGCCTGAAAAATGCATGAGAAAAAGCCATGGTAAGTAATCAATTGTCTTAGTAGTTAGTACCTTCCAATTAACACATCATCATCATTTTTGGAGGAAAAAGGGATAACTACAAATACTGCTCTAAAGTTTAGCTTAATTACAAAAAACTTCAAAGTATCTTTCAAAATTACAAACACCCCCTTGAGGTTTCTATGTACCTAACAAATTCCCACCTCTTGAGGTGCATTTGTAAACTAGAAACAAATGTCAACGGGGTATTTGTGATTTTGAAAGATGACTGGATTTTTTCGTTATTAGGCTAAACCTCGGGAGTAGGTTTTGTAATTATCCCAAGAAAAAAGAAATATCAACCCAATTAGTTTACGTGCAACTGGAAACATGTGAAGAAAGAAACCTAGAGCACGCGCGTGCACACACACCCCCACACAACAAAAAAAAAACATAAAAAAAGTGAAACAATAAAATAGAAAACACAAAAAAGAAAAACGCACACAAATACACACAAATAGATATATTGACAGCGTTAGGACTCACCGCAAAGAATTCCTAGGCCAAGGGAAAACATCAGCGTGTAACCAAAGTAAAAGCTGGTCTGGAAGAGCCCGGACATCTTTGTCTTAAGGTAATAGTAATAAATTGAGTAACAATATACATAAACTGCTGTTGAGGCTGCAGAAAAGAAGGAAGTCCACTGCCAGTGATAATTCTCAGCATTTAGCAGGAAGTATATACCCACAATTGTCACACACACGGTAACAATCAAAAGAATCAGGAAAACCAGAAGCATAAAACCATAGACATAGTACACCTGCAAGCAAGAAAAAGATAATTTAGCCACACAGAAATACTGTAAAACCATTATTTCCTTTTAATAGGCACTATTGTTCTCAAAACCTGGACAAAATAGATCTTTGAGAATAGACGCATGATAGGGATTCGTATGCACACCATAATGCTAAACAAAAAGAAAAAAGGAAGCAAATACGCACATCTTGTACAAGACATAATAGTTCTAAGGATGCACCATATAATTTGTTAGAGAAGGTCCAAGTGGTTTTCTTAGTTATTATCTTTCTTCTAAGCTAAATGGTAATCTAAATTCTCTGTCACCCTGAGTTCCGATCTTCCTGCCTTTCACCTCGAAACAGACAAATTATTGATGGAAGTTAAGAAAATTATTTGCTTCACCCCTCAAATGTGGTGAATGGCTATTTTAATGGTTTATTTTAGACCTTAAAAAAATTACAATTACTGTAAAATTTGAGAGGAGTTTAAAATTTATGCATAGCGTGGATTGAGTTCACACTTTCTAAAAACGTGGACTCACCGAGCCTCCAAAATTATTACTTTCTCTTTCTATAAAAAAACATGAAAACGTGGGTTGAATCTGTGCACCTGCACCATTTCAAAATTTTATTTTCCTTCAAAAAAGGTGAAAGCGTGGGAGATTTAGGAGATCGGTGATGTGCATAACAAGAGTAGAGTGTTTACAGATTGCTAACCTGATCGATCCGAACCAGTAAAAATCTGGTACATATCGAGATCAAACATTAATTTTGGTTTTGGTCTAACAAATCATACGGTACGACACTTATTAATTAATATTTATTTCTAATATACATACTTTACATCTATTATATTTTATTTTTTTTACTTATTTTGTTTTTTTATTTATTCAAAAAAATACAATTAAGAATTTAGTATTTATTAACCATCTTTTATTTTTCTTTAAATAAATCAATTAACTGAAATACCAAAAGTATAAGTTAATAACAAAGTGAACAAAAAAATTCAGTTAGGTACTCAGTATGATATTTTGGCATATTGAAAAAAAAAAGCAAAATTTTAAGGTGACTGCGTGGTTCCAATCTAACTCCTTTGTCTTTCTATTAGGATCACTTAGAATTGAGCCTTATATCCATTTAAATTAATAGATGTAAACTATGTTACCTTGTAATTCCAGAAGGAAGTGAAAACAAAATACATCTCGATGAATATGCTGCCAAAGGGAAGCAATCCTCCCATCATGGAGATTACAGAAGGTGTCAGGTACCACTTTTTCTCTGGGATTGGTCGGGGAATGGTTTTCACACGGCATGGATTGTTTGGAGCACCACTCCAGTTTTTTCCAATAACTGTACCCAAAAGTGACAGGGGGAAAGAAATAAAAGCCCATATGACAAAAACAACCACCATTGTACCAAAGGGAATAGCTGCTAGGGACCCATAGAATATTGCAATAGTGTTCAAAACGAAACCGATCGCAAAGCACAGGACAGGAAAAAGTGAAGCCGTGAGAATCATCGACTTGATCCAATTTTTACCTGCAGTAAGGACAACCTATGTTCAGCAACTATCAGAGAATAACCAACAGGCAAACAAAAGTCCCAGGAAAAAATAAACCAGCATAAATAACAGTCATACCACCATGACGGGAATACATTCCACCACTGACATAGCCCGAAATGAATGATGTGAAAGCATAACATACGATGAAAGTAGTGACAATTGCTCCTCTCCTGAATAAAGCATACACCAATGATTGTTATCGGTAATATCCACCGGAAACACTATGATTAGTGCATAAATAAAAGCACTATCAACTAACTTTGCACTCTTCTAATTGAAATAATGGTGCTTCAGTTTTGCAAAATTGTGATTAGAGGTTTGGGGAGAAAAGGGAGAGGCATGGAACAGAAGGACTTTAGCAATTACTAAAACCAGAAAGGTGTTTGGAGATTTCAGTTTTCAAGCACATTAAAAAAGCTGAGTTAAAATCACGCCATACCCGATATACAACATTCCGACAATAGCAAATAAGATGACAAGAAGAACCAGCAATGCTAGTTGTGCACCAGTGCCAACAAGAGCAGAGAGTAAAACCAAACTGCGAGGGGTCCGAAATACGTCTCCATGAACAAGTTTCCAACCAGACTCTTCACTGACATCTTTTTCCTGAACATGAATAGTTTAAATCCTTAACAGTGAATTAGGAAATTATCCAAAACCGAAAGTAGAACTATTACCAGGGTTTCTAGATCATCGTCCTCACGAGCATATTTAGCATAATCATTTCGTAAAGTCCGCATCAATATCATTGATACTAGACCAGTAAGAAACATAACCATCATGAAGGAATTGAAAATGGAGAACCAATGTATCTGCAAGGAGTAGGAAGTCAAAACTTAAGAACTCAAGTCTGAATTACTTTTAGACTGTAGATTCACTGATATTTTTTTAATGCCGAAAAAGTTAAGCTCATTTAACCAATACATAAGGTAACAACAGCAGAAGGTTTGAGTATGTAAAAATGCCAAATTAGAGATGGGCATGGGAAAATTATTTCTTCAGATAATCAAAGTCAGAATGTCAATGCTACCTGATGCTCAAAAAATGGGTAGTCAAGGTAGACATCAAAACGGCGTGCGAAGGTGATATCTGTTGGAATCCATTTGACAGAATAAGTCATGTCCAATGTTCTTCCCAATTCCAATGATTTTGGCTTCTCTTGAGTTAGGTTTACTAGAATGATCTACAAGACAAAGAAAGCTAGCTAAAAGGCAACTGAAGAAATAGACACACTTTAAAAAAACAACACTCAAAAAGCCACTGACTTGATCTTTGTTGTACATCACATTTATGCTCTTATGTGTGTAGAGCACATGCTTATTGTCACTATTTCTTTCAGAATGCAGCTCACCGACAAAGCCTGGAAAAACAGTATATTTTAGTTGGAAGCATTTGTGCTCGCACATTTCAGAATACAGTACAGTAATATTCAGAAAAAGTGTCCTAGGTAGGCATACCCCATAAAGGCAGATCATCTGAACTCGTCGTCAGCAGAACAGCAGCAACAGAAAATGAAAAAGTGGAATTAGATAACCGATAATATACCTATCTCTGAAATATACAATACCAAGGAGAATTAGAAATGGGGTTCAAACTAAAGCTAGCCTCTATCTCGCACAATGTGTGTGTCATTGTGTATATTGAGCCAAATTCAGTTGAATATTGATGCCTTACAACATATGTTCAAGACTAATGAACAAACCTTTATCAACATTAATATCTGCTGAACCCTATAGTGCTGGGACAAATGAATATAATGGTCCATTTCATATTTGTCCAATGCTATGCACTCCACAGATCTTACAATACATGCTATACCAAACAAAAGGCTAAATAAACAAAGCTAATCTCTAACAGCACTCCCAGCAAATCAAAATCTTTCGTGTATAACTAAAATTCTACGGGGTTGAGACTTCACATGATGAAGTGAAAACAGTAATACAACAACAAGGTAAAAGTCCTTTAAAAAAAAGGAAGAAAGAAAGAAAGAAAAAACAGTATGGGTCGTGATACTATAACGCACATCGGTCAAATTAGGATGATGAATTATCTCGTAAATAGGCATTTCATAGTCCTAAATTTACAGCATAGCATTATTTCTAAGGAACAAAAGTTTAACCACCATTATACAATTGACAAACAAAGAATAAGCATGACATACCAATGAAAAATTCAAACCAGTAGTTATTTTCAATAGCATCCTTGAATTGTTTGACTTTTCCTTCATCAAGTTCAAGCTCACAAATGGTAGTTTTCTCCACCGGTTCTGCCAAAGGAAAAAGAATTGAACTCTATAATGTAATAAAAGAACACCTGAATACATGATAGAGTGAAGAGATCTACGTACACATACTTTTGAATTTTATGTCAATCAGACTATCAATAAGCTCATTCCCACCCAATACCTCGCCAAGACCACCCCATTTGTGAGCAGCATTGCCTGATGGATGACAAAATGGAAGGCTGTAATAATTGTATGTTTCTTGAGGATTATTGTATGGCCCTACTTTATTTACCCAGAGGGTTACAGGTTCATCAGGTTGATACTGCAGGAAAATGGAAAAGGGTGTTAGAGAAAGCTTTTGTAGCCAAAGTAATTAATAATGTGAATATGCTAAAGCACAATACAATACGAGACAACAACAGTAAATAAATCCCCATCCCACTTAGTAACATCTGGATAAATAAGAGTTCCTTGTATTTTATCAGGATGAAAACATTGGTTTCTCAATAAAAGTTTTCCTTTTAAAGGTGCAAGTTAATGTGATCAAAGTAAAACAGAAGATTCCATGGAAATAATGATAGAGCAAGTTGAATACAGTTAATCGTAATCAAAATACTAGACAAACGGCGTAGATGAGGCTGAGAAGTTCTAATTTATTCAGGCAATAACAAGGCCTCATATACCAATATGAATAAATGACCAAAAATGAAGGCCAAATCATTAAAAGAAACAAACAAACAAACAAAAATTTACAAGGTGTAAAAATGAAACTGAACAGCCAAAACATGCAAGAGAATACAAAGACACGACCATCGTGCCACCTTGGAGTATTGGACCAATATCACGAAATTATATGATCGGTAGCGCCATGAATTTAGCCACACCTACACGAAGCCCGATTTTGTGAAAAACATATATTGTAGATGAACCTAACCAAATATGACGGCTGGATTTCAGCATTCATATTTAGCTCGATAAATTTGTGAGTTCAAGTTGACCTAGGCATAGCCCAAATATTTAATAATTCAACCACAATATGGACATCTTACATAGTTTAATATAACTAAATATTTTGGAATCTAACTGATATAAAATATATGGCACTTTCTATGATAGAAACTCACTTTATGGCAAGTGATTGGTATTTACAAAGATTTTAGATTCTCATTATTTTTTTTACATTATGGCTTTTGAATTTAGGCGTTTTTTAATGTTTTATGTTTTTTTTTTTTTTTTTTTTGATAAGAAACAAAATTTTTATTAATGTAAGAAATATTACAAATGGTGGATAAGATATCCACAAAATTACAAAAAGTCTAAGCTAATACTTCATAAAGCTAGTCTCCAATCCCTTTATGTTATTGCTTACAAGTTTCAAATTTGTCTAATTTCATTAACACAAATTTTAATCTAGTGTGCTAAGCAATATTAATCTTTTCATAAGCATTTAACAAGTAGCTTCTTTTCGTTAAATTTTTTTTTTGATAGTATGAGTTAGCTCGAAATAAACATGAGGTTTGGATAAAAATGTGAGCCGAGCCAAAGAACATTATGTATTTGTACATATTTATACAAACACACAACTATGTATATGTACATAATTATATATTTATATAAAATATTAAACATTTTTTACAACAAAACTATATATAATAAAACATTATTACACCAAGTTTTGCTAGTATACTTACGGATATGTATATATAGAGTATATTTTGTATATTTATCAGGAAAGATATACTAATACTTTTCGTACAAAATACATGCATTCATATATATGTATTTGAAATTATATTAATGTAAATACACACCCTCACACTGTGTGAATACATACACACAATCTATATGAAAAATATTTTATATGATAATATGTCTATAGAAAACATATATATGTGTTAATTTTATAATATAAAAATAATTTTTGTATTAGTTTAATATATCTTATAACACTTATAGTATATTCATATTATGATATATATTAATATATATAAACTACCATGCATATATACACTCAAACATACATATATAGGTGTTTTTAGTTTATGAGAATCATAACTGATGATTTGGGTGCAAGGATAGAACTTCCTTTAATTGTGATTTCCAATTACCCGCGTTTATATGGGCATGATCATTCATCATAATTAAATAACGAATGAGTATTCCCACTTTTAGTGGGAATAAGCTATCAGTGGACTCAGGGTTGTAGCCCAGGGAGTGTCACCCCAATTTTTTTTTGTCCCGTTTTTTCTATGGAAAAAAATTTATATATATATATATTTTTAAGGGGAAAAAATAGTTGAGCTAGGGGGAAAAATTTTGGGCTAGGGGTACTCATCCGGGCTGGCTGCGCCCCTAATTGGACTCTTCAATTCCGATTGTCTTATCCTTAAAAGTAAGAAGTATGACTAAAGTGCGAAAGGATTTCTGACTCCCTATTCCCTCATATGTTTCCTCGTATAAAACAGATTGTTACTACAGCATGATGCATAAGTTACAAACATATGCACAAGAATTATTTTCTTTTTATTTTTTCTTTTACTTTGTCAGCATTTCTTATGCTGGCCACGAATCCAAGGAACATCAAATCATATTAACATATCCGCAAAGATAATTAGTTGCTATGAATAAAACATAAACAGATACCAATGAGTTTTCCAAAATTTCATCACCATAGCATTCAACTTGGTAAATTCTTAAGTTTCTTTACAATAATTAACTTCCAAACTCCATCATTGTTTATTTTTGTTGATTTATGTCCCTATAATCAAATGAAGGAGCGGATCCTCATATAGTCATATTGTAGAACCAACAGCTCAATTTGGAGTTAAGTAAGTCATCTTTGAAGAAACAGGCATTATGACTTTAACGTTGGTAATGTCACATAATGCGACCTAGGTTTCACTTCCTCGCTCATCATTCTCTTAAAGCAGCCATCTTTTTTCCCAATAAAGTTACAAAATGTAGTAAAGATTTAACAAAGTTCAGCATCCATCTCCTCTTACAAGTATATGGCAGTCAATGGCCAAGCCAACTAAGTCATCCTAAAGACATCCAGTATAAAAACACCACAAGCAAGAAATAAGGGAATACCACAAGCTAGAGCTAACATTTGTATCGCAATCACAATTCACATACTCCCTTTTCCAGATCCCAATACCTATTCCAACCCCAATGATAGATAAAATAGGAACCACGATAAGAAACCACAAAATGTAGTACACCTTATGCGACTTTAAAACACATTTCATGACAACAGAGACACCATTTGCATTAGTATCCGGAAACCCGCACTAAGCCTCATTCGTCAATCAGACATCAACGATAATCAGTGAGCCTCACAATTCAGAGATTTCCCAAACGGAATTAAATAATCCGGCACATTTTTTGCACCAAGTTTAATCTAAATAACCCGCCATCAACTGACCTACTGGATGGACTAACAGAAGCACATACTTTGAACCAATTAAATATACATAATCCGAGCACAGCCAACTTAATCCAAGCTTCACACACATAAGGCAGATTCACATTTAGGGTTTTATGCGTCACGGATCGAGATGAGGGGAAGATATGATGATATAAGTGTACCTTGTGATCGGACTCGGAGGCGAGCGCCGGCGACAGGAAGAGAAGTACGGCGGCGAGGAGAAAGAAACAAGGTGGGGCGGTGGGCGGCATCGGGAAGTGGATCGCCGGCGACGGAGAGGATCTTTGTCGGCTCGGTGGAAGGAAAACGAAACTAGCTAATGACTGTAGGGACTTTTTATATTATATAAATATAAATATAATAAATATAATATAATTTTTTTGACAATTATATAATATAAATGTTATAGACTTATGGTAACGACTTTGATTTACTCGGGTTTGTTTAAGTAAAATAAAATCTCATTGGAATAACATTATTCATATTTCAAACTAGCTAATTATTTATAAATATCTCTCCAACTAGGCAGCTAAAGCTTCTTTAAATTTTCGAACTTCAACTTGAACTTAGGGTTTTAAACGGAGTAGACTAGAGTACAAACTTGTTTGACTTTTTAATTTTTATCAAGTTTAAAAATTTTGTGTTTAAATTTGGTTTTATTACTATTCGCATGAACAAGCTTTAATTGAGTTATTTATATTTTGAGTTCGACTAGCTTGATATTTTTATTTTTATTTCATAATTGAGTTGAACCTCAGCTGAGCTTTACATCTCGTAGAACAAAAAGATGTGTTTAAATTTGGTTCTGATACTACTTAAATACGCAAATCACTCCAAATCAATGTTTCTGATAAAAATCAACTTCTTCTCTAGAGCTGATAGTTCTTGAGATAATAACTTACTTACGATAATTCAACAAACATTAGATGGGGCATTGGGTGTTAATAACGGCTGTAGAAAAAATATAGAGTAAATGAAACAACAATTGAGAGACATTAATTGAGAATACTTACAAATAGGACGAATAACGGATTAACTTTTTTATACATAGGTTGATGGGATGCATGAGTTTTGTAGGATAAAATGGATCGTGTGGCCGTGTGGGGCAGATATAGCAAAGTGAGACTCATGAGCTGCTTAATTATAAATTGGGTCTCATTGGCCAAATGACCGTATTCAGACTCAATAATAAATATTTGAATACTTAAATAATAATATAATTAAATAAAAGAAATATAATTATAATTTTACCCCAACAAGTTTGTATGTTAACGAACAACGAATTAAACTCAAATTCAAATGAGCTTCTAATGATTAGTCTCGATATTGGTATTAAATTGTTTGGTTCGTTCTTCGGTGCAACTTGAACAACAAATTTATCAAACGTAATAGTAGTTGGATTTATTCTAATTCAATTAAATAAAAAATCGTGACGTTTTTTTCAGTTTACTTTTACTATTAGTATCACCATCATCTTCTTCTTCATATTAACATATTATATTTAAATATTTAACATGTTTTTTTAAAGATGTTATTGTCAATATGTAAAATTATTGTTATGATTGTTGTTATCTTTATACTATAAACACATAAAAATTAATTCTCAAAAAGAAAAAAAAACACAGAGAAATTATTATTATTATTGTTCATATTGTTGGTATTGTTAATAATAAATATAATAAAGGGATACCAAACAATTGATTTGATGGATTCTTTCCCCCTAAATCATGTCCCATCCTTTGTAAGTCTATTCTTGTTGAGGGAGGTAATATTTAGTAGTTAGGTCATGAGTATTTAATTCACAGAGTATTTAATTCACAAGTTAGATCGACCTATTATACTTTTTTGTTATAATTTTTTGAATAATCGTATGAATTTTCCTGAGAATGGAATGAACGTTTAATTTATAAGCTATAAAGAAAAGTACTTGAAGTAATTATGTATGTCTTTTTTTTTTTTTTTTGAGGAAATGTATATGTCTAAATTAAATATGTAATAATATAATCTTGAGATATATCTCAGGAAAGAAATGCATATCGTTTTTATCTCAATAATTCTTTTTTTTATATATAGTTCTGAATTTGACTTTAAATGAATAATAAAAAACGAGAACTAAGTTGATGAAGATAGTTTTTTTTTTTCAATAACGGACATGTTATTCTATTATGAATCTAGAAATTATATGTTGGATTAATTTCTTTTATATGGTTCTTAGGTTTCAAGTTTCGATATCTTTGTCTATGTTCATACATTTAAACTACATTTCGAGTACTACAAAAAGGTGCAAGCTGCAAGACGGATGAGATATATCAAAAGAGTATTTCATCTCATATTCCATATATCGCACGATAATTGTCGCGTGTATACAAACTATCATACTAAAAATCAATGGCGTAGCCATGAAAAAATGGAGGTGGGCTAGATAAAAAAATATATAAATATTAAATAAAAAAATTACAAAGTCAAAAAAAATAAAAAGGAGCGACCGGGGGCCCAAGTTGCCAAGTTGGCCCCCTAGCTCCGCCAGTGTTAGAAACCTATAATTTAAGTTTGATTTATGTTTCAAAATTAATATAATACTACATAATGAATTTGTTCATGTCTTTTGTTAAATATTTTTCATGTTTTGGTATATAATTTGAATTTGATAAGATGACAAATAATTATTTGTTCGTGCTTCAAAAATGCATGGTTACCCGACATATTGATCAATTACAACAAATTCGAGTGATCTTTACTGTTTTTTCTTGTGTAATATCTAAATGTGACATGAGTGTGAATAGATTTTAAAATCAGTTTTTGATTGAGACCAAATTTCATGTTCTAAAATCCTATTTCACTTCATGTTCCATAATTATTGGATGATTAACACGCGTGTGATTATGAGACATCACCATGTATACAGTATATATGTATCAGTCACCAATAAAATGAAACATGAAGTGAAATATGATTTTGGAACAAGAAATTTCAATCCAGGCTCTTAAAGCATTAATATTATCAACTAATCTAAAATTGCATGAGGGTCTAGGTTTACCTATTTTGATGCCAAAATTAATTTGGACAAAATTTTCAAATATAAGAAGTGAATGCTTGACCTTTCACTTCGCTCTTTTTTACTTTTAGACAGAATAGTGTGAAAAAATTATTTTAAGAAATAAGAATGGATTTTGAGAGTGTGATTGTATATAAGATGAAAATGTGATAATGATAGTTGATGTGATAATTTTTTTAGTATAATAACAATTAGATGTGATTGGTGATTTGAAAAATAAGAGAGAGTGAATAGTGTATTTATGATATGATTGTATAATAAAAATAGTTGACGTGATATTTTTTTGTTTAAATTATAAATAAATGTGATTGATGATTTGAAAAATGAGAAAAGTGAATAGTATATGTAATTAACACAAGTTTTTGATAAATCAAGATAAAAATTATTTGATGTTCAAATACATTTGTCAATATTTTGTAAAAGATAATTTGGTGTTCTTTTGTCGGAACATTTTTGGCATTAATATTTCGGAAAAACAAGTTGTACTCTTTATATTTTTTCTTTCTTTTTGAAGCCAATTTTTGTAAAATTCGTAATCATTTATTTCAATTGAATAATTATATCTTATTATAGTCCCACTAACTACGATAAAATAAAATTGACAAAAAATACTATAGTTAAAACTATCACACACTAATTACAATAAACAACATTGACAAAACATCTACAGTTTAAAATAATTTTCAAAATACATCATAGCTTCCAAATATCACTGTCAACATAATTTATCCCCAAACTATTTTCCCAAAATAATAAAAAAATAACATCAAATAAAGTTCAAGGTTTCTGATTGTAATTTAATTACATGAATTCTCTCAATTCTGAACCTTTTTCAGAAAAAATAATCACAAAAGCTAGGTCATACCAGATTACCAGTACCATATTTGGGTTAATTTGTAATATGAAAAAATTATCATAATTTCTTTTGAGGAAAAAAATTTATCATAATTTTAAGCAGATTGAATCACTAGTTTCCAATTTCCATATTCGTTATATATCTTCAGTAATGAGTAAGCGATCCTTCAATTTTGGGTTAAAGACACAATTGCCGAACACTCCGTAAAAAAGACACATTTATGCTCTCGGGCTTTTTTTCGGAATTTTTTCACTCCCGCGTTTTTTGTGGACTTTTTGACGTTGTTGTTTCAAGATTATTTCGAACATGTTTCAGCGCGCTAATAAAATTTTCGTGAAATACAATTTCTGTCACCATTAAATAATCAATTTTATGCTCAAAATCTTATAAACAATCAAAAAATATACACTAAACAACACATTTCAATACAAAACGCATTGTAAATGAATAGAAAAACACAATTAAATATCGAAAACACCATGAAAACAACCAAAAAAACAACAGAACAACATCGAAAACAATATGTAAACAACCGAGATATAACAAAACAATATATAAACCAACACATGAACTAAAAAGTGGAAGAAATAGGTAAAATATGCATTTAAACATCAAAACAACCAAGAAACAATATAAATAACATACAAATAAATACAAAACAACAGAAACAACATAGAAAACAACACATGAACAAAATAATAATAATAATAATAATAATAATAACAATAATAATAATATCCCCAAAAAAATGTAGGTGCGTAAAGTTGTTATTTCCGGGGATTTCTCTTTAATTTTAAAATTCCTATACACATCGAATTAATTATATATGAATTACACTTGGGAGGATTTCATAATAGAGTCCAAATTTAAAAAAAATATATCACTATAAGACTTAAAATTTCAACATTTTCAAATCAAGACCTTTTTTTTTTTTCCTCAAATTGGGCCCTCCCTCAAATTTTGTGTTCTCACTTCACGAAGATCCAAAAATTTCAACATTCTCAAATCAAGACTCAACTTTTATTTTTTTTCTCAAATTGGGCCCTCCCTCAAATTTTGTGTTCTCACTTCAAGATCCAAAAATTTCAACATTCTCAAATCAAGACTCAATTTTTATTTTTTTGTCAAATCGGGTCATCCCCTAAATTACCCGTTCTCACTATAAGTTTTAGAATTTAACAAAAAGAGAAATATTAGAGTAATCTATCACGTCAGTCACAAAAAATATTTTTCTTCCTCTTTTCAATTTTTTCGCTCATTCTTTTTTTCATACTTCATACTTATTGTCAATTTTGTTTAATGTGCAGATACCGAGATCTGTACATCTAAATGTATGAAGCTAACAAGATGAAAAAAATAGTCATTAAAATATTTGCCGGTTACTAAAAAAATAAGATATCCAAATTCTTAATGAAAAAGTAGTAAAATAGTTTTTGGTTACTAAAAAAAATAAGATAGGCAAATTATGATTTGAATTTTAAAGTTTAAAACAAGTATCGACTAGGAAAAAAGAGATGAGCAAAAAAATGAAAGAGAAAGAAAAATATTTTTTGTGGCTGGTGCGATAGATTACATTAACATTTCTCTTTTTATTAAATTTTAAAACCTGAAGTGAGAACCAAAAATTGTGGGAGGGGCCAATTTGAGAAAAAAAAAATCGGGTCTTAATTTGAGAAGATTGAAATTTTGAGTCTTGAAGTGAGAACCCAAAATTTGAGAGAATGTCTAATTTGAGAGAAAAATAAAAATTGGGTCTTAATTTGAGAAAATTGAAATTTAGGTCTTTAAGTGATAGATTTTCTTAAATTTGGACCCTATTATGAAATTCTCCCATTACACTTGGACGTGGGCTGTTTGATAATTTCCATGATGGACTGGGCTACACCGCCCCAAATTTAAGGCCCAAATCTGTCAGAATTAGTATATATATACACAAGTACACGCGTACATGAATTTCTTCTTCTTCTTGAAAATCTCTGTGATATAGTACGCAATAACAGTTACTACATTTTCCTTTGCTTTTTCTTCAAATCCCAGCAATAAAAATTTCTACTTTCTCGGCATGTTCTTCACCGAAAACCCATTTCATTTCCAATACAAGCATCACTAATTTTCAAATCTATAAAACTCAGAAAAAAACCCTAGATTTCCAATTTGGTCAGTGGTTAATCAGGTAATCCTGTGTTCCCTTCTGAATTCCAGGCATCTGTAACGGTTTTCTTCTCGAATTGGGTGTTTTATCTGACTAATCGATCCATTTGCGTCCCGTTTGGTTTCTGGAATTAGTGAATTCAAGCTAAATTAGTGTTATCCAGCTTAAATTTTGGGGATTTTTACCGGAATTTTCCTAATTGCAACAGCGGTTGATATTTATTTTTCAATTGAGCTGGTGCTACAATTTCCGCTATTGAACTGCAGTAGGGTGTGAAAATAAAGCTCAATTTGCATAAGTTTGGTGGGTTTTGGTTTTGGTTTGTAGAAGATTAGTACAGTAGATAGTGAGAAGAAAAGGGCAAATGGATAAGTACGAACTTGTGAAGGATATAGGGTCTGGAAATTTTGGTGTTGCGAGGCTTATGAGAAACAAGGAGACTAAAGAGCTTGTGGCTATGAAGTACATTGAAAGAGGACATAAGGTTTGTACTGTTCATATTTGTAGATTACCATTACTTTGTTGGTTGCCATTTGTTATATTTACTAATCGTTAGTCTGATCTTCAATGTTTTAGCCTTTTCTTTGATTGGGTACACAAGGGGTTTATGATAATTGTGACGGTCACTATGCGAATGAATTTCCTCATGGATTGAGGCTCATTTCTGGTTTTGGCTGTAGATTGATGAGAATGTGGCTCGAGAGATCATAAATCATAGATCACTTCGGCACCCTAACATAATTAGATTTAAGGAGGTGAGTCTCCTTCTTTTCCTAGAGTTTCTCTTATTGAGTGAAGCTTTATCTTGCTGACCCTCAGGTGGATTTTGGGATGTACAGGTGGTTTTAACACCCACTCATCTAGCCATTGTCATGGAGTATGCTGCGGGTGGAGAGCTCTTCGAGAGAATCTGCAATGCTGGTCGATTCAGTGAAGATGAGGTATTGCAGCTTCTGTTTTCAACCCCATTGTTCTTGTAATAAATGGGGTTTGAATGCAGTCTGGAACTTCATGATATATGTCTTGTATTTCAGGCCAGGTACTTTTTTCAGCAGCTTATTTCTGGAGTCAACTACTGCCACTCAATGGTGAGAGAAACTTTGCATACAGATGACTCGTAAATGGATGTGTAAAAATCACTTTATTTTCTGAATCCCACGGATTTTTGTGTATGTAGTAATTATGTTTATCTACATTACTCTTTGATTTGCAGCAAATATGCCATCGCGATTTGAAGCTGGAGAACACCCTTCTGGATGGAAGCCCTGCCCCACGCCTGAAAATTTGTGATTTTGGTTACTCAAAGGTAATAATAAACAGTTGCTTGAGATTTTGGTTTTCTGGCTATAGAAAGTTTGTGTACCAGCAGGTTTTATAACGAATTTATTATGCTGTTTTATCTGTTGTTTAGTCATCTCTGCTTCATTCAAGGCCCAAATCAACTGTTGGTACTCCTGCTTATATAGCTCCAGAAGTTCTACAAAGAAGAGAATATGATGGGAAGGTAAACATGTTATCCTATTTTTGTTGTTGGTCCTATTAGTGCAATTCGTTGTTGGGTATCTTTATGTTATGGACATTCTTGTTTTGCTGGTTATTTTTGGTTTGATACTTTTGTATTCTGTATGTTACTTCATATGATTTGCATAAGTTCTCTGGCTACATTTATCCTGACAATGAGTGCCTCATGCTTGCGAAATGATACTCTGTATAGTGTTTTCCCCTTCCTTTTGAAATGGGCCCAGCCTCAGGTTTTATAGCAACCATTCATTAAGCTTTGCTAAGTTGTAGTGTCTCCATCCCTATCTGTGTGTTCGTGTGCGTCCAAATGGGTATGGACCTGCTTCAAAGAGATGAAGTTGCTTTGACATTACATTATTGTTAACTTTGGTTGGTTTTGTACAGTTGGCTGATGTATGGTCATGTGGTGTGACACTTTATGTTATGCTGGTTGGAGCATATCCTTTTGAAGATCAAGAAGATCCCAAGAACTTCAGGAAAACCATCCAAGTAAGCCTTTTCTCTTTCGTCTTTTTGATTTTCCCGTTGTTTCTTATATTTACATACGAGTATGTAAATTGTTCATTCCCTAACGTGTGATACACTTTTCCAGAGGATAATGGCTGTTCAGTACAAAATCCCTGATTATGTCCACATATCTCAAGACTGTAGACACCTCCTTTCTCGCATATTTGTTGCCAATCCGTCTAGAGTAAGTGTTCTTTGTTGGATAATGAAGTTTGATTGAGAATTGACTTCCTTCTTTATTTAGGTTCAGAATGATCATAACCTACTTGTATAATACCTCCGGAATGTAGAAGCTTCAGATTGCTTCTATGCTGAAACCTGCTCATGTTTTTGTTGCTCTGAGTCTGGATTTTGCTATATGAGATAGGGGTTAATCCTTGGTACATACTGAAGATGGATGATAGATTGATTATGCATATTATTGTTTTAAACTTTTACATTAGGACTTATACTTCTGACTATTAGGCCTACTGCATACATCAACGAGCGTAAGTGCTTCATTTGATGACTGGCTCCTTGTTTATGATGACTCTGGAACTACTCTAATTGTGTAACCTGTCGGTTAATAACCATTTGGAAAATTAAGTTTCAACTCTCCAATATTATTCTAATCACCGTCTTCATAATTTTAGTGGGACATGGATATGGATTTTGGGGATGGTTCAAATGACCTCTACATTGTGTTAGTGCCGTATAATCATTAACTTTTGCTATTTTAGGGAATGGAGAAGAAAGTCTGGCTGTCAACATGAGCTTGTTATTTTCTCAAATAGATTCTGTGGTTGGATTAACTAATTTTAGGAATCATCACAAAAAAAAAAAAAACCCTGAGGTTCGGCTAATTACAAAAAAACCCAGAGGCTTTTGAAAATTATAAGAACCCCCTTGAGGTTTGATCCTATCTTATATTTTGCCCCTTCATAAGCAAAACAAAAAAAAATCCAAACCCCCCGACTTTTATAGATATATTACAGTTACCCCCTTACAAATCAAACCCCAAGGGTTTTTTTGTAATTTTTTAAAACCTCTGGGTTTTTTTGTATTAATTTTTTGACTGCTCATCCATTTTTTGGGTAGTCATATCCTTATAATTGGGCATCTGCGATGAGCAATAGCAAGATGCAATCGTTTCGTACAGTATGTACAACAAAATGATTATTATATTCTGGTGCAGAGAATTACAATCAAAGAAATCAAGTCACACCCATGGTTTCTGAAGAATTTACCAAGGGAATTAACAGATGCAGCTCAAGCCATGTACTACCGTAGAGAAAACCCTACCTATTCCCTTCAAAGTGTAGAGGAGATCATGAAAATCGTGGAAGAGGCTAAAACCCCTCCTCCAGCATCCCGTTCGGTTGGAGGCTTTGGCTGGGGAGGCGAAGAGGACGAGGATAAAGCGGAAGATGTTCTAGAAGAGGAGGTGGAAGAAGATGAAGAAGACGAGTATGAACAGCAAGTTAAGGCCGCTCATGCAAGTGGAGAAGTGCGTCTCACCTAATAAGGCCCTTATCTTGCACCGCGTCGAAGAGTAGATTTAGTTCCAAAACGCGACGCTTTGGTGTTTGTAAAAAAGTTCAGCTACTCGGGACGTGGGCTGTAAATGTTTGGCGTTGTGCTCAGGAGGATTGTGCATTTTATTTTGAGTGTGTTTGCATAGAACATATATGGTGTGGATCAGTTTGCAGTTTAGATCTGTTTCATAGTTGGGTTTTACCTAAAAATTCTGCATTTTGATGTGGAGTTGTAATTTAGTCTTTTGTATCTAGAGTATGAACTTATATTTTGGTGTAATCTCTCGTCTATTTTCATCTTCTGCCTAATAAGTAATAACATTATTAGGCAGGGTGAAATTTACTGGTAGGCTGGTGGTGTTGGTGGAACTGTTGTGTCTACTGTAATGAATCTGTAGCTATATTCTGATTACTGATTATCTTTTGTCCTAAATGCATTGAGATATTTTGGAATTACGGATAATATAAAAACTACACTTTAAGTTTACCCTAACTTAAAAAAAAAACTGTTATCTTTCAAAATTATAAATAGGGTTAATTACAAATTAGACTGTTAACTTTCAAAATTACGAAAAATACTCATGAGATTTTATTTTGTCTAACATTTACCCCTTCATGGGCAAAAAATATTTCAATATCCCCCTTTATTTTTATAAAAATATTACAGTTTATCCCTTAATTTTAACACTGAATTAAACATCAAGGGTACTTTTGTACTTTTGTAATTTTGAATGTTAGCTGTTTTTTATTTTTTTAATTAGGTCAAACCTCAAGGGTATTTTTTGTAATTATGTCTTATTGTTATTCCCTTTATATTTTACAAAATGCACCATCAAATCATATACAAACTTTTAATTTTTTAATAATAAAAAAAAGTTGGCTTGTCGTTGCAGGTACTTGAACCCGACCCCATCATTGCAGCTAATGCCCGTAGCAACTGTGGTAACACCAATAGTTGATCATATACAAACCTTGGGGGTGCTTGTAACATCAAGGGGGTATGTGAAAGAATAACTGGAGTATATCTATATATATTTTTTTAATTAGTAGCCTAAACCTCATATGTTGTTCTTATCATTGTCCTTATGGTTGCTTATGGTTGATCTGAGGTCTTTTCTTTGTTCTGAAATGAGACAAAATGATGTAGACTTTAAGTTCCTTTGTCACTCAAATTTTCTGTTTGATCATTATATGAAAGATGTATCAGATAGCCCAGAAGATGATATATGTCAGATCACAACTACCATAAAGTTGATTGATGAACAATTTTATGTTTATTTCATAAACTTCCCGAAATAAATTCACATCATCCACAAAACAAAATGAGATCCACTACATATCACAATATTAAAATATGACACCACAATATTCAGAAACACAAACAAACACCGTTTGATTTGCACTTCCAAACCATACGCAAACGGCAAATCAAACCCGAGCATTGCTTGAAGAGTATATAATTGCATAACCACAATTTTATACAAATATTAAATTAAGAGAGATATGTATTATATAGTATCCAAACATTTATATTTGTCAAAGGCGAAAACTTGTGTGAGACGATCGCACCGTGCTATGGATAAATAAAATAATACCTTTACGTGTAATACTTCCAGGGTAAACAAAATACTTTGTCTGAAATACTACTTTAGTTGTTCAGACAATGTATTAGTTTTTAGGGATTCTTTTAGTTGTTCAGGCAATGTATTAGTTTTTACCTTAAAAATATTATATTTTGTTTTGGTCTCAGTGTGCAACTATCTCACATGAGATCTACTCTTTGTCAAAAAGGATTATTAGTATAATCAAACCAAAAATGCATTTTCAAAATCCAGATTAAATAATTTCTTAAAACCTATTATCTATACAACAACAACAAACTATATAATAAGAGAGTCACTTATAAATAGTAACCAAAAATTTTTCCCGCCTAAAACATCATTCTAGAATTAGTAAAATATAATTATAACAAGTAACATTGATTTTGGTAATTAGTACATTAATTTTGGAAAATATATACGTATATGTAATAACAAAGCATTATATAAATATAAACTTTCCAAATCTAAGTGTGTACTGCATTAATTATTATATTTGTCTTTTTATTTTTCTTTTGTAAAATTTAATAACTTTTTTGTTTTTGATCCTTTTTTGACGTATAATATATTAAATTAATCGTCTTTTTACGATTATCGATTTGACACCCATATTGCATATATAAAATAAAAAATACACATAAAAATATATATAAGATATATTTACTAGAAAACTTATTTTGGATATGGAACATTAATTTGTAAATTCATGTATTTTGGTATTTGTGATATATGTATAGTTATTAGGTCGGCGTAGCCCAATTCTTCATAATTATATAGAATTATTTTTAAGTTTATTAAATCCAATTGAAAAATATTTATTTTAGTGAAGAAAATATATCATAAAATGTATCCAAAAGTATATGTTTTATATATATCACATATATCCATACATAACATTATATTTATTTATGTAAGAAAAACCAGAGATGTACACAAAATAAAAGAAAGGGTTAATTATAATAGAACCCCTAAAGTTCGGGCTAATTACAAAAAAGCCCAATTTTTTTTAAAAAAGTACATAAAATCCCGTAAAGTTTGATCCATTTTACATTTTTCCCTTGATAAGAAAAGATTATATCAAAAACCTTTTTGACATTTATAAAAATATTATAGCTACCCCTTAAATTTAAGACAAAATCAAACCTAAGGGATTTTTTTGTAAATTTAAAACATCTCTGGGTTTTTTCATAATCACCCCAAACCTCAAGGGTGTTTTTGTAATTATCCCTAAAATAAAACAGAAGGCTAAACAATCCGAGCCAAACGAGAGAGCCATAAACAGAAGCTTTTTATTCATTCATTTGTGCATCATCATCTACATTTTTCACAGTTTTCAAGCCCACATATTTTGTTTTTCTACACAACGATAATAATACCACCGTCCAACTAAACACACACCCCACCTACGCCCCCAACTATTTATTCACCACCTAATCTTAATAAGATCTTAAATTTCATAATTTGTACATAGCAGCAGCTAATAAATCAGACACAAACCCCTTATATGTACAAGACAACCAACGTACATTTTTTACTCTTTCGTCAAATTTGCATACCACGGCCCGTGAACGATAACCGACACTTTGGCCGTCACCACCAACACAGACGCAGCTTGCACCACCTCATCGAGGAGTAGAGTGGCCCCCACTTTCTGCAACGCGGTTTCGGCTAGTTCTCTCCCTTGTTTTCCGGTCCCACCAAGCACGACTCCTCTCGCAGCCAGATATACGGCTCGTGAGACCCGGGTGAAAACGGCGTCTTCTTCTTGCAGGCTCTTGCTCAGCATCCTTGCCATTATTTCCTTCATTGGGTGAAGCTTTGAGTCGAGTAATTTGTTGTCTTCCTCTATAGCGGTGCTGAGTATTTCGATTATGTCTTGCAGACCAGCATCTGCAACCGAGTCCAGACATGTCGAAAGCCGTTTAAAACTGCCGGCGAGTATACTGTCCATGTGGGCTTGACTGCTTACTATTCGCTGACTCACGAGAGTCTGCCGCAAGACTAAAAGGCTGCAGTTACATGATTTAAGAAAATCCGTAAGTATTGAACATTAAAAATAGACTAATTACAAAAAATATCATTGAGATTCAAGCTAATTACAAAATAACTCGAATATTTTTCAAAATTACAAATATCTCCTTGATATTTGTTTCCGTTTCACAAATTGCATAAAAAAAAAAAAACCTGAAGGGGTGTGTGTAATACCTAACGGGGTGTGTATGTAATACCTTAAGAGGATGCTCGTGATACCAAGGGGCGGTTGTAATACCTACCTTAAGGGGCGTGTATGTAATACCTTAAGGGGATGTTTGTAATATACTAAGAGGTATTTGTAATTCTAAAAGATAACTGGATTTTTTCGAACATAGACTAAAACTCGGGGTAAATTTTAGTAATTTACCCTTAAAAATATAAGGTGATTCGATAGAATAAATAGAAAAAAATGTTCCAGTTCATGTGTAATTTTGTCCTCCAAATGTATGAAAAGCACCAGAATTTATACAGTGAATATTGCTGAAAGACTTAAAACACATCAAAACCTACCTTGTTGCTATCACAATAATTTTCTGAACTTGGGACTGCACGCCTCTTAGCCTGGAGAGATTAAGGTTCATAGTTTCGGCAGCTCACCTTCTGTTAAACCAGCTATCTTGCTCACCAACTTTAACAAGCCTAACCTCACCAGCAAATCAATCTCCTCTCCTTTGCATTCTAAATGGGGATCGATGGTCTCTGAAGCCAAAATAAAGAAGTGTTAGAAACTGAGAACAATTTGACGACAATGATAGTTGCAGAATAGGAAGCAAATACTGACCGATATAACTTGTAGTATTTGCGGCAGAAGATGCATCAGCTTGACTCCCTGTCATTTTAACTAATGAACTTCCTCCAGTTCGGAGAGTGGTAGGAGGAAGAAAATTTGATGAACTCTCATGTTTCCTTGTCAACTCCGAGAGTGAATTTTTATGTTCATTCCATTCCTCATCTTTACCTTCTCGTGCAGATGAAAGCAATTTTGCAGTCAATGGTAAAGCAACCATAGCATTGGAAGGATGACCATAACGACTGGTGAAAGCTTTTCCAAGATAATATAGAGCCTCGGGTCCCTTCAAGATTGGTTCCAAAATTCTGATGCGTGCTTTGCTGATTTCTCGCTTCAATTCCTGGGGCGACGACAAGGTCGTCAATTTCATTCTCTCATCATAAAAGTATTAAAAAAATGTAATTTAGGATAAAAGATTTATCACTGCCTACAATACATAGGGCAGAGAGTCAAGTGTTCTACTAAACAAGATCCTCTAACAGATATAGAAGACATCTAAATTGCATGAACGTATGTTCCTATGCATTGGGCCCAAGTCAGCTCATACACTTTTTTTTATAACAAATTCCAAACCCCAAATGAAACAGACTTTCGGTTATTTTCCTGTGAGTCTAATGCCTCATGTTGATAACCAACATGCCTACAAGTTAGTTTTCATATGATTTCATCTCACGAGTACCGGTCTAACGTCTGCCTAGTAGTTAGCTTTCATATCTTACAAGAATATCACACATATCAGAACATGAATTAGCATTCCACTTGTGGAATGTCTCTGGCACCAACCTCAGCCTGGAAAGCAATTGATACCAAGAAAGATATAAACAATCACCACGCCTTCCTACAAGTTTTAGCCTTTAGGTTCATATGCTTTCTTACAAGAACAACACACGCGTATCATACAGAACAAGAGGAAACCCATATTTTGAGAAATAATCACTAGCTCCATCCTCTGCCTAGGAAGCATTCGTGTTGATATTACTACTACACGAAAAATAAAGCACAAATAAACCCGTATCTATTCTACTTCTTTCCCAAGCACACAATGCAATGGAAATCATAAGTTAAAATCCCATCTCTGCTGCAGAATAAAACATGCTATATATGGATTGAAAGTAAAACTGAAGCAGAATAAAGACCTGTATCTGTTCTAGGACAAAGCGCAACCCCTTAATTAAGGCGACAACTTGTGAATTCTGTGAGCCGATGCTGGCCCAACATGTCTCCGCCAGATCTTTCATAAATTGCTGGTGCTTTTTCTTTAATTCATCCTCATAAGCCGGAGCGGACAGCTTCCGCAAAGTGTTCAATGCATATTCTAAGATCTTCCCAAGATAATCGGTGTCTAAATTTCCTGAATGCAGCACCTAAGAGTCAAATCAGCAAAATACTTGGTCAATTTTTGTCTGAACGGCCCGCGAAATTGGGCATAAGGGGAAGCTGGGAAGGGGAGGGAAACTCAACATAATTGATGGATACCTGAGTGAGAATTTCCAGGTCAATGGCTTCAGTAATTTCTCGTCTCCAGCTTTGAGGGGCCATTGCACAAATTCCATCCCTCACCTCCCTCATCAGTTCCACGACACGGCTGTAGTTAGGCTTGTCCTGTTTCACAGATTCAACAATGCCATCCCAGAAGGCCTTCTCCATTGTCTCTTTTATATTAGTCTGGACATGACATGAGATCTCAAATTACATTTATAGAAAGGCAGGTTGCAAAATCAATACCTCATAAAAGAAAACATAAAACTGCATTGTAGATTCACAAACCATGGCATTGCTTTGATATTCACCATCTGAACTGGAACTATCAGCAAAAGCAAGGTGCTCCCCATGAACATATTCATTGACAATCTTCACATTCTCCATGTCCAAACTCCCCATAGAAAAATGAGAAATGCTATGGCTCAACACAGAGGAACTCCCTTCCTTGGCATCAACGCCATCCCTAAATAAAGAACGCACCACCGAGCTTTGCTTTTGAGAGGCCACAGTCAAGTTATTTGCTTTATCTAAGCCACCAAGAGAAGAAGAGGAAGCTGGAGTTGGGGACAAGGTTAGTGTAGCCAATGGAGTAATTGGGGTGCCATTCTCCCTTGCCTTGAAAAATTTCATTCGCGTGTCAGAAAGTGCATCTTCCATACGCTCAATACCAGCTTCTCCACTGAGGTGTAGGACTTTCTCTCTCAAAAGTTTCTGATCGTCAGATACCTATATTACGCGATAGTCATATCAAAAATGAACCATGAAGGGAAACTTTTCTTTCCAAATGAGAGCCCGAGGTCTACATCTTACTACTTACAAAACGGGAAACTTTCAAATTACAATTTCAGATGGTAAATAAAGTTTAAAAACAAGCAATTCAGGTTTCCTAGATTATCAATATGATAACTTCAGAAATTATGCACCCGAATATTACAATATTCTCAACTAGAAATTTGAAGAAAATTATTCATTTAATCAGCAACAAACTAGCAACTTCACAAGACATAAAGCAGCACCAACAGAGATCGAAATTAAATAGAACTGCTCGACTATTAGCGGTTAATAAAATTCTCATTAAAATAGGATAAAGATATGGAAAGAGAACCTGCTTCTGGATAGCTTTCATATCGTGTGAAAGAGGAGCACTATCACCTTCAGGAGTCATCTTGCAGGTTTGGATCATTGAAAGTTCAAGGCGACATGCAGCCCTGACCAAGTCCTCCTCTAGTGACCTAGCATCCTTAGCCTTCCACACCACAAAGCTATTCAAAAAGGAGCACCAGGCAGAATCAAATGCTGCCAGCTGAAACTTGAAGGTTCGACGCGTTAATATTACATGATCAGATTCCTCATCAGGAACCTGCACTGGCCCATTTTGTAGTATCTTAATCAGCAACTCAAACTCCTTAACAAGTTTCTCAGCAGATTTGACCAGAGCTGTTTCGCGCTCTCCTTGACCACTGATAACAGCGTCCGGATGACCCAGTATCATGTAAGCGCAGAGAACGATTCTCACTTGGTACCTTGACAAGTTAACAGCAATTTTAGCAGCTTGTCCAACAGATGAAGTCTTTTTTTCCTCTCTTCTGCTGGATACAGCTTTCCTTGGTGCATCCTTCTTTTTTGGGGAGACTACTCGCTTGAGGAGGTGATCAATGTCATCCCAACCAGAAGGATTAGGAGCAGATCGAGACAATTTATAGCGAGTTTCAAGTCGATCAAGCAAAGCTTTAGCTGTGTGAAGAGTAGCAGATGACTGAATAAGAAGTGCAAACTGCTCGAATGGCATAGATTTCACGGATCTCTCATTAATATTCAAGTCAGTATAAGCTCTAGCAAGATCTGCAGTAGTTTTTCTCAGCCTTGTGAACTCCCTCCAGCACCTGCAATATTTTCGAGATATGTAAGAACACTAAGTTCAAAGTGCAGGGTAATGTGTTGAACAATTCCTTGAGTTTTAATGATAATAGTGAGACGAAGACCCATGTAGAAATAATCAAAGGGGGAATATCTCAAGGGGAAACTAGAAACCATTGCATTTAGGTGCTATGAAAAAATATGATCCACGTACCTTGATAATTTTGTGGCAAGGATGTCACCCTGCTCATGAATGGTGTCCCAGCTATCATAAAAAGCATTATATGGTTTTCCTCTCTGCTTTAAATATTCTGCTCTGTTTCTCCTCGCCTATACACAGGACAATCTCAAAAATTCTTAACAAAGAAGGCTCACAATGGGTAAGAAACTAGGGATTAAAAAATTGAGCTTTGGGGAAATTACAAAATAACCAGAGAAGTTTCAAAGATACAGAACCCCTTTGAGGTTTGATTTTGTGCTACATTTTGGCCCAACTGTTAGTTGACCTGATGGAATTTGCAGCAAACAACATCAAATATTTCACAATTACATCGCTCAACTAAAATATCACAGATAGCCAGACGCAAGACGAGAAGTTTGGGTTATTTTTAATATTTACATAGAAAAGTTGTAAATGTAACTGTAAATTATTTGATGACATCAGCAAATTCCGTCGGTGCAACTAACGGATGCGCGGACTTGGGGTTTTTGTAATTTTGAAAGTTCTCTTGGTATTTTTGTAAATGCCCCAAACCTCAGGGGGGTTCTTTTAATTATCCATATATTTTAAAATGTTTAACAACAAATATCAAGTACCCTTTGCAGTTTGTCTTCTATTTTGTTCTTCATTTCACTTCTCTCAATCTCTCGCTGGTAAGAAATACTGCTGGCTACCTTTTGCACCTGCAAGACCCTAGCACGTGCTCGCCCCTTCTCTGCTTCCAGCAATCCCATACGCTTTTTCTCAGCATCTGCACGCTTTTGGCATATTGCAGCACGTACTCGTTCTTTATACTTGCTCTCTCGAGCCGTTCGCCGTATTAATGACTGAGATGTCCTCTCCTTCAGAGTGGCCCTCCTTTGCCGATGAGCCCGAAGAATACAGAGTCTATTGGCCTCTGCTTGTCGAACCCGCATTTCAACCTTTGTACCCAACTCCGCACGTTCCTTCTTGAAGCGCAATTCCACCTGTGTTTTAGCAGCTTGCCGCAACTCGTCAAGCTTAGCCAGGCGCATCTGAGCATTCGCCAGGATGCTCAACCTATTAGTTCAAATAAAAGAATCAGCGTACGTATGCACAATCTTAACCAATGGAAAGGCAGGATATGATTTGATTTAACAGATATAAATGCTTAAGTGCGCTACTTCAATTAATTTGCTTTTGACAATAATACCAGGAGAACAAAAGTTCACCTCTTCTCTTCAGCAGCTAGGAGCTTAGCCTCAAGGCGCTGTCCAAGATCATCTTCATGAGATGAAGATCGCGAAGGGCTTCTGGGCTTCGACCTAGCCTTGCTTGATAAACTCTCGTAGAATTTCTGCAATTTGATTAACGTAATATCATGTCAGCTTCTCAAATAATCAAAATCTGTAATGAAAATACAACTGTAGCAAAACACCACTAGGCAAAAGAAAGGTGAATGAAAGTTTTGAGACTTAAGGCTACTCACTTCAAAAGATTATAGTATTAGGATTCATATTAATATGATCAAAACACTAAACAGATAAAGACACGCAAATCACTTTTAGAACTACTTAAAATATTAACATATGGCATGTAACTACAGAGACAAAAAAAAATGCAAACAGCAACGAGAATGACAAGAGAGTTCAAGACAAAAACGCTTTGAGGAGGCGGAAGACAAGACAAACATGTATTCAATAAAATAGCTAAAATCAAAATGTCAGACATGGTGAGTATGTGTGTGTGTGTGTGTGTGCGTGTGGGTGGTAAGGGGGGACCAAATTCGGACATACTTGTCACCCAACTTTTACAATTTTCACCTACCACGAGGATAGAAAACCAAACCTTCATTAGAAAAGCAGTAGTTCGTAGAATGGGAAAATAATTATAAAAATTCCCAAACTAAGCATATCAAAGCAGCCAAAGTTTGAGTTTCAAATTTAAGGGACACACAAAGTACCTATATAAAATAATATACTCTCAATCAAATTCAATTTAAAGCATGAAAAATATTGCTACATATCTGAAAAAACAAACAGTATAAAATCCATCCACCGCTTTCCATAATTAAAAATAAACTAAACTAATATTAGCAAGGTAAGTATATCTGTGAGACCGTGAAAGAACAAAAGACAGAGAGAATTTTGACCAAAATAAAACGAATTAAAAAAACTCCTGGAGCCAGAGATACCTAAGAAAAAAAAAAAGGTACCTGACGTCGAAGATCAGCCTCGCGAAGTTTGGCTTGGATTTCCTCCACAGTAGACGGCGGCGGCGTCTTCGGCTCCGAAAGCCTCCTCCGAAGCCACGGAGGCATGGTCGGCGGCGAGCACGACAAAACCCCGTCGCTCACCGGAAATTCCATGGCGATTCCCGGCACCGGCCTTCCCCTCTCCGGTGACTCCATCACCCACCGATCAAAATCAATTAACCACAACAAACAAGCAAGAAACCAAAATTAATCCACACACCTCAACCCCGGCGATTGAAACCAGTACCCACCACTATTCACAAACAAGAATCTCACTGACAGTACCAAATCACCAACCGAAATCAACAACACATCAATTAATCAATCGACACCACACACAAAATACACACAAAGCCTCGCGCGTATCTGTGTATATCTATATATATTTATAGAGAGAGAAAACGATAAAAAGGAAGAGAAATAGAGAGAGAAGATTCAAGAAAGGGAACGACGATTGAAATTGAAATGAAATGAAATGAGGTGTTTTTTCGAGGCGGAGCTTTTATGGCGATTTTTCGCTTTTGTATTGAAATCGTGTTTAGACGGAAAAGGAAAAGGAGAAAAGAGCTGAATTTACGAAGAAGCGTGTTGGGATTGCGTGAAGAAAAACGCGTGTTGTGTGATTGCTAATTTACTTATCCGGGAAGTGGGAAGGCTGACACGTCATCTCGTGGTTGCCCAACGGTACACTAGGTGGTGTAATTGTAAATAAAGTGGCACGTTTTTATTCTGTTGGACCGCATGAAGCTCTAACCGTGTGCTTTGACGACTTTACCCATGCTGAACTTAAATTTGTGAATAAATTGAAGAGGAAATTATAGTGAACCTTATTCACTATTCGTGCTTTTACACTTTACTATATAAGTTATTTTTTGTGATATTTTAGTTTTATCATATGAATTATGTACATTTTTGTACTTTGCCCTATATAGACAGTCTTACCACTATTTGCTTTTTCTTAGAATAATGGAAATAATTCATTACAATCACATCAAACTCACCATGCTTTCATATAAAAAATTTAATCCCTTAAATTCATACTTTATTTAATTGGAATGTAGTCGGATATTACTTTTAATCAATTAGCGATAAAAACTTATAATCCGGCCCCAATAGTAATTTTTTTAGCAAATCATAGATACTTTTTGTTGCTAATGATAAATTAAAATTTAGTAAAAATATTTTTTTGTATTTTAAAAGAGAATTAGTTAATGTTTGGCACACACTTTATTTTTCCTCGCTAAAGTTTAAATAAACTAAAAAACAATTAAGTTGTTAGTGACCAAATAATCCGTTCGCCGCAAATCTACGAAGCACTGATACGGGTATAAAATATGTGTATCATACGATATGGGTACATGAATACGTCATGTTTTGAATTTTAAGGACATAGATATGGTATATATATACATATAAAATTATATATATTTATTTTATTAAAAATATAGATGCACTAAATGCAATGGAAAAACAAAATTTCAAGCATAAAAACTAAAATTTCGTAAATACTTAATTCTAAAATGTGACAGCTCACACAGACACACAAAAAAATATGTTGAAATTACCAGCAATATAACAAATTATATATATGGAGTATCGGATAAAATATCGCATCCGATATGTATCCGATATGGGTATGTCATTCTCACAGAAGTGTCCGTATTTCCTAGCTGCAAATATTTTTAATGTTATCAACGATTGTTGTTGTTTCGCCGTAAAAGTGTTTTCTTAGAAGAAATTAATTTTATGTAAAACAAAGATACGTTGTTTTTTATTTCCTTTTAGTGGCTCCCGCTTTTCTCATCAATTTATTTCTATTGCATCTCTCATCTCACACGCCACCTAACGTAAAAAAAAAAATCTTAATTAATCTAAAAGTTTCGCTCTAATTTCACTTTTTTGTAGTGTTGATACGAATCATCGCGACGCCTATTAAGACTCGCTGCAAGGAATAGTTGTCAACTGCATATGGTTGCGTTTTGAGGAACAATCTCAAAATCGTTCAGGAATACATGACTACTTTCCAGTCAAACAAGCTATGAAGATTATTAATTTTTTATATGGAAACATGATTAATCTGACATGGTCGTATTATACTATTTCTATTATTCTAAGAAAAACAAAAGTTTAGGGCTAGAACTTACAATATAGGCAAAGTGCAAAAACATTATATAGTTCATATGGTAAAGTATAATAAAAAAATAATTTATAAGATAAAGTGTAAACACGCGAACACTACAAGTGGTTTAGTATAATTTCCTCCTTATTGAATAATCATTAATGAGATTTTCAATTAGTAAAATTTTAGTCCATATTTGACTTTTATTATTTTCTTGTACGGGTGGGTGATGAATTATAACGTAAATATGCTTGTAATTTTCTTTTGTTGAACAAAATCAAATTTGAATTCTTATGATGGAGTTCAAGGTGATTATTTTGGATTTTGCATAAATGTATTTAGGGTGTACACAATCAAGTTTAAATAAGAAAAATCATGTTGACAGAATATTAATTATTATTACTACTACTATTATTATTATTATTATTATTATTATTATTATTATTATTGAAATAGAACTGTTTGACTTGATTTTCTTCAACATAACAATAGCAGCGGGATTACGGATTAATAGTTGGTAATTATATTCCATTTCTCGCTCATCAATTTATTATCATTGCAATCCAATTTTATGATAATGAGTACAAATTTGAGAACTTTTTTTTTTTTTTTTTAAAACAAAAGCAAGAACTTCCATTAATAAAGCATGAGATCGAATCGCATTCATTCTGAGATAAAGAGGGAGAATCATCTCGCCACTCTTTGACACCAGACATAGAATATGATGCTCTAGTTGACACATGAAGCAACACTATTCACGATCTCTTAATAAAAAACAAGACACATTTGGAATATTGACCAATAATATTACCAATATCCTTACCAAAGGAAGAGACCGACTGGAAAAACATCCAACTACTTATCAAAGGATAAGACAAAACACACTTGTCAAAGTGACAAGAAAAATACCAACAGAAATACATAATTCTTTGCTAAATACCACACCGTGCACACCGCTACCGTCATCGCCATCGTCGGTGGGAAGGTGCGAGAATCATAAAGAAGAAACAAAAAGAAAAAAAAAAAAACATAAATTAACCTAAAACAAAACAAAAGCTCTCCCCCATCCTCCCAAGGAGGAAGGATCCTCCCAATTCCCATGGAGGGAGGATAAGGGCTTTGTAAATTCACTTAAAACTTGTTAATTGGAGATTAGGATTGACAATATATGATTAAGAATTTTAGGATTTATGGTTCAAGATTTTTTTTTGTTTGGTTCTTGAAAATGACATTTTGAAAAAAAAATGATTATAAAAGGTGTGTAGTTCAAAATTTATGCTTTTTTTCGTACGAATTCTATCATTTTTACTAATAAATGAGATTAACAAATTTATGTAGTTTGGATTCTCTATTGAAGTGTGTTTAATCTCATATTACAAATATGAAATATTAAATATATGCACAATTATGTAATAAAATATGATTTTCATATTACCTAATAACCTAAGATAGTAAGATTTATATCTCATGTGACATATGTATCGTTGAAAATATATGGTCATGTAGATGCTACAGTACTAGAAATACATACATTTGACTTCTATCCATTATATGTGTGTCATATTTTTTAATAAATAAGACATTTATCACTCATTTATATACAAATTAAATTAAGTGTAAAAAACGTTTAAAATCGTGGAGCACAAGGTTTATCCCACATGTTTTTATAATCTATATATATATAATAACAGCCGCTTCTGGAAATAGTATGGGAAATTTTTCCCGCCCTTTTGTAATTACTATAAAAAATAAAAAAGATGTATAAAAATAAAAAAAATAATAAATATTTGGTATTTCATTATTTTTGGTAGTCAACTTTCTTTAAATAATCACTTTTTAAAATAATATAAAAATATATCTACTCATCATTTTATAATTCATAATGGGCTTTTAAAGTTATGCATTTGAGCTATTTGACATCAATTTGTATATTCATGTATTTTTTTTTCTATTTGTGATCTCTGTATATAGTTGCTATTTGGGTTTAGCTCATTTATTAATAATCATTTAGAATTATATTTAAATTGATTAAATTCACTTAAAAGATTTAACTAAAGAAAATATATCAAAATATGTATCCAAATTTTATGTATCACATGTATCTATGCATAACATTATATATATTTATTTAAGAAGAAAATTAAGATTTATTTAAAATAAAAGTATACTCATAATAGTATTTTATATATATAAAATTACTTTTTATATAATAACATACTTTTCATGTTGATTGAAATTATTTTTTTATATTTATCAACGTATTTTGATACTCGGGTTTTAAAGTTGTACATCTGGAATTAGATATGAGTTTGTATGTTTGATAATTTTTTGATATATGTGTATATACAACAATAAAATATTTTTTATTTTTTTGAAATATTTCGTTTTCCCTTAAAATTGCGTTGCTAAATATAAATCATGGTTTTTTGTTTAATTCCTTCAACAATTTTGATAATTGATCAGTTTTCTAAACCCCAATAATATTATAATTTGAAATGATTTTATTGTATTTTATTAAAAATATAATTTATTAAATATTCAGGATTGGAGTAGTAAAAAAGATTCCACATTGGACAGTTAAAATATTTTTCAAACTTTTACTTTATCATAGATAAACATGTTCCATAAATAAATACAATTCATGTTCACACAACAAAATATTTCGTATTCAACGAGATTTTCTTATAGTCTATAATAATTTATTTTTATTATTTAATCGTATGATTTATAATCAAATTTGTTATCTTTATATTTTAATTATTTTTTGAAATTTTATACTTTTTACAATCATTATTCTTTTAAAACATAAATAACATATATAAATCCTTAATTTGTGAAATAAAGAATAAGAACAAGTAAAATTGAAAATATTCTTAGGTTTAATTTTTAGAATTAAGAAAATAATAAATAATAAATATATTTAATATTATATATATAATACACATATTCGGGGAATAGGGATGAGAACAGAAAATTCCCGTTTTATCTAATTGGAATAAGAAGGGGGACGGACATATAAATAATGTCCCTGTTCCATTCCCGATTTGAAAGAAGCAGATATTCCTCATCCAAGCTCAAATCCCTGAATTAACCAAGAATTGCCCGACCCATTCTATTCGGTTACCAATGGGGATAATGCAAGATACAATTCATTGAACTATTAGAAAAATGTACGTGCAACAATACAAAATAGAGGTCTAACAGACATATACCCCGTGCATCGAACGGGCAAAAGTCTAGTTTGTGAATAATATATTCTAACACCACTATTGGTGAAAGTGATTTCTTATATCTTTGACTATTTCGTGTTCATGATGGAGATCGAATGATCAAATATCAACATTGTTATAATTGAATTTTCTATTAAAAAAAATATAGTTATAATTCGGATTCACATGAACTAAGAAACTACCCACCCCAAACTAACAACTCCATACGGGGACTTCAAAGACTTAAAGGAGAGATCGTAATACACCAAGAAAAACGAAATCGGGCACGAGCAACCACTTCATACTACAGGCAGAAAAATTGATCCTCCTACGAGTTTCGCAAATCAATAGGAAAAGAAAATACAAACAAAATAAGAAAACTACAACAATCTATAGCTAAAAATGAAGAAAAAAAAAAACGAGAAAGAAAAAAGAAATTGCCTCTCTCTCTCCCAAATCTCATCGCCGCAACCCATCGTCTTCTCAGCTCCGAGACACCTCCGGGAAGCTCCGACCCGTTTTCACCCTGGACCAAAAATTTCGGCCACCTTCGGACACCCAAAGGACCGCCATTGTTGGCCCTCCAATAAAAGACATGGAAGGGGAGGGGGAGGGGGAGGAGGGAGGGTCAGGGGGAGGCTGTAGGGAGGGGGAGGGAGGAGAGGAGAAATAGGTTAGAGTTTTTTTTTGGGGGTAGAGAGAAGGAGGAGAGAAAAATAGAAAGAGAAGGAGTGGGGATTTTTGATGGTACTCAACTCACAACATTATAATCAGAGGATCTCATTAATGTTGCTATTAAGCTAGCTGACAGTTTTAATTTGATATTCATGTTAAATATGCAAAATATTTCATTTGAGTAAATATTTGGCATTAATCAATATTCATACATTTGGCTTTACGAAATGAAACACCAAATTAAAAAAAAATATGTGCATGATCCATTAATTTTGTAATTCCTCCATGATTATATACCTCAATTGTGAAAATAATCTTAAATCTTCAGGCATTGAACAGATCTTTCATACAAGCTAGACAATGGAAAAGCTTAATTAAAGGGAAAAAAGACTTGTATTACTATGTAGGATATTAAAATGAAAGCAACATTGATTATTAAAAAATAGATCATATATTCAAAAAGACTAGTGTACATTGATTGCACACGTCCAAATTCATGCAAATTCATACGTATACGTAACAATTTAAATAAGACATGAGATGTGCTTAATAAATCATGATTAATTACATGATTTAATTAGTACTTTTTATATTCATCACGATACACCAAAATTTAAATTTTATTTTATTTCATCAATTAATAGTAGATTTTGAGCTCAAATTCGATTTGGTTAATACCAGTATCTCACATGGTTTAAATTGAATGATCAATTGCTCACATGGCAAAAATTTTCAATTAGATGTGATTATTTAGGATAATTAACTTTTTCTTTGAACTAAAATTCTAGTGTAATGTTTATTTTCTCAACTCCAAATTATTTTTAATCTTCAAGTACCTTATTTTTTATAAAATAATATACTTGATAATCATTAATACGCCTATTATACCATAATCTAAGTGCAACACACATCTTACACCAGCCTCTCAATAAATTCCAATACTGCGAAGTCTATAATGTAGGGGGTGTCTGGAAAAAAAGTGTTCATCAGCTTTTTGCCGATTTTTATTTTTTATTTTTTTAGTATTTGCAAATGCCAACTTCTATTTCAATTTTAGCTTCATTTTAGCTAGAATGTAAAGTAGAGATATTGATGCTTTAATTCTACTTCTGGCTTGATTTTACAAATAAATAAAAACTTTTACAACTTTTTTTCAAAATACTCTCAATTTCTAATTCTATTTTTTAAATAAGTTGGGAGCACTGGTTGGAGGGGATGAGATAATTTCAAAGAAACTGAAAGATAAATGGTTCGAACCCTGGTTAACACCCTTATAAAGGGTTACTGATACCACTTGAGCTCAATTTCTAATTCTATTTACAAACACTACTAACTTTCGATTCTCAACTATTTTTACTTCTACTACAATAAATCACTTTTCCTAGAATAGAAGTTTTCAAAACATTTCTTTAGTTGGCAATATAAAGGAGGACAAAATGGTAAATTCAAGTTCCTTAATTTGCAAAGCTACTCTACACCTCTGGGAAGCGAAGCGTCAGATGTGCCGCCTCGGCTTGGCGAGCTACAAGCTAAACTGCTAGCCACATCATCCTCCTCAACCAAAGCCACACCACCAGCCCCGCGAGTATCCAACGCGTGCTACTCGCCGTGCCTAGTTATTCCTTGTGGATAAATAGGGGTGTCAATTTGGGTTGGTTCGGGTTCATGGTCTGGGTTCGTGGGTTCACATGTCAGAATCAGCCAACCTCGACCCAATTATTTATGTATTCATGTCAGAATCTTAAATTCGGATTTGATCCATTTATTCCACAGGTAATCGGAACCCGACATATTTAATTTGTTTTATAAAATTATTTTATGTACATTTAATAGTTTCAATTGAATAATTTTTAATTTTTAAAATCATTCAATAGAAAATATTACAATTCATAACATAAAAAAATAAATAACATAATTATATAAATATCATAACAAACTAATCATATTTTGAGAACTGCATACAAATAGACATGCAAAATAACAACATATATAATTATGGAGATTTTAGCATTTAAGTTTTAAGGTCTTGTTTTTCTATTTTTTTCCTTATAAATAATAATTTATTTAGTATTTTTATTCATAAACGAATTGGACGGGTTAAATGGGTCATAACAAGTTGACATGAACCAACCTGTTTGATTGGTGGGTTATTCGGGTCCGACCCAAATTCGACCCGGATCCATAAAATATGAACTCATACTCATTAATTTCGTGTTAGGTTCGTGTCGAGTTTGCGTGTGGAGTCGTTAATTGTCACCCGCAGTATAATGGCCTCGTGGAGTGGAAAGTTAGCGGCTGCCACGACGAGCATCTACAATTGGACCACGTGTCCACAGTGGAGGGAAATGAATTTCAACCATGCTTGGGAAGTTTTGTCTACGGGTGGGCCCACGAATGGAAATAAAGCGAAAGGCTTTTGGCTTTGGCCTCCACTTGATGTGTGAACAAGGGACATACACCAGGTATTATTTTATGTTTGGATTCTTTTTTATTTTTTGTATATATACTTGAAAACTTTGTGGATAAAGTTATAATATTTTATATATGTTATAAATTGTATTATTTAATTTCTAGTATCTTGTCATCTTGATTCTTGATGTTACCTAATTGATTATTTTATTCAAAAGAAAAAGTTCTAGGATAAATATATGCTTTCGTTTGTGTTATTTAAGTAGTTCATTTTGAATTTTTGACTGTTTTTCTAATATTTTGAATTTTTGACTGTTTTTTGTGTTATATGGCAATATAATTTAAGTCATAAGATATCAAATATTACCCTAATAAGATACATAAGTTCACAAGACTTAAATTTACGTAAAAGGATACTTGTGTCCCAAATAAACAAGGTATAGATGTTCCTTCCACCTTAAAAAAATATGCTCTTTAAATTTCTTAATTTTTGAATATTTCTTTTTTTTTTTTCTAGAATTGAGTTGTTACACAATCCTAGAACTCCTTAATGGCTGCTCGTGCTACATGCACAAAACTCATATTTGGATTGGGAATTATTCGGGATAAATCCGAAAAAGTTATGACAAAATTCCATTTACATAACTAAATTCATCATTAAAGTTCACATTAATTAAATATCAGTATATAAATTTTCATTACTATATATAAAAATCATGCATGCATAATATATGTGAACATTGATAATAGAAATTATTAATCCGACAACTTGTTTATATGTGTAAAGAAATTCTTTTTTTTTTTGGCAAGATGTATTAAGAAAATAGTTGAACAACGTAGTATAGTATTATTTAATTGAAAATAAGAATAAAATCATGAGTAGCTATATAAACATTAAAATTAGGGATATTTTATTATGCTACTATATATAAATATCACATATAGAAGCCAAAGTCATATGGAAAAAATAAATTTAATTAATTTTCTTATAAAGAAAATCAAAATATGTTTACCCCTATGTTTATATCAAAATATGCTTAATAGTAATACTTGTTCCCGGTTTAAGAAGTTGAAGTGGGCTTTTATGGCCCAACTTCTTGGTGAATCTTGGAGAAGCAATTTTACATGTGTTTGGTCGTCGTCGACTCATAGTCTTCTTCTTCTTTTTTTTTTTTTTTTTCCTTTTTTTCTTTTTTCTTTTGAGTAGCTCTCCCATAGGAGTAGGACTAGAGCTGGCAAAATGATGTTCGTTCTGTGGATTGGCCCGAGGTTTGGCCTGGGTTGGGCCATGATTTTTTAGGCCCGGAAAAAGTCGGGCCTATTTGGTCCGTCCCGATTGGCCCGTGGATTGGGATTAGCCCGACTATTTGGCCCAACTCTACATAGGACTGTCTTACAGATCCTAATTCGTAAGACGAATCCTAAAATTCGGATCTGGTACTCGGATTCAGTATTAAATAAGAAAAAATCCAAAAATTTCGCAACTGACCTATGCGATCTCCCGTACCTCTCCCTCAGCTCCCTTCCGACTCTGCGACAACTCCCTTCCAAATCTCCCCCATATGAAAATCTCTTCTCCATGACCAATTTTCACCATAGCTCTGCAACTTTCTCTGCGCAAATGTCCTTTACTGCCGACGCACATGTGTGGGTGAGCTTTTGCCAAGTGGCAGGCTGGGGTCTGGCCACATTTTGCTCAGCAGTTGGGGTTGTCAACTGCATAGCTGTAGGCTATTTTTAGGGAGAGATGTGCACGAATTTTGGGAGCTATAGTTGTGTGCAACCTTGGTCCTCCTTGTAATATTATTGTGGGAATAATATTGGAAGGTTGGGGGAAACCCCGTAAACTGTGTGTGCTTTACTTTTACAGCAACGTGCTTGTGTGTGCGCGTTGTGTGGGTAATTTGTGGGCATCGTTGGACGGTTGGCTGAGAACTCGAAGTTCCTCTTCTCGGGCTTTGGGAAACACGAGTGCACGGTGAGGGCAAACTGTGGGAAACACGAGTGTTGGCTGGGGTCCTGGGAAGAGTTAAGGCTGACGGGTCGTGTGGGACAATCCGGCCGCACAGGTGGGTGCGTTGTGCGCGAAAATTTTTGTGCTATAAATACCCACATAAACCCTAATCACTCATCCCTCTACTACAAAAAAATCTACACTATTATCTCCTGCAATTTTCGATTCTATATTTATACAAAATTGTAGAAAAACATTACTTATAACCATAACAACAAACATTGTTTAGAAGAGAGTTTCTGCAATAAAGAATGAAGATAAAAACGATTCATTGATGAATGAATGTAATGTAGTTCAGTTTCATAACTAAAACTTCTTACTTTTCAGCAAAAAAATGATATTTTTGAGATCAAATACGGTACCTTTGTAATGGACAGTGATACTTGAATATTTTAAATTTTGTGAAATAAAAAGTGATACTTGTTCCGAAAATAGTGGTACTTTTGAGCAATAAATATGACAGTTTGGAACATTCATAAACCCTCATTTATAGGGATGGCAAAATTTGGGGAAACCATCCCCTTGGTACCAGAATAAAATGACGTTGGAAATTTTTTATTAATTCAAGGATGAGAGCGAGGATGAAATATGACGACAATATTTATATCCCCATTCCATCCCCATCCCCAATTAAGTAAAATGGGGATTTCTCGTATTTGGTCTCCACATATATATATATATATATATATATATATAGATTGGTTCAAATGAGACCAATCCCTTTAGATTAGTCCATAAGAACACTTATGGACTTTTGATTTAAAGTTTTGGATGGTGTAGATCATTTTAGTTAATATAAGCATATAAGGGTATAATTGTACTTTTATATTTAATTAGTTATGTTAATTGGACGGTTATTAGCTATTTTAAAGGAAACATAATCCTACCTTTTCAGTTACCCAAGTTTTAGGGAGGAAAGATCATCAACTTCAAGCGTTTTTTTCAAAATTGATACTTCTTTCCGCCATATTTATGAACAATCGTTTTATTGTATACTTAGTTCAGTGGACTTGTATACTTAGTCATGTTTTATTGTATATTTAGTTCAGTGGATTTGTATACTTGGTTCAGTGGAATCGTATTCTTAGTTATATAAGTAGTTTAGTAAGTAGTTTAGTGAATTTGTATACTTAGTTCTGTGGATTTGTATAATTAGTTCAATGGAATTATATACTTAGTTATATAAGTAATTCAGTGTAATTGTATACTTAGTTAAATGTTTCTGTATATTTGGTATTATTTTAATGTATAGTTAGTTCAATGTAATTGTATACTTAGTAAAGTTTTAATGTACATGTAGTTTAGTGTAATTGTATACTTAGTTAATTATTTATGTATACTTAGTAATGTTTTAATGTATAGTTAGTTTAGTGTAATTGTATACTTTTCATTAATTGTTGCACGATTTTGTTGTCATGTTTGAATAATTTGCAGGTTCGAATGGGAAGGGAGAGAAAGAAAAGATGAATCGCTTGATTATGGGGACGTGATCAATACAAAATCACGTCCCTAATTTTTATGAAGCGGTTACTATATTTAATTTCCTGAATTCCTATATTATCCCTTATGTTGTATACTTACTTATGAAATGTTGTATATATTGTAATATATATTGCCATTGATTTACTATTTGGATGGTGTAGATTTAGTCCTATGGAGTAACCTAGGAAGGTGGTCTCACAGGATCCCCTCCTTATATATATATATATAGGGAGAGGGTTATATGAGACCACCTCTTAGGGTAAGTCCATAGGGACCAATCCTAGCCACATATCTAGATTTTTCAATGGTTATGATTTTAGAGCTAAAACTTCAGATTAAATGTTGGTAATTAGAGAAAGGGGTAAATTAGTCATCCTACAAAATTACCCAATATTCATGGGATTCTGTTCACATTATGATCACACAATCTATGCAAATCTAACATCAAATTCAACGTGATTCAGCGTGAACAAATCTCATCATTCTTCTTCTTCAACGCACTACTGTGAGAAATCATTTATCATTCTTCTTCAACGCACTATTGTGTGAAAAATGTTGGAGACAATTTGACATAGTTGCTAGAGCTTGACTTCAGTTCGAAGTTTGCTTATGAAGATGTAATTTGTTGCTTGTGTTGATGTATCATGGTGATTTTATATACCATTAACTACATAAGCAAGTCATAAGCAACAAATCCATACTACATAAGCAACAATATGATACTACATAAGCAACAAATATGCACTATGTATGCACCACAGATACATTAACTACATAAACAAGTCATAAGCAACAAATTCATACTACATAAGCAACAAGTCTATATTACATAAGCAACGAATATACACTACGTATGCACCACGAATACATTAACTACATAAGCAAGTCATAAGCAACAAACCCATACTACATAAGTGATAAGCCTATACTACATAAGCAATGAATATACACTACACATGCATCACATATACATTAACTACATAAGCAAGTCATAAGCAACAACCCTATACTACATAAGCAACATAGAATTTTTTTTTGAAACTGAAACGCTGGAGAGAGAGTGTGCGTGAAAAGTGGTGAAAAATCACGTGAAAGAGGGAATGAAATCTTAGTAACTGATTCTAAAATGTCAAATTACCACCTTACCCTTTTTAATTTTGAAACAAAAAAATAAACATAAAAAAGCCCTAAAAACTGGACCACCCAAAATTGTTGATCTATGGTTAGGATGTGTCCCCATGGGTGACCCCAAGTAGGAGGACCTATTTGATCCATATCCTATATATATATATATATATATTATATTTATCTATTATTAAGATTAATTTTATTATAGTTTTTATTTTGTTTCATGTTGCATATGTTTGACTTTGTATTGTTAAGATTACAAGGCAATTAGTGGCGGACGCTTGACTCAAGATTTGGGGGTGAAACCTATTTTTAAAGACAAATATAAAGAAATATATATATATATATATATATTTTTTTTGGGGGAATAGGATGGTAATTTTGACCCGACCCGCAGGTACTCGCCCTGTGACACGCGTCAGGTCGGGTCGGGTCTAGGTGCCACTTCCGTCCCGCCCCGCATAGATTTTTTAAAAAAATTATATATTTTGCATATATAATATATATTATAATATAATATTTATGCATTCTTATATTATATCTAACATTTATAAATTGGTAATAACAACTTTTGTAAATAATATTTTATAATTTTTATTTTATTTTTTCATTTTTGTATTTGATTTAATTTAAAATAAGACAGAACGGGTCGACCCTGTTGACGTGCGTTTTGGTCAACAAGCAAAATATGTAATAAATTTAACACGTGGAAATACAAGCGTGCGTAACGTGTGTTTATTTATGGCTAATTCTGCCTTTTGTGATACAATGTCGAGCCGGACTATCGGGGTTGGTCTTACTTAAAATAACACGCTTTCTGGTGCTTTTTCTATGTTTTTTCCTCTCTCTTTCTTTTTCCTTAATTGAGGCCTTTTATACCCCTTTCGTAAGTGATTTCTCAACAGTCATCTTTGCACTAATTAGTCACTAATCAGTAAAATAATTGGAAAAGGACACATGTCCCCTTCTAATCGTGCATGTCAACCAAGTCTTGCCACTTGGCGACTCCTCTTAATAACTTTCTGACACGTGGCAGTTTCTGATACCAATAAAGCACTAAACATGGGCAAGCATGGGCAAATGGTTATTTTTATGAATCATCGCGCATGCGCTTTCCGCCAAATTTGGGCTCGGGGTCGGGGCTCGTGGCGGGCGAACCTAATTCATGACGTGTCACCGGCATCGCATCGGCGTCACCTATAGACCCACTCGGATGTGTCTTTGCCGGGCTTATTGCGTGGATTAATTTCTTCCGGCTTGCTCAAGGCGTCATCAAAGGCCCCCAAGTTTAATTCCGAGAGAAGAATTTCAAGTCGGAGTTAAACTTCAATGCTAATGATAAACATTTAATGGGGAAACGGAATTTTCAAAGGTTTGTTCATTCCTGACATCTGTCGCGTAGTGGTTAATGTTGGAATTGGTCTTTGATAAATGGGGTGTTGACCCGATTTTGACCAATTAATTAAGTGGTTTCCATTTGTGAAAAATGGAATTAAATTATTTGTAAAAATTCTACTTAGAGAGTAGATGAGAATAGCATTTGGAATTTCTCAAACCGATTCGGGTGAATGAGAAATTAATTTAAGTTAGCCACTTAATACAAATAAATGGTATGGAAAATGGAAAATGTGGGGGAGGAGAGATGCTCCATCCCACATAGGAAAAAGGAGGTAAAGTTGCACACTTTATTTATCCTAAGTTGGACAAATGGGTTTGGGCCCTTGGGGACACCCAAGTTTTTAAAGGGGAGAGGACCTACATGCTTGTGGGTTTAGTCAAGCACACACACGCGCGCCGCCGGCCGGCTCGTCCCGGCCCGGCCCGGGCCGGGCCGTGGGTCGTGGGCTTGGGCTTGGGCTTGGGCTTCAAGGCCCTTATTCTTTTGGACCAAAAATCTTTAAAACATTAAAATATTTAATTAATTTTTGTAATTAATTAAAATTGATTTAATTAATTTTTGTAATTAATTAAAAGAGTTCAACTAGGAAAAACTTTCGCCCGCCGCACGGGGAGAGCACGCCCGTGCGGTCGGGTCGGTCCCGCCTACACGCGACGGGCGGCGCACGCCCGTGCGTCGGGTATTTTTAATGACTATATTCTTGATTTTAATTGTATTTTTTCAGAGATTTTCAATCCCCAAGAGAGGAGCCTTTGCTTGATCAATCATCTCCTATAAATAGAGGAAGTTTTGGAGCAACCAATACAACAATAGAGATACAACACAACAAGATACACTTCAAGCAAATACTCGGTCTTTCATTGTTATTATTCTTGTTGTAAATTTGCCTAGCTTATCACTTTCACATCCTTGAGGTCTGCAGCTATTCTTGATTACACTTTGCACTCAAATGTATTATTCATTATTGAGTTGTAATCTTGATTTTTGGTTATCATTCAAACACAAGATATCCTTGTGAGTGTTCTTGTGGTAAGAGCACACTTGGATGATCTAGGTGATAGGTAAAAAGAAGATTGTGGTAATCTTCTTATTGAGGTGTTGAAGAATTTGGTATTCTTCAAGAGGTTGAAGATTGTGGTAATCTTCACAAGGTGCCGTTGAAGGAAGATTGTGGTAATCTTCAAAGGGAGATTGTGGTAATCTCCAAAGGTGTTGTTGAAGAAGAGTGTGGTGCTCTTCAAGGTGTTGTAAGTTGAATTTGTATTAATTTTGGTAATTAATAAAATTCTTTTCTTTTCGAAATCCATCCCGGAGGATATCTTTGGGGTGGTAGAGGATTAGGCCCTAGGTGGGTTGAACCTCTTTAAATCGACGTGTGTTGTTTACATTCCGCACCTTTCTTATTTTGTTTGAGCATTCGATTTTAAAAAGAGGGCGAAATCGAAAAGATGGAGACAATCTATTCACCCCCCCTCTAGATTATCGTAGCCGCTTGGACTTACAAGTGGTATCAAAGCCAAACTCTTTGGCAAACTCGTTTCACATTGCGAGTGAAGAGAAACGATCGTCGGCTACGAATGAAGCTCAACTTTCCGGCACCTCCACCACCAAGCCACCTCGGTTTGATTCCAAAAATTTTATATTTTGGAAAGAAAGAATGGAATGTTATTTACAAGGTTGCGGGTTTGATATTTGGAACACCGTCATCAATGGAGAATCCATCCCAATGAAAGATACACCACACACCTCAAAAGGCTTCAAAAAGCTCAATGATGAAGAGAAGAAAATCATCTCCTTAAATGGTAAAGCTCTTAATATTTTACATTGTTCACTTACCACTTTGGAATTTGATCATGTTGTAGGTATTCGATCGGCACATGAAGTATGGCAAAATTAGAAGCCATCTATGAAGTATATGCAAATGAAAGGAGCAACTCAAAAGCATCTACTTCACAAATGGATACAACATCAAATCCAACATGGGATAAGCCTTCTACAACCTCCCATGATGAACAAGTTGAACAATGCCTCATGGGCATCGAAGAAGAAAACGAGGTAAGTTCTAAACCCTCTACTTCTTATGACAATGAATTGCAAAATGAATATAGTGACTTACAAAATGATTATGATGAGCTACAAGATGAATTCCAAAACTTACTTGTTAAATACAAAAATTTGAAAAAGGAATTCATTGTTTTGAAAAATGATAAGGATAGTTTATTTACTTCCTATGAATCACTATCATGTGCTCACACCACCACTCTTGACAAAGTTAGAAACCTTGAGAAAGAAAATAGTACTCTTGTTGAGGATATAAATTTCTTGAAAAATTATTTATCTAAATCCAACTTGAGTACCGATAGAATAACCAATATTGTTGATTGTTGTGATAATTCGAAATTAGAACTTGATCATAAACCTAAGGGTGTCAATCACATGAAAAAGAATCAAGTTTCTAAGCATGTTGGTCATTATGCTCCTAGAATTATTACATGCTTTTATTGCGGTAAAAAGGGTCATACGGTAAATACTTGTCGGGCTAGAAATAGCTCTAATTATTGTTGGAGACCTAAAAGTCTCAAGACTAATCCCAAAGGACCCAAACACATGAGGGTACCACAAAACAATGTTATATTAGGTACCCGGCGAAATAATGATCGAAGAAAATTCATACCGTCAAGAAGGCATCAAATGACCATTTCATTTGATCAAAGAAGGAGAAACTATTCTCAACAAAGCCAAATTTCAAAGAAGAAGAGACTTTCAACAATGGGAAAGCAACAAACCTTGGAAATGGAGCAATCAAAGAAGTCATCATCAACAAAGTGACTTCTCAAGGGGAAGATATCATCAACAATGGGAACGACACAACCCATGGAAAATGGCGTAATTGGTAAACCGTATCTCCCCATTTAAAATATGCATTTTATCTAGTTAGTATGCATGCTTTTATTTGTGCCTATATTGCAAATGAGTTTTCAAGTATTTATTTCTTAATTAAGGTCTTCAATATATATTTTAAATTTTTTGAAAAAGAAGACCTTATATGATGTTTTTAAAACTCTTGTGCATTTTTATAGACTAAAGTGTGTTATCATCTCGTATGGATTTTTATGGCATGAGCTTACTTGTGATATCTCTTAGCCTACACTTTTATCATTATGATTTGTGCTAGATTTGTTTTAAGAATTGTGTAGGATTTACATATTTTCACAAATGGCCATTTACGTCAAGAAAGGCATAAATTATCGAGGTACGTTTACTTGTGTTATTCTTACTCTTATAGACTCGATATATATTGCCATGTGCCTATGTGCTTATTTTTCATAATATTTCATACAAGTGCCATTAAGAGAATTTTTAGATTTTTTTTTGAAATGCACTATTTGATATTTGATTGCACATATTTGCTTTGTCAACTCTTATTCAAATACTTCTTTTAAATGAGGTCTCAACTATATGCTATCGGATTTTCTAAATTCAAAAGAGACCTTTTATATCTTTCTTAAGCTTATTTGAACTTGCATGATTTATTAGACTCTTGATGATATTCTAAATGCATAGTATGTGTTTCTTGCTTCATGGTCTATATAGTGTCTATTTCTACTATGCTCTTATGCAAGATATTTTGTGATTGATGATTGAGGCATGTTTTTACACTTTGGCTATTTTTCTCTTGCTTATATAAGCGATGCCGTTAATGAGTTTGTTAAAGTTGTGTAGATGAGAAATGAAGTACTCCAAATTAGTTACCTCAAAATATTTGGATGTATATGTTCTTTTGTGAACACCTTAGACAAATTGGATGCCCTATGATGATAGTAATGAGTAGACAAAAAGGGTATTCCGTAACAAACTTGATGACCAAGGCAACATTGGTCGAACTAAGACGAGGTTAGTAGCTCGAAGGTATTTTCAAGAAGAAGGTAATTGATTTTGGTGTAACATTTGCACTCATAGCACATTTTGTAGCTATTTGCATTTTACTTGCCCATTCTTGCTTTAAGAAAATTTCAAGCTTTACCAAATGGATGTTGAATCCAATTTTCTAAATGGTTTTATTCAAGTAGAAGTCTATCGGGGTTTAAAATTTTTTTTAGGCCAAATGTTTTTTATAAAAGGCCTTCTATGGTTGATAGACTTAGCTATTTTTGCTAAATGATTTTACAAGAAGTAAAGTTGATACTACTCTCTTTATTTTTGAAAAAGGGCAAAATTATTTACTTGTGCATATTTATGAGAATATTTTTGGTACTACTAATGAATATTTGTGCAAGATATTTTTCCAAGTTGATGCAAGATGTACTTGAAATGAGCATGATGGGGGAGCTCAATTTATTGCTTGGACTTCAAATTATTCAATGCCAAGAAGATGGTTATATTGAACTCTTGAAGGAGTTAAGCATTGAAGAAAGAAGAACTATCTCAACCTCTATGGCTAAAGATTGACAAAGGTTGAGAAAGGCATATCGGTCGACAATTAAATTCGAGGTATGTTTTCTTGTATTATTTTTATAGACTCGACATTCCATATGCCTTATGTCTATATGCTCGACTTCAAAAACTATCCCAACGAATCTCATTAAAGTGCCATTAAAAGAAATTTTCAAATATTTGAAAGACACTTCTTCGTATGACTTGTTGTATCCAAAAGCTTTAAAACGTTCTTATTTTTTTCGGGATAACAAGTTCGGTATCTATTATACGGTTATTCATATTCAAAATTTGGTTCGTCATAATCGAACTAAACATATTGAGATTCGATATATTTTTTAAGGGATTGTGATTTTTTAACAAAAACTTGAGATGTGTTTAATTCCGTCTCAAGGATAACTCGCGGACTTTTTGATCGTTAACCACCGAGTATTTTACCTCATTTCGAGCTTGATTATGACATAATGTATATTGAATGAAGTCTACGTTTGCATTTTGCACGTTTTTAAAACTTAGGGGCAAAAAAATCGGATTTTTGGTTGAAAATTCGAATTTTGGAAAAAGCGACAGACAGGTGGTCAGTGGGTTGAAAGGGTTGAGGGCAACCGGTCGCCCTCAACCTCGACGTCCGCCCTAAGCAAAATCTTGGATTAAAATGGTTCTGTCTTCAGCATTCGCAAGTTTAACTTCTTTTGGCCATTTTTCGTCCCCTTTGCAAATTTCACACACAATTCACTTCAAATGAGTTTTGATGCATGAATTATATATTTTGGGGATTATCTAGCTCGACTATCATCATCATTGCTCGTCTTTACCGATTGAATGGTAAGAATTTCACTATCTTTAGCTCATTGGGTTGAACCCTGAGCTTGTGGCTTATATGTATTTTTCTTGATGTGATTCATATATGTTTGTGATGAGCTTATTGATTGTTGATGAATGATATTTGTTAAATTGTATTTGGTGATGAAAATCTTGGCTTGATTTCATTTACAAGGACTATATATAACTTTTTCTATTTTTGGCCCGTGAGTGTTCGATAAAAGCGTTTCAATGAAAAATTCATCACCTACATGATTCTCTCGATTTCAAAAGTCTTATACATTTATAGAGATCATGTTTTGGTAATCAAATGAGTTTTCATAAACCTCTACAAGTCGTATGATTCGACTTTTCCCCCTATTTGGTTTATAAGCTTCAATGCTCAAATAGCTCGATACATCGGTTTAGTTGTGCTCTTTGATATGAATATATGATGTATTTATCGTGCTAACATTCTTTTGATGATTCCAAAGGGGAGAAACAGGTGGAGAAACAGGTTATAAGCTCTTTAGCTCATAAAAGCTAAGTCATACTTAACGAAAAGAAGCTATAAGCTATGGCTTCATAAAGCCATAAGTTGTGGATCATATTTAGTCCACTTGGTGCATTTTGATTATGTATGAATCATGGTCCATTGGTTGTAGTATGGACTTATATATGTTTTTAACGATGTCTCTTTGTGGGGAGTTTTTAAGTTTTGATACTTAAGCTCTATATTGAAAAGCTAAGCTTTTAGCTTATGTTTAAGTTCTTCTATATAACTCTTGTTGTGCATGTTGATAGGGGGAGCATTTGCTATATGTGTTTGAATATCTCTACTCCCATCCTTGTGTTTTTATTGCATGGAATGTTGTCACTCACAACGGATAGTTCTTTTCTACCAGGTAAAAATGTTTTGTTTTCAAAATCGACCTCGTTAAAATTGTTTTGGTTTGTAATCATCAAAAGGGGAGATTGTTTGATAAATGATTTTATCATGATTTTGATGATTTTGTTTTTATACCAAAACAATGCTTTTAAAGGTTGTCCAAATACTCCTAAATGATTTAAAATGGTTTTAATATTTTCGGAGTATTTCCTCAAGTTTATTTTTGATAATAATGGACAACACTTTTAATGATTTTATATCAATGGATTTTTCACTCCTAAACAAGGTTCCTAAATGTTGTCTAAATACTCTCGATTGGTTTAAAATGTTTTTACTAATTTTTTGGAGTATTTCTTGGGTTTTATTTTCGACAAAAATTGGACAACATTTGTCTCTCGTGGTCGACCGGTAAATACATAGGGAAACCCGTGACTGAAGATGTTTTTAGAAACAGAAAATGAGACGGAAGGTAAAAACAATGGTCGGCCGGCCGCATCAGGCGTCGCCGGTCCGGTCGGCCGGCCGCCAGTGCGGCCGGTACACTGCAAATATGTTTGAAAGCAGAACTTTTAATCTTTGCAAAATCCATGAGGGGACCGGTTGGGGTGATGGTCGCCGGTCGGCCGAGCGTCGGCCGACGGCCGCCCGTGTTATTCTCTGTGTGTATTCTTCTAACGTCTATTTCGTAGCGACATGCCGCCGCTGTATTGACAAAGACAAAAATATGACCGTTTGACAAAATGAGACACATTTCCTTAAATTGTGGGATTGATTTTAACAGCTATATTCTTGATTTTAATTGTATTTTTCTCAGTAGATTTTCAATCCCCAAGAGGAGCACTTTGCTTGATCAATCATCTCCTATAAATAGAGGAAGTTTTGGAGCAACCAATACAACAATAGAGATACAACACAACAAGATACACTTCAAGCAAATACTCGGTCTTTCATTGTTATTATTCTTGTTGTAAATTTGCCTAGCTTATCACTTTCACATCCTTGAGGTCTAGGCTATTCTTGATTACACTTTGCACTCAAATTGTATTATTCATTATTGAGTTGTAATCTTGATTTTTGGTTATCATTCAAACACAAGATATCCTTGTGAGTGTTCTTGTGGTAAGAGCACACTTGGATGATCTAGGTGATAGGTAAAAGAAGATTGTGGTAATCTTCTTATTGAGGTGTTGAAGAATTTGGTATTCTTCAAGGTTGAAGATTGTGGTAATCTTCACAAGGTGCCGTTGAAGGAAGATTGTGGTAATCTTCAAAGGGAGATTGTGGTAATCTCCAAAGGTGTTGTTGAAGAAGAGTGTGGTGCTCTTCAAGGTGTTGTAAGTTGAATTTGTATTAATTTTGGTAATTAATAAAATTCTTTTTCTTTTCGAAATCCATCCGGATATCTTGGGGTGGTAGAGGATTAGGCCCTAGGTGGGTTGAACCTCTTTAAATCGGCGTGTGTTGTTTACATTCCGCACATTTCTTATTTTGTTTGAGCATTCGATTTAAAAAGAGGGCGAAATCGAAAAGATGGAGACAATCTATTCACCCCCCTCTAGATTATCGTAGCCGCTTGGACTTACAGTAATGACCAAGAATGGTCAGTTTTTATGTAAAGGTTACCTTGATAAGGGCACATTTAAAAATCTGTAATGTCTCATTTTTCCGCCAAAGGCGAAGAATAAAAACGTTACTTGTTTACTTGTTGGATTGTTCTAATTTATGGCATGATAGATTAGGACACGTAAACTTCAACACAATTAAAGGTTAGTGAATGCGGAATTAATACCTACGTTTAAAACCGATTCACAAGACAAATGCGAAATTTGTGTTGAAGCAAAATCGCCAAGGCACCGTTTCATTCGAACGAGAAGTACCAAACCACTCGAGTTAATTCATACGGATGTGTGTGACTTAAAACTTGTGCAAACTCGAGGTGGGAAAAAATACTTCATAACGTTTATAGACGATTGCACAAGATATTGTTATGTATATCTTTTGAAAAGCAAAGATGAGGCTTTAGTAGCTTTTAAAACTTATAAGAATGAAGTTGAAAATCAGCTTAATTTGAAAATTAAGATGATTCGAAGTGATAGAGGCGGAGAGTATGTTGCTCCGTTTGAAGAATTTTGCTCGGAAGCGGGTATAATTCATCAAACGACTGCACCTTACTCACCTCAATCAAATGGTGTTGCAGAACGCAAGAATCGTACTCTTAAGGAGATGATGAATGCGATGTTGCTAAGTTCGCTTACCCCAAAACTTGTGGGGGAAGCCATACTTTCGCGAACTACATTCTTAATAAGATCCCACACAAAGGTAAAAATGAAACTCCATATGAGTTATGGAAGGACGTAAACCGTCATACAAATACCTTAAAGTGTGGGGGTGTTTGGCTAAAGTCGAAGTACTAAGCCAAAACAAGTAAGAATCGGTCCGAAGACGATCGATTGTGCTTTCATTGGATATGCTAACAATAGTAGTGCATATCGCTTTTTAGTGCACAAGTCGGCTATTCGATATAAATGAAGGTATGATCATTGAATCAAGGAATGTTGTATTCTTTTCGAGAATATCTTTCCGAACAAAGAACGGAAAGAAGAAAGTTCGAGTAAACGGACTTATGAAAGCGCAAGGTTACCTCAAAGTGATGATGAAGAGGACCAAGACGATAAAAGGACAAAAGTAGCTAAGTCTTTTGGTCTGATTTTCTAACTTATATGTTAGAAAACGAACCCCGAACTATTCAAGAAGCATTGTCTAGTCCAAGCTCCTCTGCGGAAAGAAGCTATCAATAATGAGATAGATTCCATCATGCAAAATCACACTTGGGAGTTGGTTGATCTCTCATAGGGTTGCAAGCCTTTGGGATGCAAGTGGATCCTTAAAAGGAAGTATAAGCGCAGATGGATCTATTGACAAGTATAAAGCCCGATTGGTAGCTAAAGGGTTTAGACAAAAGGAGGATATGATTTCTTGATACATATTCTCCTCATTCACGAGGATTACGTCCATTCGTGTTCTCATTGCTATTGCAGACTTTGCATAACCTTGAGATACATCAAATGGACGCGTTAAAAATACCTTCTTGAATGGGGAACTTGAAGAGGAAATTTATATGGAACAACCGAGGGGTACAAAGTGCACCGGTCAAGAAGCGAAAGGTGTGTAAACTTGTTAAGTCACTTTATGGACTAAAACAAGCACCTAAGCAATGGCACGAAAAGTTTGACTCGACTATGAAGTCAAAGCGGTTTCAAGATCAACGAATGTGACAAGTGTGTCTACATTAAAGGTATACATGAAAGATATGGGATTATCGATGTTATATTAGGGATTAAAATCTCTAGAACTTGGATGGAATTGTCTTGTCATGAGTCCCATTATGTCGAAAGCATACTCGGAAGGTTTAATGCTTTTGATAGCGCTCGGCTAAGACACTGTAGATCTAAGTCTACATCTGGCCAAGAATAGAGGCGAACCAGTTTCAAATTTGAAATATGCAAGGGTAATTGGCGGTCGATGTACTTAACGAATTGTACACGCCGGACATTGCATATTGGTGAGTAAACTAAGTAGGTTCAAGTAACCCAATACGGATCACTGGAAAGCCGTGACAAGTGGTATTTAGATATTTAAAGTATACCATGAACTATGGAATACTTTATACAAGATATCCAGCAGTATTAGAAGGATCTTTGTGATGCCAATTGGATATCGACACAAAAGACTCCAAGTCCACAAGTGGATTTGTTTTCACAATAGGTGGAGGAGCGGTGTCATGGAAGTCTTCTAAGCGGGGACGTGCATAGCTCGATCCACTATGGAATCCGAGTTCATTGCTTTGGATAAAGTGGAGAAAAAGCGAGAATGGCTTAGAAACTTCTTAGAGGATATTCCTTGTTGGAATAAGCATGTACTCTTTGTTATGATACTGTTTGTGATAGTCAATCGGCAATTGGAAGGGCACAAAGCAAGTATGTATAATGGTAAGTCAGACATATACGTCGGAGACACAATACCATTAGGCAGGTTGATTTCGAATGGGGTTATTTCGGTTGACTACGTCAAGTCAAAAGGAAAACCTTGCGGATCCGCTTACAAAAGGCATAAATCGAGATCAATTTGTATAAATTGTTAAGGGGAATGGGTTTAAAATCCACAACTTAAAGAATGGTCATAGCGGTAACCCAACCTTGTGAATTGGAGATCCCAAGACCTTGGTTCAATGGGACAACCAAGTTATGAATGTTTGGTGAACACTTGGAAAATGTGTTAGCTCATTCTCGATACATCCAAGTGTATTTAAACCTGCTTGAATGTGGTGAGGTTAAGTTTAAGACTTTTAATGATTCCTATACCGAAAGGTGGAGTATTGCATGATACTCTTCAATAGGAGATCACCTATATAAGTGAGAAGTAATGGCGCTTCAAATGAAACACTTATGAATCTAAGATATGGTCAGGCAGAAATGGACACAACGTGAGAACAACAAGTGTTAGAGTTGTTATTGTGTAAATCTTGTTGTCTTGGTTTACACAAACGGTGCCTGAAAGTAGTTCAAGACATCGCGTCACTAAGCGGCTAGTAAATCCGATAGTACTTTACTAAGGAAGGTTCAAAGCCAAAAGCTACCTATCCTGATGCAATAATGATTCGCCGAGACTTTCAATTTAATCTGCATACACGCGTGCATTAATTTCATTCATGTGGGGATTGTTGGAATTGGTCTTTGATAAATGGGGTGTTGACCCAATTTTGACCAATTAATTAAGTGGTTTCCATTTGTGAAAAATGGAATTAAATTATTTGTAAAAATTCTACTTAGAGAGTAGATGAGAATAGCATTTGGAATTTCTCAAAACCGATTCCGGGTGAATGAGAAATTAATGCTTTAGAAGTTAGCCACTTAATACAAATAAATGGTATGGAAAATGGAAAATGTGGGGGAGGAGAGATGCTCCATCCCACATAGGAAAAAAGGAGGTAAAGTTGCACACTTTATTTATCCTAAGTTGGACAAATGGGTTTGGGCCCTCAGGGGCACCCAAGTTTTTAAAGGGAGAGGACCTACATGCTTGTGGGTTTGGTCAAAAGACACACACTGCGCTGCCGCCGCCGCCCGCCCGCCCGGCCTCGGCTCGGCTCGGCCGGCCGCCCGGTCGGGCCGTGGGCTTGGGCTTCAATTCTTTTGGACCAAAAATTTTTAAAACATTAAAATATTTAATTAATTTTTGTAATTAATTAAATAGATTTAATTAATTATTGTAATTAATTAAAAGAGTTCAATCAGGGAAAAACTTTCGGCCCAAGACGGGCGGAAAGCACGCCGTGCGGCGGGTCGTCTACCCGCCGGTGGTCGCCGCCTACACGCACGGGCAGCACACGCCCGCGCGTCGGGTCGTCTTTGGTGCCGAAAGTTTGAGCACGCACGGGGCAGGCGCACGCCCGTGCGTCTAGGCTGTGCTCCTGCGCTTGTAGTGCGTCTTCGATGCAAAAGGTGTCTTTTCGAGCCAAAAGACATGTTCTTTCTATACGGGCGTCTAAAGCCTATAATAGTCGATCCCTCGGTGTCCGAAAAACATACGAAAAACACGAAAATAATCGGATAACATTAAATCGAGCACTTTGCATTTTGCATCTTGCCCTTTTCCTCCTTGAAAGCTTGAAAGTAGTCCAACACTTTGCTTGTTTGTTGTTCGGTTTTGTTGTCTTGCTAGCAGGAACGATTAAAGTCGTTGTATCTTAGAGGCGAGTGCAGGAACAGTAAGCACTCGGTATACGGGCGTTTTTGTCTTGAGGAGCGATTCTAAATCAGGCCTCGACTAAGCCTAAACACTCTATTCGGCCATTTTTTCTTCAAAGCGAAACCTTCACTTAAATTTTACCCAACGATTAATACGTAGCGGCGCATGGTAATTGTGGTGCCATAAAGCCAGACACGTGGCCTCTTGTGGTTGGACCAATCTTGCGTAGGAATTGAAAAGGCACATCGTTCTATCGGCGGGCGTGGGGGCGTGGCGTTTTTACGACATTTTCGGCGGCTTTTGAGGTTGAAAAGCGCGTCTTTTGAATAAGCGTTTCGTTTATCGAGGAACTCCATCTATAAATACCTCCTTTTCCTCCATTATTCACTTTCGCATCCATTATCCTTTGAGCTAGCCGACTAAGACCGAAGCGAGAAATTTGGTCGACTTCCAAAGTTCGAGAGACTTCAAACTTAGGTATTTTTTTCGAAATACTCTCCTTTTACCTATAAAATGTCTTATTTCGAGGATAGTAGAAGCCGTAGCTATAGCGTAGAGGTTGAAATCGAGGATCCCCCTAAAGAACATCATTTATTTCTCCCAGACGGCCATCTCCGCCTTTATAGTCCGAGCATCATTGGATCTCTTCTCCGGATTCTTCTCCTCGAGGCGGAACATCTTTAGAAAGCGGGACGCACACTATTTTTAATCGGCGCTTGATGGCTGTTTTTTGAGAAGGCACGGTGTATCGGCCGGATTTGGCACGAGAGAATTCTAACGAAAGATCCCGAGTGCGATCTTCGGTGATATCAGCGGGAAGAAGAGGATATGAATCCATCGGGCCGGAGCGTGATAACATGGAGCGGGTAGGCGAACCCTCCGGAGATTCGAGGCGGAGAGGCCTCAGTGCCCATGGGCCATCGTAATGGCGATGGCCGCGAGAGGAGGCCCTCGCCCCGTGTAGAGCCGGTGGACGCGTGTGATATAAACGACATCCCTAGCATCGATGATCCGGGAGATGGGAGAGCTCCGGCGGAGGTACCGTATTCGAGTTGCATCAATTTTTGGGTACCGGATGGCACAGAGGTTCCTCAGTACCCACCAGCGGGTTGCTTGGCCATACATGTCGCCAGCCTCCTATATGGGTTGCGATTTCTACTGCCGGTTTTCCTCACGCGGTGGTTTTGCAAATGGGGTATGCATCCGACCCAAGTGCACCCTATTTCTTGGGGTAGGATCATCGGCCTCTTGGTGATGTTCCACTTAGAGAAATACCCTCACCCCAAGTTCAAAGAGATGAACGAACTCTTTATCTGGCGAGCGACTCCTTCATCCGGGGTGGCCCGTTCGGGTGGTATTACGTCATGACCCGGCTGGGGTATCCGGACGGCCTAGTGGAAGGTCTCCCTTCATCTTTGAAGGAGTGGAAAGACAAGTGGCTCTAGGTGAGCGGCGAGTGGCAAGCTCGCGTGGAGGATGGAGCAAGGGAAACTGTCCTTCATCCTCCTTCAAATTTAGTTTTTGGTTACAGTAAGTCTATCTTTTCTCCTTTCTGCTTTTGTTGTTATTGTTTCCTTTTATGTGATTTACTTTGCTTCTTTTTCGTCTTTTTACCTTTATAGAGAACAAGGCATCAAAAGGGCCTCTGTCGGCCACCTTTATTCGAAGGCTAGAGAACATCCAGGCGGGGGCATCGGGATAGGCAGATTGATAGGTTGGCCACTGAGGCCAACTTAGCGCGGCCGGCAGAGGCTGCCGTCGCCGGCCTCGAGGCCGGCGGCTCGGGGCGAGGGAGCGGAGCGAGGAGGATGAGGCTAGAATAGAGCCTCAACTGTGAGTCCTCGGGGGGATCAAGAAATGCTGACCCACCTTCCGGGGAGCGGCCCGCGAACGGAGCGAGATGGGCCATCTCCGTAGCGGCCGATCCGTGTGCGGTCGTTTGTGCTGCTGGCAAATGCGGACTCCGGGCCGCTTGGCCCGCCGTCCGAGGTAAATGTACTTAGTATTTTACACTCTCTTTCTCTTGAAATGTTCTTCGTGTTCTTTTGATCTTTTAACGGTGGTCACTTTTTGTAGGGCGTGGCTTGGATTTGCGTGCACATCTTCGCAGCGTGAGGAACACGCCGCGCGTCGGACTCGGGCGACTGCAGACCAGCCCGCAGATGCGGAGATAGCTCGGAGAGCAGATATCCGGGCCGGCAAATGTCCCGCTGATGGGGTGCATGAGGCAGTGGAACCCCCCTCCAAAGGAGAAGAGAAGGGATTGTGATCGAAGAGCCGGGCGGGCACTGGCGGGTGGTCGAGGCAAAGACCGGTGTATGAGGGACGAAATCTTGCGAGGGAATGAGTGGGATATGCCCTCAGTGGTTCGTGGAGTTCGTCCGGTGCGCCACGCCGACGGAGGAGCAGTCGAGAGTTTTGCCGGAGGCGGGTCGGGTCGCAATGAATGTCCCAGCTCGTGCCTGGACAAAAGGCATTGAGCAATTTTGCTCGGAAGCGGCTTTGATGAGCGATTGACGCCATGGGAATGTACGGGCGGATTATTGGGCTTCTGTGGCACACGATTGGGGAACCCGCGAGATGGAGAAGAAATATGCGATCCGGAAAGCGGCGTGGCGGCGACCTGCAAGAGGCTTACGCTACTCTCCAAGAGGTACAAGAGTCTACGAAGACCCGAGCGAGATGAAGCCATGGCTCGAGGCCAACTTTGAGAAGGAAAGGCTAGCTGCGAGGGCCGAGGTAGAGCGGGATCGGGCCAAGGCAAGTAGAAGAGGAATTTTGGGCTAAAGTTGCCGAAGCCGAACGTGCAGCCGTTGCCCAGGCTGGAGAGATGGAAAGACGTCTAGCCGATGTGCGCAAAGAGGCTAAAGAGGCTACCCGTAGACAGGTTGGGGAAGCTCGTGCACAAGCCGTCGAAGCTTATAAGGACTCGAAGAGTATGCATTTATGTTAACTGCGGCCACGCAACTTGACCTCAAAGAAATCCTTGATTCGGTTAAGGTCGGGCGGATTGTTGCTCGGCTGAGGAAGATCGGCCCGCCACGGAGGCTGATCTCGATGCTCTTCGCCCGAACTTTGCCGAGGCCCCCACTATTCAGGGCTCACCTCATCCGGACGTAGAAGAAGTTGCCTCCAGTGGTGCTGTTGAAATTCTGCCCCCGTCTTAGTCTTGGTGTTGTTTGCCCCTTTTCATTTACAAGCTTTTATATATATTCGTAGGTAGATTACTTGGCTTTGTGCCTTGGGATGTAATGGGCTCCGGCCCCCCCTGTGTAAATACTTTTGAAGTAGAAATGAACTTTTCTTTCTATCACCTGTGTATGTGTTTTAAGCTTTTTGTATACGCTAGGCTCTTCTCCTTTTTGTAAGATTGTTGCCTGTCCTCCTTTTCCTTTTATACTCCCAAGTACGAGGCTCGGTTCGCAGTGCTCCTGAATAGGAGACTACCCGCTTTAATTGACTCCCGTGCTCTTTATTTTGTGCTTGGTGTATAGACCAAGTCTTCATTTTTTGCTCGGTGTGTACACTGAGTCTTTGTTTTGTGCTCGGTGCATAACCAAGTCTTTATTTTATGCTCGGTGTGTACACCGAGTCTTTGTTTTGTGCTCGGTGCGTAACCAAGTTTTTGTTTTATGCTCGGTGTGTACACTGAGTGGTCCGAGTCTTTGTTTTGTGCTCGGTGCGTAACCAAGTCTTTGTTTTGTGCTTGGTACGTAACCAAGTCTTTGTTTTGTGCTCGGTGCGTAACCAAGTCTTTGTTTTTTGCTTGGTACGAACCAAGTCTTTGTTTTGTGCTCGGTGTGTAACCAAGTCTTTGTTTTGTGCTCGGTGCGTAACCAAGTCTTCGTTTTGTGCTTGGTGCGTAACCAAGTCTTCGTTTTGTGCTCGGTGCGTAACCAAGTCTTCGTTTTTTGCTTGGTACGTAACCAAGTCTTTGTTTTGTGCTCTGATGCGTAACAAGTCTTCCTTTTTTGCTTGTACGTAACCAAGTCTTTGTTTTGTGCTTGTACGTAACCAAGTCTTTATTTTGTGCTCGGTGCGTAACAAGTCTTTGTTTTTTGCTTGGTACGTAACCAAGTCTTTGTTTTGTGCTTGGTACGTAACCAAGTCTTTGTTTTGTGCTCGGTGCGTAACCAAGTCTTTGTTTTGTGCTCGGTGCGTAACCAAGTCTTTGTTTTTTGCTTGGTACGTAACCAAGTCTTTGTTTTGTGCTCGGTGCATAACCAAGTCTTTGTTTTTTGCTTGGTACGTAACCAAGTCTTTGTTTTGTGCTCGGTGCGTAACCAAGTCTTTGTTTTTTGCTTGGTACGTAACCAAGTTTTTGTTTTGTGCTCGGTGCGTAACCAAGTCTTCGTTTTTTGCTTGGTACGTAACCAAGTCTTTGTTTTGTGCTTGGTACGTAACCAAGTCTTTGTTTTGTGCTCGGTGCGTAACCAAGTCTTCGTTTTTTGCTTGGTACGTAACCAAGTCTTTGTTTTGTGCTTGGTACGTAACCAAGTCTTTGTTTTGTGCTCGGTGCGTAACCAAGTCTTTGTTTTGTGCTCGGTGCGTAACCAAGTCTTTGTTTTTTGCTTGGTACGTAACCAAGTCTTTGTTTTATGCTCGGGACGTACTCGAGACGACCTGTCGGCATTCAACTTTTTCAGCTGAGGCGATTTCTGCTGTGCTCAGCACATAGCCGAGGTGAGTAAAAATTTCCTCCCCCTTTAGAGAGCTCTGAGAATATCGGATGAAAGGATAATTCCCGGAATCTTATACGGATCGTGGAAACCGAGGTCTTTATTGATAGTACCTTTCGGGTATGCTACATTCCATGGATGTATAAATTTTTCTCCACTCAAATATTCTAGCTCATACGCCCCACTTTGAGATAAGATGTTCTTTGACCGAAATGGGCCCTCCCAGGTTGGCTTCAATGGGTGGGCTCAACACCCGTTATCTTTTTCAACACAAGATCGCCGACCGAAATCTCATTTCCTTTACTTTTGAATTATAGTATCTCTCACTCCTTTGCTTATACACGGCGTTTTTCACCTCAAAGACTACCTCTTTTTCTTCGAGCGGATCCGGCTCGGCTCGGAGAAGCGGAGAGAGCCTCATTGCTATCTTGTAAAAGTTTGCAATTCGAGAAGGTAGGGCTCCAATCTCCGGGAATGACCCTGTTCCATAAGTCAAAGAAAAAGGTGTTTCTCCGTGGCCGTTCGATCGTCGTTCAGACGACCACGACCACGATTGCCGGGAGTTCTTGGTCAATTACCTTTAGACTCTCCAATCTCGCCTTCAAGGTATACTTGAGTATTTTATTAACGGCCTCAACATGTCCATTTGACTCGGGATGATATGGAGTCGAGAAATGGTTTTTGATGTGGAAACCTTCACAAAATTTCGAAACCTCCGGTTATCAAATTGTTTCCCATTGTCAGAATAACAATCGAATGCGGTATCCCAAATCTGCGGATAATGGACTTCCATACAAAACCAACGATCGTTCCTCATCTATTTTCGCCAGAGCTCACTCGGCCCATTTTGTGAAATAATCCACCGCCACAATGGCATACTTGACGCCCCTTTTGCCGGTGGGGAGTGGTCCGATGAGGTCCATTCCCATTTGGCAAATGGCAAGGCTAAATATGGAGATAAGTTGCTCGAGGATGATACGACTGTGGTGCGAATCTTTGGCACCTCTCGCATCTTTTGACGAGGTCGGTCGCGATCCTTTTTTAGGGGCGACGAGTATCCTTGTCGTATTAATTTATAAGCTAATGTCTGGCCCCCGACGTGGTTTCCGCATATTCCCTCGTGACCCTAAGCGGTTCCCGCTCATCCAGAAACCGGAGTTGGGAACTTATCGATCGAGCTGGGCATAAAGGATCAACTCCCAGTCGTCCGGCGAACACTGAGTGGGCATGGCGATGTCGTGTTGGCTCTGGTAGTGACTCCGCTACACGAATTTACCCTTCCTCATCTTCTCGCGGCCGCCTTCTATCACGATGGACACGTTGTTCATTACCTGAACTAGCCTCCTTGGCTTCATTATGAGGAAGCCCGGGGACTTGAGGATTGATATTAACATTTAGTTGTGGATTGAGTGGGTTAGTATTTACAAGAAGTGGAGGAGGTGCTTGAGAGTTTGTGGTAGCGAGTTTGTGATATGAGTTGGTTCATTTCTTTGTACAAAAGTTGGGTTAGCAATTAGGCGAGCGAAAATAAATAAAGTAGTGCTCCCTGTTTCGCCTGGAGCATATTTTGACCATTAGTAGTCGGCGGTTTGGTTGTTAAGGTGTTGTTCTTGATCAAACGAGCATTTCATTGTTGACTCATTTTGTCTATTACGAAAAGGATAAACGTTGAACTTTACCTGGTTTTCACTTAACTTGCTTTTGCCTGGAACTCTGACCGGACCAATACGGACCCTCCTTCTAGCGCCAATTTGTTGACGTGCGTTTTGGTCAACAAGCAAAATATGTAATAAATTTAACACGTGGAAATACAAGTGTGCGTAACGTGTGTTTATTTATGGCTAATTCTGCCTTTTGTGATACAATGCCGAGTCGGACTATCGGGGTCGGTCTTACTTATAATAACACGCTTTCTGGTGCTTTTTCTATGTTTTTTCCTCTCTCTTTCTTTTTCCTTAATTGAGGCCTTTTATACCCCTTTCGTAAGTGATTTCTCTGTGATCATCTTTGCACTAATTAGTCACTAATAATCGGTAAAATAATTGGAAAAGGACACATGTCCCCTTCTAATCGTGCATGTCACCAAGTCTTGCCCTTGGCGACTCCTCTTAATAACTTTCTGACACGTGTCGGTTTCTGAAACCAATAAAGCACTAAGCATGGGCAAGCATGGGCAAATGGTTATTTTTATGAATCTGTCGCGCATGCGTTTCCCGCCGAAATTTGGGCTCGGGGGTCGGGGCTCGGCAGCCATGTTGTGGTTGGGCTCGGTAGCGGGCGAGCCTAATTCATGACGTGTCACCGGGCACTGTTACTGACGTCACCTGTAGACCCCCCACTCGGATGTGTGGTGGGGTTATTGCGTGGATTAATTTCTTCCAGCTCGGCTCGGGCGTCATCATACCCGACCCACCCCATTGCATCCCTAGGGGCAAATGTAATTTCCGTTAGTTTATTGATAGTCATAGATTAAATAACAACTAAATTAAAGATGGAAATAAATTTTGAAAACTCACTTGCCACCCCTTAGTTCCACCATTGAAGACAATGTATTCCCAAGATTTTTAAGATTACAAGATTTTCGATACATCGAAACTGATTTTGTTGTGGCGATGCAAGTTGTGTAGTTCTATAAAATTAAGGATTTGTGTTATATAATTTTTTTTAATTATTGATTGTTTTAAGTAATTTATATTAATTTTTACACAATATCTTCATTAATAAATAGAAATGGAGACTTCGATTTCCAGCGAGGATCTCATTCTCCGAACATGGACTTCTTATCCCGTCCCATATATAAAAAATAGGAATAGTACATGAATGATGTTTGAGATAGCAAGTAGGATTCAAGAACGAGAATGCTATATCCCTACCCTACTCGTTTAGGACAAATTTCATCAAAACATCATCAAATTCTTAATTATAACTGGTCCCCAAACCTCCCAAAGATAGCATCTAACTCAAATTCCTCAAGTAAGCCAAGTGAAGCCCAAAGTGTTCATCACCATAGAAAGATGATGGATGATAAGGAAAAAGAGAAACTTGATAGGAACGATGAAGTATACAAAAAAGGATTGATTGTCTATTCCTCGTGCATATTGTGTGGTGGAATATAATTGTACACATCTTTGTTCTTGGCATGTTATAATTAATTAGTGGGTCCATGAGAGGAATCCATAATTGGTGCCAAAAATTGTGGGTCTTTGCCAAGCATCATCAACCACTTTTGAGTTTTGACATAACTTTTTTCACTAAATTTTTGGGTGAATTAAAAAAAAAAACAATTTTTTTAAAATTTAATTTAATTATGAAAAAGTTTATTTATTTATTTTTTACATTGGGTTTACCGTTTACATGCTTTTATTTTTCTTTTACAAATTGCACAATTTAGGGGTATTTATAAATAAACACAAAATTTTAAGGAGTGTTTGTAATTTTAAAAAATAATTAATATTTTTTAATTAAGCTAAACCCCACATGTTATTTTTATAATTTGCCTTTTCTTTTCTTTCACATTATTTTATGATCATAGGCCATGTTGTAAACAGATGTTATACTTATTATATTGTTGTATTTGTATCAGTGTGTAAAATCGGCCTAGGCGCCCCTAGGCCGATCCAATTTTGTCAAAATCAACAAAAAAGTCATTTTGACCGAAAATCGATCCAAACGCTGCCTAAGCGGGCTAGGCGCTTACCTAGACAGCCAAAAAATCGGGTCTAGCGTCAAAAATCGGTCAATAATCATTGAAAAAGAATAGAGTTATTTCTAGGCGGCGACTTAGGCGCCCTAAGCGCTAGGCGATGAGATACCGTCTGACTAGTGTCTAGCGATTTCTGCAACCATGATTTATATTCATATTTAAAGAGCATATGATTTTATAGAAATTACTATATTATCCAAATCCGACCCATTTAACTTTTATATTTTTTAAAAAAATTACGATATTATTTTAAAGAAAGAAAAAATTGCAAAATTGGTCTTGTATTTATAGGGGTGTTGCAGTATTAGTCATGTAACTGTTGAAGTTGCAATTTCATCCTGTGATAATTTTGCTCATCAACAAAAATAATAATTTTAATCATGTAATTTAATATTGAGAAATTTGGTTTTATGCTTTTTACTTGTGGTAATTTCGGTCATATTAGTCAAATATCTAGTCAAATTTGTATGTATTTTTGTATTTTCTAATTAGAAATAATACATGTAAAACTCATATCTTAGATTCTGATCTGGATTCATATTTTAAAGTTAATTTTCTCATTAAGAAATATATAGTATAAATGATAAATAAATTCAACTCGTAAGTAAATAAAATATAGGATTTGATACCATTTTCTATTTGATCTTATTATATTGAATATTTTACCAAGGGCATTTTGGGAATAAGTGAAATATTGAAAATTTGAAATAGCCCTCAGGACTAAATATGCAACAATTTAAAACTTATAGGACCAGGATTGCACAAATCCAAAACTTACGGGACCAAAATTGCGACAAAAGCAAACATACATGACTAAAAGTTAAAACATCAATTTCAAAAGTTACTGGATTAATATTACAATACCCCTATAAATACATGACTAAATTTGTATTTTTTTCCTTTAAAGATATTTTTATTTGGAAAAATTTAACCTTTAAAAATTTTCATAGTAATTTTTTAAACTACAAACCGAGCCTAACAATCTATCCTCCGTAGCTTTTAGGAGTGTAAATGAACTGATTTCTAACATAGTAATGTCCATATCAATCTTTAAAAATTATGTTTGAATTTGGTTTGATTGTTAATCGAATCGAGCTTTAATGATCTTTAGTCGAGCCAAACATAAATCATGTTCTAGTAGCTTTATATTTGTACACATATTTATTATCATTTTACTGATCGAGTCGAGCTTGTTCAAGATTGATTCATTTTATTAATCAATCGAGCTTTTAACGATCAATCTGAAGACTGAAATCAAGTATCTAAATAATTTAATTTATTTTTCAGCCCTAAATTCCTTCATGCTAGTCCTTAAAATTTTTAAGGGGCCATATCTAAAATGAAGACAAACTCTACCCAAAATCCACCATAGTCATCCTTAAAAATATTGCTACATGATATTCTAAGAACTTTCCCAAAAATCAAGAAAAGAATAATTTAAAGCATGGAACATGCTTTATTTTGGTTGGAATGTAGCCTAAGTTTTGGGAGAGTTGACGTAAACAAAGCTCACACTTTATACATACTTTGAAGTTGGGAAAGGGATTCTTGCCAACTGCCCAAAGTGTGAGCACATAGTCTACAATTGTTATTCAATTAGGCAAATTTCAACATTTACATTGGAATTTGTCATAATTTTTGGTCCAAATTCATCCATGTAACTAGTCATAGTTGATATGCAATTAATCTATTGGGGAATTCGGACTGTTTTATCGACCAAATTCATTCGTGAAATCTTGGACATGTCATCTTAGCATGTTTCATGAAATTAATGACATTACTTTGAATAACTAGGAATTCAAATAGTGGACCTTATACAAAAGACTAATAAATATAAAATAAATTGGTTATATGGATAATGCACATACACTTGGTGCAATACGTTAATGAAAATTGAGGTTGTTTTAACAAATAAAGCATAAAGATTTGTCTTTATTAGTCTTGACATGACACTGCAACGATATAAGAATAATGGGTTATTGTTTAGTCTTATCGTATCGATATGATAAGGACACATAAATTTTGTGTCGTGTTCATGTAAACACGATAAAAAATAACAAATAGAATATTAATCTGCTAACGTCATGTTAATCTGTTTTTGACATGATCTGCTTTCAAACACATATATGATAATGATACATTTACCTGTTAGTGACATTACAACAACTTCGATATTTTGTAAAAAAATTATCGGACACTTTGTAGTTTGTATGGTGTATTGACGCGTGTAATTTGCTATCATGTATTAACGTGTAATATCATATCGTTCAAACTTAATTAATTTTTTTTGACTTATCTTGTTAAACGTGTCGTATCGTGCTAAACGAATAAATTTGTGTTCATGTAACGACAGTCCCTTATCGTGTCGTGTTTGTGTTTGAGCTTATAATGTCGTGTCATTATCACTCCGACACGAAACGACACGAATTGATACTCCTAATTTCTATAGTGCTCCACTATAGAATTTCTCTTCATGAATTAGTTGAAAAGATTGTACCATAAAAATTTGTTGTACTAAATACGTTACAATTTGGATCTAGAATATGTCACATTTCACGATTCAACTTGCAAATAATTTGCTACGTAGATAATATACGAGGTTTTTGAGAATATTATCATCTTTTTGAGTTAAATCTGGGTCAGCAAAAGCTAAATTAGTTTGAGATTGTTCACTTGAGTCTTATAAATGAATCTTAGATGCTATTTACAGAAAAAGAGAGAGAGAGAGAGAGAGAGAGAGAGAGAGAGAGAGAGAGAGAGAGAGAGAGAGAGAGAGAGAGAGAGAGAGAGAGAGAGAGAGAGAGAGAGAGAGAGAGAGAGAGAGAGAGTTCACCTCCATTCAAAAAGTCATGGATAATATGAAGACCTTTTTGGGCCTCTTAGTAGCCCAATATTGCTTCAGTCCAGTTAACTTACTTTAAAGAGGCCCAGATCATCACTTATTAGTACGTCCAACACAATTCAAATTTACAACCCCACTCACTTAAAGAAAAAGTGCTTTTTTTAAAGTACAAATCCTAGGAGAGGAGGAGCTTAGATGATATCATGATAATCGAATCCACGCATGTATTAGAGTTTCTGAGATATCTTACTTTGGTTTTTTAAGCAATTCCAAGAGTGCCATTTACTTTTAAGAACCAATCTATCTAACTTAAAAAAAGCCCAAACCTATCACAAGATTAATGTTCAAATATTGAAACAATATTTTATCAGGGTCCAATGGGATGGAGAGATTTCAAATCTAATGTATTTGAAAATGAATGAATTTCAAATACCTTGAATTTGAAATCCATCTATTGTTTGGATGATATGGATTTGTGTAAAAATTTCAAATTCATCGTAAAATTTTGATAAAATAATTTAAAAGCTCTATTCAAGTGTGTGTAGTGTGTGTAAATGTGCGCAGTGTGTGTAAATGGGTGTGTGTGTTTCCGAAGTGTGTGTTGTGTGTGTGCAATGTGTATAAGTGTATGCAGTGTGTGTGAATATGCAAGTGTGCATAAAGAAAAAAAAAAGAATGAATTTCAAATGACTAGGTTTTAGGAGATATTTAAAATCATTTCAAAATGAACTAAAACTTAAAAATGGATTCAAAATCCATTGATTTGGATTTATATGTCAAACAAGGGTGTGAATTTAGTTAAGGATTTCAAATCCCTCATCCCAAATCCCCATCAAAATGCACCCTTAATAATTTTCTTAATATAGATTATTACAAGCCGGTCGATTTTATTTAAAAAATATATTTAAAATAACAAATCTAGCATGACCATCTACATCTTTACATCATTAGAAAAAAATAAGAGAGACCAATATAAACATCATAATTTTCTTTTAAATATTATAATTATTTGTTACATCATATTTATGTATTACTAAAAGATGTGAAATATAGAGGGATTCAACCTATTTCAAATCGGGTAACACATGCATTTGAGTTTGATTCGATTATTAATCAAATTGAGCTTGAATGAGTTTTAGTTGAGTCGGACACGAATCAAGCTCGAGTAATGGGATATTTTTACACATAATGTCATTTTTCTACTAATCGAGTCGAATTCGAATCGAACTTTATATTTCATCAAACAAATAAACATGTTCAATCTTAATTTGTTAATATAACAAAATGAATTTAAATGAGAGCTTTTAATAGTTTGTTACGATTTTCACCCTATATAGTTATGGTTGGGACGCATGGGCGTAGCTTAGTCAGGCCCAGTGCGGTCCAACAACTGGAATTTTGGGCCTAACTAAAAATAATTTTTTAGCCCAAACAAAATTTAAGTTGGCCCTATTAAATTTTGGGCTGGACCACACTCAAAATTGGTCCAGCCCATATTAAAAAAAAAAAATTAAAAGTTTGCCAGCATAATAAACAAGATACAGCGGGTAGCAGCTAATTTTTTCTTGGAAAATTGGTCTATTTGCAGGTTTATGGAAAATATTCAGTTTGCTGCCTGACTGCCCACTCCTTTTTCTTGCTTGACTGCCCACCGCCCACGACCAAAAGCTCGCCGGAATAATTGAAGACTTTGTATGTGGTGAACTTTCATTTTTAACTTTTAATTTGTAAAGCCCTAATTTTTTTAATTTATACTTTAATTAGCTAATTGTTAAATTGTTAAATTGGTGATTGTGATTTAGTGGATAGTTAACTTCTTGGTGAATTGGAAAAAGAAGAATTAATTAATTTGGAAATGGGAATTGAGAAATAAAGGATTGTGCAGTGCAGTGCAATAATTGGAATTTGGAAGCCTGCTCTTTGGGCTCTACTTCTTAAATTATCCGGAGATTCGACGCACAAGCTCATTTCGTTGAGCTAAGATCGGTGAGCCTTTCCCTCTTGTTAGCTGCTATTTTGGGGTGCATGAACAGGATATGGAAAAATGGATCCTCCTCCGGCTCTGCGTAATCGAAAGCCATGCTGTGAAAGGAGATCAGACTGTTCCAGAAGTGACAACTCGAGAGCTCGCTTAGCCAGAGGGTCTTCGAGTAGATAGCTTCGATAAGTTTCCCCAGTTTGGGGTAGATAGCTAGTAGACCCACAATCCAATAGTCTAGTTAGTAAGTTTTTAATTTTTAACCTTTGAAATTGAGGTTTTTTTTTTAACCTTGGGTGGCCACTTGAAATTATGTTTAATTGTGCAGAAGTGTTAGGTTTGGGATAATTTCAATTTGATTTAGTGGATAGCCATATTCTTGAAATTATGTTTAATTTATATTTCTTGTTGGATTTTGTAGATTGTGGAGAGATATTTTAGAGAAAGAACTCTTGAAGAAAATATAACTGTAGAAAGCACAAATAGAATTTCGAAAAGCATAAACAATGCACCAGAGGCTACAAATATAACTTTGTCGTTAATTCTACTGGTTGCCACCGCTACGGTTGAAAGAGTGTTTTCTGCAATGGGCTTGTGAAGGATAAATTACGCAACCGAATGAGTGATGAGTGGATAAATGATTGTCTTATTTGTTATGTAGAAAGAGATATATGTCACAAACTTGATAATGATGTCATTGTAAAACGGTTTCAGAGTATGAAAACCCGCAAAGAATTATTGTAAGGTATGACTTTCAGATATGTTTTTTTATTGCAATGTATTTTATTTCCTAATTTTTAATTTTTTTTCTCAACATTCGTCCCGTTAAAATGAAAATATATTTGACTGCACTGACTCAAAATCCTGGCTACGCCCCTGTTGGGACGGTACACATTGGCCAGGCTATAAGAAACAACAATCAAAGAAGTGGTCTTATGTGCAACAGTTTAATGAATTTAAATTAATGAGACAAATCATACAAAACACGTAAAACACGAGATTTTTTTATGAATTTGAATTTGAGTTGAAATTTTAATTACATATAAAATCCGTCTAACGAACACCGCTATGATACCGTCCTCGTACAATTTTTTTTACCACAATAGAGTCATCGCAGGGAATTCCAGCTCTGAGGGCCCGTCCCCATCTATCAACCACCATTCCTTCCTCAAAACCGTCCAGATTCATCCCCCCTCGAATCTTCCCATCTTCACGTCGAACCCACGCTTTCTCTTCATCATATATAATTTCCACCCACTTTACCACACCATTTTTATTGTCTCATTATTTACTTTCCAATATCTTGATTTTTGAGGCACGTTGATTCCTCTGAAATACCCATTTTTGGTTCTTGTTTTCTCATGGAAGTTTCAGTACTCTTTGCCAGACCCACTGTAGCTGCCTCCCCCTGCTTATCGTGTTACTGTCGAGTTTGTTGATTCTTGACGTTTTTTTGAGCGTTTAGGTTTTTCTTTTTGTTTGGTTTCTGTTTGAATTGCTGAAAAGGCAATAATCATCACTTCTATCTGTGTTTTTCGATTTGGGTTTTGAATTTGTGATTATGGACTTGACTCAGCCGCTGACGAACAACGGTCTCTCGATAGGGTTTTTATCTCACGTATCTGCAAATACGCCGTCGCTGAATAATAATCGGAGCTCGAAAATCGCCGACGATTCGATTTCCTTTCAGATCGAGTCTCGGATTCGGGACTCTCTGCATCCGCTGCCCTCGATTCCACTCCAATTGATGGACCAGCAAAGAGATAATCACCATCATTTTCAACATGCCGAAAACAATTCGAGTGGAAATCAGGATTGCAAGGAAGATGAGGAAAAGGTGGAGGAGTTTCGGATTTTGGGGCACCCTATGACTCTGAAGCGGAAACGCGAGCTCGATTCAGGCTCATCTACATCATTGCCGTCGAAGGGATTTAGGGTTCCGTGTGATGAGATGGAATATTGCAGGAATGCGGTCAGGGCATGGGGGAACCAGAGCTTACAAAACGCGGACCCCGATATTTTTGAGATAATGGAGAAGGAGAAGGAGAGGCAGTTTAAAGGGATTGAATTGATTGCATCGGAGAATTTTGTCTGCAAAGCTGTAATGGAGGCATTGGGGAGCCACCTAACAAACAAATACTCTGAAGGGGTTCCTGGTGCGCGATACTATGGTGGGAATCAGTACATTGATGAGATTGAAACACTATGTCGCAAGCGAGCTTTGGTTGCTTTCGGGCTCGATCCTGAGAGTTGGGGTGTTAATGTACAGCCATACTCATGTACATCTGCTAATTTTGCTGTATATACCGGGCTTTTGCTACCGGGTGATAGAATTATGGGGTTGGACACACCTTCTGGAGGGAACACGAGTCATGGTTGTTATCTGCCGAATGGGAGGAAAGTGTCTGGGGCGTCAATTTTTTTTGAGAGTTTGCCGTATAAGGTGAATCCACAGACAGGGTATGTAGATTATGATAAGCTTGAAGAGAAGGCATTGGATTTTCGCCCCAAGATATTGATTTGTGGTGGAAGTTCTTATCCTAGGGAGTGGGATTACGCAAGGTTTAGGCAGATAGCAGATAAATGTGGTGCGGTGTTGTTGTGTGACATGGCTCAGATTAGTGGTCTTATAGCTGCTAAGGTGAAATTCTATGTTCCTTTTTACGAGTTGGTCTTATTGTTCTCGTGCTTTTAATTTACGTGCCTGGTGTGAATATGTAGTACTTTTATCTTAACTTTGTTACATGTATGACGATTTGATCAGAGAACATGGTTTTGTCTAACAACTCTATGTATTTGAATGTGGAGGTTGTATACAGATAAAATTAAGTTAAACACATATATGTTCTGATGGAACCTAATGTTTTATTAGGATAGATTAAATTTATGACATTATTGTTGTCCTTCTAACTTGGGAGTTATATATATGTGTATACATTATTATTTCATGGTTGTCTTGAATTGATGTCTTGCGATGTAATTATATTTAGCCAATAGGGGGATGATGCTATATGTGTTGAATTCTGTTATCAAGCATACTTGTTGGTTCTTAGGGGACTTCAGATACAGTGTCTTAAGCATTCTGCCTTAATATGACTATGATAGTCAGCTTATTTAGATACCTTTTTAATTGTTGTTTTGTTCTGCATTTCGTGTTTGTATTACGATGGTTCAACTGAACAACATGACATATAATATTTTAACTTCTATGTCAGAGTTTACTTTCTATTTTTCATATATTTGTTTATCCTCTTGGACATTTGGATAACTTGATTAACACGTTCAGTTATTGTTTATATGCAGGAGTGTGCAAGTCCTTTTGAATATTGTGATATTGTTACCTCTACGACCCATAAAAGTCTTCGAGGTCCTAGGGGAGGAATTATTTTCTATAGGAGAGGCCCAAAGTTGAGGAAACGTGGCATGCATTTAAATCAAGGTGATGGCAGCGATAGATATGATTTTGAGGAAAAGATAAACTTTGCTGTTTTCCCTGCTCTGCAAGGCGGGCCACACAACAATCACATTGCGGCCCTTGCTATAGCATTGAAACAAGTAGCTGCTCCTGAGTATAAGACGTACATGCAACAAGTGAAGAAAAATGCTCAGGCCTTAGCTTCAGCTTTATTGAGAAGGAATTGCAGACTGATAACTGGGGGAACTGATAATCATATGTTGCTTTGGGATCTAAGAAATCTTGGATTAACAGGCATGTCATTTTTACATGTTGTTTTCATTCTTATCCGTTTTGCTGCAAAATTATGCTGTTATCATGTCGGTGTTTGTGGAACTGGCCTTTTTAATGCGGTGTATTCTAATTCTGGTGATATCAGTTGGTAACCTTAATCCTTATGCATGCTTAGATGGATAAATTATCAAATGTATAAAATGCGAGAAGGATTATAAATGTATGTTAATATCAATTCAAAGATTGAACTGTGAAAGTCAGTTAACTTTTAATTCTCTGTCCATTTATGCTGAATCATTATCTCACTCAATTTAGTTCTCATTTAGATCAGCAAAAGAGTATGGGAATTTTTCCATATGAGTGGTATCTTGAGCCCCACATCGTTTATACTTTTATAAATTTATTCTTGTCTGAACTGTAACATAAGATATAAAGAAGGTTGCCTGTTGGTAGGGAAGAAAATATGTTGGAAATTAAATCCATTTTCTGTGATCTGTTTCTTGAATGACCTCTTTTGTTCTCTCTTTTGCTTTTTCTTTCTGCACTCGTGTAATGCTGCAACTATTCATTGGCCTTATCCTTTGTGCTGCATAAATGCTTAGTAGCATCATGCTGCGCTTGTATGTCAATTTGTAGCTTGTGGTTGGCTCCGAATCATTTATTAATCTTTTTTATATTTGATGATGTGCAGGTAAAAATTTTGAGAAAGTGTGCGAGTTGTGTCACATCACTCTTAATAAAGTTACAATCTTTGATGACAATGGCAATATCACCCCAGGAGGCGTAAGGATTGGTACGTCACATCACACCAAATTGCAACTTAGGATGTTTAAATGCTGGGAATGGTGTATGCTGTTAATTGTGTCCAGTAGTGATAACTTTCTTATTGTGTTCCCGCAGGTACACCTGCAATGACATCAAGAGGCTGTCTTGAGGCTGATTTCGAGGTTATGGCCGAAATTCTCCTTAGAGCTGCACAGATTGCAAGTTCAGTGCAGAGAGAACATGGGAAGCTGCCAAAATCTTTTCTCAAGGGGCTTGAGAATAACAAAGAAATCATTGATCTTCGAAAACGAGTAGAAAGTTTTGCGTCTCAATTTGCAATGCCGGGTTTTGATGGGTAATTTGGTTCGGGGTTCTGATCTCTGCTGTACATAATTACATTGCGTTCACATTCAATTATTGTCTGACGGGCGTCTATGACTGTGGCCGGGTTTTTGTGCTTGCCAAACACTGACCGAATTGTAGATGCTTCATCACACTTGTTTTGCCTGTTGATGGTAAAGCAGGTTCGTCGCTAATGTTTTAAAACATTATAGGATGACTGAATCTTGCTTTGCTTACTTCACAGGAATTTAGACAGTTTTGGTGGTGTTGACGATTATATATGAAATTGTGACAGGAATTTAGACAGTTTCTGCTATTGTTTTGTTCACTGACGGTTGGCTCAGTGTTCATATTTACGTGAAGTAGACTTCACTTAGTTATTGTTCTATCTTGCTATGGTATTATTATACACAGAATATACTTTATGTTCAATTCGTCGAGTTTGTTGCACAGTTATGGGATTTTTTTTTTGCATCTGGTGCCCTTATTATGTATATTTCCTTCAGAATATGGTAAGAAAACCGAGCATTTTATCTTTGTCGATGATTATGTCAAATGAAGTGTTATTTTACTTACACAGATCATCAACTGCCGTCATTGTTCTAATTGTAGAGACCAGTTATGACTGTCGACACGATTGAAGTGTTAATCTTTGTATAATGGCATACTTCATTTCTATATGCATGTCGAATTGCCTTTTCGCTATTCCAAAATCTTAAGCATAGTCTTTTTTTTTTTTTTCTTTTCTTTTACTGCATACCCATTGATTGAATTTTGAACCTGTGTTAATGTGTACACTCTATAAAATGTCAAGCGAAACTACTTTTCTTCTTGCTGCTGCTGGTATCTTAAATTTGTCTACTATTCACATAAGATATCGAATCTTTTATTTCTAAAGTTCTTTACGTAATTAGTTGTCTCTTTACTCTTTTTTCAAAATTTGCTGGTCCATACAAGAAAAATTTGTGAATACCATCATTTGTATTGAGGTGGTTTAGTGCAAATCAAGCAACTAATTTGGTGTTGTCTTGATGAAAGCTCACACAAAATCAAAGAAAGGATAGATGATTATTTTGCCATAAACAAGCTGTCATTTTTTCTGTGTAGAATGAGATTGTCATGTAAGCAGGAAGCATAATCCCCTTTTTACCAAGTTTATTTCATTGTGATCACATCCTTTTTGTTTGAAATTTTGAGGGACTAAGATTAAGCATCATATGTTAACTATGATTATGTCGAATATTTGTGCATATTTGTTTTCCTGCATTTTGAGGTTTCATTGGCTATCAATATATACTATCAACCTTGTGGTGATAGGTGATTGACCCGGGTTCGATCTCATCTAACGTGTGTGTTTTTTCTCCATATTTGTTTTCCTGCATTTTGAGGTTTCATTGGCTATCAATATACACTATAAACCTTGTGTTGTTAGGATGATTGACCGGGTTCGATCTCATATGACGTGTGTTTTTTTCTCCTATTATCCTCATTGTACTAAGATAGAAAAAAAAAGAATATACAGTATCTGCTTTCACGGCTAAAGTAATAACATACACCATTTTTATTAGAGCAGAGAAAATTGCACTTTTGGTCCCATAAGAAAAGGGGTCTAGCATTTTTAGTCCCACAATTTGAGTCTCAAAACTAACGGAAAACTTAACTGACCGTTAACTCTATTCTTACGAGACCAAAAGTGCATTTATCCGGAAATTAATAAAAAAATAGAAAAATTATTTGAAAAATCTTAAAAATGTCTAACAATTTTGGAAAATGTTTCAATAAAATTTAAAATTATTTGCAATTTATTTAAAAAGTTATAAAAAATTCAAAAATATTTTAAAATTGAAAAATATGATAATTTTTTGAAAAAACAAAAAATAGTAAAAATGGAAATTGTTTTAAAATCAAAAAATTATAAAAATAAAATATGGAAATTGTTCAAAATAATTATAAATCATTTTTTTTAAAAAAAAATTAACATTTACTTTAAAATTTTAAAATATTTTAAATTCCAAAAAACATCAAATCACTTTTTAAAACTTCAAAAAATGTTTTAAAAAAATCTGGAAGTTTTTTTAAAAATTATCAGATTTTAATATCCCAATTTTGGAATAATCTTAAGACTTTTAAACAAATTTTGGATTTTTTTAAAACACAAATTTCAGTATTTTCATTATGTTTTATATTTTTTTAAATCATTTTAGTTTTCAAAATCTTCTAGTTTTCAGTTTTTAATCCATTTTTCAGATTTTTAGAAAATTTTCCAATTTTTGATTTTTGATACAACTTTTAGTTCTTTAAACAAAATTTTAGATTTTTAAAACATCATTTATTTTTAAAAATAACTTTTTGAAAATAATATTGAGTTTTTTTTTTTAGTTTAGAATTTAAAATATTTTAAATAAATTTCAGATGTTTAAAACAGTGTATAGTTTTTTTAACAAATTTCACATTTCTTGTTTTTGTAATTTTCGGGATTTGAAAATAACTTCAATTTTTTTATACAAATCATCATATTTTTTTATTTTAATTTTTAGATTTTAAATTTTTTGGACTTTTTCATATCTTTTTTAATAAATTGAAAATAATTTTAAATTTTTTGAAATAATAATTTTAAAATTGTTTGATATTTTTTCAGATTTGTTTTATTTTTTTAATTATTTTTCGGATAAAATACATTTTTGGTCCCGTAAGAATAGAGTTAACGGTAAGTTAAGTTTTCCGTTAGTGTTGGGACTAAAATTGCAACTTTTGAATCATATGGGACTAAATGTGCCTAAATGCAAATTGTGGGACTAAAAGTGCTTGACCTCTTTTCTTATGGGACCAAAAGTGCAAGTTCCTCTATTAGAGCATGATGGCTGTTCTCTTTCTGTAGCTTTTTTGATCTTGTGAGAAACAAGAAGATTAGCTTCTATATTAACTGATATATCATCAAAAGAGTCTGTTCTTTTTTGTGCTATCAAAATTATGCTTTCTGTTGAAGATATCATTGTCTTAACATATTCTTGTTTCTTCTCTTATTTTAGTAATGCTACTTTTCTTCTTTGAAAGGAAGAATCACATTCTTTTCCTTCAGGATTTTCTTCCATGTGATCTCTCAATAATACTTCTCCTCAAAGCTTCAAAATGGCAATTAATGCTAAAACAAGAACACCAACACTAGTAATCATAAACCAGAATTCTCAAACTAATCCATCAACTGATTTCTTACAATCCACTTCACGTATCTTTCTTTCCCTCCCTCTCTCTTTGTCACGTCTGGTTTGTATTTATTTAACAAATGCCTTTTTCGGATGGGTTACTTTGATGCTACTCAAGTGGGTAGTGTCTAACTGCCATATGATGTTTGATATGTGTCTCATTTGAGATATTTATATCCTTTTGTTTTGGATGGAAAAAATATGTTTTATGAAACGAGACAAGTTCACGAGAGTTGGCACTACCCACATTGGTAACATCGAATTAGCTCGACCAATGTATAGATTGTAAACTTCGGTTGTAATTTATAAACGTAAACAAATATCAAGTGTATTTGTAATTTTGAAACGTTTTATTGTAATTAGACTGAATGAGTGTCTTATCTATTACAATGTTTTTTGAGTTAATTACAAAAACTACTATGAGGTTTAGTTTAATTACTAAAGAAACACGATTATCTTTCATAAGGCACAACAAGACAACTTTCAATTTACCGACAAAATAAAAATTATTGTTTTCCCCCAAACTATACCGACTAAGCGATAAATCACTAGTAATTTTTAAATTTACTAACATAAAATATTGTAGGTATTTACTAGCAATTTTAAGTTTTGTTGGTAAATATAAACCTCAAGGAAGTATTTGTAATTTTAATAGGTAATTATATATATTTTTTAATTAGACCAAACGTCAGGTAGCTTATGAAATAGGCGATAGAGATTCAGATTTGTATGTCTTTAAATTCTGAAAAAATGAAGTGTGAGGTTCTGAAAAAATGAAGTGTGAGGTGGGAGAAGAAAAGGGAGCCAATAGCTCCCCCTCTTCTTATAGTGAAAACTAACTGAATATAGGTTATACAGCAAGCCATTGTTTCTAAATGCATAAAAAAAAGGGATAATTGAAAAAGAAAATCGAGGGTTCGGGCTGATTAAAAAAACTCAGATTTTTAAAAATTGCATTAAAAAAAAAAAAAAACCTTAAGGTTTGATTTCAATTTACATTTCGCCCCTTCATAATCAAAAAAACATCAGTCGGTTTTTTTTTTAGTCATTCCCAACAAACCAAGATGTTTTTTAGCCATCTTTTTCAAACACATCTTTTTTTAGCCATTTTGGGGTATAAAATGACATTCATACCCTTCTAGCATGTTTGTTTGATATTTGGGTTATTTCTCTCTCTTTCACTTATCTCTATGTATCTTATCTTCTTACTCTTTTTTTTTCAATTTTTTTAAGAAATCGAACCTGTATTTTTCATTTTTAAATATGCAATATATGTGTTGAATTATAGATATCGAAAAGAGGATTAATTTGATATATTATACATGCAAAACGGATTTAAAACGAAAAAGTTATGTGAGTTCAAAGTTTTTTAGAAAAAAAAAAATAACTGGGTATGTTGTAACTCGAATTCGAGTCACTATGACTCGATTCGAGTTATGTACTCGAATCGAGTCATAGTGACTCAATTGAGTTACGCATAACTCGAATCGAGTTATGTATGACTCTGTATCATATATAAAATAAAGTTCGTTATTATAACCAAAAGGTTTGTGTGGCATAGTGGATTGTCTAATGTTTCTTTACTCAATTTGGGCATCAGTTTATAACAACAACCGATGCCTATTGTGAAAACAGTTTTACCAAAGCTGTTTTCTGGATTTTTTATTTCTTTTTTTAAATTTCTTTTGAAGACAGCTTTAAATGGGGGTGGGGGGTTTCTATGTGTGGTAATAGTAGACAAATTTTTGTGGTGCTATAAGTCAGATACTTTTACCTGAGGTTCTTAGTTTAGCCTGAAAAACAACATTTCAGTTTTCACCAACCAAAAGTGATGATTTAGGAATGCTATTTTTGGTGGGGTTTTTAACCTTTTTTTTTTTTTTTTTTTCTTTTCTCTCCCTCTATGTTGTGTGTCTATATGTGTGTGTGTGTGTGTGTTTGCTTTATCTTTTGTTTCTCGTTTCATTGAGTGGGTGGTTAATTTAAAAGGATAATTACAAAAGACCCCCTAAGGTTTGGGCTAATTACATTAAAACCTATAGATGTTTTAAAGTTACAAAAAGGCCCCTCATATTTGATTATATCTTAAATTTAAGATTGTAATTGTAATATTTCTAGAAATATTAGGGGGTTTTAAAATGTTTTTTTGATTATGAAGGAGGTAAATGTAAGATGAATCAAACCTCAAGGTTTGTTTTGCAATTTTCAAAACCTCAGGTTTTTTTTGTAATTAGCCAAAATCTCAGGGGTTTTGTTGTAATTATACCTAGTTTAAAAGATAATTGGTCTGTTTCTATAAAAAAAGGGGACTGAACCTCAAGGGTATTTTTGTAATTAATCCTTATAATTTAGTATAAACTAGTTGCTTGAACTTTCCTTTCCTCATGGAAAAGAAGTTGAGGAATTGTTCAAAAAGAATATGCATGTTTACACCAAAAGTCAAGAGAACATTGGCTTTCTTCAGCATCTTTACATGTCTAAATGATAATGGATCATCTATAACAAAGATAATGGGAGTGTTTGCAAAAACTTCTGCTTTTAGAAGAAGTGTTTTGTTGTAGCAGAAGTAAAAGGTCAGAAGTAGAGAATCAGAAATTGGGTGTTTGGTAAAAAGTTGCAAAAGTGTTTATTTATTTGTAAAAGTCAGACCACCAGCAGAATACAGTCATACACCCATCTGACTCCCATCTGACTGCTTTTAGATTTTGATTAATTGAAACAAAAATAGAATTGGCATTTGCAACCACTAAAAAGTGATTTTTTCCAGCCAAAAGGCGAGAAAAACTTTTTTCTAGTGATTGCAACACCGGGTATCTGATAAGATCCTAAAAAAAGTTGTTTAGGAGCTTGAGTTTATAAGCTGTTTTTTAAAAAGTAAAGAGATCCCAATTTTCTTTGTTCCACAAAAGTATCTTATTTTAACAATCTTCTTTAATTTTAACTATTTTAATTACAAAAGTGCCATTACTAACATCTTAAAACCTCAACCTCTACCATTTCTAACAACTTATTTTAATTTGTGCACTGCAAATCAGAAGCATTAGCAGAACAGAGTAGAAAAAGGTTTCAAGACTATTCTTCTATACATTAAAACCAACACATCAAAACTATATACACCCAAACAAAAGAAAAAAAAAACTCTTTGTTCTTCATCTAAGCATGTCTCCAGAATGCAACTGCAAAGCACTCAACGCCGGAGAAATGCTAAAAGTATTGTTATTATCTCCCCTATAAAACGACGGATGCCCTAACGGCGTCGGCCTATCCGGTATCGTCGGAACCTCAATATCGCCCTCCAACATCTTCAGCGCATCGACAATCGTCGGCCGTAACGCCACCATAACATGAGCACACAAAATCCCAACATGCACAAATCTCTCCATGATCCCCTTCGGATTCGCGTTCAACGAATCCCCACCGTTCATAAGAGACGCGTCCAACACTTTCTCTATTTTCCCCGCTTTCACGAGCGACCACGCCCAATCGGTGATCAAAAACGAACGCGGCGATCCCGAAGACAAATCGAGCGCTTTTCGCCCGCACATTATCTCCAAGACAACAACTCCGAAACTGTAAACATCACTCTTTTCTGTTAATTGTCCGTAGAGCGCGTACTCAGGCGCTAAATATCCGTGGGTCCCGGCGACCCTAGTCGTCAGATGAGATTGCCCTTCTCGGCTCTGCTTCGCCAATCCAAAATCCGCGACTCTCGCCCTAAATTCACCGTCCAACAATATGTTCGTCGCCTTAATGTCTCTATGATAGATAGCCAGTTTTACGCCGTAATGCAAATACGCCAATCCTTTCGCCACATCCAAGATTATACTCTTCCTCTGCGGCCACGACAACACCGAATTTCCATTACTACCGATCGGAAACAAATGGTTGTCCAAATTTCCATTCGGCATGTAATCGTACACGAGATATCTCTCACTATCGCCCAAACCGCCGTTTTCGGCCACACAACACCCTCTAAGAGGGACAAGATTCCGATGCTTCAAATTACTAATGATCTCAACTTCATTGCAAAACTCCGCATTCCCTTCGATATCCGATTCGATTATTTTCTTAACCGCAACAACCGTCCCATCCGCCAACGTCCCTTTATAAACCAACCCGAACCCTCCTCTCCCGATAAAGTTCTTAGGCGAAAAACCATCGGTAGCTTTCTCAAGTTCTTGAATTTTATACCATATAGAAACCGTCGTAGGCCGTCTCAGCCTAAACCCTAATTCCTCTTCTCCCCCACACCATTCTTCTCCCTACATTTCCTATTCCACCACAGATACAATCCCAACAAACCACACATAACAAAAACAGCAACACAGGCTCCGATCAGCCCGAAAACGATAGACGAACGCCGTTTTCGGGCCGAGCCCTTGTTAGAACTACTAATTGACAGGCCAAATATACAAGAAACAGAACCAAGGCTCTCAGGCCCAAAATCATTCACAATCCCAGCAGCATACAAAACAGTAAAATAAAAACAATCAGTGGAATGAGACTTATTACCATCAATTGAGATCAAATCTGTTTGAACCCTAAATCCAGCAGCCACACAAGCATCACAAGAAGTTAAATCAGTCAAATCTGGCTTACAAGAAGAATCCAATGCTGTTGAGTTTCCAAGTTTCTTGGACCAATCTTGGGTGGATTGAATGGAGGCACAAATATTTGGGGCTATCACAAATTGTGAAGGGGTAAAACAGTAATTTGTCAGATTTGAAGGCAGGGAAAGAGAAGTGAGCTTTGACTGGAAATCTTGGAGGCAAGAAATGGAGGAGGGCAAATCTGGAAGTTGAAAAAGAGAGGTTTTTTTGAGGTGTTTTGAGAAAGCTACACCATAGAGAGAGAGTAGGGTTTGGCAGCAGCTGGTTTTGCCAGTGGAGGGGCTGTTTGGATTGTGGTAATTTCTGCACTGGGAGTTGTCCCATGGGATTTTTAGTACATAATCAAGATTCATTGGGCAGGTTGGGGATGTGTTTGTGGGGGGTGGAGCTGAGAGAACTGGGGAGAAACAGAGAAAAAGGGGTGAAAACAGAGTGAAAATCAAGAAAATTGGATTCATGTTTAAAAAAAATGAAAAAAAATGAGAGCTCTGCTCAGATAATGATTATTTTTTGCTGGGGCTTTAGGGTTTCAGTTGTGATAATCATTGAGAAAATGAGAATCAAGAAACCACCTTTCAAGTTTCAACACTCTGTATTTGATGGTAGATTAGGAAAGGAGGAGGAAAAAGGGGTTTGTTGATTGAGGGATTTTTTTTATAATTGATGCATGAACCTGAGGAAAGTTCTTGGAAGTGGGACATGGTTGGTTAAGCTTTAAAATGAAGAAGAAAAAAGAACATGAGAGGTGAGGGTTCGATCTAGCCCGTTATACTATGGTGGAATAATTAATATTGAGGGCTTCTCGGTGAAATCTGTGGTTGGATAGATGAGAGTTCATCATGGAGCAATCACTTCGGGACGACTTCTGATGGACAATAGGGATATTAGGGACCTCAGAGCCATTGTTCATTCTCCCAGTTTACATGAGACAATTTCTGAGAGGCCGGAGTTGTATTCTAAGGACTAGTCCCGATCAGTCTCTACCTAACGCTAGACCCTCCTTGTCCGTCAACGTTGTTCTTTCTATAATTAAGCCTTAACTAATCACGTCCAAATCCCGCCTAATCTGCCTTAGTTCCACCTAGACGCTAGACCCCTATCTACCATTCATTTTAGCGTCTATTACTTTTTAGAACACTGCTTCAAATCTTCAATATGAAGAGAAAAGAAGATTCACTATTGAAATTGTTAATTATTTAAGTGTTAAAAAAGTATATATAATACATTGATTTTTTTTTTCTTTTTTTTTTCTTTTTTCTTTTTCTTTCTTTCTTTTTTCTTTCTTTTTTTCTTTCTTTCCTTTTTTTCTTTTTTTCATATATAATACATTGATATATAAGAAAAAAATGGTCAAAGGTTGTTCTTTTTTGTATGGCGGCTGCGTTGGAGGTATTGTATTATGTTGGCATTCACTACAATGTCAAAATGGGCTTGCCGTCTTCAAAAGAATCTTCTTTTATAGATGTTATGTTAATAATTAATAGTATGACACAACATAAATTCCATTGCTTAATCTTTCTTAATTTCCTAGTTGTCTATTTTTCTATACTAAAAGGGTGTTTGGCTCATTGGGTGAATTTGCGAGCTTTTTAAAACATTTTGGAAGTTGTTTAAAAGTTTATAAACTCCATCAACGTATTTGGTAATTATTTTTAAAATAAGAGTGACTAATCATGTCATATCGAGACATTAAATATATGTTATTTTAGTCTAAATTTTCAACTCTAATCGGATCCATTTAATTATTGGAGTTAAATTTATCAATTCCAACCCAACTTGTTCATTATTCGAGTTTTTGGGTCGACCCAACATGGCACGTGCAATTTAATTTAAAAGTTTAAATAGCTCTACGATTTATATAGTTTATATAGATTGTATGAATTATGGGTTGAAGTTTCATTTTTCTTTTTTTATTTGGGTGGGAATATGAGGGAAGACTTTCACTACATACCAAGATCATGATGAAATCCCCTTTTCATTCTAAATGTAATTATGTGAATGACTCATTTTTTTCATTCTTTTTGAGTTTGGTTCCGTATGAGCAAGTGGAAAAGATTGAGAAATAGAAGCATCTGATTTAATTAATTCGTTCTCATAGGCATGAAAATTGAAATTATCGTCATAGAATAATTCTTTTGTTGACGGATGCTCCTTTTTTAATTTGAAAATTATATTCACATACATTTGATAGTTTTTTAAACAAAATTCAATCATTATACTAATAATATATTCAATCAATAAAAATATTGCAAAAAACCAACATAATAACAACTCAATAATTTTTTTTCATTGATAAAGATATAAAGCTCGACTCGAACTCGACTAGACTAGTAAAAAAGAATAAAGTATATAAAAATATTAATATAGTCGAGCTCGATTTGCATTTGGCTCGACTAAGCTCGTTCGAGCTCGATTCGATTAATAATCAAACCAAACTAACTCATACACAATTTTTTAAGCTCGATTAAAATTCAAACAATATTAAACAAATATATGTTTGAATCGACTCGTTTACACTTCTTTATTAGCATAAACAAATATTTGATATTACTTTAAAATAATTTCCCTATTTATAGAGACTAGGACATAACTAATATGACTATATTGAGTCTCTCGCTCGGTCTACTTCAATAGTAATTTTTATATTTTTCCATTTAGGCAATGGGATCTCTTATATTTGGTTGTGTTTCACTTACTGTTTCAATTCACTAAACAAATTTTTACATATTTCCAAATATATCAAATAGTATATAAATGCAAAACTAATACGAAAAATGTATGAATTGTATGAAGCTGAAAATAGAACCAAGTAAAATAATTTAAAGAGATTAATTGTGTCATTTTAAACTAACATTAACCTGACCTATTTATTATTTGTATTATGTATTATTTGAGTGAGACCTAATTCTGACTCCAACCCACTTCTAACACTAATTTAACCTATTTATTATTTGTGTTATTTGAGTCAAACTCAGACTCTAACCTACTTCTAACGTGTTAAGTTTATATCGTGTCAAAAATTATAACCTCTAGTCTAAAAAACTTATAAGATTCTAAGAAAAAACAGAGGAACTTCTAAATTTTTATTTTTATAAAAATAGCGAAATTTTATTTTTATATCTTATTTTATAACCTCCTTTAATTATGATAAATTACTACAAAATTATCATTACTAATATTATAAAAAAATCATCATGCTATTTTATTTAGGAACTTCAACGACCTATTTTCAAAATCCGCCAATAAATTCCCAAAAAGATACGTGCAAGCATACATATCTTTTATGATGAAATTGCAACATGATATATAAATAAATAGTTAATTGTTATCTCATTAAGAATAAATTTGTCAACTGGCTAATGCATCACAGACTCTGACGTGGGGCCCAGTCTCATAAATCAGTTTCACATTACTAAAAGAATAATAAAAGTTATGTCAGGGTTGCAGACATCCGACTTTTAATTGCCAGTCACCATATGCTTACGAATAAAATCTTGTACTAATCAATGCAAAATATATTATTAAACATTGTAATAGAATTTATGCATGCGTACTAGGATTTTCTGTTGTGATCAAATCATTTATTATGCTCCATTGATTGACACCATATAAAATATCATAATATTTTTACCGACTTGATAACATTTTCCATTTACCTTATTACTAATAATAGAGTCCGTGGGGCTGTTTCTCCTGGGCCTACATAGATTGGAACATAAAATCTTGGTTATAAAAAAAATCGAATTTTTGGTTTTTTTTTCCACAACAAAAATATCTTTTATCCACATTTTTCAGAAAAAATAGTTTTTAGTTATTTTTATTCAAATTGTCCACTTTGACCTTTTATTCATTTATAGAGATCGAATTAAACATAATTCAGGTACCGAGTTATATAACTTGGTACCAATTTATGTGTCTCAGTACCGAGTTATGTGTCTCGGTACCGAGTCTATGTGTCATATAATTCAGTATTGATTTATCTACATCATAATTTTTTTTTTCCAAAATGACTAAGCATCTCAGCAAAAATTACGAAGCATATGACCCTCAGTTTTCAGTCAAAATAGCTAATCAATATAGGCAAAAACTTGTGTAAGACGGCCGCACGGTGAGACGGATGATACTTTTAGAGTAAAAAATTATACTTTTGGTGTAAAAAGTAATATCTTGTCTGAATACACGAAAATTAAGTGTATTCAGATAAAATATCATTTTTACACTAAAAGTATCAGTTTTTACCCTAAAAGTACAATTCATTAGTATATAGGATTTGGATCAGGTGAGTCCACATATCCTATGTGAGTATGTGAGACCAAATCTGGAACGTTGACTTATTTTTTAAAACGGTCAGATTAATCGATTTTGTCCATTTTTAAAGATTAATTTATTGAAGAAAAGGACTTTTTGGTAAATCCAACTTTATATCGCTTATTAGGGACAGAGTTATATTTGGTAGTGGCTTTTCACATTCCTAGAATTAAGGGAACGTGATTCTCTCTCAAATCTTCTACGCTCTCTCTCAAACTCCCTCCCTCTCGGTAATCTCTCTCCACCAGTCCTCCATTCATCATCTCACATAAAAATCTATCGCCAGCGACACCTTCTTCTCCGGCGATGGCAAGATTGCAGACAACAGCAGCGGCCACGGGAATGGTCCTTCTCTCACCAATGTCGTTCCAACAACTTCTACTGAATCCCATGGAAATTTCTTCTGTCGACTAAGGCTCATGCAACTGACAGCCCCTCCTCGTCGGAGCCCTCCTTCCCGCGCATGTCCGCTGCCACATCCTCGCGTACTATTGTAAGGTGTTGATCCAGATGATACGGTTTGTTGGTTTTTAGGGCGTCTTGAAATTTGCGATGAGTTGAACCATCTGCAAATACGCCACTTAGGGCGTCTTGAAATTTCTTTGTAAGTAGCGATCGGGAACCCCAAATTTATTGTAAAATCCCTATTCGAGCAGACACAAAATTTATTTCTTTCTTCTTCGTTGTTTTTTTTTTATTCAAGCAGGTACCAAATTTGTCGGATATTCGTTAAAATTGCATATTGTTGTTGATAAAATTGCTTATGACTGTTATGGAAATTGCTTATGATATTCGTCAAAATTGCACATTGTTGTTGACACCAAATTTAGGTAATTATGTCAAATGGGAGGGGAGAGTGGCAATTAGTATTTCCCACTTTTCCCAGAAGTATTGAGAGATTGTTTTAATGTGGCAAAAAACTGGTTATTGTTGTCAATAAGTATGCTCACATCTGTTTTTACATGTAGTTGGTGACTGCTTTAATGAGGCAAAAACATTGCTTATCCTTGTGATATATTATGCTTATGAATATTCAAGTATATGCGAAATACTGGGAATGGGTTTGTTTTTTATTCTTACTGTCTTTATTATTTGGAAAAACGAAGTATGTGCAAAAAAATCAAGTATTTTGGTGATTGCTCTAATGAGGCAAAAACATTGCTTATCTATGTTTTATATCATGCTTATGTATATTCAGGTATGTGCAAAAAAAATACTGGGATTGGTTGTGTTTTTGTTCCTTACTGTATTTATTATTTGTGCATGCCTGGAGGGACAAAGATAACAAAGTTGATTGCGGTATTTTCGCAATTATGGAGACCTATATGAGAGGTGGGATCAAAAACTGGGATAGCGGGCTCCGAAAAAACGACGAGGCGCAAGTATTGATGATGCATAGAAAGTGTGCAGCTGCAATATGTTTGGATGCAATGAATGAGCTGAGGGAGACGGTATTGGGACCGGTGAAGGAGTTTGCCAAAATGAAATAAGATCAATCCGAAACGTTTTGTTGCTTCACACTTTTTTTGATAAAAGTATTGGTTACTGTAGTGTTTTTCAGACACAGTAAATTTGTTTGGTCTTTTGAAGTACCTTGTAGTGATGTTTGAATGTTTTTTGATAATTGTTGAGTGTTAGTTCATGGTTGTTATACTTTCCTCACAGCATAATTCAGCTGCTTATGTAAGCAGAATTCAATTAGTCTGTATGCAGAATTCAACTCTATTGTATGCAATCATTTTCATGGTATGTTATAATGTTTCTAACATTATTTCAAATATTTTTTAAGCAGTGTTCGTGTTCTTTGTAAGTAGAAATCAACTGCATTGTAAGCAATATTCAAATGTTTTATCTTTTCAAGCATCTTTATACTTTTTTTAGCAGTATTCAAATATTTCGTAAGCATAATTCAAACGCTTTGTAAGCAGAAGTCAATTGACTTGTAAGCACTATTTCAAATATTATAACTTATCAAGTATCATATACTTCTAGCACTATTCAAATGTTTTTGTAAGCGTGATTCAAATGCTTTGTAAGTAGAATTGAATGGACTTGTAAGCATGTATCTCATGGTATGCTATACTGTTAGCAAAATTCATCCCTTCTTTTGGAGTCATATGTTCGTCACAGTCTGGTATCCAATTTGGAGATGAATCCGTTGTTATTTCAATCCGCTATTGCGGAACACTTGCAATTACAACTATTTCAACAAAAAGAAATAATTAAGCAAGATTTTGAAAACACATTAGCATAATGGTAAACGAGTATAAGCAATTGTATAGTCATACATAAGCAAAGTACTGGGTCAGGACAAACGGGGTTGTAATCAAATAATTTCAATTGATACAACTTATATATGACGAAAAAATAATGACCAATTAACCTGATAGTTTATAACACCGAAAAAATGCATTTACGATCATAACATATATGTTTTTAAAGAAAAAAACGAGGACAAAGAATGCATTTCATGCTTCAAAGAATATGTTCATAATTATAAGCATATTCATATTCATCAATAAACAACATTATGGATATGAACAAGGAACTTGCTGGGTAAATATGAAAAAAAAAAACGTGGATGAGGAAATGATTTTTTCTGCATTCGAAAGTATGTTGATACTTATAAGCACATTCGTAGGCAAGTGAAAGCATAATTGTGATCACAAATAAGCAACTCACAGGATAAACATAAAAAAAAATTGGTATGATGAAGAATTGAAATTTTTCTTGACTACCAAGTATGTTCATACTTATAAGCATATTATTTGGCACGCATAAGCAATATTATAGACACACATAAAGCATATTTTCGGGTAACAATTACAAAAAAATGAAATGATTGATCGAATGATTGATTTAGGAAAAATTACGAATCAAATTTTAAATTGATTCAGTAAAAAATGGACAATATAAACAATTTGGAAGACAATAAAAAGTGTTACCTTATTCTTCATTAGTGTTGAAGCATTCCTCATAGGTGTCATCCATTTTTTTTTCTTGCTTGAACTCTGCAAATGTCGAGTTTTACGTAATATGGAGGAAGATTTGAGTTGCAGAAACACGGTGGAGAAGGTGATATGGCTTGGACGATTTTTTCAATAACAGATTGTGTAGATTGTGATTGCAAATTTGATGGTAACTCATCCTATTTTAGTGGGATTTACTAGATTTAGCTAATACAACTATTATTATATGGACTGATTTACCCTTACATTGACTTTATCACATAATTTATCATCATTAATCAGGTTTAATCCAGCCATCAAAATCACTATATTTGTGGCTTGGATCTGGTCCTATGTACTCATATAATAGGGGGTCCTATATAACCCTCTCCCTTAGTATATATATTATATATATATATAGGGGGAGGTTAAAATGAGACCACATATTATAGTGAGACAGTGTGGACTCATCTCAACCCTCCATTATCTACATCAATGACTAAGATAAATAGGGGTTAAAATTACATTAAATATTTAATTAATGCAAAATAAGGGTATAATTGTCAAATTAACCAAGTGGGGGACCATCCAAATATGGAATCAGTTATTAGGAGAGAGAAAATCACGTGGGGAGAGAGAAAATCCCGAGAAAATCGCGCTGGAGAGAGAAAATTGCGCTGGTGCTCTGCCATGCAGTATGATGTACACTTATCATATATTTGTTGTATATTTAACACCATTTTACTGTATGCTTAACATAATTTTACTGCATATTAAAATAATAAAAAAAACATATGGGGACCGTGAATCTAGGAACCAGTTAGAGAGAGAGAGAGAGAGAGAGAGAGAGAGAGAGAGAGAGAGAGAATCACGCTCATTAACATGTGGGGACCGTGGATTAAGTAAATCAATATATATAGAGAGAAAATCACGCTCATTATTGTGTTGTATATTTAGCATATATTTGATGTATACTTAACACTATTTTGTTGTATGTTTAACATAATTTTACTACATATTACAATTGTCAAACAAAAATATGTGGGTACCGTGAATTAAGGAATCAGTTATAGATAGAGATATTCACGCTCATTAACATGTGGGGACCGTGAATTAAGTAAATCAATTATAGATAGAGGGAAAATCACACTCATTATTATGTTGTATATTTAGCATATATTTGATGTATACTCAACACTATTTTGCTGTATGTTTAACATAATTTTACTGCATATTACAATTGTCAAACAAAAATATAAATATACAACAAAACACATATATGTATACAACAAACCACATATAAGTATACAACAAAAAAACATAAGTATGCAACAACATAAATATATACATCAAAAATTAACTATTTATACAACAAAACACATCTAAGTATACATCTAAAAACATATAATCTCGAACATTATCAAATCCCATTCCAAAATATATACTATTACTACCATTCCCTTTCGAACCCACCAATCAAATCCATTGCTCTTCGTATAATCTCAATCCAATTCCAGTTTCAACCATGTCCGATCAAGTCATAACCACAATCCTAACCCAGGTCACCAAAATCCAAGAAGAATAGATTCGCCAAGAAATTACCCTAATTTCCTGTGTCAAAAAGGAATTCAAGAAACTCCAAAGCGAATTCAAGTCCATTAAAGTTGTTCTCGTCGACGCAAAAAACATGTGGGGACCACCCCAAACCCTCCCTCGAAGAAAGAGACGAGGAACCGCTGGTTGAGATCATCTCACTTGGTGCACTCCCGGGAGCCAGCCATCTTTGTCTTGTGGTAGGCGACACGTGCGTGGCACGCTCGGAGGTTTGAGAATGGATGATGTAAGCTATGGGACTGGGGCGAGGAGAAGATGGATGAGGAAAATTTTGGGGGAACAGAGAGAGAAAGCCATTGTGGGGGAGATGAACGAGATTTTTTGGGGAGATACCAATTGGGTATGAAAAGTTGAAAACTACTAATAAGAAAATGACTAACATGCCATTTTCAGCTTTAAAATAAATCTAAAATGATTATTAAATTGGGAAAATCCCAACCATCTAAAATTTGAGATTTGTGGTTAGGATTAGTCCACACTGTCTCACTCTAATTATGTGGTCTCATTTGATCATATTCCTATATATATATATTAAAAAACACGGCTATTTTCACAAAACATAAATGGTTAATACCTAATAATATCAATGTCTTCGGCTGAGCATCAACAAAGGGGTGGTGGCGCAGTTGGCTAGCGCGTAGGTCTCATAGCTTGCTGAGTTATCCTGAGGTCGAGAGTTCGAGCCTCTCTCACCCCACTAATTATTAATTTTCCTATGTAATCATATGTTGAATGATTTTTTAACACAATGTTTTGTAATCATAATGTTTGAGATTGTCAATCAGTAAACACTAATCAATCAATCTAATGTGAATATTGTGATTAAGACAACTAAATTATGTCATGTTTTAAATCACTACTCAAAGCATATAGTAAAAGAAAATTGCAAAATTCTCAAAAAAAAAAAAAAAAAAAGAAAATTGCAAATGTTTTGGTTTTACTAATATGGAATACTGGAAAATTTTATTGGAAAATTTTAGTTCACAAATTTATTTGTAATAATTATAGGAGATCCAAACTATTTATTAGAAATATTAAAAAAAGAAATCCAAAATTAGAAGAATTTCATACAAATAGTTCACTGGATATTCTGAAAATTAAAGATAATTTGATAGGATCCTATAGTATAATCACTATCTGGAATCGAATCGATAATTAAATAAATGGGTTTATTTAATTTTAAATGTTGGGATATGTTCATTTATATCCATTATGAGCTTATTTAATTTGATTATAATTTGGTTTGAATTATTTATTTAACTTTGATTATAATTGGTTATTGGATGAAACCTAGATTTAAGAAGAGTAATTTGAAATATACGTTGGAGTTGGCATAAATCCGAAATTAAAAGATGCATAAATCAAATATATTTTTGAACGATAATACTTTTAAATGATAGCGTAGGTAAATCATTGATATTTATATTATTTTTTATCTCTTAATGTTGTTATTATCTTTTAAATTTTTGTAATCTTTTAAATTTAAAAATTCAAAAATATATTATCAATTCAACTTTATTTTCGCTTTTAGTATATATGGTTGATTTGACCGGACAAATTCACAAATGAGTTTTATTCATATTTTTAACTCTTTCTTTTTGCCTCCAGTGCTAATTTAAAATGAGCACTAGAATCTTATTCCCCAATCTACATACTAATCACACATCCACCATTCCCATAAAGAAATTAAATCAAAAGGAAAAGAGAATAAAGTCTTATTCCTAATCAACTTCTTCTGTTCAATTTAATAAATAAAGTATTAAGCAAATCACATGGAATTTCAACTTTAAATGTTCAGGTATTTTTTATTTTGTTTCTCTCAAACATTTTAATTCCCAAAAATAAAAGATATCGAATTGGTCTTGCACCAAGTGTACGTTGTACATATATTTAGTGGATGGATAAATAACAAGTGTTCCACTACTTATAAGATTAAATAGTATTTGTCATTCATCCATATAAAGAGTGGGACACATGTTATCCATCCATATAAAGAATGGGACACATGTTATCCATCCATACACCAAATATAGCATGAGTAATACATACGCAATGTTATTAAGAAATTACTAGTTCTTAAGTAGGGGGTGTAACCGAATCGAATCGATTGGATTTGATTCATTTAGAGAATTTTCTTGTTCTTGTTTTTTTAATGTTCGAATACAAACATTAATTCTTATTCTTATTTGAAAATATATTTGAATATATACGAAGCAGTTCGAATATTCGTATCCGAGATCCTAACCAATATTTATATTATTTCCCAATAATATTTGATTAGATTACAATAATAAATTGTTAAATATATCAACAATATATTAAGTAATCACCAAATACATCAACATAAAAAGAATGTATTCCCGAGTTCATAAAAAATATACTACAAGAATATAGTTATATGTGGGCTTATTAGATTGGACCTTTTATAAGTGAACATATTGTTTATTATATATTATTACTCTACATATATAAATATTATTGTATGTATAAATACTATATATATGTGATTTGTATAAGAATATATATATATATAAATCTAAATATATATAATATTAATCAAATATTCTTTCGAATAATTGAATGGAATATAATAATATTTTTATTTGTATCCGCATAACATATAAATCGAAATTAAAATTCTTATTTGGATTCATATTCTAATTTTTCGAATTTGAATGTTAATATACATATTCGAATGCCGAATCGAATAAAAACGATTCGCTTATTTTACGCTCATATTCTCAAGTTCTCTAAACACCTTTTTTTTCTTCTTTTTATTCTGGATTTGACTTGAGAGTTAGATGGTCTTCGTCATGCAATGATTCAATGAGCAATTCGGATTTACGGGAATACGATCAGATCAATACCACATTTTGGCTCCATTCAAGCTTATAAATAAGGGGCTAGCTCCTCATCCACGTAGGCAAGTGTTCTAGAATAGAACCATCATGAGCTTGCTAGAGTGGACAATACATTTTAGGTAGACGCTAGTCATCTCATGCCTAGATCAGGCCACTATAGTCTATACACGAATATCATTACATCATCTTATTATTAATTATAATTATATAGTAAAATTATATATCTTTTTATACATTTAAAAATCACACTATTTATTGAAAATAAATTATTTTCACATAGGACAAACACAAAACATTACTTTTACCCATTCTCATTTCAAAAATCAATAACAATTATTGCTTATTCAAGTTCATTTTTCTCTTGGACAATTGCATGTGGAAACAGAAAGACGATTTCTTCTGACTACACTGCAATCATATTATTTGTGGACAAATGAAAAGAATCACGAGGTTGATTTTGTTTGGGGGTTTTATACCAAGCATATAATTCTAAATATTCCTCGTAGAAATTTATGGCCACCAAGAGAATAATCGACTTTATAGTCATACTCATTTTGAGATAACATTTTATTATCACTAAAATTAATGGTTTTGTTATATTCCATTTCATATAATTTATCTTTTTTTAAATTATTTTTTTGTGCTTATATCATTGATTTACATTAAATTTGCGAAGTAGATATTAGCAAATTAATAATCTTAATAAATTTTTTAAATTTATCATACTCAAATTCATAAATTTCATCATACATTAGGTGCATATTTGAAAATTAATTAATGAACAAAACTATTGAGAAAATAGAGTCAACGAGAAAAAAATGTTATCTCTTGTACGACAACCTTTGGATTCAGATTATTTTTTATTACTTGGATAAATGAATATTTAGTTATGCAATTTTTGCCCAGTATATAAGAAATTTATTTATTTTAATACGATAAAACTTATTTTACCAACAAATTATTACCATCAATGCATCGTCTGGAGAAACATACTGAAACAAGAAGTTCTCAGTACGTAGCATAATAACAAATTTGTATAAATTGTTACGTTATAAAATAAGTTGCTTGAGTATTATTCAAAAATTATAGTAATAATTAAATTAAATTTACATAGCAAAAGTGTCTTAAAGCTCATGATTAATTTGGAAATAATATGTTTATTATTTATTGGATGAATTAATTAATTTGTCAACGTGTTGAGAAGACCAAATTATTTAGAATATTTTTTTGGACAAAACACTCTATCATGATTCATGGGGGGATTAAGGCTGTGATCCCCAACCTGTGCATATATCACTCAAATATATTAGGAAAAAACTTAGCATTCTATTTTAAAATTATATTTTCATCTAAAATTACATTTTGATACCATTTTCAACATACTTTAAAGTAGAATAATTTAAACGAAAAAATCTATTTTGCTTTTTTTTTTTTTAATTTTCATTACGAAAAAAGTATGAGCGGGTATGCTTTATTAGGTTCTCAAGGTCTTTTATGAGACGCTGTGAGACCGTGAGATGATGTTACTTATAGTGTAACAAGTGACACTCTGTCTAAATACACTAATTTAAATGTGTTTTGACAAGTATCATTTTTTACACTATAAATTATAACGTCTCATATAAGTTTTTTGCGTTTATTTTAAAAATTCGATTTATATTCGGAAATCGACAGAAATATTATTTGTACACTGACTAGACGATCCAATGTCCTTTCCTTTTTTGCTTTTTCAAACTTTTTTTTTACCATTTCTCCATTTCCTTTTTGCCCTTTTCAATTTCAGAAAAATGCTGGCAATCTGCTAAATCACGGTGTTCGAAATCACGGTAGGCCCCGCGAATCCCGTGATGGCCACGTGTACACCATTTATGGTCGTATAAATTCCCATTCCCCTGATCCTCGTTAAAAAAACAGAACAAAAAAAAAAGAAAAAAAATAATAGTTCATAAAATCAAGTTCAAACGGTACACTATTTTCACGGAAAAAAAAGAAATTAAATATATAATTCAGAAATGAACAGTTTTTCCAGAAAAGAAACAGTGTTAAATCTGCAGTCTGCAGAAGTGTGATTTGCTGAGTATAACTGTTTTCTCTTCTCGAGATTGATTTTTTTTGGGTACAGTACGGACTGTATTTCTCCAGGTGAGCTTTTCAGTTCAGTTTTTGATATTTCTCAATCTGTAATTATTCTCAGGACATTATCGCGATTGATTATGATGATGAAATCTGGCTTTAATTGAAGTTGATAATTGTAAATTCGTAATGTAATGATGTTTTTGGTTGCTTCACTCAAACAAATTATGAGAAATTATGCCAATATCTGTATCTGTATCCACATGCTCATAGTAGGTGAAAGCTGTTTTTTGAGAGAAAATTAGAGTTTGATTATGAACAGGTTGGCTAGTTTATTGGATTCTTCTTATCTCTCTCTCTCTAATTTTCCATCAATGTGTCTTTTGGTGGTTGATATTCACTTCATTTACAATATTTGGGAATAATTTAGTTTTCAGTTTGTAAAAGTCTTATTTATTGTTTACCACGAGCTTGTAGCTCAAGGTGGTATCGTTCACCTTCCTTTTTGTAAGGGTATTGATTGGGGTTCGAACCCGGTATATTTCAGTTTCTTTAAAATTTATCCCCTCCCCTTCAACCAGTACTCTCAACTTATTAAAAGAAATATTCTTATTTGTTGATTATTGATATATGAGAGCTTTCAGAAAATCTAGAGTGTTGTTTTCAGCTACGTTCGAGGATGCAGAATGTTGCCAGTGATGTTTTTCTTCTTTTTTTGTGCTCTAACAAAATATAATTTGGCTAATTACTTGATTGATGTAAGTTTTAGTCGTATACTAGACTAACTAAAGTGATGACATGGTTATTTGAGTGTGATACCGGATGTCGTCGAAAGATAGATAATAAGGTGAAAATCTTACACCTGACTGATGCTAAAAAGTCACTATAAATGAGAAAATAGAAAGACAATCAAAGTTACTTTGATTTGGTTTTGTAGGGTTACTATAATTCGGTGTATGTTACTTGACTTACAATTTTTATTTTCTTGAATCTTCTGCAGGCTATTTAATTCGTAGCGCCGTTCATCATGGAAATTGATGGGAGGTACAATCTGCAAACCATTAATTATTAAAGATCTAGTAAATATTCTAAAAGTTGTTGTTTGTAATTTATGGTGAACTGAACTTTATTGGTAATCTCGATCTGCAGGGGCTATGAAAAGATCTTTCCAAACGGAGATGTCTATTTCGGAGATTGCAAGGGAATGCTTCCCCATGGAAAAGGTAAATATAAGTGGTCAGATGGGACAGTTTATGAAGGTGATTGGGAAGAAGGGAAAATGACTGGAAAAGGGAAAATATTTTGGCCTTCACAGGCTACGTACGAGGGTGATTTTTCTGGGGGTTACCTTCATGGTTCTGGAACTTATATTGGTTCTGATGGTTCCATATACAAAGGTTCTTTTAAAATGAGCTCTGAAAATGGCATTGGAAAAAAACAATACCCAAATTCAGATGTTTATGAAGGTTCTTGGAGAGAAGGAGTACGAGAAGGCAGTGGTAGGTACGCGTGGAGCAATGGCAACATATATATCGGACATTGGAAAAACGGTAAAATGTCGGGTCGAGGGGTTATGAAGTGGTTTAATGGCGATCTTTTCGATGGCGTTTGGTCGAATGGGTTGAGACACGGGTCGGGATTCTATAGATTTGGTGATGGAAGTTATTATCTCGGAATATGGACTAAGGGGCTGAAGGATGGGCCTGGAACGTTCTATCCTGCTGGAAGCAAGTGTAATCTTGAAGGACAGGAGGACAAGAGGAAAAAACGGCCACCTCGTAATTCCTCAACCGATTTGGAAGAATCGTTAATACCCAGTGTGGGGCGTAGTTTGTCTAAAATTACGTCGAGCTTTCGAAGAGGTTCTGGACGATTCTCGCTTAAGACGTCATCATTGGATGACGACTTGGGCTGCTCTAGTTCAGTTACGGAAACTCATGGTGGTGAAACAGATTTGCTGGATAATGGGACTGTGGCTTATGAGAGGCAATACGTGCAAGGTGTCCTTATTAATGAAAGGGTTAGAAATATATCCAAATTATCCCACAAAACTAAAGAACGACTTAAATTTGCAAAAGAAGTTAAAAGGAGTTCGTGTTTTGACTTTTTTGAAGGCCAGAGGAGTTATTATCTGATGCTTAGCTTGCAACTTGGTATCAGGTATGCAAAATAAGGTCATGTGTGTGTTTGTATATGCATATATATTTTGTCGCAACTATTAAAATTGAAATCGACAGGTGTACCGTTGGCAAGATCACACCAGTTCCTATGCGTGAAGTCAGATCATCAGATTTTGGACAACAAGCCAGAATAAGAATGTATTTTCCAAGAAAGGGTTCCCGATTGACTCCTGCACACTATTCGACAAACTTTTACTGGAAGGATTACTGTCCCATGGTCTTCAGGTATGTATTGTTTCATTTTGTGTCTGGTGCATGTTGTTAAAAAGTTTGACGTTTATTTTTTGATTATTTGAAAAAAATAATTTGTGCTATGTACTTCTATAAGGGTTAAAGTCGATTTTTCTTTCAATTTTCTTCCAAACTCTTGGCACGGTAATATTTACTTCTATTTTCCTATGTTTATGAGAGAAGTGAATCTGAAGCAGCATGTTTGCCAGATACATGTGCAGCAGTTGTAACGGCCCCTTGGTAATGATACATTTAAAACATAGTCGTGGTAGTAATATAAGTGATGATCACCTGGGAAGCAAGTTTTGGACAGTTGGAGACTGAGATTAAGATCTGAGTCACGAAGAAATCATGCAACGCATATCACGCTGGGGATGGATTTCTTTTTGTTTTGTCGGACATGATTTCAACAGTTTCTGATTGTAAAATCAATGAATATTGTTGCATGGTTTTCTCAGGAATTTTTCTTATACCAATAAGCCTGACATTTCGACCAAATAAGTTGCGATGTATCCCATATACTTCTTGCAATTTAATGGATTCCAAATGTAACTAGATCCTACTTCTCCGAATCCTTCAAGATGTTATTTTCTTCTTAAAACAATTTTATTATTCTGACCGGGTTTTTTCAGTTTTAGTGAACAAGAACATATGATAACCATTCACAATATTATATGTACTATTAGGCAAAGAAACAGAGTCTTGTTGATTCTAGTAGCACGGAGATGACAGGATGCCTTGTAGACTCCAATCATGCCTTCTCTAATTATTAATGGATCTAAGATTTCAAGAACCAAGCTGTTTTTAGATTTATCTGATTGCGGATGTACGTCACAGTAATTTGATTTTTAACATAGATAGAAAGTGGGAATGATAATAATATACCGAGTTCTTTACGATGATAGAACGTCATGAATAATGGTTACCTTACAACATTTAATGGAAGTCTCAATTTAAAGAACTCAAAGTAGTCATCTTTCAACAATTTAAAGCAACCTTTTGTGACTGCTTCATTGTCTGAGTATCTATTACACAATTCAACAATTGAATGATGTATTTTGACTTTTTAATGGTAAATTGGTAATAACTGTGGGATCTCATTTTTCAGGAATCTGAGAGAGTTGTTCAAGTTAAATGCTGCAGACTATATGATGTCCATCTGTGGTGATGATGGGCTGAGAGAGATTTCTTCTCCGGGAAAAAGTGGAAGCCTTTTCTATGTTTCTCATGATGACAGATTTGTGATTAAGACACTGAAAAAATCTGAGCTGAAGGTGTGAAGAATGGAAATCAGTTAACCATGTGTTTGTTGTGCCTATGCGAATATAAAGAATTGATTTTAGTATTTCCGATCCAATTTTTCAGATATCCTTTCAATCATCTCTCTCTCTCTCTCTCTCTCTCTCTCTCTCTCTCTGTCTGTCTCTCTCTCTGACAGGTTTTGTTTTAATATCTTTAGGTGTTACTGAAGATGCTTCCCCACTACTACAGGCATGTAAAAGCACATGATAACACTCTCATAACGAAATTTTTCGGGGCACACAGGATAACTTTGGGACATGGAAAAGAGGTTACTCATCATCCATATATCCATTTTACTTTCTCACTACAGGCTATACTTGTTTAGGATAAATGCATGGTTTACCGTCTTCTTCATGAAATTTTGATTTATTTTGGGAGAATACATCTTTAGGATGGTGATTACTGGATTTACAGGTACGCTTTGTAGTAATGGGAAATATGTTCTTCACTGAAGTACGGATACATCGTCGCTATGATTTGAAGGGTTCGTCTCAGGGGAGATTTACAAATAAGGATGAGATTGATGAGAGCACTACACTCAAGGATCTTGATTTGACATACGAGTTTCATATGGACAGATTGTTACATGAGTCACTTTTCAGGTTAACTTACTTTCCTAACTAATTTTTGTACCAGTCAAGTTCATCAATTCTCTTTGGTATGCGTATAGGGATTAGCTTAGATGAATAGTTTGAAAAGATTTATATGTGCACTGGCTTTGCGTTAGATCTTGAGATTATCCGTATTTGGTAGCCATTGAAGCTATTGTCTATAAGTCCTTAAAGCTTATAAAAAAAGCTAGTTTTACATACAGAGTGGAAAAACACACATTGTTGGTTACAAAAAAGAAAAAAAAAAGGTGAACAGTAAAGTAATTTAGAGGAAGGAGGCCATGTTCCTTGGTGTTGCATAAATTTAATAAAAATATCAGATTCAAAGTTCGAGGTCTATTCTGATACAAATGTATACAACTTATGTTTGGTGGTCTTTAGTTTTTGCGTGGAGGGAACTTAGTCTCAGCTCTTTCCGAATTCTTAATGGGCTTGTCCAATCTTCATTAGATGTTTAGTGTTCGGTTTAGACATGGATAATTTTCTCCTTAACCTCACTTCAGGGAAGATGATGCCTTGAAAATTCCTGGTAATCCCATAGTCCATTTACAAATCTTATCGAACGTTATCCACTAACGTGTTAAGTTTATTTCGGCAAACATGAGGACATCTTATCCGTGAATTTGCTAAAGATTCTTTTTTGCTTACTACTATATAAACTGTATGTGTTTCTACCGGGAAACTGATGATTTTTTTGTATTGTGTTGTTTACAGACAACTATCACTAGACAGTGCATTCTTAGAATCTCAACAAATCATAGATTACAGCCTTCTCCTGGGTTTGCATTTCAGCGCCCCTGAGCATCTAAAGTCACTGTTAGAGCATCCTGATTCACTGCATAAGGCCGAGAGCACTGATACTGCTGTTGATGGTGAGTATCATTTCATAACAAGAAAAATAACTCGGGCTGATAATTTTGCTTCTTTCAATTCCAAGTGTCGGTTTTGGCTTTACTATCTACTCATTCAGTCATTCTAAGTTCTTCTGATCAACAACAAACATGCTGATATTCGTATATCTTGAGGTGTATTACCGGTATACAAAGCTGAATTCCAATGTATGAAAGAATACGGGATAATTATGGAAACCACCCCTGAGGTTTAGCCTAATTACAAAAATACTCAGTTATTCTTCAAAATTACAAATTCCCCTTTGACATTTGTTAGGTAACTAGAAACCTCAAGGGGTGTTTGTAACACCTTAAGTGTGTATTTATAATTTTGAAAGATAACTGGAGGTTTTTGTAATTAGAGTAAACCTCAGGGATAGTTTTGTAACTATCCCAAAGGATACTGACCTATTTTTTTGGGGTTGGGGGAGAGGGTGTGGTGGTGGTAAGGTGAGATTTTATTAGTAGCCAATAAATAGGAAACCGCAACTTAGGATACACATATGGTTCATAAACGACCCCGGTGTTCTACAACAGCGTTCACAACACCTTCAATTCCAAGCACCATATCATTTGTGTCGAACGAATATGAAAAAAGTATATTGACCTTGACTCATTCCTCATCTTAACCCTTTCTGTGAGGTGATTATGAGTTGATTGCTGAAATTCAGCCAACCAGTAACTGGAAAATTCATCGACAGTAAAATAACTGGATTTTTGTCATTAGGCCAAACTTCATCGACAGTAAAATATACCCTTATTTTTTGAAGTAGTCGGCTAGTAGCTCGGTTTTCTTAGTTACGTTGAAGTGTTTCTTCCATTGACACGCCTTGCTTCTTCAATAATGTGTGATCTCAGGAGAGCTCTTGATTCCTCCAAAGAGTTTGCTCTTAGTAACTCATGAGCCTGGCTCTGTCAGCCCTGCTCCAGGTCCGCACATCCGAGGAAGTACGTTGAGGGCATATTCTATTGGTAACAAGGAAGCTGATCTTTATTTGCCTGGTACTGGAAGGTAAATTTCGTCACCGTAACCTTTCTGTCTTACGGACTTAGATTCAAGAGTATTTGCCAACACTTAAAAACACGTTTGTCAGCTTTTGGCTAAAAAAAGTAGTTTTATATTGAAATATTTTAAAAGTATGGCTAAAAAAAGTAGTTTTATATTGAAATATTTTAAAAATACTTTTACAACTTATGCACCAAACACTCTCTACTAACTCAATCAACTTTCAGCTTCTATATGCAAACTACCAAGTTTTGATTTTCAACTGCTTTTCACTTCTACTACAATAAATCATTTCTCATAAAAGCAGAAGTTTTTGCAAACACTCCCTTCGATTTGTTATCAGGTTTGTTCAAATGAAAAAAGTCAAATTTAAGTTAAGCAAACATTTAACTAACTTTGTGTAGTCAATGCTATTGTTGCCCAACTTATGTAGTCTACAATGCTACTTTGATATGTGCAAGTATCTCCATCTTATCGACTAAAGTAAAACGCGGTATTGTTGAAGTTTGCTTGAATTTTTATTGAGTAGCTTGGTACTTTTACAGTGATATTATTATTATTATTTTTGCTAATCGAGCCAAGCCTCACATTTTATCAAACAAAAATAATTGTTCAAACTTGATTCGTTATGTCAACGATTGAACTCAAACGAGCTATTACTGGTCGATCTCAAGTTGAGTAGCCCTAATATAACACGATTACATTAAACGGTCTAACACTAAACTGCTTGCAATTTATCCAGGTTAAGGGTGCAACTAGGAGTGAACATGCCAGCCCAGGCAAATCACAAACTTGTGCAGGTAGACGAGACCGATTCATCGGAAGCCGAACTTTTCGAGGTTTACGATGTCGTTCTCTACCTTGGCATAATTGATATATTACAGGAATACAACCTCAAAAAGAAACTAGAGCACACATATAAGTCTACCAAGTTTGATCCTATGTCTATTTCTGTGTTGGAACCCAAGCTTTATTCAAAACGTTTCATTGATTTCCTACACAGGATTTTTCCCCTTCAACCTTAAAAGACTTATTTCCTCTCATCCCACTTTTGGTAATTATTGTGTTGTGAAGTGTATCATCTTGTAATTTTACATTCTTAATTTGAATTCTTTTAACTCTTGAGAAGTGTTGTAAATTTTTATTTTTTTAAATTTTATGTATAGATTAAGAGAAAGGGATGCACGTAAATTTAATGTTGCACACTTCAAACAGCTCTAAAATTTTACTATTATAATTTTTGCTATATAAGGCCATGTAAATTTTTTGAGAATTGGTTTTCACCAATAGTCAGATTTTATACATGCGCGGATTAGGTGTGTATGTGTATGATTGGTATTGTAGATGTGTATCTTGTATGATTGGTATTTTTTAAGGAATTAAAATACTTGCCATTTGTCCATATACCAAGTGCATGTATTAATACTGTACCATAAAGATTCGTATGTACATAATTAATCATGTGTAACCAATGTTTTGAAACTCGGATCGGACCAGCCAGTTCGACGGGTTTAACTGGGAACCGGTCACATGTCCGGTCCGGTTCTATATTAAAACCGGGTGGCTAAAAAACCATTGCCACTTGGTCAAATCCGGCAAAAAAACCCGGAAATCGGTGACTCGGTTCAAAATTTTTAAGCAAAGTTTTCTTTGTTTTATTACAAAAAGTGAACGGAAAAGTATTTGGTAAATTTACATAAAACTTTTTCTTATATTCGATTTCAGACGATTTATACATATATTTTGATATTATAACTTTTGATATTTTTTTATTTTTATTTTTATTTGTATTTGTTATTTTTTTACATTTGTATTTGTATTTATCTTTTACATTTGTACATATATATGTGTGTGCATGTGTGTATGTATATGGATCAACCGATTTTTTTAGAACGGTTTAACTGGTTGAACCAGTGATCCAATAACCCAGTTATTAATTCGGTTCGATGTCCAGTCCCAGTTTAAAAACATTGTGTGTAACGTATATGTATTCACATATTAATACAGCAAAGTTGATCAATGATTAATATTATAGCGAAATATAATTTACTTGTTATATTTTTTATATTGATACATATTTAGAGGTGCGTATGTATATGTATTTAATTACGGAGGCTAAATTTTGATTTTAATCACTTAACTATATCCCTCAAAAAAAAAAAAAAAACTTAACTGTAGGGGTTTCAAAAATGGTCATGTATTCCCTCAAAAAAAAAAAATGGTCATGTAAAAATCATATTTTGCATAAAAATCATGCAATTCAAAAAAACAAAAAGATTTTCACTAGAAATTAAAAATTTTGTGAGAAAATGTCATGTGACCGACACGTGAATCCCAACTTCCCGACTAATTTTGCAATTTTGGCGAAACTCAGCTCACGTTTTTTTTAAAAAAAAAAATTACAGTGATCGATTAATTTGTAACTAAAATTAACTCAATTCTCGATTTTACTGGTCATCGCTTAGGACCAAAATTGTAATTTGCCTATTTACTATTTAGGCATGTAAGGGTATAAGCAATGGGAGGTTTTTCAATGGGTTTTTGAAGTGAAAAATCTTTCACAAAAAGCTGATGCTATTGTAGAGCTAAGCTTTTTATTTTCCCCAATAAAGCGGTACCGTAAATTAGGGGTGTCAATGTCTGACACGATACGAAACTCAAACACGAACCCAACCCGAAGTTACTGAGAGAAATCTGAACCCGAACACGAAAAACCCGAACCCGAAACCGACTAACACGAACACGACCCGATGTTATCAATTTGTCTAAAACATAGTACTTTTAAATTTTCATTAACTTTCGATGTATTTTAAGCATAACCCGAAATCAACCCAAAGTCAAACACGAACCCGATCCGATGACCCGAATTGCCATCCTTACCGTAAACACGGTACCGCATTCTCCCAATTTTTTTTCTTTTTCTTTTTTTTCTTTTTCTTTTTCTTTTATAATGTAAAATACATATTATATAATGTAAAATATAATAAAGATATTTGATAATAGTGGGGAATATAGGGTTCACAAAAAAGTTGTATAGATGTTTTTTGATTGTGGAGAGAACTGTGAGTTTTTTTCTTTTTGAGGTTTTTATGAGGTGGCAATATGGGCTACACCAAAAATTAGGTTTGTAAATGTTTTTATAAGTGTGGTAAGTTATACATACAAATATCGAGGCAATTTGATCTCAATTCTCAATTGATCATTATCTATTTTTATCGATTGTTGAAGTTTAATTTCCATGTATACTCATTCATTCTTATCTCATTGAAGATATTGATCGATAAAGTAAATTGTAAAGAAAATAAATAACTTTTGACGTTCTTTTTTGGGATTAATTATGAATCACTACCTTCTAAAGAACTTTCAATATAGTTGGATTGTACTGCCTAGATTCAAGATTCAGCTCTTCACTAGAATTGGTCACACAACCTTCTAGTTACTGTTGGAATTTTTTTTTGAAGAAAATTATTATTTTAATTTTAACTTTATCAATAGTAAAGGGCAAAAGTTTAATGACCTTAGCAATAGTAAAGGTCAAGTTTTTGGTGGTGAAGGATCATATTTGCTTCTATAAATATGGCTCAATTCTTCATTTGTAAGATACAAGACATCTCACAAAAATTCCATCTCTCATAAAACTCTTGCTATTTAATTTTTGGTGATAATTTCGGGCATAATTTTCAGTTCGCCGGAATAGGTAATCTGGTTTTCTCGTCTTATCCTGGGAAACAGACATCCAGAATAGGGGACGAATCTGTTTTAAGGATAGTGTGTTGAACACACGATTCGAGCTATTTTTCCATTTTGCTTTATTTGCAAATTTTGCCAATTCGGGATTTTTCGATTCTATAAACTGTACTAGAAGAACTACTATATTTTCCTACAAACTTAAAACAGATTATGAGAAAACTTCTAGTACTAAATACGTTGCCATTTATCTGTTTTTCTGAAAATTTTGTCTAATGCTCAAACAATAAAAAACCCTGACGGTAAAATTTTGGGAGCTGATTATTTTGTAATTTTGTTGGGTATCAATATCATATTCTGGATCACTTTGCTTTTTATTAGCCATTTGGTAAAGTAGTGGTGTGTTGATCTATAAGTTGTTTCCACTTTATTATATATATTTATATATTAAAAAAAAATTGGAATTCGAACATTGGTTCACCAACTTTTTGCAATTGTAGCTTCATATAAAGGTCCATATTGATTGGCTATCTTAATATGTTAGATAGTTTGGCTTATTAAGTGGATTATGCCATATTAAAAACAATATGCTAATGATTGTGTGAAATACTTGAAGTTCATATTCAATTTGGATGATTATCGGGATATTAAATTGGTTCGAATATTTATTATTTTGGACTAAAGCGATTAATACCCGTGCTATTTGAAGCGGAAGGAAATTGCAATTTGGACTGTTTGGACTAATTTTGGACTGATTGGACTGTTTGGACTAATTTTGAACTGATTGGACTATTTTTGGACTGATTGGACTGTTTGGACTAATTTTTGGACTGATTGGACTAAAGTTTGGGCTGATAAGATAGATTCCCCGTGCTTATTTGGAATATAAGGAAATTGCAAGGACCTTATACTAAATAAAAAAAAAACTTGAATATTTTTATTCTTATCAGTTTTGTTCCGATTAATTGATAGAAGTGCTAAACTTCTTGTTTTATTTGTTCCAGAAATGACATCTGAATCAAACAGGTGGTCTAAGTCAACCCGTTGTGCGAATCCAGTTGTTATCCCAGTTGTGCCTCGGGTAGTGGCTAACCCTATTGTTAATGTGCCGGTGAATCATGCTGAGAAACCGGAGAAATTCAATGGCTTGGATTTCAAACGTTGGCAGCAAAAAATGTTGTTTTACTTGACTACGTTGAACCAAGGTTCTTGATCAAGATCCTCCAAAGCCGAGTGTGGATGAAACAGGATGATCAAGTCGCTCATGCGATTGATGCTTGGAATCATCTTGATTTCTTGTGTAGAAATTATGTAATGAATGGATTAGCGGTCTGGTTGTATAATGTTTATAGCTCTAAGCGAACCGCTGCTAAAGAATTGTGGGAATCTCTTGACCACAAGTATAAGTCCGAGGATGCGGGGGCTAAAAATTTATTGTTCCGATTCTTAGACTTTAAAATGATTGATTCCAAGTCGTAATAAGTCAAGTGCAGGAATTTTCGGTAATTATACATGATATTCTTCTTTGAATGAATGTTTTTGAGTGAAACTTTCCAAGTGGGTGCAATAATTGAAAAATTGCTTGACTTGGAAAGATTTCAAGAATTATCTGAAGACAAACGAAAGGAAATGAACGTTGAATACCGATTGTTAGGCTTGAATTGAAGAAGATAACAAAGGTTAGAAAGGAAATTGTTCATTCTATGGTCATTAAAGCCAATGTTGTGGAGCAGGCGAAAGCTCCAAAGGGGAAAAAGAAAAAGCGGGAAAAGCGGTAAAGGGTTCAATAATTGGGGACCAAAAGGAGGCATTTCAAGAAGAAATTGAAGGAAAATGCTTCAATTGTGGCGGCAAGGGTCACAAAGCTTCGATTGCAAGAAACCAACGAAGAATCGGAGACTAACATGATTGATGACATTTCTAAGGAGGTGTCCGATTTGAATCTTGTTGCTGTGATTTCGGAGGTGAATTTGGTGGGCTCAAATCCTAACCAGTGGTGGATTGATACTGGCGCTACCAGGCATGTGTGCTCCAATAAGGAGATGTTCAGTACCTTTGAGGCTGTTGAGAATGGCGAGAAGCTATATATGGGAAATTCTGCCACTTCTGACATCAAAGGTCAAGGAAATGTGGTTCTAAAAATGACGTCCGGAAAGGAGCTGACTCTCACGAATGTGTTATATGTGCCAGATGTCCGGAAAAACTTGGTGTCCGGATCGCTTTTAATTAAGCATGGTTTTCGTGTTGTATTTGAGTCTAATGTTGTAACTTTACTCAAAAATGGAATGTTTGTAGGAAAAGGGTATGTAACTGATGGGCTTTTTAAGCTCAGTGTAATGGTTGTGAAACCAAAAGGCAATAAAATGAAGAATGCTTCTGTTTACTTGCTTGAGTCTTCCAATTTGTGGCATGGTAGACTAGGACATGTTAATTATGATACTTTACGTAGATTAATTAACTTGAATTATATACTAACATTCCATATTGATTACAAGCAAAAGTGTGAAACTTGTGTTGAGGCAAAGTTAACCAGGACATCATTTAAAATTATTGAAAGAAATAATGAACCACTTGATTTAATTCACACTGATGTATGTGATTTAAAATCGACACAAACACGTGGTGGCAACAAGTACTTCATTACTTTTATTGATGATAACACAAAGTATTGTTATGTGTATCTTCTTAAAAGTAAAGATGAAGCAATAGAAAAATCCATTCTCTATAAAAATGAAGTTGAGAATCAACTCAACAAGAAAATTAAGGTGCTAAGAAGTGATCGTGGAGGAGAATATGAATCACCATTCTTTGAATTACGCCCAACAACTTTAACGGAATTAGACACGAAACAACAATACCTTATTCACCTCACGGAATGGCATTGCGAACGGAAAAACCGTACACTTAAAGAAATGATGAATGCCATGTTATTAAGTTCGATTGCCTCGAACATGGGGGAAGTCTGTCTTGACAGCTAATTACCTTTTAAATAAGGTACCCCGTAAGAAATTAGACAAAAGCCATTACGAGCTATGGCATGGAAGAATGCCATCCTACAAATACTTACGAGTGTGGGGGTGCCTTGCTAAGGTTGTTATACCTACACCAAAGAAGGTGAAGGTAGGTCCCAAAACTGTTGACTGTATATTTATTGGATATGCACATAACAGTGCAGCTTATCGGTTTCTTGTGCATGAATCTAAAGTTGAAGATATACACAAGAACACGATAATTGAATCGAGAAATGCATCATTCTTTGAAAATGTATTTCCGTGCAGATCGAGAGAAGAAGCAAGCTATTCTAAACGGATACATGATTCAATAAAACAAGAGCAAGAAAATAAAAAAGAAGAGATAGAACTTAGACGCAACAAACGAGCTAGGATAGAAAAATCATTTGGTCCAGATTTTCTAACATACATGCTGGAAAGTGAACCTCAAAGCTATAAAGAAGCTATCAATTCTTCTGATGGACCATTATGGAAAGATGCAATAAAAAGTGAAATTGATTCCATCTTGCATAATCATACATGGGAACTAGTGGATCTTCCTGAAGGAAGTAAACCACTAGGTTATAAATGGATTTTCAAGAAGAAAATGAAGGCGGATGGAACAATTGATAAGTACAAGGCTAGACTTGTAATTAAAGGTTCTGAGACATAAAAAGAGGGTCTTGATTACTTTGATACGTATTCTCGATTTGAGAATAACCTCCATTAGATTGGTACTTGCAATTCTTTGCATTGCGAAATCTTGAAGTACATCAAATGGACGTAAAAACTGCTTTTTTAAATGGAGATTTAGAAGAGGAGATTTACATGGAACAACCTGAGGGATTCTCTGCACCTGGGCAAGATAACAAGGTTTGTAAACTGGTCAAGTCATTATATGGCTTGAAACAGGCTCCGAAACAATGGCATGAGAAATTTGATAATGTCATGAAAGAACGTGGATTTAAAATAAATGAATGTGATAAATGTGTATACATGTTAAAGAGATCGAAAATGGCTATGCCATTTTATGTCTTTATGTAGACGACATGCTTATCATTGGAAGTAATGATAAAATAATTAAATCCACTAAAGATATGTTGAACTCGAGGTTTGACATGAAATATATGGGTTTAGCTGACGTGATCCTCGGAATAAAGATTTCTAGAACTTCAAATGGACTAACACTTGATCAGTCACATTATGTGGATAAGATTCTAGAAAAATTTAGTAAGGATGACACGTCATTAGCTAGAACTCCGATAGACACAAGCAAACATCTATCGAAGAATAGAGGTGAGGTTGTGTCTCAAGTTGAATACTCACGAGTCATAGGAAGTTTAATGTACTTAATGAGTTGTACAAGACCAGACATTGCCTATGCAGTGAGTAAATTGAGCAAATACACGAGTAATCCAGGGCATGACCACTGGAAAGGTATAGTGAGAATACTAAGGTATTTAAGATATACTCGTGATTTTGGGTTGCACTATACAAGATATCCTGCTGTTATTGAAGGATATAGCGATGCTAATTGGATATCTGATATTAAAGACTCTAAGCCTACAAGTGGATTTGTATTCACTTTAGGAGCTGCAACAATATCATGGAAATCTTCTAAGCAGACAGTTATAGCAAGGTCTACAATGAAGTCCGAGTTTATTGCTCTGAAGACAAGTGTGGTGAAGAAGGTGAATGGCTTGAAATTTCTTAGAAGATATTCCAAAATGGCCTAAACTCGTGCGACAATTTGTATACATTGTGAGTCAAACTGCTATTGGTAGGGCACGAGCAATACAATACAATGGTAAGTCTAGACACATACGTCGTAGCCACAATACCATTAGACAACTACTCTCAATCGGTGTTATCTCTATTGACTACGTGAAGTCAAAGGATAATTTAGCGGATTCATTAACCAAATGGTTGAATCGAGAGCTAGTTGTGAAATCATTAAGAGGAATGAGACTTAAGCCTCTAGAAAATTGAGTTGATACAATGGAAACCCAACCTAGTTGACTGGAGATCCCAAGATCTAGGTTCAAAGGGACAACCTAGTTGTAAAAAGACTCTATGATCACTGTGGGGGAGTTATCCCTTGTCCATTCCTTAACAGTGATGCCCGTGGAGAAAAGGATAATCAATTTGGCTTTTAATGATTCTTGTGCGTCGGTAAGTCGAGCAAGGTAGTACGGGCTATCTTAAATGAGAATCACCTATGTGAGAGAGAAGTGGGGCCAAGAAGAGAGGGTGTGTGAGGCTCAATTCTTAGAACCTCTGTGAGAACCGGACGTATGTTCAGGGCCATGAATGAACATAACAATGAGAACTGAAATATGTTAGGAAGAATCTTGTGTGAGGTATATCATCTTTTACACAAAAGGCAGAACAGTTCAAGGACATCGCGTCTACTGATCAACTAGTAAGGTAAATATGCTTTCACAAGGGAAGGTTCAAAGGGTAATACCTACCTATCCTATGCAGGATTCAACTGTTGGAATTTATCACCAAATTTTTGTATTTTCGTAATTTTCTTCATGTGGGGGATTGTTGGAATTTTTTTTTTGAAGAAAATTATTATTTTAATTTTAACTTTATCAATAGTAAAGGGCAAAAGTTTAATGACCTTAGCAATAATAAAGGTCAAGTTTTTGGTGGTGAAGGGTCATATTTGCTTCTATAAATATGGCTCAATTCTTCATTTGTAAGATACAAGACATCTCACAAAAATTCCATCTCTCATAAAACTCTTGCTATTTAATTTTTGGTGATAATTTCGGGCATAATTTTCAGTTCGCCGGAATAGGTAATCCGGTTTTCTCGTCTTATCCTGGGAAACAGACGTCCAGAATAGGGGACGAATCTGTTTGAGATAATTGTTAGAATTACCCACATAGGATAAGTCAAACTCTTTTTTGACCTAAAAGATAACAAACCATCTTTTCTACCCACTTTTTGTGTTCTTTTACCAATTTACCCTTCACTTCTTAAAAGTAGATATAACTTTATTAACTTTATCTTCTCTCTTTCTTCTTCCACTCTCCCCACTTTATTCTCTCTCTAGTTCTTTTCTTCCACACCATATCTCCAAACCAGTCGAATATCACAAAATCAAGGTAATGTAGCTTATATGTTTTATTGTTTATATTAGTTCATGTTGTTATATATGTAGATAAATGTTTTTGATTTAAGATTTTTCATTTCTTCTCAGTTCAGAAAATTTTCACTTTTTTTAGGTTCAGACTTATGATTCAGATTTAGAAGAATTATTCTCGTGTCACGTTATATATATAACGTGATATATATAACACGTTATATATATAACGTGATATATATAACACGTTATATAGCACATAACGTGTTATATATATCACATTTATAATGTGATATATATAACACGTTATGTGCTATATAACGTGTTATATATATCACGTTATATATATAACATGTCACGTTATATTGACACGTTATATGTTATATAACGTGATATATATAACACATTATATAGCACATAACGTGTTATATATATCACGTTATATTTATAACGTGATATATATAACATGTTATGTGCATATAACACGTTATATAGCACATAACATGTTATATATATCACGTTATAAATATATATCACGTTATATAGCTATATAACATGATCTATATATCGCATATAACGTGATATATAACACGTTATGTTCTATATAACGTGATATGTAATAAAATTGTGTTATAACCTTAAATTTTAATTTAAGAACGTGATATTTTCACAGATGAATTCTAGATATATTCTTGTTCGATTTAAGGGGACATTGGGATGGTTTGGAATATAAAAATGGTGAAGAGGAGGCTATATGTGTTGAACCGGGTAAAATTCATTATGATGATTTATTGGACGAGATCTATGGAATTGTTGAAGTTCGATAGGATAGGACCATATCATTGTATAATGTACTTTTGTGGATATTCCGGAAATAAGATTGCAAAGTTAAAGTGAAAAATGATCGTGACATTGATCGTGCTTTTGCAAATACCGATTTACCCGTTGTTTTTCGTTATCTTAGTAAGAAGAAAAAATTTTGAGACAACCTCGCACTTATTTGTGGTGGGTAGTCGATTTAGGCGTAATAAAGTTGGGAATGAGCAAGCGCGATTGGAGGTTTTATGCAGCTAATGGCTTCACAAAATATCATGTGTGGCCAAATGTTACTGGTTGGAACTTCCAACAATATACAATACTCAACTCCTGTCATGCATAATCAGATTGGGGTCCAACCCTATTGTGTCCCTTCTACGCATACACCGAATGTTGAACATCCCGGCCCAAGCGCTCCAGAACCTAATACTGAACAAGTCCCCAATGGTATAGAGGATTGTTATCCTGATTTCGGTTGTGATTGGGGTGAAGATAGATCTAGATTTATAGAAAGAGATCAGGAGAGCGATAATAATGATACTACTGATGATGAAGGTAATAATCATTTTGAAGATGATCACCAACGTGCTGATTTTGAAGAATTTTGTGAGTGGAGACGTAGACGAAGAGAAATTTTTGCAAAGACTCCAATTGAAGAAAGAGTTGTTCAAAACAACACCGTATCAATAGAGTCTCAAAGTCAAATTCCAAACATCCACACAAATGTCCGGCTTGAGGATACTGAATGGGAATACAATAGGGAAACAACAACAACTCGTTTATCACAAGGTTGGGTAATCCCAGTTGCACCATTACACGTGTCACCCCAGCGTGATGAACCTGGCAGATTGGAAGCGCCAGGTGGCACACTACGGCAAGGTGCAACATACATGAGCAAAGCTGATTTGGAGATGGCTGTTGGCATGTATCACCTTGAAAATCAGGTTGAGTACCGAGTTGAACGCTCAGATAGGTCTCGTTATAATGTGATTTGTAGGTATGAACATTGTCCTTTTAGAATGCGTGGACATGGAAAAAATGATATGTGGAGAGTAGGAAAATTTGACAAGCACATGGGATGTGGGGTGAATGTGAATGAAAATGCATCTAGACAGGTGCATTCTAAAGTAATCGGTCATTATTTTGCATCTAGATTCCAAGACACCATTATCTTGTTGTGTGTTAAATTTTTTAGAATGAGAGAATCATTAACACTTTATACACATTATAGAGTATAACGTGTTAATGTATAACATGTTATATATACATAACGTGTTAATGTTTAACACGTTATATATATAACGTGATAATTTATAACACGTTATATATATAACGTGTTAATGTGTTAACACGTTATGTATATAACGTGTTAAGTTCTGTATATAACGTGTTAACGTGTTAATGTTTAACACATTATATATAATATATAACGTGTTAATGTGTTAACACGTTATGTATATAACGTGTTAACGTGTTAATGTTTAACACGTTATATATATTACGTGACACGTTATATATATAACGTGTTATAACACGTTACACGTTATATATATAACAAATGTACAAATGTAAAGAATGTACTCTACTGACTACCTTACAACTAATCAAAAATATATACAAATGTACTACTTCTGTACTTCTATTGTACTACTATCCGTACTATACCTAAATATCGAAAATGCAATTCGTTGCCTAATTTTGGCAATCGTCTTATGAACAGTTGCCTTGTTCATTTTCCGGACAATGAGGGACTCAATCTGGACAAGCGCCAATGGCCCGCAACTAACACAATCTGGCTGCTCAAAGCAATCTTTAATCGGGGGCTCGAGAAACTCAAACTCGGGACGAATAGTCTGACCCTTACTAAAGAAGCCTGCGTGCTGCAGCAATGCAGGGAGGATGCGATGTAGTGGTCGTGTCGCTTTGACCCTCGAGGCCCTAATCTCAGGGGTATATCTATAACGTAGAGTGTCGTGTAGATGTATCACCCCTCCCCGAGGATCCAACCGGCAGGCAACAAAATGTCTCTTAAAATTGCACACCATCAAAACCTAAAAACAAAATATTGCAAATCAGTAAATAGAAAAAATAAAGAACCAAAAATTAAAAAAAGTAATCAAAATTTTATTTTCATTACCTCCCTAACATTTTTCCAGTCTGTCGGATTCCCCCAACACCGAGGACCGCTTCTGATAATATGGACCATGTTGTCCAATTCTTCGGGTGGGACAACCTCCATCTTGAAAGGGTCATAAATGGTGTTCTCGGGGTCTTTGCCATGCAACTTGTCCCAAATGATGTCACAATAATCCTACAAAACAAAAAAAAAACTGATTATTTAGACATAAAAAATTCTAAGATTTTTTTTAAAATTAATTTTACTCATCGGGAGGAACGTATCAATAATCGTGTATTTTCCATCCATTTGTGCATGAGGAACAAACCCAAGAAATTTGGGATTATTGTGGAGAATAGCCAAGTATGCATTGATATGTTGTTTCAGAAACAGAAACTTACATGTTAAACATCCATTTCAATATATTAACACGTGCTAATACATAACACATTATGTACATAACGTGCTATATATAACACGTTATGTATTACAACGTGTTAATATATAACACGAGAATAACACATTATGATACATAACGTGTTATATAATAGCGCATTATGTATTATAACGTGTTAATATATAACACGTTATGTATTACAACGTGTTAATATATAACACGAGAATAACACGTTATGATACATAACGTGTTATATAATAGCACGCGTTATAATACATAACGTGTTACATATAACACGTTATGTATTATAACGCGTGTTAATATATAACACGTTATGTATTATAACGTGTTATATGTATTATAACGTGTTAATATATAAAGACGTTATGTAATAACACGTTATAAAAAGACTTACATCATTTTCCAACTCCTTCGTGACATCCTCAAGCTCCGAAACCAACCCGCCCAACAAAGTATATATCAATCCCACATTCCTCCTGTCGTGCCATTGATTGCATTTGGTTAATTAACGGAAAGAAAATAAAGAAAATAAAGAAAATAAAGAAAATGTTTGAAATTGACTTATTTACTCACTCCTCTCTCGGAGTCCAAGAAACGACGATACTCATCCGCCGCAATAGCGTCTCTAATACGCACATCGTGGGCTTGAATGGTGATAAGAAAATGGGATGGCCGCTATCTCGAAAGGCCATTTCTTTGAATAGTCGCAGCGGGGGGGGGAGGAGGAGATGAGTGATAGTCGCGTGGGGGAGGGGAGAGGAGTGATAGCCGATCAAGCGGTGGCTAATCGGGCGTGCATGAACTCTCATCGACCCATGAATGGGGCGGCGCTAATCTCGGACTCGATAAGCTGCGGTACGCGCACCAAGCTCATGAGCCACACGACCACCCAACCGAGTGAGGTGTTGCTCACTCGTCAAATCGCGCGCGAACGAGCTCGTCAACATTGTCAAACCGTCGCCCCAAAGACACCAACATGCTCGTGAACACGGGTCTCAAAAGTGTAATGCGATCACCAAACAATAAAAGGCGCTGATCCAAGCGAGTCATGTGATCATCCATACGTTTCCCTATCCCAGCAATACGCTCCTCTATCAATGTCCTCAATGAGGCCCCGACATCAGGGGCCTCATCCGCCTGCAGCCCAATATCATATTGCTCCTCATAATGATCGGTTGTATCATCTTGCTCCTCATTCTGTGAAGTGCTCGGAAATGATCGGCCGATCGATCTAGCCTCTTCTGAGGCCTCTGAACGGATGTGCCGACGACATCCTCTGTACGGATGCCCCTCCTCGCACCCCGTGCGCCTCTACTCGCGCCTCGGGTGCCCCAACTACCCCGAGTACCCCTACTTCCCGAGCCACCCCCCCTGAACCTGCTCTCTCGGGATAAATCGAGGAGGACCAGAGAGGATATCGTCAACGATGTCCGTCCAATACAGCTGACGCTCCTCTTCCTCACTCGGCGCCAATGTCTCGTGGAACAAAAATGATCCCTGAATGGCAAAACGATTTATAAATAATTATACAAGTTTACAAACAAAATAAAGAATTATACGAGTTATATACCTCCTCAAACAAAAAATCCGCCTCGTCTGATAGTCTCTTTTTATACCTCCAACGAAGACATCTAGGTACTCGGACAGACGAAACTCTCGCACCACAGGCCTCACCCAAAGAAGGTATAGCCTCAAATGCCCATGTCTGTTAGAAAACAATTAACAAATTAATATGCAAATAACAAGAGTGTCATGCGTATATAAAATACAGAAATTAGTCATAGATTGTGTACGTACCAAAAACGCAAATATGGCCCCATAGAAGTGATACGAAGGTGTCCTCGTCTCATCACCAGGAGTCGACAATGTATGAGGCAAACTCCGTATATAGTGCATCAAGATCTGATAAGTATACTTCCCCCATGGGAAGCTCTCCCACTACAATGTGTCCTCTACTAGCACCCAAACCCACCGGTCCACTGTTGTCGTCTGCTGATCTAGACCAATAAGCAGATAATAAAGAACCAATATCTTCGCCACCTTCAGCGTATCAGTCGGTGACTCACGAAATCTACCCGACAAAAGATCATGCGCAGGCGAGTGCTTTGTGATGCGTTGCTCACGAGTCAAACATCTTTGATACACGCCCCCCTCTGGTATGTCGTGGTCCGCAGTAATATCAAACGACGTCAGGGCAAACCGTAGACCAGTACAAAGAGCGTACTCGCGATGGGAGAACCTGATGTCGTGCTCTCCTATATGGAACCAACACTCGTCGTCGGAGGCCTCCGGTCTACGTATCTCGTGGCATAAAAGGGCATGGGCGGCAGCAATACAACTGTATCGCGTGTCGAAATCAATAAAGTGCCCAAAACAGGAGTTTCTGAACTCCATATATACGTTATGCTATCCCGAGAAGCTCTTTAACTCCGCGACAATAGTAGTCAGGACTTTGGCTCTGACGTGTCTAGTAATATTAGCTCGGGAATCACGATAAGCCTCCCGCCTCCACGAAGGTCCAACCTAAAATAACATATAACATGATATATACCGTTACAAGATATATCTTGAAAAATATATATATTACGATATAAAACGTAATTATCTCTATATATAACGTGATTGTTCGTATTCCATATCACGTCATAATTCATATAACGTCATATAATTATAACGTGATATGGGATTATCACGTTATGTAATTTATAACGTGATATAATTATAACATATAATTATAACACGTTATAATTATATAACGTGATAATACATAGCGCGTTATAACTAAAACGTGATATAGTTATAACGTGATATGTCTTATCACGTTATAAATATAACGTGATAAAGACATATCACGTGATAGTTCTTTATCACGTTATATTTATAACGTGATAAGACATATCACGTTATAATTATAACATGATAACCACTGTTCTTTCGTCTTCCCCAAAACCCTCCGTCTTCCCCAAAACCCTCCGTCTTCCCCAAACGCCTTCGCCAAAGTACCAGTCAGCCCTAAAATACTAAAATCGAAATCTAATTTAACCTAACCTAAATCAAAACTCGTATAATCCCCTAAATCAACAATGTATTCTCCAAACCAAAACCTAAATCAAAAATTAACCCAAAAAAAGCCAATAAGAATAAAATCTAACCTCAAGGTCGGCATCGACGGCGACGGAGGTGGAGGCGGCGGCATCGTCACGACGGGGAGAACTTGAGGGATCTTCGACGGAGGGGTTGTCTCTGATAGATGGCCGGTGTTCACTTGGTTTTATACCATTGATTTGGGCTTCCTAGACTTGAGTTTTGTGTTGTTTTTGAGTATTTTGAGTCATTTTTGTTATATCTCATAGGTTAAGCATTAATTTCTATTGTTTCGAGTCATTTGAGTGGCCAAGACATATTGTGGGCCAAATATATTGAGTCTAGAGTCATAGCAATGAGTCTCATGTCAAAAGAAGCAAGGATGATCAAACAAGAAGGGGATTGATATCAAGAAATATCCAAACGCGTCTAGAATTTCCAGCACTGGAAGGTTTTAGTATTTTGGCCATAACTCTCTCCACAAAATTGGTATTGAGCTGATTCAAGTGGCTACGGAAAGCTAAGAAATAGGGCTACAACTCTTATGAAGAAACAAAAAGCAAATTCGGACGATTGGATGGCGCTACAGCGAGAAGAAGAGGCGCTGCAGCGCAACAGCGGCGCCGCAACGCCCAAAACGAGCGCCGCAGCGTAGAAAGCGCCCGGGAGTGTTCTACGGGCGTTGCAGCGCCCGGTACCGAAAATGGGCAGTCAGGTTTGTGTTTTGTGCTGCAGCGCCATTTTCAGCGTTGCGGCGCTTAGTGGGCGGACAAAACAAGAAATGTCCGATTTTTGGATCTAAAAGGAGGGTACTATAAATAGATACATGGTAGGCTTGAACTAGGGCATGGAGGACACTTGGAGATGAAAACCAACACCACCAAGACACAAGGAAAGAGTTGGGGAAGAAGATTGAAGACATTTATCATCTAGAAATAGATAAGATTCTTCTTTAATCTCTTTAATTCCTTCTTTGTTGTTTCTTGCATATCATTTGAGATGCATTCTCATTTGATTATTAATATTTGTATTTTCATCATGAGCTAAACACTATAATTCTAGAGGGATGATGTAATCTATGTTTGAACTTATGTTTTGATATTGTGGTTTGTCAATCTAGATTTCTCAATATATTTGTGCTATTTGGATTTATTGCTTCTAAATTACTTGATCAATAATTTAGAGTGATTGGTGTATTTGATTTGACATTTGAGAGAGGTAATTTAATACATGGCCTTGAAATAGCATAACCTAGGATTTCATAGAATTGAGAGATTTGTGAATCATTTGAAGTCATCAACCAAGATTCATAGTTTTTATTGAGATTTCAATTGGTGAATTTTATAGAGATATTGATTTCCCAATTGTGATCTAAAATCATTTGGCACTCGAGAGAGGAAATGATTATTGTAGAAATCTTGACTTATAAATTGGTAATTTGTGATTGATATACCATATTGATAATATAAGGGAAAACTAGATTCATCTCACCTCTAGAATTCATTCTCCCATAGATTTAGATGTTTATATTTTGATTAGTTATATCTAGTTGTTTTTATTTATAAACTGAGACATCCACCTATTATTGATCTGTCAAATATAGCGTAGGTAATTTATATTTGGTACTTATACACGCATTCCCTGTGGATACGACAACCCTACTCATATCACTATATTAAAACTTGACACCGTAGACTTGCGGTTAGAAAAATCTCTAACAAGTTTTTGCGCCAGTTTTAGGGACATATGTTTTGTATGATATCAAGGTTGATTGCCTAGTTGTAATTTGACTATTTTTTTTTGTTTTTCTTTTCTTGTTTTAATTTTGTGTAATTGTTTTAGGCACATCGTTGGATGGAATTATAATGTATGCATATACGTGGCCAACCGACGATGCTACTGTGATTTTTGGAAGTCAAAGTGTGAACCATTTTGTTACGTGATCTATAATGTATGCATATCCACCTCAAGAAAATATATGGACCCAAAATATGGCAAATCATGAAACCTTTCATCAGCCACAAGAACAATTGTCTAGCTTGGAAGAAATACTTTATCAATTTCTAGATGATTGTGAGGCAAGAAGACGACAAGATGAGATAAAATGTCGGTCCGAGTTGGAAAAGAATCTTGCTGAGTTTATCGAAGAGTGTAAGATAATAAATCGAGAAAGTGATGATAGATTACTACAAACCGAGGCAAGCATTCAACAAATTGAGATTACATGTCAAACTATGTCAAAGTTACTCCAACAAATGATTGACCAACTTAATAATGAAGAGTCGTCATCATTCTTGGGACTTGGTGAAATAGAAAATCATGAACATGAATTGCCCATTATGAAAAAGGTGGACGTCCTTCAAAATTTGGAGGAGGCTTTTGAAGAGTGCAATCCAATCTTACAAGAGGATGAGCCACATCAAATTAACTCAGGGAGTATCTCTATCTCTCACTCAATTGAAAATCCTCATATTGACAAAAATATGTGCACTCTAGATGTAAGCTTCAATACAAATGTATCAAATTTTAAGAAGCATACACTTGAAGGAACAATGTTTGAAAATGGTGATCAATTAACATGTTCTCTGATTTCATGATATTTAATGTGAGTAAAGATAGAAATATCTTTACTATGATTGATAAACCATTTATCATCATTAGGAACACATTTGATTTCCAAAAGACCATCAATATTGTGATCCTTAATCATCCACGTCTTTCATACCATGAAGGATCGCCTATATTGTTGGAAAATACAAAGGCGTGGCATGACCGACACTTATTTTTGGATCCGGTTGAGTAAAACAAAAGTCGGCTAAAGACTTTAAATTTAGCGCTTCTTGGGAGGCAACCCAAGCTCATTTTACTTGCTTTCATAGTTAGATTAGTTAGAATGTTTGTGTTTTATTAGTAGTAGTTATGACATCTCACCCTTATCCCTCTTGCATGCTCATTACGCGATTCTTGTGAAATTATGAGCAAAAGGTGATTATTGTGATAGAATTTGGATTGGTATTGAATTTCGGGTATAAGCGGTTATATAAATTACCTCCACATCCTTATTTTCTATCTATGCCCACCGTGTATTTGATAAAATGCCTCAATGAAAAATTTAACACTTTTGCATACCCTTCTTGGTTTATTGTTGGGAGTTCACATATTGATTACAATTATATGACATTAATGTCTCTCCCATGGTCTTCGTATGATATTGTGGTACTTTATCCCATTGCTTGTTTCCACGTGTTTGGTTTTGTTTGTGAGTTGGTATTGTGCCTCCTAAATCATAAAAAGGCAAAGAAAAACCATCGGCCCTCTGAGTGCTACCAATTGGCCCTGTTGCTTCTCTTTCACCCCACGATTCCGACGAGGAGTTTCACCTCTTCCATTGAGGATGATGGCTCAAAAGCTACCTTTAAAACCGTAGGCAAGTGCACCTATCGTTTTATAGTATAGATTATTGAGTACCGAGTGTCATTCCCACGAGGATTGTAAGTACTAATAATTACCGTCTTTTTGTTATTTAATCTAACAATTTTCAGAGTTTTTATTTGATGAAAAAGGAAAACAAATTATAAATTGCAAAAATGAAGGAAGATTTGTAAAATAAGAAATCAAGAGATAGAAATGTGTTTGAATGTAAATCCCTCTAGAATGTTTTTGTGATTTGACAAGTTAAAAATACAACCGTAAGCCCTTAAGCAAAAACCAACCTCTTTTAATAAAATCTCATGTCTTGTGGACCGTAGAAATTCCCAATTTAAGTTAAACCCTTTCTCAAGGCGAAAAACTTCTAATCTCAAGTTGATTAACTGAAATCTCTTTCTAGTTAAAACCCCCAAGACAACATTATAACGATTTGTGAATTCCCATATTAGGTTTGACCCTAATCCAGAAGATTTATGTCGTCCTATATCTAGGATTGCATGCAACTCTTTTCACTTATATAGGTTCTATTTCACCATGAATCTCTCGATTTCCGGATGAAAAATAAACTTCAAATCAATATTGTGCATATATCAATTGAATGAACGAAGCATAATATAAGTGAATCACACAAAATATGAAGATTTTATTAAAAACATACACACCTTAATCACAAATCCATTCTAGAGTTCATTACATTCAAACACTAGGAGTTTAGCTACACATGATTTTGACCAAAGAAGAAATTACACAAGAAGATTTAAGTATTGTAGACATGGTGTACTTATCTTTCTCAAAATCTCAATTGACTTCTTTCTTGATTGATGATGTTGCTCCAAGCCTTCTTTCTCCAATATTGCCCCAAGCTTTCTCCTCCAAGACCCCTTGATCCCATTCTACTTAATGAAATGAATACAATGAATATTTTTCGAGTATCTAATGAATGTCTCTCCCAACTTCAACCCTTGGCTTTTATAGGCAACCAATACATTGATAGTACTCTCTTTTTGTTAAACAATTGCCTCCATTTTCATTGTTGGTTGGTGAATTCTTGTACTCAATTGATGATTGAGAGAATATGGGGACATGTTGCGACAAAATTGGGTGTTAAAGGTGTATAAAAGTGGTCAAAAAGCTTGGTAGGTGAGTTTTCCATAATTTTCGCATGGAAAAGTTGCGAGAAAAGTGCCGGACACGCCGTGTGCGCCGAGCGGCCGGGCCGTCTTTGTATTATCACAGGGAATCGGGAGACATGGCGTGCTTCCCAACACGGCCAGGCCGTGTCTCCTGGACACTGGCCGTGTTGGGAACACGGCCTGGCCGTGTCGGGAGGTCATTTTGTGCAAAAAAATCGAGTTTTTAGCTCCGGCGGAACACGGCCGTGTTGCCCGACACCCCCTGCCCGTGTTGGACCAAAAGGCCCCGAAATGACGCGCTTGGCTTGGAATTTCGAGCGTTTTTGCATCCTTAAACTCCCGGTATGTTTTGACATGAATCCATGGTCCGAAATTCACCAAAATTAGCCCCGAATGGTCAATCTACATCAATAAAAACACCCCAGAGTAATATGAACTATGTACAATCAAAAATTTACAAAACTAACAATAAAATAACTCGAATTCTACTCAAATATACACATAAAACGTGCATAAAAACACCCTTATCAAACCACCTCCCACTTTGAACTTTGCTTGTACTCAAGCAAAACATAATATCAAAAAGAGGGATTCAATAAATCACAACACACAATTTTTTTTTCTTTTTTTTTTCAACACATTGAACACAACCAGTCAAGTTCTTAGCCTTTCTCAACCCGAATTAACCATTCAGTAAAAAAAACATTGTTTTGCAAAGCGATCGACTGTCAAGAAAGACTGTAATATCAGTAGGAATTATTGAGACTTGAAATCACCACTCCACAAATATTGATAGTTATGAACAACTTCAATTCAATAATGCTATGAAAATACAAGAACTAAATAGATCTTTGTAGTTAGCCTACTAGTTATATAACCAAGCTTCGTGAACTTTATTGGGATGAGAAGTCAAGGAGTATACATTTCCCATTTTTTTTCGTTCTTTTTTTTTTTAGGACCTTTCGAAGCATGCTTCCACTAGGTTTAAATTTTGAATTTCTGTTCAAACCCTCCTAGGGTGGTTTCCCATACTCATATTTGTGTCGCCGTTTCGTAAAAAAGACAAACATGGGGCTCATGAATGCTCCTAGTTACTAAGCAACAACAAATAGAGGAGTATAACCTCGATTGGTCCATTTTTTTCTTCTTTTTCTTTTTTTTTCATTTTTCTCTTTCTTTTTTTTTATTCGCAAGCTTGGTTTAACAACTAGTTAACCACTACTAAATCACGAGTTCTTAGACGTTCATAACGCTAGGTATCGTCGTATATGCCTTAACACATCAAGTATTTATGGTGTTAGAAATCTCATCAAAATTTTGCCTGCATCCACGTCAATCTATCTAGACAATCAATTGCTTCACATTGAAAACACAAATTAACAAGTTAATGTAGGTATAATTGGGCCAAGTTATTGACTAGCAAACATTCAATTTGTTAAAAAAATAAAAATCACATCTCTCACAAACAAGCATACAAGCATTAGAAAATGTTATTGTACCCACCTCCAACTTTTAAGATTCACATTGTCCTCAATGTGAAAGAAAGAAATGGACAAACACACACCAAACACTCAAAAAGCAAAGAAATTAGAATGATATAAAAGAGGTGGAAAAAGAAAAATACGACCTTACTACAATAGTGGAATCGGTGTTGGACGATCATTGGGTTGTTTTAGTGTGCGACCTTCAACGGCATCTTCATACCTAATCAAAGTTAAGCAACACACAACTCGAATACCGTGAAATCTCAAATATTCCCAATTAGGACAACCAAGAAGAATCTCAAGAGTTTTTTTTTTATGATTTGAAAATGACTCTTAAGGACTTGTGATTATTTTGAAAGAAAAGAAAAGAAAATAAAATAAAAATAATTGAAAACAATTGCACACAAACATCGGGTTGCCTCCCGGGTAGCGCTTCTTTAACGTCGTATAGCTGGACCATTTCACCTTAATGTGAAGATTTAATCGGGCGGAGCTTGAACTTATGAAAAATTTATCTTTTTGAACAACATCGCCACCCGTATCGATTTTCGAACAATTGACCTTCATGGTCCTATTTTTCTGCATGTTATTCTCAAATAGGGATTTATCTGTGGAAACTTTTGCACATTGAATATCACATACTTTCAAGGATTTATTAGAAGACATATCAATCAAAGAATCATTTATCCTTGTCTCAATCAAGTTTATAGGAAAACAAGTATCATTTATAGGATTTTTCAAGGGAATTTTAAAGATAACTTGTTCACTCCCTACTCTCAAAATAAGTTTTCCATCATGCACATCAATGAGAGATTTTGCGGTAGCCAAAAATGGACGCCCTAGAATTAAGGGAACTTCTATATTATCATGCATGTCAAGAATAACGAAATCATTTCGAAACACGAATTTATCAATCTTGACTAACACATCATGAATAATACCTCTAGGATGTTTAATCGATTTATCGGCTAATTGAATGTCCATCCTAATAGGTTTAAGTTCACTTAATCCCGCATGCTTAAATGTTTCATAAGATATCACATTGATACTAGCTCCCAAGTCGGCTAGTGCCCTATCAACAGGTAAACCATCAATTGTGCAAGGGATAATAAAGCTTCCTGGATCATTAAATTTTTGTGGTAGTTCATTGGAAGGACATTTATCATTCAATTGCACATTTGATAATTTGTTAAGCTTATTTTCACTAGGAATGATGTCATTAAGATCCCTAACATGCTTTGAAGGAGGGTCAACAAATGGAATATTGGCATGTAATTGTTTGAAAGAATCAAGGTATTTACCAAATTTGTCCTCCCTTCTATCTTCTTCGGTTAGACTTCGGTAAGGGATCTTGGGCTTGTGTTCCGCAACCTCCTTTTTCATGAGCTTTTCTTTGGGCATGTCATCCTCCACGTATTTCTGCATGGCGGCCTTGGCATAATCATGCTCATGTGGGAAACTGATGGTGATTGTCTTTACGTGTTCCCTTGGGTTTGGCTCGATTACCCGCAAAACTACCTTGTGGCCTTTCGGAAATCATCTTCGCAACCGCCTATTTGGTTTTCAGTTATGGATAGATGCCTCTTGATTTCTCAAGGATGTTTCCTTTGGAATCGGGTATCTGTTGATTGCACAAACTTTGTTATAAGATCTTCCAAGTTAGGCTTACCTTGATTTGGTTTGAAATCAGGGAGACGTGTGTAGATCGGGATTGGGATTAGGTCGTGGTTGGCCTTGATTTCCCCAACCGAAATTAGGATGTTGTCGCCACCAGGATTATATGTGTTCTTTGTAAGGATTACTTGGGTAATTTCGCTTGATTCCCAACGTAATTAGCATGTTCGGCGTGAGGTATTGTGTGTGGGCGATCTTGATGATTATGCAATCCGCCGCAAGTTTCACAAGATAAACGTGCGGTGGTGGTGGTTTAGAGTCGCTAGATCGTCGATCTTTTGGGTCAAAGCTTCGACTTTGTGCGGCTAGTGTAACCACCTTGCATCCGCATTATAAACACCCATTGTTCTTAGGTTTACCTCGCACGGATTGCCATTGATAGCCATTCATGGCCATTCCTTCTATCGGATCTTGGGCGAACACGGTGTTTTATTGTTCAAAGTTCCCGGCCGCCGCATCAATCATTTGCCTTGTTGAGAGTAGCCCATTGTAAAATGTTTGGACTTGCATCCAAATAGGAAGACCATGATGTGGGCATTTCCGCAACAATTCTTTGAATCTCTCCCAGTGTCGTACAAGGTCTCGTCATCTTCTTGAGTGAATGAAGAGATTTCATTCCTTAATCGTGCGCGATTTTGGCGGTGGAAAATATTTCAAAAGGAACTTTTCGCCATGATGTTCCACGTTGTAATCGTTCCTTTGGCAAAGTATTTAGCCATTGTTTAGCCCGCCCCCGAAGAGTAAATGGGAATAGGCGTAAGCGGATGGCATCATCGAGACCCCATTAATTTTGAATGTATCGCAAATTTCGAGGAAATTTGCGATATGATTATTCGGATCTTCGTCTGGTAGGCCGTCGAATTGAACGAATTGTTGCACCATTTGAATGACATTCGGTTTGATTTCAAAATTATTGGCGGCAACAAATGGGCCTTACGATGCTAGATGACGTGTCGTCCATGGATGGTTTGGCATAGTCATACATAGTTCTTTGTTCATCCTCCATGACGAAATCTTTACTTTCGTTAGTATCCTCTTCGTGGTCCGTGTTAGTACTTTCCTCTGTGTTGCTACCGGCGGTGTCGCGCTTCCAAATTCGGCGACGAGTAGGCATATCTTTGCGGTAAACAAAGAGGATAAGTATAAACCAAGACTTACAAAGATAGATAAAAAGAAAGATAATGGTAAAAAATAAAAAAATAAAAAAATGATTAAATTAACAAAAAATAAAGCGTTCTTAATATTACAATCCCCGAACGGCGCTAAAAACTTGATGGCTCAAAAGCTACCTTTAAAACCGTAGGCAAGTGCACCTATCGTTTTATAGTATAGATTATTGAGTACCGAGTGTCATTCCCACGAGGATTGTAAGTACTAATAATTACCGTCTTTTTGTTATTTAATCTAACAATTTTCGAGTTTTTATTTGATGAAAAAGGAAAACAAATTATAAATTGCAAAAATGAAGGAAGATTTGTAAAATAAGAAATCAAGAGATAGAAATGTGTTTGAATGTAAATCCTTCTAGAATGTTTTTGTGATTTGACAAGTTAAAAATACAACCGTAAGCCCTTAAGCAAAAACCAACCTCTTTTAATAAAATCTCATGTCTTGTGGACCGTAGAAATTCCCAATTTAAGTTAAACCTTTCTCAAGGCGAAAAACTTCTAATCTCAAGTTGATTAACTGAAATCTCTTTCTAGTTAAAACCCCCAAGACAACATTATAACGATTTGTGAATTCCCATATTAGGTTTGACCCTAATCCAGAAGATTTATGTCGTCCTATATCTAGGATTGCATGCAACTCTTTTCACTTATATATGTTCTATTTCACCATGAATCTCTCGATTTCCGGATGAAAAATAAACTTCAAATCAATATTGCGCATATATCAATTCGAATGAACGAAGCATAATATAAGTGAATCACACAAAATATGAAGATTTTATTAAAAACATACACACCTTAATCACAAATCCATTCTAAAGTTCATTACATTCAAACACTAGGAGTTTAGCTACACATGATTTTGACCAAAGAATAAATTACACAAGAAGATTTAAGTATTGTAGACATGGTGTACTTATCTTTCTCAAAATCTCAATTGACTTCTTTCTTGATTGATGATGTTGCTCCAAGCCTTCTTCTCCAATATTGCCCCAAGCTTTCTCCTCCAAGACCCCTTGATCCCAATTCTACTTAATGAAATGAATACAATGAATATTTTAAGTATCTAATGAATGTCTCTCCCAACTTCAACCTGGCTTTTATAGGCAACCAATACATTGATAGTACTCTCTTTTGTTAAACAATTGCCTCCATTTTCATTGTTGGTTGGTGAATTCTTGTACTCAATTGATGATTGAGAGAATATGGGGACATGTTGCAGCAAAATTGGGTGTTAAAGGTGTATAAAAGTGGTCAAAAAGCTTGGTAGGTGAGTTTTCCATAATTTTCGCATGGAAAAGTTGCGAGAAAAGTGCCCGGACACGCCGTGTCGCCCGAACGGCCGGGTCGTCTTTATATTATCACAGGAATCGGGAGACATGGCGTGCTTCCCAACACGGCCGGCCGTGTCTCTGGTTTCTGGCCGTGTTGGGAACACGGCCTGGCCGTGTCGGAGGGCTGTTTTGTGCGAAAAAATCGAGTTTTTAGCTCTCGGCGGAACACGGCCGTGTTGCCCAACACCCCGCCCGTGTTGGACCAAAAAGGCCCCCGAAATGACGCGTTTGGCTTGGAATTTCGAGCGTTTTGCATCCTTAAACTCCCGGTATGTTTTGACATGAATCCATGGTCCGAAATTCACCAAAATTAGCCCTGAATGGTCAATCTACATCAATAAAAGCACCTCGAGTAATATGAACTATGTACAATCAAAAATTTACAAAACTAACAATAAAATAACTCGAATTCTACTCAAATATACACATAAAACGTGCATAAAAACACCCTTATCAGAGGACAATGGTTATATTAAGTTTGGGGGAGTGGTAATACCTTTTTCAGTTTGTGATCCAACTTTCTTCGTGTTTTTTTTATTTGTTTCTTGCATATTTGCTTTGAGTTGAGTCGAGTCGGTCGTTTGTAAAAGCGTGAAATTGCTTGACTAAGTGAATTTGTCGAATATGAGTTGAACGGTCAAGAGAGCATGTGTTAAAGCGTGATTTAATCTTTCTTTCCATTAATTTCATCTATGTGCTTAACTCTGTTGATTTATTTGGGGATGATTTATGCAATTGAGTGGTTACTTTATGATCCCACGGATGCTAGAACTTGTCTAATCACTAGTCGAGGCAAAATCTAGGTGAAGTAACATTAAGGAAGTGATTTAGGCCATCTTTGAACAAGCGAGCCTAGAATGCCTACCTTTGTATTATATTTTCCCTAGTGTCCCCTTTTGAGCCTTATAAACCCGTTTCTTTGGCAACCAATCTAATACCCAGAGCACTAAAGGTTAATATCCTAATTACCCATCAATCATACACACAAAGTATAGAAAAAAATATTGGAAGTTGAGGAGGGTATGATGAGAAGGGTGTGTATTTAATTGAATGAAGTTGCCCGAGAAAGAAAATATGGAACCCCATGTACGCAAAAGAATAAGTTTGGGGGTTAGGAAAAAATATGTGTAAAAAAAATTGAGAAAAATCATCGGGATTGAAGGTTCATAAACATTGGGGATGTCAAAAGTGAAGGGTAGTAGCTTATTGATAATTCGAAGTGTTTGGGTGATTTGAGCCACTTAATCTCATATTTTCCTACCTTACCCTAAGCCCATAATACAAGCTTTAAAAGTCCTATTGATCCTTGTGTTACATTAGCCTACATTAGTGGAGATTAGTGTGAAAGACAAGCCTATGGAGTCCGGTAAGCATCTCATCTCTATATTCAAAAAGTGGATCATTTTGAAAACACTTGATTGGGTGAATCTATTTGAATAATGTAAACGGAGTTGGCATGTACATTCCATACTTTTGATCACAATGTTAAAACACATGCTTGATTCATAGTGAAATGAGTATGAGACAAATGATATTGGTTGTGAAGTTTTGCAGTTTGTTTGTATTGTTGTGTCTTGTATTTTTCATTTTAGAGTTGTAATTGCTTGAGGACAAGCAATATTCTAAGTTTGGGGGTATTTGTTCACTTGGTTTTATACCATTGATTTGGGCTTCCTAGACTTGAGTTTTGTGTTGTTTTTGAGTATTTTGAGTCATTTTTGTTATATCTCATAGGTTAAGCATTAATTTCTATTGTTTCGAGTCATTTGAGTGGCCAAGACATATTGTGGGCCAAATATATTGAGTCTAGAGTCATAGCAATGAGTCTCATGTCAAAAGAAGCAAGGATGATCAAACAAGAAGGGGATTGATATCAAGAAATGTCCAAACGCGTCTAGAATTTCCAGCACTGGCAGGATTTAGTATTTTGGCCATAACTCTCTCCACAAAATTGATATTGAGCTGATTCAAGTGGCTACGGAAAGCTAAGAGATAGGGCTACAACTCTTATGAAGACACAAAAAGCAAATTCGGACGTTTGGATGGCGCTACAGCGCGAAGAAGAGGCGCTGCAGTGCAACAGCGGCGCCGCAGCGCCCGGTACCGAAAATGGGCAGTCTGGGTTTGTGTTTTGGCGCTGCAGCGCCCATTTTCGAGCGCTGCAGTGCCCGTGGGCGGACAAAACAAGAAATGTCCGATTTTTGGATCTAAAAGGAGGGTACTATAAATAGATACATGGTAGGCTTGAACTAGGGCATGGAGGACACTTGGAGATGAAAACCAACACCACCAAGACACAAGGAAAGAGTTGGGGAAGAAGATTGAAGACATTTATCATCTAGAAATAGATAAGATTCTTCTTTAATCTCTTTAATTCCTTCTTTGTTGTTTCTTGCATATCATTTGAGATGCATTCTCATTTGATTATTAATATTTGTATTTTCATCATGAGCTAAACACTATAATTCTAGAGGGATGATGTAATCTATGTTTGAACTTATGTTTTGATATTGTGGTTTGTCAATCTGGATTTCCCAATATATTTGTGCTATTTGGATTTATTGCTTCTAAATTACTTGATCAATAATTTAGAGTGATTGGTGTATTTGAATTGACATTTGAGAGAGGTAATTTAATACATGGCCTTGAAATAGCATAACCTAGGATTTCATAGAATTGAGAGATTTGTGAATCCTTTGAAGTCATCAACCAAGATTCATAGTTTTTATTAAGATTTCAATTGGTGAATTTTATAGAGATATTGATTTCCCAATTGTGATCTAAAATCATTTGGCACTCGAGAGAGGAAATGATTATTGTAGAAATCTTGACTTATAAATTGGTAATTTGTGATTGATATACCATATTGATAATATAAGGGAAAACTAGATTCATCACACCTCTAGAATTCATTCTCCCATAGATTTAGATGTTTATATTTTGATTAGTTATATCTAGTTGTTTTTATTTATAAACTGAGACATCCACCTATTATTGATCTGTCAAATATAGCGTAGATAATTTATACTTGGTACTTATACACGCATTCCATGTGGATACGACAACTCTACTTATATCACTATATTAAAACTTGACACCGTAGACTTGCGGTTAGAAAAATCTCTAACGGCCGGTCTTCGACACCGGCAAGTATGGCGGCGGCGACAGCAACGGCAGAGGGTGCATCTCCACTATCCATCTCACGCTTTGCTTCTCACGATATGGGTGTCTTTTTTGCTATTTTTTTGGGATTTTTTGGCAAGGTGGAAAGTGGGGGGGTGTTTTGGTCATTTTGGGTAGAAAAATAGGTATTTTAAATGGGTGGGTAAAAAAGACGTTTCCCTATCCTATGTGGGTACTTAAAAAATTTCCCCAATCTGTTTTAAGGATAGTGTGTTGAACACACGATTCGAGCTATTTTTCCATTTTGCTTTATTTGCAAATTTTGCCAATTCGGGATTTTTCGATTCTATAAACTGTACTAGAAGAACTACTATATTTTCCTACAGTTACTTCAGCTCATAGATACTGCATAATTTGTTTACCCAGCCCTCTTGCAGCTCTGTCCTGGTTCGGCAAAAACCTAACCACAAGTTCTTCAATTCAAGAACTTGTGAACTCCGTTTCAGTTTTGTAAACTTGTTCCTCTTCAACTGTGTTCAACAACGTTAAACTTTAAGATCCAATCCACTTACCAGTTACCAGAGAATGGTGTCAATCACTGTGTGTCACATAATCAAATTCAAAACTGAAAGAGAGTCAACATGCAGGGCTAGCTATAAGAATTAGGTATGTTTCTTTTATTTAACCCTATTGTATATAGTTGCCAACAAACACAGAATTTCATGTTCACAAAAAAAAAAAAAAAAAAAAAAAGAATCCCTAGTAATATAATATTTCAACTAAAATCAATCCATGATCAAATGCTTTCCGAAATTGGTTTTTCATTTTTTAATTAATTTCTTAGGGATCATATAAATCTTGTGGGTTTAGACTTTAGTCCAGGAAGAGTGGAAGACACATAAAACTCTTTTAAAGGAAATACTTCATAGATCACAGAAACATGTGCACCCAGAAAAAGAAAATTGAAATAATTATTTGAGCATGAAACTCAATTTAAACCATATATATTGTGGTAATAGCTAGGCCAAATTGGCAATTTATATTTTGTGCAAATGAAAACAGTTATTTTTTAGTATATTTTCACTAAAAACTGACGGTCATACCATTCGTGTATTCTCTGTCACGTATGACCATTTTTAAAAAAAATTGATTATCGGTCCCCAAAAATGTTAAATAAAAAAAAGTGGATATTTGAACTCAAAAATGAATAATAAAATATATTGTTTTTGAAAAACACGACCAAAAACATTTCTTGCTACGAAGAAAAGGCGAAAAATCCGATGGACTCCGTATATTTGTACATAGTAGATTCTTTTGTATAGATATATATAGAGCCATAAAGGAATGAAAGTGGTTTGAGAGGAATGAAGCCTGGTCCGATGCCTTCACATCAGGATATATATATATATATATATATATATAATCAGGGACGAAGCCACTCTTGGCCAAAGGGGGGCACTGGGCCCCCCTGAAATTTTGAAAAAAATTAGGGGTAATTTGATAATTTCACTTTTTAAGCTTAAGAAAATGCAAAAATAGGTAAAAATGGAAAGATAAAAAAACTTTTCAAGTCCTTCATTTTTGTTGTTCCCTTCTCATTTGTGAATTAAAAAATATTCGAGTCTTGATCATTTTTTCTCCTTTCTCAAAATTTTATTTTCTTTTGCTCCACCATAATATTGAATATGAATTTTGGCATTATTCTCTTGTACCTCTATTCATCTTTTTTGGGATTAGTTAAGGTTCACTCTCAAATTCCCACTAAAGAATTCAACATCCATGATGGATTATAGAATGATTGTTTGGTTACATTTACTAAAAAATATGTATAGTATGAATGAAGATATTATGCATCAATTTCAAAATATGAGAAAAGAAGATGAATGTTATGATATTTTGATGTAATTGTATTATGTTATTCATTTTTGAATATTAAGATGTAATTGAGGTAATACATTGACATTATCAAAATTAGTATTTATTAATTTATAGTATTATTTTTAGAGTTAATGTATTGCATTTTATTTTTTATATTAATGTTAATTGGGCCCCCCTACATAAAATTTCTGGCTTCGTCACTGTATATAATTAAATGGGATTGCGTCGAGCCAGCCAACATCCCCCACAAACGCTTCATCTTCATCAACCTCTCCAATTATATGATTGGTCATTTTTTCTCACTCTTTTGTGTGTGTTTTGTGTGTAGAGATATAAAAGAGAAACCCTAGGGGGTGGGTTGGGACTTGGGAGTGGGTTCTCCAACATATTATTTCTCTAGGGTTAAACCCTAGGCCAAAACTTGCTGATTTATAGGAGGGATATTGAGTGATTTTTGTGCGATTTTGGAAATTTTTTTTTTGTTCCAAAATCATATCTCATCTCATATTTAATATTTTTTTGTTAACATAGCTAGGTTTTCATTTTCATTTTTATTTTTTTTATAACCTAGGTTTCAGGCTTGTATTCCGGTTTTTTTTATCTAATGCGTGTATACTAATAGGACGTTATCAATGTATATATTACGAAAATAAAATTAAGAGATGAAATATTATTTTTTACTATAATTTTTTTTTAGTACAATGGGGGGAACTTGGGGAAGGGACACACGCATCCGTATGGGATCGAACCTGGGTCATTCACCCTCACAACACATGTCTCAACCACTAGAGCACAAGGTTGATCCCATTTTTTTACTATAATTAAAGAATCGGAATTGGATCTAATGAGAGGGGCCGGGGATTATGTGCAAAGCATATCTCACTTGGATGACAATTTTTGGAGCTTGTAGGGTTCTTGTGGCTCATGATGTGAAAGTCGCTATGTATCTAGTCCAGGGTGTTTGGTTAATTTTTTTTTAGAATAAAATTGATTTCATTCCTTCATAAGAATAAATTTACAACGGATTACAACAACGTGTGGAAATAGTTACAAGTCCTACAAGATCATAAATCTATACAGGTCTAAAAAAATTTTAAACCTAAATAGATCTAACTGATATGTAGAATTAGAATTTCGCTACGAAGACGCAGGACAAAACATGTACGAAAGATGATCTTATTTTTGTCACATATCATCGGATAATAGTTCATCTGATCTGAACAATATTCCATGTAAGGACAAACTTACAAATTGAGAAAACGCCACATATTGGTAACAAATAAAAGTCATCTATTGAGGATAAAATTTATTCAGATTAAAAGCAATAAAAATTACTTCCCTCATCCTTCATGGGAGGAAGAAGGAAGAAAAAGATGAAGAAGATGGAAGAGAATGCCTTGGGTTTTGAGAGAAAAAAAAAGAGAGGTGAAATTTAAAGTAATAAGTTTTGGGGTGGTTAATTAAGCTTGTTAAATCTTAGGAGATGTTTTTATATTTTGTTAAATGCTATATTTTATTGAGTGGTTGAAATATTTGCATAAAATAATTATAAGATTCTTATTTTTTTATAAAAAACAAAAGTTGGAAATATATTTTTTGCGTACGTAATTGATTTTAACAACTAAAAAGAGAAATATATTTTTGTAACGCAGTAAAATATTATATATCTAAATGAAACTTAAAATTTGTACTAAAAGAAATCAAAATGAAATTTAAAGATGGAATTACTAGATAGATTTCTAGAGTTTTGAGCCACGAGTATAAACAGTTTATTATATAGAAAGGAATAATTAGTAAAAGGGAGGCGTTATTCGCACCCCCTTTTTTTTTCTAAATACATTTTCCCTATTATTACAAATATACCATAAATTTAGAAGACTATAAAGTGATATGGCATGAGGCTCAAATAAAGATGACACAATGACTCAAATGAGATGACACAATGGCACGACTACTGTTAGGGATGGCAATGGGTAGGATTTGGGTAGGATTCTATATCCTCCATCCCCATACCCATTTATTATACTCATACCCATACCCATCGGGTATTCAGTTTTCATACCCATCCCCATACCCATCGGATGATCGGGTATTCATACCCTACCCATACCCTCTTACCACTTACAATTGTATTTTTTTCAAATTTAAGTTATTTATTTTTTTAAAGAGAAATTTGAGTTATTTAAATAAAGATATTGATATTTACTAAATTCTTAAGGAAACAATAAGGAAAAAAGAATACAAATAAGAATTAGCGAACTAAATATTATAAATATATAGCAAAATATTAAAAAGGATTAAACAAAAGTGTTAGTGGGTTTGTAGATTTTGGTTGAGACTTGGGAAAAAAATCTTTTTATTTAAATATAAATAAATAGAGTTGTATAAATAAAAAAATATATGTAAAATATTATAAATAAATATATATGTAGATATATTATATATATAATATTATTATTTAATCGGGTATCGGGTAGGGTATGAGTAGGATGTACCTATACCCACCTCCATACCCATACCCAAAAATACCCATACCCACGTACCCATTTATTTAATCGGGTACAAAACTACCCTCCATACCCTCCTCCGTTAGGGTCGGGTATCGAATCCTCCGTCGGGTTCGGAGGAAATTGCCATCCCTAACTACTGTGTCATGTAGCACGATGACACGATCACTCAAATGGAATGTCACGATGGTGTGATGACTAAAACATAGGACTGTGCACGGGACTTGGAGATCACCTAAATCGAACCGATATCCGGACCGAAAGATCTCCGAACCGAAAATATCCATTGACTTTTTGACTTTTCCCGAACCGTACCATACCGAAAATATTTATGGTACGGTTCTGGAGATTTTTCAAATACCCGTACCGAGAACCGTACCAAACGACTCCGAACCGAGGACCCGAAGCTAGAACCGATTTTAAAGATTTTATATAAATACATATATATTATTTCTGTGTTGTTTTTATTTTGATATTGAATTAAGTACAAACTATTTGAAATCAAATTGAATATAAAGCATATTTCTGAAAAAACTATAATACTGCTAGGGGTGGCAAATCGTATTATCGTGTCATGTTCGTGTCACACTATTGTATTTTCGTGTTATCTATTTTATTTGATCTTTAATATAACAATAATTGTAATTTTAAATTAATTTTCAATTTCGTGTTCTTATCGTGTTATCGTGTCGTGTCATATCGTGTCGTGCTTTATCATGCTTTTTGTCTCTGTAATCGTGTTTGTAATCGTATCGTGTTCGTGTTGTGCTATCGTGTCGTGTCACTCATTGTCACCCCTAAATACTGCAACTATTATGAATTTTAAAAAACTTTGATATTAATAATAGAGTAAATCATTTGAAATTGAAATTAGTTAAATGATTAGTAGATTGCACTTAAAAGAGAAACATGTAATAGTACGATATTATAACAATATAAAAGATCATATTTTATTTTTTTACCACATCACAAAAATTATAAATATAATTTTATTGATTATGTTAAGTTGTTAAGCAGGAGACATTGAGCTTATAAATTTATACAAGTTTTTATTTCATGTTAATTTACAAAAATATTAGTTAATTATAATTGTTCTATGTCAATAGAAGGACAATTGCCCAAATAATTGACTATTATTGTATTACCGAGGTTATTAAGTTTAGAATTTTGGATTGTGTTACCTATTATAGTTTTAGTTTTTATTTTGAGACTACATTAAAAAGAGACTGGAACTCTAGAATTATATCCGTTTGATGATTTTTATATTGATTTTCTTTTTTCTTTTTTTTCCCAAATTTGTATGTTTTATTTATGGCTAATCTCTGTTCGGAACTGAACCGTACCCAGGGCCGTACTTGAGCATAGGCTCAAGAGGCTTGTGCCTAGGGCCCCCAAAAATTTGGGGGCCCATTTTTTTTTTTTTTTACTTTTTGATAGGCCAATTTTTCATTTTTTTTGTCTTATCCCACCAAATCCAAATAAACCCCCCAATTTTTTTTTTATTTTTTAATAGGTCTATTGTCATTTTTTTGCCTTAGTCCAACAAATCCAAATAACCCCCAATTTTTTTTTTTATTTTTTAATAGGCCAATTTCCAGTTTTTTTGCCTTATCCCACCAAATTCAAATAAGGCCCCAAATTTTTCTTTTTACTTTTAATAGGCCCATTTTTTATTTTTTTGGCCTCTGCCCACCAAATCCAAATAAAAGTCCGAATTTGGTGTAATTGACTTAACAAGATAAGCAACCAACAGAAACAAATCTCAAACCCTTTGTTCTTCTTTTTCTCCAATCGCCAATCACCAATCCTCAATCGTGATTTCATCATCTTCACACGGTCACTCCAAACTCCGGGTTCACAATCAAAGGGCCCATTTTTAAATCTCGCCAGGGCCCTATGAATCACAAGTGTCCGGCCCGACTGCACCGTCCCGTTCCATTAGAAGCCCAGAATCTCCGTCCCGAACTTTCGGTACGGTTCGGAACGAAGATTTTTTCTATGGTTGGTTCCGAGATTTATTTTGAATCTCGAACTCGGGGCGGTTGGAGATTTCCAAATCTCCGAATCTCAAAATAACACTTTAAAATGAAAAACAATTATTATCAAACATTCCTATTCATATAAATTAATAATTCGGCATCAACCACTGTTTTAGGATATTAATGTAAAATGAAATCTTATACGAAACTTTAATGTTAACGGAAATTTTAAATTCGAAAATAAAGAAAATATATGCACATTCATATAATAATAAGGCCCTACCGGAGTACATTACCCGGTAATGTCAGCGCCACCGCTGGACCCGGAATACAATTAACCCATTTACCCGAATAACTAGAACAAAGCACAGATTCTTCATTCCCATTGCACGCTCTTCTCCGCGCGTCGAAATCAAACACAGAATTTAAAATTTTTGTGAGAACAGGAAAGTGCATGACACGCGCTTTCACGAAAGAGATTTTCGGCCCAAACCCGAAACCCGAAACTTTATTGCTTTGTCAGCAAAGATTTTGGTCAAAGCCAACTCGGATTGGTCCTCGGGTTCATGCAAATCCACGCCTCGAAATCATCCGGGACAATCCAACGGTGGAGATGGGGAGGAGTAAATGCTGGTATTGTCCATACCCCAACAAACTCACTAGTTTATGTGGGTCACGCTTTAATGAGAAGATTCAGACAGGACAACCTCGATTTATGTAAGTAGGTCCCACTTCATGTAATCATGTCTTAATGATAGGGGTGTTCTTTTTTTTTTTTTTTTTTGGATAACTCTTCCACGCTTACGCCTCATTACTACGAGGGAGATGACGAGCATTTCGCCATTCATTCTGCCGCCAAAACCGCGGGATGCGCACGACCAGCTGGCTAGTGTTACGACGGTCTCGCGACGTCAACCAGATCCTTCTGAGGTAAAAAAACGATTATGTTCGACCCTTCACTTAGTTGTGTGTTTGGGTAGGGTGGTGATATGGTCAAAATTAACCTTGTGAGTGAGGGCGGTCAAATGGAACCGAAACTTGGTTTTAAATCGGAATTAGAATCGGAACTGTGGTTAACGATTCCAGGAACTATTGACTGGAACTGAACCGAGTTTCGGTTGGAACCAGGACCGTGGTCTCACGATTTTGGTTTTGGTTCCTTATTTTAGAGAAACCGGAACCGGCAACTTTGGAACCGTATTTCCAAAAGATATTTCCATAAAGAAGTGAAAACTGAAAATGACTTCGTTCCATTGAGAACTTTCTAAACAAACATAAATCCATTTTTCTAAATAGCTGGAAAATAGAAAATTGGGTTTGAAACATAACCATACATGGCCCTAGATTTTCTATTGCAACATAATATTTTGCTAATAATAATGTTATTATATATTGATGTTGCAAGAAAGTGCATATCAGAAAGTTGAGTCTGATCGTCCAAATTCCACTATTGATTCATGAATTGAGTTACTCCAGGAATCATGTCACTCCAGGAGCTAAATGAAATCTCTACGTGAGAACTAGCCTGCAACAATCATATAGGGTTAGAAGGGCCCTGCATTTATTTTAGGGAGGCTCAATAGATGCTTAAATGAGCAAATGTAGGAAATCCCTTTTGTAATTATTCGAATTTGCACTAAAATAAACAACTTAAAAATAATTAATCCAGAGCAAAAGATAATAATTAAGAGTAATTAGTTGAGAATACCGACAAATGATTGAGGAACTTTTTATACATGGAATGATGACAGCATGAGCAAATGTATAACTGTATGTTATAATGTTAATAATGTTATTAATCTACACACAACATACTATGATAAAATATATCAAAGCAAAAACATGTTATGATAAAATAAAATATGAAATAAAATATCGTTTTAAGCAATATATTATGGCTGAATTTGGGGGGGTGGGGTACATAGGGTGGGCTGTTTTTAGAAAACAGTAGGTCAGTGCTTTAAGCAAGCTGCTTGTCTTATCTGCACAAAAAATGGAAATGGATTGACCCTATGTTTCATATATTGATTATGAGAGTTTTTGTTTCTTGTTTGTGTAATATGACTATCCACATTTTTCCAAGATAAATCCAAAGTTTTTTTCTTATTTTTTGTACAGTCTTGGTTGGTCAAACAGTTTGGGCTCATTAGCTATATCTATTTCTGAACTACTACACTAGCATCAATGTCAACATTGGTGTACAATTCAATTTTTGGGAATGATATATAAATTTTGTTTCTTCTTTTGTATTTTCAGATTATATGTTTCTTGTAAATCATATCTTTCGCGTATCTTTTGGCCAAAAATTGAATCCACAAACCTCACAAGTTGACTGAAAATTATATAATAAATTTATTCAATTTTAATTTTAACTCCCTTAAGAAGATTGATGTCTTTTTGTATCGTTCTTTGAAAAAAGAACTTACAATTTCACTTTCTTATATGAATTTTCTGGCTCCATCCTTGTACTTGTATAGAAAAATAGTTGATAAAACAACTTAGTCAAATTTCGCTCTACACGACCATTTTGTTGAGTACTTTCGACACAGGAATAATGATGAACTATGTCCCATGTTTAAGAAAAACGTCTTGTATATGAAATTCAAGAGCATTATCCGATCGAATACATTTAATACCAAACTGATTGTGTATCAAATGGAAAAAATTGGGCAAAATGGTTGTGACCTCCCCTTTTATTTTCATCAAATATGTCCTAGTGAATCGTGTATGATCATCCACAAGAGTCAGAAAACATATATATCGTCCTTGTGATGTACATGGTGTAAATGGCCCCCAAACATCTTATTGAAGAAGATCAAAAGCATGCATGCTATTAGAATCAGATAGAGAATAATCTACAAGTGATGTTGTTTAGCTAAGGGACAGACTGAAATAAATAATTTGATTCGTTTTTCAATTCAACTTCGTAGTGGTGAATATACATTTAGTTGTATAATGGGCCTGAAAAAATTAATTGGTCAACTAGTCCATATATTGGACTTCTTGTACATGGTAAATAGTCCATTCCAAATAATCTTCACCTTTTTTTCCTTTTTTGGTAAGCTCGAGCCTTGCGAACTACGTCGTTACTATTGAGAATAGCATCTCCGGCCCCTCATTGTTGCTTCCAAGATAAAACGCAGGATGTACACGCACAGTGTCAAAATATGAAATAATGATGCAAATATTCAATATGCAAAGACTAAAGAAAAGCTTGGTGAAGAAGATCTTCATTTTGTGATATATTAACTGAGAATGAAAAGTTAAAGATTGTCTCATCTACAATGACCTATCTGCTATTTATATACAATCTAGAATTAGGAAAATAGAATAAAATTGGTTACTAAATCCTATCTGCACACATATGACTCATCATAAAAAGTTGCAGAAGTTTGTTACTTTGCAGCTCGAATATTCCCTGAGCCTTGGAGTCCATCATCATCTGTCTCATGGTGTACTGCACCTTGATTTTGATTTTGTTTGACCACCATATTCTGATACTCCCCCTCAAGATGGGAATAGATGTTAATGATTTCTATCTTGGACAATAAGAAAGAAAAACTGGAACTAGTAAGCGCCTTTGTAAATATGTTAGCCAGTTGGAAATGGGATCCAATATGAACGAGTTGAATAATGCCTGCTGAAACTTTCTCCCGAACAAAATGACAGTCTAACTCTATAAGTTCGTTCTCTCATGAAAGATAGGATTCTTGGTAAGATGGATGGCTGATTGGTTATCGCAGAATAACAAAGCCGGTTTGTCCTTTGAAAAATTGAAATCCTTCAACAAATAAGTCAACCAAACAATTTCACAGCTCGTTTGGGCAAGGGCCATGTACTCTACTTCTGCCGATGAACGCGAGACAATGACTTGCTTTTTCGAGCGCCAAGAAACCAAGGAATCTCCAAGAAATATGCAAAAACCAGTAGTTGATCGCCTCGTGTTGGGACAGGCAGCCCAATCAAAATCACAGTAGGCTTTCAGTTGCATAGTAGAGTGAGATGAGTAAAGGAGCCCTTGACCAATTAAACCTTTCAAATATTTGAGAATGTGATAAGCATCATGTAAATGATCTTCAGTAGGCTTGTCCATAAATTGGCTTAAAAATGAACACCGTAAGTGATGTCCGGCCGAGTAATGGACAAGTAAATTAACCTTCCTGTCAACCGTCTGTAACCAGTGGGATCACAGAGAAGAGCACTGGTACTTTTATGCAAGTTATTGTTCATTTCAACTGGTGTCAACATAGGCTTACAGCCGAGTATGCCAGCATCTTCTAACATGTCAAGAGTATATTTTCTTTGACAAATCTAAAGACCTTTTGTATATCGAGCAACCTCCAAACCAAGAAAATATCTCATAATCCCCAAGTCCCTGACTTTGAATTGGCTTTGAATCTGATTCTTGATGTCTATAATAAGTTCTGAGCTTGAACTTCCCACTAGAATATCATCCACATATACTAACAAAGCCACAAAACCTTTCGAAGTAGACCTTGTAAACAAGGAATAATCCGATTTGGACTGAATAAACCCAATGCTGAGAATGAATGAGGTGAGTTTGAAATCCCATTCTCGTGAGGTAGACGAACTTCTCGATGCACAGTCGGGGCAGGCTTCTCTGATTGGAACAATCGCTCTATTCCCTTTGCCTTTTAGGAGTAAGAGCTGCAGCCATAGGGACTTGTGAAGTTTGCACACTAACTTCTGTATGGCAATATTCTCCCCCTCAAGGTGAAGGCCAGAGGGTAAATGTATATAAATATCCTCATCGAGGTCCCCGTTGTGAATGGCAGCAATAGAGAGAAAGAGTCTCAATGTGGTAACCTGACCACGGGGCTAAAAGTTTCATGGTAATCAAATCTTCACATTGAGTATACCCCTTGGCAACTAAACGTGCTTTATACTTGTTAACACTACCATCGGGCTTAAATTTTGTTTTGAACACATATTTACATCCAACTGCACGATGACCCTGAGGTAGAGAAGTGATGGTCCAGGTTTGATTATCAATCAAAGCCTGTAATTCAGCAGCTATGGCTTCTCTCCAATGAGGAAATGCAACAGCCTCATGATAATGATTTGGATCTTGACAATGGAGATGGCTAAAGCAAAGGATTTGTATGAGGGCGAAAGACGAGAAGAATTGAGAACATTATGCAAAAGATGTTGGGTAGATTTGGGTGTCACTGAGGATGAGTTAGAATGCAAAAGGTTGCAATGATAGTCCTTGAGATAAGATGGTAGTTGTCTTGTGCGTTTGGGACGTTGTGGAGATGGAATGAGAGTGGTGCTAGGATCAGAAGAGGAAAGAGGAGTAATACTGGGAGGTGAGGAGGCTGGGGAGTGAAGTGGAGAAGGAATGGATGACTCGGCTGGATGAGAAGAAAAAACATGTGGTGCAACCTGATCAAAGATCGAAGGAAATTCAAGTAAAATGGGTGGCAAGACAGGATCATTTATGTTTGTGGTGCATAATGGAGATGGAGCAGGGGTGATGCATGGCTGGGAATTTTGAGCAAAAGGAAAGATGTGCTCCAGGAATTGCACAACTCTAGAAACCTAAATGGTGAATATGGTGAGATCCAAGACTTTGTATCCTTTGATGCTGACTGGATACCCCAAAAAAAACATGTGGCTTGGCTCTAGGATCAAACTTAGTTCTATGCAAATGAGTAGTGGAGACAAAACATAAGCATCCAAATACTCTAAGATGGGAATATTGAGGAACGGATTTAAACAAAATTTCATACGGGCTCCTGTTACTGAGATATGGGGATGGTGTCCTATTGATTAAATACACCGCAGTTAAGATTGAATCCCCCCAAAATTGAGAAGGTAAGGATGATTGAAACATAAGGGATCGGGCTACATTGAGGATGTGTTGGTGTTTACGTTCAACAATGCCATTTTGTTGTGGGGTGTAAACACATGATTTTTGATGTATAATTCCCAGGGAAGCAAAAAAATCTGGCATGTTAAATTCTAAACCATTATCAGTCTTTATTTGTTTGACACATCAGTGAAACTGAGTCTGGATTAATTTAATGTAATTTTGCAGAATTTGTCTTGTTTATGATTTAAGTTTCATGAGGTAAAACCAAGTAGTTATGATCATCAACAATGGTGAGAAAGTATTTATGCCCATGTTGAGTAGAGATTGAGCGAGGTCCCCAAATATCACAGTGCAATAAATCAAACAGAGACAGAGAAATAGAATGACTAGATTGAAATGGAAGTCTCTTTTGCTTTGAGATATGACAAATATTACAATCTTTTTGATATGTAGTAACTACACTGGGATCACTTTTATTAATGAGTTGGAGCCTTTGATTGGAGAGATGGCCTAATCTAAGGTGCCAAAGTGAGTGCTCCACTGTTTGACAATGATGAGGATGGCTAGGCAAGACTGCTGGAAGAGATGGTGGTCGTGGCTGGAAGAGGTAAAGACCTTGATGAAGTCTAGTTAGTCCAAATGTCCAATCTTCATCCTGGAAGATAGGTCCTGAAGATAGCAAAGGTCATTTAGAAAGGTGACACAATAATAAGATCCATGAGTGAGCTTACTAATGGAAATGAGATTAAAATGGAATGAGGGAATACAAAGCACATTTTCTAAAAGTATGACAGAAGTAAGCTGAATTGAACCCTTGAATGTGACTTATGCCTTTGTTCCATTCGGCAGATTGACATAAGAATGATATAGGACAGGAGGTGAAGTGAAGAATGATGGAGAACAGACCATGTGGTCTGTTGCTCCGGTGTCAATAATCCAAGGAGTAGCAGTGTAAGAGAATAAATTCTGAGAATGAGGTGTACCTGCCATATTGGAGAAATGAATAGAAGGAGGTATACAAGAGGGTTGAGAGACATGCTGCGTTCCATCATTGTTGATCAGCGCCATAAGCTTCTAAACTTGGTCTTGAGTGAAAACCATACCTGATCCCTGATTCTCATTGGAACTAGAGGGAACATCCTGTGAAGAAGAAGTGTAGGCAGAGTGCCTTTGTCCCTGATTTCTTGGTTTTCCCTTGGTAAATTTGAAATTAGGAGGAAATCCGATCAACCTGTAGCATTTATCACGGGAATGAACCCCTTTTCCACAATGCTCACATACGACATCAGAAGCATTCTTCTTCTTTTCAGAATTGTAATTAACAGCAAATGACAAGGAGTCCATCATCGGAGTGAGAGGCATACGGGCTTCCCGTTGACGTTCCTCTTGAAGAATCATAGAAAAAACCTTGTCCAAAGAAGGTGTTGGACTGAGAAGCAAAATCTGACCAATATTCCCTGAGCCTTGGAGTCCATCATCTTCTGTTTCATGGTGTACTGCACCTTGATTTTGATTTTGTTTGACCACCATGATACACTGACCAGTGTTATAGTAGGGTTTGCTGACGTACAACCAAATCCTCTCAAGTAAAGAGAACAATTATATTCGACCTTCCAAATCTAATAATTGTTGATCTCTCCCCCAAATTGAACCCACACAGATGCTATCAAATATGAGTTCCCACAAAATTCTCACTTTTTTTTCCTTGATTTTCTCGATAATGGTTGGGGGAAATCGAAAGTTCATCACATAGAAAAGATATGTTGTCTTATAATTTGTCTTGGTTTAATTACATGTATTAATTTCTAAAATTTGGCACATAATCAATTTTCATTAGAAAAACTAATTTTGGCAGGTGATTCCATGCGTTGCACAAATGATCTTTAGTAACTGCCTTCAATTTGAAGATTTATAGGATTTGAAGGAAAGATGTGGCTATTATATGAATGGAGAGGGGGAAAATAAGTAAAATTGATCAAATTTTTCGGTAAAACTAGACTACAAATTGCGGTAAACTAAAAAGATTGGTAATTTTTTTTAAATTTATTTGTGCAATCTATATAGTAGAGCTGTGATGAGCCGGACCAATCCTAACCCAACAGACCAAGTGAAAATTGAGCCGGATTAGGCAGAACCGAAATTTCATCTAATCACATTTCTTGTGGCCCAGCACAGTCCATCAAGCGTATTTTTAATCGAGTCATTTGGGCTTATCGGGCCAAAATAGGCTCCTTTCTCTTCATGCTACTAAAAATGAAACCCAGTCCAATCTTATATGCGGACTAGCTGAACTGGCCCATCATGCAAGGCCAATTTCGCCAGCTCTACTATATTGTAAACGGGAGGGGGAGGGGATCCAGAAGATCTGAAGGAAAATAAGAAAAATTCATTACTGTATGGAAAGATAGTATGCCAATAAAATGGTGGTACCAAAACCACTGGGGCTAAGCCCAAACCACAGTATTACTGAAATGGCCCCGGTTCGAGTCTTTACAATGACAGAGCTGAACTTTAAAAAATAAAATAAAATAAAATGGTGGTTCCAAATTCTTAGAAAACAAAAGGGAAAAATTAAAATACACCAAATTATGAATTAATTGCAAGCATGATTCCCAAACCATACATTAAAATGCAAATTTAAACTGCAAATATGCCTTCCTAACAACCCTTTACTAGAAATTCTCAAAGGTCGCCACTAAAAGGCAACGAGTATACAAAGTACAGACTGCTGGAAAACAAGGTAAAAAATCACAGCACACCACCAGAAGCAGCTTTTTATAATCCACTTGAAACTATGGAGCCAATTATTAAGGGCAAATATAGAACAAAAACATCCCTGGAAGATAAAGGTCATGTAATTGAATAAAACAATCCCAGAAATGTTACGAATACACAAAAAGGTAACACACTCTTCTGCTCATGAAAAATACACGAGATGAATACCACACCCGTGATATGGCAACATTGCAAGTGTACAATTATAGAAATGCATCCTTCTCGAGCAAGGTTAGCACCTCGTTTTGGTTATTTAGTTTAGCAACATCAATAGGCGTCTTTCCATCTAAGTTCTGAAGAGTGCTGCATATACGAAAGAGCACCCAAAAAGTTAGAGGCGTTCGCAGTTCGGTAAACCAATTGAACTATATCGAATACGTACCAAATACCAAATTTTTTGTTTTTGTATAGTTTATATTTAGAATTTTACGTATATATTTTTATATATATTATATAATTTTATAACGTCATGTTCCATAACGTACATGTTGATTTTACAATATCAATCATGTAATGGGACATGACTAGAGCAACTATCTCAACTCATCGCCGTCTCATCATATTTTCCATGCAAGTGGAAAAACCTATGATGATGATGGTTTTGGAATTTCATCTCATTTCTCCTTCGTATGAAGGTTGCGTCAGGAAGGGCATCCGGCGTGAAACTTTGCCACTTTGTTTTTTGTGTGAATTGTAGTGTTAACTAATTTTAGACAATTAGTTGACATTATAAACTTCACACCACCGACCCCACTTAGTGGGATAAGGTGCAGTTGATGATGATGATGATATATAATTTTATATTATTGTTGTATTATTTACCTATTAAAATGAAAAAAAAAATAATAGAATTATGATTGCAATATTCAATATTTTATTATTTTTTTTAACTTCACCGAAATACCAAAAAAATACCGAAAATAAGTTCAGTGAAAAATGGGACCGAACCAATTATTTTTGTTTGATATTCGATATGCCATTTCGGCACAGTTATACCAAGTGAACACCCCTACGAAAATAAGGCAATAAGCAAAAGGGCTTACACAGCAGCGCCGTTCTTCAGCAGAAGCTCCACGCACTCCTTCCTGCCATAACCGGCAGCATAGTGGAGCGGAGTGTTCTTATTCTTATCCAAAGCATCCACCTTAGCCCCAGCCTCCAAAAGAACTTGGGCACACTTATCCTTGAATGGAATCAAGTGATATAATCAGCTTTTCATGTAAGAGGCTAAATCTAAGACCAAGCATCTAGCTACAAATGTACAGATAGAGCACAATAATATCAAATGAAAATAAGAAGGAAACAAGATGAAAGAAGATAAAAGAAACAAAACAGCATATGAAAGGAGAATTCAAGCGTAACGTGACCAGCAAATTGATGAAAATGAAAAGTAAGCGATCTCTGATTCTATGGTCAACTTTGAAAGAAGCTGACAAAGTAGCTGAGAAGCTGAGTCCCAAATTGAACATAGAAGAATAAAAGGGCCATGACAAAGCTCATTTTGTTATATCTATAATACCTCGCCATATCCACATGCAAAATGTAACGCGGTCCTTCCCTCAGAATCCTCTTCATCCTTATCGGCACCATCAGCCAGAGCACTCTTCAAGCCCTAATTGTTTCATAAAAGCAAGTATATCAGTTAATAATTACAAAATTCGATGCAATTCTACAATATAAATACAAGTAAAATGACAATTCAGAAACAACATAGGCAGAGAAGCTGATCGATAATCGAAGTACTTTCCAGATTAATATCAGCAATTGTAACATTTTGCAAAAGGAGTTAATGGACAAGTTTTAAGAACTCCAGTAATTAGTTTGTAATTTACAAAGTTTCATTACGTAATCCCTATGAAACTGACCTCCACATCACCAACACTAGCAGTGTGGTGAACAATAGATTCCTCGTCATTTACTTCCTCTGCTTCGTCTTCACCAGCAGATGCAGCACTTTCTCCAACAGCAAAACCCATCGCTTCACCCAACTTCTGGAGAACCTCTTTATCATTCCAGTACCTGATCATAGACACATTTTCAGTATTGCAAAATCACAAACAATGAGTGGTTCAACGATGAAAACTATTGAAGAAAAATTTAGCTCTACAACAATGACCAACAAGAAAAATGCAACAAAAGCTGGTCAAGGATCATATACGATGATTTAACATGAATCAGAAAATTACACCAGCAACGTCCTATTGAAACTTTTCTAAGATTTTAAATGCATCCACAAGCTGGTCTACGAATCTATTCTAATGCTCAGCAAATTCATAAGATTTCAGGATTGTAGGTCTTTCTACTTCCCGATGTAATATGAAGAGCTCAACTAGAAGGAATTGGCAAAGAAGTCTAATGCCATATATGGTAGTCCTTATAATATTCAAATGGAATCTGAAACCTCTTCCTGAAAAAAAAAATGTGGTAGGCTGTCTATTATTATCCCTAGTACATCTGTTGACACTTCAAGGAGGCTTTAACTTTAGGCTACATCTGGTCCTCGAAATTTAGTAAGGTAAACATCAATGCTTGTTGATACTTTACCCTTTTTGCTAACCAAAATCCAAGGTACAAACACGCGTTAATAAAAGAACCAAATTGGAGTGGAAACAGAAGCTAGCTGAATACACACCTAATGATGCCTAAGATTTGAGACATCCTCTGTACAAACTATGAAAGATTAACGTATATATTCATGTTTCTGGGGGAGGGGCGGCCGGGGGGTGGCGCAGCAAAAAAAAAAACACAAAAACATTAGAGCACTGGATACATTTCAAGTGGATGAATGGAGGTGTAATTTCGTGCCGATGAGATCTTCAAAATGCAACAGCTTGGGGGAGGGGGGGACAACAGAAAAAAACACAAAAACATAGAGCAATGGATACATTTCAAGTGGATGAATGGAGGTGTGATTTCGTGCCAATGAGATCTTCAAAATGCAACAGCTGAAACACCTATTTTCGCATTTACAGATGCTATTTCGAAAACTAAAACCTTAGATAGTTTGTCGACATTCACAGGAGCTGTATTTAATCAGCCAAACAAGTCAAATATATTTTTCTGGAATTTGATTATTTATTCATTATTTAAACTCATTGAGAAGAATATAGCATCGTTAATTTAAATTAATTTTAACATTTGTTTTTTGTTTTGTTTGGCCGACCCCACATAGTGGGATTAAGGCTTAGGTGGTGGTGGTGGTTGTTGTTGTTGTAACTTTTGTTTTATTTCAAACTTAAATGAACTCTAACATGATAGACAAGTTAGCTACTATTACACCCATCTTATTATCTCATAATCTGAGAGAACCTACCAATCATGTAAATCTTATTATATATCTATACAAGTTTTTTTCGAAAAAATGACAAATAAGACCTCATCATAGCAGCAGGACCACCATTTTCAATTTCTTCCAAAATAGGCTTCAAAGATGGGTCATCTTTGATACGTGACATTCGTTCTTCAAGTTGGTCTTTATTAATTGGGTCTGTCAAACTCCCAAGCATTCCAGACATGGCTGGATCCTGCAGAACAATGAATTCAATACACTTGCTAATAACAACTGTATAAAAAGGTATTTTACCACAAAGGAAGGAATGCCAGACCAATAAATACCTGCATCAATGCGCTACCCAGTCTCTCTGCCATGGTCATGAATTGTGGGTTTTGCATGACTTGTTGCATAGTTGAATAATATTGTTGTGTATCAAAGCTGGGAATACCCTCTTCAACTGCGGCACCTTGAAATGTTTTCTGAAGCTGTTCTGCCATCTGATTAAATGAAGGATCCTTTGCTATCTGTTCGGCTAATTCCTTAATGCTTGGGTCCTGCAGACACAAAGAATAGAACGTAGGGAAAAAAAGTCGGGGAAAGATTAGATGGACTACGCAGCATAGGTTCAGAAAACTGCAATAGCATCATCTTAATGTTTTATATTATGTGCCACTATAAAACACCCATAATCCAGGTGTCAGCTTGGCCAGTGGCCCAAAGAAACGAAATAATCGGTTACATCGGGATAATCAGGCTCAAACACCACGTCAACACTCTACCGCTGAGTTATATCCCTTCCATGCCCCCATAGAAAATCTAGGAACAAGAAGATTGAATCGGAAATATCGACAAATTCTTTCGAAGTCCAAGGAAATGAAATCCAAACTCATAATTTGAACAAAATCATTTTCAAATGGCCAATTACCGAATAAAACCACCTTTCAGTTTTATCTTTTGGGAAAATAAGGCATTTTTCAAGCAAATCATTATTTGGTCGAAAAGAAGAGGGAAAGTATACATACATTAAGCAGTCCCGCCATAGCTGAGAAGTCAAAGGGATTCATCGATCCAGGACCTGAAACAGGATCTGATCTAGTTCGTGTCCCTGCAGAAGCTGACTCAGCAGGAGTTTTGCCCCCGGCCACATCAGTCTTCTCTTCTGCACAACCGAAAATGAGAATGCCAATAGTAAAAAAGATGAATAGTCTATCATCAATCAAGAATAAACAAATGAAACCAATTGCACATTCAAGTTTGTTCCTTCAACAGACAAAAAGCTGTTCGCAGATTTAAACACGAAAGTGCATACACATTTGATTCTTGAGATCCTAGAATTTATATTTATTTAAATGAAACAGACAAAGTAAGCAACACAAAAAACAAACGTAAATAAATATATGCCATTTATAAAGCAAATCTGTATTTGGTCAACCATCAATAACACCTTCAAATAGACAACTGCGGAGTATGCCTGAAGGTAAGAGGTTCCTATAACAAAGACAATAAATTATGAAAAAGAAACAGATGTACTTCACGAATATCATCATTTGCATTCTCAGAAGAAATCCACCACCTCAAGCCCATTACTTGATAAATGAATGAAACAGTGTTCTTTAACTCAGTCGAAATTTTCAATTTCACCGTCTTCATTAATTACAGCGAAAAAACAATATTCGCACGTGCATAAATGTAAACTCTGAGAAAAGATAAGCTCACTCACCATCTTTAGTGCCCGGAGGAGTTTTTACAGCCTAAACAACCACCAAAAAAAAAAAAAAAAAAAGTACATCAGCTGCAAACACATGAAAATTCCAATTTCACTTGAATTGAGTAAACTGCACACATAATAAATCTTATAAATCAAAACTTCCGAACTACAAGCACTATAGATCAAAATCAAAGTCAAAAAACTTGAAAATAAACGATCTATTTTCCACTAAAATTTCCGAAAACCGAACAAAATCCAACGACGTTTTCAACAGTACCTCAGACATAATTGCCGCAGATCCTTTGCTCGTAGAATGGAGGAGGAGGAGATTTGCGGAGGAGATATGAAGCAAAGAGGTAAAACGAAAAGGGGGGTTTAGTATTTTGGGAGATAGTACATGTGTATTGCGATTTACCATAAGCAGTGGGCCAACTCAATCCTCATCGCTAACTATAATGAATGGTGCAGATTTGGACTCAGTATTGTTGGGTTTTAACTATTGTTTGGGCTTGATAAATCACTTGGTCCAAATTTTTGGAACTTAGGGTGGGACCGTCCAGCTGAATTTAGAGTTTGTTTTATTTTTTTTAGCTTTGTCATTGCATAGATTTTAGTTAGGATCCTTCACTAAAGACAAATATCCGTGGCTAGTGGCCACTGAGCTAACCCCAGTGATTTCGGCTGAATTTAGAGTTAAATGGTTTTCATTCCACTCAAAATCTCATTTTTTTTAACTTTTTGTAGGGTAAAATTTTAAGTTTTATAATATATATGTTTTGTATAAATATAAAATGTTTGGTTATGGAAATTTTGGTTAATTTTATGATAATGAAGTAATTGTAGACTTTAGCACCTTATATCACGTGTGTATAGTGATGTATATTGTTTGTGAACTTTTAGCACCGTGGATCACATGAGTAGAGTACACTATGATATAAATTGTTACTTTTAAATATTGCCACAAATGTGATAGTAAATAGTAGAGAATTTGTGTGTATACGTGGGAAATGGAATGGCAATATACGCGGATTTTCTTCCCACGCATTATTATTCTGCACTTTGCATTTCTTTCTATATGAATTTGCACATATTCATCTTATATATTTTATTCATCTTTCGCGTGAATGCATATTAATCAAACAACCATAATTTTATCATATTTATAGGAATTAATAGCAACAATTAATAATTTATGGGATGTAAAATGAAAATATATTTAGTTTATTATCATTTTCATTTTCTAAGAAAAATGTGATAAAAATATAATTCGTGTGGATGATATGTAAGTATAGAACCGACTAAAATAAGGTTGTTTGACAAAATAATAATATATATTTAGTGATTCGGCATAGATGAGAGAGACCTGATACTCGGACTAGATCTCCATGGGCAGACCTGCTATCATGTTCAGGGTTGACAAAAGCCAGGGCTCTTTAACCCAAGTCGAATGAGTGAACCAGACGAACGCTTGGCGGAAAAACAAAAGGCTGACCTACCAAAGAGTAACTCGTGGTAGGGTCGACCTGACAAGTATTTAATGAAGGTGGAAGTAAATCAAAAGATATCAAGGACTCGAGGAGGCCAACCTGACAACGAGTAACTAAAAGTATGTCCGACCTGACAAACATTTAATGAACATAAAAGTAAGGCAAATAAAACCAGATATCGAGGTAGGTCGACCTGACTAGAAGTAACTAGATATCAGGTTTGACCTGCTTGCATTAATTATCCTTTTGGGGGCAGACCTGACAAGGAGTAATTAGATGTCAAGTCCGACTTACCCACATTAATTATTCTTTAAGGAAAACTTGACAAGCATTTAATGTCCTAGGAAGCAGATTGGACAGGAAGTAATTATTGTCGGAGTCAAGCTGATAGAAGTAGCTGGTTTCATAGGTCGACATGACACAGGTCTACATCCAATTCGGATGCCAATCCGAATTAGCCACTTGGATGGCAAGGAAGGTATAAAAGGAGGAGGTATGTGGGAAAAACATTTTTATCATCTTATGAGCACTTATATTCAGTCTTTCCATATTTTTATACTCTTTTTATCCATAAACTGACTTGATCGTCAGAGTGCTAACGTCGGAGTTCTCTCTGGTAGTCTTTTGCAGGCTAGCTGAAGGTCAAGTTGGAACTTTGGGAAGATCTCGAAAACGAAGCCTTTTCAATTAGATATAATGATAATAATATGTCTCATTGCAATCGTCTTATTTGAAAATAGTGTAGCGATATTGTATATATACAATTAGGTGATAGTAAGTAGTGTATCCCAATTAAAAGCTAGAGTTGTCAAAACTAACATGGCCCAGACCAATGATAGTGTCAGGCCAGGTTATGATATTGTAAGTCAATGAAGAGCCGAACCTATTTGGTCTGATATATTAGGCCTGAATCCCATCTCAAACCGGTAGGCCTGACTTTTCATGCATATTTTCATGGATTGAATAAAACTTAAGCCTCCAAAATGGCGGTCCGATAGAATTCAGCCCGACCCAACCCAAGCCAATTTTCTATACAACCCAACGGGCTAGCATCAAACTGACCCAACCCATTTGGCAGCTCTAATCCCAATAGGGTGGGTAAAATTGAAAATTAAGAATATAGGATTAGGAATTATCACATATGGTTTGGAAGTGTTTTTAGTTGAATATGAAAATATAAAAAAGAGAGATGCTTTCAATGAAATTGAATAAAACATCCTTCATAAATAGCCATAACTTGTGCAACGTTTGATCCTGGAACTGCCAAGTGAGCAGTTGGCAAAAACATCGTTCATAAATAGTTATAATTTTACAACTAGACAATATTTCTTGTTTCAGTACCTTAATGCATTCTGATACTCAAAGATCATCAGGGCATCAACATTTCATAACAACATCAACAATGAAGAAATTTTGATGTAAGATAAATCAAGAATTAGTAGTCCTTTTCAAGAACCCCGGCAGGAAACTATTCCAACGGAAAAAGAAGTGAAACAGAAAAGCTCGATTGAAAGTTTCTATTCAATCGAAACAATCTTGCGGTTCATGTATCTAAACCTGCAAACGTCCTCAAAGAACTCATCTGCACTACTATGGCTGCTCTTCATCTGAAGAATCTTTATTGTCATCTTCTTCAGATTCTTTGCGTACTTTATCAATGAATCCAATGTGCTCATCTTCTGTTCAGCATTTAGGGGTGATCTTATGGTGACAACTACCTTCTCAAGGCATGGAATCACAAAACTCGAGTCGACCTGCAGTATTCGAAAATATTTCTTCCTTAAAACAAGAATCCCAATTAGCAATATACAACTAAAATAGCTACAAAAGCCACTCAGCAAAAGAAAAGCTTAATATAATTTAGGGATAATTACAAACACACCCCTGAGGTTTGGGGTAATTACAAAAAAACCCATTAAGGTCTGAAATGCTTATGAGGCGGGGGAGGGAGGGAATGTAAGACGGAATCAAATATTAGGTGAGTTTTTGTAATTTTCAAAAACCTATGGGTTTTTTAGTAATTAGCCCAAACATAAGGGGGTTTCTAGTAATTATCCATAGAATTTATTCTTCTTGGTATATGGACTCACATTTTTCAGGCTTTTCTTTTGACATAGAGCAGCAAACATGGCACCATGAATGTCGAAGGTCTGAAGCTTGGGGTGGCTGTTAAAGAATTCGACAAAATCAATCTCCGGAAAGGGTAGAAGGCTCTCAGAATCACCCGTAAATTCAACTTTCATGTAGAGTTGCTTAACCTCACTGGCCATCTGAAGCAATTTACTTATAGCATCCCAGCACCATTGTACTCCTCTGATAGACAATGTTTCTAATGCAACTAGTTTTCCAAGATCAACCATATAAACCCGTCCTATAATCAGGCAAATAAAAGCCTCATTAATAGCAGAGATATATGAATATAAAAGAGCATGGGATAAATTATAGAAACTACCCCTGAGGTTTAGCTTAATTACAAAAAGCTCCACTTATCTTTCAAAATTAATGCTTAATAAATACCCCCTTTTGATGAATCTCAATGGTGTAACTGTAAATTTTTGAAATACAACTAATTTTTTTTGTAATTAGACTGAACCTCGGTGGTAATATAGCAAACAGGAAATTTTTTACTACTTAGAAGCAATTGAAATATATTACCTGCATTATTGGCAATGGAGAGGTTTTTCAAGAACTGAGTTTCGTAAACCCTGATGAAATTACAACCTTGTACTTCAAGTGATTCAAGCCGTGGTGATTTGATCGTAAGTGCGGAGTTGCCAACTCCAAAAAAATCCAGCTTGCAATGCTGAAGATGAGGATTGTGTATTAAAATAGACCTTAGCCCTTCACACCCGAGAAGCAAAAGTTGGGTCAAATTAGGACAAGCACAGAGCGCAGCAAAAAGCGAACGGTCCTCCAACCGAGCACCAACAATTTCAAGATTCTTGAGCCTATGAAAAACATCCCATTTCGGAGTATAAATCATTAGCACACCCCAAAGTTTAAGGGACTCCAAATTCAACGCAGCCCTAATGCAATCCAACTTTGAGGGAATTTCAACGAACGTCTCGTGCTCGGTTCTGTTATCCAATCGAAGCTCAAGGTTCTTCAACGAAGGTCCTGTGGTAGATAGCCACGACGCAAGGCCAGAACTCGAAAATGGGCAATAAACCACGAGTTCCTCTAGTTTATCAACTGATGAAACCATTCGCCCCACAATAGCATCAGGGGTATCTCCATTGGTAAGGTTGTCGAAAAGATTTCGAGAGAAAAATAGGCTCCTCAAATAAGGCATTGAATCCTTCCATCTCTTGGAGACACAATTGCAAGATGCCACATCCCTAGCATTGCTCATTTGGGACAAAATGTGCTGGACTAAAGCATCAGGCAGTGACTCCATTACTCTGAGTAAATTAATCAAACACTTGGCAGTCAGTTCCGAGAACTGCAACAGACTTGGGGGAAACAATAATATTCTTTAATTATCATTACCACAAACCCATTATTAACCCTCCTTTGCATAATTAATCCATATAACACCAAATAATCGTAGTCTATCTTCAAGAATAAGCAGATTTAGCTGAATCTAACATCCAGGGGAAATCGGGAAACACGCAATGAACCTTATTTACCAAATGAGGGTCAAATTGAACTGGTTATGACAGCATCCGAAAGAACTCCCTTGACTATTAAATACATTACAGAAATTTCAAGATTCAAGTATTAGTAACAGATTATTAAGAGATTGTACAAACCCAGATCAAAATTTGACTTCACATACACATATAGTGGCTAAACTCCATTGACACACGAATTACACGACACATATACAGATATAACCATGGTTTTCTGATAATTAAACATGCCCAACAAATATAAAAGATACAGAAACAAGCTGAACTTACGAGAAAGTACCAACGTCTTCAAAAGAAAGAATGGTTAGATTTATTTTGGCTTCAATTTCAGAAACCCATCAGTCAGTGTGTGTATATGTTTGTGAATAAAAAGTAAGGCGCGAGTATAGAAGTAGACCCTGAGAGGGAGCTTTTCAAAATTTGAATGAGGGGAGATTTTTTGGTATAGCTGGTGTGTCAGTAATTCATATGATGCGTGTAATACAAAAAAGCGCCCAGTTTTTGAATTCTTTAATTTCGACCGTTTGGTAAGTTTGATTTGAGACAATATAATTTCAAACTTCAAATTTGCTTTTGAGTTTTCAATATTGAATCTTGAGCCCTCGTTTTTTTCTTTTTCTAGGGGTGACAATTCTTAACACGACACGACAACACAATATGAAAACGACATGAAAGTAGTGGGTTAGTGTGTCTAGCCTTATCGTGTTCGTATTGACACGATAAGGACATGAAAATTTTATGTCGTTTCCGTATAAACACGATAAGGACAAAAACACGATAGTGATACGATCAGAACACGATAATGACATGTTACCTGCTAGTGACATAATGACACAATAACCAGATGTTTTGTATATTTGTATTGTCTCTTGTCGTGTAATATCGTGTAATTTGCTATCATGTATTAACGTGTAAATCAATTTCTTTTTTTTTACTTATCGTGTCAAATCGCGTCGACATGAAAATTTGTGTTCGTGTTGGAGCAGATTCTTATCGTATCGTGTTCGTGTTCCACGTTATCATGTCAGTATTGTTATCGTATCGACACAATAACCTGTTTTGCCAACCCTTCCTTAAGTGACAAATAAATAAATAAATATCACAAATGTTATGTATTTGTTGCTTTGCTCTAGTTTTTAAGAACTTGAATATTGTTGGAAATTTGGTCTTGAGAAATGGGTGTTGACCCGATTTTGACCAAATAATTAAGTGGTTTCCATTTGTGAAAAATGGAATTAAATTATTTGTAAAAATTCTACTAAGAGATTAGATGAGAATAGCATTTAGAATTTTTCAAAACCGATTCCGAGTGAATGAGAAATTAATGCTAGAAGTTAGCCACTTAATACAAATAAATGGTATGAGAAATGGAAAATGTGGGGAAGGAGAGATGCTCCATCCCACATAGGAAAAAAGGGATAAAGTTGCACACTTAATATATCCCAAGTTGGACATATGGGTTTGGGCCCTTGGGGGCACCCAAGTTTTTAAAGGGGTGAGGACCTACATGCTTGTGGGTTTGGTTCAAAACACACGCGCGCGCGCCGCCACCGCCGCCTTCCCGTTAATCGAGATCACCCAGGTTTACGAAAGGCATAAATCGAGATCAACTGTATAAACTGCTAAGGGGAATGGGTTTAAAATCCACAACTTAAAGAATGTTCATAGCGAGAACCCAACCTTGTGAATTGGAGATCCCAAGACCTTGGTTGATAGGACAAGTAAGTTATGAATGTTCAATTTGAACACTTAGAAGATGTGTTAGCTCATTCTCGATACATCCAGTGTATGTAAACCCGCTTTGAATGTGGTGAGGTTAAGTTTAAGACTTTTAATGATTCCTATATAGAAAGGTGGAGTATGCGAGAATACTCTTCAATAGGAGATCACCTATATAAGTGAGAAGTAATGGCCGCTTCAAAAGAAACACTTATGAATCTAAGATATGGTCCAGTAGAAATGGACACAACGTGAGAACAACAAGTGTTAGAGTTGTTATTGTGTAAATCTTGTTGTCTTGGTTTACACGAACTGAGTAGTTCAAGACATCGCGTCACTAGCGACCAAGAACTGATCAGATAGTATTTTACTAAGGAAGGTTCAAAGCCACAAGCTACCTATCCTCGATGCGATAACGATTCGCCGAGACTTTTTGCGACTGCGCATACACGCATGCATTAATTTCATTCATGTGGGGGATTGTTGGAAATTTGGTTTTGAGAAATGGGTGTTGACCCGATTTTGACCAAATAATTAAGTGGTTTCCATTTGTGAAAAATGAAATTAAATTATTTGTAAAAATTCTACTAAGAGAGTAGATGAGAATAGCATTTGGAATTTCTCAAACCCGATTCCGGGTGAATGATAAATTAATGCTAGAAGTTAGCCACTTAATACAAATAAATGGTATGGAAAATGGAAAATGTGGGGAAGGAGAGATGCTCCATCCCACATAGGAAAAAGGGGATAAAGTTGCACACTTAATATATCCCAAGTTGGACATATGGGTTTGGGCCCTTGGGGGCACCCAAGTTTTTAAAGGGGTGAGGACCTACATGCTTGTGGGTTTGGTTCAAAGCACACGCGCGTGCGCCGCCACCGCCGGTCGGGCCCGGGTCGTGGGACGTGGGCCTGGGCTTCGGCTTCAAAGCCCTTATTCTTTTTGGACCAAAAACCTTTAAAAATTAAATGTTTAATTAATTTTTGTAATTAATTAAGTAAATTTAATTAATTTTCGTAATTAATTAAATGAGTTCAACCTAGGAAAGTTTCGGACCCGCGCACGACGGGCGGAAGCACGGCCGTGCGGTCGGGTCGTACTACATGCCGAAGTTTTGCGCCACGCACGCAGGCGGGAGCACGGCCGTCTTGTCTGGTCGTCGTCTTTGGTCCGGAACTTTTTCGCGCCTTAACGCGCGCGCAGCACGCCCGCGGTCCGGGTCGTGCTCCCCTGCGTAAAGTGCGTGCATTCGGTGTAAATGTGTCATTTCGAGTCAAAAGACGCGATCTTTCCATACGAGGCCTTTGTGGCCTATAATTACTCGACCTACCGATGAAAAAACACACGAAAAATTAGATAATCAACTGGTCATATTGCATTCAAGCATATATGCCTTACAATCCATTCAAAAGCTTGAAAGTTAAGAACAACTTGTTGTTCACGTTGTTCGGATTTTTTTGTCTGGCCGCTAACGGAGGAATCGCATTCAAAGTCGTTGTATCTTAGAGGCAAGCGCGGGAACCGTAAGCACTCGGTATATGGGGCGTTTTCGTCTTGCGGAGACAGAATCTAATTCTGGCCTCAACTTAAGTTTATACACTATATCCTTGCCATTTTCTTCCTATACAGAAACCTTACAACAGTTATATATTTTTACCCAACAAATATTCGAACTATTGAAAAATTGGACTTGTAGATTTGATGTAAACACAAGTTAAATAGCACTTTAAACTTATTTTCATATTTCATTATTTATACAAATGAAAATATGTTTGGATTGGTTATGTTTATATTATTGTATGATGTTTTCTATATATAAAATGATGTGAAATTGTGAATTGTCTATATTACTTGAATAAATAAAAATTTGTGTGCGCATGAAAGAGCATGATATATTAATAAATCTGAAAATATATTTTGAAAATGAAAATAAATAATATCTATAATAAATATTTTTGACAAATTTAATAAAATTCCATAATTTTAAATAGTAATTTGAAAATGAAAAAACCACGCCCACAACCTCTTATCGGGACCAAATTTTTGTTTCATTCTCTTATTCTACTTCCTATTCCACAAGATTAGAAGACTAACACGTGTCATTGAGATAAACATGGGTGATTGATTGTTTCAAAGCATATCTGCATGGATTGGGCCTCAAAAATAGCGTCCAAATGGAATTTCAGTCTGGCCCTATCGCCAGGACCATTTGACATCTCTAGCAGTTCCTAAGCGGAATGGAAAGTCCATAGGCTTCAAAAGGAAAAAAAAGGGACTTTCAGTGGGCGGTAATCTCCAAGAACGCATCGTACAATTTACATCTCACGATTCTTGTAATCGATGAAAACGCCCGTTTCAAACTTCACTAATCGACACGTAAAGAGTCCCAGGACTCATCATATAGACAATCTAATGAAAACACACAAAAAAAAAAAGCCCTTTAAGAAGCCTCCCTTTACCAAAAACAAAAATCCAAGCAAAACTACTGCTCTTGAGTTCTTTCTGATTTTACTCTATCAACTTGTTTTTTCTGCACGGCCTTTGATTCTTTTTCCTCAAACGGCAGCACGACAACGGGAGCTACAGGCACAGCGTCCCATCGCTCTTTAAGAAAGCTCATGAACGTTAGAACCATCTGTCTCCGGAACTCAAGCTCCCTTGTGAAGAGATCGAAGATTACAAATGCAAGAATGTACTTGAACGGAATGAGAAGGAGAACGGTTGAACCGAATAGTAGCACTAGAGCAACCTCTGTCGTTACCTAGAAAAGATTCAATGACAAAAACTCCATCAAATGCCATCAAGAAAAGTGAAATGTACACAAACAAATTGTTTAAGGATAATTACAAAAACTACCCTTGAGGTTTAGGTTAATTACAAAAATACCCAGAGATTTGGTTCTGTTTTAAATGTAAGGGGGGTAATTGCATTATTTTTACAAATGCAAGGGGGTGTTTGAAATGTTTTTGCTTATGAAGGTGGTAAAGCGTAATAGAGAATCAAATCTCAAAGGGTTCTTTTTGTAATTAACCTAAACCTCAGGAGTAGTTTTTGTAATTATCCCAATTATTTATTGCATTTACATATGTCCCCTGCTATATATGATTAGCTTGCATTAATGTTCTAGATGATCAAAAAAGCTACAAGGGTTAGGTTGGGATCTGAGATAAAAATCTATTGTAAGGATAATTACAAAAGCCAGCCCTCATGTTTGGCTTAATTACAGAAAAAGCATCACTTCCTTCTCAAGGGTAGTTTTGACTTTCACGAGTTTTGTTAATAGCCAGGCTTCGGTTAGTCGGGGGGTGGGGGTGGGGTTGTAATTTTAGAAGTTAGTTGCGTTTTTTTTTTTTTTTTTTGTAATTAGGCCAAACCTCAGGGGTAGTTTTAGTAATTATCACTTTGTTGTATATGAAGAATCTCTCATTCTGATTGCAAATATTTCCTTCTCTCTAAACTTATCTCATGGGGAACATTGATAATTCATTGGTAAGACAGATTTTGAAAGTTGAGATGACAAAAAACTACATTCCCAATCCGAAAGAAACGACAAACGAACACGAAAAAGGAACTTGTTCTCCACAATAATTGAGACAGTTCAATAAAAGGTTTAATTACAAAAAATACCCTTGAGGTTCAGTCTAATTACAAAAAAACATAGCTAGTTTCAAAATTATAAGTGTCCCCTCTATTCACAAATTACACCCTCAAGAGGAGGTTATTTGTTAAGCAAATACAATCCTTACAGCAGTGTTCGTAATACCTTAAGGGCGAATTGTGTAATTCTGAAAAATAATTGGAGTTTTTTGTAATCAAGCTAAACTCATGGGCAGTTATTGCAATTTACCCTTTTTTTAAATCCAAAACACCTATTCACGTGCAACATAACCTTTTAGACACTCAAATCAGGATCATGAGGAGCCAGTGAGACAAAATATACCTGAGGGTGTCCTGCAAGAACGATCGAACGTATCTTAAGGAGTACAACGTTCACATTCTGGAGATACTTCTCTACTTCACGCATGGCCTCTTTTACAGCGATAATTTTCTGGATCGTATTCGATGGAGGCTGATCGTATATTGCAACTTTTCCGAAAAATCTTCCGAGGCGACCTTGTTCCTTGAGGCCCTTCAGTAATAACATGCCAGCAGCCAAGATCATCAAAGTCACCGGAAATGTATACGACAGCAGGTTTCTGATAAGAATCGATAATAGACTTTGTTAGACGTCATGCTAAAAATGAAAATTTAAGTCCACAATTTTATTATAAGGATAATTGCATAACTGCCCCTGAAGTTTGGGTTAATTACAAAAAAAATTGAAAATTACAAAAAGCCCTTGAGGTTTGATTGAGTGTTAAAACGTAAGGGGAGTGTTTGAAATGTTTTTTGCTTATGAAAGGGGTAAAATGTTATACAGAATCAAACCTCACAGGATAATTTGTAATTTTCAATAAGCTGTGGGTATTTTTGTAATTAACTCAAACCTTAGGGGTAGTTTTTGTAATTATCTCTTACTGTAACAATACCAAGTAATCAAATAACAGAGTGAGATATTTCATTCGCAAGAACCGGTAAGATGTATTTCGGATTGATGATTGGATTTCCATCAATCAATAAGACTTATTATTGGAAAGAGAGAGATTACCTGAAGATAAGTGTATATGTGAGTGCAAGAAAAGATGCTGTTACAAGAGGATCGTCCCATCGCCTTAGTCTTTCGAAATTTCTGGCCGTGAGAGTTAAAGGAAGTACAAGTTCCTGGAAAGGTAAAACAATGGCATATTTAAAGAACACGAAATATGAGTGGAAAAAAGTATAATTGTCACGGAACGTAATGAAAAAACATAACGTTATCAATAAACACGATGAAAAAATACACAGTCGACAAATCTCAATGGCAAGGCAATGAAAAAGGCAGGGGTATGTTGAGACAACAACGAGACACATAGTTAATTCTAGGGGTAATTACAAAAACTACCCCTAAGGTTTAGCCTAATTACAACAACAAAAAAATCAGGTTATGTTTCAGAACTACAATTACCCCCTTGACATTAGTTTTTATTTTACAACTTGCACCCTCAAGGGAGGGGTATTTGTTAGGTAAACAAACCTCAAGGTGGGGTGTTTTGTAACACCTTAAGGAGGTATTTGTAAGTTTGAAAGATAGTTGTAGTTTTTAGTAATTAGGCTAAACCTCAGGGAAAGTGTTTGTAATTATCTCTTAATTCTAACCTTGAAAAGGTCAATGTTACTGGGAATTCCTTCAATCATAGCAGCATCGATTGTCGCTTGCGTTTTCTCAGCTACCCTGTATTTCTCTCTGCACGTCATCGCTGCTTTCTCTATCAAATTCATATCAGCTACGACGAGATTCTTGCTAAGTACAACTCCCCGTCTCACAGACGTGTTCTTCCAAAAAGCCAACGAAGCTTTCGAACCCCACGACGTTGATCTCATCCATTTCCGCAAGTAAATACTCCCATCCACGTCGAAAACGTGATTGCTACTTTCCGGAGCCTCACCGGAGGGACTCAGATTTGGATCATTTTCATAATGACCCTCCGACAATTTCTTAATTATGGGTCCACCCCAACAATTAACAGCAAGGGTCTGGAGAACAACGTCCCCGTACGGTGCGTTTCGCAGATACGAAAACTGGACGAGCTTAGTGGGCTCGTCTACATTCCTCCTCATAAATTGGAGAGCTTGAAGTCTTGCAATAGAGTTTACGGCGTGAGAAACTGCTTTCTCTTTCCCTTTGTGAGCGCCATATATGTCGTACACTGATTTATCACCGTCCTTAGGTCCATATTCGCTTATAAATTTGTACAAGGCAATAACTTCGTTGATGAACGCGTACCATACGTCCCTTCTCATTTCACCTCCCAAGTCAACAAATTCAAGTACCAATGACGGGGACCTGCCAGCCCGCATATTCAATTTTACACGGATTAATGATCCCAACAAAATATTCAAGAAAGAAATCTTTAATTTCAAGAATTTAATATTACATTAGTTTTACATTCTGTTTGTGTGTGCATCAGTGCATGTGCAGCCATGCAGGTGTGAGGGGCTGGGGATAAGGATATATAACATTGATGTCGATGTATATGTGTTTCGGTAATTTATTCAATTGCATGTTGTTGGAAGTGGTGATATTTATCCATGATACTGACACAATGTTACAATTCAAGATAACAGAAATTTCCCGCATTGTAACATAAATAAATGTTCTTAAATAAATATGTTCTTAAATGTTCTTAAACAAATGCTGAGCAATTGGACAATTGGCTGGTAATGTTTGCAAAAACTTCTGCTTCTAGAAAAAGTGATTTATTGTAGCAGAAGCAAAAGTAGTATGGAATCATAAGTTGGTAATGTTAGCAAATGGAATTAGAAGTTGAGAATCAGAAGTTGAGAGTGTTTGGTGAAAAAGTTGTAAAAGTGCTTATTTGTTGATAAAAATCAAACCAGAAGCTAGAATCAGAAATCTAAGGCTGTGATTGATTATGAGAATTTTTCATTTTTGTTCCGCTACAGAAATTTTTTTTTACCCCAAAATATGAAAGCTTATGAAGATTTTCAGAAAATACACTATTGACCCATTTTCACCTTTTTTTCCCATCAATCAGTTCTACTCATTTTTCAAAAAACTCATCAAATCACCAATCATTATTACCCATTTTCTCACAAATTCACTATTATTAACCCACTCACATATTTCTAATTACCAATCATTATTTTACTATTTCTACATCAAATCAATTTTCATCGTTACATTTTCATCACATATCCAATCACACTATCAAAATTCATTCTTTTTCTTTCAATAATTTTTCCATCATTATTCTCGAGTAGAAAGAAAATTTCCAAAATGAAAGCATATCCAATCGCACCCTAAAGCACCCACCTCCCTGCTTTTAGATTTTGATTAAATGAAGCATACTCAGAAGCAGAAGTTGCCATTTGCGTACACTAAAAAGTGATTTTTTTCAGCCAAAATATGAGAAGCACTTTTTTTTAGTGATTGCAACACTCCCTTAATCTAATACAGGGCGTTGAAATCACAGGTGGTGGCTACTATTTTAATTTCAACTTATTGTCCGAATGCTTTTGAAGTGCAAGATGAAACACATCAAACCAACTCTATCACATATTAACCTGCAAAGATAGGTTGGAGAAGCTTACTCACTCCGGACCAGACGTGACGGAGACAGCAGAGTCAAAAAGATTTGATTCTAAAGGTCCAACTCTTGTTTTCTCTACTTTTGAATCATTACGAGTAAGATCCAGCCTTACAGCATCTTTCTCTCCCATCAAACCAACTGCCTGACAAGATATTATTGCATATTAAGAGAAAAAAAGGGAATTAAACAAGTACAGAGACTCTTTCTTTTTGGGGGGATAATTACAAAACCTACCCCTGAAGTTTGGAGAGATTACAAAATAACCCAGAGAAGTTTCAAAATTACAAAAACCTTTGGATGTTTGATTTTGCCTTAATTGTAAGGGGATAACTGTAATATCTTTACAAATGTAAATGGGTGTTTGAAATGTTTGTAATTTTCGAAAACCTTTGGGTTTCTTGGTAATTACCCCAAATGTCAGGGGTATTTTTTTAAGGGATACTTACAAAATCACCCTCAGGTTTGGGTTAATTACAAAAAAAAAAAAACAGACATATTTCAAAATTACAAAAAAACCCCTTCAGGTTTCGTTTTGTCTTAAATTTAAGGGGGATAACTGTAATATTTTTGCAAATGTCAGGTTTTTTATCGAAATATTTTCGAAAATCACCGGGAAAAATGTAAGATGGAATCAAACCTCAAGGTTTTTTTGTAATTTTCAAAGAAGTCTGGGTTTTTTTGTAATTAGCCCAAACCTTAGGAGTGTTTTTGTAATTATCCTTTTTTATGGTCATTCTTATATTTTTCCCATTTTGTTTTCTTCTTCTCTGTATATATAGCTGGACCTAAATGTCCGTCTTTTGTTGGCAATTTCAAAATCATGTGCATAATCTTTGATAGAAGATATAACTTTTGAGGTACGATGTAATGACTCTAAAACTTTCATGGCAACTAAAACTTTCTCTAGCGTCAACATTATCCAACCAGCTCGACAACAATACCTCAAAGTAAAGTGCCCTGTCAGTCAATGTGACCTTCCCCGGCCATGCCATGTTCTTTTCCCATCTTATTACAGGCTGCTTTCGGCTAGAACCAAGGCAGAGGACTTTTTCTTTAGAAGGGTGTGAAAAATCCTGAGATTGATGTGATTTTCGCCCTTCATGCACTCTGCAAGAGAAGAAAACAAAAGCTGAAACGGTAAACAAGAGAAGTTGTTCTGGATTCAAAGATTATTCCGATAGTATTCTTTCATATGAAAAATGACAAATCTATACATGAAAGAAGGGATAATTACAAAAACACCCCGAGGTTTGGGTTAATTACAAAAAAAAACAGACATGTTTCAAAATGACAAAAAAAAAACCTTCAGGTTTCGTTTTGTCTTAAATTTAAGGGGGGCAACTGTAATATTCTTGTAAATGTCAGGGTTTTTTTTGAAATGTATTCGAAAATCACCGGGAAAAATGTAAGACGGAATCAAACCTCGAGGGGTTTTTTGTAATTTTCAAAGAACTCTGGGTTTTTTTTGTAATTAGCCCAAACCTTATGGGTGTTTTTGTAATTATCCCCATGAAAGAATTGAAAATTTATTAGAGTACTGAGAACAACCAGTATTATGAAGTGATAAAATTCATGAAAATCTGAAAAAAAAAAAACAGAAGGCATCATTATCAAAGTCAAAAAGGAAATAATGCTCACTTGAGAAGTTCATTAATATATGTTGACCATATGCTAAATGAGATGCCCTTATCGTCACCAGCAAGAGCTTTGAAAAGATTGTGTGCAGTGGGACAATCAGCAACACCAGAAACAGCAGGAGCAATGCGAACAAATGCCTCTTCTCCCACGAGCTTCCTCTTCAAGTTCAACGAAAACATATTTTCGGTTATGACATTCAACACTTGTATTTATCAATGGTAAAAACAAACTATCATATTTCACTCAGAGACGAAACGTGCATCGTCAACCTTCCCTGCCCCTCCTTTCCTCGTGTTAGAAACCAAAAGAAGTGAAATAGAAAGAAAAACATATACAATTTAACGATTCAATGATTTTAACGGTTCTAAATTTTCACTTTCACAAGGTAATTTTGTTGGTCTACCTCCAATAACGCATAATGAATTCGAAGCATTTGATCAATACATAGCAGCTAAGCAATATACTAAAATGCTGAATGAATGACAAACATAAGAAAAGCCAAGGTCAATAGGAAGTACCTGGAAAGTAATTTTCTCCAGCAACTTGGCCCGGTTATCCTTTCCTTTTCTGTAAGGATTCTCCCATGCAAGCATAGTTACAAATATTAGTCTCTGAAATGCAGGTTCCTGATATCAGAGGTTAAAACTATCAGTAAATTCCGAAAGCCAAACAAGATCCCGCCAACAAAGATGATAAAGAGATTGGACAGCAGTCGGGGGAATTTCGAGGTTGACTTAAAACAAATTGGAATCTGAATCTTTGAGGAAAAATGTACTGTATGCCGATTACCACTGAGTATCATAGTGAGAGTAAAAAGGGTTAATTGTCATGTGTGTACCTAAAATTGCACAATGATGGGAGTTTGCGCACTGAGATTAACTATACCAATTCTCGCCAAAAGAATGACTTATACTGTTGAATAAGTGTAACACATCACTCGTTGCTGGGAGAAAATCATTCATGCATTGGACTCTTAAAAATATTTCTCCTACCGAAAACATATTGCTGGACTAAACATCCGTTTAAACCAAAACCCGAAAGAAGATTGATCAAAAAACATGAGTCTTGGAGAAAGCATATCCAAATAATATATGAAAACTAATGATAAAACAACTCAAAAATATGGAATTTTAAAGTCAATTTGATGGCAATTACATGTCCCCAAATTTTTAAGTTAACTTACAGTACACACCAATAAAGCAAAGAAAAACAGGTTACATATGGAAAACAATGTGTTGTGCGTGTGTGTGTATGTTCCTAACCCGAATGAAGCAAGTTTACACACCTTGAGGCCAGGATGAACATCAGCGTTGTTCCTCGACAAAAACCTGAAGCAGCAATACTCCACCAAATTACGTGGATCATTATAAACAGATTCAGAAACAAGCGCCTTAAATATTTTCTGCATTTTCTGCCCAGTCAACCCATTCATCCTGCATATCTTAGACGAGGAAAAGTTAAAAATTAATTTCTCCATATCAGCAGGATATATTCCATCAACCTTTAAGCTCGTCTAATCATAAATCACACTAGAAAATATGGCATATCTTATTGTTTATTTCTCTTACTAATCACCCTTGAAACATTTTAAATCCCACAATTAATAGAAAGAGCAACTTTTTTTTTCTTGAACTACAAATTCTTACCGGCAGAATATTCATAATTTGAAAAGAATCAAACGCGTAATAGAAATAGATTCCCATCGGAAGTTCAAAGTAGGAAAGTCTGAAAAGCATTGACTTTACCGGCTAAATTGCTCAATAGAAACAATGGCAGCTTCAGAAAGGTCTCCTCCAGGGGTTCTAGAATCAACAGTTTGTTCAGTAATCAACATATCCTCCATATCTTCACTGTCACTATGAACGTTAGGCTTTCTATCGTTAACAGATTTTACAAATGGAGAAGTTACTTCATTGAAAAAGCTTTGGGTCTTTGACAGCCACTGGTTTACTGATTCTTGCATTGCATCTGTCAATAAAAATAACTTTGTACCATCAAATGTGTGACATACAATGTACTGGTCTTTCGGAGTTCGATTTCTTGACTTATTGAGTAATACAGCCATTACTTACCTAAACATTGAAATAAGCCTCATAACAAGAAACTCAACTCCTTTAGAATAATTACATGTTAAGAAAACATAATATTCTTTAGGGACAATTACAAAAACCTCCCTGAGGTTAGGGTTAATTACCAAAAACTCCAGATTTTTTTGAAAATTACAAAAAAAAAAAAAAAAAAAAAACCTTAGAGTTCGATTCCGTCTTACATTTTCCCCCTTCATAAGCAACAAACATTTCAGAACCTCCCTGATATTTATTAAAATATTATAGTTATCCCCTTAAATTTAAAATATAATCAAACCTGGGGGGCCTTCTTGTAACTTCGAAACATGTCTGGATTTTTTTGTAATTAGCTCAAACCTCAGGGGTCTTTTTGTAATTATCCCTGTTCTTTATTTCCCTTATTAGTTTCATAGTTCTCCATCAACAATCCATCAATATGAAGAAAATACTTAATTTAGCAAAAAGTATGACAATAAATTGAAGTGGCAATAAACCCACACTTCAAGCTAACAAACTATCAGAAATATAAGAATACTCATACTTAAATTGTAAAACTAGCTTTTTTTGCTCAAAACCCCATAAGTACCAATATCAAGGTCATTAACAAAAACAAAATAAAAATAGTCTTGATGAACTCACTTGTATCAATATCATTGAACTTCCAATTCTTGTCACCCAGAGCCTGGCCCACCAGCTTGAACCCAAACTTGTTGTCCGGAGGAGAAGAAGAGTTCGGGGAATCCGAGGAAGAATCATTCTTTTCACAGCAAACAATCTTGAAAAATAGTTTCTTTTGGTGGTGGTATGGGATTGCAGAGAATTTAGGGGATGGCCTTATGTGGGATGTTTTAACTGGGAATTTAGAGAGCATCTTTTTCTTAAACTTAGTTTTTTTCTGCTATCAGTTTTCAAGATTCAAGATTAAATTTCTTGATTTCAAGATTAAACAACTTGATTTCAAGATTTAGTAGAGAAGAAGGAAAAAAAACTGTTATCAGTTCTGAAGATTGCTGGAAAAATGATGAACATTAGACGAGCAGAATGGAATAAATGGCTTAAAAAAAAAAAGAGCTGTGTTTGCTTGGGGAAAGTAGGGAAGAAGAAGAAAGAAGACAAAGGGCCCTTGGAGACGTGCTACTGGCTGAGGTTGAATTGGTAAATAGGACAATAAAACATAGGACCATTTTGTACGGTTGACAAATTTTATTGGGAAAAAGTGAAAGTGTAATTTCTTATTATTTTTTTTGGAATAATTACAAAAAACCCTAAAGTTTGGGCTATTTTTAAAAATTATTGAAAAAAAAACCATTGAAGTTTGATTATGTCTTAGATTTAAGGGTAAATATAATATTTTGATAAATGTAAGGAGAGCTTTTGAATTTTTTTTTGCATATGAAGGGTAAAAATGTAAGGCGGATCAAACCTAAATGAGTTTTTGTAATTTCTGAAAATCTCTGGATTTTTTTGTAATAGCATGAACCTTGGGGAGGTTTTTGTAATTATCCCTTTTTTGCCCTTTTGAAATGTCTTGATTATACTGTTTTTGTAATTATACTCGAAACAATTATGCAATCATAGAGAATATCATTCAAATGTACTTTTGAAAAATATTCTAACACTACAATTATCATTAATCTTCACAATATTTTTTCCTGTCAATTTTCAGTTGTCTCGCCCAGACCATTGAGGGGATATAGTCATAAAGCTAAAAAGAATACTATCCCCTAAAATCAAAATTGTCGATATAGATACAGTTTAATTACAAAAGCACCCTGGAATTTGGAATAATTATAAAAAAATTCAGCTAAATCTCAAAATTACACAAAGTTTTTTTTTTTTAATAAATTCAGAATATATAAAAATAAAAGAGTAAAATGTTGTTTCAAAGCCCAAACAATAAAGAATAACGTAAACAAGAGAAAATCGGACAAAAAGATGAAATCAAGTCACGTCTTGAGCTGCAGTAGCCAAAAGGGGCCTCATTAAAACCTACCAAGGTAAAACCCATCCTTGTGGGAAAAACCCTTGTTAGAAAAAAGAGTACCCAAAAAGAAGGAAAGGCAAGACAAACCGCAAACACTATCTGATGAATCGCAATGAAGGAACCCTTCCCACTAATGTCTGAGGTGATGGAGTAAAGTGCGATCCGCAGCAATAACCTCCTGAAGAAAATCTGGCGCCGCATCCCACCAAATATTACCAACTACATACGCCTGCTTAGAAAGGGTGTCAGCCGCTCGATTAGCCTCCCGATAAACATGAGACGCCCGAAAATGAACGAGACGAAGACGACGGAATAAGAGAATAAGCCTGCCCTTGATGACCCAAGGAACCTGCATAGAAAAGGTAGAAAATATCGAAACCACATAAGAAGAGTCAGACTTTAACCAAATAAAATTTCATCCTTTATCCAATGCGATTTCGCAAGCAGTGATAGCCCCTTGTAACTCTGGCAGAAAAGCGAAACCCTGACCAAGTCGGACAGTGAAGCAGCCAACCACAAAGCCATGACAATTCCGAAATACACAACCACAAGCAAAATCTCCTAGCGACCCCTTTGCACTCCCATCAGTATTAACTTTAATCCATCCAAATGGAGGGAGACTCCAACGTACAAGAATAGGGTAATTATTACGTCTACAATAGCCAGGGATGGCTAGTTTGCTCAAAATAGAAAGATCCAGCGAATCATTATTCATGTAGCCGAGATTCTCTAATGAACGAAAAAACTTGAGCCCGAGTAGCCATAATCGAAATCTTGTAATCCTCAAAGATCGCTTTATTGCGACAAGTCCAGATGACCCAGATGAGAGTAATCAAAGTAAGTTTCTGATAAGGGTCTTTTTATGCATGTTTTATGTGTATATTTGAGTATGATTTGAGTTATTTTATTGTTAGTTTCATAAATTTTTGATTATACATAGTTCACATTACTCTAAGATGCTTTTATTGGTGTAGATTGATGATTTGGAGCTGTTTTTGGTGAATTTTGGGCCATGGTTTCATGTCAAAACATACCCGGGGTTTAGGATGCAAAAACACTCAACATCCCAAGTTAAATGCGTCATTTGGGCCTTTTTACCAAACACGGACAGGTGTGTGTTTTTAAGCACGGCCGTGCTTTTTAGAAGTAAAAAACGAGCAATTTTTCGACCCCGACGTACCAAACACGGCCGTGTTCGGGATAATCCAAAAACACGGCCTGTCCGTGCTTTTAAAGCACGAGCGTGTTTTTCGTCCAGTCTGGATGTTCTTTTGGTGGAAATTATGGAAGCTTTCCTTTTTTGCTTTTTGACAACCTTTGAGCAACTTTTACATCTCATGTTGCTGCACCAAACTCTATTATTCTCTCAATTGTCATGTGGACACAATTATTCAACCAACTCAACCAATGGAAGTGGAGTATTGTCATGTGAATACAATGATTCAACCAACAACCATGAAAGTGGAGCATTTGTTAGCATTATTGATGTGTTCTTTCACAAAGATGGTGCCTATAAAAGCCAAGAGTTTGAGTTGGGAAAGAAATTCATAATTCATGTAATATTCATTCATATAGAGATTCATTGTGTATTCATCATAGACACTTAGAAAATATTCATTGTGTCCAACATTTTGAGTGGAATTGGGATCAAGAGGTCTTGGAGGAGTAAGCTTGTAGCAACATTGGAGAAGAAGGCTTGGATCAACATCATCTATCAAGGAAGAAGTCATTGAGATTTTGAGAAAGATAAGTACATCATGTCTACAATACTTAAATCTTCTTGTGTAATTTACTCTTTTGTCAAAATCATGAGTAGCTAAACTCCTAGTGTTTGAATGTAATGAACTCTAGAATGGATTTGTGATTAAGGTTTGTATGTTTTTTAATAAAATTCTCATATCGTGTGTGATTCACTTATATCATGTTTATTTCATTCAAGTTAATATTTCCGGTATATTAATTTGATATCTATTCCTCATCGGGTAATTGGGAGATTTATGGTGAGAAAGAATCTATATAAGTGAAAAGAGTTGCATGTAATCCTAGATATAGGACGACATAAATCTTCTGAATTAGGGTCAAACCTAATATGGGAATTCATAAATCGTTATAATGCAATTTTGGGGGTTTTAACTAGAAAGATATTTCAGTTAATCAACTTGAGATTATGAGTTTTTCGCCTTGAGAAAGGTTTAGCTTAAATCGGGAATTTCTACGGTCCACATAACATGAGATTTTATTAAAAGAGGTTGGCTTTTGCTTAAGGGCTTATGGTTGTATTTTTATCTTGTTGAATCACAAAAACATTCTAGAGGGATTTACATTCAACACATTTCTATCTCTTGATTTCTCATTCTACAATCTACTTTTATTTGATTTATTGTAAGTTGCAATTATCTTAAATTCTCTATTTTTCATTTTCCATTTTAACAAACAAAACTCTGAAAATTGCTAGATTAGATAACAAAAAGACGGTAATTATTAGTACTTACAATCCTCGTGGGAATGACACTCGGTACTCAATAATTTATACTACAAAACGATAGGTGCACTTGCATAAGGTTTTCTAGAGTAGCTTTTGAGCCATCAAGTTTTTGGCGTCGTTGCCGGGGGTTGTAATATTAAGAACACCTTATTTTTGTTAATTTAATCATTTTTTTATTTTTTTTCATCATATGTCTTTCTAGGTATCTATCTTTGTAAGTCTTGGATTATACTTATCCTCCTTATTTAACGCAGTGCATGCCTACTCGTCGCCGTATTTGGAAGCGCGAGACCACCGGTAGCAACACAGAGGAAAGTATTAGTACAAACCACGAGGAGGTATTAACGAAAGCAAGGATCCCGATATGGCGGATGAACAACAAAGAACCATGTATGCGACTACGTCAAGCCATCTATGGACGATACACATCGCCTAAGTATCGTAAGGCATTTATTGCAGACCAATAATTTCGAAATCAAACCGAATGTCATTCAAATGGTGCAACAATTTGTTCAATTTGACGGCCTACCGGACGAAGATCCAAATAATCATATCGCGAATTTCCTCGAAATTTGCGATACTTTCAAAATAAATGGAGTCTCGGACGATGCCATCCGTTTACGCTTGTTCCCATTTACTCTTCGGGGACGGGCTAAATAATGGCTAAACACTTTACCGAACGGAACAATCACAACATGGAGCATTATGGCGGAAAAGTTCTTTTTCAAGTATTTTCCACCCGCTAAAACCGCACGATTGAGGAATGAGATCTCTTCATTCACTCAAGAGGACGATGAGACCTTATGACGACACTTGGGAGAGATTCAAAGAATTGCTGCGAAAGTGCCCACATCATGGTCTTCCCATTTGGATGCAAATCCAAACATTTTACAATGGGCTACTCTCGTCAACAAGGCAAATGATTGATGCGGCGGCTGGGGGAACTTTGAACAATAAAACACCAGTTCGCCAAGATCTCGATAGAGGGAATGGCCATGAATGGATATCAATGGCAATCCGTCGAGGTAAACCTAGCGAACAGGTGGGTGTTTATAATGCGAGATGCGGTGGTTACACTAGCAAAGACAAGTCGAAGCTTTGACCCAAAAGATCAACGATCTAGCGGCTCCTAAACCACCACCGCCGCATGTTTTATCTTGTGAAACTTGCGGAGGATTGCATAATCATTAGGACTGCCCACACACAATACCTCACGCTGAACAGGCTAATTACGTTGGGAATCAAGGTAGAAATTACCCAAGTAATCCTTACAAAGCAACACATACAATCATGGGTGGCGACAACATCCTAATTTCGGTTGGGGAAACCAAGGCCAACCACGACCTAATCCCAATCCCGATCTGAGACACGTCTCCGGATTTCACCAAATCAAGGTAACCCTAACTTGGAAGATCTTATAACAAAGTTTGTGCAATCACAGATACCCGATTCCAGTGTGGAAACATCCTTGAGAAATCAAGAGGCATCTATCCATAACTGGAAAACCAAATAGGCGGATTGCGAAGATGATTTACGAAAGGCCACAAGGTAGTTTATAGGGTAATCTCGAGCAAACCTGGGGGAGCACGTAAAGGCAATTACCATTAGTTTTCCACATGAGCATGATTATACCAATACCGCCATGCAGAAATACGTGGAGAATGACATACCCAAAGAAAAGCTCATGAAAAAGGAGGTCTCCGAATACAAACCCAAGATCCCTTACCGGAGTCTAACCGAAGAAGATAGAAGGGAGGACAAATTTGGTAAGTACCTTGAGTCATTCAAGCAACTACATACTAATATTTCATTTGTTCAACCTCTTTCAAAGCATGCTAAGGATCTAAATGACATCATTTCTAATGAAAATAAGCTTAACGAACTATCAAATGTGCAATTGAATGATAAATGTTCTTCCAATAATCTACCACAAAAATGTAATGATCCGGGGAAGTTTTATTATCCCTTGTACAATTGATGGTTTACTGTTGATAGAGCACTAGCCGACTTAGGAGCTAGTATCAATGTGATGTCTTATGAAACATTCAAGCATATGGGATTAAGTGAATCAAAACCTATTAGGATGGACATACACTTAGCCGATAAATCGATTAAACATCCTAGAGGTATTATTAATGATGTGTTAGTCAAGATCGATAAATTCATATTCCCAGTTGATTTTGTTATTCTTGACATGTATGATGATATTGAGGTTCCTCTAATTCTTGGGCGTTCTTTCTTGGCTACGGCAAAATCAATCATTGATGTGCATGAGGGAAAATTAACTTTGAGGGTGGGGGATGAACAAGTAATTTTTAAAATTCATGTTGATATTGAAACGAATACTACTTGTTCTTTTGCCGATTCAATTTCGTTGCACGATGAGAAATCTAAAAATCTCTTGGAGAAAAGTGTTGTTCAAAGTCCATGTTGGAAGCTTATGCCCGAAAAGGGGACCGGAAAGTTCAAAGAGCACATTTTGAAGCATAAAGTTGGAGGAAATACTACTAAATACGTAAGGGATTTTCATAAGTCCAAAGCTCCACCCAACTAATCTCCACATTTGGGTAAACGGTCCAGCTATACGACTTTAAAGAAGCGCTAACTGGGAGGCAACCCGGCATTTTGTGTGCATTTTCTTTTACTTAATTTTTTTTTGCTTGGGGATTGAAAAAAAAAATTTAAAAAAAAACACGGTCTGGCCGTGCTTACCAAGCACGATCGTGTTCAAAAATCCAAGGTTCTGTAGGAAAAATTCATACCGAACACGGCCGTGTTTTAAATTTTTTTTTTTGGCCGAAAAAAATTCGTACCGAACACGCCCCGGCCGTGCTTTTTAAGCACAGCCGTGTTTTTATTATAAAAAAAAACTCGAAAAAAAAATTATATTTGATGATTTCACGGTATTCGAGTTGTTTATCCTTGATTAGGTATGAAGATGCCGATGAAGGTCCCGTACTAAACAACCCAATGGTCGCTCAATACCGATTTCACTCTTCTAGTAAGGTCATATTTTTCTTTTCCACCTCTTTTAATTTCTTCTAGTGTGGTTGATTTTTGAGTGTTTTGTTTGTGTCCGTTCATCTCTTTCTTTCACATTGAGGACAATGTGAACCTTTAAAGTTGGAGGTGGGTGCAATTACATTCTTAGTTTGTGTGTGCTTGCTTTTATTTTTAGTTTGTCGACAAGAGGTAATTTTTTTTTAAACAAATTGAGTGCTTGCTAGTCAATAACTTAGCCCAATTATACCTTTATTAACTTGTTAGTTTGTGTTTCAATGTGAAGCAATTGATTGTCTAAGATATATTGATGTGGATGTGGGCTAAATTTTGACGAGATTTCCAACACCATATTACTTGATGTGTTAAGGCATTTACGATAATACTTAGTGTTATGAACGTTCGAGAATTCATGATTTGGTGGTAGTTAACTAGTTGTTAAACCAATCTTGTGGATAAAAACAAAAAATGAAAAAAAATGAAAAAAAAGAGAAAAAAAAATGGACCAATCGAGATTATACTTCTCTATTTGTTGTTGCTTAGTAACTAGGAGCATTCATGAGCCCCATGGTTGTCTTTTAAGTAAAACGACGACACAAATATGAGTATGGGAAACCACCCTAGGAGTGTTTGTACGAAAATTCAAAATATAAACCTAGTGGAAGAATGCCTCGAAAGGTCCTACAAAAAAAAAAAAAAGAAAATCGAAAGGGATAATGCATATTCCTTGAATTCTCATTCCAATAAAAGTTCAAGAAGCTTGGTTATATGACTAGTAGACTAACTACAATGATCTATTGAATTCTTGTATTTTCATGACATTATTGAATTGAAGTTATTCATAGCTATCAATATCGTGGAGTGATGATTTCAAGTTTGAATAATGCCGCGATATTACTGATCTTTCTTGTGATCGATCACTTTGCAAAATTGTGTTTTTTCTTGAATGATTAATTCGGGTTGAGAAGGCTAAGAACTTGACTGCTTGTGTTCAATGTGTTGAAAAAAAAAATCCTTGTGTGTTGTAATTTATTGAATCAGTTTTTTTGATTTAATGTTTTGCTTGAGGACAAGCAAAGTTCAAAGTTGGAGGTGGTTTGATAAGGGTCTTTTTATGCATGTTTTATGTGTATATTTGAGTATGATTTGAGTTATTTTATTGTTGGTTTCATAAATTTTTGATTATACATAGTTCACATTACTCCGAGGTGCTTTTATTGGTGTAGATTGATGATTTGGAGCTGTGTTTGGTGAAATTTGGGCCATGGTTTCATGTAAAAACATACCCGGGGATTTCCGGATGCAAAAACACTCAAAATTCCAAGCTAAACGCGTCATTTCGGGGTCTTTTCAGTCAAACACGGACATGGTGTGTTTTTAAGCACGGCCGTGCTTTTTAGAAGTAAAAAACGAGCAATTTTTCGACCCCGACGTACCAAACACGGCCGTGTTCGGGAAAATCCAAAAACACGGCCTGCCCGTGTTTTTAAAGCACGAGCGTGTTTTTCGTCCAGTCCGGATGTTCTTTTGGCGGAAATTATGGAAGCTTTCCTTTTTTGCTTTTTGACAACCTTTGAGCAACTTTTACATCTCATTTTGCTGCACCAAACTTTATTATTCTCTCAATTGTCATGTGGACACAATTATTCAACCAACTCAACCAATGAAAGTGGAGTATTGTCATGTGAATACAATGATTCAACCAACAACCATGGAAATGGAGCATTTGTTAGCATTATTGATGTGTTCTTTCACAAAGATGGTGCCTATAAAAGCCAATAGTTTGAGTTGGGAAAGAAATTCATAATTCATGTAATATTCATTCATATAGAGATTCATTGTGTATTCATCATAGACACTTAGAAAATATTCATTGTGTCCAACATTTTGAGTGGAATTGGGATCAAGAGGTCTTGGAGGAGTAAGCTTGTAGCAACATTGGAGAAGAAGGCTTGGATCAACATCATCTATCAAGGAAGAAGTCATTGAGATTTTGAGAAAGATAAGTACATCATGTCTACAATACTTAAATCTTCTTGTGTAATTTACTCTTTTGTCAAAATCATGAGTAGCTAAACTTCTAGTGTTTGAATGTAATGAACTCTAGAATGGATTTGTGATTAAGGTTTGTATGTTTTTAATAAAATTCTCATATCTTGTGTGATTCACTTATATCATGTTTATTTCATTCAAGTTAATATTTCCGGTATATTAATTTGATATCTATTCCTCATCGGGTAATTGAGAGATTTATGGTGAGAAAGAATCTATATAAGTGAAAAGAGTTGCATGTAATCCTAGATATAGGACGACATAAATCTTCTGAATTAGGGTCAAACCTAATATGGGAATTCATAAATCGTTATAATGCAATTTTGGGGGTTTTAACTAGAAAGATATTTCAGTTAATCAACTTGAGATTAGGAGTTTTTCGCCTTGAGAAAGGGTTTAACTTAAATCGGGAATTTCTACGGTCCACATAACATGATATTTTATTAAAAGAGGTTGGTTTTTGCTTAAGGGCTTATGGTTGTATTTTTATCTTGTTGAATCACAAAAACATTCTAGAGGGATTTACATTCAACACATTTCTATCTCTTGATTTCTCATTCTACAATCTACTTTTATTTGATTTATTGTAAGTTGCAATTATCTTAAATTCTCTATTTTTCATTTTCCATTTTAACAAACAAAACTCTGAAAATTGCTAGAATAGATAACAAAATGACGGTAATTATTAGTACTTACAATCCTCGTGGGAATGACACTCGGTACTCAATAATCTATACTACAAAACGATAGGTGCACTTGCATAAGGTTTTCTAGAGTAGCTTTTGAGCCATCAGTTTCCACAAAAAAAGGATTTGAGAGCTCCCTTTAGCCTCCAAGCTCTGAATGATAACACCCCAAATGCCAGAAGAGAAATCCAAATGAACATTGAAGAGACCAGAAAAGAAATCCCAGTTGGGTCGCACCATCGGGCAATCCTAAAAACAATGATCCAAATCCTCTGAATGATGGAAGCAAAAGTGACAAACTGCAGGCCCAATAGTCCCTCTGCTCTGCAAATGACCCCACATGGGAAGCTTGTTATGAATAAAGCGCCAAACAAGCAAAGAACGACGAGACGGGATACACGTGTGCCAAAACCATTTACCCCAACGAACAATGGGAAAATTCGTATGAATATGCCAGTAGGCAATACGAGATGAAACAGCGCCATGCAATAGTGTTCACATATATTAACCTGAATATTCAAAAATACGCATGCAATAGTGTTCACATATATTCCACAAACTAAATCCGCGTCACCCAAGCATCAAAACTTCGAACAACACCACTCTATCTTCCTCATATTCTCTTTGTCTTCTCTCCTTCAATTTCTTTTTCTATTCCCCCATCCTTCCATTAGAGAGGATGTGGCATCACCTAAATTAGTTTTCTTGCTTGTTTTCTTAGTTCCCTTCATGAAAATAATTTTTCTCCTTGTTGGACTTTAGTCTCCTTCTATGGGTGTTTGATTTCCCTTTGTGGAAATTCTTTTCTTTGTTTTTCTTTTTCTTTTTAAATTTGGTCATTTTGGCAACAATCGAACCTTTTTGATTTCATATCTGGTCATTTTGGTTGTTGATCGACTGCAATAGATGATTTTCTCACGCATTGTCATTAAAGAAAAATACGTAATGAAGTTGGATTCGGGTGTAATGAAGAAAAGACGAAGAGAATGTCACACAATTGAAACTGCTAGTCATTTTATGAAATTTAATTTATGTCACTTGAGCAATTATTTTCTTTGTTCTTCTTTTTTCCAATTCCTATGTATTTTATTATTGGTATGTATTTTCCCCGTTGTTGTAGCTTGTTGTCTTGAGAGTGTTGAATGTTGACGTGGATTCGAATTGGTCTAGCCAATACTCGCTGGACTCTTCGTGTAATTAATGGGGTCTGTTGTATTTTGGAAATTTGGCTGAATTCCATTAATAAAAGTCTATTGTTTGGGAAAAAAAACATATATTCCACAAATTACATACCATCAAAAACTCTCCTCAAAGTCTTACAAATACCCCTCTCTAGTTACGAAGAAAAAACAATTTCCACACATATGTAACTATGGATTTCTTATTATGGTTTTTAACTTCATATCCATAAATCCAAATGAAATCTTAGAGAAATTTGTGTAAAGCCGCCCTAAAGGAATTCTCAAAAGGAAACATGGAAAAAAAAAAAAAAAGCAAGTTGACGGATGGGAAAAAAAACATATATTCCACAAATTACATACCATCAAAAACTCTCCTCAAAGTCTTACAAATACCCCTCTCTAGTTACGAAGAAAAAACAATTTCCACACATATGTAACTATGGATAATCCCATCCGTCAACTTGCTTTTTTTTTTTTTTTCCATTTTTCCTTTTGAGAATTCCTTTAGGGCGGCTTTACACAAATTTCTCTAAGATTTCATTTGGATTTATGGATATGAAGTTAAAAACCATAATAAGAAATCCACTGTACTCTGCAATGGATTTTAAATCCTTGTAATCTATTTTGTGTTATTTTTGTAGTAATTATTGTGGATTTAAATCCATACTATTTTAAGCCATTTGAAATCCTTTGCTAAATCCTCCCTTCAAATCCATATCAATGCAACCTTAGTTTAAATGCAGTCCCTCAAGACTGGGTATTTGTTGTGAGCAAAAATATCTTTTTTTTATATTATTATTATTCATTTTATGCATTTATTTAATCTCTTTAATGATCCAATATTCTCTATTAATTGTTGAGCTACAAATAAATTATCTGGCCCATGCGCCATTTTCTCCTACGCAACCATGAAGCCCGCTACCCATGTATATAAAGGTCCCTCTATCTCATTTGTAAGCTAATTCGCAATTCACATTCAGTATTTTCTTTACTCCTCTGGATTTTCTCTCATTCACTTGAGCATGAGACAGGTCTCCTCGGGACAACTAGGGATGGCAATTTCGACCCGACCCGTGGGTACCTGCCCTGGCCCGCCATATTTGGGTCGCCCCGCCACGTGACCCGAGGCGGGTCTGGGTATCACTTCCGTCCCATGGGTACCCGCCCTGCTCCACCTAGAATTTTTAGTTTTAATATATATTTTGCATATATAATGTATATTATAATATATTTTTTATGCATTTTTATATTATATTTAATATTTATAAATTGATAATAATAAATTTTGTAAATAATAATTTATAAATATATATATTTTTTATTTTTTTATTTAATTTAATTTAAACGAGGGCAGAGCGGGTCGACCCGTCCCAACCCGCGACCCGTGGTGGGTTGACCCGCCACAACCCGTTCTAGGCACAGTGCGGGTCTGGGTCTTAGCCGACCCGCCCCGACCGCCCCATTACCATCCTTAGGGACAACTCATAGTCGCTCTAACTTTTGTTGGTGTTACATGCAAGTTGCCACCACAAAAGATTTCTAGTTGTCGAGAAAAAAGACTTTCACTTTATCATAATGGTTATTTGCCCGAAAAAGTAGCATCAATATTTTTTATAATTTTAAAACTTAGATGGGTTTTCTTGTAATTATCCAAACATCGTGTTTTTTTCTTTTTAATAATTAATTAAATTATACAAAAGGGCAAAAAATCAGCTTTAATGGCGGGACCAAAATTCATTACCACTTAGAACACCAACCACCACAACCCACCAGTCCCATGGCCTTATCCACACTTTCTCCGCCACCACTACCGTCTTCCACCACTCACTCCGCCGCCTCACTCCCCAAGCTCCACCACCCCACCGCCACCGCCTCCATCCCTATCCGACCCAACCCTCAAAACAACTTTCTCCCAACCTCCGCCGCCACCGCCGCCTCTCTTCCGCCCGCAGCTGTGCATAAATGGAGGACAAACGTCTCCTTCTTCACTGGGTTTTTGAATAACAACAAGACTAAAAATGCAGAGGCCATCAAAGAAGAGCTTCTCGAAGCCATCGCGCCCCTTGATCGTGGCGCTGAAGCCACCCCTGAAGATCAACAATTAATCGATCAGGTCAATATTAGTCTTACGTTTCACTTTTTAGGGTTTTTTTCTTGGTAACTAGTAGTAGCAATTGTGGAATTGAAAGAAATACACTCGTATTCAAGGCTGCAATCTAACCCTGAGCCGAGCTTTTGAGAGTTTGAGCTTGGCTCAATCAATTATCGAGTAGAGTTGGAGCTTAATTTTTTTTTAATAAGCTGGGAGTACTGGTTGAAGAATTTCAAATAAACTGAAAGATACAAGTTCGAACTCTGATTAACACCCTTATAAAGGGTTAGTGATACCACTTGAGCTATAAGCTAGTGGTGTTCGAGCTCAATTTATTGAATATATTAATGGTTCACAAGCTTTTTCGAATTTAATCGAGCCTAAATGAGTTTAGTAAATACTCTCTCCGTCCTATAAAGATAGACAAGTAGAAAAATTTACGCAGATTAAGAAAACAATAATAATTGTAATTGGGATTATAATTTTTTCCACATTCTTTCTATTTTGCCCTTGCATTAAATTGTGGTATATCATCTAAGTGAATTAAATATGGGTAATTTAGTATATTGTTGTATAATTAATTCTCTCAATAAGGAAACACGCCTATAATTTGGGACAGACGAAAAAAGAAAGGTAGCCTATTTTTTTGGGACGGAGAGAGTACCAAATATAAATTAAATTATTCTTTAATTTATTACAAAAACAAAATTTACATTTATAGCATGCATAATATATCTAGTAATTTAGTATTTATTCAAACAAATTAGTTTGTTTACATGTTCCTATATTTATCGTATGTAAACATATAAAAATTAAAATTAAAATTATTATCAAACTATTAGTTTAAATTATATGAGCTAGCTCACCAGCTTAATAGTTACTAATGAGCCTGCTCACGAGCCAGATATCTTTAAGCTTGAGTTTGCTTCATTTAATCTGAGCTCACGAGCGCTTGGTTCATTTGCAGCCTCACTAGTGTAACATTCATAATAGTAAGATTTTATGATTTTTTTTTGGCTAAAATTATGCATAGAATTTGGAATAATAGACTCAAAATACAAGATTCCTTCTTTTGGAATCCAAATGGCAAATGCACGTCCTAACCAGAAAAATCTCCCACCAAGTAATTTTTTTTTCTTTTTTTTAATTTTTTGAGACCTTAGCCTGTGATTAATGGACTTTCCTTGAAAATTCTGGGCTTGTAGTACATTGTGTTTCAGTAGCTACAAAACTGAATTGTTGATAAGATTGTGATTTTATTGTGCTTTAAATACATCCTTTTCGTTTTCTTCTCAACTTCATCCTTAGTTAGATAGCTCAGAAACTAGAAGCAGTTAATCCAACGAAAGAGCCGTTGAAGTCTAATTTGCTCAACGGGAAGTGGGAGCTGATTTACACAACTTCACAATCCATTTTGCAGACCAAGGTATTACTTTTTTGATGTGTTTGTAAATCTAGTTTTGTATGACTTGGTTTTGAGAGGTTCGACTTAAATTATAGTAGCCATTCGATGAACTTGTATGACTAGGATTTAGATTGGTGGCGCATTTTCCTCTCATTTCCATACAGATTATTTTCTATTTCATCAAGGGATAATTACAAAAACTACCACTGAGGTTTGGGTTAATTACAAAAAAAACCAAGAGGTTTTCGAACATTACAAAAGACTTGATATAAATGAGAATATGGTTTGGGCTGTAAACGATGGCATGATATGATCCATATAGCCGACCCCAAATGCTGGGACTAAGGCTTAGTTTGTTATTGTTGTTGTTTTTGAACATTACAAAAAAACCGTTGAGGTTTGATTTTGTATTATACTTTACCCCCTCCACAAGCAAATATATTTCACACACCCCCATTATATTTGCAAAATTATTACAATCACCCCCAATTATATTTGCGAAAATATTACAATTATCACTTTCATCAATGATACTATGTTGAGACCATGAGTTACCTCGCTCATTTGTGATACAAACTTATAGAAAGTTCATGCACAAATGAACACAAACACATTATACAGATATAAATCAACAAAACGAAAAATAAAATCGCGAGTTTGCATGAGTTCAAATGCCACATTAGAGCATTCAAACCAAAATTAATTGTATGTCGTTGCATGGAGAATGTGATAAAAACGTGTACAAAGACCTTTACCCTGTGGGATCCTTCAACAAAATCGTGGAGTTTAAGTTTTTCGCATTTTCTTCTTTACATGGCGTCTGATATTTTGTGATATAGCCTAAATATGCAATATACTAAAGTAAAGTAGAAATTTAGTGTGTTTTCTTCTCCAATGATAACATCGCCTTTGGAACCATTAGAAGTGGTGGTTTACTACTTTTTGCCTTTGCTTTCATGCTCGCATGTAGTGCATACTCACAGTTTTAACATTTGGAACAGAGACCCAAGTTTTTAAGATCGAGAACAAACTATCAAGCAATTAATGCTGATACCCTTCGAGCTCAAAATATGGAGTCGGGGCCATTCTTCAATCAGGTGAGCTCAAGTTCTACTTTCAGTACTTCCATTTTTTCTAATGGGCATCGTGTCTGTTCCCCTTCAATCTTTTCCATGTAGATCATTATGTAGAATCTCATTGATATTCATAAAGCTTTGAGAATTTGTTAGAGTTAAAGACCATAAAATTGGGTTAATTACAAAACGATCACTGAGATTTAGCCTAATTACAAAGACATCCATTTATCTTTTACGAATGTCCCCTTGGGATTTGTGCTTGTATTACAATAACCCCTGGTGCAATTTGTAAAAAAGAAACATATGTTGAGGGGTTATTTGTAATTTTGAAGATAATTAGGTCTATTTGCAATTAGCTAAACCTCAACGGTAGTATTTGTAATTATCCCTAAAAATTTGGAGTTTTTTATATGGCGTATTTTGATCTTTTTATCTTCTGTTTCCCCAACTGATGCAATTGTAAAGTAGAAAAATATGTCAAGGGGTTATTTGTAAAGATAATTGGGTCTTTTTATAATTAGACTAAACCTCAGTGGTAGTATTTATAATTACTTAAAACATTTTGGAGTTCTTTAAATAGCATATATAATCTTTTTATCTTCTGTTTGCCCACAAGGTTTCAAGAATACACATGCATTGCCCTATATTGACTAGTTGCCTGGCAAAAATATTTACGGTTTGATCATTTCACCAATTATCCCAATTCATCATAGGCGTGAGATACTTGGGTTTATCGGGCACTATTATACTTCACTATTTTAACTTTAGCTTCATGATGATTTAAATTTGAAGCTGGTCTATATTTCTAGGTTTCTTATTAACCTTTTTTTTTTTTTGCATCACTACTCTGGTACTCTGGAGAAAAGGGTTGTTTTCATCATCTACTATAATCTGCTGCTCATGTATTTTTGCCCCAACCTCGACTACCCACATGTTCTGCAGGTTACTGCAGATTTAACACCTCTTAATGCAAAGAAAGTGGCTGTAAAATTCGACTTTTTCAAGATTGGGGGTCTGGTAAGTCACGTCTTAGTCGAATTACGTCTAATGAGTAATGACACACACACGAGTATGTTGCTCGATCGATAATGACTGCGTGAAAATTCAATATTCACATGCCGATTGAATTTCGTAGAATTACTATAGAAATGTTTATTGTTGAACATATTTTTGAGCAGATACCTGTTAAAGCGCCCGACCGAGCTCGAGGTGAGCTGGAAATTACCTACTTGGATGAAGAGTTGAGGTAACACGACAAAATGGATTCGTTTTAGTTATACACAATAATTTCAACACAACATATGACAACCTCGAACATTAATGGCCGGGATAATTACAAAAAAAATGAGGTTTGGTCGGGATAAACATCCCTCAACTAACGGTTGGAGTAAAATGTAAGATAAAATGAACGGGTTTCCGTAATTTTGAAACTTTGTTGGTTTTTTTTGTGTAATTCCGAGTCTCGGGATATTTTTTTTTGTAACTCACTGTAAAAATTTCACGTAATTTTCTACTTTATTGTGGCAGAGTATCAAGAGGGGACAAGGGCAATCTCTTCATCTTGAAAATGGTTAATCCCTCCTACCGAATCCCGGCTTAATATAAATATTTTATTCCATGCAGAGTATATGTTTGATTTTACATGAAAAATAAATACTTTTTTGTAAACTGATATTTGATTGGAAATATAAGAATCACAATTTAAATTATTTCATATTTCATAGCAGATCGAAATTTATGACTAGAATTGGTGGGGTGCGCCAGGCCCATGCTGTAGTGCAACGCATGGGCGACGCTTGAAAGCCCAGGTAGCAAGCTACCTTAATGGGCTTTCCCCCTGAAAAAGTAAATTTAATATCGTGTAGGCCATTGGCCCACGTATCAGATATTAAACTGATAAGAACAGATACTACACTTGATCTTAGCCAAAAGGCCGAGAAAGGTATGAGCTTCTTTTTCTTGGGTCGCCCCCTTTTATATTACACGTTCTCCAGCGCATTTGTCTTGTAAACGATGTGGGACAAATATTATGAATGTAAAGAACTCTCTTACAGAACGATTTATTGAACATAAAATCACTAACACACTGAATATTATATGACAAAAGGTTCGTAATTGCTCTGTAAATTATTTAAATTGTTCTTCTTATGCCTTCTTTCAACATCGTAATTTTGTATATGTCATAAGCATACTGAGTATTACGCAGAATTGTGTACATCTAATATTTTTTTCTTCTAAATATTATACAATCGAAATATATTTATAATAATTATGGAGGAAAACTAAATATGAATTTACAGTAGAAACAAAACAAAAAAAAAAATCGGGCCTAAACGGCAAAAACTGGCAAAAAATCTCGTAAAAAATGAAAAAATAAAATAAAATAAAAAACAGGGTTGTTTCTAGGCGGCTTTTTAGGCCTTTAGGTGCTTGTAGTTAAAGATCTAACGATTTCTGCAACCATGGTCTAAAGTCTAAACACAGTCCCTCAAAGTCAAAACTCAATTCTTGTAATTATTCAAAGTTTCAAACCTCATGGTATTTTTTTATAATTATTAATTAACACACAAATAAAAGGGGGAAAAATCAACTTTAAGGGCGGGACCAAATTCATTAGTACTTGGAGCACCACCACCACAACACACCCGTCTCATGGCCTTATTCACACTTTCTCCGCCACCACTCCCCAAGCTCCACCACCCCACCACCACCATCATCCCTTTCCGATCCACCGCCACCGCCGTCTCTCTTCCGCCGGCAGCTCTGCACAAATGGAGGACAAACATCTCCTTCTTCACTAGTTTTTTGAGTAACAACAAAACCAAAAGGGCAGAGGCCATCAAAGAAGAGCTTCTCGAAGCCATTGCGCCCCTTGATCGTGGTGCTGAAGCCACCCCTGAAGATCAGCAATTAATTGATCAGGTCAATATAAGTATTAGCTTTCAGTTTATTGGAATTTTTTTCTTGGTTATTAGTAGTAGCATATTGTGACAATTGGGGTTGCAATCAAACTAAACCGAGCCGAGCTTTTGAGATTTTGAGTTTGGCTCGTTTATTATTGAGTCGAACTCCAACCTAAATTTATTGATCATATTGATGGCTCACAAACTTTCTCGAGCTTAATCGAGCATAAACGAGTTTAATTAGTAAATATTAATTATAAATTTCTTCAATTTATTACAAAAATAAAATTATATGTATCTAAAATGCATGATATATTTATTAAAAGCCTATGATTTTATTCAAACAAATAAATTTATTCAAATATCTTTATATTTATCATAAGTAAATGTATAAAAATTCAAATTAAAGTCAAATTATTAGTCAAATTTATACGAGCTTAATTATTAACGAGCCTACTCACGATCTGTTCACGAGCTAACGAACCGAATATCTCTAAGTTTGAGTTTGGTTCATTTATTTTAACGAGTCTCATTAAACGAATTCGAATGATTTTTTATCGAGTCGAGCTCCGAATAGCTCACGAACAGCTTGGTTCATTTGCAGCCCTAGTAACATTATCGTGCTTTAAATTTAAGTACGTCATTTTGTTTTTCTTCTCAATTTTATCCTTAGTCAGATAGCTCGGAAACTAGAAGCAGTTAATCCAACAAAAGAGCCATTGAAGTCTAATTTGCTCAATGGGAAGTGGGAGCTGATTTACACAACTTCACAATCCATTTTGCAGACCAAGGTATTACTTTTTTGATGTGTTTGTAAATCTTCTAGTTTTATATGACTTGGTTTTGAAAGGTTCGACTTAAACTATAGTAGCCATTCAATGAACTTATAAGACGATGTTGAGACCATGAGTTAATGTGAAATGAGTTTATCATACCTCGCTCATTTATGATACAAAGTTACACAAACGAACTCGAACACATTATACAGATACAAATCATGAAAATGAAAAGTCAAATAGATCACGAGTTTGCATGAGTTCAAATACAACATTAGTCATTAGAGCTAGGGGTGATAATTCTTGACACGACACAATAACACAATACGAAAACAATATGAAGATAATGGGTTATTGTCTAGCCATATCGTATTTGTGTCCTTATTGCATTGACACGATAACCACAAAAAACTTTTGTGCCGTGTTGTGTTGTGTTCGTGTCAACCCAATAATCACAACAAAATTAGCAGATGGAACGTAAACCTGTTAACGATCTGTTAATCTATTAGTGGCACAATATGCTTTCAAACATGTATCTGACAGTGACATGTTTGCCCATTAATGACATGATAGTAACACGATAACTTGATACTTTATATGTTTTTTATTGGAATGTTTTTAGTTTGTGTCGTCTAATGTGTAATCGTGTATTAGCATGCAATATCATAACACTCAAATTTTACCACTTTTTTTTTCCGACTTATCGTGTCGTCTCGTGTCAATATGAAAAATTTAGTGTTTGTGTTCGTGTACATACAATCATTTTTCATGTCGTGTTCGTGTTTGAACTTATCATGTCGTGTTGTTATTGTGCACGAAAAATTTCGTGGTTTGTGTCGTGTAAGTACAATCCCTTTTCGTGATATGTTCGCGTTTGAACTTATCGTGTCGTGTTGTTATTATGTTGACACGAAACACAACAAGATTACACGATTTGCCACCCGTAGAGCATTCAATCCAAAATTAATTGTATGTCGTTGTTGTTGGAATATTTGAAGTAAAATTCCTTATTTGATATTTTTAATAGTAAAGTGTAGATTTATTTTTGACATTTTCAATAGTAAAGGCCAAATTTTTTATTTGATGAAAGGTCATATTTATGCCTATAAATATGACTTGTTTCTCACATTTGTAAAACACAAATAAACACAAAAACTTATAAAATTTTCATATATCTCCTAAAACTCTTACAATTTAATTTCTGGTGATAATCTTCAGGCAAAATTTTCAGTTCGATGGAATAGGTTATCCGGTTTTCTCGTCTTATCTTGGAAATAGACGTCCAGAATAGGGGACGAGTCTGTTTTAAGGATATTGTGTTGAACACACAATTCGAGCTATTTTTATCTTGCTTACTTTGCAAATTTTACCGATTCGGGTTTTTCGATTCATATAAATTGTACTGGAAGAAACACTACTATTTTTCCTACAAACTTAAAATAGATTTTTGAAAAAACTTCTAGTACAGTTATATTACCGTATTATCAATAATATTCTGATTTTTTTTCAAAGATTGCAACTTTTATTTAGAATGCAATTTGGATGAGCAAATTCAGTTTTTATCTGTAAATTTGAATTATATGGTTCTCTAAGTCAGTTCAACAATTTAAAAAGTTTCTATTGTTGCCGTGAGTTGAAGTATATCATTTAAACGTAGAATCAACTTGAATCATCAGTTTTGATATTGTTTAGTTTAATATATAAAATTGATGCCTTTATTTTATCAACACAAAATATATAATTATGGTCTGGAAATATAAAAAGTGGTTGGAATCTGCCTTTTTTATTAATATGCCGAGCTGATGAACTCGGGTTGGCTTCTGGCTTATAGAATTTGAATTTGCAAAGTTATATAAGGGTTTTATGTTGATATTTTCCCCATAAATGAGTTCTATTTATACTAATACACTTAGTGGCCTTAATAATCATTACATCTATAATCCTAGTGGGACACTTGTCCTCTTCTTGTTGTGCATAGGACGCTTGGCTATCATGTGGTGGAAAATGCTTGTTGAATTGTCCCATTAATGCTCTGCTAGGTGACTTCTTTTGGTCTACCACTGAAGGTTCGGATAGATTTCGTAATAGGTTGCTTAATCCCCTTAGAAAGTTCCGATTCGGTTGGGCTCGGCTACGCCCACCATTTCGATTGATGGTGGTGCAGTCGGGCTAAGTCATTAGGTTTTGAATTGCCACGTGGGTGTACTTCGTCCAACTCAGCTCGGGTGTCATCAATGGCCCCCAAGTTCAAAGCCGAGGAGGAGATCAACCAAGATGGGTTGGAACTTCAAGAAGGAGAGAAGAGAGAAAAGTCAAATAGTTTTTGAAACGGTTGATAGTTGTCTATCATCATTTAACGCCTGAAACGGCGGATTAATTGAGGCAATGATGGCTAGCACATGACAGTCTTTGATTGAACCATCATGGCACAGGAACCGGAGGGACATGGCTGTTAATTTGAAATGTTTTTTGAAACGTCGCGCTTTTTCATACAAGCGCGTGTTTTTGAGAAATTTCTGCCTATAAATACACCCCTTCATCCTTCATTCTCACTTTTTCTTCGCATTCTAAGCATACCAGAGAGAGTTGAGACCGAGCAGAATTCAGGTCGACTTCGAGAGAAAAAACACCCAAAGTTTCCTAGGTATTTTTTAAGACCTTTTCTTCCTTTCCTTTTTCCTTCGACATGTCTGGTTCAGTAGAGGATAGTCAAAACCTCGAGCACAATTTCGAGCATGAGGTTGAAGATCCTCCTTCGAATGGAGGTTTCACAAAGGGAGAAGGATAACATGTTGATATTTCTAGTTCGGATGAGGGCTTTGAATATGAGTCCTCCTGCAGACAAAGAGAGGTGAAATTTTATCGTCGGCTCCGATTGCTGCCATTATTGGGGGAGTGAGGTATGGGCCCGAGGAGTTGCTTTTAAGAAATGCTGGGCGAGGTGTTGGTGAAACGATTGGGGCCCATGGAGTTGGGCGTGGTACATGGCCTAGTAGGGGTGAGGCCATAGGTCCAAGTGTAACTGGGCGTGGGACTGCGCCGAGTGGGGTTAAAGCCGCGGGACCAAGTGGCGCTGGTCATGGGGAGGCCACGAGGCCAAGTGGTATTGGGCGATGTGCGCCCCCTTCAACTTCTGGTCGGGCTGTAGGAGGAGCTCAAGGCGCAATTCAGAGGCCCCCCAAGAGTTCCTAAATGGATTGGACAGAAACCGACCAAAACTTTCAGTCGGGGATGATGTTGATGCAGCGTAAGATGGACGCACTCTACCAAGGCCACCAAATTCTAGAGTCGGTGCGATTTTGGTTACCCTATCATGAGTAGATGCCCGAGCTGGCCCCTATTGGGTATATTGATATGTACGCCTACAACATCACATTTGGATTGAGGTTCCCACTCCATAGGGTGATCACAAATTGGTTTCGGAGATGGGGGGTTGTGTTGTCCCAGGTGCACTCGATGACCTGGGGAAGGCTAATTGGCCTGATAGTCCTTCTTGCTCGGCAGAGCTTTCTCCGTCCTTGTTTTGATGAAATAAATGAGTTGTTTGCCTGGAAGGTGACCCCGGGCAGCGTGAGAGGGAGACCATCCGGGTGGTATTACCTCCAGACCTGAGTTGGATATCCAGACAACTTGGTTTTGGGCCTTCCACAATCTCTTAAAGAGTGGAAGGATAAATGGTTCTAGGTTTATGGGGACTGGATGACTCCTTGCCGTAGGGGGACGAGCCATTTCTTGCTCCTCCTCTGGAATTCTGTTATGATTTCAGTAAGTGTATTTCTTTGCTCTTTACGTTTCCAGAAAATTCTAATATTCAATTCTTTATTTCTTGTGCAGGGAATCAACCTTCTCAAGGTCGTCTTTCGGACGAATTTCTGCAGAGATTGGACGACATAAAGAATATATCGAAGGCAGGACGAAAAATAAAGTTGCTACCCTTGAGGCTGAACTAGCTCGGGCCAGCTCCGTGTTAATCTTGGGGCCGAATCGACCGAGCAGGGCCGCACCTCAACGCGTCTAAGGCGAGTAGGGGACTCCATCTCAATCGCCCTAGAGATCCGAGCAAACAAGGTCGCCTCCTACAACTGAGCCTAGAACGGAAGTCCAAGGTAATACTTTTCCAATGTGGTTGACACTTGTGTATTTTTTCATATTTTTGATAGTCTTGGTATTTTTGTAGAGCCTGAAGAAGACATGGACATTTTTTTTTGCCTCAACCGAATAAAAAAGACAGCCGGGAAGGCTACTGAGAAGACTACTGGGAAGACTCAAGAGAAACGAGCTGAAATTCAGCAAGGCAAAAGAAAGGTTGAGCCCGAGCCTGCAGTGGTGCCCACGAGGAATATAAGGGGTATCGGGGTGGAGATTGCCGCAGACCGAAGCGAGGGACCCAGGGTGGATCTCATCTCGATTCCTGGGGGAACAACTACCGAAGTCCCTAGGAGAACTTTTTATAATGGCTTGGGGCCAGAGGGCCACTATATTCCTCCTAACCCGACCCGGGAGGAACCTTGCGAGAGGATGAGTGGGGTGAGGCCGCAGTGGTTTATCGAGTTCGCCAAGTGCTCCACTCCGATGGACGAACAGATAGTTGCCCTGTCGGAGGCCGAAAGAGCTGCTAGAGACGTTCCAGTCTGGTCCTGGACAACTGGGATTGAATTTTTTTGTGTCGAGACCGACTGGGAGGAAAAAGTTCAATAGCCATGGGTCTCTCAGATCGGGTCATTGGGACTCTCTAGCACACGGTGAAAGAAGGATGCGAGCTGGCTAGGCGCCATAAAGACCTGCCGGAGGCCCATAGATTATGTCTCGGCATTCAAGAATTCTTGGAGCTAAAAGCTAAAGAAGTCGAGAAAGCGGCCATTAATGCAAGGAGTGCCGAGCAGAGCGCTTTGGTTGCTAGGGACAAAGCTGAGAAAGCCGAGGAGACCCTCCGTCGGGAGGTCAGTGAGCTGAATAAGAAGGTGGCCAACCACCAAGAAGAGCTGACCAGGCGGGAGGGAGAGCTCAGGAGGCATATGGAGGAGGTTTGCCAGGCAGCTCGGCATGAGGCATTGATGCCTTCAAGAGGTCTGGGGCTTACTCCTTCATGCTAACTTGTGGCCATGCTACGAGTGTGGGAGAGGTCCTGGATGACTTGGAGACGGGAAAAACTGTGGTTGAGCTCGAGGACGAGCTTAAGAATTTAAATTAGCAAATCAAAGAGCTCAAACCTCAGTATCATGATGTTGTTTCCGAGGATGAGCTTAAGAATTTAAATAATCATGAAGGTGAAAGTTTTCCGCATGTAAGACTAGAGATGGTAATGGGTAGGGTATCCACCCATTTAAGATTATCCATGCCCGAATCCTATAATATTTATACTACTTGTACCCATCCCAAGCTCGATTAAGAAACTACCTCTATTACCCGTACCCATTCAAAATCCATTACCCGATACCCGTGTACTACCCGTACCCGCATAAAACCCGTTTATTTTATGTAAAAACTTATAATTATATGAATATTTAGATAACTATTAAATGGACACCATATCAAAAACTAATTATTATATAAGAAAATGCTAATATGTTAAATTCTGAATAAATATAATAATTAACCATTTTAATTTTATAAGTCAGCATATGTTATCATCATTCATCAACTAAATCAAAAGCATTAGATAAATAAAAATGTAACCACTACATTCATTAAAACTGTAGAATCAACAATAGTACATATTTAGTTTATAAAACTACACCATCAGACATGTAATATGTATCAAGTTTGACAAAGATAAAACAAAGTTGATATGATTTCAAAATAAATGACAACTTTATATTTTCTTTGTACAAAAAAAAATTGTGTTAGGCTTCTATGAAGAAATGTATAATGTCATATGAAAAAAATAAATGGAAGTTACTAAGGGGTAAACGAGTTCTGGTAGTGGTGGGTATCCGAGGGGTAAAATCATACCCTACCCGTATATAAATGGATAGTAGTTTATCATCCCATACCCATCCAAATTTGAAAAAGTTTATCCATACCCGTCCCATTAGGGTCTGGGCGGGTGGTACCCGCGTCTACTCACCTCGCTCCATCCCTGTGTAAGACATTACATGGCATCCAATATAATATAAAATAGCCAAAATATGCAATACCCTAAAGAAAATAGAAATTTAATGTGTTTTCTTCTCCAATGATGACATAGCCTTTGGAAGAGAAAATTTCACTTTTGGTCCCATAAGAAAAGGAGTCAAACATTTTTAGTCCCAGAATTTGTATTTTTGGTCACAATTGATTTTTTTCAACACATTTAGTCCCATATGATTCAAAAGTTACAATTTTAATCCCAAAACTAACAGAAAACTTAACTAATTGTTAACTCTATTCTTACGGGATCAAAAGTGCATTTATCCAAAAATTAATAATTAAAATATACATATATTTGAAAAATATGAAGAATTATCTAAAAATTTTGAAAATTGTTTCAATAACATTTAAAATTATTTACAATTCATTAAAAAAATTATGAAAATCCAAAAAAAATATTTTAAAACCAACAAATTAAAATATAAAAAATATGATAATTTGTTTAAAAAACTAAAAATATTAAAAAAGTTGAAATTATTTTAAAATCCAAAACATATAAAAATAAAATATGGAATTTGCTGAAAAAACTATAAATCATATTTTTTTTAAAAAAATGGCATTTATTTAAAATATTTTTAAAATGACGTTTATTTAAAATACTTTAAAAAAATTTAAATTCCAAAATAAAAAACCCAAAACTCTTTTTTAAAATTTTGAATTTTTTTTTACTTTTTTGAAAATTTCTAAATATATTCAGATTTTAATATCCCGATTTTGAAATAACCTTAAGACTTTTAAACAAATCTTGGAATTTTTTAAAACAAATTTTAATATTTTCTTTTATTTTTACATTTCTTAAATAAGTTTAGTTTTGTAAAAAATTCTACGTTTTACCCTTTTTGGATTTTATAAAGAGTTTTAAAAAGTCTTCACTAATTTCAGCTTTTAATGCATTTTTTAGATTTTTAGACAAATTTCTATATTTTAAATAATTTTCCAGATTTTTTATTTTATATTGAATTTACTTTTAATATTTTAAGTAATTGTCAGATTTTTAACACAACTTTTAGGTTTATAAACAAAATTTTAGATTTTTAAAACATCGTTTACTTTTAAAAATAACTTTTTAAAATAAATTTTTTTATTTTAGATTTTCCGATTTTAAAATAACTTTTTGAATTTTTTATATTTTTTTAATAAATTGCAAATAATTTTAAATGTTATTGAAACAATTTTCAAAATATTTTAGATAATTTTTCAGTTTTTTCAAAAAAAAAATTTCTTCTTTTTATTAATTTTCAGATAAATACACTTTTGGTCCCGTAAGAATAGAGTTAACGGTCAATTATGTTTTTCGTTAGTTTTGGGACTAAAACTGTAACTTTTGAATCATATGAGACTAAATGTGTTGGAAAAAATCAATTGAGACCAAAAATGCAAATTATGAGACTAAAAGTATTTGATCTCTTTTCTCACGGGACCAAAAGTGCAATTTTCTCCCTTTGGAACCATACTGCTTTTTGCCTTTATTTTCATACTCACAATTTTAACATTTGGAACAGAGACCCAAGTTTTTAAGATCGAGAGCAAGCTATCAAGCAATTAATGTTGATACCCTTCGAGCTCAAAATATGGAGTCAGGGCCATTCTTCAATGAGGTGAGCTTAAGTTTTAAAGTCAGTACTTACATTTTTTCTCATGGGCTTCGTGTGTGTATCTCGTCAGTCCTTGATCATTTGTGGCATATGTAGAATCACATCAATATTCATGAAGCTTGAGAATTGGTTAAACTGAAACCCGTGAACATATTAAAAAAACCAAAAGATGAACCCCATCACTTATAGTTCCCACTGCCTTTGTCCTATAGCTTTGTGGAGAAGGTGAATCGCATGATATGTCTCAATAAGTCAGGGTTCTAAGCTGTCGTAGACTGAATCGCCGCATAATAAATCTTCCTCCACCTTATTACTAGGGGGATTCGAACCTCCACGTTGTGGGTGCGAGCAAACAGACAACGCGTCACTCAGATCGTTTACTAGTTGAGGTTGTTGGAAATTGGTTTAGTAAAAATGGATGTTGACCCAATTTTGACTAATTCTTTAAGTGGGATCATTTATTAGTTATGATTAATAAATGATATAATCGTAATCTACACTGCGGGTAGATGAATTTAGCATTTTGAATTTCTCAAAACCAATTTTGGGTGAATGAGAAATTAATGCATAAAGTTAGTCATTTAAATGTCTTTTATATATGGAATATAAAAGGGTGAGAATATGGAAAATCATATCCCACATAGAAAACATTATAAATGTTTGACTAGTTTATATAGAACTTCATCATTCATAAGAAGTAATCATGTGGAGCTCCATATGGTACACTCTAGTGGACCAAGTCAATTTTAACTAGTCTTTAAATAGCTCAAATAGCACCGAGGCCCGAGCCAGAGCCGTGCCCTGGCCCGCGCACGTTGCACATAGTCGTATTAGGTGCTTTAGAGGTGCACTTTGCACTTCGCGCGTATGCATTACCGCTAGGAGCTTTGAGATCGTCCAGATGGCGACACGTGGTACGCAGTGGCGCTGAATAGATGTGCATGTTCGCTACTTTACACTACTGTTCAATGTACGAGGGTGTGTACCTTCGGTTGGATGTGATATGGGATCATGGCTGTTGATCACAGGGCGCAATCTGACAGTTCTGGTCAATTCGAACCAGAGGTTGCAACCCAGTCTGAAAGGGCACCTGAAGTTCTATAAATACCAATCTCCAGAAGTCCATTTTACACTACAAAATTAGCATATAGTTTCACCTCATCCTTTTTGTCATTTTCGAAAGTTCTGAAACACGTTAAGTTCGCTATAAGTTTGATTTTTTCAAGTGATGCTTAGTCGAACTTGAAAATTAATGTATCTTACAGACGATTGCCTAGAACCATTAGCACTTTGTATGGGACAATTTTATCTTACGAATAGAGAATCTAATTCTCGCCTCAACTTACTTATCTGTCCCAAAATTTTGTTTCCTTGAAAAATGGCTAACAACAGTTTCATTTCGATGGCTGTTGTTCTTGAGCATGGTGAAAACTATGAGTATGCATGGAATTGTTTCCAAATGCAATTTTTCAAGTTCCAACTATTCCAGAAACTGAAATTATGTTTGTTTAAGAAATTCTCAATAGAAATAAAATCATTTTCAATTTTCATTTTTTATGGAAAGATTCTTTTGAAAATACAACCAAACAAGTTTTCACCACAATCACGCAAATCTATGTGAAAATACACTACAATCACGCAAAATGGTGTCAAAAATACACTACAATCACGCAAATCTATGTTAAAAATACTATAACCAAACATATTTTTATTTCTAAACAGAAATTCAGACAACAAACCAAACATATTATCAATTCTCACACGAAAATCAATAAAGTTTAAAAATTCATTTTCCAACACTAGAAACTGGAATTTGGACTTGGAAACACATCCATACATCCCCTATGTTCTTAATGGGTTAGAAGACACCCTCTATAATGTCTACATCTCATTCAAAACGTCCAAAGAGTTGGCTGACTCTTTGGAAAATAAGTACAAAACAGAAGATGCTGGCATAAAGAAACTTGTTGTCGGCAAATTTCTGGATTTTAAGATGGTTGATAACAAAACAGTAATCAGCCAAATTCAGGAAATTCAAATCATACTTCATGACTTAGTGTCTGAAGAGATGATTTTGAATGAGTCGTTCCAAGTGGCTATAATTATTGAAAAAATTGTCGCCATTATGGAAAGACTTTAAGAACTACCTCAAGCACAAACGCAAAGAAAGGGGCTTGAGGATTTGATAGTTCGACTTCGGATTGAGGAAGACAATCAAAAATCCAAAAAAAAAACCCAGCAAATCTGGAATGGAGGTCAAGGCCAATCTTGCAGAATTGAGCACTAACAAAAAACATAAACATTCCAGAAAAGATAAGGGGAAGGCCAAAAAGCTTAAAGGCAATTGCTACAACTGTGGCAATCTAAATCACATGGCTTAGGATTGCCAACATCCGAAAAAAGGCAATAAAAATGGCAACCAACAATAAGCCAATGTGACCAAGGACAAGTCTGTTCCAATAGACATATTGAGCTCGATCTCACCATTGTTGTATTTGAAACCAATATGGTAGATAATCCAAGGGAATGGTGGATGATACCGGAGCTACTCATCACATTTATACGGACAAGTAGATGTTCTTCTCCTACACTTCGATATAATAGAAGAAAGTTGTTCATGGGGAACTCCTCGACTTCCAACATCATGGGGCTTGGAAATATTGTGTTGAATATGACTTCGGAAAAAGTGATGCTTATGCATTTGTTGCATGTCCGGGATATCCGCAATAACTTAGTTTCTGGTCATTTGTTAAGCAAGGCCCATTTTAGACTAGTATTTGAGTTCGATAAGTTTGTAATGACCAAGAACGGTTAATTTCTTTTTAAAGGGTACCTTGATAAAGGGCCCTTCAAAATGTCTATAATGAATGTTTTCTGCCAAGAGGCGAAGAATAAGAATATTACTTCTGTTTACTTGTTGTATTGTTCTAATTTATGGCATGATATATTATGACACGTAAATTTCAACACAGTTAAAAAAAGTTAGTGAATCTGGAATTAATACTAGTGTTTGAAATCAGTTCACAAGACAAATGCGAAGTTTGTGTTGAAGCAAAATTGGCTAAAACACCATTTTATTTAGTAACAAGAAGTACCAAACCTCTTGAGTTAATTCACATAGAAGTGTGTGATTTTAAACTTGTGCAAACTCGAGGTGGCAAAAAGTATTTCATAATGTTTATTGATGATTGCACAAGATATTTTTATGTTTATCTTTTGAAAAACAAGGATGAATCTTTAGTAGCTTTTAATACTTATAAGAATGAAGTTGAAAATCAGCTTAATTTAAAAATTAAGATGATTTGCAATGATAGAGGCGGAGAGTACGTTGCTCCATTTGAAGAATTCTGCTCTTAATAATGCGTCAAACGATACCCCCCTACTCACCTCGATCAAATGGTGTTGCAGAATGCAAAAATCGTACTCTTTAGGAGATGATGAATGCGATGTTGATAAGTTCTGGTTTACCCAAAACTTGTGGGAGAAAGCCATTCTTTCTGTAAACTACATTCTTAATAAGATCCCATACAAGGTAAAGATGAAACTCCATATGAGTTATGAAAAGGACAAAAATCGTCATACAAATACATTAAAGTGTGGTGGGTGTTTGGCTAAAGTTGTAGTACCAAAGCCAAAACAAGTTAGAATCGGTCCTAAAATGATTGATTGTGTTTTCATTGGATATACAAACAATAGTAGTACCTATCGTTTTTTAGTGCACGAGTCAACAATTCCTGATATAAATGATGGAATGATCATAGAATGAAGAAATGTTGTATTGTTCAAGAATATATTTCCTAACAAAGAAAGGAAAGAAGAAAGTTCTAACAAAAGAACTTATGAAACTGTAGGTTTACCTGAAAATGATGAAAAGGAACCAAGACGCACAGTAAAAGGATAAAAGTAGCTAAGTTTTTTTGTCCTGATTTTCTAATTTATATGTTAGAAAACGAACCTAAAACTATTTAAGAAGTTTTGTCTAGTCCAGAAGCTCATCTATGGAAAAAAGCTATCAACAATGAAATAGGTTCCATCTTGCACAATAATACTTGGGAGTTGGTAGATTTCCCTCTGGGATGCAAACCTTTAAGATGTAAGTGGATCCTTAAAAGAAAGTGCAGAGCAAATGGATCTATAGATAAGTACAAAGTCTGATTGGTAGGCAAATGGTTTAAACAAAATGATGTATATGACTTTTTTAATACATATTCTCCTGTTAGGAGGATTACGTCTATTCATGTTCTTATTGCTATTGCAACTTTACATAAACTTGAGATACATCAAATGGATGTGAAGACTGCCTTCTTGAATATTGAGCTTGAAGATGAGATTTATATGGAAATAACCCGAAGGGTTCGTTGCACCCGGACAAGAGAGAAATGTGTGTAAATTTGTTACGTCACTTTACGAACTAAAACAAGCACCTAAGAAATGACACGAAAAGTTTGACACAATTATGCTATCAAATGGTTTCAAAATCAACGAATGTGATAAGTGTATCTAAATTAAAGGTACAACTAATGATTATGTCATTGTCTGCCTTTATGTGGATGATATGTTGATCATGAGTAGTAGTCATGAATACTAAGAACATGTTAGAGAAGAACTTTGACATGAAAGATATGAGATTATCTGATGTTATATTAGGGATTAAAATCTGAGAACTTCATATGGAATTGTCTTGTCACAATCCATTATGTCAAAAGCATAGTTAGAAGGTTTAATGCTTTGATAGTCCTCCGGCTAAGACACATGTAGATATGAGTCTACATTTAGCCAAGAATAGAGAAGAACCAGTTTCTCAGCTGGAATATGCAAGGATAATTGATAGTATGATGTACATAAAGAATTGTACACGTCCAGACATCGCATATTCAGTGAGTAAGCTAAGTAGGTTCACAAATAATCCAAGTAAAGATCATTAGAAAGCTTTGAAAAGGATACTTAGATACTTAAAGTATACCATGAATTATGAAATACTTTATACGGGATATCTAGCAGTATTAGAAGGATAATGTGATGTCAATTGGATATTAGACACAAAAAACTCCAAGTCCACAAGTGGTTTTGTATTCACAATAGGTGAATGAGCGATGTCGTGTAAATCTTCTAAGCAAACTTGTATAGCTCGATCCACTATGGAATCCGAGTTTATTATTTTAGATAAAGCTGGAGAATAAGCTGAATGGCTTAGAAATTTCTTAGAAGATATTCCTTGTTGGAATAAACCAGGGCTTATTGTATTGATATTATGATAGTCAATCAGTAATCGGAAGGACACAAAGTGGTATGTATAATGATAAGTCTAGACATATTTGTCGAAGACATAATACCATTAGATAATTGATCTCGAATGAGGTTATTTCGATTGACTATGTGAAGTCAATGGAAAACCTAGCGGGTCCGCTAACTAAAGGTATAAATTGAGATCAAATGTACAAGTTGTTAAGGGGAATGAGTTTAAAATCCACAAAATAAGAATATTCATAGCGGTAACTCAACCTTGTGAATTGGAGATCACAAGACCTTGGTTCAATGAGACAACTAAGTTATGAATGTTGAGTTGAACACTTGGAAATTGTTTCAGCTTATTCACAGAACGTCCAAGTGAAAAACCCTACAGTTTGTGGTGAGATTAAGTTTATATTTTAATGATTCATATACCTAAAAAGTGAAGTATGGCAGTATACTCTTTATAGGAGATCACTTATATAAGTTAGAAGTAATGACCGTTTCTACTTGTAACACTTATGAATCTAAAATATGGTCCATGACCGAAATAGACACAACGTGTTAGAACTGTTATTGTGTAAGTATTGTTGTATTGATTTACACAAACGACTGAATAGTTAAAGACATCGTGTCACTAATCAGCTAGTAAATCCGATAGTACTTTACTAAGGAAGGTTCAAAGCCACAAGCTACTATCCTAATGCAATAATGGTTCGCCGAACTTTCAAATGAGTTTGCATACATGCATGCATTAATGTTCATTTATGTGGAGGATTGTTGAAAATTGGTTTAGTGAAAATGAGTTTTGACTCAATTTTGGCCAATTATTTAAGTGAGATCATTTATTAGTTATGGATACATGATATAATTGTAATCTACATCGCGGGTAGATGATTTTAGCATTTTAAATTTTTCAAAACCAATTTTGGGTGAATGAGAAGTTAGTGCATAAAATTATCCACTTAAATGCCTTTTATATATGAAATATTAAAGGGTGGGAATATGAAAAGAATATCCCACATAGAAAACATATTAAATGTTTGACTAGTATATATAAAATTTCACCTCTAATAAGGAGTAATCATGTGGAGCTCCTTATGATACACACCCTAATGGACCAAGTCAATTTTGAGTAGCCTTTGGCTAGCTCAAATAGCACCGAGGATGGTCCAGTGCACCATCCGAGCCCGAGCCCAAGGCTAATTAAGGTGCACTTTGCACTTCGCACGTACGCATCGTCACAAGGAGCTTTGAGGTCATTCGGATGGCGACACGTGGCACACAATGGCGTTGAATAGACACATATGTTCGCTGACTAGGCATGATTGTTCATTATGCAGAGGTGTGTGCTAATAGTTGTGTACCTTCGATTGGATGCGATATGGACCCTCAGATCACTATTGTTGATCACAGGGCGCGATGTGACAGTCGTGGTCGATCTGAACCAAGGGTTGCACCAAGTCTGAAAGGGCACCCGAAGTTCTATAATTTTCATCTCATCCTTTCTGTCACTTTCGAAAGTTCTGAAACACGTTAAGTTCGTTGTAAGTTTGACTTTTTCAAGTGTTGCTAAGTTGAACTTGAAAGTCGTTGTATCTTAGAGATAATTGCCTAGAACTGTTAGCACTTTGTACGGGACAATTTCGTCTTGCGGATAAAAAATCTAATTCTTGCATCGACTTACTTATCTGTCCAATTATTCTGTCCATTTTTCGAAAAAATCAAACACCACAAAACATAGAGCTATGCCCCGAAGCCCCGTGTTACCTATACAGATATAGCATGTTGAAGTCTTAAGGATAGCATACTAATCATGTTTCTAGTGATTGAGAAGAAATGAATACATTCTCCTCACTTGAAGACCACCCTTCCCACTTTACTTATAGTCAGAGCTAAAGACTATCAAATTTTGGATTAAATTACAAAAATATCCCCGAGCCATAGCCAAATTACAAAGATATCCATTTATCTTTTAAAATTAAAATACCTCATTGAAGTATTACATATGCCCCCATTAGATTTGAGTTTATTTTACAAATATCCTCCTTAGTAGTTGCAATTTATAAAATAAAAACAAATATTATGAAGGTATTTGTAATTCTAAGAGACCATTGAGGTTTTAGTAATTATAATATAGCTCGAGGGTAGCATTTCTAGTTCTTACTAAAATTATGGAGTTTTTTTAAATGGTATGTTGATCTTTATCTTCTGTTTCGCACACTTTCAAGAAAACACACGCATATCCCTGTATAGACTATCTCCGTCGCAAATTAAGCATTGGTGTGAGATACTTAGGTTTATTGGTACTTCGGTATGGTTACTATAGCTTCATGATTTTAATTTGAATATGGTCTGTATTTTTATAAGTTTCTTTTTAACTTCTTTTTTTTTTGGCATCACTAATCCAGAGAAAAAATGTTGTTTTCATCATCTATTATAATATGTTGCTCATGTCCTTTTGCACTAGGAAAATAGTAGTTTCTGCTAGTACAGTCTGTATTAATCGAAAAATCCTAATCGATAAAATTGTCAAAGCAATAAAAATTGGCTGAAATCGTGTGTTCAACACATTATCCTTAAAATGATTTATCCCATATTCTGGCGAACTGAAAATTATGTCTGAAAATTATTACCAAAATTTAAATTGCAAGAAATTAGGAGGTATATGGAAAGTTTGTGAGTTTTTGTGTATTTTTCAAATGTGAGATTTAAGTCATATTTAGTATTAAAATTTGCCCTGGCCAAAATAAAATTTGTGTTTTACCATTATAAGGGTCAAAAATAATTTTCTTCAAAAACTTCCAACACCAAGCTCGACTACCTACATGTTCTGCAGGTTACTGCAGATTTGACACCTCTTAATGCAAAGAAATTGGCTGTAAAACTCGACTTTTTCAAGATTGGCGGTCTGGTAAGTCATGTCTCAGTCTAATTACGCCTAATGACACACACGAGTATGTTGCTCAATCGATAATATATTTGCGTGAATATTCAAAATTCACATGCCTATTGAACTTGGTAGAGTTACTATAGAAATGTTTAATGTTGAACATATTTTGAGCAGATACCTGTTAAAGCGCCTGACCGAGCTCGAGGTGAGCTTGAAATTACCTACTTGGATGAAGAGTTGAGGTAAGACGACAAAATGGATTCATTTTGAATATATAAGGAAATCAAACATGTTTTATTTATACGCAATAATCTCAACAGAAACTATGACAATCTCAAACATTAATTGTCGGGATAATAAAAAAAATGAGGTTTGCTTGGGATAAACATTCCCATAACTAACGATTGGAGAAAAATGTAAAACGAAATAAACCATAACGGGATTTCCGTAATTTTGAAACTTCGTTGGAATTTTTTGTGTAATTCCGAATCTCGGGTTTTTTTTTTTTTTTGTAACTCACCGTAAAAATTTAACGTGGTTTTTCTACTTTGTTGTGGCAGAGTATCAAGAGGCGACAAGGGCAATCTCTTCATCTTGAAAATGGTTGATCCATCCTACAGAATAACTGCTTAATATAATTTTTATTTCCCATGCAGAATATGTGTTGGATTTTACATGAAAAACAAATATTTCCATCACATTTGGGGTGGGTTTTTATAAATTAATATATAATAATTTATATGGGAGAAACAAAGAAACACAATTTAAGTTTTTTCTATATCTCATAGCAGATCGAAATTTATGACTAGAATTGGTGGGGTGCGCCAGGCCCATGCTATAGTGCAACGCATGGTCGACGCTTGAAAGCCCAGGTAGCAAGCTACCTTAATGAGCTTTCCCCCTAAAAAAATTAATTTAATATCGTGTGAACCATTGGCCCACGTATCAGATATTAAACTGATAAGAACAGATACTACACTTGATCTTAGCCAAAAGGCCGAGAAAGGTATGAGCATCTACATTTCGGGCCGCCCCCTTTTATATGGCATGTTCTGCAGTGCATTTGTCATTATATACGATGTGGGACAAAGATTATGAATCGTACAGAGCGATTTATTGAACATAAAATCACTAACACACTGAATATTATATGACAAAAGCTTAGGTAATTGCTCTGTAAATTATTTTAAATTGTTCTTCTTATGCCTTCTTTCAACATCGTAATTTTGTATATGTCATAAGCATATTGACTATTACGCAAAATTGTGTACATATAATATTTTTTTCTTCTAAATTTCTTACAATCAAAATATATTTATAATAATTATGGAGGAAAACAAAATATGAATTTAATGAAATCTTATTTTAGAAGTTTTTGTTCTAAATAAAAAAGGAGGGCAAACTACATAACTCATGAACTTCATTTGTGACAAATACTCTTAAACTAACAAATTCTTATCTGAGTTTTTATAATTGATCTACCCTTTAACATATTAAATCCAAATTTAGATCCAATTATCAATTCAATATCATAATATAAGATTAAATTTTAAAATAAACGTATTAAAAATAATATAAAATCTCATACAAATAAAAAGAATAAAAAAATAAATTAAATCTGGATGTCATCAATATTTTCTAAACTAATGCGACAAAGATTTAATTTTTAATGTGGATGTTTCAATAGAAAAAATAAAAGTAATGTTTCTTTTTTTTTCCCTTGCACATTATGCTTTTATGGCCTAAAAATAGGATCAAAGTACAAAGGGAATTTTGACAAAGAAAGACTGAATTAATTTATTGCAGCAAAATAAATATCACCTTTAGAGTTTAGGCTGTAACTAAGTTTTTTTTTTTTCGGGCTCTAAACCATATATGACTTCAACATTTTTTTCCCTATATCAAGTATTGTTCATTTTTTTCAAAAAGCCACATCATAATTCCAATCACTCCGTCATAGGTATGTTTAAAAATCCTGAGAAAAAATCAAGATTAGAGATATTGCTATGCGGCGCCTAGGGCACCTAAAAATAGTACTAATGTTTAATTATTTTATATTAATATACTTTTGATTGAGTATTGGGCATCTAGACCCGATTTTATTAGCCCAGTCAACATGAGGCCGAACTTTTAGCAAAAAAGGTGGGTTTTCCATTGATTTGGATAGGGGTGGCAATTTGAGGCACGACACGAACACGACATGAAATTATAGGGTTTGGGCTGGGGCTTATCGGGTTCGGGTCGTTATCAGACTAGCACGATAAGGCACGATAAAAATCGGGCTGATATCGGGCTGGCACGATAAAGCACGATAATTTTTTTAATTATTATTAATTATTTATTTATATGGGTAATTTAATAATAATTGATTATTTTTACTTGACTATTTTTATTAATAATTTATTAGAATATATGTTTTAAGTATTAAATATAAAGAATATAAAAAAATAATAAGTTTTATTCGTTAACGGGCCTAACGGGCCAATCGGGCCTAACGGGCTTACCTAAATAAATTTGATAATTTTCCTTATCGTGCTTATCGTGTCGTGTCGTGTTTATCGTGTTTTTAACGTGTCGTGTTCGGGTTTAAATTTCAGGCCCGTTAAGTTTATCGTCTTTGTGTTCGTGTTTGGGCTTATCGCGTGCTTATCGTTATCGCATGCCACCGGGATAACTTGCCCAAGCACGAACGATTTGCCACCCCTAGATTTGGACATATCGTCACAACCTAGGGGATGCTTCGGCCAATTTTTACAACACTGGAAAAAACAAAGATGACTTTGCAACAAAAATGAGAAATGTATATATATATATATATATATAAGTTTAAATATATCGATGTATATCTAACTAACAAAAACAAGATATTTTGAAGTATCTTAGAAATATTTAAGTTTCCATTAATTAAGTATTTAATTAGTTTCTCTTTATTTCTAAAACACATTCTACTATTTTAATACAATTATTAAGTTAAGATTATTTAGTTAGTAAAATTCCATGGTAAATCAGATTACATGAAATGGAAGCCTTCATCTAATGATCATTCACATTATCCTTAGCCTGGAATGTTACTATACCCCCATGCCTCACAACATCCTTCTTACCCAGTTTTGGAATCCCTTTCATACACCTTCTATATCCATTTTCCTATGGAGGTTGGTTCTTAATAGACTCCATGTGGACCTCAAATTACAAGATAGAGGTGTTGCCATTGCTTTTAAATGTTGGTGCTGCTCCACAGATACTGGTAACCAGGTAGAATCACTTTCTCATTTTTTTCTACTCAACCCTCACATCCAAAAAGTGTGGAGCCATTTTTCAAGATGGATATGATTCATTATACCGCACACTGAGCACATACATTTCTTTCTTTCTGCTTGGGGAAATCTCACACCATATGCACACACAAGACATATTTCATTCTTCCTTGTTTAATCCTTTGGTACGCATGGGAAGGAAAGAAACAGTTGTAAACATGAGGATGAAAAATTCAATTTCAGAAGAATTATTTGGAAAGTTGAAGCTCATGTACTTCTTCTGTCTAAAAGTAGATTATTTCAGAAAAAGCATAGGTATGGATACTTTATATTGCTTGTCAGTTAGCTATCAATTTCAGAGCAATGGTTCCTAAATGCCCCCTCCCCAGTTCTTTGGAAACGACCACCTGTTCACTGTTATAAGGTTAACATAGATGGTTCTTTCCAAAGTCCTAATTGTGCAAGAATTGGTGGAGTATTAAGGGATTGGAATGGCAACATACTATGGGCTTTCTCTCAAGCTATCTCAATTTCCAGCAGCACTGAAATGAGGTTTGCAACATTTGAAGTTGGCTTAACTTTAATACCTCCAACTTATGGACACAATATCATATTTGAATCCGATTCTTTAACTCTTGTCAGCACTATCAATAAGAACTTATCTGGACAATGGAATTTAAGACACAAAATCACCAACATCAAGAAACAATTGTATCATAGAAGCATCAAGATCATACATATTCACAGAGAGGCAAATCAAGTTGCTGATAGTATAGCAAAGATAGGTAGAAATGCTACAGAAGTTTTATTTTTTTCTGATCTTAACGTACCAAGAACTGTAAATAGTTTAGCTAGACTTGATCAACTTGAACTTCTCTCTTTTAGAATTAGGAATAACTTTCATTGGTTGTAAATGGATGAACTATGTAAATAGTTGGCAATATACATGTTAGAGATCTTGCCTCAATCCCTCTGCCACAATAGGTGCCTTGCAAAAGAAAAGTTAGTAAAATGTTATATGAATCACATGCAACAAACGAGTTTTTTACTAAAATTATATGAATCTTGTGGAGTTCACATATTTCATACTAAAGTTATACAAATCATGTGTAATGCGTGTGACTTTTAGCTTTTACTATAGTTATATGAGTCACGTGCAAAGTACATATTACTAATGTTATATGAACTATATGCAATGTGCTTTTTACCAAATTTATGCACATTACATGTGCACATTTTTATTTATAAAGTTATAAGAATCACATGTAATGTTACTAAGAATCACATGCAATTGATATATTTTTTACTAAAATTGTATCATGCACATGCAACACACATGTTTTTTTAGATTTTTATATAATCATATGAATCATGTGCATAGCACTTGCCTTTTACTAGCACTGGCGGAGGTAGGGGCAACCTGGGCTGCCCCTCCCCCCAATTTTTTTTAAGAAAAAAATTTTAATAGGTAAATTTTTTTGTAAAAAAAAATAGTTAATATTTATATGTATTTTTTTGTTTTTCTACTTGGCTATCAATTCCATTACCTTATCCTTAGCCATGAGGTTCCAACATTTTCTCCCACCCTAATTTTGTGTATTGGCCAACCCCGTAATAATTTCTGGCTACGCTATTGTTTACTAGTAGTATAAAATATGCAGAGAGAGAACGAGGCAACAATCAATAAGGTTCTTAAGCTAGAGAGAGAAATTTAGATGAGAAGCATAAACTGGAAATGAAAATTGAAGAACTTAACGGTTAACTGAATTAACCGAATGAACACCCTTCGTTATAGGTAAAGTAGAGGTGATGAAACATCTCTTAGACCTGTACCACCCAATGGCGTAGTCAACCCTCAAAAGTGGGTCAGACCGACACATTGAGCCGAATAAAAAACTCAAAAAATCATATAAATTATACCCTAAAGATTTTTTTCATTTTTTAATAAAATTAAGTTAAAAATGGGGGAGGCAGATTGATTCCTTCTTGGCTCCACCATTGGTACCAACAACTACTTGTTAGTGAAAATGAAATTAACAATGACTTTGAGGCGCGAGAACAACTTTCCTAAAGACAATATTGCCTCTACTGCGGGGACTAAAATTATCTGAAGCAATTTCGTTTAAGATACAACAAAGCCCTTATATTCTTCTGAAAACAAAGGATAGAAAATTATGTGTGTGTTTTATTTTCTGCAGATAACTTATATTTATAGAAGATGAAAGGCTTGGAATAAAAGGACACATTGTTTCATTTTCGAAATTACTGTCACAACTTTTAGATTTTAACTGAACAAACTGAAAAGACAACCATTCAAGTTGTAATTTTCAAAAATAATAATATATTTTATTTTCAAATTTGAAAATAAAATTACAAAATATTTATTAATATATATAAACCCAATCAAACGCCCATTTAGACTAGGCTAAGCATTGTAATTAATAAGCCCATTTATTTTCCTCTATAAAAACAAGACTACTTATTAACCAGATCTATGTGGGACAAAAAATACACTATAATGACACTACAAACTATTCCAACACTACTTGCAAAAGAACGTCAAAATAATTATGTGCCGCAAGAGGCTCGCAAAGTAGTGATTGTGTATGAAATTTATGTCTTATATAATTTCTCGGTTTCTGTCATGGTATAGTTTGATATGATAACATTATAATCATTCAAATGCGTACAAGTACTGTAAAATACTAATGTAAGTACAGAAAAAAAAATGCAATTTAGGAAATGAGGTGAGTGATACTAGATGGGTTAGGTGTTGTAGCAACTTAATGAACATAATTATTTAATGAACATCTGTATTATAAAGAAAAACATGAAAACATAATTATTATAAGAACAAAACAAGAGTTAGTCCTTTTGATATACTTGTACATATGAATATACATAGATATCAATTTTCTGAAGATGAAGCACATATTCTAATAATGTAATTAAGACCTTGTTTATTTATGTTTCCAATAGCCAATTTTCAATTTCCAACTATTTCTAAAAAGTGGTATCATACTTGTTTATAAATTTTTCTTTGGGAATCATCTTCTTGAGTTCACTTTCCATTTTCACATAAAACTTCTCAAACATATAATTTCAATTCTCAATCTAATACATTACATCACATATCAATCATAGAATATGTGTTAAAGTTTTTTTTTCGTTAAAATATAAGAAAATTTTATCATCTCCCCATACTTCAACACGTTTGGGGAACTGGGCTGGGCTTTTTGTGTTGATATTTAATCATATTCTAATAACAAATAATCACAATCAATATTAGTACGGAGCAAATCAGCAATCAATCCCATCTAACAAGCATCTCTAAATTTATGACTAGAATTAGTGGGGTGCGCCAGCCCGTACAATAGTGCAACACATGGGCAACACTTGAAAGCCCAAATAGCGAGCTACCTTAATAGACTTTCCTCCTGAAAAAATTAATTTAATATTGTGATGTGGGCTATTGGCCTACATATCAGATATTAAACTGATAAGAACAAATACTACAATTGATCTTAGCCAAAAGACCGAGAAAGGTATGAGCTTTCACATTTTGGGCCGCCCCTTTTTGTAGTACACGTTCTCCATCGCATTTGTCATTATAAACAATGTGGGACAAAGATTGTCAATGTAAAAAGTACTCCCCTACAGAAACGATTTATTGAACATAAACTTCACTAACACACTTAATATTATAATGCTGAAAAGGTCTCCAGTGGCGAGATCTTCTCAAAATCCAACTCGATCCTCAGCTAGCCTGCAAAAGACTAACCGGAGAGAACTCCGGCGTAAGCACTCCGACGATCAAGTTAGTGAAAGAGTAAAGAAAAGTGTATAAAATATAAAAGCTGAATAAAAATGTCAAGATCCTTTGATTTCTCACATTCCTCCTCCTTTTATACCCAAGCCCTCTGGTCCTTTGGTTTCCACGTGTCCAATCGGGGTTGGAAGTCAGAACAAGGTGGAAAACCGTCTAGGTTGACAAAAAGAACCAGTCACATCAGTCAGGTCGACCCCGGGGATAGTTACTTCATGTCAAATCCGCCTTTTAGGATATTAATTACTTGTCAGGTCTTCCTCTCGGAGCATTTATTGCGCACAGGTATGACCTGACATTTAATAACTTCATGTCAGGTCGTCCACCTCTTTTAGTAACTTCCTGCCAGGTCAATCAAGGCTTTAGCCTTTTGTAGTCAAGTCAATCGTATCTACTAGTAACTATTTGTCAGGTCGGTCGTACCTCCTAGTTACTCTCTGTCAGCTCGACCGTACCTCCTAGTTACTCTCTGTCAGCTCGGTCGTACCTCCTAGTTACTCTCTGTCAGCTCGGCCAAAGCTCTTAGAACTCTATCAGGTCGTCCAAAGCTCTCAGTACTCTACCGGCTCGACCGTACCTCCTAGTTACTCTCTGTCAGCTCGGTCGTACCTTCTATTTGTTAGGATTGCTCCTTTCACACGTACTTAGGTACGCCGAATCAAATGCTTAGGTAAAAACTATATTAATTAAGTGCTACACAGTTGTGCCAGTTAATAGCTTTCTGAAAGAGACAACAGATGAGAGTAAACAGTGAAGAAATTGAAGAAAACGAATTATAAACTCCAAGTCCTCTTATGATTTCTTTCTAGGGTTAAATTACAAAAATTGTAAAAAACACACTCAAGTATGTGGTGACGCTTTTTTGACGCGTAGGTAAAACTCATTTTCTGACGCTTTTCATTATGTGGTGACGCTATTTTCTGTCACAATTACTAAAGTTTTAATATATTTTAAACGAAGCTTTGTTGACGCTAAAAGTGTCGTTAAATTTAGGGACGCTATAAAGCGTCCTTAAAGTCGTGACACTTTTGAAAATTAGTGTCATTAAAATTATGTTGAATTTTACATTTCTAACTTTTGTAAAATTTATTACAAATTAATTATTTATTATTTTCTTAAAAAAATTAAACTTAATATTTAATTTTTGACTTATCCTGAATATATTTGTTGTTGGTCAATTATAAACCACATTTTTTCTATTTATTAACTCTCAATATCATTTTTTATACTTCAATCTTTTGATGTGGATAGATATTTTATATTTTTACTTTGTGACACTTTTTATTAATTGTCGTCATAGTGTAAGTAAATTTTAAAAAAAATGGCGACAAATAAAAAAAATTAAGCAAAATAGAAAGTGTCATCAATTTTATGACGTTTTTTACTAAACATTGTCATTTTAAGGACACGAGCAAAAAAAGCGTGAGTAAATCCTATAATTATCGTAGCACTTACCAAAACAAAAGTCGGTAATTTTATTAAAATAATGACACTTCCAAAAAGTGTCATTAAATTGACTAAAATGAGTAACACTTTCTAGTAAGTGTCATTAATATTTATAATTTACAATGCTTTTTAAAAATGTCATTAAATACATTTTTGTAACGACTCTTTTTAATAACATTATTAAATTAGTGTTGAGATAAACCATTTTTCTTGTAGTGAGTTATAAATATAATACTTAAAATTCTCAAAACATATACTTTTCAGAATAGAATTTTTTAAAAAAAAAATACTTTTTGAAGAGATATTTGTTTTAATAAGAAGTGATACTTTTTAAATAGGAAGTGATATTTTTTAATAGAAAATGATACTATTTTTTTAATAATAAGTGATATATTTTTTAATAAGAAATGATGTTTTTTTAATAAAAAATTATATTTTCTGTTCAAATAAAAGTGATATATGTTTTAATAAAAAATGTATTTTTTCATAAAAAGTGATATTTTTAATAAAAAATGATAATTATTTTGTAAGAAAGGATACTTTATTTTAATAAAAATTGATAATTTTCAAATATGATGTGAAAATATGTCACCGCCTAATATTACAAAAATGTCATCGCCTCAAAATATGTGGAGCGTGACGGATGAATAAATGGAGAAAAAATGAGACGGTGAAAGAGTAGAAGGTCTAGATGTTGAAATAACTATGAGAGAGTTTTGTGGCAGACGGAATCAATGGCCTTTGTTTCCATCTCTTACTTAATTTCTTTTGTTTATCTTTCCATGTATTTTAATTTCTTATTGTAAAGTGAAGAAGAATTAATGGAATGGAGTTGTGGAGTGGGGTTACATCATCTTCTTAATTGTGCTGCATTTTTATTACTCTCATTTCTCTCTCTATGTATCAAGAAAGACGAAGAGAGAAGATCAGTTTTTTGGATTAGAATTTTGCGGAATCTCGGAGCTGCTATTTCGCCCATGTAGCACTGCCAGCCGGGTATTTGCACCTTGATGAGCCCGTGGGCTTGATGTGGATCCGTCTCAACTCTCACGGATCTAAATTCGTGAGACGATCTCACACAAGTTTTTGTCATAAATATATTTTTCAAATTTATTAGTAATAAATTTGTTTGTTGCCGCAAATTTAATTGAAATGATTTTACCCAACTATATTGTGTGCAAAATTAAATAAATAATATTTGCATACATATTTAAATCTTTTAGAATTTTTAAAAAGAAAAGGAAAATGTTTTTATTGAATATAATTAATTATAAAATTAACACAATTAAATGCCAATAAACAATGACGACACGCTTGATGATTCTTATTGAATTTAGTTTGCAAAGAAGGTTTTGAAAATTGAAGTGAACGATTCATGTGATACTCTTCCAAATTTTGAATTTCTTCTTTAGTTTTTCTACTTAGTATTTTAGATATCCTATGACTATTACAAACAGATTTGCGACATCAAAACTCTGTCTTTTGTCTTCCCATGTAACACACGGGTGATGTTCTAGTATGAATATATATAGATATCATTTTTTTTTAAATATGAAGCACGTATTTCTGGAATGTAAGAAAGCCTGATTATTTGGGAAATGGGTTATTTTATCGTAGTTCTGAATGTAAAAAAATTACTGTATTTTTAACAGTTTGGTCTGATTTATTCTCAGGGCTTGAGTGATTTGCTAAGTAGTATCTGTGTTAATATTGTTATAAAAGAATGGGTGAAATCTAGAGCTGGTAACATGCAGTTGGCCCGACTGGACCATTGCCATCTCTAGTGAAATTGATGAGAAAGGCTTAAAGAAGTTGCGGTCAAAGCGTAAATGTGTGTTTCCTAATATTTGTGTTATTGAAGGTAAGTTTGTTTGCCATTTTCATCAATCCTTTTTTTATTTTTTAATCACCAATCAAAACATACATTAAGTTTTTCAATGCATTTATCCATTAATACATTATATACACATTTCCCAACACATCACTTCAAAATCTCTCCCTCCCTCCCAAAAAAAAGGAACTTCCACAAGAAACCCCTAATCACTATTCACTAATCATACACTAATTATTTGTATTTCGGCATATGTTGAGTGTGTACTATAAAAATTTCAGTGTTTCTGGAATGGGATTCCAGTTCCACTTTCTTTCTACTCCATATTCTAACACGTGTATAGGATAATATCACAAATGTACACGTGTCTTTTATTCTATATATGGAATAGAAAGTGGAACATGAAATCTTATCCTTGGTTTTCTACCTTCTCTTGATATAATTATTTTTATGCAGAATAAGATTTTTTTCGTAAAAATATGTAAGAAATATTTATCTTCTCCCTCACTACATCACAACTGTGGCATTTTTGGATGATATTTAAATTTATTCTCGAATTAAAGAAACACAATTTATGTTATTTCGAAGGTCGAAACCCATCTCAAAGAATCCACAATTTTTTACTGAGAATTGGTGGGGTGCGCCTGGCCCGTGCTGTAGTGCAACGCATGGGCGACGCTTGAAAGCCCAGATAGCAAGCTACCTTAACAGGCTTTCCCCCTGAAAAAATAAATTTAATATCGTATGGGCCATTGGCCCACATATCAGATATTAAACTGATAAGAACAGATACTACACTTGATCTTAGCCAAAAGGCCGAGAAAGGTATGAGCGTCTACATCTTGGGCCGCCCCTTTTTGTAGTACACGGTCACAAAGGCATTTGTTATTATATCCGGTGTGGGACATTGATTGCCAATGTAAAAACCACTCTCCTACAGAAACGATTTTTTGAACATAAAATGACTCTGCCACTGAATATTATTTAACAAATGCTTAGGTAGATGATCTGAAATTCTGAATACCATATTAAGTGCTACATAGTTGTGCCAATTATAGCTCTCTGAAGGAGAGAACATATAATAGTAGAATGTGAAGAAATTAAAGAAAACGAATGATCATGAGAATATATATAAACTCCAACTCCTCTTATGATTTCTTTCTAGGGTTAAACTACAAGAATTGTAAAAACTACTCTCATGTTTAGTCTAATTACAAAAACTCCGGTTTGTTAGTAAAGCTGTCAAAACGGGCTAACAGGGCGGGGTGGGCCTTAACCCACCCACCACAACCCGCCATTTAGCGGGGCGGTGCGGGCTAGCCCGCCATTGTAGCGGGCCAGAAAAACCTCAACTCTAACCCAACCCACCATGGGTCGTGGGTTAGGCGGGCCAACCCACCAATTTCTTTTATTTTAGCAAAAAAATATTTCCATAAATTTTTAGTGTAATTATCCATTAAACAATTGATAGTTCCAGACTTCCAGTAAGCTATGAACCACTATTCTCAATGCTACAACAATTTGAGGTGTCTGCGTGCCTCTATTAACCATGTTTTTCACCAGAGGTATTTCAATACATTTTCTCAATGCAGAGCAACTTAATAGAGTCATTATAAAAACAAATGAAATATTAATTTGATTTATTAAAATCTTTCACACCAACCAAAATTTGGAAAAGCTATTAGTCTGATGAAATTGTTCCTGAATTCATAATACAAATTAAGAATCAGAAGAAAACCATACCGATACCAATAACAGAAGAAAATAAGCAATAATACACTGAATCATTTAGTTTATTCAATTACTATAACTTCTAGTTCTGGGCTAAAAGCTCAATATAGGCAATTTCAAGTACCAAATTACTAATAAATAGTCCAGCCAGGACGTTGATGATGTAGAATGACAATAAAAGAGTCATACAAAACGCAGCCAGCTTTGGCCACTCGTGGTGGCGCTTAGTTGACGCCGGCGAGACTTTGTGTGGTCTTTCACTTTACTAATTTAGGTCTACTTTTAGTTTTTTCTTTTCTTTTTCAATTGTGACGGGCCAGCCCGCATTTGGCCCGCACCGACCCACCAAAGCCCATGGCCCAAACGGGCTAGCCCATTTAGGCCCGCCTCTTTGCGGGCTATTAAAACTTCAACCCATACCACTCGTTACTGGCGGGGCGGGGCGGCCCGACGGGCTAGGCCCATTTTGACAGCTCTATTTGTTAGTGAGTATCGATATTTATATTTGCTTAAGAAATACTATCTTCTATTCAAAATAAGGGACGTTCTAGGAAGAAACACGCATATTAAAGATTGTGTTAAAATACCCAATATACCCTTAGTTAATTATAAATGCTGATTTGGAACAAAATAAATTTAGGCATGGCAAAAATCTGTACGAGACAGTCTCACGGATATAGTACATGAGATGACTCCTACATGTAGGATTCCAACCAAATCCACAAAAGAAACCCATGATTTTTGTATTTTGTATGATACATCTCATGAACTCAAATCCGTGAGACCGTCTCATATAAGACCAACTCTTTAGACATTTCTGTTAGTTAAAAATGATACATTTAAAGGGTAATTTTTTTTTTTTTTTTTTTTGGGGGAATATCATCTGCCTGGAAACTGTCACAACCTCATTGGGTTTTTGTATTCAAGTGTTTGTGATTACTAATTAAACTAAAGTATTTTTGTAATTAACCTTTCTTTTATATCATTATAGGAAGTATACTCGGGGACGAAATTAATATACGCAAGCACAGCGGCAGAAAATGAAAAGGGATGTCCATTACTGAAATCCAACATCTTTTACAAGCTTTAGAAGTAACACTAATTGCCATTGAACATCATCATGCATTCTTACATTTTGTAAATTTCCATCCTTGTATTCACAATTTCCCCCCTTCCATTCATATTCAACAGCCCTGTACAAAAACGTCGCGAAAAAAAAAAATTTACTTGGCATCTCAAACGATCCAACCTTCAAATCCATGGAGACGCAGAAACGTTCCAGGATTTACAAAAGTTTTCGCCATTATTTTTACGATCTTTCTGTGTTATTATTCTGTCTGGAGAATTTCAAGACGAGGACTGTCATCTTGAACTATTGTTTCGACTGGGTTCTCTGCAGCCCAGACGGCTGCGTCTAGATATCCAAGCGCAAAAAGCTCATCAAGAGTAGCATCTGCTGCTGGCTCGAGCGCCCAATTAAAAAGCTGTGTGCGAGCGAAAGAAAACATCAAAATTTTGTTGTTACGACTTACGACATAAAAATGGGAGCAAACTGGGACCGCGGAATTTTAACCTCTCGGGTGCTAGCCCTGTTTTCTGGGTTGCAATCGGGGCTAATTCCAATTCCTTGCCATCCCAAACGACCGACAGGAAAAGCACAAACGCGTACCTGCAAGACAACGTCATATTTTTATGGGTTAATTAAAAAAAAATTCCCTTGGAGTTTAGTCTAATTACAAAAAAACAGTTATCTTTCCAAATGATAAAATACATTCTTGATATTTGTTTCTGTTTTACAAATTGCAGCCTCAATGGGAGGGTGTATTTGTTAAGTAATACAAACCTGAAGGGGGTATTTGTAATATTGAAAAATAACTAAATTTTATTTTATTTTTAATTAGGCTAAACTCGGGGTAATTTCTGTAATTTACCCAATTTTTATGTACTTGGATAACATTTCGAGTATGGATGAATATGTAAAACAAATATATCATCCAGAATCAATCCATGGAAAAACAAACTAAATTACAAGGAATCTGATATGACGGATCATACAATATCCTAAATATTTATTTGTAAAGGAACACTTTGGTCCAGTTGATACTTGATCATGAGCTATCTTCAAAAAATGATGCAACTCGGGAGGGCGGGGGGAGGGAAAAATCGAAAAAAACTTACCGTCTGAGCAGCAGAAGTTGGCGGCATGAACAATGTCAACCCCCCATCAATACATAAACGATTGCGGAACATTGTTGCTGGCCTTGGAGCAAGATATCTGCATTAAATGTACAAATAATTTAAACATATTGTCCAATTTAACGTCGGTAGATAGTGAATTCAGAGAAACATTTACCCGGGAATGAAAGAGGAAGTGAACACCGCGTTGATGAGATCTTCTTTAGAATCAAATTGATCGACCAGTAAACCCCTGGGCCTCCAAAGGATCTCCGTTACAGCAACTGACACAAAACCACAAAATGCTATCAATATTCTGCTTCTAGAAGCCGGCGTATATTATTCTTTGTGCATCGTAATCAGTTGTGAACATAAAATGTGAATCCTGTAAGGAAAAAAATAACTAAAACAACTACTAGAATTACTTATTTAAAAGCAAAATCGATCGCATTCTTGGAAAATCTAACATAATCCTCTTGAAAGAGATACATACAAATAGCCCTAAAACTAATGCCCTGAAAGAAATACTATGTTTCGATAAGCAAGTTAAGGCGATAAGAACCATTGGGATACTTTACTAAAACTAATGCCCTAAAAGAAATACTATGTTTCGATACAACTATCGACTTTGCAAAGGACAAGAACAACCCTCTCCTATCGATTATAGTTTGAGATTTCTCCAATTTTTTAAGAATTTTGATGGAAATATTTTCTATTGGCCTTCCAATATAAATTTACACGTAAAAGACCTATAAACAGCAGTTTGAATACAAATGGTGCCAGGTGAAAGATTATTAAACCCACCGCGTACTCTTCCATTGGACCTGATATGAACATCATCAGGCAAAAACTCGTTCAGAACATCTCTAAGAACAGCCTGCACAAAAAAAAAAAAAAAATTATAGAGATACTTTATTCTTAACCATGGGAAAACTAATCATATTGGTGAACGAGACTAAATAACTGCAAACTACAATTTGCATTTGTGGGATCCTTATTTTATTTTATTTTTTCTAACTTTATCCAGATAAAACCATTATTATTCCAAAAGGGCCTGCTTAAACAAGATATTACGGTAAAGTACTCTTGACATAGCCAACTAAAATACAGTTCGAGCAGCATGTTTGTTATACACATCAAATTAAGCTACTTCCCACCAAAAACACAAAATAGAAGCGTAAAGAGAAAGGATTTATTGACTATGCAGATATTTTAATGATCTGAAACCTCATTATTATGGTTTGTGTTCCTGCCCCTGCAGAAGTGAAAAATGAAAATCCCATTCGAAAAACTGCATATGCCCATTTCTTTCCTTTCTATTCCATTTTTTCCTTTAAATCCGTTTAGGGAAAACCTTGAAATTCATTTTAATTTCCAAACGAGGTCCCTGGCCCTTCCTTCCAAATAAAAGGAACGCAAAAAGCAAAAAGAAACATCCAATTCAACAAATTATGTTATGTTGAACAAAAACTCATTTTATAATCTTATGATGCTTTGCTATCATCTTTTGGAGTTTAGCATCCATATTGTGTTGCTTCATGACATTTCAATCCTATATTGCCTATTTCTTCCAATCATCCTCAAACCCATTTAGGGAGTGTTTGCAAAAACTTCAGCTTTTTAGAAGAAGTAATTTATTATAGCAGAAGTAAAAGTAATTGAAAATCAGAAGTTGGTGGTATTTGCCAATAGAATCGGAAGTTGAGAGTGTTTGGTGAAAAAGTTGTAAAAGTGTTTGTTTGTTTGTAAAAGTCAAATCAGAAGTAGAATTAGATTCAAAAGCACCCATCTCCCTGTCTTTAAATTCTGGTTAAATGAAACGGAACCAAAAACAGAAGTTGGCATTTGCACACTGAAAAGTGATTTTTTTCAGCCAAAAGCTGATAAACACTTTTTTCAGTGATTGCAAACACTCCCTTAATCTTTTAATCAAAACTTTATCTTGTAAGACACCAGTGGTAGACATAATACCCCAAGGCGAAATGCAGTCCCTCGAAGCCTACAATCTTCAGCCAATATCTTGGTAGCTTTTAGCGCGTCCTAGTTATGAACAATACGTAAATCTACAGACGAACCAAAACTTCTCCATAGAAAAAGAAGTGAACTAGCTACTTGATGCTTGCAAGAGAACAACTGCTAAAATTTCATTTGAGCTCTCTATTTTGTTAGCTCGGCAAATGAAATTCGCAACACGTTCTCATTTTCACTAAATTTTCCAAGCTTCGCTACATAAAGTAATGAATTGTAAAATCACATAACACCACTCAAGCTATATTCATCACGCATCAAGTTTTAACAGCCTTTGATCAGAAATTTCAAGTGCAGTTATCCAAAAGGAAAGCATGAAAAAATTTCAAATCGAGCATTAACAGCAAGTAAACATGGCTACCAAGAATGGGTAGATTACAAAAACTACACATGAATTTTAGTCTAATGACAAAAAAACAAAAACAAAAAACCTACTTATCTTTGAAAGTCAAAATAACTCTTTGAGATTTGTATTTACCTTACAAATAGCTACCTCTTGAGGTTGCACTTTTATAGGATAAATACAACCCTGAAGGGGTTATTAGTAATTTTCAAAAGTAATTGGGTCTTTTTGTAATTAGGCTAAACGTCAGGGGATTTGGATAAAGCTTAAGGGGACATTGAGAGTTCATCTGATGCAGAGTTATAAGAAAATTCATCAATGGTTGTAGAGAAACTTAAATCTCATCTTCAATTGAAACTAAATTTGAACTTAAAATGTAAATATTGAGAGACAGAGACAAAGAATTGTACCAAAATATAAATGAATTTAAATTTTTAAATGAACAGTGAACCTTGATGTAACCCTTCTCAATGAGAAACTGAGCAACACCAAGATGGTACGGAAACAAAAGCCCGGCGGCGGAGAAACTAAATCCGGGGCTACTCACGGCCTTGCGCCGCCGCTCCGCCTCCACATCCTCCACCCTTTGCTCCCATACTACCTCCGGCTGAACCGGGTCCTCCACCACGACGGCGATTTTCTCCCTCCGCCGCCGCCTCCACCACCACTCCCCCACCTTCTCCTCCTCCTCCACAAACATATCCACCGTCGGTGCTCCGTTCACGGTTTTACCACCACTCTTCAAAACCCGCGAGGCGATCCCGAGGAAGAGCTCCCCGGTGGCCACGGCGAAAGACTTCCTTTCAGGCGGGGCGGTGGTGGGGGTGGTGGTGAAGGGTCAACGGACTGGTGCTGCGGCGGCGTGCATTTCGTGGAGAAACTGACTCTGCGAAGTGGGATTGCGGCGGCGTTGGTGGTGGGGCAGAGGAAGAGGGAGGAGATGGAGGAGGCCATGACTGGGTTTATGGGAGAAAATGGTGGTCTGGTTTCTTAAAGGGATCGTGAAAAACATTGAGATGAACGATTTTTTTCCTTCATTTAATAGTTGGTAGGTAGAATTTCTGGGATTTTGGGATCTTTTTTCTCTTCATCTTTCTTTCTAATTTCCTTTTTCCTCTTTCTGTGTTGTTTGTTTTGCTTACGTAATTTTTTTTAGTATGTGTAGAGGATTCTCTTTTTCCATTTTTTTATGAGTATTTTCTTTTCTTTTTCCTTTTTTGGTTGGATGGATCTTATAATTCTTTATTATTATTATTATTATTTTAATACTTGGAATCTTCCTAACCATAACTGAGAAAGAGATTTTTCCCAGCCTATGATTTTTCAAAAAGAAAAGGGGATGTAAAAACAATAACAGAAAATTAAGGGGTAACTAATTTTGTCTTTGGCATACTGATTTAATTCCCTAGGCACAAAAAATAAAATACCCTCTAAAATTTCACAAATCTAGCATCTTATCGTCTAAAATAATTTGGAAGTACTACTTGCTTTTATTAATAACAAGTTCATTGACGTTATTTGGATGAAATTATTATTAATGAGTTCAAATTACTGTAAGTTATTTTTTAATCAATTTAGAGGATTCCAAATTAATGTACGATGGAGTTATTTTAAATCTTTCTTCAAATTCTTTTCCCCAAATCTGAATTCTCTCGTCCAAATGCAAATTCGGTTAAATCTAGGGCTGCAAATGAACCAAGCCGCACGCGAGCTATTTGGGTCTCGGTTCGGAAAAATATTCGTTCGAGATCGTTCGTCAGGCTTAACGAGCCGAACTTGAGCCTAAGATTCAAGCTCGAACTTTTAAACGAGCCGAACTCGAGCTTACAGATATTTGGCTCGGAAGTTCGCGAACATGTTCGTTTATAGGCTCGCGAGCCTATATTCAAACTCGCCTCACAAACATGTTCGTTTACAGGCTCGCGAACTTGAACTCGAACTCGATCTTTAACGAACTTAAGTTCGCTTTCACGAGCTCAAATTCAAGCATATAACGAGCCTTTTACAAGCTGAGCTCGAGCTAAAGTCGTTAAAGCTTAAACGAGTTTTTTGCGAACCGAGCTTGAGCTAAGCTCATTGAAGCTTAAACGAGCCTTTTACGAGCCGAACTCGAGCTAAACTCGTTGAATATATTAAACGAGCTTTTTACGAGCCGAACTTGAACTGTTCGTGAACCTAATAATTTTTAAATGAGCCGAGCTCGAACTCAATTATGAAAACTCGAATCGAACTCGAGCCGATTTAAAAACTAAACGAACCGAACTCGTGCCTATTTATGTTCGGCTCGTTTGCAGCTCTAGTTAAATCTTTATGTCCCCTTCTTTCTCACCAAAAAGACAAACAAGTAATATTTTTTTGTTAATTATAAACAGTGAAGGTATGAAAAAAAATTTAGTATTTTATTACAAATTGTACTTATTGACCATTTATAATAATAATGTTACAATATGAAACACGCTAAGTTTTTTATCATAAAAACTAGTTCGTGTTACTTAAAATAATAGTATTTTATTACAAGTAGTACTCCACTACTCCTTGACTATTTATTAAAAATAGTTAGCGGGTTACATGATCTTAATTTTTTTTGGGAGGGTGGGGGCGCCATAACGTGTTACATATTTTCTTTTTTTTTTTAGAAACAAACAATTTCATTCACCAGAAGAATTTTACAAAAAAAAGATCAAATTTGTAAAGTCTTCAAAATTATAAACCTTTACAAATAAAAATATAGACTTATTTTAAACCTATATAAATCTGATTGATTTAGTTGAATCATAAAATGGCACAACTATTGGACAAATCACGTATCCGCACACCACTTATTAAGGAACAAAGACTACTATTGGGAAACTTAAAAACTTCCATAAAGAAAGAAAAACAAACAAATAATCATAAAAATAAGAAAAATAATGTTGATTCCTCCATCTTCATATGGTGGAAATATGATGAAAAAAGAAAAAAAGAATAAGACGTCTCTAGGGTTGCTAGAGAAAGAGTTTTATTTTGTTAGACCTAGTCTTTTAGGCATTATGTGTTACATAATCTTTAGTGGCGTAAGCATAACAACATATGTGGAAATTTATCTGAAAATAGGGGAAAAAAGGAAACAAATTACTATAATGAATGTAGGTTCGTGTGATAAAGTATTTAATTACTAATTTTGGGATATAATCTATATATATATAAAAGCAAAATAGTTTCTAAATATATTTTCCCGTCTAAAGAGACTTGCAAAAAAAAATTGGTGACTTTTTTTTTATTGATTTTTGATTAATATGGAAGATTGTTTCAAAATGAGAATGTTTGACCTCTTTATTGTTGATTTTTATTGCCATAATTATTGATTATCGGTATTAATAGAAAATTAACATACAAAATTTAAATATGGCAATTTGTTTTCTAAAAATGTTAACTTTGGAATTAAATATTTGTTATTATGATAGGATTAATATTAAGAATCATAATTGATTGCAATCCGATTATTTATGTTAATATCAATCACTACTAACTATGGATTTTGATAACAATTGAATTATTATTGCCAACTAAATATTTATTTTTGACAAGTAATTAATATTTGTGATACGATTTTGATTTAGACTGGGGAAAATCACAAATTGAAATTATTTTATTGACGTGAATCAAAAATTCATATCCTGATATCTAACTATTCCAAAAAGTCGATAAACTTTGGGATCCAATACAATAGTTTAATACACAGTACACATTTAAATAATATAAATTAAAATCTGATCAAATATAATTACAATATGAGTGCATAATTATAATATATACTTTCCATACTTAAATTTTCTTCAAAACACCTATAAATATGAGTTTTCCTTGCAGTGAAAATTCACATTCATATTTCATCTCATTTCGAAAAATCCTCTGTCGTTGCTTTCTTTATCTAAAAATTGGCATCAATGATTTCCCATATCAAAGACATTAAGATGTCAAAATCACAATGAGCAATGGGCTATGAAGCTACGTCTAATTCGTCTCTACGAGAAACCATCATACAATGATAGAACGAATACAAATAATTTGGAATGTGTTTTTCACGACTCGGAGGTCTGATCATTATTTCACCATTATTAAGAACTTATCACATATAATATCGACTGATGTCTTTGTGATTTCTATTACTGCAGGGAGATAAAGTGTACAGTAATATACGAAAAGTAGATATCACACAGTAGAAATGAATTCTGATTGGAGGAAACATATATCTAAACAAAAACTAAAAAAATAAAGTTTCTACTGTGGACTTGGGCTTCAAAATATAAGATTAATATTTATTGGATTGGGATTTTTTATTTGTGCTGCTCTTAATATAATTTGTCTTATTTTATTGTTTTCAAATTAGTCTTGAAATTAAACTTCATTAATTCTAATTATCTTCTATTTCATTTTACTCAAAAAAAATAGATTTTCTTTTTCAGTTTTTTAAACTATGACAACCATATATAATATATTAAACATTTACTGAAAGTAAGAAAATGATTGAGAAATAATATATAGTTATTTTTTGGTAGAACAATATTATATGTAATAAAATTAAAATGATATTGAGTTATAAATTTAAGTAATAATCTATGTTATTTCAATTAAACTGGTGTAATATATAATAGTAGATATCGATTTATTGTAAATATTATATTTTAATTTGTAAAACATATCAATATATGCGGCATAAATTAATAGGATGTTAGTGTTGAACTATTTTTTATAATTTTTGAATTTTCTATGTAAATTAATACTTTTTTTTGGTAACATATACAAGAAAAAATGCATTCCTTTTATATGTTTACCCATTCAATAATTGTGATGTATGTTTTTATATTTCTTTACAACATTCATTTTTTATACAATTTATTCAATCAATTTTTTTCCCCAGAAAATCGGACATGCAGTATCACAAGCTACATCTTCAAATGTGTCTAACAGAAATATTTTTATGAAAACCACCAATTTTTATATGTTTACCCATTTTTGTACATTTTTATATTCATCGATAATATGATTCTCATAGACATGCAATTTACATCCAACGACACATCCCACGCACCCCATCCCACCCGTGCATCGCACGGGCAAAATACTAGTTTACTATAAAACTGAAATTTAAGGGAGTAAAATTTCATTTTCCTAAACTTCTGGAGTACCAAATTTCTATGTTTATATTTATCATTGTCCTTTTATTCTGTTAGGTTGGAAGTAGGGGTGTTCATCGAATCGAATTACGAATTCTTCGATTCCTCGAATCGAATTAATCGAATGAAATTTTCAAAACCTCAATTTGAAATTCGATCCTAATTCGATTAATTTCGAATCGAATTGGATTTGTCAATTTTCGAATCGAATTCGAGTCGATTCAAAAATCCAGTCTGTCGATAAAATCGGGCACGGTTGTGTTTCAGACCCATGTGTTTCAGATTTAAAACCCATATCTTTCAAGTAAAGATTCAATTTTATTTTTAACAAAGAATTCTATAATGAAACAAAAGCATAAGCAAACCATATAAATTATCAAAAACTATATGACAAAAACTCTGGTCAGACCGTTTAACGGGTCTGGCCCGTTAGACGGATCTGACCCGCGACCCGACGTTATTTTGGTAATTTCCGCCACCAATGGTATTTTTGTAATTTTCAAGTGGCAGTTTTATTATTTTTTACGTAGCCTTTCAATTTCAGCGGGTATTTTTTTATGTGGTGTTAAGTTGTTAGCCCTGTTTCTATGTTGGTAGTTTTTGTATTTTGTATTACATGTTGCTCTCAATTGTATTAGTTGTTATTAATGAAAAGTATTAGTCAAAAACATCTTTTACCCTTTTAATTATAAAACAGAGAATCACTACGAAGTTGTAAAAAGTCTAATACATGTTTTTAAAACATCTAATACATTAGAACGCAACGTGTAATACATTTCTACAAAGTTGTCTCTTTTAATTATAAAATGTATTAACAGTCCTTCTGAAAAGTATTAGTCATTCTTCTAAAAAGTATTAGCAGATTCTTCCGAAATGTATTATTAGTTCTCAAGAGTTTTTTAGTATTTCTCATGAATATACTCCCGAAATGTATTAACAATCATTCTGAAAAGTATTAGTCGTCCTTCTAAAATGTATTAGCAGTTCTTCTAAAATGTATTAGTAGTTTCCCTGAATATAATTAAATTTTTCTCCTAAAATGTATTAACATTCATTTTGAAAAGTATTAGCCGTCCTTCTAAAATGTATTAGCAGTTATTCTGAAATGTATTCGTAGTTCCTTGAAGAGTATTTTAGTATTTCTCATGAATATATTCCCAAAATGTATTAGTTGCCCCTCGGAAAAGTATTAGTAGTTTCTCGAAAAAGTATTAGTAATTTCCTAGAGAGTATTTTTAGTAGTGTTCCTGCAAAGTATTAGTTTTTCTTATAAAATGTATTAGTATTTCTACATGAAAGTATTAGGATACTAATACTTGTATCATTTAGTGCTTCGTCTCCAAGCATAAACCTAATTATCACGCTTTCCAAGCTGAGATTTATTCATTCGAAAATGATTAATGGAAGGAATTCATATACCCTGTTTTGCTTCTCCATTACAGCCAATGTCGTCTTTTTCCTTTGGTTTCATTCAAAATGTGAATTTTTTTTTTCTATCCTTTTTCTTCGCTAATGAAAAGTTCTCTTCCAGTCGTAGTCCCTGATACTGATAAGGTTAAAGAAATACATGAATTTTCACTTGTTAAATTTGATGGGTCTGCTCTTACTTACACAGAGAATGAAACTGAAAAGCGAAGAAAAAAGAAGCATATGTATTTTAACCCATATACTCAAGACGGGTCAGGTTTTGGATCCGTCTGACGGATTAGATCCGTCAAACGGTCTGACAGGAGACTTACTCAAACTATATAGTTATTATAAATTAAGATATTAGAAAACTAAAGACAAAATATTTTTAAGGTTGAAATCTATTAAAATCAAAAGTATATTGTTCTTTTTTTGAAATAAAAACATATTGTTCTTTTAAGTTTAAACTCGTCATAAGATAATTTAATAACTACACAGAAAATGATAAGACTTTGAAATGAGATTGAACGTTGAAACTAGCTATGACCAATGCTATAATTCTACTGCAACCATTTTATTATAATAGCTATGCGAAATTAAGTGTTGTTTATACATCAACTAATTATATTACTTATATTGGCATATGCAATTAATATTTTATATAATGTTAAAATATATAATATATAAATCAAATTTGAATTATAATTTAGTTCGAATCGTACACAAATTCAAGTTAAAATAGGAATACGAATCGATATCAAATTGAATTTACTCGAATTTCATATCGAAATAGGATTTTCGAATAGAATTCGAAAAAAAAATTCTCCAATTCGTTATTCGATTCGAATATTCATATTCGGAATTCGAGTTGATTCAAAATTCGATTCGAAATTCAAAAATCCTAATTCAAAATTGAAATTTGAATTCAAGCCGAATCGAATTTTGAATGTACACCCCTAGTTGGAAGCCTCAAATACTTATATACTTACATTTTTTTTCTTTCAAGAAAAATGTTACTTAAAACCACCGAAATTGATTAAAAACAAATCCAGAAAAGTATTTGAATTCTTCCCAAATACATTTCAAACTTAAAATAATGGGATTTAATCATGGGAAGGTTTTATGTGAGACCGTCCCATGGATCTAAGTCATGAGACGGATCCTAAATACATACAAAAATATAGATTCTTTTCATGGGTATGTGTTTGGGTCGAAATTCTATTTAAATATAGGAACCGTCTCATAAATTATATTAATGAGACCGTCTCATACAATTTTTTTTGTGTTTAATCATTTAACCTAATGGAGTAATACTACTTAGGTGCACAAGGTGAGGCAACAGAATGATTCATTACAAGAAAGGCAACACTAATTATTGAGATATATCCATTTACATCCTAACTTAAACCACAAAAAATTCCAACAAAAATATCAAAGGAAAAATGGCGAATGTACATACTTACAATTTAGGAATGATTACAAAACTATTCTTGAGGTTTAGCTAACTAAAGACAAAACCCATTATTTTTCTAATCTAACTCACAAATTTTCTCTTGAAATTTATGAATATTTTAAAAATCCATTAATTTTCTAATTCACAAATTTTCTCTTGAAATTTGTGTTTTACAAATCCATTATTTTTCTAATCTAACTCACAAATTTTCTCTTGAAATTTGTGAATATTTTACAAATCCATTTCTAACTCACAAATTTTCTTTTGACATTTGTGAATATTTTACAAATTGCACTTATCGAGAGAGAGAGTATTTAATACACACAAACCTCAAGGTGATATTTTAAATATTTTGAGGGAATATTCATATGGATTTACCTGTAATTATGCTAACCTAATAGGTGATTTTTGTAATTACCATACAGAATATGCAAGATGTTTTTACAATCCATATAGATCAGGTATTTAAGTGCTCTAGTAAACTTCATCTCAAACATCAATTTTTCATAGATTTAATGGATAATTTACAAGAAGAAAAAAACCAAGGTTTAGGCTGACTACTAAAAAGTCCAGAATTTTTTGAAAAATGCAAAATCCTATTGAGGTGTAATCCCACCATACATTATTCCCCTTCATAAGCAAAAAATATTTCCAAACCCCCCTAATATTTATAGAAATATTACAGTTACCACTTTAAATTTAAAATATAATCAAACTTGAATTTTTTCTTTTTTCTTAATTTTGAAATATTTCTGGATATTTTGTAATTAGTCCAATCATTTTGGTTGGGGGGAGTTTACTTTCATCATATCAAGGAGATGTTTTTGTACTGTAAAGGGCAAATCCGATGCACAAAGCTCCCACTATACATGGGGTTCGGGGTGGGTCGGACACTATTGGGCCTATTGTAAGCAGCCAGTGGCGGATCCAGAAATTCGAAAATGGGGGTACGACAAATTTTAGGCTAATCGTAGTTAGATTCTATAACTTTTTTTTTTGGTAACAAAGTGTTTGTACGGGAAGAAAATGTGGGAAATTGTGTAAAAAATATGTAAGATATTTTGATTTTTTTGGATTTTAATTGTTAAAAATACCATTTTATATAAAAATTGGGGGTACAAAATATTATTAATATTATTTTTTAAACTAATTTTTTTTATTTTTTTTCCAAATTGGGGGTACAGTTGTACCCCCAAACTTACAAGTGGCTCCGCCACTGTAAGCAACATTCATTCGCCTATATTTCTACAAGAGGCTGTTTCCACGACTCGAACCCGTGACCTCTAGGTCACATGGCAGCAACTTCATCATTTCACGAAGGCTCACCCTCGTGCTTTTGTACAACATAGATGTAAAATTTACAAGCATAATTTTAGCCATCTATATCTATAACTAGCCTTTCTCCTCAAAATGTTTTTGACACATAAAAAGCTTCTAAGATGCTATTTTCCATCATCCTGCTTCTCCTTTCCCTTCTTCCTTTTGTGTGTTTGTATGTGTGGATTGTTTTGGGGTTGTACAATTTTCAAGCTACTAAAGAGGCACTCTATACAAGGGATCCACCATTCTCAGTATAAACAAATTCCCTTGATTGCCCCTTGATATCCTGCAAGCAGTGACAAGAAGAAACACGCTATGCATCAGTGATATTTGGTCGAAAAAAACCTAGTTGTCTTTTAAAATTACAAAATACTACCCTTGACATATGTTTCTATTTAACAAATTACACCCGCAAGAGATTTATTTATACACAAAAACTCATGTCAGATCGTCTAACGGGTCTTTTCCGTTAGACGGATCCAACTCGACCCGGGTTTTTCGTAATTTCATGCACCGGTGGCCTGGGACAGTGCATCCGAAAAGTATTAGTAGTTCACTGGAGAGTATTTTAGTAGTCTCTGAATATAATTAACTTTGTTCCCCAAAAGTATTAGCAGTCCCTCAAAAAAGTATTAGTAGTAACCATGAAATGTATTAGTAATCTGTTTGAACAGTTTTTTCAGTAATCAACTTGAAAAATATTTATTTTTTCCATCAAGAGTATTAATATTCCTATTAAAACGTATTAGTAGTCTTATTTAAAAGTATTATGTTTTTCGATTAAATGTATTTTAGTATTCCTCTTGAAAAGTAATAGTTTTCCTCATAAAAGTATTAGTACTTCCCCATAAAAGTATTAGTTTTTCCTCCAAAAAGTATCAGTAGTTATCCTGAGAAATATTTGGTAGCACCCCTAAAAATATTAGTTTTCACTCTAGAAAGTCATCCTAAAATATATTAGCAACTCTCCTAAAATGTATTAGCAGTGGCCAACGGATGTGGTATTGGTACTTGTGCGGGCTGTTGGTGGGCTGACGGGTCGGATATTTAGATCCGTTTAACGAATTAGATCCGTTAGACCATCTGACAGGAGACTAACCCTTATTTATAAAGTAAATACAAACCTGATATAATGTTTGCAATACCTTAAGAGGATATTTGTAATTTTAAAAGATAATTGAATATTATTGTAATTAAGATAAACATTATAGAAAATTTTAAATTTTGGAATTTACCCAATGAAAAAATATACTTTAGACAGAGGCAAAGAATTAGTCAGAGAGGCTTTATGTTCCTTACCGCAGCTCTTCGTCTAAGTATGTAATTTCAAGTTGGCCACGACCACTTCCACGCGACTTAATAGGTATCTAGGAACCATGACAAGAAATATTCAGTTAGATTCAAATGTGTTTGGTAAAGAATTAACAAGGGCAAAAGCAAGTGCAGAAATTTATTACATAATCCAATGTGGGATATTAGAACAATACACAAAACCATATAATTTTGCACATGTCTAATCATCCTCCATAATGTTTCTCCTCATCCACTTAACATGTTTTAGCTTTTACGAACTTTGATCCTATTTTATTGAGAAATCAATAAATGCAAAAGAGGGCCTAACGTGTAGAGGCAGAGACAATAAACGATCGAATACCACCTTCTTTACCTTTAAATTTCTTACCTGTGGTATGATTATAACTACGGAACATGGACAAACCAAAGTGTTTTGCTCATATGGTGCTCTTAAATGTTCTGTTTCTATGGTGCAAACAAGGAAAATAGCACTGATGGAACTCCATATATCAAATAGGGTTGTTTCGTGCATTCGTGATACTTTGTATGAGGCTTTGTCATGGCATTTGACCACCAACCTAATGGGAAATAGATGTAAACTTCAAGGGGCAAAGGGTCTCATGTAGAATAGTTTTGTGGCAGTTTGTATTTTACCAAAAAAAAAAAAAATCCCAAGTATTCTGCAGAACCTAAAGGTTATTACCCTTTTAAGATTTACACAGTTAAAAATACAAAGGCAACCGTTGCAAATGATTGAAAGAACCTAACAGACAGAAATTGACCTACCAAAGCAGCGATCTTGAAAGTGTCAAATTTAACAGCTACTCTTCTTGCATTTAGTGGAACCAAATTAGCTGTGGCCTACAAAAGTATAAAATGTGAGGGCAGATTCTATAAAAATAAATTGAACAAAATCACCCACATTACTTTTTCTATCGAATAAATTTGCAGGATAACAATAATTTTGGAAAATATTGCATGGATATCCTTGCAACAGAAAAAAAAATGCAAAAGGGTCATTTTCATTTATGTAGGTTTTTTTCCGTTTTTGAACCATATATTTAAAATTATTAAGGTGCTAATGATAAATAGCTTTGAAGAGTCAAATTCAATGTCTCTTTTAAAGATACTGATATAGCTAGAAATAGAAAAGTATAGCTGATATCATGGAAACATTACTTCAAGCATTTTTTATGTTCTCATCAAGCATTTGGAGGTGTGTGAAATGGTTTAAAGGAAAAAGAAAGCACCATGGTCAAGAAGTTAATAGCACAATGGAGAGTCCCAAATTACTGCTCTACAATAGATTTAGAATGGCACGTCTCTAAGAATGTCAACGTCAATTAGTATTTTTGTCTTTGACCAAACGTAGTACATGATACAATGTCTGATATCAATATATAATATCTTCTTAAACCATCCACGGTCATCACAAGATGAATAAAAGAACTGCCAATATGAACCAGATTTTTTTTTTACTTTCTGAGTGTATTAAGCATTAGAACAGAGAACACACGCCTTTATACGAGAAAAATAGCTTAAATATGAAACAATGGTGTGAAATCAAATCTACACTTACCTGATTGAAAAATGGCCAAGTTTCCATATTTTGAGCCCTCAAAGTATCCACATTAATTGCCTGGTATATTTTTCCATTTGGTCTTAGAAACTTGGGTCTCTGCCACAATTTAGAACAGAATGTAAGCCTCTTGTTCATGATTAGGAAATCTATAACATGTAATGGAACATCCAGGTTACTCCAAGGAAGGTTACACGGAAAATCAGTTGGATCTCCATGAGAACTGACCTAACACAACGGCGAAGTTGGATATGGATTGGAGAACACGGTTTATTCTCAAACAGTTATCATCCAAATTATTTATAAGCGGAGATGATTGGTAGAGAAACCCCCAAAAAAAAGTAATTGAACTAGATGCCCCTAGCACTCAAAATCTTTAATATTATTTATACCCTGTTCTTTATACGATGGCTTCTCCTAATTTAGAGTAGGAGACGAAACCAATCCATCCCAATCCCTATTCAAATTTCAAACCGTCAATTGGGTTGGGTCAGCCCATTGGAAACTCATTCAATGATCCCTGTCCAATACTAATGGCTTTCCCTATAGCAAGAATTTCGCCAAGTTAAGTTTCCCTGCTTTGTCATTTTTTTCTTACAACCAGATTCCTATTAGTAGAGGCCATACTCAACTCTTTTAAATGTTAGTTAACCCTGTCCCTATGATTGCCGTCCTCAAAGTATTACATTGCAGGACAAAATTAAATGGTAGTTCATTGTGTTTTATTGTATAGCATAATATATTTCATTATTTTTGTTAAATAAACGATGCACTCCCAAGTACCAAAGAGAAAAAGGATGTTACAAATTACAAACCTCATTTTGAAGAATTGCTTTTGATGTGGTATACAAAAGCTCCCATTTCCCATTTAGAAGAGTCGACTTGAGCGGTTCCTTCACTTTATTAATTGCCTCAAGTTTGCGTGCAATCTGAAATAAACCAAAAGAATTCAATGCCGAGATTATGAATTGGAAGAAAATTCTTCTCAAAGATGACCCTATCTTACATCTTTCTCTATTGTACTTGCTCCTCCTTTTTCTAATTTCTGCACAATCATTTCCATCCCAAACCTACTTCCATCAATTATGACCATTCCCCGTCGATAATGCTAGTAATTCAACGAACCCCATAATTCACATCCCCACCCAACATAATCCACATACAATTAACCATATTCAATTCGTTTCACAGAATTTCACAGCCTTCAAGTAAACCCCAATATTGTTACAAAGTATACGAAATATTAAAATTCACAATTAATACACCCACACTTCAAATAACCATCAAAACGCAATCAAACAACTGAACAAGTAAAAAAAAAACGAGCAAAACGACGCACCTGATCAATACGCTGCTGGTCCTCCGGAGTGGCGGCTGCGCCGCGATCCAGGGGCGCAATGGCCTCAAGAAGCTCCTGCTTTAGGCTCTCAATTCCAGGGTTTTTGACCAGGAAAGAGGAAAAGAAAGAAACCCGAGTTCGCCATTTCCCGGACTTGCGTAATTCTAGGTTTTGATGAATGCTATTGTTTGGTAAGTGGCGTGAAACTTCGCCGCTGTGTTTATTTGATGAAAAATGAAGAAGGCGCTTAGGAGAGAATATTGTAGCAGAGTAGAAATCAATGGAACTGTGTAGGAGCGTAGTAGAAGAGGAGAAACAGAAGGTAGCCATTTAACGCGAGCCACGATAGATAGAACTTTTTGCCCGTTGTTTAACTGTAATTTCAATTTATAGCCCGGAGCTGCGTAGAGCTGACAATATGACTATCAGGACGAGTACAAGAGATTGGACCGGTCGATTTTAAATGAGTCGAAAAAATTTAAAAAAACCTCAAAAATATCATCTTGCAGTGAAAAAAGATATTGATTACGCTCCCTTTTTTACTAAATATTTTTATGCTTTCGCGTTTTTTTTGGAGATTTATATAATTTTTGGAACTTTTTTACGTTGTTACCTATTTATACACTATTTTTGTTTTTTCTTTATTGTTTTCTATTTGTTTTTATGATTGTGTATTGTTTCGATATTTCAGTGCAATTTTTACTTATTTTTACAATCCTTTTGTTTATGTGTTATTTTTTTATGGTGTTTATGAGGTGTTTTTACGATATTTTCGATGTTATTATGGTGTTTCCATGTTGTTTTCAATATTTTCAATGCATTGAATCAAACTGGATTATGTTGTTCAGATTCATTATTTTTTATATACTGTTTCAACTGTTTGTTCTAAAAATTGTCCCAAACTTGGCCAGGCCAATCGAATTGGGTCAAATAAGCCCGATTTTTTCCGGCCTGCAAAATCTTAGCCTAATTTGGCCTTGTCATTAGATTGGTCAGGCCACTCGTCCGTCATGTTGCATTTTGACAATTCTACTCCCACCGTCATACGATTAAAACTCTACACTTTGAGTTCTTCAATTAAGAAAATACAATTTATTATTATTTTACTCATCTTTTCAAGATATTAAGAATATATTGAAGTTAAAATATATATAAATTTATTATTTTATTTGAACTTATTAATATAAAACAACTAACTAGCAACTTGTACTACAGTATACCAATTTGAAAAGGCATAATTTGAATTTATAATTCTAAAATAATTTTTTTAATTGTTAATTATTATAATAAACCATTAAATGAAAGAGTATTTTTTACTCGAAACTAATAAACTTATCCATGTGCATATATATATATATATATATATATATATATATATTCTCTAAGAAACTCGAAAAATAGTCACATAACAATGAAAGAAATTATGTATTCTCGTTAGATGCATGGTCGACTTGACTTTTAGGGGCCCATTGTCGAAGAAAACAAAAGGTCCCTATAAAAAGAAAAAAAGATACAAGTATTTTTAAAAATAGATTAATGTCTTGACTAGAATAGAATTTGAAGTAAAACAAAAGAAAATCATTTCTTTTATTTTGATAGAAGTTAGATTATTTTTTTTAGTATAATTATGAAAGCAAAGGCCCATTTGGCATTTTTTATCTTTTAGGAGCCATATTAAGGAGAAGAACAACTTAATAAAATATGTGTAACTATATATAATGGCTTATACAAAATTGGGCTTTTAGGCCATCGCCTTCGCTGACTATCCTCACGATTGACCCTGGTTAATTAGATGTTTGCTTTGCATATTTTTGTGTGTGATTTTTATTTTTCTTATGTGTAATTGTGCTTATTTTTATGTATTTACGCTATGTTTTATACTTTTATAGTGTTGTGTGTTACGTTGGGTATTTTTGTCATTTTCATAGGTTTTGGTAAAAAAGAGACTTGAAAATGGGCTAAAAGTGCATTGGTGCGCGGCGCGCACGAGAGATAGAAGAATGAGCAGAACACGCACGCGCGAAGAAGCCCTCAAGGGGGATTGCACGACATGGTGTGCGGGCGCGCACAAGGTGCCTGGACGCGCACCAAGGGAAAGTTCCAGATTTTTATTGCATTTTTTTTTTCTTTTATGATTCTCCCACCTTGTATAGAGTTTTAAACTTATAAATAGCACTTGGGAGATCCATATTTTCTTACACTTTCATTACTTAGCACTTTTAAACATTAGATTTGTTATTCTTTTTTTCATTTATCATTAGGATTGTTTGGGTTCTTCCTATTGAAGTTGTTTTGCGGCTTAATCAATAGCGTGATATTTCTTCATCTCTTTTATCTGGTTTTAATTGTTGGTTGATTATTATTATTGCATGATGATGTTTATGATTGTTTTCTTTCCTTAAATTGAGATTATGATCCAACTCCCAAGCATGAACTGACTTCCTTGTTCTAGGATTATGATGATTTGATTCAAACAAATAAACATGAGTATTGACTATTGATTTGCTTTCCTAAATAAATTTCTTTACTTAATAATTAATTGTTTAGCCAACATTTGATTGTGTTGAGGGAATAATTGAGATCGAGAGAATATATTATTCCTGGACTAAATTTATTCAGGGGGTTAGATATGAATCAGAAATGTATTATCTCACTTGGTTAATGAAAATAACAAATTATGTAGGGATATACCTATTTTGTGAATACATGAGTTATCAGATCTAGACCTAATTTTTATTTGTTTGTTATAATTATTAATCACATGATCAATTAATTGATATTCTGCTTGCAAGTTTGATGAGATGATTCTGAAATCCTAGACGTTCATCCATATCATTTTTCTCCGTGTTTAATTGTGTTTAGTTTTAATTATCTTTTTATCTTTAGTTAATTAAAATCACAAATCTAGTTAGAGTGTTTAGGATTATTTTCTGTTATTTGTGTTGCATAATAATTATTTGTCGGCTAAGTCTTCTGCGAGGGACGATTTTGGTCAATTTGCTACCCTACGAATTAATAACGATTGATCTCGCGCTCTTGCGAGTATCGCTAGATTTATTTTAGCTGTTTAGCGGTCGAACAATGTTGAATTGATCAAAAGATGCTCCTGATCATGGCTCATTATTTCAAGATGATAGAAAAACAATTTAGTTTAATGACTTATAATATAAATTATTAAATGTCTTATATGGTGTTTTATGAAACTTATGGAACTTTTTTTTTTTTTTGAGTAAATGAAACTTATAGAACTTAGCAAACACGTAACAATAATCATCATTTTTTATATTCTCTGCGGATAGATCTTTTATAGTATGGGTACCCTATTGATAAATTAGTTTGCAAGAAAAATAAAAAGGAAATAAACAAAAGAGCAGTAAACGAAGGCCAATCGAGAAAAGGACAAAAAGCGAAAAATTAAACAAAAGTTCCGTTGCCGGGAATCGAACCCGGGTCTCCTGGGTGAAAGCCAGATATCCTAACCGCTGGACGACAACGGATTAATTGTTAAGTTCATAATTATGTTTAAATAAATATGACCAATAAGGCATTCTGGTAGGAAGGCTGACCACTACATAAACCGCCATCAGTCCAGGAGAGAAGCAAGCTACCTTTCTTTGATCCACCTTCCCGGGCAGGGAAGAGAACGCAAATGGACCGCGGATGGTGGTCGTGGTAGATTCGAGTCTCTTTTTCGGCGGAGCGAACTCTTCTATCGTCTTGCATTTTTATAAAGGATATATAACATATGTGTGCATGCGTGTGTTTTACTATTACGAATTTACATGGAGGAGAAAAATATCCAATGAAAGATGGATGTAAAACTCATTCACCAAATATCTTGTACAATGTATTGATTCATCTTGTATGTTATATATGAATAGGCAATTTGTAATTATTTAATGTATAAGTGAATAAAGAAAGCAATTATTCTTTTTTTTTTTTTTTAATTTCTTATGTTTTTTTTTTTAATTTCATAATATATTGTGTTCTTTGAGTTACTCATAGTTTTCTTAATTTTACGATATAGAGCAGCGTCGCTCCTTATATTATCAGAGGAATCGGCCTACTTGGGTCCGAAAAATTTATAAAATATAAGGGTCCAATTTTTTCGTACATCTATTACATATACAAAACAAATGAATTATTGGACAAAAAATGAGTGTAGCACAGTGGTTAATGCTTGCCACCTCAAAATCTTCAAATATCATTGCCTAGGGTGAGAATTGCCTTTACTTTACTGCAGTGCAGTCTGCAAGATTTTTTTTTTTTTTTTAATATTTGTGATTTAAGGGTCCATATTCATTGGTCTTATAACCTTGCTAATTGCTAACAAAACAATCTCATTTATTTTTTTGATTTTTGAACAAAAATGCCATATTATTTTAATTATAATAGAAGTATAAAATTATTTTTTGTATTGTACATTATTCTTTCTTTTATTGTTTTATATTATCTTCGAGTTTATTGGAAAAAGAGGGCCCGATTTTAAAGTTCGACTCAAACAAAAAATGGGAGAATTTCATAATAGGGTCCAAATTTAAGAAAATCTATCACTTCAAGACCTAAAATTTCAACTTTCTCAAATCAAGACCCAATTTTTTATTTTTTTCTCAACTTGGGCCCTCCCTCGAATTTTGGGTTCTCATTTGAAGACCCAAAATTTCAACATTCTCAAATCAAGATCCATTATTTATTTATTTTTCTCAAATCGAGCCCTTTCCCAAAGTTAGGGTTCCCACTTCAGGTTTTAGAATTTAACAAAAAGAGAAATATTAGTGTAACCTATCACGCCAGCCACAAAATTTATTTTTCTTTCTCTTTTCATTTTTTCGCTCATTCCTTTTTTCCTAATCGATACTTGTTTTAAACTGTAAAGTTCAATCATAATTTGGATATCTTATTTTTTTTTTAGTAACCGAAAAATATTTTACTACTTTTTCATTCATAATTTGGATCTCTTGTTTTTTTAGTAACCGATAAATATTTTACTACTTTTTCATCTTGCTAGCTACGTACATTTAAATTTATAGATCTCGGTATCTAAATGTTAAACAAAAGTGACAATAAGTATGGATTAGGAAAAAGAGAATGAGCGAAAAACGAAAAGAAGAAGAAAAATGATTTTTGTGTCTGACGTGATAGATTACGCTAATATTTCTCTTTTTGTTAATTCTAAAACCTGAAGTGAGAATCCAAAATTTTTGGGAGAGCTCGATTTGAGAAAAAAATAAAAATTGGACATTGATTTAAGAAGGTTAAAATTTTGGGTCTTGAAGTGAAAACCCAAAATTTGAGGGAGAGCCCAATGCAGTACAGACGCACCCTTTGGTCGCCCCAAAAAAAAAAAAAAAATTTTCATTTTCACACTTATATATATATATATGATATATATTATTTAGTTATATATATATATATATAACTAATGCAGGGACAGACGCACCCTTTGGTCACCCCCCCCCCCCCAAAATGTGTGTGTATGTAGTATTTTATTATTTTAGTATTCTCGCCTATTCAAAATAAGTGTCTTTTTAGGAAAAAATACACATATTAAGGATTGTGTTAAAATATCAAATATACCCTTAATTAATAATAAATACTACTTTGGAAGAAACAAATTTAGGTATTAGTGTTAGTTGAAAAACAATATATTTAAGGGTAATTTGGGAAATCTTTTTCTCACCAACCTTGAAATGTGAGAAGGACGTTCTTTTTGAAAAAAAATTCACGTGTCAAAAGGACACTTATTGTGAATAGGAGGGAGTATTTTTTATTCTAACCCAAATTGTTGATAAAAAATTTGTTGTAAACTACACAAGCTCATGACTATTACATTTAAATTTGAATAAACTATCGTTTGGGTTTTGATATATATCATAATATTTAAAATTGTGGAATATAAATCTTGATTAGGATTTAATGATGTATTTTGAAATATTTAGAATATTGATATAATTTTTAATGCAAAGACAATGTGTTTAAATATAAATTATAATATATATAAATGTTTGATAATTCTTTTTTAACTGTTAGCAATAAAGTATCTCGAAAATCGCATGATATTAATACTACCCGTACTCATTTCAAACCCAACAAGAAATTATACCTATTACTCGCAAGTAACATAACTCTCCCAAACCCAAAAGACAAATTGTTGATATTGTCCATCAGGATCCAAACAGGTGTGGATAACCACGTATGCTAGCTCATCCATGGCTGGCCCCCCTCAATTACAAGTCCTGGGTTCGCCCCTGGCTCAATGTGAAAAAAAAATAAAAATTGGGTCTTGATCATTGAGAAAGTTGAAATTTTGGGTGTTGAAGCGATATTTTTTTTAAGGGATCGACCCTGTATATAGCAGCAATAAGAGTTTACATATTCTTGGTATTTGTTTACTAGACAACTAATTGAATGGAATCAAATAGATATTTCTTTCGCTATCTTCAATGGAAAATTGATGTGTTATTATTCTATTCAAATGCATGTCATTCTGAAACAAATTATCTATGTATATCTAATAGTATTGTTATATATATGCACGACTTTTTTTTCCCACCATATTCAATAATTTATGAAAATATATGAAAAACAAGCATAAGCTTCAAAAGAGTGGGGATATTGGTGTTCAATAAATTTGTTCAAGTGATGATTTGATGAATCTGTTTACGAAAGCATTACCCATTTTGAAACTTAAAACATATTACAGTTAAATTTCTATAAATTAATAATCTTGAGATCATCAATATTTATTAATTTTGCGAGATATTAAATTAGCGAATTATTAATTTTGCTTGTTGTCCTCAAGTTGGAATTGACAAAAAGTGTTATTTAAACGAGGTTATTAATCAATCGATTATTAAATTATCGAGGTCATATTGTGTTGGAACGCGATAAGGATCTCATACGAATGTGATAATGAGGGCTTATGCGCATTGCATTATTTTCTTTGACTAAGGTTATATCCCAGGGGATTTTACGGTCTATGTTTGTAATGAGATAGTTAATAATGTGTGTTTACACAAGAATGATTAATGTAATTGAGATTTGATTGTAGCACAGTTGATTGAGTATTTGTAATCCAAACGATTGATCTACATAAGTGTCTTTAGTTATACATCTAGCAATAATAGATAAATATCTAATTAAGTTGGATGTGAATTATTTTCCAAATCATCATATATTATTAGAGCTGGCAATGGGTTGGGCCGGACTGACCCAACCCAATTTTGGTTGGGCCTCAGAAATGATTTACCCAACCCAACCCATATATGTACTTTGTGTACAAAAATGTCGTCGAGCCAAAAAATCGGGCCAACCACGGTCCATCAAGCCCCACCAAATAGGCCCGACTTTTTTCGGTCCTAAAAAAATATGGTCCAGTCTGGCCCAAACCTCGGGCCGGTCGTGCCAATCCACATGTCGGGCTAAATTTTGACACCTCTATATATTATATATATGATTCATCTTCTATGATTTTGTAATGAAATTTAAGTAAAATAAAATGAAAATGCTCCCTGTGTAATCTCTTGTGTTCTTGATTTACTATTAATCTTCCTGACATTACAATTAATTAATTTTTTTTTTCGGAATTTTACATGACCTACATGTAAATTATTTGCACCTTAAACATGAAAGCCAATACATATAAATAAGGTTCTTAATAACAACGTTAAGCACATATATAATATTAAAAATTATTTTTTTACAACAAGAAATTTGTATTTCTCATTAATCAACTTTATACGATCATGGATACAAGATCATGAAGCCAATTGGGGAAAACCCCAAAAAACTCACACCTTTCAAAACTACCGGAAGAGGAGGAGACAAACAAAATCTAAACAGAAACAATAAATCATTAAACTTCATATCAAACTCAGTATACCGTGATTCTTAGTTGGATGAATAATTTTGCGTGCACTTTGAAACAAGATTCTACACCAAACTCCTAGATCTACCAATCTCCCGGAAGTATGATGAAGAACTCTGGATGAAGCCCCCAAAACATAGATCTACTCCAATCTGAATAGATCAAAGAAAAAAAAAAAAGAAACACACCAACTCCCACACATGTGAGAATCCTACTCCCGCAAAGTAAAAAGACAAATTAGTTACTTTTTCTGATGTCTCTTTTAATTTAAGAGTTTGAAAAGTGCAAAATGATTTTTTTAACTATTTTCAAAAAAAAAAGTTAGACAATTTTGAAAAATGGAGTGCACATGTTTTATTGAAAAAGGAAGTGACAAAGTAAATCAAACAAATACCAGTCATCAAATTAGATTTTATTTTCGACTTAAGTTCAATGAAAATTATTTGAAAACAAAGGGAAAACGCATCTTGAAAAAGAAAATGCCACAAACTCTCATGTCTATACATCATCAAAAAAGTTGATGATATTTCATACGTCTTTATTTGTCCTTTTTCTTTTTAACTTGGAAAACGCTTAGACCAAACCAAATTGGGGGGGAGGGGAAAGGGTTCTTCTATTTCGTTTATGTATTACAAAATAATTTTCTTGGGAAATCTCTAGCACAAATAACACTTGTTTGCGATGTAGGTATTAATTTAGTGAGCAATTCGCGTTTGCAGGAATTCAATTATTTGGAACGATACCACATCTACCAAGATTCAAGAAGTTCAACTGCAGGAGGGTACCGATACTAAGTTGTTCAAAATTTTGTAATCTTAAGATTATTGATTCTTAACATTTATCAACTTTTGTTTTTATATCTCAATACCAATTAATATTATATTTTCAAGGGTATATGAAAATACTTGATGTACATGTATGTTTTAATCACTTATGATATGTTTGTCTAAAATGGAACCTTAAATTGTTTTGATTGATGGATCTTTCAAGTTGCATAACTTTTTCAGCAATGGCGGAGCCAGAAAAAATATTGGAATAAATCAATACACGAAAATAGAGCGGCCTAAATAAAAAACTAAATCACATAAATTTTTAGGACTTTTATTGCCGAGAACAGTTTTTAAAACACTTTCAAAAACTTCACCGTGGGCCCAAAATATAGTTAAAAGAACAAATAGAAAGAAAAAAAAATGCCCTGTGATTTTCATAGTAATAGAATATAATATCAAAAGCAGATTACATGAGAATTAAATTACATAAGTTGTAACCTCGTGATGCTGAGTTATCATATTAATTGTCATACTTTTTAAAGAATTTCAAGCGTAGATTTTTCATATATGGTTTCAAATGCCAGGATATATTGTAAATAAATTACAAAACACAATCTCAATTTGTGATTGTCAATCATCAAAATTTCATTCATTTTAAATCATGAATTATCTAACCCCAGGGGTTGGTCTGGTGGCTGAGGGGTTGCAATTGCAACCCTGAGGTCTCAGGTTCGATTCCTGACTACCGCGGAGTTTTGGGGTTGGGTTTGCCCCTCCTCCCCCAGAGATTAGGGCCATTCATGGGAAGGACGGATGTCCCATAGGCCGAAGGCGAGTCTCGTCTGTCTTGCCCCAGTGGTGGTGTGAGGATACTCTTGGTCGACAAAAAAAAAATCATGAATTATCTTTTGATACTATATATGCTTATAAAATTGTAACGAGATAACTTTAATTTGCCCCCCTATGCGTGTTTTTGTACTTTGCATACTTAACTTTGAATTTTGCTACTTTACCCCTTAACTTTGCAAATTATGGCTATTTATGGTTATTTTACTTTACCCCATAACTTTTATGGTTATTTTATTTTGTGATCTCTGAAAATTGTATCATAGACTAGGTTTATTGATGAAATTTAATATTATTTAATAGTATTTGTATATTGACTAAAGATGAGGAAATTTTAAAAGGAAATTGATCCAAATAATTATTTGAAATGTAATAGCTACAAAAAAATACACTAAAAGTGGGAGGTAAAATTAGAAATTATAGGTTAAGTACAATAATTTACAAAGTTTAGAAGGTAAAGTAGAACAATTTAAAGCTAAATGAGTAAAATAGAAAAACACGCATAATTTGTGGACAAATTAAATTTACCTCAATTGTAATTCCATGAACAATCGTCACCTTGTAACCTGCACAAGAACTATTGCACATAAAAAACAACTGGATTTTGTTATAAAGAGGTGGTTGCAGTTTTTGTTCTTATTTTGCATTAACTTCCAAATTTCCACCAAACTTCTTGTTTTTATTTAAATTTCTTTTATGTCAATTCACCAAACAATTTATTCTTGATGCTTAAAAATATGGCTGATTTGTTTTTCTTCCTTATTTTTCAGACAGTCCATACACCTGTGTTTTCTACTTTTTCTTTTTGTCCAAATTTAACTTTCTACTTAATCTGCTTTTTTGCTGTTTTTTTTAATATTTGCATTATAAAGTTTTGTATTTCTTTTAATTAATGTCACATTCTGAAAACAATAGTGTGAATAAGAATGAAATGAAGTTACAAAAATTGGATTTCAAGGAGGAAAGAGCTTGTCAGCTTTTCAATTTATTAGGGCAAATAAATTTAATGGATAGCTTTATTACAAAGGTCAACAAGACTTGAAATACAATGGCCTAGTGTTATTTTCCTTTTTTCTCTTCTATGACATGTACAATTATCAAATTTCAACTCAAATTAACTTATAACATAATTATATTCCTATTAAAATATTGGATTTGATATTCTTTTTTCTTTTGTTTATCGTTGTTTTACTTGATACTTCACAAGATCGGAGGAGACAATTATAATTAAATTTGAAGGACCAAAAATACAACCCTACGAAATTTCAGATTTTGAGACTAAATTAAAGTTATTTATATAAACGAGGATCATCAACAACAACAAAAATAGCATTACAAGATTAAATCTCCATCATCACTATAAATTTGAAATGTTGCATAAAGAAAATTATCTCGCATTAGAATTATAATCGCGTGAAATCAATATCCGACCTTTTTATATTTTTTTTTATTAAGTTGGGAGTAGTGGTTGGAATGGAGGGATTAAATATCAAAGAAATTGAAAGATATATAGAGTTCGAAACCTGGTCAACACCCTTACAAAGGGTGAGCAACAACAATCCCACCTTTTACATTGAATTTATGCAGATTTTGCATCATATAAAAGGAATGCAAGGTCAGACAACTCATCTCAATACAACAAAAGTAAATGTGCTTTAATGAGTTCTACTTTTCATTTTCGTCGTTTACATCTGACTGAAAACCTTTTTTATTTGAAAAAATATTTGAGATTACTAGGCACGGTGCACTCACTCGCATGGTGAGTATAAACTTCAGTTTCCTCTTGTTATTTTATTTTCTTGTTTGCGTATATGGCTGAAAATATTTCTACATCATAATCTCGCATTTTTTGCCTTTTAACTTTCCATCATTTATTTTTTGAAGTTTTATATGGAGCAGAGGCATCTCTTGGATTTGAGTTAGATTTTTTGATCTTTAGTACTCCAATTGAATCAGAAATCATGAGAAGACAATGGCCTTGTTCCAAATGTGGATTTGCATGTGAGTTCTCATCAATTTTTCTTTATAGAAGATCTTTGCCAAAAGGATTATTGTTTATTGTTTATAAATCTTTAAGATGTGTTCCTTTAGTTTAGCAAGTGTATATATCCAAGATCTATTTCCAAATAATCACCAATTAAAACTAATTACTTTATCCTACAATAAAATTGAAATACCATTTTATGTAATAGTTCTTGTTTCATCACTTAATCTGAATTTTAATATATGTTTGTAGTTTTAGATGATTTTATAGTTTATGTGAAACTCGTTAAAGATGCCGAGCAAATGTGTTCAGAACTGTGTGTGTCTGTGCAGTGGCGGATTTAAGGTGGGGAAAGTGTTCTGCAATTTTTTTTTTCTTCTTTAATTTTGTTGATATTTTTCTATATTTATGTATAAACTAAGGAAATAAACACATTTACCACCCCACCCCACCCCCAAAATTTTGAGAAAAAATCTTCAAAAATAGGTTTCGCTCTTCCAAGTCTTAAATCCTGCGTCCGCCACTGTCTCTATATACATGTATTTTTTCTGTATATAATCCGCATGTATATACATATTGATTGTCAAGTGTGTTTGGAAAATTGATAAAATAAATTATTTGGTTTTAAGATGTATTACTTGTTTTAGCAAGTGAATATATCCAAGATCTATTTCCAAATAAGTACCAATTAAAATTGTTTACTTTATCCTTCAAGAAATTAAAAATATCATTTTATTGAACATCTATTGTTTCATCAATTAAGACTAGTCCTTATGATTTCGAGTTTTAGTATCTGTTTGTTTTATGCGTCATATGAAGTTTTTTGAATATGATGAGATTATGAGTTCAATAATGTGTCTGTGTATATATCTTTTTTTTTTCCTATATATAATCCGCATGCATATACACATTGATTATAAAGCGTTCAATAAATTGATAAATATATTTTGAGGAAAAGCATATTGTATGAAAGAGGTAAAAAATTAGGATATGAAATAATTATGGTTTCAATGTTAATTCATTGATATAATGTTCTCATGATGTCTTGCGGTACATGTGAAAATTCCTATAAAGTTGTAACATAAAAGTATTCGTATGTTCAGTTTGAATTATACATTCTTGAAATCATTCCAAATTACTGAAAAAACTATATGTGTTTGAATTTTTGTTGATTTTATATATGGTTTAGCTTATATAATCACAAAAAAAAAAAAAAAACCAGTTATCTTTCAAAATTACAAGTACACCTTTGACATTTGTTTCTATTTTACAAATTGCATCACAGGATGAGGGTATTTGCTATAGGTAAATACAAACCTCAAGATAGTGTTTGTAACACTGTATAGGGATTATTTGTAATTTTAAATGATAATCGAAGTTTTTTTTACTACGCCAAACCTCCATGGCATTTTTTGTAATTATCTCTTTCGTATAATTTAGCAACGATTACTAACTATTTAATTTTGATTATGTCGAAAACAGACTCGTCAACTTGGAGAAGTTTGAATACTGGTAAACCGGTAATATGCAACACATGCAGATCAAAGATGAGCAAAAACAAATTAGTTGTTATACATCATTCTCCTCCAAGGCATAATAATGACATTGGGGCAAAAATTGGTATTTCATCAGGAAATTCATCTTTTGATCATCAGATAAGTACTCTCTCTACCTCAATTGTGCATCAAAATGTGAATTTTACAGTTAGTCAAATTGGAATGATTTTTGGGAATTTACCATTTGAGCCACTAGCTGTCCCAGTAAATATTAATGTTCAAGCTGGTCAATCATCACAAGAGCAAATACTGAAATCAAAAGTTGTTGTTAAAGAGGAGCATTGTGAAATTGGATATGATCAAGATCAATTTTACTGTGGGACAACAAGCTTGAAAACCTCAACTTCAGTCTTGGAGGGTGGCAGTATGATTCAGATAAAGCAAGAATATGGTAAATCTTTTTTGTTATAATTTGAATTAAGCTCTATAATTATGATATATATATATATGTGTGTGTGTGTGTGTTATGTTAATTTTTTCTTGCATTAGATATGATTTGAGTACTGATTAATGCTAAAATTAATGAACTTAATGTAGTCATATATTGTTTGCTCAAGTAAATAATAAATCTCACCTCATCTTTTGATTATTTACTTATTGTAATATTGGTAAAGATTCATGTTTTAATTTATACATTGTTTAACTTACATTATAGAATATAAGATGGTCAAATGGTGCGATGAGTTGCACTTTTAGGGTAAAAAGTGATACTTTTAGTGTAACATGTGATGCTTTCAGGGTAAAAAAATGATACTTTGTATGAATTCACTTAATTTTAGTGTATTCAGACAAAATATTATTTTTTATACTAAAAGTATCACCCGTCGCACTGTACGACCGTCTTACACAAATTTTTGCCATTGTTATATATTCCTATGAGAATAATGATAAGGAAGAATACTTTATTTATATGGCCACTACTTAAGTTTTGGTTAGTTTTCATTAGGGTTAGAATGTACAATTTGTACATGTCTCACCTCCACACACATACACAAGCATATATATATATATATATATATATATATATGTTTGTTTGTATCAATTGCACATCTTTATCATAAAACTCCATAATTATCTAATTAAGAATCTCATATATATATATAAGCAACATATATATCTTCATATAAATTGAAATAAGAAACCTAAGTTCTTATTTTCTTACATATATTTACCAATTTTGAAATGTTGAATTAAAAGAAATACCCATCACTTATTATCATATTAACATAAAGTTTGAATATTAACTACTTATATATGGTTTGAAATTTTGTCCTCCTACAAAATGCAACATTTATATTTATAAATTCTTTAACTAGCATAAATATATAAATAATTTTATTTTATTTCCTAACTATGTAAATGTATTTATAGATTGTCAAGAGACATTAACTGAAGCAGGAACACTATCCATTTGGGACCCAAACAAAGTTCAAAAGAGAAAAAGATCAAAGCTCCCTCAATACACTCTATCACCACTAGCAAGATTTCTCAACCAGCTCTACCATGTTTCACAATATCGTCCAATTAAAATTAACAAGATATCCACACAAAATCGAGACGCCTATGATCGCGAAATTCCCAAGTACGACGATGTCCTGATCTACGAAAAATGCATGTACGTGGCCGAAAATGAGATTGGTCTTGGAGCTAAGCTATTATCACCACCAATTAATTCTTGTTCAAAAAAGGAGGAGGGGTTTTACAAGACAGAGTCTTCTGCTTATTCGACGACGTCGTCTTCTACAAATGAGAGTGGTGCTAATTATTCTAATTGCTTGATTGATGTGCCCATAATAAGTAGTTCATCTGGGTAAAAATTTGGGTGGTTTTATGAGGTAATAATAATGCAGTCTAATTGAACTGAGTCATGTTTCTTGTGCTTTTATGTTTGATAGCAAACATATGGATGTTATGTACTAATTATCTTGGAGTTATTTTGTTTGGTTTTGATATTTGTTTGGAATTGTTTTTTGATGGATGGCATTTGATGGCCTAATCATATACATGTTTCTTTTAGGTAAGCAATAAGGGCATGTAGAAATATACAATTTATTCTTCAGTTTGTTAAAAGTACTTATTTAGCTGAAAATGTGTTCATGTCCTATTCATGTTACTAACTAGTCTTTTTTTTTTTTTTTTCCGAAACGATAGAAATATATTCATAACTCAACAAAACTTACACTGCTAACTGGCAAAATTGCCACCTTGAACATACATACATTGATACATGTCAAGGGGAGAACTCCCGCACGAGAGGTATAACCACCGTATATATATTCTCTACATGAGTTTTGTTGTACCTATGTTATAATGTCACTACATAAGTACTGTGCGTGCACGCATGGGCGGATCCAGAAATTAGTAGTAGGGTGGCTAAGAAGCAAAAATTTCACTAAGAAAATTATCTATATTATAAGGATGACAATAGGACCGGGCCGGGCCAAAATAACAAAAAGCCAATAAATAAATATAAAAAAACTAAAAAAATAGATAATTTTCTAATTTCATTTCTTGTTGATGGCACTTAGGGGTGACAGATTGTTAAGTTGGTTTTTATACCAATGTATTGAGTATTCTAGACTAGGATTTTGCGGGGTTTTCGAGTATTTTAGCGTCGTTTGAGTCGAGTTTGTGTCATTAGTTGTCGTTTGAGAGTCGGGACAAGTCTTGGATGCCGAAATTGATTAAAAACGATGAAAAACGTGTTTAGACGGTAAAGATCGCATTTTAGAAGTGAAAAAATGGAAAAATATTGAGTAAGATCGGCGCCGCGGCTAAAACCTCCGCGCGCCAGCGTGGTCGAAATTAGTACAAAGCACGGGGAAGAAGCGCAGCGCTAATCGTAGCGGCGTTCGAGCCCAGTGCAGCTGCGGCGCCCAAAGTGTGCGGCGCCCTAACGGAAGGATGATGCAACAGACATACTGGCCAGACGACGGCAAGAAAAGTATCAGCGCCGCAGCGATCGCCATCTTAGCATGCAGCACGCGTCCGGAAGGGTGGTCAATACGGGCATTGCAGCAAGCACCATTCCAATCTTTGCAGCCCGACTAAACAAAAGCGAACGTTGGGCCTTTTATTCTTTGGGCCTTTTTGACGGATTTTCGAGGGTTTCAAGCCTATAAATACAAGAATGAACGTACAAGCAAGGGGTCGGACATTATTTTGAGCACAACGCAAGGCAAGAGACACAGAGCTAGGTGTTATGAATTTTATTGTTTAGATTTTGATGAATGCCATGTAAAACTTAGAATAGAAAGTTGGCACCCCAATTCTTGTTGTAAAATGCATTGTAATGAATAGAATAGCCAAGCTGAGTCAAGACACTGCGCTCTAACATGCAAGAAGACAATCAAGATCTGGAAGGAAGACACGTGAGAAAGTGAGTATGGCAAAGAAGAGTAGACGGGAACACGAAGAAAAGCGGTGAGAGATGCGGTGAGTGGAGCATCGATCAAGTCAACTCAAGAAAAGCCAAGTCTCAAGTTGAAGTGATGAAGAGTCATCCATGATTGGAAGTCGACTCTAAGTCACCTGGGAAAGCAAGGAAATGCAAATCAAGTCGAGATAATCGTAAAAAGAACCGTTACGAGTAAATCAAGAGATTTACTTAAACAAGTAATATCTCCATACAACCTTTCTTGGAGTGCTCACCCCGAGAAGCGTGCAAAAGGAATGAACCAATGGGAAGCACGACACCGTGTCGAACTCGAAAAGGTGAAAAGAATAATTCATACGAGAAACGGCAATTCCAAGAAGCGCAAGTTAACGACGCAAAGTGACTTTCAAAAATAAGCCTATCTCTTCAACGGGCAAATTTTTGAAAGTTCACTATAAAAGGCCGAGGAGTTAGTTTGAGAAAAAAAAAAGGGTTAGAATGACACATACGTGAGCTATACAAGTACATTAGAAAACGAAACAATCTCAATCCTCAAGCCTACACTTCAAGTACATCAATCCAACACTCACCTGTGAAGGAAAGAGAACTTCAACCCGGTTGAAGAGGAAGATACTTAAAACAAGGGGTCTACATTCCGGAAGGATTGTAGAAAGGTTCAAGGTCGAACCAAGTCTTAAGCTTTTGGAGGGCTTCGTGATCAAATCCAAAGAGCTTGAGCAAGTGAGTCAGTAGCAAAGCGCAAGCCGCTGTGAAGAAAGGAAGGTTCGAGTCGCGAGAAGCATTTGGTGAGTGATCAAGGCGTCTCCGCATCGAGTCCCAAAGGATCAAGTCGGCTGTTGTGATCAAGACTTGTATCGGGACATTACCACTTTGTAAACCGATCATTACTTAGTGGATTCCTCCAGGAGTTGGAGAAGAGAGGAGTAGAAGAATTACCCCATCTTGAACCTCTATAAAAACCTTCTTTGTGTCATTTACATTTCAAAGATTTAAATTTCGCACTTTTAATTGCTCATATCTCACGATAAATTTGCTATCCATTTGATAATTTATAAGTACTAAATCAAGTCAGTAAAAACTTGCTTAATCAAACTTAAGGGTGTTAAGTCTTCCAATAAAAACAAAACCACAGTTGAGTTAAATTATAGCCAACAGATTGAGTTACTCTATTAATGCTACTCAATCGAAGTCAGTGTTGAGAGATTAACTCTACCGAGTGACTAATTCGACATCCATCAAGGACACAAACGGTGTGTGGAACTCTGAGATTTAAAAGGACTAAATCGAAAATTGGGTAAGGTTTATTCAACCCCCTTCTAAACCTTACACTTACACCCTTGGGACCTACAAGTGGTATCGAGCGGTTGGTTCATTGAACCCTTCACTGACCGGTTCGAACTAGATCTCCAAATTTTTCAAAGTCCGCTTTAGTACTTAAACTTTCAAAACTCTTTTTATTAAAAGTCATTATCATGGAAGCAAATCTAACACGCATCCCTATGTTCACCATTGAAGAATTTGATGATTGGAAAATTCAGTATGCGAGGCTCATCTATCAAAGATTACATGATGAGATGTGGATAGTGATAGAAGATGGGCCTCTACAAATATTAAAGGTGAACACAATCGCACGAAGAGTTGTTGAAGGAGAAGAAGATGTTGCTCCCTGCACGATCATGGTTGAAAAACCAAGAATCGAGTGGACAAATGATGACAAAAAAAGATACAACCTGGATAATGTAGCCAAGGACATCCTCTACAAAACCTTGGACAAAGCCATGTTCAACAAAGTCAAATCATGCAAAACGGCTAAAGAAATCGGGGACAAGCCGACATTGATTTGTGAAGGCTCGAGAGCAAATCAAAGAAAACAAATTATCTCAGAAATTTGTCTGAGAAGTTTGAAAATTTCAAAATGATCTCGGAGAGAATCTGGATCAATCTGGACGCTCGGTTTACAGAAATCACAAATGAGTTGTCTACACTTGGGAAGGAATATACACAAAAGGAAATGTGTATGAAGATCCTAAAAAGTCTTCGATTGAATGGGAAATGAAGGTCATGGCACTAAGACATTCCATGGACCTATCAAAGACATCCAACCATGAACTATTCTCGGACCTCAAAGCCTATGAGTTTGAGTGAGAAGAAAAGACCAGGAAGAGACAAGCGTACCCAAAGCGGTTGCTCTAATTGTCAAAGATGGGAAGAGAGCCGAGGTCAAGAAGCAATTGACCCGGAAGAAATAGCCACGATGGTTAAAAGATTTAACAAGTTCTTTAACAAGAACTACAAGAGAGAAAGGGTGAATCTTCCGAAGACACTCACCTCCCTCCAAATCAAGGGATGATAGGCCAACCAAGAGAAGATCATCAACAAGTTGAGTATCAAAGGGTTGACAACTCAAGAATAGAAAGAGTCGATCAAAAGGTGAATATCTATGTTGGAATTGTAGACAACCAGGTCACTATGCCATTGACTACTCATATCCTGTAGTCAACAAGTACGGGAATGAAGAAGAAAGAAAGGTCTTGAGAGAGAAAGAAGACAAGAAAAGAAAAAGGCAATGATGATGGTGCAGAGATCTTCTTTAAAAAAGTCAAGAGAGACAATTGAGCGAGAAAAGTGACTACTCGAGTGACTCGAAGAAGAAGCCTGATCCGCTTAATGGCCAAAGAACAAGATCAAGAAGATGAGGTACAATCTAATTCAACAAGCTCGGACACTAGTGATAGTGTAGTGTGACACACACACTTCATCACCCTCGATCTTTATGATTCATTAGGCAAAATGATGAAAGATTTTGAGCACATTAAAACCTCACACACACTATTGAATGAGGAAAACAACCTACTCAAAAGTCAAAACTCAAAGTGACTAAGGAGCGCCGAGTACTCTAAGTCAAATAGTGATGAGAATAAAAGTTTAAAAATTTGAAAAAAGCTAAATTAATAGCAGAAATTCTTCTTCGCTATAGAAAAGAGGAGAATGACCTCAAAAATGTTATTGCCTCATTCACTAAGGCATCCGAATCATTGGATGATCTTATTATGAGTCAAAGAGAATGTGGAGACAAGACAGCTTGGGATTTAATTCCTTTGTGCCATGTCAAACCTCAAGAGTAATTTTGGAAAAAGGATCTTCAAGTCATGAAGAGTCCGAAAAACCCAAAACTCTAAATGTTGCACACACTTTCTATCCAAAGCACAATACTAAGCAAAGTGGCCTTGGTTACAAAGGAAAAGGAAAATGACCGAGTTGAGAATCTTGAAAGACAAACGGTGAGAAGAGATTGATGAGTCCTCGGCGGACTCCAAACAGTAAAATACTCAGTAAAGAAGAAGCGAGCTACCAAAAATTCTAGAAAACCCATAAAAGAAATACATATGATGGGAATGGTAGAAAATATCCAAGCCAAGTCGATTTGGAATAATGTGAACTATCGGCTAGACTTATGGAATACAAGCCCAAATGGCAAAGGCCTAGAACTCAACAAAGGCCATTCCAAAAGCATAAGAGCTTTCATCAAAGACATATGCACCTAGGCACTACACTCAAAGACACCACAATTACCCAAGAAAGGCAATTGCTAAAACATACACGCAGCATACGACAAAAAAGAGACTGTATGAACCTAGAATCCCCAAGCAATTTGCCGGGATTAATTATGATTATGGCATCGATAGATGGCAACCTCTTAGAGTCAAATCATTTGGCTATAGGTTGGTTGGATCATCTTACAATTCTAACCCCTCGGGACCCCAGACAAGTATGGGTACCTAAAACTTAATTTCCTTGATTGCGGGTTCAAGGAACAAGCTGAGTGCCAAGGAACCTGGTACATGGATAGTGGGCATTCCGGACATATGACGAGGAAATAAGAAAAATCTGTCAAAATTCAAGGAAGTCAAAGGAGCCAAAGTCATATTTGGAGGAAATGAAGCTCTGGTGAAATAAGAGGCATTGGATCCATCAAGAGGAATGGATTAGAAATCACGAGATGTTGCATATGTTGAAGGACTAAACTTCAATTTACTAAGCATCGATCCAACTCTGTGACAAGGGCTACAATGTTGGATTCAACATGGGCATATGCCAAATCAAAGACATTGAATCAAATGAAGTAGTGTTGCAAGGATGTAGACGAGAAAAATATGTATGTAGTGGATTGGTCAATCGCAACACACAACACCTGTCTACTAGCAAAAAGCACAATTTGAATCAAGTTGGTGTGGCACAAAAAGCCGAGTCACCTGAATTTCAAAACAATCAATAAGCTAGCAAGAAGTCATCTTGTAGAAGGACTTCCGGACTCGATATACAAGAAGGAGAGTATATGTGATGCATGTCGAGAAGGAAAACAAATCAAGTCGTCGTTCAAAGAAAAGACATGCCCATCCTCAACAAGAATATTGCATCGCTTTCATATGGACCTATTTGGCCCAAGTGGAACCAAAGCAAGCATAAGTGGAAAGAAATACACCTTGGTGGTAGTAGATGACTACTCAAGATATACATGGACAATATTCATGTGCAAGAAGAAAGAAACTCTACAAAAGCTACCACGGTGATGAAGAGGGTACAAAATGAGAAGAGTCAAACCATTATCAAAATAAGATCGGATAGATGAACCCGAGTTTGTCAATGGAATAATAACTCAAGATCTTGTATTGAGAATGGTATTGGTCATGAACTATCACCGCAAGGACTCCACGTGAGAATGGAGTTGCGAAAGAAAGGCAGAACCCTCAAAGAAGCGGCAAAGGACCATGTTAGTCAAGCGGGGTTACCAAAAAGATTTTGGTGAAGCAATCAACACGACTTGCTACACCCAAAACAGGATGTATGATAAATAGGCGGTGACAAAGACTCCTATGAGATTTGACTGGAAGAAAACCAAATGTTGCATATTTCAGGATATTTGGATGTAAATGCTTCATCCACAACAATGGCAAAGACAACCTAAAGGCTTTTGATGCTAAAGCCGATGAGGTATCTTCAGGATACTCGGTGAAAGCAAAGCATACGAATACTCAACAAAAGAACTATGGTTACTGAAGAATCCATTCATGTAGTATTCGATGAGCCAAATGTAAATGGGGAAGACATTGAAGAGTCGGTGATAAGCTAAATCATCCAACCGCATCTGAAGAAGAGTCCCTATCTTTCGGAAAGCTGGGATTATCAATTGAGGAAAGAAGATGAGATAGTCTGAATCTCAAAAGCATTTGGAAAACTTGCGGACTAAGTGACTACGAGAGAGCGACCTCAAAGAACACAGTGCAAGTCGATGAACCAGACTAATCTACTCCAACCTGATGTAAGATGGCCGAGAGACCATCCACGAACTTGTCATTGGAGACATAAGAGAAGGTGTCAAGACAAGATCTAGAACTCAACAAGAAGCCATGTTCACATGCTTCATCTCACAAATTGAGCCCAAAGATGTGTCACAAGCATTGGATGACACACATTGGATTCAAGCTATGCAAGAAGAGTGAATCGAGTTTGAGAGAAATAAAGTATGGGAATTAGTGCAAAGACCCATACATCAAAATGTTATTGGAACCAAATGGGTATTCGAAATAAGATGAACGAGGAAGGTTACGTGGTAAGAAACAAAGCAAGATCGGTAGCCAAAGGATATTGCCAAGAAGAAGGAATAGATTTTGATGAAACATTTGCTCTGTAGCAAGATTGGAAGCTATAAGGATGTTTCTTGCCTATGCGACTCACAAGAATTTCATGGTATATCAAATGGATGTAAAGAGTGCATTCCGAATGGTTTATTGGAAGAAGAAGTGTATGTTGAAAGCCCGCACGGATTGAAACAGGCACCCGTGAGCATGGTATGATACCTGTCACAATTCCTAAGCGAAAATGGATTCACAAAAGGAAAAGTAGATAGAACACTTTTTTTAATTCAAGACAAGAAGAGTATCTTGCTTGTTCAAATATATGTTGATGACATCATCTTTGGATCCACTAACAAAGAGTTGTGTGAAAAATTCTCAAACCTCATGCAAAGTAAATTTGAAATGAGCATGATGGGAGAAGTCGACATTCTTCCTTGGACTTCAAGTGAAACTTGGTGAAGGATGGAACCTTCATAAGTCAAACAAAATACACGGAGATTTAATGAAGAAATTTGGTATGGAGGAGAAGTCTTACGTAAAAATACCAATGAACACATCGGTCAAAATGGACATGGATGCGGATGGCAAGCTTTGTAGATCAAACAAGATATAGAGCACTTATTGGATCATTGCTCTATCTCACGGCCTAGCTTGAGCCGGACATCACCTTTTGTAGGTGTATGTGCAAGATTTCAATCTGCTCCAAAAGAGAGTCATATGACAGACTAAGAGAATATTGAGATACTTGAAAGGAAGCCAAGAAGTAGGCCTATGGTATCCAAAGGAAGGTGGATTCAAACTAATTGGCTATTCAGACTCGACTATCTTTGGATGCAGAGTGGACAGGAAGAGCACTTGAGGCACATGTCAAATGCTTGGAAACAGACTAATTTCTGGTTTAGCAAGAAGCAAAACTCAATAGCCACCTCTACGGTGCGCGAATACATAGGCTGGGCAAATTGTTATTTGCCCAAGTCCTATGGATGAGACATCACCGAGAGACTATGAAGTTGAAGAAAAAGAAATTCCAATCATGTGTGATAACACAAGTGCAATTGCAATCACTCAAAATCTGTGTTGCACTCAAGAACGAAACATATAGATGTCGGATATAATTTCATAAGAGATCATGTTGAAAAGAAGGACATTATCTTGGAATATATCTCAATCGACAAACAACTAGTGACATCTTCACAAAACCATTATGTGAGTCAAGATTTGAAGAACTCAAGCATGAGTTGGGGCTAATTGAGCTGTCGAGACACGAGTAAGAATCAAAGAAGAGAATTAGAACAAAAAAGGAGTGAAAAAGAGTGAAAAAACGAAAATCATTTCAAGAATCACCAGATCGGAAAGATGACTACACCAAGTCGGTGATAGTTGAGTCGCTAAGAGAACTGCGAGGAGTAGAATTAAATCGGCTAAGAGATGTTTGAATAACTTATGAGCAAAGTGACAAAAACGCAATCGTTTTGACTTAGCGGGAATGTTTTAAGAGACACGCGTCGGCATAATGATGATGTGTACAGACATAAAGCCGCACACCAAGCCTATGATTGGATATAAATCTTTGCCGCATTAAATACGAGACATGAATCGCTCAATATCGTCGCAATCCAAGCCGTTGATTTCGATCACGATTCAAAAACCGCCGCACGCCCTTTCATAAACCATATTTAAACCATTTTCGTCCGTTTCTCTCTCACACTCCTAAAAACTGTTCAATCTCTTTCTCTCAAAAGGCAAAGGCAAATACTCTCGAAACCCTATCAACATTCAAATCAATTTCTGAGACTTTTCTTGATATAATTTGAGAAATGGCACCAACTTATGACTTTACCAAGTTGGGAAAACAAATCCACACCGGTTCGACCGTGGATTTCGACGGAATGGTGAAGTAGGGGTCCGACGACACCCTGGTGAAGAAAATCGCTAAGAAGCTGGAAACGACTGGACTAAAACCGTTTCTAACGCTGGAATATCCGATGACCTACGCGGAGGAGGTCGCTCAATTCTACGTGAACGCTGAGATTCACGATGAAGGAATCAAGTCATCATTCACGGGGAAGCGGTGACTATCACCGCTAAGGATTTGGTGAATATTGCTCACTACCCAGGAAGGAGCAATCGAGATTAAGGAAGTCGATGTAAACTTGGACGATGGAAAGAAATAGCCAAGTCCGACCTTGCCGATAAAATTATGTACACAAACAAACAAAAGACTCTTTGAAGGAGGATTATCACAAATTGTTGGACATAGTTGCCAAATGTATCGACATCAAATTTGGCGCTTTGACCAACTATCAAAGGCAAAGTTGATTGTGATGGCTGCAATCATCGAGAAAAGAAGATAAACCGGGCTGAGTTTATCTACGCAGACTCTGCTTTAACGTGGGAACAAGTCCTTCAAAGAAGATGGGTCATTTGGAGGATCCTGGGATATGGCCTGGTGATTGGCCGGCTATTGGAGGTGAAAGGAGTCCTCTTAGACATGGGAAGGCTTTCCATGTTAACAAGAGGATGTTGAGCTAATCTCTCTGGTGCTCGAAGCGGCGCACGCAAAGAGAGAGCCGACACACGAGTGGGAATCGGTGACCCGAAGACACAGTGCCTCCTCTCCAACCAAGAAAAAAGCTGCCCCCGCAGTGCAAGAAGTCTGTTGCCCCCGCAACAAAGAAAACCAAACATGCTCCTGCCCCAGCGAGAGTCACCCGCCCAAGCGGACCATGTCACTTGCCCCTGCAGCGGCCGATCAAGAAGGACTCCCAAATACCTTCTCCGATCGTCAAAAGGAGGAGAATCGACAAGCCTAGACGGCCGGCTCCTCGAGAAACAAACACAAGCACCGCCCTGCCCAAGACTCGAGGACGCCGCCAACGAACTAAATTCCCTGGTACAAACCAGGAGACGAAGAAGACTCGTCAAGCGGGCCGAACAGAGAAACCGGTGAGTCGATTACTCAGCCTGAAGACAAATACCGCAGACTACCGGGAAGTAGAGTCTCGGATGTAGTTGATGAAAAATGACCAAATCTGCTAAAAAGCGATCAGAGGCAACCAAGACACACAGTGTAGCTCACACGGTGAAACTCACGAAGAACAGCCCAAGCGGATAGTGATGTAATGATCCTATCTCCACCTTATCCGGACATCCAAAATCATCTGCGTGAGTGGAGAAAATGGAAGTTGAGCAAGTCGAGGAGTGAAGTTCCAACGGCTGAATTTATAGAAGAAGAAGAGAATCGCTAAATTTCCTTGGACTATCTCTTGTGCTCCCAAAGACTTGATGAGGACAAATCGCTTAGACATCCCGCAAATCTACTGGAGGACGGGGGAGAGAGCAAAGCAAAAGAAGCCAAGACGTGAGAAGGCAAATATCGCGCTATCTATCTCCGCACTACGTAACACTTCCATCCTCTCCTTGATGTCTTCTGCGAAAGTGACGAGGAACCGAGGAGGATCTTCTGCGCCCTGAAGAAGCTGCAGATGCAACAAGCATTGCATGAATCAAAAATCCTTCACGAGCAAAGATCGATGGAGGGACCAGGAGAGTCCTCCAAAACACACGGTGAAATCGATCCAATGGGAGTGGTTGACAAATAGCCTGATGTTCTTTACCACTTCCCTGACTCACTCGGAAGAAGGCAATAAGGGAATTGGCGATGAACCGGGGCTAGTGGGGACCCGGTCGAGCCAACCCCTGTTGAAGGTGTGCTACCACCGCCCCAACGGTTGAACCATCAATTGCAAAATGAGTCCTGAGAGACGAGTGACCCCACTCCAAGTCACTCGGTGCGTGCGCCGAGGGGGAAACTCCTCCACCTGCGGCAAAGGTCGGAGGATCTTTGCGAGATGACTCCAAAAAGAAGAAAAGGAGGCGAAGAAGAGAAATTACAATCACAAGAAGAAAAGAAGTTGCAATCAACGAAGCTCGAGGCGATTGAGACTGTCTCGGTGAGGTGCCAACCGCTCCGAAGGCTAATGACGCGCGATGCGATCGAGGCACGAGGAAAACTTGACCACTGGGAGTTAACACTGCAGGCGATGAAAGTGCAATCCATGGGGTTGAGACTCCAATGGATGCCACCAAGACCCTAAGACAGTGACATGTCGAAAGGGAGGACGATGCCTCGCAGCCAGAAGAGAGACCGCCCGGGCGGAATGAAGGCCCACGGGAGGTTGAGACTTCCGGGGTAAAGAGGTCAAGTAGAGAACATCCCTCCCGCAATCATCGACCCATCTCGAGAAGGAGATCGGCGCACTTCATGATTCCCAGGATAACCCGATGTCACTTTTCCGGGATCGGAAGGCGAAGAAGTTCGAGTCAACCCCATGACAAATCCAAGAGACTCAGTGCGGATGTTCCAGGCACGAGCAAGTCGATCCCAAGACTACTCGTCAAACTTTTAACTTTGATGATGAGCCACCACTAGAAATCTCATCATCGTCCGATGACGCCGATAAGGCCGAGGACAAGTCTCTTGAAATGGAAAAATCATTTGAGACCAACGGCCATTAAGACATGTTGAGGCTCGGCAAGCGGATCTACTTCACAACCAAACCCAGTGAACCGAGAAACCACTCGGCTCCTCACGCTATACTGGATCGATTCCCAAAAGAACTTCACGCGCACCGCTTATCATCGAACAAATCCCGGTTGGCGGTGATGAATCTTTGTGGAATCTTTCCCTTTCTCTTTGGAGATACGAGAACTCCACGAAGAGTCGAAAATAAGCAAGCACGCTATCACGGACCACCTCCTGTTTTTCACTCAGGCACCATTGTTCAGTAGATTTTGATTTCGATCTTTGTATGGCCATCACCGCAATGTGAAGAATCGGTGAAGTTCAAGAAGTGTTCAAGGCACTCTTTCTTTGAAGTTGAAAAGATGGAGAGGCATCAGCCTCTTTGGATATCTGGACAACGAGAGATGCCAACCTTACGGTGACTTGAGAGGCATCACGGTCGAGGATAAGGGAATGGTGGCAAAAGAAGCAATCCATGCGTGTGAACAGTGAGATACTTTAACCTTGTTCAACAAAGTCGCTAGTGTGGAGAGCCGAAAATGTTGATGCAAAAACGCCGAGAGAACACATTGAGCATATGCATGAAGCTCACACTGCCGAGATCAAGCAGCTGCGTGAGCGTAATGCAAATGATATACGGCGTTTGGAAGAACACATGACAAGAAAATTCAGCCTTCTCATGGCATTTGAGATGAAGCCGATTTTGTGAGAATCCAATGTTATTCGGTCAATTTCGTAAAAGATACAATGCAACGCAAAGAGACTTGAAGCAAAATTCAACCATCAAGACTCGACTTCATGCTTGCCAAAGATGTTCCCTGGGGTTCCTCTATCCTTTGATGATGCCAAAAAGGGGAAGAGGAATACCTTAAAGCGAAGAAAATCATTTGAAAAGAAAGGAAGCGGTGACAAGGAAGCAGTGAGAAGGAAAATCGGTGAGGAAAATTTGAAATCAAGAAAGGAAAATCTGCGAGGGGGAAGGATCAAAAGATATGACCTTGATGATTGCACAAACCCCCAACAGGTCATCACGGTGACATTATAAGCGACAAACTCCCGTGACTCGCCACTCCAACACTGATTGCTGTATCTATGGTGAGAAGAGAAAAGCAATTGAAGCGAGGGATGAAGGAGGTGGAAGGAAGAATGGATTCCAGGGTGATGAACATCTTGAAAGAACACGGAGGCATTCCGGTTGAGAGACACGTATGCCATTTCGGATGTCGGGACGAGCAAGATCAATTGACGAATTCAAAACGCTCGAATCAAGGATATTTTGCAAATATGTCCATGGCTCAAGCTTGGGACTTATCTTGGGAAAAGGGTCTCACATTGTGTGAAGAAGCGACAGACACAGCGAGACTTCCGATCACTCTCTTTGGTCACTCTGCTAGTCAATCGGTGGGAAGAAAAGACCCCGATCTGAGATACGCCCAGGTAGAGGAAGAAGCGGAGTGGAGGAAGAAGCTTGGACCTAGGCCCTCCGCTCAAGAATATCGAACACGTAGATCCCTGGAAAGAAAGGAGGGATCTCTTGGGCCGGGCTTGACCAAGTGGCAAATTTGCGAGTGGCTAAAACTAACGCCGAGTATGCAAAGAGAATAGAAGAAAACAAAAGACAAACTCGGCTATGGCAGGAGAGACAGGAAAGACTAAGGAAAGATGAAGCTGCCAGGAAGGCATATGAGAAGAAAAAAAGAAAGCGGTGACGACGAAAAAAAAGAGAAAGAAGAGAAGAAGATGCTAATCAAGATGAAAAAGGAGATGGGCGAAGGAGATGAAGTGTTGTTTGTCCAACCCTTCATGTATTTTATTATGTAAATACATACAATGTAAGTCTTCTCGTAATAGAGTTATAAATTTTTTTGTGAAGAAGTTATATACTCGATACACCTTGTAATTGATTGTGTTAAGTACAAGAATGATATGATCAATAAAAAGATTGATTTGCGCATACATTCTATGTCAATACACTAATTGTCTCAGTATGTATCTTTGTTATTTACATATTTGTATGATCTAAGTTTTGGCATCATCAAAAAGGGGGAAATTGTTAGGAATTTTATTGTTTAGATTTTGATGAATGCCATGTAAAACTTAGAATAGAAAGGCACCCAAATTCTTGTTGTAAAATGCATTGTAATGAATAGAGTGAGCCAAGCTGAGTCAAGACAACTACGCTCTAACATGCAAGAAGACAATCAAGACTGGAAGGAAGACTCTGCTTTGTGAGACAGTGAGTATGGCAAAGAAGAGTAGACGGGAACACTATTGAAGAAGCGGTGAGATGCACGGTGAGTGGAGCATCGTCAAGTCAACTCAAGAAAAGCCAAGTCTCAAGTTGAAGTGACGAGAAGAGTCATCCAATGATTGGAAGTCGACTCTAAGTCACCTGGGGAAAGCAAGGAAATGCGTCAAGTCGAGATAATCGTAAAAGAACGTTGCAGTACGTAAATCAAGAGATTTACTTAAACAAGTAATATCTCCATACAACCTTTCTTGGAGTGCTCGAGTCCCCGAAGCGTGCAAAAGGAATGAACCAATGGGAAGCACGACACCGTGTCGAACTCAAAAGGTGAAAAGAATAATTCATACGAGGAAACGGCAATTCAAGAAGCGCAAGCCAACGACGCAAAGTGACTTTCAAAAATAAGCCTATCTCTTCAACGGGCAAATTTTTGAAAGTTCACTATAAAAGGCCGAGGAGTTAGTTTGAGAAAAAAAAAGGGTTAGAATGACACATACGTGAGCTATACAAGTACATTAGAAAAACGAAACAATCTCAATCCTCAAGCCTACACTTCAAGTACATCAATCCAACACTCACCCGTGAAGGAAGAGAACTTCAACCGGTTGAAGAGGAAGATACTTAAAACAAGGGGTCTACATTCCGGGAAGGATTGTAGAAAGGTTCAAGGTGAACCAAGTCTTAAGCTTTTGGAGGGCTTCGTGATCAAATCCAAAGAGCTTGAGCAAGTGAGTCAGAGTAGCAAGGCAGTTGCCCTGTGAAGAAGCCGAGTCGCACGAGAAGAGAAGTGAGTGATCAAGGCGTCTCGGACATCGAGTCCCAAAGGATCAAGTCGGCTGTTGTCATCAAGACTTGTATCCGGACTGTTACCACTTTGTAAACCGATCATTACTTAGTGGATTCCTCCGGGGAGTTGGAGAAGAGAGAGAGAGAAGAATTACCCCATCTTCGAACCTCTATAAAAACCTTATCTGTCATTTACATTTCAAAGATTTAAATTTCGCACTTTTAATTGCTCATATCTCTTTGATAAATTTGCTATCCATTTGATAATTTATAAGTACTAAATCAAGTCTGTAAAAACTTGCTTAATCAAACTTAAGGGTGTTAAGTCTTCCACAAAAACAAAACCACAAATTGAGTTAAATTATAGCCAATGAGTTGAGTTACTCTATTAATGTACTCAATTTGAGTCTGTTGAGAGATTAACTCTCTTGAGTGACTAATTCGATCGTCCATCAAGGACACACTGTGTGGAACTCAGAGATTTAAAAGGACTAAATCGAAAATTGGGTAAGGTTTATTCAACCCCCCTTCTAAACCTTACACTTACACCCCTTGGGACCTACACTAGGGTTCGGGACGACAATTGGAGGCACTTCTCGCCAAATGCGGACACAGAGAGAATTCCTTCCCTTTTCTTCTCAATTCTTTCTTTGTTTTTCTTTGTCGATTTTTGAGATGTATAATTATTTCTTCATGAATTTTTGTACATCCATTATGAGCTAAACCCATATTTCTAGGGGATTGATGTAACTTACGTTTGAACCTATGTTTTGATTTCCAGTTTATGAAATTCGCATATTTATTAATCCTATTTTTGCTATTTGATTTGATTGCATCTGGATTATCTGATCAATAATTTAGATTGTTTGGCGTGTTTAATTTGACGCTCGAGAGAGGTAATTGAACGCCTGGCCATAGAATAGCATAACCTAGGGTTTCATAGAATCGAGAGGTTTATGAATCTTTTGAAGCCTGTGATAGAATATTCATTGGGCGTATTAGGGTTTAATTTATGATTTTTATAGAGATATCAAAATCAGAAATTGGAACCTAGAATCACTTGGCACTCGAGAGAGGAAGTGATAAACGGTAGGAATATTGGCTTATAGATTGATAAATTGTGATTAATAAACTGGATTGAAAACATAGTGGATAACTAGGTGAAATCAACCCTCTAGAATTCATCTTCTACGTGTTTGATAAATTGTCTGAACAATTTATTTGCTTAATTTTAGTTTTATTTTTAGTTTAATCAATCATCATCTCTTTCCGATTTCTAGATAGAATTAAGCTATTTTAATTATAGTACTTAGTATAAAATTCGATAACAATCCCTGTGGAGACGATAACCCTACTTTCAAAACCTATACTAAAACTTGACACCGTACGCTTATGTAAGATTTTCGCGATCAAGTTTTTGGCGTTTCTTTGGGGATTGTTTTATCCTATTTTAAATTAATACTATTACCACGTAGTCTTAATCCTAATCTAGACTAGTATAGGAATTAAAATTTCGTTTTTCTCATTTGACTTGTCCTGTTTATACGAGGTTCCAAAGATATTAATTTGCTTCCTTTTGATCCGAGAGATTGAAAGGACACTTTGAGCAATCCGAATAGCAAAGCGAGCCTGTAATCGAGCAATGGTAGACGGCGTAGACAATGAGAATAAAGTAAATCGGGTCGTAAACGTGCCACCACGTACTGAGGCACGAAAGCGGCAATCCGAGATTACTTTCGCCATCTGTGAACGAGAATTACTCGGGAATTGTCGGCATGACCCATTAATGCAAATAATTTCGAATTGAAACTTAGGGCCTCATAAGCATGGTTCGTGAGAATCGATTTGGGGAGTCCGGTGGATGATCCGAATACACATCCGCCACTTTCTTGAGATTTGCGACACCATCAAGATGAATGGTGTGGACCGATGAGGGCCATTCGATTGAGGCTTTTCCCGTTTTCACGCCGGGATAAGGCCAGGCATGGTTCTGAGGCGTTCGCCCCTGGGAGTATTACGAGTCAGGATGATCGACTCAAAAGTTTTTAGCAAAATTCTTCCCTCCCGGCCAAGACACTCCAATCAAGAGCGAGATCGCCCAATTCCAACAGATTGATTTTGAGTTGTTATATGAAGCTTGGGAGCGATTTAAAGATTTGTTGAGAGATGCCCTGACATGGATATGCGGAGCGATGCAGGGTTCAATATTTTTACAACGGGTGAATGGGCATACGAGGACGATACTAGATGCGGCATCGGAGGTACATTGATGGCTAAAATACCGATCGAGGCCTTACTTTTACTTGAAGAAATGGCCACAAACAAACTATCAATGGCCCTCCGAGAGGACAACGCCGGCTGCCGGTTGCGGTGTTCTTGAGTTGAATCTGATACAATCGTCGCTTTGCACTCAAATCTCGAGCCCGACAAAGCAATTGGCAATCATGAATACCGATAGCACACCACAAAGCCGCACTCCCTCCCACCCGCCACCGTTCATGCACATTTTGCCACTCACGAGGTCGAGCAAGTCAATTATGTGAATAACCGGGATTTTAATAACAAGGTAATTCATTACCAACTCACTACCACTCGGGACTTCGCAATCATGAGAATCTCTCTTATAGCAACAAGAGAATGTATTGAATCCACCTGCAGGTTATCCAAACCCATCCGGTTCAATACACTCGGAGGTGAAAAAAGCATCGCTTGAGGAGATGCTCGGCTCATTCATCGGAGAGACCGGGGAATCGAATGAATAGGAGTGAGCGCAGATTGATGGTCCGAATACTAAGATGAGCACAATGGAGACGCATATTAGGTTGATCGAGACACAAATGGGTCGGTTGGCTACGATCGTGAATTCATTGCGGTGAGAAGGAAAGTTCCCAAGTGATACAGAGGTTAATCCGAGAGAGCACTGCAATGCAATTTACGCGAAAAGGAAGCAAAAATTCAGCCTGCTCCCGAAGAATCACCTATTTTTGCGAAACCAGTGGAATCCAATAAAATGAAGTTGGAAGAATTTGAAACTGTCTATCTGACAGAGGAGTGTAGTGCAATAGTCCAGAGTAAACTACCTCAGAAAATGAAGGATCTAGGGAGTTTCACTATTCCTTATACTATTGGAGGAGTTTGCTTTGAGAAACCACTTTGTGATCTTGGGTCCAGTGTGAATCTGATATCTCTTGCTGATGTGACGAAGTATGAGCTCGGTGAGGTGAATCCGTCCAACATCACTTTGCAGTTCGCTGATCGATCCATCGCCTATCCGTGGAAATCATTGAAGACGTATTGGTAAGAATTAATAAATTTGTTTTTCATGTGGATTTTGTAGTGTTGGACGCGAACGAGGAGAAGAAAATACCTATAATCTTTGGGCGGCCATTTTTAGACACAGCAAGGGCTTTGATCGATATAGAAACGGAGGAGCTAACATTGCGGGCAAATCAGGAGAAAGTTGTATTCACCATCCATCCAACCAACAAGCTAAAATCTGACATAAATAATGGTAAGCAGATGGTTGGGAATATAACTGAAGACATTGGAGGTTGGGAAGTTTCTAAGGGCAATGTGGATAACATGCCTATTGGAGCCCCAACTTGAGGATAATCGACATACCGTCAAGATCAAACTTAGCGCTTCTGGGGAGGCAAACCCAAGCCCCTTTTATTGCTTTCTTAGTTTTAATTTAGTTTAGTAGTTGTTTTTGTTTTTTCTGAATTTTTGCATTCTTAGGAGTAGTAAGTTGCATCACATCCCACCCCTCTTATTTGTGCAAATCCCACATATCTCACTCCATTTTCACAAATGAACACTCTAACACCACACACACCATCTTCATCTCATCCATTCATTCTTTGGTAAGTTTGCAACTTTCCAAACCCCACCCCATGATTTTCCCCTTCTTATGATTTTTTGGTGTGATTGGATTGTAGAAGTGCTAGGATAATTGTTGTTGAATTGTGGTTTGTGGATTGGTTGATCATGTTAGACTTAGGCTTGGTGTTGATTTTTGGGATTAAATTGAGTTATCCATTGCATTCACTATCTTTGCCCCAATTCATGCATATGAGGTGTTTGATAAAATGCCCCAATGACAATTTCACATTGTTTAGTGCTATCTTGCATATCTATGCTTATCTTTTTGACATGACACTATATTTTCTACTTGGGTGCATTATGTATGTGCTTTGATTTTTGATTTCTCACCCATAACCGAATTCCATGGTTCCACGAGTTTTGTTTTCTTGTTTACCTTGCTAGGTTACAAAGATGCAAAGTTAAAAAGGATCGGGCAAGGTGAAGGGGAGGAACTAGACCACACCTCGGAGGATACAAAGACACCACGGGTTTGTGCGCTAGGATGCATTGTGAGCGTATACGAGACACCTCCTACACGTAGTAGTACCACAAGACTTAAGGAGCCTTCGCTCCTCGGCTACCAGGAAAGTCCTTTTTCCCACCTCTCCATTGGGGACAATGTCGTTTTAAGTTTGGGGGGTGCGATCTATTTTTATTCATCGAGTCGTGTCTTATTTAAAAAAAAAAAAAAAAAAAAAGAGTCTAGAGTCGAGTCGGGCGTTTGTAAAGCGTGAAACTGCATGACTAGGTGAATTTGTCGAATATGAGTTGAACTGGTCAAGAGATCATGTGTTTAAAGCGTGATTTAATCTTCTTTCCATTAATTCCATCTATGTGCTTAACTTATTTGTTGATTTATTTGGGGATGAATTATGCGATTGAGTGGTTTCTTTGTGATCCCACCGGATTCTAGAACTTGTCTGATCACTAGTCGAGGCGAAATCCTAGGTGAAGTAGCATTAAGGAAGTTATGTAGGCCATCTTTGAACAAGCCAGAGCCTAAAATTGCCTACCCTTGTATTATATTTTCCCTAGTGTCCCCCTTTGAGCCGTATAAACCCATTTCTTTGGCAACCAATCGAATACCCAGAGCCTAAATGTGAAAATCCTAATTACCCATCACTCATACACACAAAGTATAGAAAAATGTTGAAGGTTGATGAGGGTATGATGAGAAGGGTGTGTATTTAATTAAATGAAATTGCCCGAGAAAAGAAAATATGAAACCCCATGTACGCAAAAGAATAAGTTTGGGGGTTCCGAAAAAAAAAGAGAAAAAGAAAAAAAAATGAATGAGAAAAATCAGCGGGATTGAAGGTTCATAAATATTGGGGATGTCAAAAAGTGAAAGGTAGTTGCTAATTGATGATTCGAATTGATAATTATGTGTTTGGGTGATTTGAGCTACTTAATCCTATATTTTCCTACCTTACCCTAAGCCCACATTACAAGCTTTAAAAGTCATATTGATCCTTGTGTTATATTAGCCTACATTAGTGGAGATTAGTGTGAAAGACAAGCCTATGGAGTCCGGTAAGCATCTCATCTCCATATCCAAAAAGTGGATTATTTTGAAAACACTTGATTGCGTGAGTCTATCTGGATAATAAAAACGGAGTTGGCATGAACATTCCACCTTCATGATCACTTTGTGAAAATACGTGCTTGACTGATAGTAAAACAAAATTTGACGAATGAGTTTGGTTGTGAAGTTTCGTGATTGGGTTGTTGAGTCGAGTCTCTTCATTTTTGTGTTCTTCTTGTTAGTCGTTTTTTAGAGTCTGTAATTGCTTGAGGACAAGCAAACGTCTAAGTTTAGGGGTATTTGTTAAGTTGGTTTTTATACCAATGTATTGAGTATTCTAGACTAGGATTTTGCGGGGTTTTCGAGTATTTTAGCGTCGTTTGAGTCGAGTTTGTGTCATTAGTTGTCGTTTGAGAGTTGGGACAGGTCTTGGATGCCGAAATTGATTAAAAACGATGAAAAACGTGTTTGGACGGTAAAGATCGCATTTTAGAAGTGAAAAAATGGAAAAATATTGAGTAAGATCGGCCTTAGCGGCTAAAAACCCGCGCCCAGTGCGGGGGTCGAAATTAGTACAAATGTTTGGGAAGGGGAAGAAGCTGCAGCTGTCGTAAATGCGGCGTTCAGTCCCAGTGTGCTGCAGCGCCTAACGGAAGGATGCTGGCCGCACATACAAGCAGAGCAGCGAGTATCAGCGCATAGCTGCGATGCGCCATCTTAAGCGGCAGTCACGCGCCCGAGCAGTGGTCAATACACGCTGCATGGCACCATTCACCATTCAAGCTGGCTGCAGCTAAACAAAAGCGAACGTTGGGCCTTTTATTCTTTGGGCCTTTTGACGGATTTTCGAGGGTTTCAAGCCTATAAATACAAGAATGAACGTACAAGCAAGGGGTCGGACATTATTTTGAGCACAACGCAAGGCATGAGACACAGAGCTAGGGTTCGGGACGACAATTGGAGGCACTTCTCGTCTAGACACAGAGAGAATTCCTTCCCTTTTCTTCTCAATTCTTTCTTTGTTTTTCTTTGTCGATTTTTGAGATGTATAATTATTTCTTCATGAATTTGTGTACATCCATTATGAGCTAAACCCATATTTCTAGGGGATTGATGTAACTTACGTTTGAACCTATGTTTTGATTTCCAGTTTATGAAATTCGCATATTTATTAATCCTATTTTTGCTATTTGATTTGATTGCATCTGGATTATCTGATCAATAATTTAGATTGTTTGGCGTGTTTAATTTGGCTTTCGAGAGAGGTAATTGAACGCCTGGCCATAGAATAGCATAACCTAGGGTTTCATAGAATCGAGAGGTTTATGAATCTTTTGAAGCCTGTGATAGAATATTCATTGGGCGTATTAGGGTTTAATTTATGATTTTTATAGAGATATCGAAATCAGAAATTGGAACCTAGAATCACTTGGCACTCGAGAGAGGAAGTGATAAACGGTAGGAATATTGGCTTATAGATTGATAAATTGTGATTAATAAACTGGATTGAAAACATAGTGGATAACTAGGTGAAATCAATCCTCTAGAATTCATCTTCTACGTGTTTGATAAATTGTCTGAACCATTTATTTGCTTAATTTTAGTTTTATTTTTAGTTTAATCAATCATCATATCTTTCCGATTTCTAGATAGAATTAAGCTATTTTAATTATAGTACTTAGTATAAAATTCGATAACAATCCCTGTGGAGACGATAACCCTACTTTCAAGACCTATACTAAAACTTGACACCGTACGCTTGCGGTAAGATTTTCGCGATCACAGATCGCTCATGTCGGCCTATAAATAACAACCGGACATGATAAGCTCAAGCCCGAACACAACAATTGACCTTATTGGGCCTAAAATTATTTAAACTCAAACACGACGCACTAAAAACACGAGAAAAATATTGTACGACACGATAAACACAATAAGAAACACTGTTAAGTTGATTTAGTTAGGACCGTTTGACCATTAACTAATAAAATATATGACTTCCTTAATATATTTGATACTTACATACATATTCTAATAAATTACCAATACAAATAGTTAGGTACATTTTAAAAGTAATGACATGATAAGTGTACAAATGATAAATAAGGATCACAAAAATAGTCAAAAATCACAAATATATTAAATATAGCATCAATCTCATGATAACACAAAAAGTTTTACATTCTTCATTCTTGATTTTTAAATTGAACTTAGACTTTGGGGTGGATTTGGATTTTACATTAAATTTTGGGTGGGCTAATTTTGAATATTGTAAAATTAGAATACTAAAAATAGAATTTTTAAAGTTTTGCACTGGGCTTGAGCCCAGTGCTGGCAGCACATGGCTCCGCCCATGTGTGCACGTATATATTTGGGGAGTGTTTGCAAAAATTTCTGCTTTTAGAAGAAATGATTTATTGTAGCAGAAGTAAAAATAGTTGACAATCACAAGTTGATATTGTTTGCAAATAAAATCAAAAGTTGAGAATCAGAAGTTGAGAGTGCTCGGTGAAAATATCGTAAAAGTGCTTATTTGTTAGTAAAAGTAAAACAAAAGCAGAATCAGAAATCTGAAGCACATATCTCCCTGCTTTTAGGTTCCGATTAAATGAAATAAAATCATAAACAGAAGTTGATATTTACAAACACTAAAATATATTTTTTTGGCCAAAAACAAAAAATAACTCTTTTTAGTGATGACAAACACTCTCTTAATATTGTATATGTGGTGGTGTTTGAAGTGTTACGAGACCTGTCAAATGTAAGGGACTTAAAGCCGAAAAAATTAATTTTTACTCATCATATTGATACAATCAATTTCCTTACATAACTTGCCAATGTCACATAAATGCTAATATGTTTGCCATATCAACCTCACATATAGTTGCCAATCTAATATTATAATTGAATTACAAGTATATAAGTAAATAATGTTTTATTTTTTATCAAATGCAACTGCCATGTTTTAATAATTTAGTTTCGATTATTAATTACTTTAATATTAGATGCATAACATGTATCTATAGTACTGAATACTCCTTTTTTTGCACAAAAAATATATTTTTCATAATAACCTTTTCTTTTTCCTTTGTTTTGGAACACTTTTAATTATTAATAAATATAGAGTAAAGAAATTAAAAAATAGCCTTCACAATTGTATATTTTTTTTCTTGTTTTAATTGTTTGGTTTTCATGTAAATTAATAGAAAATAGATGAAGAATAAGTAAAGAAATAGAAGAAAAAAAAAAAGAGAAAGAAAAAGAAAAAGAAGAGAGGTGAGTGGCGGAGGTTGTTGGTGGTTTGGAGTGTTTTGGGTGAGTGTGTGATGGTTTTTTTTTTTTTTTTGATAATCCAGATATCCAGGTTTTTACACCTGACTAATCCTGGACCTGCTAGTATCAGAGGCCCCTTGACCCAACAGGATGTAAATCGAGGATGTGCCCAGTGGCGGGTTTCTAAGGGAGAGAGCAACGGATTCGCCTCCCGCAGCAGAGACCCCACAATATTTTCGGTGAAAATCTGCTCTACACGGATTCGAACTGCGTCGCCGGAGGAATTCACCCCACATCACCTTAGCCCTTACCACTTGGCTATGCCCCTGGGGGCGAGTGTGTGATGGTTTAGGACTGGTTTAGAGTGAAAAGAAGGAAGAGGCCCAAGAGGGCTGGGTGGGTGGCGGTGGGGTTGGAGTCTTGGAGATGTCGGGGATATATGGATGTGTTTCCAAGTCCAATTTCCAGTTTCTAGTGTTGGAAAATGAATTTTCAAACTTTATTGGTTTTCGTGTGAGAATTGAGAATATGTTTGGTTTGTTGTCCAATTTGTTTGAAAATGAGAATATGTTTGGTTATAGCTTTTCAAATTTATTTTTGACATAGGTTTGCGTGATTGTAGTGTATTTTTACCAGGTTTGCGTAATTGGAATGAAAAATTGTTTGGTTGTGTTTTCAAAAAGAATATTTTCCATAAAAAGTGAAAACTGGAAATGACTTCATTTCTACTGAAAAACTTTTGAAACAAACATAAACTCATTTTCCGGAATAGTTGGAAAGTTGAAAAAGGGGGTTGGAAACACAACCATACATGACCGAAGTTTTTGGTTGCATTTTTTTTTTTTTTTTGTAAAAACTATTTTTGAGTTTTAATTTGCCTTTTAAACTCCACGGGTTAGAATATTCATAGGAGATTCGGTCACATGTTTTGCTCTTGGGGGTAAAATTGTATTTCACCTTAAAGTAGTTGGATGTCACTGCAATTTGCTATTTGAACTTTGCGTGATTTTCAAATTTGCACCCCAGTTTGAAAAAAATAATAAAAGTGAAATGTAAATACATATATTTTATCTTTTTTTCTTATTTCTTATCCATAAAAATAAATCTAAATAGTATTAACTTCAGTAAATATATTATCAATGAAATTATTTTCTAGAATTTTAAGTTTCTTGTAGAATTACATATGATTTATTTTCTGATATTAATTTTTATATTATAATATATGGTAAAATCTGTACTTATGTATATAAGTTTATTTACCTCACTAAAACAACAACAACGTGTTACACGAGATTTGTCAAAAAAATAAAGGCATAGTGCGGAAAATTTATTTCTGATACTTATAGGAGATCCAAAATACTAATTAGAAATACTAAAAAAGAAATTCAAATTTTAGAAGAGTACTATACAAATTGTTCACGTCAAATTCTAAAAATCTTATATGTAAACTATATTCAATAAAAATATCCAAGTGTATTGTTATTATGTTTTGACGTTTAAATAATTACTTAGTTAATTATGATAATCAAAAGTATCCAATAAAAATATTTTCTATTTTTTTTAATTTCTATAAGATTTGAATAGATAGGCAAATACTATTTATTTAGTTTCGCACACAATGTAGCTGTGTAAAATCACTTCAATTAAATTCACATATTATTTTGTAAGCAGCAAATAAATTTATTATTAATAATTTGAATTTTTTTGTCTTGTCAAAATGACATTAATTTGTAATTCTTAGTTACATTATTACAACCATCTTCACATTAATTTCCCGCAAATTAATTGTATATTATAAATGCCAATATTTAATTTTTTGACGTTTAAAAAACCACATAGTTAATTGTACTTAATTTATTAACCAAATGTATCCAATAAATATACCTTCTATTTTTTAGAGTAGTTTGCTAATTTAAAATATATAGATAGTCTATTTAGGTTATTTTTTTACCTAATTTATATAGGGAAAAATATGAAAAACTGTGAAGCTGTGTAATTAGGAGAATGATGAGTTGTCACTTATATCGAAATAGTAAGGTGTTGACATGTGTCATTCTTTGTTTTTCTTTTTAGCATATAGGGTTGATAATCACATATTATTATTTAATTTACAATGTACTCTTTTTATTTTAATTTAAAATGAAATTACTAGCAAATTTAATCAGGGGAATTAAGAAAAGTAAATTGTAATTCTACAAGTAAAATAAAACATAAGAAATTATAAGACAATTTTCTTGAATATTTTATTAAAGTAACTAATAATTTAATTTTTGTGGATAAGAAATTAAAAGAGATAACATGTATATAAATTATTTTTTTTTCAAATTGAAGTGGTAAATTGAGATTCGTGCAAAATTTAGATAGCAAAGTGAACATCGTACAAAGTTTAGATGACAAATGCAATAACACCCAACTAATTTGAGGTGAAATATAATTTTTCCCTCACGTGCAAGACACATGATCGGATCTCCGGTGAATATTCCAATCACGACGACCCTAAGGTAATTATATGCAAAGCCCTTGAAGTTTTGGAGGCAAATTGAAACTTCAAATAATTTATATAAAAAAAATATAAAAATGATTATAGTATGGGAAGCACAGAATCTTTATGAGGATGATGTCTTGTCAGAATACATATTCGACATGATACTTTACCCGTCATGGAATACATCTACACATGGAAAGAGAAAGAATTTATTCTATTGCTCATATTTTCACCATTTTTTTTGTTTGTTATCACATTTCAAATTCGAATACTTATAAAATTTTATTTTATGTTTGAAACATTATTTTTTTTAATTATATTTAGTACATCTATATCTTCAAAAATATAAAAATATAATTTTATATGTATAAATGTACCATACTTGTATCCTTATAATTTCAAAACTTATCGTATTTTCGTATCCATGTCGTATCATATATGTGGCTCTTACCCGTATTAGTGCTTCATATATCATAGTTTGGAGGGATAAATCATTTTTTCCCTTATTTTTAAGCGAATTTTTCCCTTTTTTATTTTACTTATAAAGTAAGGTTGCAGAAATTGCTAGGCGCTAGTCGGGCGATGGCCCAACGCCTAGACCGCCTAGATTGATTTTTGATCTGAATGTTTTTTTGGGCGATTTTAATAAAATCGGATCGACCTAGGAGCGCCTAGGCCGATTTTTACAACACTCCTATAACATCCAAATTTATTCAAAAAAAAATGGCTAAATTTAAACATAGATCTTCTATCGTCTATCACCGTCATGTCCCAATCACCAAAAACCCAACGCGCTTCATATGCGCGTGGAATGAACTTCCTCCTCCTCCTCGCTGATTTTGCCTCTTTGCTGGTTCAGTTTAGTTGCTGGGTCATCACTCTACCTCACCTCCCCACCAAATCATCCTCTCCGATCTCTCCTCTCTCTTTCTCTCTCTACAAACTCGGGGAAAATCTCTCTCTTGTATCGCGCTCCCATGGGCTTCGCCAGCAGCCCTTCAGATCAATGCGGCGCCATTCTCAAATCTTGCTTGTTTTTTATTCTATTATCAGCCGTTGAACTAACTGAAGCCTCAATTCACATCTACGACCGAGATCCATTCCGAGAAGTGGGCAATGCTTATCTCCTCTCCGGAGGCAGCGAAGGCATCGCCGTCTCCAACGATAACCACGGTCGCTCGTATATTCGGTAATTTTTTATTTTTCCCCATCTATGTTTTTCTCCCCCATGTTTAATCAGATCTACTCTTACAATTGACTGCATTGGATTTTTGCGGTTGATTGTGTTACTGAAGAAGGAAAATGTACTGAATTTTTATTTTATGTTTATATTTGAATACTTGATGCACTCGTGTAGTGTGGATAACTATAAGATGCTGAGTTCAGAAAGTTGAGCTAAATTGGATTGGTGATGTCTTTGACTAGCTAAGCTGCATCGGGTTGTTTGCAGAATGTGTACTCTAATCTTGAATGGATCTTTTAAGTTTGCTTGTTTATTGTGATTGAGAAGAGATCACAACCCATTAGGTTCATGAAGAAGGTAACATTTCTGGGGATTTAGTTTTATTCTGTGATATCTATTTCAAGCTTATGTCATATAGAGTTATTTTCCTTTTCCCTAAGAAATGAAGATTGAGAGATTAGCTTGAAAAGCTTTGTGGGATGAAGTGACTGCTTTTCCATTGCATACTTTGTCTGAAAATACGGCCACCGTTATACTTCTTCGCCCAAGCTAAAACTCTCTCCAGACTCCAGTTACCCATTTGGTTTATCCATGCGCCTGTCCTGTTGTTTTTGCAACTCAAGTATGATTCAGTCATATTTGGTTTATCTATGTCTGTTGGCCGTTGTGTTGTTTGTGTAAACTCACATAATGGGTTCATATAATTGATTATACTTGCAAATATCCATTCATATATGCATATTGCACTACACATAATGTCTTCTCCTTTTCTGTTATTTCATTTTTAGTTGAAGAAATAGCTAATGCTACAATCACGTCTTCTAATTTTGAGCAACCCATTTATCGCAATATTGATGCAAAACATTACTTGTACTAATTCATGTTAGTTAACTTAGATTTGAGAACATAACTTTCTGGAGGAGTAAAGAAGATGCTGACCATCACCCCTCTCTCGCATACAATGGTGGGCTGGTTCAAGTTATTATTTTCGAGGCAGCTAATCGAGACAATATCGGTGGATCTGCTTATGGTGGGCAGAGATCAATTTGTTGCACCTCTGATCTTGCCAAATTAGAAGGGTGCAAACAAGGAGAAGTAATAAGAACACCATCAGCAACTGACAAGAATTGGCCAGTTGTGTTGAATGTTTATTTTAGAGGAAAAATGTTATCGACCCATATGAAAAGAATAAAGAAGTCAACATAAAAAAGACTGGGATGTACAATTTATTCTTTATAACATGTGATCCAAAACTCAAGGACATGAGGGTAACTGGAAGGACAGTGTGGAAAAACCCTTCTGGCTATTTACCTGGCAGAATGTCCCCTCTAATGAAGTTTTATATATTTATGTCTATTGCATATGCGATACTTTGTGCCATCTGGGTTTTCAGTATGTTAGATACTGGAACGAGCGTCTTGCTATTACAACACTGTATCACTTCTGTTATCGCTCTTGGGTTGTTGGAGATGACTTTTTGGTACTTTGACTATGCGTACTTCAACAGGGGAACGAGGCCTGTCGGAATTACAACATGGGTTGTGACAATTGGAGCTGTAAGAAGAACTGTTTCACGCATTCTTATTCTTTCTGTTGCTATGGGCTATGGTGTTGTTCGTCCGACCCTTGGTGCTCTAACAACAAAGGTGCTTATCATTGGAATCACTTATTTCTTGGCAACAGAGATGCTTAACATTGCAGAGTATGTGGGGAGCATAAATGACAAAGCGGGCGGCGAGAGTCTTTTTGTTATTCGGTTGCATTTTTGATGCCTTTTTGATTTTGTGGATTTTCACTTCTCTTTCGAAAACACTAGAGCAACTACAGGTAATGCATATGCAGTCGATCCTTGAGTTATCCACCTGTTTGTTCGCATATGCTATGGGCTGACAGTGATTCTGTTTTTTTGGTTCAGGCTAAAAGGAGTTCCATTAAATTGGACATATATAGAAAATTCTCAAACGCACTGGCAGTTGCTGTTATTATTTCAGTTGTGTGGATAGGTTACGAGGTATATGCTCATTTCAATTGTTCTCGTGTCTTTCGCTTTTCTTCTTTTTTCTTTTGCTCCTCAAATTTATTTATAATTATATATCCAAAAGTGCCAGAGAGAGTTTTAAGTTCATAAAATACTTTTACAACTTCAGAGAAATCATGAATATATGATACAAAGCAAATTTTTCTAATACACCTGCATGTTTTATGATTGGTTTTCCTTTGTGTTTTTAAATACATCATATAGTTTTAGAACCCTTCTTCATTCATCAAGAATTTGATTCGTGCAGGTTTATTTTAAAGCAACAGACCCCTTCAATGAAAGGTGGCAGAGTGCTTGGATTATCACAGCCTTCTGGGATATTCTTGCATTTGCCTTGCTCTGTGTTATCTGCTACCTCTGGGCTCCATCCCAAAGCTCTCAACGGTATGCTTACAATTTTACTTGAATTGACACCATTTTGTTTACATGAATGGATATCTATAAGAAATATATTTTCTGGAATAGAATGTGGTCCAATTTTAATCTGTATGAAACATATTTACAGAAACTCGTCAACCTTTTACTGGATTTTTTAACAATTTATAACTTTTTCTTTCTTCATTTCACAAACAATGCTAAAAAACAATTATTTAAAATTATAGTAAAAACGGCTTTGAACTTGGCGTTTCTTGGAGAAGTCGGTTTTTATGTAGCCGACTTTTGCTTGGAAATTTTTTACACAGAAAATGGTCTTTAGGAAGCCATTTTTACATTTCATATTTTTCTTTTTAATTGTTAAATAATGTAAGTTCGGTTCTAGTGTGCATTTAAGAAAAGAAAAAGAACTCGGTCAACCTTGTAATCAAGTAATGATTGTTAGTAACTCTGTATTGACAAAGCATAAGCAAGACACAATCAATGGTATTTTACCTAAAAACAATTACCACTTAACCCATAAAAAACAGTTACACATCCTGACTTCATTTGAATATTCTTTATTAAGTAAAATTAAAGATGCAGTTTTAGACGGTCGCGGCGGCTGCAAGTGATTTGACGGTTTTAATAAACGAAAATATCATGTGATTAATAAAATAATATATCTCTTTTAGGATATTAAGAAAAATGTCGAAAATATGTAAACGACTGAAATCACTTTCACTACAAGAAAAACCAATTTAGCTACAAGAAAATTTGTAGGTATATATTTAGATAACTGTGAAATGTATGTAAAAACGTTGTTGGTAAATAGCCATAATTGGATGTTGGTAAATTTTAAAACTATTGGTGATTTGTAGGTAATTAATCGGTATAGTTTGGTGGAAAATACAACAACAACAACAACAAACTAAGCCTTAATCCCACTACGTGGGGTCGGCTATACGGATCATATCGCGCCATCGTTTACGGTCATAAGCCATATTTTCGTTTATTTCTAGGTATGTTATTTTGAATGCAAAACATATTATATTGTCACAACATTAAAGAAAAAAATATAAAAATACATTTTATTTGGGATCATAGTGCAAATCAAAATTTACAAAATTGGATAATTAAAGAGCACCATATGATGAAAACGATTCATATTAATTGAGAAAAGTTTATAATTTTAGTATTTATTAAGTCTCTTGTGAACACTAATCCAGTCAAATTGTGGAAAGAAGATTAAAATGAGGCCCTGGTGTGTAAATGTTCTTGTTTAAGAGATAAGAAAATTAGGTAAAATACTAATGACCGTGTCTTGCTAAAAATTTGTCAATACATATATCAACAATTATTATTTGATTAGAAGGTTGACGAGTCCTCCCCCAACCCACATCCCCTTAAACTGCACATTAGAATCGGACGTTCGGAGTTCAACTTTATTTAACAATTAAAAAAAATGAAATATAAAAACGGTTTCCTAAGCACTGTTTTCTTATTTCCAAGCTAAAGTCGGCTATGTACAAGCCGACTTTTCTAAGAATCGGCAAGTCCAAAGCCGTTTTTGACTATAATTTTAAACAATTCTTTTCTTGCATTGTTTATGTGATGAAGAAAAAAATAAGTTATAAACTGTTAAAGAAGCCCCTTTTTACTTGGGAGTTTTTAGAGATAACAGGACTTTTTAGCATATTCAGCCGGTTCCTTGGGGAAAAAGTTATATCCGTGGTGTAAATTGAGCAGAAGTTTTCCTAGGCTTTATTTGGATTACTCTTCATTTCATTTAGGGTAAACTACAAAAACTACCTTTGAGGTTTTGTCAGATTACAAAAAACAAAACTCCAGTTATCTTTCAAAATTACATATACCCCTTGACATATTACAAAATACCCCAGTTGAATTTTATATTTGCTTAACAAATAATCCCCACTTGATGGTGCTATTTGCAAAATAGAAACAACTGTCAGGATATTTGTAAATTTGAACAGTAGTTGTTTTTTTTCTTTTTGTTATTAGACTGAACCTCAAGGGTATTTTTGTAATTAACCCTTAGTTATATAACGAGTAAATAGTTTGGTTCATCGTATTATAAGTTATAACTCGTGCCAGGTACGCATACATGGACAATAAGGGAGAAGAGACAGACGACGAAGAAACTGAATCTTTATGTAGAGAAACTCCTAAAGGTAGTATCAGTTTAGTCAAGCAAGACAACAGAAAGGATGGCGACGTTTCTGATCCAGAAGAAGCAGAGGAAGGCAAGAGGGAATAATTGTAATTTTGTCGATGATTTATTTCGTGCAAGATGTAAAAGTGGAGGCTAATGGTAGTCACCAGTAACAAGGGAAAAATGAAGAAAACAGATGTTGAGGGTTCCCGGGATTTCTACCGATACCAAAAAAAAAAAACATACTCATTTTTTTCCCTTTTTTTTCTTTTGAAAGTGTATAGGCCAAAAAACGAAGAGTACATCGATTCTTTGCGAAATTTCTGCTTTGTAAGCTATTTCTTGTGAGGAGTTGTATCAGTGTGGTTGTAACTATATTGTAACATATCATGGTACCCTTGAATTTGTAACTCTGTTTCTGAGATACAGATATTGTTTAGGCAATTGCTAGTCAGGTCAGGCTTGATGGAACTTAAAATTTTGATCTCTTTTGTTTTTTTACTATAAATTGATTGGTGAAATTATTGGATTTGGTAGTTACAGTTCTATCACATGGTTTGATTGCTAGTGTGAAAGAACCATAAGTTTTCTCAAAACATGTATCTGCAGCTTCCCCTTGGATTAAGTATATATGTATCTAAAAACTGTCTCTTGACTTGTAAAAAAAAAAAAAAGTGGTAATGGGTCATTAATGGGTCAAAATGACCGCTTTTATAATGGAAAAAATTAAAACTAGTCATCTTTTGAAAACAAATGTTTTTAGTCATTTTAGCATAACAAATGACATTCATACCCTTCTAAAGATATTTGTTTGATATTTGGTCTTTTCTCTCTCTCTCTCTCTCTCTCTCTATATATATATATATATATATATATATATATATATATAGGATTTGGTTCAAATGAGACCACCTCCCTAGGTGAGGCAGTGTGACTCATCTTACCCATTTTAAAAAATGAAGGGATGTGATTAATTCGATTTTTAATTATTTTCTAATTTTTGATTTTAAGGGTAAGATTGTAATTTTGTAATACAAATTAGTGGTCCGGCCGGATTTTATGGGTGAAATTGACTTGACCTTAGAATTTTGTGGCGGAATTTAAGGAAACTGCTTTTTTTTCCCAAAGATTTTTATTTTACGGCATAGTTAGGGTTCTTCTCTTTGCATAATTAGACATCAAATAATGCACATTTAGTTATTTTGTTGGCCTTTGTTTTACGAAAACAAGACATAATTGAATATAACGTCTTTGCATATGTAGTTATACTACATCTGCATAAATAGGTTCAATATAATGTATATTTAGTTATGAAAATGGGATGTTGCTTTTGGAAATTATAAAAATGGGAGATGTTACATAATGTATTGCATATTTAGTTATTCCACAATGCATAGATAGTTTTAGATAATACATAGTTAGTTGATTTTGTTGCATAGTTTATGACGTCTTGCATAGTTGGATATCTTGTACTACATATTAGTTTTTTACGATGCATAGATAGTTTTTCGGATAATGCATATTTAGTTGAGTTTCGTTGCATATTTAGTTTCGAACTCACATTCGTTATTTCTCGTAATATATTGCACCGATTTTTCTTGTTTTTTTTCTCGTAATTTTCATGAACTATAATTTTTGAGTTCTTCATGATTTCTTTATTTGCGTTAATGGAGAAATGAGAGAGAGAGAGAGAGAGAGAGAGAGAGAGGGAAGATTGGGAGATGTATGAGAGAGAAAGATATTTGATTCCATTTTTGTAACTAAACTTGTTATGTTATTTTACCCTACTACCCTTATATTGATTAAATTAATATTTTAATATATTTTTTATCCATTAAATCATACCCGTTGATTAATAGTGGGGGATGGTTGAGATTAGTCCATTGTCTCACCTAGAGAGCGTGGTCTCACTTGTTCCTCCCCTATATATATATTGCTAATGGTACAAAATAGTCATTTACAAAATGTAAAGATGAAAAATAGCCACATTTTGTAGACACATTTTTTTAAGCTATTTTGGGGTGTAAAATGACATTCACACCCTTCTAGCATATTTGTTTGATATTTGTAAAATTTCTATCTTTCACTTATCTCTATGTATCATATTACTCTTTCTTTCAATTTTTTTAAAAAACCGAACCTGTATTTTTCGCTTTTAAATATGCAATATGGGTGTTGAATTATAAATATCGAAAAGATGATTAGTTTGATATATTATACATGCAAAACATATTTAAAACGAAAAAGTTATATAAATTCAAAGTTTTTTTGAGAAAAACAAAATAACTGGGTTATAATAAGTGTTGTGACTCGATATCGAGTTACTGTAACTCGATGTCGAGTCACAGGGATATGTGTTTTTGTGCAGTTAAATTGATTTAACTTGATGTCGAGTCACAGAGATGTGTGTTTTTGTGCAGTTAAATTGATTTAAGGGTAAATTGGGTTTTTCACACCCCAAAATAGCTAAAAAAGATGTGTTTGAAAAAGATGACTAAAAAACATCTTGGTTTAATGGGAATGGTTAAAAAAAAACGATTGTATAGTGGAAATGATACAAAATAGTCATTTATATCACCTCATTCTCTATTTTAAACTTTTAAAAAATATGAATTGGTATTTTTCGTTTTTGTATATGCAATATTTGTGTTGAATTAGAGATATCAAAAAGATGATTAATTTAATATATTATACATGCAAAATGGATTTGAAACGAAAAACTTATGTGAATACAAAGTTTTTTGGAGAAAAACAAAATAACTGGGTTGTGAGAGTAGACTGAAATATAACAAGTTAAAATATAATTGGATATCTTGTAATGGGTTATCGAGTTACATAACTCGATATCCAATTATGATTACTCGATATCCAATTACATAACTAGAAATTGAGTTACCTACAACATAGATTTTCTTTTTTAATCTTTTACTAAGCGCTGGTTTGACTTGATATCAAGTTACATATCTCGATATCGAGTTATGTAATTGGATATCGAGTTACATAATTGAAATCATCGCCGTCATCTTCATTCACCCCCAAACACCATTAACGAAGCATAAAAGTTTTAAACACAAACTTAAATTGTCTAAACCCTAAAACTTTTACAAATTATTTAACAACAAATCATAACCTAAACAACTATAAACTAACTAATTCAACAAGAATTATCAAATTAGGAATTGAATGAAGTGAGAGATACAGTCACGTTGTAGAATCCATTTTTACAAGTCGTTGGAATATGATTTTGCTCCAAGTTACGATTGTCAAGTTATGAGGATATATGTGTGGCTCGAAAGGTCAGTAAATTGGCTTAAGGGGCAATTTTGGAGTCTCACGTGTCAAAATGACTAAAAAAATGTAATATATAGACGCACAAAAAATTTGAAAATATATGCGATATAATAAATTCTATCTCTTTCCATGTGTAAATGTATCAATAAAGTATCCATAAAGTATCACACCGAATATATACCCTATACGAATATATCATCCTCATAGAAATGTACGTGCTTCCTAGCTCACCCCATTGTCGATTTGGCTTTGCCCCCTTTTTTTTTTTTTTTTTTTTTTTTTGAGGGGGCTTTGCCTCCTTTTAAGCTTTAAATTACCGCCCTGTACCAAAGCAGACGTAACGCTACCGTTAAAGTGAGAAATGCACAATTGGGCCGGGGGCCAAGGGCCCAATGGATCCGATTACTTCTTACTGAAACTCTCAAAGTAATGATTGACACGGCCCGTTTCGCGCTTCCTTCTTTGGCTACCAATCATAAAATCTCACAGTTGAAACTTGAATCAAAAAAATATTGCCCTCACTCGCTCACTGCCGCCATAATCGTTTCTCGTTTCTCTCTAATTTTCACTAATCAAGAAATTAAACACTCCTCTATCGAGCTTCTGCCCACAGGACATAAGCAATCGTATCAGTAGTAGCCATGTCCAGCAGTGGAAATGGAGGAGCGGAGGATGCGACGGATGAGCTGGGCAAAACCCTAAAAGAAGGGGAGAGGGTCCTCGCACCGACACGTCGTCCCGACGGAACCCTCCGCAAGCCTGTTCGTATCCGGGCCGGTTATGTTCCCCAAGATGAAGTCGCCGTTTACCAATCTAAAGGCGCACTTGTAAGTACTCACTCGTATTTTTGGGAACTATTGTGTTTACGCGTGTTCTGAATCGGTTCTGGTGGTGGTGGCGGCAGTGGAAGAAGGAGATATCGGCGATGCAAGAGGTGCCGCCGGGTTATGATCAGGTGGTGGAATCGAAACCGAAGTCTAAATCGGCTAAGAGGAATGAGAGGAAGAAAGAAAAGCGTCAGCAGGTTAATAAATGAAGAATTCCTTTTATTTTTAATCCTGCTTGATTTTTGAGTAGTAAATACTCCTCCTATGAATTTGCTAGTTGTTATAGTGTCGCGTAGTTTAGCAGCTGAATGTGGAACTCATATCGCTCATCTTAATCCTGTTTTAAATGAATAAGGTGATATACATGAAAATGACTCTATTTCAACATACCAAAGTTGAAATTGGAAAGAAGACAAACCAGGTTAATATGGAAGGTTATGAAACACTTCATCAGTGAACTGGAAATTGTACCCAAATGCGATGACAATAAAATACCACGTGAAGCACATCCCTTTTGCTTCTTGGGGAGTGGGATCCCGGCTTGTTGCTACCTACCTTGATTCATAGGGATCTTTGATTATCTAAAAAGAATCTGGGTCTTGTTTCCAGTTTGTCCGCCCTGTCAGTGCCTCTCAGAAACTGGATCAGTTAGTGCTAAATAGACTAGCACTAATTCAATCATCACAAAACAAGGGGTATATCACTTAGGGTAACGGAGCGACTCAAGATAGAAGCGAGATTCTTTCTCCTGCACTTCATGTATAAAGAAAAGTCCATTTTTCAGCATGCACTAATTCCTAAGTCTTGTCGGTCGAATAGCCTTCTTGTGTGACCTATTAATGCCCCTTAAAGCGCTTTTGTGCTTCAGTTCGAGCCTTGTTGAGTTTTGCTATTATAAATTGTTATTATAAGGGGATGACGTTTATTACCATTAAATGCCAGCCCCAAGCAGCATAAACTGGCGCAAACGAACAAACAGTCCCTTTATACATTCTCCTGGAATGTATGAGCAAAGTCCTCTTAGAAATGGTTAGTGAACTGGCGTCTTTTCGAGTACACTCTATATGGATGACATGTATGTGATCTATCCAGCCATTGCACCACAGACAAAAAAGAGTTTGCCACTTCCTATCTGTTAGGAAAATGGGATTCCTCTTCCCAATTATTTGTTGTCTTTTGGACTTTGATGGCTCAATTGACATTTCAGGCTTGATCACTTTGACCAAAAGACATGCTTCATGGTATGAACTTAAATTGACTAAATTTTCAGGGCAAGTTGTACTTCTCTTTTGTATGTTGATTTCTGCTATGGAAGGCATACTTTGTGGCGTAGCTATGAGACTCCACTCTTTTGCTTGCCCTTGGAACACTTCATGTTGATTTAGTAATAGTGCTACTAGATATGTCTTAACTTCTGGAAACATGATTGCTTGGTCTCAGGCTGCCGTTGACAAGGATAAGAATGATGACTTGTCCGCTGATAATACAACTGACCTGCCAGACACTATGGAGACGGTTTCATCAAAGATGAATGGGCTCTCTCTTTCTGGAAATGCTTCTTTGGTCACACCTCCTACAAATTCAACCGAGTGTCCAACTCCAGAGGATCAGGTTCAAGATATTGATAAGAAGATTCGAGCACTAAAGAAGAAGGTGAGTTTATATTCTACTACCAGTAGACTGTTCTGATTCAGTTGTTTAAGCTATCTATTGCATTGTTATGTCCCAACTTATTTGACTTAAATTCTGAGCTTTTTCTTTCACGCATATCCAGATTAACCCATCTGTCAGAGATACACCTTATTTGGAGCTTGTTTCTTATTATGAATTTCTCAACACGAAAAACCTCGTCTAGGCTCCGAAAATGAAGTTTCATTGCCTTATTAGATCCTGGAATAATTACAAAAACTACCCATGAGGTTTGGCGTATTTATAAAAAAAAAATCAGTTATGTTTCAAAATTATTGACATTTGTTTCTATATTGCAAATTGCACTCTCAAGAATGGATATTTGTTAGGTATATACAAACCTCAAGATGATGTTTGTAACACCTTAAGGAGCTAAGGGTTCCTCGTAATTTTGAAGTATAATTTGAGTCTTTTGTAATTAGGCTAAACCTCCCTTGGATTGTTATCTTGTCATCTTGTTCCTGGACAGTGTTGCTATAAACTCTAGAAGTGCTAGATGATGAACAAGGATAAGATGAAGCAGATTTTGCTGGAGAATTCTAACTTTACTGGCTTATGGGGTCCATTTCTGCTTGAAGCTTTCATGAGATGCTATAACGATTCTAATGGTTTCTGTTGGCAACACGACATTTGGTGTCACTTTAGCATCATTGTTCACAATTGTATGTGATACATTATAATAAGATTATAAGATACCGTTTCTGCTTTTATTTTCAGATTCGGCTGACTGAAGCTCAGCAGCAAAAAAATGCCGGGAAAGACACGAAACCAGACCAATTGGATAAGGTGACCAAGTTGGAAGGTTGGCGCAATGAGTTGAAGCTTTTGGAAGATAAGAAAGCTGAACTAGGAGCATCGATTTCGTGATGTTGAGACGCACCGGTAAGATCGTGTAATTCTTCTATTGGAATTGTAAGCACCACACTACTGCACTAATACAGGCTGAGGCTCATTGCTGTTAATAAAAAGCTTTTGCCTGCTTTTTATTTTTTTTGAAGAACAAAAAAGAAAGTCCTTTTATGAGGAATGTAATAGGTTTTTCTAGCACTAATTTGATCGAGTTAACTTGTATTTTCATCTGGAGTCTGAGTAAAGATTCTGATTCTATAATTGTGATTGTGATGAACGATCACAGTTCAAGAGCTTTCTTAGATATTTATAAATAGGGATAATTTACAAATAATACCTTGAGGATTAGCCTCATTACACAAAATTCCAATTATCATTTAAAATTACAATATCCCCTTAAGGTGTTTTTAACACCCCATTGAAGTTTGTATTTACCTAACAAATACCCTCTTCTTGAGGATGCAATTTTTAGAATAGAAACTAATGTCAAAATGGTATTTATAATTTTGAAAGATAGTTGAGTTTTATTGAAGTCTGGGAAAAAACTTTAAACATGTGTAATTATCAACTAAAGAACACTTTCAGAATGAAATGAGTATATAGAAATGATACAAATTGAGAGCACAAAGAAGCAAAGTGATACCCAGAATAGAGATGGGTAAAGTAAGATTAACATATATATATATATATATATTTATTTATATGTGTCAGTCAAGTGTATGATGATGTTCAGGGGTAAATTATATTCTAGTATTTATACATATATGTATGTATATATCCGAAATTATTTTACACTAGAGAGCAAGTGAAAACCCCCGATGGTCTAGTGCTCTAGTGGTAGAGTCTTGTATTGTAAAAGTAATTGGCCCGAGTTGGATCTCATATGAGTGCATGTGTCCCCTCCCTAGGGGTGTTCACGATTTGGTTAACCGATCAAACCGAACCAAAACCGAAATTTCGGTTCGGTTTTGGTTTAGGGATCTGGTTCCCCGAACCGAACCGGAAACCGAATAGGTTTTAAATCTTTAAAAGTATTTAGTTAAAAACGATTTTTAGCCTTAAAACAACGCTTTTAGAAGTAAAACGTAAGGGGGCTGGGTTTCCTAAAACAAGGGCTGAAGTTAGCACCTTCAGGCTTCAACTCCTAGTCCCCTCTCCCATCTGCCGCTGAGGCGCCTCCCAAGGGACCAAGTCCGCCGCCTGCAGCTCCGTCCAATTCCCTCCGGTCGTCCATCCATTTGTCATCAGCCCCCCGCCGCCGACCGCCTCCTTTGTCCGGTAATCTCTCTTTTTCTGTTTTTAATTTCTCACTCCCACAAATTTGGAAAACCCTAGAATCTTTTTCTGTTTTTAATTTCTCACTCCCCCAAATATGGAAAACCCTAGAATCTGAATATTGCAATTTTTAGAGTTAATTCAGTTAAATTTTCAGTTGGGTTTAACCGTAGGTCTCGGATTTTCCTTTTCCCTTCATTTTTTTTTTCATTTTATTCTTTTACTACTCTTTTACTTTCAGAATTAGAAGAAGTGAACAACATTTATCTTCTGGTTTTAATGTCCCCAAAAAATGTGTAATATATAACTAGTCAGTTCATGAACGAGTAGATATGTAAAAATAATTAAATAATCAATGTTTATACTATTTTTACACTAAGAAATAAACTAACATTAACCATACTTATTAAACTGTTTTTCCACTTTGATATGCTTATATAATCCAGCTAAATTTTTCCACTATTTCTGGGTTTGTTGTCAAAAAAGTAAGTTTAAAGATGAACAATGTAAAGCCCGGGTTTGATTATTGATGAATGATATAGAGCCCAGGTTTGCTAATATAAAATAAATAGAAATTGTTTCTAAGTTAATTTAGAGTTAATTTATGTCGCTTAGATTTGTTACTCATATTAGGTAGGGGTGTTCATTCGGTTCGAACCGAACCGAAAGTTCGGTTTGGTCAAAACCGATTTTTTTCGCTTTTTTCGGTTAACTCGGTTTGGTACACGGTTAACCGAAATCTTAAGTCGTGACTTGTTTGTTTCACATCCATGAAGTGTTTGGTGTTTGTTTAATTGCTTCTCAAATCATTATTTCAATTCACCAAATAAAAATAAACTAAACTTACTAAAACCAAAGTCCAAATTAAAAAGTACACATTCAAAGTCCAAATTAAAAATTACATATCCAAAGTTCAAATTAAAAAGTACACATCCAAACTCCAAATTAAAAATTACATATCCAAACTCCAAAGTCCAAATTAACTAAAAGCAAACTAATCAGAAAACATCCAAAATGTCCAAAATGACATCTAAATTTGTCTTGTGTCTTCTTCTAATCATTCATCTTCATGGGCAACAATGCTCCTGTCATAGTGGGTGGGGGGGAGGGGAGGAATGACATTAGTTTCAAAATGAAACTTAAAGTCTACAATATAATAAACAGAATCAAAATTCACCTTAGTCTTGACTCAACAATCAACATTTTGATAATCATATGCCAATGATGTTGGAGTCCGTACCAACATTCAACTCCTTCAAGTCTATAAACATTTTATGAAAATAGAAACATTAGAACATTAATAGGAATACTCCAAATTTAAATGACAAAGTAAATACTAAAAATGTAAAATTATACCTTTTTTAATTTTTTCGATGAACTCGTATTTTTTTTCAGTAGACTTTGCCAAAGTATGCCGGATCCAATCTTGACAACAAATTAAAGCTTGAGCCGTCTTAGGAGTCAATGAAGATCTAAAATAATCAATTATACGGCCATCGGTGCTAAAGGTAGACTCCAAAGCTACGGTGGACAAAGGCATGACCAATACATCACGAGCTAACTTAGAAATGGGATATCTATGACTTTCAAATTTCCATCAATCTAAGATATCTAATGTTGAAGAAGCTTTTTCTAAGCGCTCATTTAGATACATATCTAACTCTGACTCCTCAACCCCAGTTATTAATTCTCATTTTCTTATCTATCGCATTTGTTGGGTCTCTACTCAATCTACTGTAAGTCCAAGCGGCTACGATAATCTAAGGGGGGGGTGAATAGATTATCTCAATCTTTTCGATTATGCCCTCTTTTTCGAACCGAATGCTCAAAGACAAATATAAAGATGCGGAATGTAAACAACACGCGTCGATTTATAGTAGTTCAACCCACCTAGGGCCTAATCTACTACCACCCCAGTATATCCGGGATGGATTTCAAAAAAGAAAAAGAATTTTATTAATTACTAAAATTAATACAAATTCAACTTACAACACCTCAAGAAGAGCACCACACTCTTCTTCAACAACACCTTTGGAGATTACCACAATCTCCCTTTAAAGATTACCACAATCTTCCTTCAAGCGGCACCTTGTGAAGATTACCACAATCTTCAACCTTGAAGAATACCAAATTCTTCAACACCTCGATAAGAAGATCACCACAATCTTCTTGCACCTATCACTTAGATCATCCAAGTGTGTTCTTACCACAAGAACACTCACAAGGATATCTTGTGTTGAATGATAACCAAAAATCAAGATTACAACTCAATGATGAAAAATAGAATTTGAGTGCAAAGTGTAATCAAGAATAGCCAGACCTCGAGGATGTGAAAGTGATAAGCTAGGCAAATTTACAACAAGAATAATAACAATGAAAAACCAAGTATTTGCTTGAAGTGTATCTTGTTGTGTTGTATCTCAATTGTTGTATTGGTTGCTCCAAAACTTTCTCTATTTATAGGAGATGATTGATCAAGCATAGGCTCTCTTGGGGATTGAAAATCTCTGAGAAAAATACAATTAAAATCAAGAATATATAGTTAGAAATCAATCCCACAATTTAAGGAAATGTGTCTCTGTCAAACGGTCATATTTTTTTTGTCGATTAATGCACAGCGTGCATCGTCGCACGAAATAAGAGATTTGAAGAACACTTTGGAAATTACAACAGGCGACCGGTCGACATAGGCTTCGATCGGTCGACCCACTGTCTCAACCGGTCCCCCTAACTCAAAAATGCGAGGTTTGAAGTTCTGTTTCAACGCTAACTTGCGGTAGTCGCCGACTGGCGCATCGACCGGTCGACGCCCGATGCACCGGCCGACCGCCCGATTTTCCTTCCGTCTCATTTTCTGTTTCAAAAATCATCTTCAGTACGGGTTGCCCTAAAGGGCGAAGGTCGACCACGAGAGACAGAAATGTTGTCCATTTTTTGTCGAAAATAAAATTCAAGAAATACTCCGAAAATTTAGTAAAAATATTTTAAACCAATCGGGAGTATTTAGACAACATTTAGAAATCTTGTTATAGGAGTAAAAACCCATTGACATAAAATCATTAAAAGTGTTGTCCATTATTATCAAAAATAAACTTGAGGAAAATACTCCGGAAAATATTAAAACCATTTTAAATTATTTAGGAGTATTTGGACAACCTTTAAAAACATTGTTTTGGTGACAAAATAAAATCATCAAAATAAAGATAAAAACATGTATCAAACAATCTCCCCCTTTTTGATGATTACAAACCAAAACAATTTTTACACAAACTAAGAGAGCAATTTTAGAAATGATTTTCTGGTAAAAACATTTGACCATTTGGAAGCAACCAAAATTTCCAAAAATATTAAAGCAACCAAGTAGGGAGTAAATATATTCACTAATAAGCACAAGCTCCCCCTATCAACAAGCATATCAAGAATAATGTAAAAGCAATTTTTCATAAGCTAAAAGCTTTAGCTTTTACTATTTGTTCAAGAGCTTATAAGCTTCCCCTGTCACAAAACATCATTAAACAATTATATAAGTCCATCAAGCAACAATTGGACTAAAAACGAATCACAACTTATGGCTTTTATGAGCCATAGCTTATAGCTTTTATGACAAGTTTTTATTAGCTTCTTTGAGCTAATGAGCCAATATCCTGTTTCTCCCTCTTTGGAATCATCAAAAAGAATGTTAGGATGATAAAAACATCATACAAATATATCAAAGTGCGCAAACGAGACGGTTTATCAACCATCGAGCCATTTATACTTTAAAGTCCAAGAAAAATGGGAGAATTGTAACATAAGAGATCCATAAGCTCATTAGTTAGCTAAAACATGATTTCAAAAAGATTTTAAGACATTTTGAAGCAAGAGAATCATGTAGAAGTTGAAAGTATCATTGCGACATTTCATCGAACACCTTGTGTGCGTGAAAAATAAAAGAGGTTGTATATAGTCCTTGTAAAAAGTTTCAAGCCAAAAAAAATTTCATATCATCATCAATCAACCTTATTCCAAAGCTCAATAAGATCATATGCAACATATGCAACATTTGTTCATCAAATAAGAGGCTCAACAAAGTAGATTCTCAAGGGTTCAACCCAATTGAGATAATATAAGCTAAGAAGGATCAAGGCATTACAAATGCCAAAAATTAGAGCATCCATCAAGTAATATAAGTCATGCCTTAAACAATACATGTATGATATATCAAATGTCCCAACATATCCAACTAAGCATAATGATCAAAGCATTAAGAGAAGCACTTTTACCATCAAGTACTTCATACCAATTATCAAACCATGCCATATAAGAGTATTTTTACCATCAAATACTCCATCAAAATCATGATCATCCACAAGTCATTAACAACTTGCAATTTTAACCCTTTTAAGAAAACAATCAAATATCATTAGTACAAAAGAGTTTTACAAAAGTTCATAAAAATACAAAGCAACATTAATGAAAATGCTAGAAAGTAAAGGGGGTGGGGACATCATTCCTCATCCGAGGAGAAGCAAGTTCCGGGAATGAGATCTTTGATGAATTTCTTCAATTTGCCAATTGACTTTTTCAAACTAGAATTTTCCTTTTTCACAACCCGGAGTTCTTTTCTAAGAAAGGCCACATCTCTAAATGTTTCTCTTTCCACTTTGGCCATTCTCTCTTTGAGATTTAGATCTTCAACATCCAACTCGTCTTCATCTCCTTCCTCATTTTCTTCCTCCCTAATTTCTTGTTCATTTCCCACATTTTCTTCTTCATTTTCCTCTTCATCATCTCTTTATTCATCAAACTCACCTCTTCCAATATTTTCAACCTCATTGTCATTAAAGAAATCATCCCGAGGTTGTTGTTGATGTCGCACGTCCTAGCGGCTTTGGTAGGAACCCGTGGTAAATGTCGTCGCATTCTTACCATTTGTAGAATGTTGGCATTATCAAAATCATTGTGACGAATTTCGGTATTCATTTCATTTTTCGGGTATCCCGATAAATATAAGAGTCGGCAAATCAAATTACCCAAGGTATATTTTTTCTTGGTAAGCTTTCTAGATTCCAACAAGCAATACACAAAGATTGCCCCATAATTTACTCTTTCTCCTCGAACAATCTTATAGGTGAGAAAGAGTTCGAGATTACTTGGAAGTTTTACTTCCTTTCCACAAACACAATAGGAGCAAATGATAGATATAATCCGATAATTTGGCGGCATTGCCGAGTATGTCACTTTGGGATATACTCCTAAAAAGGTTTTCACATCATCTAGTGAAATACCTAAAATGTTATCATGCCAATGAGCGCAATCCACATTGACCACTCCATCATTTGGCACGTTAAAGTGATTACAAATATCGGCCAATGTCCATGAAAAATGCCTACCATTAACAAAAGTGTGAAGTTCCAACGGATTATCTACCGTAGCATCAACAATCCACATATTTGCATAAAAAAGTTTTATAAGCTCGTCATCATAATGCAAACACGGATTATCCCAAAATGAAACCCATCCTTGAATTTCAAAATAAGCTCTAATATCCGGAAATTCATCATGAAATGCTTGAAAATGAACTATACGAGTGCACACAATTTTCTTATCATTCAATCCAATATTCTCATAATGTTCCTCCATCGCAAGTTTATTTAAAAATCGAAATCTATTAGCTCAGAGGGAGGCTCGTAGAGGAGTGATAACTTACTAGAGTCCCAATGAATGCTCGATTTTGAAACCCCCGCTCTTAATTCGACAATCTCTCTTCCGTAGCCGATTTTGATAGTTTCCTTGTAGAATATCATCTTGTTGGGGATTGGAAGAAGATTCTCCCCCTTTGCCTCCTTCTCCTCTTTTGAGGATTTCGTTGGTAGAATTTCTTGGAGGTGCCATATATGTAAGATTCTTGTGAAAATAAGAAGATTAGCAACAAGAATCGTGAAAAATGATGAAGAATTTGAAGATTATAGGAGAAAAGGGGGAAATTCGCAGTTATAGGGTTTGAAAAATTTTCTCGTCGTAATGAAATGAAGATGTAACGTTTTTAAAGCGAGAAATTGCTGCAGGCGTCGGGTCGAGGTAGGGTGCGCCGGTCGGCGTGCGATGCACCGGCCGTCCCGCTTTGACCGCCCCAAAGGCAATTTTTCTTTCCCTGCATTTTCCCAAAATTCGATTTTTCACCCCAAAAATTTTAAAACTTTGCAAAAAGATAATTTTGGGCTATCTCCAACAAATATGGGTTCGGGAAAACATATATTCGAGAAAATCGAGACTTAACAAGTAGTGCCCTTTTAAGAGAATATTTGCAAAATCATTTAGGGGCACTTAAGGGTTAAAAAGAAATATCTTGAAAGATATGTGCATAAGCATAATATCGAGTTCTAAGAAAAATACGAGTAAACGTGCCTCGATAGTTTAAGAAACTTGATGACGAAATAGCCAATGAAAATGAGATATATATCCTACACAATTCTTAAACAAAATTTGCACAAAAGCACGAGTGTAGGCAAGTAATAGGAGACATCAAGAAAAATGCTTATGCTTATGACAATACATAGAAGATAATAAACCACATAGGACTAATAAAATGCACAAGAGTTTTAGAAATATCATGCAAGGTCTTTTAAACATTTTAAAATTCACAATTATATTAAAGACCTAAATTAAAAAATAAATGCATGAGAACTCATTTTGCAATAAAAACATGCATAGAATTAAAATAAAATGCATATATAAATGGGGAGATACGGTTTACCAATCACGCGTTTCCATGGGTTGTGTCTTTCCCATTGTTGATTATATCTTCCTCGAGAGGTCACTTTGTTGATGGTGACTTCTTTGACTACTCCATTTCCAAGGTTTGTTGCATTCCCTTTGTTGAGAGTCTCTTCTTCTTTGAAAATCATCTTGTTGATGATGTCTTTGCCATTTCCAAGTATTGTGTTCTTCCCATTTTTGATTATATCCTTTTCTTGGAAATTGGTTTTGTTGAGAATAGTTTCTCCTTCTTTGATCAAATGAAACGATCATTTGATGCCTTCTTGGCGGTATGAATTTTCCTTGAACATTATTTCGCCGGGTACCTAATATGACATTATTTTGTGGTACCCTTATGTGTTTGGGTCCTTTAGGATTAGTCTTGAGACTTTTAGGTCTCCAACAATAATTAGAGCTATTTCTAGTCCGACAAGTATTTACCGTATGACCCTTTTTACCGCAATAAAAGCATGTAATAATTTTAGGAGCATAATGACCAACGTGCATAGTGACTTGATCTTTTTTTATATGATTAACAACATTAGGCTTATGATCAAGTCCTTTATCATAATTATGAACATCAACAATATTGGTCAATTTATTAGTACTCAAGTTAGATTTTAATAAATCTTTTTTTATGCAATCAATATTGATAAGGGTCTTTTTATGCATGTTTTATGTGTATATTTAAGTATGATTTGAGTTATTTTATTGTTAGTTTCATAAATTTTTGATTGTACATGGTTCACATTACTCTGAGGTGCTTTTATTGGTGTAGATTGATGATTTGGAGCTGTTTTTGGTGAATTTTGGGCCATGGTTTCATGTCAAAACATACCCGGGGTTTCGGATGCAAAAACACTCAAAATCCCAAGCTAAACGCGTCATTTCGGGGCCACCCCGTCAAACACGGGCGGGCGTGTTTTTAAGCACGGCCGTGCTTTTTAAAAGTAAAAACGAGCAATTTTTCGACCCGACGTACCAAACACGGCCAGGCCGTGCTTTTCAAGCACGCCGTGTTCGGGAAAATCGCGAACACGGCCTGGCCGTGCTTTGAAAGACGGGCGTGCTTTTAAATCCAGTGGTTTTTCTTTGGCGGAAATTATGGAGACTTTCCTTTGTGCTTTTTGACAACCTTTGAGCAACTTTTACACCTCATTTTGATGCACCAAGCTCTATTATTCCCTCAATTGTCATGTGGACACAATGATTCAACCAACTCAACAATGAATGTGCACACAATGATTCAACCAACAATCATGGAAGTGGAGCATTTGTTAGCATTATTGATGTGTTCTTTCACAAAGATGGTGCCTATAAAAGCCAAGAGTTTGAGTTGGAAAGGATATAGATATAAATTCATGTAGTATTCATTGATAGAGAGATTCATTGTATATTCATTGTATATTCTAAGTTTCAAAGCAAAATACATTGAGAGGATAAAAGAGAGGTAGAGTTGGAAGTTGAAGAGCAATAGAGGAGAAGACTTGGAGCTCAACATCATTGCAATCAACCAAGGAGGAAGTCTTGTATTGGTCTTGAATAAGAGCTAAGTACACCATGTTCATTTTATTCATATCTTCTTGTGTAGTATACTCTTTTGTCAAAGCCATGTGTAGCTAAATTTTTAGTGTTTGAATGTAATGAACTCTAGAATGAATTTGTGATTAAGGGTTGTATGTTTTTAATAAAATCTTCATGTTTTGTGTGATTCACTTATATTATGCTTTATTCATTCAAATTGGTATATGCGCAATATTGATTTGAAGTTTATTTTTCATCCAGGAAATCGAGAGATTCATGGTGAAATAGAACTATATAAGTGAAAAGAGTTGCATGCAATCCTAGATATAGACGACATAAATCTTCCGGATTAGGGTCAAACCTAATATGGGAATTCACAAATCGTTATAATGTTGTCTTGGGGGTTTTAACTAGAAAAAGAGATTTGATTAATCAACTTGAGATTAGAAGTTATTTCGCTCGATAGAGGGTTTAACTTAAATCGAATTTCTACGGTCCATGAAACATGAAATTTTACTAAAAGAGGTTGGTTTTTTGCTTAAGGGATTATGGTTGTATTTTTATCTTGTTAAATCACAAAAACATTCTAGAGGATTTACATTCAAACACATTTCTAGCTCTTGATTTCTTAATTCTACAATCTATTTTTATTTGATCTTTTGTAAGTTGCAATTATTTTAAAATTCTCTATTTTTCATTTTCATTAAACAAACAAAACTCGAAAATTGCTAGATTAAATAACAAAAAGACGGTAATTATTAGTACTTACAATCCTCGTGGGAATGACACTCGGTACTCAATAATCTATACTACAAAACGATAGGTGCACTTGCCATGGTTTTCTAGAGTAGCTTTTGAGCCATCAAGTTTTTGCGCCGTTGCGGGGATTATAATATTAAGAACACTTTATTTTTGTTAATTTAATCATTTTTTTATTTTTTTATTTTATTTTACCATTATCTTTCTTTTTATCTATCTTAGTAAGTCTTGGTTTATACTTATCCTTTTTGTTTACCGCAGATGTATGCCTACTCGTCGCCGAATTTGGAAGTCGCGACACCGTCGGGTAAAACACAGGAGAAAGTACTAACACGAGACCACGAAGAGGATACTAACGAAAGTAAAGATTTCGTCATGGCGGATGAACAAAGAACTATGTATGACTATGCCAAACCATCCATGGATCGGCACGTCATCTAGATCGTAAGGCATTGTTGCGGCCCAATAATTTGAAATCAAACCGAATGTCATTCAAATGGTGCAACAATTTGTTCAATTTTGACTCTAGGACGAAGATCCAATAATCATATCGCGAATTTCCTCGAAATTTGCGATACCTTTAAAATAAATGGAGTCTCCGATGATGCCATCCGTTTACGCTGTTCCCATTTACTCTTTGGGGACGGGCTAAACAATGGCTAAACACTTTACCAAAGGGAACAATCACAACATGGAGCATTATGGCGGAAAAGTTTCTTTTGAAGTATTTTCCACCCGCCTAAACCGCACGATTGAGGAATGAAATCTCTTCATTCACTCAAGAGGACGATGAGACCTTGTACGACACTTGGGAGAGATTCAAAGAATTCTTTGCGAAAATGCCCACATCATGGCCTCCTATTTGGATGCAAGTCCAAACGTTTTACAACGGGCTACTCTCATCGACGAGGCAAATGATTGATGCGGCGGCGGGGAACATTGAATAATAAAACACCGAAGCCGCCAAGATCTCATAGAAGGGATGGCCATGAATGGCTATCAATGGCAATCCGCATTTGCAGGTAAACCTAACGTAACAATGGGTGTTTATAATGCGGATGCGGTGGTTACACTACCGCACAAGTCGAAACTTTGACCCAAAAGATCGACGATCTAGCGGCTCCTAAACCACCACCGCCGCATGTTTTATCTTGTGAAACTTGCGGAGGATTGCATAATCATCGGGATCGCCCACACACAATACCTCACGCCGAACATGCTAATTACGTTGGGAATCAAGCGAAATTACCCAAGTAATCCTTACAAAGAACACATACAATCCTGGGTGGCGACAACATCCTAATTTCGGTTGGGAAACCAAGGCCAACCACGACCTAATCCCAATCCCGATCTACACACGTCTCCGGATTTCGGCCCAAATCAAGGTAAGCCTAACTTGGAAGATCTTATAACAAAGTTTGTACAATCAACAGATACCCGATTCAGCGGTGGAAACATCCTTGAGAAATCAAGAGGCATCTATCCATAACTGGAAAACCAAATAGGCGATTGCGAAGATGATTTTCGAAAGACCACAAGGTAGTTTACCGGGTAATCGAGCAAACCGAGGGAGCACGTAAAGGCAATCACCATCGGTTTTCCACATGATCATGATTATGCCAATACCGCCATGCAGTAAATACGTGGAGGATGACATACCCAAAGAAAAGCTCATGAAAAAGGAGGTCGCCGAATACAAGCCCAAGATCCTTCACGGAGTCTAAAGAAGAAGATAGAAGGGAGGACAAATTTGGTAAGTACTTGAGTCATTCAAGCAACTACATACTAATATTCCATTTGTTCAACCTCTTTCAAAGCATGCTAAAGATCTAAATGACATCATTTCTAATGAAAATAAGCTTAACGAACTATCAAATGTGCAATTGAATGATAAATGTTCTTCCAATAATCTACCACAAAAATTTAATGATCCAGGAAGTTTTATTATCCCTTGTACAATTGATGGTTTACTTGTTGATAGAGCACTAGCCGACTTAGGAGCTAGTATCAATGTGATGTCTTATGAAACATTCAAGCATATGAGATTAAGTGAATCGAAACCTACTAGGATGGACATACACTTAGCCGATAAATCGATTAAACATCCTAGAGGTATTATTAATGATGTGTTAGTCAAGATCGATAAATTCATATTCCCAGTTGATTTTGTTATTCTTGACATGCATGATGATATTGAGGTTCCTCTAATTCTTGGGCGTTCTTTCTTGGCTACGGCAAAATCAATCATTGATGTGCATGAGGAAAATTAACTTTGAGGGTGGGGGATGAACAAGTAATTTTTTAAAATTCATGTTGATATTGAAAAGGATACTACTTGTTCTTTTGCCGATTCAATTTTTGCACGACGATGAGAAATCTAAAAATCTCTTGGAGAAAAGTGTTGTTCAAAGTCCATGTTGGAAGCTTATGCCCGAAAAGGGGACCGAAAAGTTCAAAGAGCACATTTTGAAGCATAAAGTTGGAGGTAATACTACTAAATACCCAAGGGATTTTCATAAGTCCAAAGCTCCACCCGACTAATCTCCACATTTGGGTAAACGGTCCAGCTATACGACTTTAAAGAAGCGCTAACCGGGAGGCAACCCGGCATTTTGTGTGCATTTTCTTTTACTTAATTTTTTTTATTGCTTGGGGATTGAAAAAAAAAAATTAAAAAAAAAAAAAAAACACGGTCTGGCCGTGCTTTTTCCGTGTTCGTCACTCAATTCGCGAACACACCCTGGCCGTGTTCAAAAATCCAAAGTTTTGTAGGAAAAATTGCATCGAACACGCCCAGGTCCGCCGTCTTTTCAAGCACGGTAGTGTTTTCAAAAAAAAAAAAAAAAAAAAAAAAAAAAAAATTTATCGAAAAAGTTCGTACCGAACACGCCCTGGCCGTGCTTTTTAAGCACGGCCGTGTTTTAATTATTAAAAAAAAAATTTAAAAAAAAAAAAAACTCAAAAAAAAAAAAAAAATTTATATTTGATGATTTCACGGTATTCGAGTTGTGTATCCTTGATTAGGTATGAAGATGCCAATGAAGATCCCGCACTAAACAACCCAATGGTCGCTCAATACCGATTTCACTCTTCTAGTAAGGTCGTATTTTTCTTTTCTACCTCTTTTATTTTCTTCTAGTGTGGTTGATTTTTGAGTGTTTTGTTTGTGTTCATTCATCTTTTTCTTTCACATTGAGGACAATGTGAACCTTTAAAGTTGGAGGTGGGTGCAATTACATTCTTAGTTTGTGTGTGCTTGCTTTTATTTTTAGTTTGTCGAAAAGAGGTAAAAAAAATTTTTTAACAAATTGAGTGTTTGCTAGTCAATAACTTAGCCCAATTACACCAAAATTAACTTTTTGATTTATGTTTTTAATATGAAGCAATTGATTGTCTAGAATAGATTGATGTAGATGTGTGCTAAATTTTGACGAGATTTCCAACTCCATAATACTTGATTTGTTAAGGCATTTACGACAAAGCTTAGTGTTATGAACGTTTGAGAATTCATGATTTAGTAGTGGTGGTTAACTAGTTGTTATACCAAGCTTTTGAAAAAAAAAACAAATGAAAAAAAAAAAAAAAGGGAATCCAATCGAGGTTATACTCTCTATTTGTTGTTGCTTAAGTAACTAGGAGCATTCATGAGCCCCATGTTTGTCTTTTTACGTAAAACGGCGACACAAATATGAGTATGGGAAACCACCTAGGAGTGTTTGAACGAAAATTCAAAATATAAACCTAGTGGAAGAATGCCTCGAAAGGACTACAAAAAAAAAAAAAAAAAAATCGAAAGGGAGAATGTATATTCCTTGAATTCTCATTCCAATAAAAGTTCAAGAAGCTTGGTTATATGACTAGTAGGCTAACTACAATGATCCATTGAATTCTTGTATTTCCATGACATTATTGAATTGAAGTTATTCATAACTATCAATATTTGTGGAGTGATGATTTCAAGTTTGAATAATGCCTCACGATGTTACGATCTTTCTTGACAATCGATCGTTTTGCAAAATTGTGTTTTTACTTGAATGGTTAATTCGGGTTGAGAAGGCTAAGAACTTGACTGCTTGTGTTCAATGTGTTGAAAAAAAAAATAAAAAAATAAAAATCCTTGTGTGTTGTAATTTATTGAACCATTCTTATTGATTTAATGTTTTGCTTGAGGACAAGCAAAGTTCAAAGTTGGAGGTGGTTTGATAAGTGGTCTTTTTATGCATGTTTTATGTGTATATTTAAGTATGATTTGAGTTATTTTATTGTTAGTTTCATAAATTTTTGATTGTACATGGTTCACATTACTCCGAGGTGCTTTTATTGGTGTAGATTGATGATTTGGAGCTGTTTTTGGTGAATTTTGGGCCATGGTTTCATGTCAAAACATACCCGGGGTTTCGAATGCAAAAACACTCAAAATCCCAAGCTAAACGCGCGTCATTTTTCGGGGCCTTTTCAGTCAAACACGGGCGGGCGTGTTTTTAAGCACGGCCGTGCTTTTTAAAAGTAAAAACGAGCAATTTTTCGACCCGACGCACCAAACACGGCCAGGCGTGCTTTTCAAGACGGGCCGTGTTCGGGAAAATCCGCGAACACGGCCTGGCCGTGCTTTGAAAGCACGGGCGTGCTTTTTTCCCGATCGGGTTTTTCTTTGGCGGAAATTATGGAGACTTTCCTTTGTGCTTTTGACAACCTTTGAGCAACTTTTACACCTCATTTTGATGCACCAAGCTCTATTATTCCCTCAATTGTCATGTGGACACAATGATTCAACCAACTCAACAATGAATGTGCACACAATGATTCAACCAACAATCATGGAAGTGGAGCATTTGTTAGCATTATTGATGTGTTCTTTCACAAAGATGGTGCCTATAAAAGCAAGAGTTTGAGTTGGAAAGGATATAGATATAAATTCATGTAGTATTCATTGATAGAGAGATTCATTGTATATTCATTGTATATTCTAAGTTTCAAAGCAAAATACATTGAGAGGATAAAAGAGAGGTAGAGTTGGAAGTTGAAAGAGCAATAGAGGAGAAGACTTGGAGCTCAACATCATTGCAATCAACCAAGGAGGAAGTCTTGTATTGGTCTTGAATAAGAGCTAAGTACACCATGTTCATTTTATTCATATCTTCTTGTGTAGTATACTCTTTTGTCAAAGCCATGTGTAGCTAAATTTTTAGTGTTTGAATGTAATGAACTCTAGAATGAATTTGTGATTAAGGGTTGTATGTTTTTAATAAAATCTTCATGTTTTGTGTGATTCACTTATATTATGCTTTATTCATTCAAATTGGTATATGCGCAATATTGATTTGAAGTTTATTTTTCATCCGGGAAATCGAGAGATTCATGGTGAAATAGAACCTATATAAGTGAAAAGAGTTGCATGCAATCCTAGATATAGGACGACATAAATCTTCTGGATTAGGGTCAAACCTAATATGGGAATTCACAAATCGTTATAATCGTTGTCTTGGGGGTTTTAACTAGAAAGAGATTTCAGTTAATCAACTTGAGATTAGAAGTTATTCGCTCGATAGAGGGTTTAACTTAAATCGAATTTCTACGGTCCATGAAACATGAAATTTTACTAAAAGAGGTTGGTTTTTGCTTAAGGGATTATGGTTGTATTTTTATCTTGTTAAATCACAAAAACATTCTAGAGGGATTTACATTCAAACACATTTCTAGCTCTTGATTTCTTAATTCTACAATCTATTTTTATTTGATCTTTTGTAAGTTGCAATTATTTTAAAATTCTCTATTTTTCATTTTCATTAAACAAACAAAACTCGAAAATTGCTAGATTAAATAACAAAAAGACGGTAATTATTAGTACTTACAATCCTCGTGGGAATGACACTCGGTGACTAATAATCTATACTACAAAACGATAGGTGCACTTGCCTATGGTTTTCTAGAGTAGCTTTTGAGCCATCAAGTTTTTGGCGCCGTTGCCGGGGATTGTAATATTAAGAACGCTTTATTTTTGTTAATTTAATCATTTTTTTATTTTTTATTTTATTTTACCATTATCTTTCTTTTTATCTATCTTAGTAAGTCTTGGTTTATACTTATCCTTTTTGTTTACCGCGAGTGTATACTGCCTACTCGTCGCCGAATTTGGAAGCGCGACACCGCCAGAGAAGCAACACGAGGAAAGTACTAACACAGCACCACGAAGAGGATACTAACGAAAGTAAAGATTTCGTCATGGCGGATGAACAAAAAGAACTATGTATGACTATGCCAAACCATCCATGGACGGCACGTCATCTAAGATCGTAATGCCCATTGTTGCAGCCAATAATTTCGAAATCAAACCGAATGTCATTCAAATGGTGCAACAATTTGTTCAATTTGACGGCCTACCGGACGAAGATCCAAATAATCATATCGCGAATTTCCTCGAAATTTGCGATACCTTTAAAATAAATGATCAAGCATAGGCTCCTCTTGGGGATTGAAAATCTCTGAGAAAAATACAATTAAAATCAATAATATAGTTAGAAATCAATCCCACAATTTAAGAAAAATGTGTGTGTCAAACGGTCATATTTTTGTTGTCAATACGCAGGCGACCGGTCGCACGTAAATAAGAGATTTGAAGAACACTTTGGAAATTACAACAGGCCAGTCGGCCGACATAGGCTTCTACCGGTCGACTGCCTCAACCGGTCCCCTAACTCAAAAATGCAAGGTTTGAAGTTCGTTTCAACGCTAACTTGCAGTGCGGTCGACCCCACAGGCGTCGGTCGACAGAGTTTCGGGTCGACGCCTTGATGCGGCCGTCGCCCGATTTTCCTTCCGTCTCATTTTCTGTTTCAAAAACTTCAGGTACGGGTTGCCCTAAAGGGCGATCGGTCGACCACGAGACAGAAATGTTGTCCAATTTTTGTCGAAAATAAAATTCAAGAAATACTCCAAAAATTTAGTAAAAACATTTTAAACCAATCGGGAGTATTTAGACAACATTTAGAAATCTTGTTATAGGAGTAAAAACCATTGACAAAAAATCATTAAAAGTGTTGTCCATTATTATCAAAAATAAACTTGAGGAAAATACTCCGGAAAATATTAAAACCATTTTAAATCATTTAGGAGTATTTGGACAACCTTTAAAAACATTGTTTTGGTGACAAAATAAAATCATCAAAATAAAGATAAAAACATGTATCAAACATCTACTTTCATGACCAACATTTGAAATTGAAGAAGGTGATGATGTTGATGATGTTATTGAGCTATATACTTTTTTATACTCAGCAAAAACTTCATATAGAGCATTCATTGCCAACTTTGAGACTTGATCTCCACGTTCTGACCCATACATATTTTTCAAATAATATTGCAAAAAACCGAACTTGTGACGAGGGTCAAACATAAAACCAATATACAACATCATATTAAACTTTTCAATACTCCCCCAATATTTATCAAACTTTGACTTCATTCTACTACCCATATCAACCAAGTCATTATCGTCACTCTTGAGCCAATCATTCAAATGTTCATTGACTTCCTGGATTTCATCAAGGAAAGTGTTAGAAGTCACAAATAAAGAATCGGAAACTCAAAAAGTTAGCTCAAAAATAACGCAACACTGTCACAAACTTCTCAACAACAATCCAATCATACTTGGCGGGCAAACCAATATCTCCATGAGCCCCCCGCCATAAAATCGCACGAAAATCAGAATCATAGACCTCATATCTATCAAAAACACCCTTGAAAACCACAATTGTGTCTAACATTATATAAACGGAGTTCCATTTTGTTGGAACATCTACACAATGATTTCTTACTTTCAATTTTCTCTTCAATGACAAAATCTTTAAACTTCTTGAGCCTAAGAGGTGATTACCTCACATGCCTCACCACTGTGCGAATGCGCTCAATTGACTCCGTCAATCCATCTTTAACAACAAGATTAATAATATGAGCAACACATCGCATATGCAAGTATTTTTCATTCAATATTGCAGTACCCCAGTTAATAAACATTTTTCTCAAGTATGCAATTCTTCTATCATTAGAAGAAGCATTATCACTGTAATGCCAAAAAATCTTTTCAATGCCCCATTCAAGAAGACACTTTTCAATCAAAAGACCTAAATCATCACCTTTATGCTTAGGGCATGGAACAAAATTAAGAATCACTTTACGCAATTTCCATTCATCATCAACGTAGTGACCAATCAAGCATAAGTAAGTGATTCTTTGATTAGAAGTCCATGTGTCGGTGGTCAAAGAGATTCTTTGTCCAGATGTCTTAAAATAAGCTTTCAAGTTATCTCTTTCTTCAAAATACAATTTAAGACAATCTCTATTTATTGTAGATATTGATGGCACAACAAATTGGGGACATGCACCTAACATAAACTCTCTAAACCCTTCATTCTCTACAAATTTAAATGGCAATTCATCAATAATGATCATATAGACTAAAACTTTTCTAACAACCTCTTGTTCAACTTCCAATTAGAAGACACTTCTTTTATGCCCGTATTTTGACAAAAACTGGTTATTGTTTTACTATTTCCAATATGCTTATTAGCAGGGTGGTTATTATACGTTTTCATATGATTATTCAGTGCCGACGTACTATTTTTTGCAGGATCAACAACATAATTTTTATCACAGTATTTGCATTTTGCTCTTGGCTTACCATTTTTATCCGAGTACAGAGTGAAATGATCCCAAACCACAGATCTTCTAGACATTTTTTTTTCCGGTCTTTCACTTTGTCCTTCCTTCGTTGTTTCTAGATCCTCCATTTCATTTTCATTTGTCTTGATTTGTGTCCTCCATTAAGTATGAGTCTTGATGAAATGAAATGGAGGATCTAGACATGAAAATGAAATGGAGGATCTAGAAACAACGAAAGAAGGACAAAATGAAAGACCGAAAAAAAAATGTCTAGAAGATCTGTGGGTTGGGATCACTTCACTCTTTACTCGGATAAAGATGGTAAGCCAAGAGCAAAATGCAAATACTATGATAAAAATTATGCTCTTGATTCTGCAAAAAATGGTACGTCGGCACTGAATAATCATATGAAAACGTGCAATAACCACCATGCTAATAAGCATATTGGAGATAGTAAAACAATAACCAGTTTTTGTCAAAATACGGGCATAAAAGAAGTGTCTTCTAATTGGAAGTTTGAACAAGAGGCTGTTAGAAAAGCTTTAGTCCGTATGATCATTATTGATGAATTGCCATTTAAATTTGTAGAGAATGAAGGGTTTAGAGAGTTGCATGTCACCAATTTGTTGTGCCATCAAGAGCTACAATAAATAGAGATTGTATTTTGAAGAAAGAGATAACTTGAAAGCTTATTTTAAGACATCTGGACAAAGAATCTCTTTGACCACCGACACATGGACTTCTAATCAAAGAATCACTTACTTATGCTTGACTGGTCACTACATTGATGATGAATGGAAATTGCAAAAAGTGATTCTTAATTTTGTTCCATGCCCTAAGCATAAAAGTGATGATTTAGGTCTTTTAATTGAAAAGTGTCTTCTTGAATGGGGAATTGAAAAGATTTTTGGCATTACAGTTGATAATGCTTCTTCTAATGATAGAACAATTGCATACTTGAGAAGAAGGTTTATTAACTGGGGTACTGCAATATTGGATGGAAAATACTTGCATATGTGATGTGTTGCTCATATTATTAATCTTGTTGTTAAAGATGGATTGAATGAGTCAATTGAGCGCATTCGCACTATGGTGAGGTAATCACCTTCTTCAAATGTTGGTCAGGAAAGTAGATTGAGTAGAGACCCAACAAATGCGATAGATAAGAAAATGAGAATTAATAACTGGGGTTGAGGAGTCGAGTTAGATATGTATCTAAATGAGCGCTTAGAGAAAGCTTCTTCAACATTAGATATCTTAGATTGGTGAAAATTTGAAAGTCATAGATATCCCATTTTATCTAAGTTGGCTCGTGATGTATTGGCCATGCCTTTGTCCACCATAGCTTTGGAGTGTACATTTAGCACTAGTGGGCGTCTGATGATTTTAGATCTTCATTGACTCCTAAAACGGCTCAAGCTTTAATTTGTTGCCAAGATTGAATCCGGCATACTTTGGCAAAGTCTACTGAAGAATATGAGTTCATTGAAAAAGGTATAATTTTACATTTTTAGTATTTACTTTGTCATTTAATTTTGGAGTATTCCTATTAATGTTCTAATATTTCTATTTTCATAAAATGTTTGTAGACTTGAAGGAGTTGAATGTTGGTACAGACTCCAACATCATTGGCATATGATTATCAAACTGTTGAGTCAAGACTAAGGTGGATTTTGATTATGTTTATTATATTGTAGAATTAAGTTTCATTTTGAAACTAATGTCATCCCCCCACTGAGCATTGTTGCCCATGGAGATGAATGATTAGAAGAAGGCACAAGACAAAATTTAGATGTCATTTTGGACATGTTTTCTGATTAGTTCGCTTTTAGTTAATTTGGAGTTTGGATATGTAATTTTTAATTTGGAGTTTGGATGTGTACTTTAATTTGGACTTTGGTTTTAGTAAGTTTATTTTGATTTGGTGAGTTGAAATAATGACTTGAGAAGCAATTAAACAAACACCAAACACTTTATGGATGTGAAACAAACAGACCACAACTTAAAGTTTCGGTTAACCATTTTGTACCGAACCGAAAAAAATATTCGGTTTTGACCGAACCGAACTGTGGAGTTCGGTTTTTGGTTTGAGTTTTTGACAAAATTTTGGTTCGGTTAACCGAAATTTCGGTTTGATTCGAACCGAATGGACACCCCTACCCCTCCCCTATTATCCTCTCTTGTACAAAAAAAATACAATGGTGATTGGCTACATGTAACAGCAATTATGCCTTTAATATAGCAATTAACGCACGTCTAATTAATATTCTACACGCACAGATCTATATATATATTATACACGCCCAAAACACAAGGAAAAAAATAGTGTACATGAAATTGCTGCCTTTAATCGTTTGTAAAATGCATGGGAAGAGAAAGAAGTCAAGTAATTAGTTTCTTGGTTTATGTCTTGGCTGCAATAATGTGTACAAGTTGTGAGGAACTTCCACCCGGTTAGTCGATGCTACCCACTTAAGAAATCGCAGAAAATGAGTTCTATGCCGTTGGATCAACATATACACACATATGTTGATCTAGATGATGTAACCCACTTAGTAGTTCTCAAGTGGGTAGAAGATCGACCAACCCTTGCACCCCTCCCATTTATCCCACATATCCATGAATTCATAATGGAGCCATGCAAGGCAGATATCTGTAATTTCGCATGTTAGACAATGGCTTGTGGATTCTATACCTGCCCAAGAGGAACTTGCACCCCTTCCATTTATCCCGCATGTCCATGGAGATGTATTTGTCAACCAAGAAATTGATATTAATTAATATTTTGTTATTATTAGTTCCATCAGTAAGATTGCATCAACGGTTGTGTTGCATTTTTCGATCATTATGAATCAATAATCTTCGTGACTTTTTTTTATTGCATCTTGTGGAAAAACTACATGTTCAGAGTGTTTGCAAAAACTTCTGCTTTTAGAATAAGGGATTTATTGTAGCAGAAGTGAAAGTAGTTAAGAATCAAAAGTTGGTAGTGTTTGAAAATAGAATCAGAAGTTGAGAGTGTTTGGTGAAACAATTTGAAAAGTGCTTATTTGTTGTAAAAGTGAAACTAAAAGCAGAACCAGAAATCTAAAACACATTTTTTCCTATTTTTAGATTCTGATTAAATGAAACAGAAGCAGATATTGACATCCACAAATACTATAATGTGATTTTTTCCACCCAAAAATTAAGAAGTGCTTTTTTCTTTAGTGATTGGGAACACTCCCAACATACGAGATGATGTTTGGTATAAGGAATGGCTCTTTGTAGAAATTGATAATAGAAAGGTAGACGCTTAAATGAGTTGGTATTGATGCCTAATTTAAAAAGAGAATTGACAAAAATAAAGTTCGGACTAATTACAAAAAAAAAAAACAGATATTCAGAAATTGCAAAAACCCTCTTTAGAATTGATCCGTCTTATATGCAAAAAGCATTTTAAAAGCTCTTTTATGTTTATCAAAATATTACAGTTACCACCTTAAATTTAAGACACAATCGAACCTCAAGTGACAATCTCATGGGGCTTTTTGTAATCATCCCTATTTAAATGAATACAATAAGAATATACTGGTGATGTTCACTTTCCCCAAATCAAACCCCCTTCATACTTCAAAGCATCTCTATATTAAAACAGAAGATATAGCATAAAGCAAACAGTTTTCAATATCATGTGACCATCAATATTTGGGCATTTTCTTGACATAACAGATTTTTCCAAACCATTGCTGAACTGTTGGCCTGTAAGCAGCACATTAAATTTCTAAACGATTTTACACAAATCTATTTAAATAACAGATTTCCATCTAAAACTCAAATATTGCAAAAAAATTCACAACTCAAGAAAACAAATAACATGTACATATCCAACTTACATTTTTCATTAGTGAATACACACATGAAAGGTAAATCATTAACAACACAGGACAAAGTAATCAGGAATTACCAACTAAATACACCGAACGAGTTCGCCCGCCCCTCAATATCCTTGAGCTATCCCATCGCAAAACCTATCGATGCACGAAACACGAGCAAGTGAGATTTAAATTCGCATGCAGATGTTAGAAGTGCGGTTAAGACTCGAGCCTTTCCTACATCAGTCAAACTAAATATTTTTATCTACGAAATTTAAATTATGTTCAACAAGGTTAACACATCACAACCTATCTCCCGTTCGCCTCTCTATACCTTCTCCTCCTTCCCGAACGAGTCAATACAACTCTACCTTGACGACGTAGACGGCCAGCCAATGATGTATCGTAGCTACCATGATCGTCATCATCATGAGCATCATGAGCATCGTCATCATCACCGTTCCGCCCAATACCTCTATTTGCCCCTGCATTACCAGCAGAACCAAATGCCTGTAGTAAGAGAAACACAGACATGAAATCCCCATTCCGCCCAATGGCACCTGCATCCAAACCACCCTCATCTTCAGAAAAATTACCATAACGCCCTCCTTCTATCACATAATCACCAAAGAACACCGCCCCCGGCGTCGACGACCTTATGGTACTCCTCACATCTTCCGTCTCTCGCTCGCGCTCCAGCCTTCTCCACTTCTGTTCTAGAGTGGGGTCCACTTCACGAGGATTAGAAGAAGGGTGTTCTGCCCTCACGTGTTTCCGCAGCTCTTTGTACGTTCCGATAAACGAGCAACTATCCTGTGTGCAGCTCCGTTTCTTAGCATTGAGATGTTCTCGTGCGCGGTCCACAACCGTCCAGCCTTTGACCTGACCCCTGCAAAGGGGACAAGCGAGCTCCGCAGCCTCAGACTTATGAGACAATAGGCCAAATGAATCGATAACCAGACGGCTTTCAGATGCTTTCGTATAAGCCTTCTTGTACTGATCGAGGCAGTTAGAATAGCGCAAGCTGGTCCCACACATGTAGGGACGGCAACCTTTCTCATGTGAAGAACACAAGAGTAGAACAGCATTATGAGGACATTCCATGCAAACAGAACATGTAGCGTCTTCCCAGTCTTTCTTCTCGAATATTTCGGAGCAGTTATTTTGTTGCGTGCTCTCTGTTTCATTGTAGGATGGTGAGGGGTATGGTGTTAGCCTGTTATTCCGGGAAGCAAGACCGCGTCTTCCCCTGGTACCTTTTGCCATTATTTATTTTAATCTGCAAGTGATGTGAAGATCTTAATGAGGGCCATTGTTTATCTTGATTTTGAAATCATCATAACATAGCGAAGCATGAGATTATCTATATAAAAGCAAATATTCATTTGTTCTATACTAGAAAAATGGCTACAACACTGCCCTTGTGATTTCTTCTCGTTTATATCACAAATTTTGGTTGAATTTAGGACAGATAGTCAAAGAAAAGAAAGAATATTCAACTGTACATCAGCAATTTTAAGTTAGCATTCTAATTAGGAGCATGGAAATTCGTGTTAAGAGATATATGTCACATAAGCCAAGTGGAATAAAAACAATTAATCAAGGTCTTGCTTTCTTTTTTCTTTTTCCTTCCAGTAATGAGCTAAAGCAATAAGCTCAACAGCATGAAAAATTAGCAAACATAAGATGAGAGAATCTGAGAGTGGTAAGATAAAAGAACTTATGAGAACTGAAGACCTAAGTTTTTCTTTGTGCGTGCAACATGAGAGAACAACCAGTACAACCACACCATGAGCTCTGACATCAGATTAAATATAAAATGCAACCGTAGAAATCCAAGTAAACAATATAACCTGGTAAACTTCGACATTTTGAATCAATCGTGTAAAATTTATACAACAAAGATTTTTTACAAGGTTAAATGAAAAAAGAAAAACAAAAAGAAAAGGGAAAAAAGAAAGTACATGAGACAATCAACCAGAAATTTCATTCTTAAACTTGAGGGAAGGCAATATCTCATCCTATGGCTTACCAGCCAAGGTCCAGGAAACTGGATTACAAAAGTGAGACAACAAAGCAATTGAAATCTAGAACCGAAATCTCTCCAATCCTCAAAAAAATTAAAAGAACCATTGCCTTGACATACACCACAAAAAAAGTAAACAAGAAAAGATAACCACACGTCAGATATCAGCAGCTAATGCTACAGGAAGAATTTTCCAGATGACATAATTTAACAATCTCCTTCCCTCCCTTCGACACTCTGTCTCTCCCCGACAGAAACATAATGGGAAACATCAACAGATGTCATCCTCAAATTGAACACACAAAAGAAATATGTTTTGTTGAAACAACATCTTTAGTATCTCCAAAAGATAAAAGCTAATGACATAACCGACCGATAAAAATCAGCAGAAAAGAAATTCCATTTATTCACAATTCAAACTTCTTCTAGGAACCAATTATGGAACCATTGCATTTTAAGTTTTATAATTCCAAGTCATCACTCATCCATATACAAAATCAATGACCAAATCGCATTACACCATCTAAGAAGTTTAACATCCAAAATGGAAGGAAGAATAAATAAGCTCATCGAGAACCCAACAATGATGGGGCAAAATCAGCAGACCAGATAATATTCCTTAAAAGAATTACATTTCAACGTCCAAACCACCGTAGTCACCTCAAAAGTATTATCCAAATAATCCTTAACTCTTATTCCAGCAAAACAAACAAATAATCCAGAACTATTTCACACATTTCTTACTCCAATTTAACCCAAAACACAGAAGAAGAAAAACCCACCTCGCAACTCGAGCAAAAAGCAAATCTGGATCCCAGCTCAAGAAAACAATCCCGCAGAGACCAAAATGCAACCCCAGTACAATTTATATATGCGCTCAGACAAATTCAACATTCTAATTATATTAATATATCAATTTCCAAATTCATATGCACAAAATCATAAATATATGCAGACACGATCATACTTTACGCAAAGAGAGATTCGGGTAACATGTTACGAAGGCACCCAAAACACAAAACAACGTGCCCCACAAGCGAAGATTAGGCGAGCGGACAGATAGTGGAAATCAATAAAGTAAAGAACCAATTACACAGAAACTCAATTCATATATCAATTGACGAAAATACAAATTATTTATCATAAAAGGCATCTACGCACATGAGATTTGGAGATTCTTCACCGTTAATCATACATTTTCATCTGAGATCCCTTGATTTATGAGTAATTTATGCTACGAAAATGATATACCACTGCAAAATCTGAAGAAAAAAATTAGCGAGAAATGGAATAGCGTACCGGAGAATATGCCTGGATAGATACGAAATATTTGTAGACAGAGAAAATAAATAGGATTTGAAATCGAGAAAAAAGAGTAGATATAATTAGCCTATATATACGGCGGAACGGCAATACGGGGAAATCAAGGGAAATAAGAGGCGGCCATTTCTTAGCGCCTTTGCTGGCATTTTTGGCTTGATAATCTATTTTTAGAATTAATAATAAGTATTGTGTCAAAAAAGAATTAATAATAAGTATCATGTTAAAATCATTGTTCTAAAAATATTCGTCTAACTTCGATTAGTTACCGTTAGAAGCTAGACTCCCTTATCTGCATACATTTATCTTGTGATGGGACTCCGCTTAGCCCACCCTAGCTCGCTTAGACTCCATCTAGACGCTAGCCCAAATATGTCGCATGCCTAGCGCCTTTTAGAATAGTGGTCGAAACAGTGGTGGCACCTGACCTTACTCCTAGCCTAAATTTTTTTTCCCCCATTTCTCTCTAGCTCAATTATTTTTTCCCCTTAAAAAAACACATATAATTTTTTTTTATTTTTTTTCCACTGAAAAAACGGGACAAAAAAAAATTGGGGTGTGCGAGGGGCCGGGGTGGCCACCCCTAGCTACGCCCCTGGGTCGAAATATATTTTAAAGTTCATTCGAGAAAATATATGGAAAAAAGATGCTTGAAAAAATATAGAAAAATAAATTCAAAAGTCTTAAATTTCGAATTCTATAAAGTTAAAAGTTCAAAATTAATAATATTTGCACTTTTAGTGTAGCTGAAAACAAACACAACCTATTTTAAAATTTTATTTAAAAACGACTAGTCGACTACCTGACACACAGTATTTTTAATAAACAAATGTCAAAAAGTTCATTTAGACTTGAGCAATGTACGGCTTTGTTTTCAAAAGTATGTTTCTACTTTCCAACTCTTTCGAAAAGTGGGCTTATGTTTGTTTACAAAGTTCTCAGTGAAATGAAATTATTTTTAATTTTTATTTTTTTATGGAATTATTCTTTTGAAAACACAATCAAACAATTTTTCATTATAATCATACAAATTTATGTCAAAAATTTAATTAAAAAACTATAATCAAATATATTTTTATCCAAACATAACCATAACAAAAATTCAGATAACAAACCAAACATTTTCTCAATACTCACACAAAAATTATTTTCCAACCCCAGAATCTAGAAATTGGATTTGGAAATACATCCATTGTATGACCATAGTTTCTCAATACCCTCTTAATTTTTCACTGAAAAGTGTAGCAAAAAAGAGAATGAAACGATCATACTTTTAAAAGCATTTGTCGAATGTCTGTTTGACGTACTTGAAAATTTGTGGAAGAAATTGTTCTTTTATGGCCAATGGTCTATATAATCCAACATATAATACACGTCGGATTATGTAATTGTATGTGATTTTTTACACATTCATAATAACTCTATATGTTTGGTCAAAAACCATACACAATGATTTTTTATAAAATTCATTCATACACCAAATATACTATACACAAGATACACCATAGCTAATACCATGAGGTTAAAAGCTAAATATTGCAACTTTGAGAAACCATGTGTCCCCCAAGGGTTGGCCTAGTGGTTGCAATTGCACCTCAAGGTCCTGGGTTCAAATCTTGACTATTGAGGAGTGAGGGGTTGGGATTTGCCCCTCCTCACCCAGATATTAGGACCATCCCTGGGAAGGACGGATGTCCCATAATCCGAAGAAAGTGTGAGGTCTGTGCCCTGGCTGGTGTGGATCCAATTTGGGTCGTAAAAAAAAAAAAAAAAAAAAAAAGAAAACCATGTGCATGGTGCAGGTGTTCTACCAGGATTGAAAACGAATCAAATACAATCAAGCATAGTGACATTCAACCCTTTAACTTTTTATCGAGCTTTAGACACAAAAATTTGAATTCTTTATTAATCAAATCGAGCTTGAACAAATTTCAACCAAACCAAACACAAATCAAACTCTAGCAACTTAATATTTTCATATATTTTTTTATCATTCTTTTACTAATCAAACTGAGCTTTACATCTTATCGAACCAAATAATGTAGCAAAACTTGGTCTATTATGCTAACCAAATTCAAACGAACTTTTAACAATTCAGAGTCAAGAGTCAAGTACTAAGTAGTTTAGTTCATTTTTCAACCCTATGTATGCATGTATTCATCCTCAATACACAAGCCAAACATCAGGCAAATCAAGATAGAATGAGATCTAAAACTGAGACAGAATAATACATCAGACGCACATAATGAAAACATAACATTTTCAAGAGCCAAAATGAACCTAAATAGCAGTTATCCACTTAAAATCATATCTTGGCTCCTCATACTCTTAAAAACCCAAATCTAAGAACCTTTATGACAGTTGCTTCCAGGCAGATCATCATCATCATGGTAGATATTCTCCGCCATCTGCCATATTTGAAGTATATTATCCTCGCCACGCTAGCAACAACCCAATCTTCACACGGGTTCCATGAGAAACCGAAATTTTACTCGTATGACCACCGTGAATAAACAACAACTCCGGTGGTCCATCCGCTGCATCCTCTTGTGTCTGTTCGTTTGTCAATCCTAAGAAGTCAAAACGAAATTAGGGAGACAAAATCAGCATCTCTCAAGCTAACCGAATGATATTCACTCGAGCAGAAAAGAAGAAATGATAAGTATGAAAACATGGAATTAGATGCACGTTCGACAATGCCCGAATGCAGAAAAGTGATTTACTGAATTTAAAATTCAACTTGCTTCCCTTCTAGTGTTGTTGAAGTGTTGAAACATATGATAAAGCCAATACGTTTAGTTAAACGAAGGGATAGTTACAAATATTACCCCTTGCGGTTTTTAAAGAAACAATAAACTTGTTATCTTTCAAAATCACAAAAACTTGATATTTGTTTCTATTTTACAAATTGCACAGTTTTGAGGGGTAATTTGTATAACAAATACAAACCTTAAGGGGGTTTTGTAACTTTAAAAGATAACTGGATTTTTTTAATTAAACTAAACGTTAGGGGTGTTTTTGTAATTATATCTTGAACTAATGCTCGGAACAGCAGGAAGATGTGCTTTATGAATTCAAAAGGTAACACTATGCAAGAGTCAAACTGAAATATTACCTGCTAAGATCCCATATCATGAGTCTCCTACCAAGACAACAAGAAGCTAAGATGGTCTCGTCTCTCGGATTCCATCCAACCTGGAAAACCTCCTCCCTATTGCGAAATTAGAGAAAGTCTAAGTTAGCAAAATATTTGTCTACTATCTATTCGTAGCATTTATTCTGCAAGCATAGACAAACAACGGCATACAATAATAATAATATCTTAGAAACCAAAAGCAAGAAAAATCGCTTACTTGTGACACTCAAAGGTGTAGAGAGGAGTAGAGATCTTTCGCATATCAAATAATTTCACAGTTTTGTCAGTGGACCCCGTTGCTATAACCCACTCATTGAATGGATTGAAAGCCAAACAGTTAACCTACCAAAAATGCATATTGGTAAACTTGTTCATACGTAAATTTGCAGGATAATGATAATACACGAAGCAAAGGCAATCATGTTATATGAAGCGTATCCCTAGAAGCAAACTTATAATGCAAAGCAGACAAATCCTAACTATCCTAATCATAAAACAGTAATCAACCTTAATAGGTGCAGTATCTTTATGAGAAGAAATGTATCATATATATGCGCTAGCAAAAGGAAAATAAGTTACTGGGATACAAATCCGACTACAAAATTTGCTGGACAGGAAAAAAGGAAGACATAAACTTCTACATTATATATATATATATATATTAACTTACATTATACCTCAGGAACCTCAAGTTGCAACATAAAAACCTTCATCCTCGACTCACAGCCTAACTTGACCAGAAAAAAATATTCTCCTTCTAAAAAGTCTAAAAGCATTTCAAATTATATCCATAAACAGGCAACATTTTTATAGTTACTGGATTTGTATGTGCGGGCAGTTATCATGAAAATGTCAAGATCTTAAACAGGCAAATTCCATCAAAAAGTATAAACAATGGCTAGATGAGCTTGATTTTCTTCATTCTAGAGGTGAGCTACCAATGGGTGTAATTTCTTCAGTATAAAAAATCATATCATGAAACCAACCTCACTTTGATGAGCAACTACAGATTGTATAGGCTTGCTGACTGAAGGACTCCGGAGATCCCATATATGCAGATATTGATCATCTCCAACTGAACCAAACAAGTATTCATGCCTGAGATGCCATGCTACATCTTCGACGACACCTTCATGAATCTGCTCTTAGCACATATAGCTTATCGTTAACGAACTATGCATGCCAAAGTTTAAAAAAAAAAAAAAGAAGAAGAACAACAAATTTCAAAGATAAATTGATTATGATAACCAATATATAACTTGCAAGCTTGATTTTCATTTAACATACCTTAAATATGTGCATCGCATCTAAAGCCTTATGCTTTGGAGTTGCATTTATGTCCCACAAACATATTTGGGCATCATCAGAACCACTTAATAAATGACCCTGCTTAAAGTGACTCCATGATAAACCATACCCTTCAGTGTTGTGGCCCCTTAGCCTCAAATCAGGGTTACAGTCGCCATCTAAAGGAGGCTTAGATGGATGTTTGCTATAATCAAAAACATAAACCTCTGCACTAACTGTCTTTGTGGCGATAATGAACGGGTTTTGGGGCATATAACGAGCCCGATTGACCTCCCCATCATGATTTATTTGCTGGATAATTTGCACCTGCAAAGAAACACCGTTAACATAACTATGAAAAACCACATTCCTTTGGAACATGTAAATGAAATATTAGATGTAAAAGGAAACACAAATCAAACAATTCATCAAGTCCTGCTTCAGAATTCAATTTTTGACTTATATACTTGGAAAATGAGGAGAATAGAGTCAAATTATATAGAAGCAAGCAAACCATTTTCCCATCTGAATCATTAGCAAGATAGAGGGACAATCAATTTTTGGAAATGGGGCTTCAAAATTGAACTTTTCAAGAATTCATCTACTCGAATCGAACAGAGTAATCTCTCATCTAATCACAGAGCTCCAAAATCCGCATGCAACTCCAACCCAACATATTTTCCCAATTCCATAAACCCCACTTAAAAATAGAAAAAAAAAAAAAAAAACAGAGCACGATTACAACACAATGTTTATTTCTTAAAAGGGCCAGAAAAAGGAAAGAAAAATCCCAAAAATCAATTCAAACTTGAATGAAAATAAACGCAAAAAAAGGCCACCTTCCCGTTAGCGCATCCAAATCCACCGAATTCAGAGCGGTCATCATCGTACTGGCGGGCATCATTCTCAGCATCCACGAGGGGCAGCTGCACCTGAGCAAGCATCAAATAATTGGGTTCGTCTTCCGACGTGTGCGTTCCAAGAATCATCTTCTGGACTGAATAATCCTTCCCCGGCGGCTCTTCCCTGTCGGGCAGCCATTCCACGGTCAGCGACGGCCACTCGAGCGCGTGAGTAATAACCAGATCGTACAAAAACGGGGTGTTTTTCTTCCAAATCTTGTACTCCTCGTTCACCAGTCGCTCCTCTATCTCCCCCCTCATCTCATCCTCGTCTTTCTCCATTCCTCTTCGTTTTCTTCTGGGGGTTTTTCTTCCAAGAAACTAAACGGAACGGGGAACTGAAACGCTTGTGATTCTCGAGTTCAAATTCTCTGTTTTCACATTCGATTGAGAGAAATTTCTGTGTTCATTTTGAGGCGTTCTTGTTTGAGAATGTGTGTGGGGATTTGGGGAGGGTTTGATGGAAATTGGAGGGAAGGAGATTTTTCTCGAGGCCCCTTTTACAGTTGAGAACATTTTTAAGGGTTTTATTTTTATACGTCTGAAATTGTTAAAAGGTCTGAAGTTTGAGATAATGTTGGGCTTATTGTGGGAGGCCCAACTCATGTTTAAGTCGTGATTGGACTCCAACAAAAATGGGATTTATTTGAGGAGTTGAAAAATGAAGGGTCATGGACATTTTTGTCCCACTATTCTTGAAAAAAACATAGATTTTTATGCTTCCTAATATTTTTGGATAAAATTACGCTTCCTCCTTTTTTTGGACAAATTTATGTTCCAGCCAAAATTTTCGAACTTTTTTATTATGTTTCTTTTATGTTTCCAACATGTTTTTTCTAATCAAATTTCAGTGAAAAATAAATTTTGGCCCTCTTAAATAATCCATTTTATATTCGAAATCTTATAAAAAAATAAATATACATATAAAACAACACATATTAAAACCAAACAAATTGAAAATAATATAGAAACAACATGAATAAAACAACACAATCCAAGTTTTGATCCAATGCATGAAAACACAAAAAACATGAAACAACCAAAGAAACAAACCTGAAACAATATAGAAAACACCATATGAGCAAAAAGAGCTTTAAAATATGTACAAAATGTATTTAAACATCAAAAACTACGTGGAAATAACAAAGAAACGTAATAACAACATTAAAAACGATATGAAACCAACAAAAAAAACGTAAAAAATATTAAAAACACCACATGAATAAAAAGAGCTTAAGAATAGGTAAAAACTGTATCTACGCATTGAAAAACTATATGGAAACAACAACAAAAAATTATCAGAATAATATTAAAAATATTATAGAACAACACAGAAATAATAGAAACAATATACAAAACAATACATGAACAAAAACAACATAAACAATAGGCAAAAGTTGTTTTGAAACATCGAAACAATAAAGAAACAAATTTAAAAAATATCGAAATAACATATATAACATATAAAGCAATACAGGAACAGAAAAAACGCAAAAATAATTAAAAAAAAATATGCAGGAGCGTAAAAAAAAAAGGAAAAAAAAATATGTACAAAAGTGAGGTGAGCATATTTGGCGGTATTTTTACCAAAATGTAGGGCAAGTATGACAATTACTCAAAATGAATTTGAATTTTATAATAAATTGTAAAAAGTTTGTTTAAATTTGGTTTATTAATATAAGAAATTAAGTTTATATATATTTATTCTTATTTGATAAGAAATAAAACTTAATGCGTATTCGAAGATAATAAAATTAAAAAATAAAGCTATTCGAGTTTAAGTAATATTCAATTCAATTAAAACTCGTTCAATTTACTTAATTAATAAAGAAATTAAGTTCAAATATAAAATTTTAAGCTTAATTTGTTGAGTACGTTTACGTACTAATTATTTGATTATTTGTATAATACTAAAACCTATTTCAAAGAAGGAAAAAAAGAGGTGTTGGAACTATTATAACAAATTAACAATGGCCCATGTTGATGCTTTGATTCGCTCAACAAGGATTAAAATTCTCTTTTAATAGCTGGAAAATAAAAGAGGATGGAATAAACTGTTTTTTTATTAATTAGCGAGCAGGACTCTTGATCGGTCGTCTACTGACAGAAATTCAAGTACATTGTAATTATATAGTATTTTTCTGTTATCTTTCTCCTCATAAATGTGACATATTTATACTATTACATTGAGTGGGGCATCAATCATTACATCTAAAATTTTAGTGAGACATCTGTCATTCTTAGGCTCTGCATGGCCGCATGGATGACGGGTATTTAAGATTATTTTTTGTAATGTCCTGATGTGATGTTGCCCAGTGGCAAGTATGTTAGCTACTGGACTTCTACTTGGTCGTCCCTGACTTTTCTAAGTGGAGCTTCTCTAACTTCTCCGATGATCTTCATCTCGGCTTAATCCAGGTCGGCTTGGAGTTTCTTCTCGATATTGATGTTCTGATCGGTCCACATAAGCAAGTCCTGAATTGCCACATGTACATGCCTTTCTAGCTATACTCGGGTGTCATTAATGGCCCCCAAGTTCGAAACCGAGGAGGAGATGTACGAGGACGGGCAGGAACTTGCAAGAGAGAGAAAAATCGAGTGGAGCTGAGGGACTAACATGCGTCAGTGTCGTAATTGATGCATTAGTTGCATGTAATAATAATGTTTATATATGTCAACTGATCACTGGGTCGCAAGGGCTCGCTTATTGAAGCGACGCGCCCTTTTATCCTCTTGGAGTATAAATAAGTTCCTTAAGTTATTTCTCTTTCACTTTCACTGCGAAAATTTACTATTTTACTGAAAGAAAAGCACCGAACTGAGGTTCTAGTCGCCACCGAGCAAACGCTCTTCTCGGATCTTACTAGGTAACTTTTTTCTTTTTCTTCAATCATGTGTGCTTCTCAATCCGATAGTCAGAATATGGAACACAGTGTAGAAGTCCATGTAGAGGATCCCCCACCAGCGTTGAATTGTCCCACGGAGGAGGCGGTAGCGTTGTAGAAATGTCTGACTCGGATAGGGGTACCAAGCAGGAAAAATCACAGGAAGAGGAAATATTATCCCCGGATCCTCTTGCGGTTGTTCAAAAAGGAAATAAGTGTGATCCTGAGGATTTGCCCTTGGGACCTAGCGGGCCAGCAAAGCCGAGCAAAAACGGATATCAACACGATGGGCCCTCGACTTCGGGTCGAGGAACACAAAGGCCGCAGGGCTCGGGTTGGAGGGCCCCAAAGAATACGGAGAGAGAGGTCACAATGACCGAGACCCAACCTAATTTCTTGATACTTTGATTCGCTCAACAAGGATTAAAACACTCTTTTAATAGCTGAAAAATAAAAAGGGATGTAATAAACTGTTTTTATTAATTACCGAGCAGGACTCCCGGCCGGTCGTCTCACGCGTAATTTTGAGTATAGTGTAATTATATAATTTTATTGGGACACTTATCGTTCCCAGACTCGCATGATCTGCATGAATGGCATGTATTTAATATTATTTCTTATGTTGTCTTGATGTGGCGTTGCCAGATGGCAGGTATGTCGGCCACTGGATTTCTGCTCGATCATCCCTGACTTTACTGAGTGGAGCTTCTCTAACTCTCTCGATGATCTTCGTCTCGCTTAATCCGGCCGGCTTGGAGCTTTTCTCGACATCGATGTTTCGATCACCCACATAAGCAAGTCTTCAATTGCCGCCACGTGTACAGTACATGTCCATTTCTACCGCTTGGGTGTCATCAATGCCAATTTGTTGATGCTTTGATTCGCTCAACAAGGATTAGAACACTCTTTTAATAAATGGAAAATAAAAAAGGATGGAATAAACAATTTTCTATTAATTAACGAGCACGACTCATGGGTCGCCTCACGCGTAATTTCTAAGTACAATGTAATTCTATAGTATTTTTCTGTTGTCTTTTTCCTCATAAATGTGACATATTTATACTATTACATTGAGTTGAGCATCAATCATTACATCTACAATTTTAGTGGAACACTTGTCGCTCCTGTGCCTCGCATGACCGGGTATGGATGACATATATTTAATATTATTTTCTGTGTTGTCCTGATGTGGCGTTGCCAGATGGCAGGTATGTCGGCCACTGGACTTTGCTGACTTTCATGAGTGGAGCTTCTCTAACTTCTCCGATGATCTTCCTCTCAGCTTAATCCGGGCCGACTTGGAGCTTCTTATCAATATTGATGTTCTGATCAGTCCACGTAAACAAGTCTTGAATTGCCACGTGTACATGTCCGTCATTCAACTCGCCGAGTGTCATCAACCCCGCCATCACATACATATTTGAGATTTTTCCTAAATTTGGCCCTCAAGGTATAAGTTCACGTTATGGCATTTTTATCCCATGAAACCAGAAAAAGTCAAAAAGGTCAATAATCCACCATGAAATAAAAAGAAAAAGGACTTCTTTTTTTATTTTTTTTTAATAAATAACAAGAATTGAAATTGAGCTTGGTTGAGAAGTTAACTAATACGAAGTTAAGGGAATGTCAATCAATTTTAATTTTATAACTAATAAAAATTAAAGCTGGGTTTCATCCAAATTGATGATAAATTATGTTTAATTTCGCAAGTGGTTATATACCCTATACCGCAGTAAGGTCCTATTCCTCCTCACCTACCCTTACACATCTTGATTGGTAACTTCATTATGTTTACGATTTTAAATTTTTAATTAGGTTAGTGTAAATTATGCTGGAAAACTGAAAATGCACATAAATATATAAATTATATCAGCATCAATTTTTCAAGTCATCATCACAAGAAACAGTACATACCAATCATTTTCTCTCCATAATTATGCATCCTTTAACAAACAATGTGTTGGCTCACATTATAACCATTCATATTATCAAATGAATGTGGTACACATTTACAAAATCACTCACTATTTACAGTTTTCCTACACAGTTAACTTTCTAATCAGACACTACTCTAGTAATACAACTCAAAAAAATGATCAAACAAGCAAAAGGACAAAAAACTTCTCACTTGAGGCACAAAGAATTCCTTCTCTCCTTTGTTTTTTTCTTTTTTTTTTTTTTTTTCCAAGAAGCGTCGTCTATCTGATTTAGCCGATGACATGTTTGGTTCATCTTGATTGCCAATACTACATTTCTGAATTCACAAATATCAGATGGAATCACCTAACCACATCTCAAGAATGCCGTATTCTTAAGAATAACCAATAAGTTTATTACCAGACTGCTTCACAAGACGTACTCCCATGTTGTACAAAGACGGCATCTTCATTACCTTGTTAGATACGCAGGCAAGAATACTGGGTTTCCAACTATCCATGGAGACTTTGGAAAAGTCTAAACAGCGAGAAACTAGTCTCCTAACAAGTACATAAAAAAATGTCAGGTTAAAAAATTTTAAAAACACTCATCTGATCGTAATGAGATTCATTCCCGGAGAACAAGTAATAATTTTATATGTAAAGCAGCACACAGCTTCATCACGGACATATAAGGAATAACATTATTCTATTCATAAAACATCACTATGTATGTCTTAGTGTTTGGCTAAGCTTAAAGGAAATTGTCTTGTGAGCTCATAAACTTGTAAGGTGTTTAAGGAGGTTCTGAATGTGTTAATAGCTTAAAACAAGACAAGTTCTCATTGTTTATCTGGAAACAAGTTAGGAGGTATAACATTTTATTTTTATGATTTATACCTAACACTGCACGACATCATAGAAATGTTTCCAAGCACCCTGTTAAGGGAACCTATAATTCACCTACTTTTTTGGGGTTCCCTACTTACAGTTTGCTTTCATAAAAAGAAACTTGTCCTTAGTATCTCTTTAAAGCACTCGTGTAAAAGTTAATTCCACCCTTATACTTCCATCCATTTGACGCTAAATAAAGACACATGTTTTCACATTCTGCGCTGCATCACATCCCCGGAAATAAGTTATATGGAAGAATAAAGCATGTGAAACTACCTAGCTCATTAAAGGCTAAGAAAAGGCCCAAAGAGTACCAGGAAAAATTGACCTGATCCACGTGAAAGGGTAACGTCGCAAGTTCTCGCTACGGCCCAAGGCAACCCTAATCTAAATTGCAACCAAAAAGATATACTGTGGCCCCTCTAGAACATACTTCTAATAGTGATATCCAAGAAGGGATTACTACCCCAGAGCTACAATACCCTTAAACTGCCACACATGACACACCATACCACCTGTAGTTCTAAAGGTTACTGAGTGCCTCATGTAAGTCAGTGATTGGTAGATGATAAAGTCTAAAGCTAAAGAATGATTTACCTGTGTCCCAACTCTTGTGTAAAACTTTGCAGATGCAAGCTTGAAATAAAATTTTGAGTGCTTATCAAGACTTGAGTTCTCTTTAAATGTCGCAGCCAATTAACTATCCAGCAAAGATAATTGAAAAGAAACACGGACGAAAGAAAGAAAGGTTTCAATATGATAGCCTTTAGTGTACAGTATTTACCTTTCCATCTTCAACCGCTGAGTTTTGATGAGTTATTTTATAAACGCACAGCATAATGTGGAGATACAGGGCTCGGAAAAGTTGAAGGTAGCTTCTTCACAAACGGATGCTCCAATAATTGAGCGGCAGTAGGGCGATCGTCTGGGTTCACTTGCAGGCATTTGAGGATAAAATCCTGAGCATCTCTTGATAAGGTGTTAGGTATTGGGGCAGTTCACCCCTGCCAATTCGGAACAATGCTTGCATCTGTTAAAACCAAAAATTATTCTTACAACACCGTTTACACCAGTTGGGACAGAACAGGACTTTGAAAATATTCTAAGGTTAAAATACGGAAACTCAGACACTGAGAATACACGTCTTTGGATGAAAATCTTGACAAACATAGGAGTAAAAAATGACATGATAGCCATATCTGTTGAAAAAGATTTGTGATTGAGAATCATGAAGTAGCGCCACTTACTCAAAAGTTAAAACAATTCATATTATTAGTAAAGATGGTTTCTTTTCACTCTTTGCCGGCATGTAATGTTGCCAATGTCACATTGACAATAGCAAAATCATGGCACATTAACAATAGCAAAATCATGGATGACTGAATTAGTATTCTTCACAAAAAGATTGTGAAATTAATTTGTAATACAACTAACATATGTAGAATAAAAATTGGAGTCCAGAAATATGCATATTGGCTCCTTGTGGCAACTTGCAGCAATAAAAGACAGCCGACGATTATAACAGTTGTTTTTGCCAGCAAACGTTATTCAGTTAAAACTAGCATTAAGAATTAAGACTATAACTCGGAATTTCTTGCTTGCAAAAAATCATCAATGATGAAAGCACATAGGACCCCTGGAGCAAAGAATGCAAAATTGATGACTTTGATCAATTATGATCTATCAAGGCACGTGATCAATTTTATACCCTGATCATTGTTATGAAAAATTCCGACAATGAAATATTCAGATTCATGACAGAAAATAGTGACAATGCAGTAGTTTATCTTGCGAAAGCGACCATTACAATTGGAACAAGGCATAAAAACAAATAAGCAGCAGCACAGAACTTGAAAATGTCTGCATGATATCTTAAATTGCTCAAACATAATTAAACGAAGAGCAACAAAATGCATCAAAAGGTCTATGATGATAAAGAAACAGAGCTAATAGTAGAAAAAAGCTACTTCATTGTGCATCTCCGAGAGAGACATCAGCAATGATATCCCCCCACTAAACCAGGAATAATTTATTATGCAATCTTAGTACCTATCAGAGTGACCAGTTGGCTTCAGTCACAAAAAAAGTTCTTCCACAAATCAGTCAAGCATTTGAAATTATCGTAACCTAATATTGAGTAGGAAAATAGAAGGCAAAAAATTCTTGCATAACTTATCACAGAACATGTCATACCCCTTCCAAGTGAGAGTAAGGAATTTGACCAGTTAACATTTCCAACACAGTGCACCCAAGGCTCCATATATCAGCAGCACGACCATAGCCATGGTTCCTTCGGTTCACAACCTGGTAGGATACCAAGTGTCATTTTTTCAGATCAGGCAACTTTTATGGATCATATGCCATCATGTAAATGAACAAGAAAATAACAATGAAAACAATTTTTGCAAATTTGACACAGTGCAACTCAAAATCCAATACAAATGATACCCATCTCAAATTAGTCCTACTTATTCATACTTCAAACTGGGGAAGCTAACAACTAGCTAAAAGGTTTAGTTTATTTTAAGATCATCATAAATATGATAGGAAATGATAACAAATAATTTTATTTTTCTCAGGTTGGGGGTGGAAACCAAACAAGCTGCACTATCATCAAGTGTTAAAAGAATGGTGCAATAAGAAATTAAAATTTAACTATTTATGGAGCAGGTATAAAAGCTAGTTCATGGTTAGCAAAATTGCAGTTTTTATGTAGATAAAATGACCAAGTAGGTCTCAATTTTTTATTTTTCTTGAATGTATGGTAATCAAGATGAAGCTAGGAAAGTCACCTCTGGGGCCATCCAAAATGGTGTCCCTTTGCAAGATTTGATGTCATTCAGTTTAGTTGCCTGAGAAAACAAGTGAAAGAAGCTTTTTAAGAATCCAAAAATGCATTCAAGAAGGCAACAATCATATTCTTTGTCCATAAACCCACCTTCGCCAATCCAAAATCCGCCAGTTTCACAGAACCACTTACATCCACCAATATATTGGCGCATTTGATATCCCTTGATAAACAGAAAAAAGAGAGTTATGCAAAAGTATGGAAACTTTTAAAAATAATGTCTCTAATTTTCGTGTTTTTCAAAAACATTCTGCCTGAGTCTCAGAACCTTGCATAACTCCCTGAATTGTAGATTTATATCAAATTATCCAACATCAATAATAACTTTGTGTAAAAAAATCCAAAACCCTCGAGGGCAGTAGAAAGAGAAAAGAAACCAAATTATTGCTATTATAGGAAACAAACTATTCGAGAAATCAGTAAATCCGTTCCACATGCATAAGCTAGACTACTAACAAAGCAATTCAAATATAGGGAGAACATGAGGTCCCTCAAAAAAAAAAAAAAAAAACAATTACTGATAATGATCACAAAAATCTGAAGAATAAGATGAGTTGAGGCACCTGTGGACCACATTTCGGCAATGCAGATAATTCAACCCACTTAAAATCTGCCTTGTGTATGCAGAGACTTGGGAGTCCCGAAGCTGATATTTTTGGTAGAGTCTCGCAAGTGAACCTTTTGTTACAAGCTCAAGGAAGATGTATAGTTTTGCATCATCCTGGAAAAAAAATAATATGTTTCACTGTAAGAATTAAAGAGACATGTGAAATCCTCGAAGCAGACAGAGAACAAGAATGTCGATAAATGGAAACATTTCCTTAAGAGGCTAATAACATACTTTATCAGTGCCCAAGTAGCGAACGATATTCTCATGTCGAAACTGTCTTAGAAGAGATATCTCCTGAATAATCCATGTCATATAAGAGGGGAAATATTAAGTCAAGTAACAGTCATCAAGGTGTGTGCATACTGACACAGGTTTTCAGTTCTTTGAGCAACAAGACATCACAAATTATTTTACCTGTTCAAGCTGATAAATACTTTGCTGGCCTTGGCTGCCTTGATCCAGTAAAGATACCTCCTTCACAGCAAAAAAGAACCCATCACTGCAGCAGTTGAAGGAAAAAAATGGTAAGGGCCCAAACAAGTATTATAGCAGCTTCCTTTGTAATCTCTATCCAAACATACAAAGACTTCATGTGCTTTTATGCAGTCATTTCACAAAATAGCTTTAAATGATAGTCCACATTAGGGGTGGCAATTTTTGACACGACACGATAGCACGACACGAAAACGATACGAAAATAGCGGGTTAGTGTTTAGCCTTATCGTGTTCGTGTCCTTACACAAAAATTTCGTGTCGTGTTCGTGTTTTTACGTGTTTACACGATAAGGACACGAACACGATAGTGACACGATAATGACACGACACGAACACGATAAGGACACGATAATGACATGTTTTCCGTTAGTAACACGATAATGACACGTTTATTCGTTAGTAACACGATAATGACACGTTTACATGTTAGTGATACGATAGTGTCACGATAACCCGATATTTTGTTTATATCGTATTGTCGTGTAATACCGTGTAATATCGTATTAACATATAAATTATTTTTTTTTTTTTTTTTGACTTATCGTGTCACTATCGTGTCGCGGTCGCGGTCGACACGAAAATTTTCGTGTTCGTGTGTGTCCTTATCGTATCGTGTCGTTATCGTGTCGACACGAAACACGACACGATAACACGATTTGCCACCCCTAGTCCACATTCAGCGCATAACCAATAGATTTTCCTCATAGAAAAAGATGAAATCACTAAACCAAATTTAATCCATGAATTTGCATAGGAATTCCTGAGCTCTCTTAATACACCTCACTCCATTGCTACTTCCTCATTTGAGATGAGCTTTTTCTTGTGCTTTCAAAATCATAGTGGAATCAAGGTTTTGGCAGTCCATTAGTTCTAAGTATAAAAATCAACTCAATTATTTTTCCAAATCACTAAATTATTCGATCCAACTGGATGACAATACACCCAAGGCAAAATCATTATTGCGAGCTTCTAAAATAACAAATGACACCACCTATAGACACCAACTGACACAGCTCTTCTCGTGTCAAGTATGCAAATATATGACATGAATATGCTATTCATTTTTCATAAAATAATTATACTTCTATGCCAGGGAAAGACTTACTCAGTGAACCCCTCATACACAGTTCCAAATGATCCACTTCCAAGGAAATCACCCTTCTGCCATGACATGATATTGACCTGAATGAACCGTTTGGTGAGACAGTGTGATCATTTTCCCCAACCAAGCAAACAGAATCACTACCATCTTCGCCATTTGAAGAATCTGAACACGACTCCAAACCAGCCCCTCTCTCCTTTTTCACATCCTCGCTCTCTTCTTGCATTCTCCTTTCAACCTCCGTATTATCTTCTTCAACTTCACTAATCGTGTGGCTAATCAAACCCGTGGCGACTTTAAATCATGATCATCTTTAGGACCAAATGCTTTAAATATATCCCAAGTGGAGCTCTTATCGACCACAATTGAACGCATCATCACTGGTGGAGGGGCCAACTTTCGTAACGTGGTGCCTCCAATCACCAAACCATCATTGCTCATAAACTCACTTCTGACTTCGTTTTCACTCTGTTCATTGACCCTAACTTCATCACCACCCAAAATTAACTCAGCTCCATCTTTCTCTTCACCATTACCAATCTTTACCCTAGCTTCGATAATGTCTCTAAACTCACCTGAATCACTCGTATTGCCCGGGATTGACCGTGTGATCACCAGAGGAGGTGTCAATTTCGGCGGCCTAATCCCCCTAATTCCCCATCCACCATGACTAATCAACTTGTTTTTCACTTCATTTTCAGTATCTTCATCAATACTAACTCGAATATCACCCAATTTCAACTCAACTCCATCTTTCACTTCACCATCACTAACCCCAACCCTAGCACCAAAACCGTTCGACAAATCACTCCGATCAACACGCTCGGCAGTCTTTAAATTACTCGAAGGAGATAAACTCTTTCTCGCCTCCAAGCCGCCACGGGAATCGAGAAATCGTCGGGTCCTAGGCCCAGATACCGGAAAATCTGATCGACTTCACCTTCAACCCCTTCTATCCGAAAGCTAGTGCGGCCGGCGAGCGGCAACAGGTCGAGCGACCTAGTTTTGTACACCGATCGATCGTCGGAGGAGGCCGGCGAGGTAAGCCCGCTCTCACCCGCGTCGTAGTCTATGTTCTTTATGGCGTTCCGCCGGTCAAGCCTGGGCCGCAGCTGCTGCTTTTTATGCTTTGAACTCATCATCCTTCTTCACTCATTATCCCCCACTTTTTTCTCCCCAGTCTATGCATAAAAATGTGAAACCAATACGTATGGCGGGGTGAATGTGTAGTAGGTCAGTGTGTGTTGTGCGTGAAAATTCAGAAGAGAAGGCGTGTTGGGGGTACAAGTTGAGCTTTCACTATGTTTTGAGTTTTGACCAGAAATCCAAATTGGGGTTGAAATTTGAATACGGACATATACGGAAATAAATGAAAAGAGTGACGCGTTGCCACGTGGCGGGATCGGGAGGGTCGTGGTTATATAGGAGTTCCCAAAAGCCTCCCGCCAAAAAGAGGGGAAAAAGAAAACTCTAATAAATAATTATTAATGGCTTTTCCCAAAGTTTTTATCCTCAATTCAAATTCATGCAATAACGCCTTCATAGGAATGACAAGAGGATGGGTAGATACGATACCCACTCGTCCAAATCCTAATGGGATACGTATGGGTAATTTTATGGGTAATTTGACAGAATGTGGCAAATGCCACAATTTTTTGCGAAATTAGGGTGAATTGGGAGGGTTTTGAGATAATATGTGTAGGCGCCTACTGACATCTTTTTTTTTTTTTAATTCTGACATAGTAGGCGCCAGTCAAACCGCGTCTACTACCTCTTTTTTTTTATTTTCGTAAATTAATTTTAAATATTAAATAAATACAATACACAATTTTTAGATAACTAGAATGTGAAATATTACTGAATGAAAATGCGATTGCATAATAAAGTCTACAACACATAATTAAAAAACAATAAGGAAATTACACATTAAAATTGAGTTTACGATCCCAACATACACCCGACGTACTTAGCATTTTGGCGAACAAAGTGTCTGATGTGTGTAGGCGCCAATTATTTTATGGATATTCAAAATTATTTTTACAAATTATAAAATACATACATACAATATATTCGGAACGTTTGCTGAAAATTTGGAGAAGAAAAGTTGTAGAGAATTTCAAAATATTATATATCTTGTTAGATTATTCTAGATTCTAGTGAATGAAATATTACTATTAATCAAATAAATCCTAGTCATTGGTTAGAGAGTTGTCATTGTATAAATAAGTTTTAATAATTTTGTAGTAAACCAAAATTGAAAAGGGAGTAGGTCTGCAAATTTCCAAATTATACCCTTTATATGAACAATAGGAACTTCTCCAACTTAAGCAACTTGTTGGTTCACCCTCTACGCTACTTGTCATCACAACATAATGCTAAACAAGGAAATTCTTCTTATATTTTAATGGGCATAGGTTTGGGTCAAAATTTTATTTAAATATAGGATCCGTCTCATGGATATCCATGAGATCATCTCACATAATTTTTTTATTTAAATTTAATTTTCGAAAAAAAAAGAGGTTCATTCAAGAATATTTCACATTCTAGTTATCTAAAAATTGTGTATTGTATTTATTTAATATTTAAAATTAATTTTCGAAAAAAAAAAAAAAAAAAAGAGGTAGTAGGCGCCGGTTTGCGCCTACTATGTCGAAAAAAAAAAAAAAAAAAAAAAAAAAAGATGTCGTCGAGGCGCCTTGGGAATGGCGCTTCTTTCGTGCGCCAATACAGGGGCAGGGCACCTACACATATTATCTCAAAACCCTCCCAATTCACCCTAATTTTTGCAAAAAAATTGTGGCATTTGACACATTCTGTCAAATTACCCTAATTTTATTTGGGATTGAGATGGTATGGAATAGAAAACTAATACCTATTAATAAATGGTTAGGGTACGAATTTATCCCATAGGATACCCATTATCCGAACCCGTTTATATAATTGGGTGTGGATATCGGGTGTCCATGGATACCCGATCGACCATATAAGCACCCATTTAAAATATTTTTTTATATACATATATCGCAAAATATTGCAGAATAATTAATGCAAATATTTTAACTTAAATGGAGGGCCTTGTATATATAAATAAAACCTATATATCCCACTTTCTTTTGATTTTATTGATGAATAGTCTTATATAATAATTTACTTTTGTCAAGGTACCCATTTAAATAGTTATTTGAATATTTGTAATTTTTTATAAAATAAATGTGTTTTGGGTGGATACGGCTAAGGGGGTATCAACAAATGAGTTTGAGACGGGCAAGGGTAACAAGTGTAATTTTTTAATAAAGTTTGGGGTGGGTATTGGTAGTAGTAATATTATAGGGTCCGAGTATTAATACTTTTACTGGGTGTCCCCAACCATAGAATTTAATGGAATTTAGAATTCCATAACATTTCGTGTCCTTAATTTAGATTTTCATGGAATCCTTTAAATTTTGAGGTCATCAACTTGATTTTAATTGATTCCACGAAAATCCAGTATCCTCAAACATTCAAGGAATTTCGTGGAATTCTTTTATAAATGGATTTTGGTGGATTCTATTAGAATTATAAGCTAGATTTATCTATATCTATATATATAATAGAAGAAGTCCGAAAAAAATTCCGCTTCTTTCAAAGATATTATATTAGGTAAGAATTCTAAACATTATATATGGTAATTATTATAAATTATAAATGGTAATTCTTATAAATTATAAATGGTAATTATTATATATTCTTATTTTAGGAATGTATTATAAGAAGATAATTGTAATCTATTATATATATAATAGCAGAAGTTCGGAAAAAAAATTCTCGCTTCTTTTCGCTTATTATATTAGGTAAGAATTGTAAACATTATATATGGTAATTATTATAAATTATAAATGGTAATTATTATATATTCTTATTTTAAGAATGTATTATAAGAAGATAATTGTAATATAATTAAAGATAATTACATTATAAGACGTGTATATATATATGGTAATTTTTTCCACCATAATTATATGAACTAAAGCTAAACAACTAAACGTTAGTTCTTATTTTCTTTTATATATCTTCATCACTTTTATTTGTTTTAAAACATATCTTCATCACTTTTATTTTTCTTCTACATATCTTCATCACTTTTCTCATATTATTGATCTTAATTTGAAGCCTAAACAACGAATATGGCTTCATCTTCACGTTCTCCTCTATTTTTGTTTTCATCAAGTGTCCCGCCAACACCGTCAGTATTGAACTCGAATACTGCAATAAGGAAGAGTTTTTATATACACTATATTGTAGATTTGTACGGAAAAGAATTGGTGAGTTTTTTTTTTATTATTTTCGATAGTTTTGTTGTATTTTTTTTTGTATGATTTGTTTGTTTTTTTATTATTCTTCATGCTAACATATTTTTTGTTACATTCATCGTATTTTTACGTAATTATTGTTTGCTTCTTATAGACGTATATATATTGTTTTTATTCCTTATATTGTATTATATTTTATATACACTATTTTTTTTATTTTATGTTATTTTTGTTGTATTTTTTTATACCACTTAATTTAAATATACACTTAGATATTGTTTTTAAAAAGTTTGCTTTGATACCACTTCTGAAAAAATAAGGTTTTCTTCGGCCTAAATGTCAATGTAAAACTCCAAGTCGTTGAAGGACAGCCTTGGTGGAAAAGAAGGGTTTTGTTGTGTTGGCGTTTATAAAAAGTTTTAAATAGCTTGTGATAAGACAAAGTAGGAGGAGAAGACTGCTTGGAGATCGATGGCCATCTTTTTGCACATAAGCATTAAAATAATCTTCTTGAGCAATCTCCCGCCACCGTTTACAAACTAACATGCATGTCACTAGGTCTATGCCTTCTAGAAGAGGGAAAACATCCTTCAAAATTTCTTCGTTCGACATCTCCAGTTATTAAATACTTCCTATGGCGATGATTTTTTTATACAACAACTTATGCAACATTAATAGTATTAGGGGTAATTATTTTACATTGGTTTCATTTTTAGTGTTATTCTTGATAGAAACTTCGATGTTGTTTGCTTTTTAAGTAATTATCGCATTGTTACATTCTCTGTTACCAGTATTTTGATATGTCCCCTATTTTTTCGGCAAAAAAAAAAATAGAAAAAAAAATTAAACTTCTACCTCCTTATAATGGTTTCTTATTTGTCCAATTATATATCGAAATACAAATTGTAAACATATTAAATTTTTTGTGTCAGTTTCTTTCATGCAAATTCGGCAGTCAATTTAGTGGTCTTACACCATTAAATTGCTACATGCATAATGCGAATGGACATACTTGGACGGTCAAAATGGTTTGCCCCTATAGCGCATTCTATTTTACGGATGGATGGAGCAAATTCGTCCATGATAACGAAATTTCAAATGGTGAATTGATTATTTACTCTTTTCGTGCCAACAACGTTTTTTATGTGTCAATATTTTCTGATGATGATTCATGCGAGAGAATGAATGTGTACCCGATTATACGTGTATTTGATATTAGTTCAGGTAATATATTATAGTTTAAATCATATATATATATATATGATATTTCTCTTTAATTAAATGAAAATCCTAAATATTAATATTGATATCCTAAAAACTACATATAATAAATCAAATCCCACTCAATCTACGACTCAATAAATCGTCCCTCATGCCAATTCACTCTTCATATCATCAATCAAATTAGCTGAACTATAGGGGAAAAATTCTTGAAATAAAATTATATATATTTCTAAATTTAAAACTATTCATATGATAATCAATAAATAAAAATATTTAAAATTAGATATTGGAAATTGAATATTGTTTCAAAGAATATGCGATTCTCAGAATAAAATTAGAAAACCTTGATTTTTTCAAGATATTTATTTTGTTAAATTCATTGTGTCGATGTATCAATCAAATATCAAATATTAATTTAACTATAATTATATCTATTAAATATCAAATGCTAAGTTAATTATAACTGACAATATTTCTTTGGTTTGCGTCAATACGTCTTAAAGAAATAACTTATATTCTATTATTATATTATAATAATATAACTATATTTATATCAAAAAATTCAATTAAAGATTGCGTACATTTTAAAATCAAAACCTCGCAGAGTGACTTTCTAAACATATCATTATCCTTTAATTAAAAAAAGAGCGCATTAATTATTCTTATGATCTTTCTACAATCTACTTTTGTTTTAGTAATATATAGTTTTATAATTTATGATTTTATTTAAATGTGCAAATTTTGTCACTTTAAAGGACAAAAAAGTAGGAAAAATAATTTAAGCTCGGATTTGTTTTTATTTTTAATAATTTGCTGGCACCAGTTCTATTTGTGTTTATCATCCCACCTTTTACAAAAACAAAGGAAAAAAGAATATTAAAATAAAAATAGAATTTTCGATGAAAATCTAACCCCCAATGTCTTTTGAAAAGAATCTTGATATGTTATTCAAATTCATTATTATAAATATAGATAAATTTTTAATATAAATTAATATATCCACCAAAATATTTTTGTTTGATTTTACTAAAGATAATAATTGAAAAAAAAGGAAATAATATGGAAGACGGCAAACATGTTTCCAACTCATAAAAATTGCAGTATCTATTTATTTTTTCAATCGAATTTGACAATGTTATACAGCCAGATAATAGAAAATATGTTTAGGAAAAAAGACAAAATCTTACCTTAATATAAATTATTTATTAATCTAAAGATTTATTAACTTACAATAAAAGGACAACAATTTGTTCAACGAGATAATTTTTTCAACCTGTTGTTCGCCTTATTTTTTTAGCTTCACCGCAAGTGTACGGTGTAGTTTATAGAATAGGGTAAGCAAGGTCGTATCCACGGAGACTAATAAATTAATGCGCTAAGTATTGAACTAAGATAGCCTTATTTTTATTTAGACGATCAAAATTGAATGATTGTTGTGGAAGAAAAGACAAGAATAACCACAAAAACATAAGATGAAAATAATAGTGGAATTATCAAGGAAATGAAATGGATTCCCGGGTTATGGTTTCAATTAATATTCCTCTTGTTTTACGATTTAATCAAAGCCAAGTTATTATTATCAATACACCTATAAGACGATCACAATGGTATTTTATCCTCCATCTCGAGATGTATATAAAGTGTAGATTGAAATATCTATGCTAGTATCTCTACTCAACATAAGATACACAACTCCCAAATGCACAAAAGATCAAATATCCTCACAAATATTCACAAACCTCTCGATTATGCAAATATTCATGTCAAGTACTCAAGATCTAATATTGAAACTCATCTCTCGAATTATGAATCAATATATCAAACATGTTAAATCATTGGCCAAATGATAAAACAAGAATAAGAACAAAGTACTCAAATAGGCTTCAAGACAATAACTTCAATTAAGATTAAAACAATCAACAAGAGTTCAATTAATCTACTTCCAAAACCCGGAAATCACAAGAAATTTAGCTACCCATTATAAATAAACAACCCATAGACAAATTGTTCATCTTCATAAGAAACTAAAATGAAAGATTAAAGCACAAAGAATGAGAAAACTTAGGGAAATGGATAATCTCTCGATTAATCTTCAATCCCAAGCCCCGATTCGACCCGATTCTTCCCTTGATTCTTCCTTGATGAAATTGATGTGCTTCTTGTGTTCTTGGGTGTATTCTCAGCCTTTCCTCCATACCCTAGATCAGGCCTCCCATGTATGTATTTATAGCCCCTAAAAAGTCCAAGAAAAAGGTGAAGAAACATAGTAATTTCCGCCCGGGCTGCGGCACACCGGGATGGGCGCTGCGGTGCCCAGCAATTTCGCAAAAACTGAGCGCCGAGCTGCAGCGCGCCCACCTAAAAAAAAAAAAAATCAATAGCCTTATGCCAGAAACAGAATTTCGCCGCTGACCAGTGAACCCAACGGGACTGGCGCCGCCCGCCCGAGTTTTTCACCCACCAAATATTGGAATTTGCTTTTGAGCCCTTCTTCAAAGTTGTAACTATATCTCTTAGCTTTCCATAGCCACTTGAAATATCTCAATATCAATTTTGTAGAGAGAGTTATGGCCGAAATACGAAACGCTGCCAGTGATGGAAATTCGAGACAGCGTTTGGGCGTTTCTTCAAATCAATCTCTCTTTGTTTGCTCGTTTGTACTTCTTTTGATACACGATTCATTACTATGACTATAAACTCAATATAATTGGCTCTCAACATGGCTTGGCTACTCAAATGACTCAAAATACTCAAAAACAACACAAAACTCAAGTCTTGGAAGCCCAAATCAATGGTATAAAACCAAGTGAACACCTGTATAACACTCAAAATGGACAACTGTATATGTATTACCTTTAAGAAAAAAAATATTATTCAAATACCTAAAATAAAATTCGTCCGCGCATTGTATTTTTAAATAAACTTCCCATATAAACTTTTCCGGGTTGTGAAAATTTCCATCGTATTTTACAACTTTTTTTATTGATGAGTGATTACAACAATTCATTGTTGATCAAAATGAGGAAACTCGTGGGGTTTACAACTATTGGAAATAAACGATAGAGAACGAACATAAATGTCAATAGTGCGATTTATATTCTCTATTTCAGTTGTATCATGTTTATACTCATAAATTTTTGGTATATTATTAATTTATTATGATATTCTTTGTAAAATTTGCGGTAATATCTAATGAAATACGATGATATTACCTTTATGATATTACCACTCAAAATGGACAACTGTATATGTATTACCTTTATGATATTGTTAATATCTAATGAAATAATATTTTTCTATAAATTTTTATTCATGATTTTTTATGCCATATTATTTTGAATAATATCTCAATTTAAAATTTATCAATTGATTATAGAAATCTTTATTCATTCTTCTTTAAAAGATTAAAGTCAATAGCATAAAAAAATATATTATATAGCCAACATATTCACAACGCCTTCCAACCTTTTCTCTTTCTCCTTAGTCATTATAAGGAAAAAAAAAATACAATTGCACCATTAACACCCTATTATATTGAATTATCCACACGTTAATTCTATGATATGAAACCGGTCTAATTTAATTTTTTCCTACTAAGTTATACCATAGAATAAAAAATAGCAAATTTTTGTGTAGGTGAGGAAAACATTAAGTATCATCTTTATGTATGGATGACGATTTTTTACTTGATTTAAATATCTTGATTGGTAATTATAAATTAATGATAGAAATTGAGAAAAATAATTTTAAAGTGTCAAATTCTCTTAAATAAGATTTTTTAAATAAATTTTATTAAATATGTTATTCGTAAATTCATATAAGATTATTCTAATGTGTGCTAAATAATATATATATATATAAATTTATATCTATGATATCAAAAATATTTTATGTAATATTTTTAGGGATAGTTACAAAAACACCCCGAGATTTGGGTTAATTACAAAAAAATCCAGAAATTTTGATTATGTGTTAAATTTAAGGGGGTAACTATAGTATTTTTATAAATATTAGGTAGGTTTTGATATTTTTTTGCTTATGAAGGGGTAAAATGTAAGACAGAATCAAACCTCAAGGGGGTTTTTGTAATTTTAAAAAATTTATGGGTTTTTATGTAATTATCCCAAACCTCGGGGGTATTTTTGTAATTATCTCTATTTTTTATAAGAAAATGTAGAAAATCAACAAAAGAATTCTATATCAAAATTTTGATTTAACTATTGAATATCAATAGAAATTGACTATGATTTATTAAAAATATTAAATATAACTTATATTTAAATTATAAATAATTTTTTTATTTATAACACTACTTTTCGAAAATATAGATTATATCCAACATTTTTAGTCATTTATAGAAAGATAATTTTATTAAAATAAAATTTGAGTCATTCTTGATGATTGGGAATAGCTAAACCCATGGGGGGAGAGGAGGAATGGTCATTCCCTTACTTTTGGGACTAGGGATTCCCATGGGAATGAGTATTCCCATTACTTTTAGCATACAAAGCATGTGGATGGAAATGAAACAAGGATGCTCATTCCATTCCTACCTCATTCCCACATATCAATCATGTCGTTAATTTTTACTATCTTTGTCTTTATATCATTTGTAATATTTTGGCACTTTGTATGTGTGCATAAAATTTTTAATTATCAGGATCTGGATCTACAAATCATTTCTAAGAAAAGTCCGAGAAATCTATAAACCGTGAAAATTTTGAATTAAGCATTGTAAGTTATCCATTTTCAATATCCCCTTTCATGTGTTATTTCAAATGGTATTTATTCACTATATTGGTGGCTTCAAACTCTTTAAGTCGTCAACAATATGTTTGTGAAAAATATTGAAAATATTTGTTGGATGATGTTTCTACAAACATCAACTGAGAAAATGTCAAGGTATCAAGTATAGACAAATTGTTATGATTAATGTTATTATATCGAATTATTAAATTGTGATATATTTAATTGACATTTCTAATTGATTCATTTTGATGTTTTCCAGAATTCATTTTGAAATTTAAGTCTACATCTGAAAATATAAATTTTATACATAAGTTTTTGTTTCCATTTACTTTATATGAATTTTTTATTATTAAAAAAAAGTAATAAATATCAGCTCATGTTAATAGATAATTTCAGTATAAACTAATAATAATAAAATAATAATACACGTGCAACGCACGTGCGGGATTACTAGTGAAGGATAAATTCTCACCTTCCCCCCTCGGAATTCAAATTCCATTTTCCAAAAATAATAATAATATTCCAATTGCTAATTTTTTAATTTTATCAATAAATTAATAAGAAAAACTATTGGTATAATAATACTTTACTGGGAATCATTGTTGAAAAAATTTCATTCACCTCATCTTGATAGGCACATTGTTTTGTATTAGAAAATGTGGTTTTAAAATTATCTGGTAAGATTTTGATCATCAATGTTGTTGTTGTTTGTTGAATAAATATTTTAAAAATAGTTGTTTATGGAACTATTCCAAATTTTGACAATTTTAAATTACATTTTGCAAAGTTTATGAAACTTTTTTTTTTTTTGCTATTGACTTTCTTTCAATATTTACATTTTATATTTTTAATAATTATGTTGATATGCTACTAGTTTCATAAAAATATATTAGTTATACTTTTTATAACATCCAACAAATTCTACTAAAATCCACACAATTCTATAGTATAAAATTTCATTAGAATCTACTGGAATCCATAGAATTCTCTTAAAATCTATAAAATTCAATAACTTAAAAAATTATTGAAAATTCATGTTGGGAACACCCTCCTTAAATGGGTGGGCTTCTCTACCTAGTATCATCTCTATGTCTTCCTCTAGTGGTAAGGTGAAGGCTCTGAGACTAACAACTAAATTCAATTCTCGTTGATGGCTTATGGTTGGTTTTTCACCTTTATGCAACTTTGGTCTTATTTGAATTGTTATATTTTATTTATTATGAAATAATTTGTAATACATTAATAATATGTATTCTCCCAAAAAAATCATCGAATGGGATAATTACTTGTATTGTTGGTCTAATTCACTATATTATTTTATAAAATTAATTTATCCAAACTAAGAAGTACATGCTTGATGATCGATCTCAAACCCAGTTTTGACCTTGAATTTTCAAGATTAGTTTTAATTTTAGTCTTTTCTTGGTAATAAAAAAATCATCTCATTCAACGTGTTTCCTACTATAACAATTAGACTTCTTCCTTAATTTTTAAGACAAATTCGAGTTTCGACCTTTTTTTAAGTAACAAAGAAACAAAAAATCTCTTATGCTCTAGTAAATAAACCTGCATAATCCAATGTTATGGGTACATTTTTGCAGCATTATATTGTCTCACCAGTGTATCAGATGTTGAAATATGTTTATAAATTGGGTCTTTATCCAATTTTGACCAATTATTTAAGTGAGTTTATGTATTTAAAATATAAAATAAATGATATAAGCGTAATTTACACCGTGGATAGATAAGTTTAGCATTTTGATTTTTTCAAAACTAATTTTGGGCGAATAAGAAATTAATGCTTATATATAGTATGTCACTTATATGTACTTTTATAAGGAAATATGAAATAGTGAGATCTTAAATTGAAAAGTTAGAAATAGTTATGCTATTTTATATGGAATTGGGAAATTTGGAAAATTGCCCCTACATTGGAGTATTTTTGAAAAATGCCCACAACGTATTAAAACTTGATTTATGCCCCATACATCCCTAGTGCCACTTAATTGGCCACCTTACTGCCCGCCTAATTATGTTCAAATACAAAATCGAATTCACAATTTTTTTTTTATATTTCAAGAACAATTACAACTACATACTCATTATCTATGTTATATCTAACAATGCCAATTTTATACTCGTTCCAAAAATCCTAAAAATTTGGCCAATTTATAATTTTATTTAAATGTAAACTCACATTCAATTGAATATAATGAACACCATCAAAAATAATAAAATATCCTGATTAGGGTTTTAAACCAATATAATTTGATATTGTTATATACATTATAGAGAATGAATATATAATTATAATTGTTCTTGAACTGTGCAAAACAATGACGAATTCGTTTGTTTCTCCAAACATAATTTGGTGGGCAGTGAGTGAGCAATTATGTAGGTAGTAAAGTGGGCAATAGAGATGCAGAGGCATGAATCAAATTTTAATACTTTGATAGCATTTTTCACAAATACTCCCATATGGAGGGGCAATTTTCCAAATTTATCTATAAATTTCACCATAGTAATTAGTTATCATGTAAACCTCAGTATGGTGCACAATAATTGACCACATGGTTTTTGACTAGCTTTAAGCTAGCTCAATGAGCTACGTGGATGGTGTTCCGTGCACATCACACTGGGCATTTTAGAAGCGATCATACGCATCGTCGTGATGAGCTTATTAACCTTAATTTTTTTAGAAATCCAACCATAGTTCAGTTTACTCTTTACTTTTATAGTGTTGCCATCACAATATGCAAACAATTGTATTTTGGGAGGCGATTGTCAAATACTATCAACACCATGAAGGGGCAAATTTATTTTAAGGATAAATAGTCTAACTCTTGCCTCTACTTTCTGATTTTATACTGTTGTTCAATCGCTAAATATCTATGAAAGTCTAATGATACTCGCAAGAGCACGAGATCAAATGTAAGGCAACAAGTTAACCACAAGTCTTCGCTCAAGGAAGACTTAGCCGTCAAATAACTATTGTGTCTTGCAAAAGACATAATTTAAATATAACACTATAACCAAATTTGTGATTTTCATTACTAAAGAAGAATAAATAACGACCAATTAAAACTTAGACACAATTAAACCCGATAAATGTATGCAGAGAAAATGCCTAGAATTTGAGAATCATCTCATCAAATTCTCAAGCAAAATACTAATAAATTAATCATGCGATTAAATAATTAAAATACATATATAAATCGAGTCTTTATGTCCGATAACCTCGTATTCACACATTAAATATAGATAAATCCATTTTATCCAATTACTTAATCAAGTTAGATACCACATTGTTGATTCATATTTAACCCCCTAATTGAATTTAGTTACGCAATAATATTATTTATTCATCTCCATTATCCTCTCAAATAATCAAAAGTTAAATATATAATTAATTATAGGATAAAACAACCCAATCAGGCAAAACATAATCAATCCATCAATGTTCATGCTTGATAAAAATAAGTTTACAAAGAAGATGTTTTTAGAAAAAAAGTATTTTAGTTACAATTTATATATTTTTCTTTTAATTTTTTATCTCGCCTATCCCGCTTTCGTGTATTGGCCCATCCCAATATTTTTCGTATGTGATGGTCGATAGTTTGAATTATCCTTCAAACATAAATCATAAATCTCAAAACGAAAACTTAGACAAGTTTAACTTGTATACATAAATAAACCCCCCTTCCCCCCTCCTTTTTTTTTTCTTTACAACTAAAACAAGGTTGTCTTTTCTCTCTTATATTTTCCACCATAGAGGAGTGAAAAAAATATTTTCTTCATGATATTTTTCTCTCTTATAGAGGTTTTCCTCTATATGTTTCTCTTTTGTACGTGAGTTGGTATGATTCTTGATTCTTTTTCTTTAATTTATTCCATTCAGATTTGACTAGAAGTTTCATCTAGATATTGAAAATCCAATATGTATCTGGTGTGGACCGTCTAACATCTTGTTTGGAAATGCAACATATCATTCAAATCTTGCTTAGAAGTTTAAAATACAACTTGTCCAACCAAGAATCACAGTTCACTGAGCTTGATATGAAGTTTAATGATATATCATTTATATTTAAGACTTTGTTTGTTTTCCCTCTTTCCTTGTTTTGAAAGGTGGGATTTTTTTTTTTTTTTTTTTGGGGGTCCGATAAAATTCAAGATCTTGTGTCCATGGTTATATTGAGTTGATTAGAAATACATGTCCATTATTGTAAAAAAATAAAATAAACAAGTCTAAAATTAGTAACAAGTCTAAAATTTAGGATCTTATATACATGGTTATATCAAGTTGATTAGAAATACATGTTTATTACTGTTAATTTTTTTTTTAAAACAAGTTGATTACATGTTCATTTTGCTTGACTCGTTCTTTGCTTTGTAGTTTGCATTTCTGATATTAGAGTTGACAATGAGTTGGACTGGCCAGCTCGACCCGAGCCCATCAGGTTTTGGCAAAAAATTGGACCGGACCGGACCACAAAAAATGGCTGCCCAAACTCAGTCCATATATATACCTTATGCACAAAAAAACGGGACATGACAAAAAAACCGGGTTGGCCCGATCTATCGGATCGGACCAAATAGACCCGACTTTTTTGGCCTAATAATCACGGGCCAGTCCGACCCAAACATCGGGCCGGTCAGATCAGCCCACAAACCGGACTTGATTTTGCCACCTCCACCTGATATTCAATGCTACATCGAACAAATCTTAATCTCACAAAGATATCCACATAATAAGTACCTAATTTTTAAACAGTCAATTATACCCCAAAACCTTTTTTTTTTGTTTTTTTGACAAGAATTATACCCCAAAACTTAAATCCCATATTTATATAATTAAGCTATAAATGATAGGAGGATTCTATTATAACTAAATCCTTTTCACATTACTCTCTCCAATTTCTAGCCAAGTATATGATTTCAAAGTCTTTTCCACCTCACATAAATATTGTCACATGCAATGATCAAATAATAATTCAATTTCTTTTTCATTTGATTCCTTTTTTTTTTTTTTTCTCTTTTATATCTTTGGAAATGCCAAGTCCATCAATATATACAATACATATTTATATTAGTGTTTCATATGGAAAGAATATATTAATAAGCCACAAAATATGATAATATAATTAATTTATAATTTATATTTTTAGAATTTTGTATTAAAGTTGTAGATTTTACATTGAGTTTGTAATAGTAGAATTTCTTTACTTTCATTAATGTTTTTTTGTAGTAGGAGAACAAGTAATTATGATTAATTATATGCTTGGGACCATAATCCCATATAACCAACCATTTCAAAGTCATGGTTGGGATGTTGTTGGAATTTTCAAAGGCAAGAAATTGAATAAATTCCAACTTATTATATACAAATGTGGAAATTAGGTTGGCTTTAGATACAATTTAGGGTTAATATAGTTGTCTCTAGAAAATAAATAAAAAAATAAAAAAGAGAAAATTAACTAGCAAAAAATAATAATAATTAAAAAACAAAAACAAATAGGGCTATAAACCAGACTTTCTTCACAACCTATTAAAATTTAAAACACACACACACACACACAAAAACTTCCTCAAAGTACAAACACATATACATACAAAATCTCTATCTGTAATCTCTATTTTTCTCTAAAATACACGAATAAAATCTCTTCTCCTCACCTCCATCAGACTTTGCCGCGTAGTAAGCTTAGAGCCCAAGAAATTGAGAATACAGACGATACTTGCCTTCTCTCTCTAGGAAAATTTCGATTTAACATATAAATTTTGAGACTGAAACGACAAAAACACTCGGAGGCGGCGAGTGCAAGGGCTAGGGTTTTTTTAAAATTTTTCCGACTAATACTATTGGGGTATTGATTTTGGATTCCAATTTTAATCCAAGAAAACCGGGTTCAGTTTATTATTTTTAGTAATTGATATATATAAGGACTGTGTCTGATTTTGGGGGAATTTTTCGTATACTGGACTCCTCAAACCCTAGGATTTTCTGGTTCCTTTTTTGGTAATTGTTGGATGGTTTTTAGGGTATAGGGTTTGATTATTTCTGCGTCTTCTCATATGGGTATTATTTATTTTTGAAGGATTGCTCTGTTTTGGGGTTATTTCTGCATGGAGTGGGGTAATTTTAGTTTGCTTTATTGAATTTGTTTGTTATAGGGATATTAGGGTCTTCTCGGCTTGTTTTACTTTAGCGCGGAGGCCTTAGAAACTATTCTCAGTGCTTATTCTGAACATTTGAAAAGGTGCTTGAAGTTTGAATTCACGATTGATTGAGTAGAGGTATTCTTGATTAGTCTGACAGAGTATACATATTGAAGAGAGAAAAACCTAGTTGCTCTGTGTACGACTATTTCAGGTTCTTTGATTCGAATGCGTGTTAATTCAAGGATTAGATAAGGGATTTTTGGACTTTTTCTTGTTGATATCCCGGCTAATGAGTTTTGGAGCGGCCGTTAGGGTGTAGAGAATTTGAGATTTAGGATAAAAAGTTGGTTTAACTTTTGTGAACGGACATTCGTTCATGTTTGGGTGTGGAGACGTGGCAATAATCGGCGTTGGCACGCCGCAGTTGATTCCTGGTCATTAACCCTAAGAAAAAAGTTGGATGTTCTTTCCATTTATTCTTTTGTATATGATAATGTTTTGCACTAGTTATGGAAAGAAGTGAGCCCACACTAGTGCCGGAATGGTTGAAAAATGCTGCAAGCCTAAATGGTGGTGGCTCGTATCACGTTCAGGTAATATCATTGTTTCTAACTAAACATCTTATATCAAATAAATGTAGTCCTTTTTCTGCAGGTAGTTTCTAATGGTTTTTCTTGTTGTTTTAGATGATCGAACTGCATCGAAGTTTGCCAGAAATAAGTCATTTGTGAATAACAATGGTCATGATCTTGGACGCTCTTTTAGTTCTGACAGAATTACCTCTTCGTATTCCCGGAGAAGTTCTAGTAGTAATGGTTCTAGTCATCTGAGTTTTCATAGTAGTTTTGGTAGGAACCAGCATGATAGGGATTGGGAGAAGGATACATATGATTTTCGCAACAAGGACAAGTCAGTTTTGCGGGACCATCGGCCCCGGGACTTTTCAGATGCGCGAGGAAACATGTTGTTAAGTAAATTCAAGAGGGATGGATTAGATTCTCATTCTATGGTTTATGGGACACGTGGGGGCACATGGCATAAGAAAGTTGTAACTGAACCGAGTACTAATAGTGGAAATGATACCAGTGATCGACTTACCAAGGTTAGTCTCATTGGCGAGGTAAAAAAAGTAGCTTTTGAGAGAGATTTTCCGTCATTGGGAGCAGAAGAACGTGCAGTTAATGCTGAGGTTAAAAGAGTCCCTTCTCCTGGCTTAACTTCTGCAGTACCTATTGGCTCATCAACTATTACCAGTGGCGAAAAATGGACATCCGCTTTGGCACAGGTTCCTGTTTCAGTTGGAAGCAATGGGACTGGCATCCCGTCTGTGCAACAAGCTGCTCCATCAAGTTCCACATCTGTGGCTTTGGGCACAACCACCAATCTCAACATGGCAGAAGCTGTAGCTCAGGGTCCTAGTCGTGCTCAATCTACTACGCAGGTAAGTGTTTCATTTCATTCTTCTTTTATTATGGATCTATAAGTGTGGTAATAGCCTAGTACTAATTGTTTGTTTTGTTATAGGTATCTGTGGGAACTCAGAGACTTGAAGAATTGGCTATTAAACAATCTAGGCAATTAATTCCTGTGACGCCATCATTGCCCAAAACCATGGTAAGAAGAGTGTAATTATTCTTGCTTTGAATGTTATGATGTTCAATTTCTAGTATGCTTTCCCCACTTCCTATGTTATTTTTTTCTTTTGTTGTCTTTTTCTTGAGCTATTCAAAGATTCGACCAGTTTTTTCCTAAAAGTTTCTACTCAATAGCTGTATTATGATTGACTTTTTGGGTGCATTTGGTATGCAAAATACAGAAGAAATGAATCATAGGTTACGGTTGGTAGACCTGCTTATTCTATGCTACACTCTGATATGAACTGAAGAATGCCATAATCCAAATCCTTTGATAATGCTGAATGGCTGACAACATTTTTCCACACACACAAACTCTGGTTCCACATGACAAAATATAACGATGCTATCATTCCATAGTAATCTCTGAGTGTAGCATTGACTAAAGCCTTGAAGATCATGGAACTTACCTTTGTGGAGATGCATGAGAACATATCAAATTTCCCCAATAAGTCAGCATCTTGTCCCTGTTTCCTTTTTCAGCAGACAAATAATCAGTATTTCTCTTGTTCTAAAGAGAAGTCTCTATCTTTAATTGTGGGGATCCATGATGTCGGTGTCAAAACACGAACTTAAATGTATGAGGAAAAAGAAACAGAATAATTGGCAATGTATTGAGCTTATGAAAGCTTCTTAAGCTTGAAAACTAATGTTTATCGCCTTATTATTTCATGTCTTGGGAAAACTACTTGCTAGAATCCTTGTTTTTTAGGTTCATTTATTTGTTGTTAGCAAATAGCATGATGTCTCTGAGCCGTTATGCACTCTTTGTAGTTTTATATGAACATCAGCATTTCTAGGAAATTGTAGAATAACAGTTTTTGACCTCATATCCCACAATCTTGATATCTACAAGAATGAATTGATGACTGTGAGGAGAAATTCACAACCTTAATGTTTGGCTGCTGGCAACGCCACCAATTAATGGTTTCAACCTGCATAATAATCAACTATATCTTGTATACTCTTCATCATTCTAGTGATTCATTTATCCTTTTGTCTATCTTGGATTACATTACCATGTCGGAGTGACTTGTCTTTGAAAAGCACTCCAAATTAGTTTGAGTTCTTTTATTTCTGAAATACTTTATCATCTTAACAGAAGTTTGCAAAACAATAGGAAGACATGTTTTCTGAGTTTTCTCAGCAAGAGGGCAGAACCGAAGAACTGGGTCCTTCTGGAATTTGAACTACCTAGACCTCGTAGTTAAAGATGAAAACTATAGATGAGAGTATATTCAACCTTTTCTTCTCTTTTTCTTGTGGAACTTATGGGAGACATATTTGAGGCAATATTTTTTTATTGAGTATGTCTGTGGTTTCTTTGTCTATTATGTGGTATCCAATGATCTAAATTGGTATTTTGATGAAGAGTAGTTGGGAATAAATGGCTTTGGATAGTGACTGGCAGTTATTGACGATGAGAAAGCTATAGACTCATGAGGTTATATCAAGAGAGGAGTTGGACAGTGAGACCATTCTTTTTATTTCCCTTGTTGGTGAAATTGGTTTTTGGCTTATTCCCTGTCTATGCTTATAAAAGAAGACAACACGGACTTGGTTGTTACCATGTTTTGTTTCGTTAACGCTAACGACGTGTTCTTTGTAAATATGATCATGCTTTTAGGCTTCTACGCAGTGTGGTCATGATTACGGCATCTGTATTCACTGAGAATTCGTGACAAGCTCTATTTGAACTCACTACTGGAGTAAATACATTTGCGATTTTCTTGCTTTCAAGATTATCATTATTTCCAAGCTTCATATGTAGAACATGTATATTTCACTTCAAAAGACTGATCGATTAGCGAGGAAACCATGCAATGATGCAAATCTCAATTGTTGAAGCTTGTTAATGAAAATTGCTAGAATTTGGGCTAAAATGGTGGAGATGAGAATAGGATTTGTTCATGTGAACAATTTTTCTTTAATTGTTATGGCAAGTGCCTAACTTATGACAAACTTGGGTATTGATTTGAATCATGTGAATAAGCAATATAGAATACTATTTCATTTAAGCAAGTAGATAATTAGTGTGTTTGAAACCCATTTGAAATGGACTTTTAGGTATAGAAGTCCATTAGAAACAAACAATGTTTTTGGTGGTTATTTTTAAATGGACCTATAGATAGAAAGTCCATTTCGGAGAAGTGCTAATTTATGACTTCAACTAGACGGGCATTAAAATGCATTTCAACACTTAACAATACTCACAAGCACATTTTAGGAAGTCCATTTCACAGATGGACTTTTATTCCAAAAGTGCTCTTAGTCTCCTATCTACAGTTGGTGCATTGCATGGATGTTGGATGGCATGTATCAAAGAAATTTTGATCATGGTTGACGTGACAATTTACGGAAGACATCAATTAGTAGATTGATCTATTTTAGATGATGTCTCTGAGTTTGTTGTTTAGTGTAACCTGTAAATGATGGTGGAAAGCAGGAGATAGTCATCTTGGATTATTGATGTTGTGTAATTGATTGATGGGTTCATGACCATTTTCATTTAGGTTTAGGTATGAAATTGATTTTGCTACAATATTTGGTGGAGGGGGAAAGGGGTAGAGGGAATTGCTGGGTTAATGTTCTTGGAGTGTTGAAATGGCAACATTTTAGAAGAGGTAAAAACTGATATTGTTCTTTTCCCGTTTCTATAAATAATCCCAGTAGATACCAGCAGAATAAATATAGTAAAATTTTAATTGATGGGTCCCTGATAAGTCCTCACAGCATGGTGGAGAGCAATATTTTCTGGTTGGATCAGATAGGGATCATTATTTATGCTTCTGTACTTGTGAGGGTTTTTCCATGTTATGCGTTGCATTGCATTGCAAAATATTTCGCTGGGACTCTCACCCAAGCGGCCATATGGATTGCACCTTTGATAGCTTTGTGGTTGCATAAGTTTTAAAAATTGAGTATTTGTTGGTTTACCCGGTTACTTTCGGTGTATGACTTTCAACTGGTTTGGCATGATTTGATTGCAGATTATTTCAATACCTTTTAATTAAGCTGAAATTTGTTGCAGGCTTTGAATTCTTCGGATAAACAGAAAAATAAGGTGGGCCAGCAGCAGCATCCCATATCATCGTCTCCGCTGGTTGTTAATCAGTCTCCACGTGGCGGGCCTGTTAAGAGTGAGTTTTCAAAGGCATCAAATATGGGAAAACTCCATGTTCTCAAGCCAGTGCGAGAAAGGAATGGTGCTGTGAAGGATAATTTGAGCCCAACAAATGGTAGCAAACCAGCAAGTTCGCCAATTGCTGCTGTAAACAGCCCGGTTTCTGACCGTAAACCTGTATTGACTGTTCTTGAGAAGAAACCCACTTCTCAGTCTAAAAGCCGAAATGATTTTTTCAACTCGGTCCGAAAGAATTCCATGGCAAACTCCTCGTCTGTACTGGAAAATGACATTGTTGTGTTACCGTCTTTTCCGGACAAGCTCACTGAAACTGTGGCTGTGGGTGCTCCTAATACTTCTCAGGTTGGGGATGCCTCGTCAGACGTAAGCTTGAGTGGGGACCACTTGTCGGAGACGAAAGGTGACTTAACCTGCAATGGTGATGCTTGTGATGTGAGGGAGCATGCTAAGAATGGAAAGAAGCATTCTAGGTCGGATCCTATATTTTCGGAGGAGGAAGAGGCTGCGTTCTTACGGTCCTTGGGCTGGGAGGAAAATGCTGAAGAGGGTGGTCTAACTGATGAAGAAATCAGTGCTTTCTTCAAGGATGTTACTAAGGTACTTGATGCTCTTAACTGAAATTTAGTGGGTGCTTGGCTAAAGCTTATTTAAAACATCTTATAAGCTCCAACATATTATAAGATATTTTTAGAGCTTATAAGATATTATATATTTTTTTTTAATAAAGGTTGTTGAAGTGTTTGGATAAAATAAGATGATAGAGCTTTTAAGATGTTAACAATGATAGTTCTTTAATTAAAATAGACAACTAGAGGAGGTTGTTAAATTAAAATCTTTTGTTTTTTTGGGTAAGAAGTTTGGATATCCTTTCTTTTTTGTAAAAACAGCTTATAACCTCTCAAATAACTTCTTTTAGGATCTTATAAGCTCTTTTTAAAAAAGATTATCAAACACTTTTTGAGAGCTTAAAAGCTCTTAAACAACTTATAAGACGTTTTTAAGAACATGTAAGCTCAGCCAAACACCCTCTTAGTCCATTTCTGTTATTACGACAAATTTTGGTATACTATTACTTATCACTGAAAATAATTTTTACTTGTGTTGAGCAGTACATCAACTCAAAGCCGTACCTTAAAATCCTGCAAGTACAGCTGTTGCCGTTTGAATCACAAATTGGATTGAATTCGTCTGATGCTAAGCTAGAATCTTGATTTGCTAAACGTGCTTTCGTTTGTTATGGTGAGATCCTTATTATTATCGTTGAAGAGGTGTTTTCGCTTGTTTGTTGTTTTGTTTTATCGACATTCAATGCTGGTAACCAAACAGGTGGTGTTGAGAAGTGAAAAGGCGCATCGATAGTTTTGCTGTTTAATGGAAAACCGGAATAGGAATAAGTTACTGATGGGTACATCCTCATGATGACTTCTGATGACCGTTGCCCTTTTTGGGTTCAAGGAAAAAAAAACTTAGTAAAGAGATTAGAAATAGTTTTTTTATCAAGACATTGCTTGTTTGCAAAGTCTGGGTCTTAGCAGTTTTGAATTTTTTTTTGAATAGGAAATATTTCAAACAGATGGTATATGGTATCTTTTGAAGGAAAAAGAAAAAGGCAAAAGATTTGTTGGTATTTTCCTTGCTTTTCACATTTCCCGCCATTTTCTTTTAATTTTTGAATGGGAAATTCTTATTTATTTTCGGATATGACATTGATCTACCAGTTGCACAAGTTTAAGATGATGGGTTGGTTATTTTTTTCAAATTAATCTCACAAATAGTTCTTAATCAAATATTAAGAAGCAAAATAACAAATACAGAGACAATAGTAAGTGGACTAAATTGTAAAAACTACCTTCTTAGCTTGATTAGAAAAAGGGATTTTTTTTTTTTAGTCACTATCGATAACAAAACAACTTTTCTACCCACTTTTATAAAAAAGAACTTTTATACCCACAATTACTGAATTACCCCATGTATCTTTTCTACGTTTTTTCTACCACTTCAAGTTCGTATTGGTTCTGTATATTTTCCTATGTTGGTACAATTTTATAAAGTAGAAAGAGCTACCAATAGGGTGTGTTTATAATACAAATTTTAGAACCTTAATTGATGTATTTGTTCAAGGCAAAAACTTGCGTGAGACGGTCTCACGGATTTAGATCCGTGAGACGGATCCCTTACACAATGTTTTAAAGGTTTTTTTTTTTCAGATTTTATTTTTCTTAGGGTTTATATTTGTCTTTTTAGGGTTTATATTTGTCTTTTTAGGGTTTATTTTGTTTCTTGGGTTTATTTTTAATTGATTTGGATTTTTAGGATTTTTAGTTTTTTTAGGGTTTATTTTTTATTTTTTGGGTTTATTTTTGTTTTTCGGGTTTATTCTTCATGGTTCATGTTTTTAGGGTTTATTTTTGTTTTTTCATGGTTCATTATTATTTTTAAATTTATTTTCATGGTTCATGTTCTCAAAACGGAGCCCTTAGGAGGTCCGTCTCACGAATTTAGATCCGTAAGACCGTCTCACAAGAGACTTGCTCTTTGTTCAATTGTAAGATGTGCATATGACAAGTTGTAAATCTTTGTGACGGAGTGGAGTATCGCAACCATCTTAAGAGACGTGAGCTAAACCTTGCATCCTAAACGCACTCATGGATCCTAATCAAGTGTAGAGTTGCTAATTTTGGCCCGACCTGGTAGAAAGACCGGTCTAGGTTGTGTTTTTGGAGATCCGAAATGAACTAGCCAATTTGGCCTGGCTCATCTGGCCCTGTTGACCCAATTTTTTCAGTGTATTTTCATAGGTTGGGCTTTGAAAATAACAACCTGAACTGTTTTGTGACGACACTTAGGGGTGATCATAAATTTTAAAAAACCGCCCGGACCGCAACAAGCCGCACCGTTCATAATAAATTATGATAAAAACCGCGATTTAAAATGATAGATAGAAACCGCACCGCATTGTTGGTGCGGTTATGGTTTTAGATTTTGAAAAACCGCCAAAACCGCACCGCACCGCAACTCTATAATTGAGGGTAAAATAAAATATTATTTTTTAGTCTTTAGTTAAATAGTTAGACAATAAATATATTAAGAACTAATTTTATGAATAATATAATTACTTTCGCACTTTGTACACTAAATTATAATGCATTTTATATTCTTTTAATGTTATTACAATGCAATATGTTATGCATCAATATATGAATAACTGTTAAGAGCTAAAGATGGAGAGAGAAAATATGATAGATTTCATTTTCAGAATTATTGTGATTTACACATGAAGGATGTATTTATACACCAATACTAATGTGCACTGCTCTCAACAATTTCCTAACCACTCTAACTGCACAATTAGTTAACCATTATCAGAATTATTATTTACAAATGTATTATTCAATAACAACATTATATTGCATTATATATTAAATGTAACTGAAATAAAAGATACTACAATGTGCATTGTATTCGCAAAAATACACCTTGTTTAAAAAAATCACTTTTCAATTATAATATTTTTCTTTGGCCTTTTCTTTAAAAGATCATAACAAAATAATATTAATTTATCAATTATATAATATTTTGTTAATTAAAACCGCAAAACCGCCCGCTACCGCCCACCACCGCTTCAAACCGCACCTTCGGTTTTACTTGACTGATAGGATTTATGGTTATTGTGTCAAGCCAAAGTGTTTGCTCAGTATGTACACAAAACATAGAAGCAGCGAGTTCATCGCTTTAAAAAGAAAAAGGGACAAAAAGCATTCTATATATTCTCCATCCCAAACAACTAAAGTCAATTGTTTACAATCTCTCTACCTCTCTTATATAATTTTGAACTCCTTGCTATTATTTGAAAAAGAATATATAGACGAACTTTTTGTGTAATCTTGTAATAAGTGCTGGATTTTGGGCAACAAACATTCACCGTCCTATAACCCCAGTGTAAGAACGCAATTGGTATAAAGGACATTAATTTTGTATTTACCTTCAATTACAAATATAATTAAGGGGTAATTACAAAAAGTACCCCTGAGGTTTAGTCTAATTACAAAAAAACCCAAAAAAGTTTAGAAATTACAAAAACTACCCTTGAGGTTTTGGGTAATTACAAAACCCTAACGGAAAGCGAGAAAAGTCAATTTTGCCCTTGACAGAATTTAAAAAAAAAAAAAGAAAAATTGAAGGAAAAATAAAAAAAGTGTCTGGACAAAAATACCCCTTCCAATATTGGAAACCAGAGGGTCCAAATTGTTTATTCTTCGTAAACACAGGAGGTTATTTGTAGTATTTTGGATGATCAAGGTTTATATGTTGCAAATTGTGAGAAAATGAAAATGTTTGATACTATTGTTGAATTCAAGCATGATTGTTAGAATATTTGAACAATTGGTATGTGTTGGATGGCGCACTGGAACTATTTCAGGGCATTTTTTTAATAGTTTATAGTAACACTGGGGGTGGTTTATGTAAGGGAAACCAATTATCAAGGGGTATTTGGTAATATTATTTTGGTAATATATTAGGCATTTGGGTTGCTGCCAATGCACCTTTTTAAGCTGTAAAACAATATGATGCATTTTGTTCTATGACATATTTGTTACTTACATTATAGTTGTATGATGCTTTTTGGTTTATGATGCCTTAATTTGCTGTTTTTAGTACTTTTGTTTTTCCAGAAGTATATATATGACATAATAAAGTTGTAATTATACCTCTTGTAATAATAATCAACTCTATTGAAAGCCTAATTCAACAATGCACAAAGGTAAAACTACAACCAATAATTTGTTAAAATTACACCCTCATACCAAAAAAAAAAAAAAAAAAAAAAAAAAGTTCATCAAAAGCTCATTACTAAATGTTACAATTACATCCCTCAACTTTTGCAAATATTACAAAATAGCCCCAAAGGGTATTTTTGTCTACTCATAATTAATGAATAGTACCTCAAGGGCATTCTTGGGTTTCCATACAACCATTTTTTTGATGACGTCATCATTTTCTGTTAGGTCAACTAAGAGAAGGACCTAAGATGTTAGACGGAACAAACCTCAAGGGTAGTTTTTGTAATTTCTAAACTTTTTTGGGTTTTTTTTTGTAAATTAGACTAAACCCCAGGGTACTTTTTGTAATTATCCCTATAATTAATTCTTCTTTTCCACACTACTTCATTTAATAATATAATATATATCATAGTTTGTGTGCTATCCCGTTTAATATATAGTTCGGTTGGCCATGCCTTAGGCTGGGGGTATGACTATGGCCACGCTACAACACAAGGCTTTACCACAATTTCAACATAGCATTATGAACCTCTATATCACTAGGAGTCATCTATGGTGGCGAGGGGGCCATATTAGATTTATTTTACTCTGCAATTAATCACGTATATCGTGGTAAAATTAATTATAACATTAAACACACTTTTAATTTGTTTTATATATTAATTTACTATTAATGAAAACTAGAGAAACTTTCTCATTGTTAGTTTATTTTACGTTGTGTTGATAACTAACCAGAGCTGTCACTTTTGCGCTCTAGTTTAGATTCAACGTGTCAGTCAACTTGCCCCATAGAAAACCGAGTAGAATGATCCAAAATTGGGTTGGCCAGACTGGGTCGGTCGGGTGAATGGACTAACTACCTTGCAAGGCCGAGTTTGACAAGATAAGCTGAAAAAGTCAACGACGATCGATTTGAAGACTCAGTGCATGGCAGATAAATGTGTAACCTGTAAAGCAACTGCCAATCAAATCAATTATAAAATATTGTCTATCAAGCATGCAATTTATGCGAGATTAGGAAATGACAAGTGTCTCACTCAATGTCTAAGCAATAGTTATTATCTCACTAAGTGTAATTGTATAAATAGAAGTCATTTGTGATTGAAGATGGACTTTTGACAGTTCATTTATTTCCCTGTAATTAAGGTTTAATATATTCACCTACCGACTCGAATTCCAGTTCAGTCGTAGTAATAAAAAATATTTAAGGTATTTGTTTGTTATCTTTTAATTTCCAGTTCATCTTCAGATCATATTTTGCGTTGTTGACCAGAAAAACCGTCAACTATAGTCGTATATATATGTAATATTTGAATGCAAGTTCGATAAGAAAGTAATTAATTTTAGTCTTGCCTAAAATATTAATTAATGTTTCCATAAAAGAGAAGGTAAATACCATTTCGATCATTATTTGTTTCAATTTTTATGTTTTATCTTGAGTTCTACTATACAGAGTCACTTTAAATGAACCGTGTGATCCATACCTACGTTTTTGTTTAAGAAATATATTACAACATTTGAAGTTATTTAATTAAGAATAAGATCTCAAATAAAAATAAAACCCTAATTTTGAATAAAAAAAATCGAACTGAAAAATACACACAAAGCTGTCAAACATCAAGTCTATCCAATTAAAAAGGGTTAATTACAAAAGTACTCTTGAGGTTTGACCTAATTACAAAAAATCCACGTAACTTTCAAAATCACAAACTCTAAAATTTTATTTTGTCTAACATCTACCACCTTGATAAACAAGAATATTTCAACCCCTCGTATTTATAAAAAAATATTACTATTTATCCCTTAATTTTACACCGAATATATCAAACTCAGATGTACTTTTTGTAATTTTAAAAGTTAGCTAAGTTTTTTTTTTTTTTTTTTTTTTGTAATTAGGTCAAACCTCAAGGGTACTTTTTGTAATTATCCCATTAAAAAAAAGTAGGAAAAAAAACGAATCCTAATGTGATTATTACATTAAAACTTTGGTAATGACTACCCACTTTCTCTTACTAGCTATAACTAAGATTTGAATGCTATTCGATGTTTTCAACTCCTAAAATCACGAGTAGTAACAATTCCATGAAGAATTCAATAGAAGTCCAAGATTTTGTGATGACTAAGATGCCCAAAATGAAGACCATCCATGCTATAATGTTTTATTTATTGATTTTTTGTGGTTCATAATTTCATCAAAATTCAAAGCTATAAACCTAATTAATTAGCAGGCTAACATTAGGGTAAGTGTACATATGAGAGGGGAGATGGATCTAGCTAGGAGGTCAAGTTTGATGAAATTTAAAGATTGGGTCAACTCTATATATAGTCTATGAACTTATTATTATTAATTGTCATATATTATCCCTAAATCCCAAAGATTAATGGGATTGGTCCTTGGTAATTGCCCCAACTTTATGCTAAGCTCTATATATTAATAAAGTGGCGTACGGGATCAACAGTATATTTCAGTGGTAAATATTTGTATTGTAATTTGAATTGAATTCGATCCTATAGAAGTGCGGGTGTCAACCCCTCCCTACTATCCATCCTACTATCCATCACTGTATTCAATAAATAAATAAATTGGGGGTTGCATCATGCATGGATGTTGGAAGTGAAACACTAAGATTAGTACCTGGTTAATTAAATTTGACCCACTACACAATCAAATTGGTAGCTTAGTGTGTGTATACATAAATATATGGTTTAGCACTTCTCATAAATTAAGAAATTATTAGTTTGAGTTTATTTTCATATTAATTAGTAAATAAACCAATTTTAATATATTGAAATTTTTTTCCTTTATTAATATATTGATGTGATGTTTTATTGACAACAAAGAAATTGTATATTTACACTACAAGAAAACTGCTGATAGACACCACCAAAAAGACACCGGTTTTATGACTTTACTGGTGTCTTTTTCTTTTTAACACCAGTTTTGTAAGAAACCGGTGTCTTATTAGTGCTGTCGTTTGATAAACAACATCGGTTTCCTAGAACCTGTGTCTATTCTAAAAAATATTCCCAAATAGACACCGGTTTTTGCACCGGTTTTCGAAACCGGTGTCTATATATAAAAATTATTTTAGATTTGACACCATATCTTTCGACACTGGTTATAGAACCGGTGTCGTTATTTTTTAACACCAGAATATTTAACACCAGTTTTACAACCGGTGTGGTTAGGAGTGTAGGACCCTTAGTTTTTTCTTTTATTTTGTATAAGAACCCTTAGTAATTAGGGTTATTATCATAAAAAAAGAAAAACACCACCCCTGCGCCTCTCACCACCCCATGCGCCTCTCTCTCTCGCCTCTCCCGCCGGTCACCAACCTCTCTCTCGAAGCCGCATAGTTATTGTACGATGATATTATTTTGATGTTTTAGTTGAAATTCATGTAACACTTGGGGTGCATTTGGATTAAAACATTATTTTGCCTCTTTTATCACATTTAATTCTGCATTTTCCTATTCCAATATACCTCAAATCCCTTATTTCTTTTTTAAATTCCTTTTTTTCCCCTTACATTCTTCGGTGGCTCTTTCACATAACACGGCTGTACAATCATGGCGGAGTAAAACACTCTCTTAATTTCTCGTTCAGTCCTGTGGGCCAGGCCGGAGTGACCAAGATGACAGGGGGTTCGCGGATGCCGACGTGGAAGGAGAGAGAGAACAATAAGCGTCGCGAGCGGCGTCGGAGGGCCATCGCCGCCAAGATATTCGCCGGACTCCGCCTCTACGGCAATTACAAGCTACCAAAGCACTGCGACAATAATGAGGTGCTCAAGGCCCTCTGCGACGAGGCTGGTTGGGCAGTTGAGCCCGATGGTACAACCTATCGCAAGGTAATTTTAGTTCTCTCAGTTTTCCTTCATTTTTTTTTACCATTAACTTGCTTTGTTTGACAATTTCTGCCTTGCTTCTTAAATTTCCTTTTTGATTATGCGACTAATAATCTTGCTTGGTTTTAACTGTTATGTTTCTGGTCGTTTTCACTTTTCAGTGTTTTACTCATAGGCTTGAACAGAAATTGGTTGGTTTTCGACTGAAATACAGGTTTATAATCTTCGTGATATATGATTGGTTTAGATTAGAGGATTTCGTATAACAAAATTTGCTGAAATGCCTTGACAAAGAATGCCTATTAACTGCTTGATAAAATGCCTCAGTCACTTTGCTTGCTTTACTCCCAATTGGTCTGATCCCATATGCACTGTGTTGGAGTGTTTTGCTTCAATTTGTGGGTCAACATGTCTTCGGGGCTGGTTCGGGTGGTGACAGGGTGTTCTAGCCCGGAAACGGGCTTTAACACATGTTTATTACGTAGTTGTTTGATGGACCACAAGTTAAATACTCATTTATGTATTTCAAATTTGTGTTTGAAGTACATTATCATGTAGACTTGTTGCACTGATTCTTATGCTTGATGTTAAATTTCAAAGCTACCTTCAGATTTCAAAAGTGGAAACATTTTCTTGGAATAATTATACAGGCAACTCGAGGAAGCTTTGCTTCTAAATTAACATCGAATAGCTAAGGTATCAAAACAAGTTTCTTTGGCTTTTCCAAAGAGGACGCTTACCAGGTGTCGGAAATTTGAAGTTTCAGGAGCAAGTTGCGGCACTCCGGGCACCGCCTCGGTTCAATCAAACAGAGCTGCTGCTTACTGGTAAGTGGTAAGCACCTGAATATATCTTGTAAATGCACCCACCAATACCATAGGTGATAATTGTGTCAGTGAGTGGCCATGACAGTTATATGAATGTGCTAATTTTGTGATTTCTGAAGCTGGAAAATATGGGATTAAGCTGATTTTTCTGATGATGATTTCTTCACAAATGTGCGGTCTTGTTTTATGTGATTATCTTACTATATATTCTGTTACTTGAAATGTCAGGATATGGAGGAGCTTATGAGTCTACCACCAGAGAAGATTCTACTGCGGTGGATGAATTTCAGCTGTTACAATTTGCATGCCAGCTGCAAATTGTCCTTCAATTCTGCTATGGTAATGAAGTGTGGTTTATGTTGCTACTCGGATTCTTCAGCTTTTTATATGTTTTGTTTTTCTATTCAATTGTCCTTCAACCTAGCAGAACCTGATTATGGTGCCTGTGCTGGTTATTATATCTCAATTGACACTTTTATCTTTGTTAACTTTATGGAGTTTATGCATGATAATTTTTTGAAGATTATGACATCATTCTATTATATGATGTATTACGCCTAACACGTTTTTTCTGCTTGTATCTATCTCTCCATAATATTAATAGTTGACGTGGATTTTCTTCTTCCTTCAATGATGCAATTGTCTTAATGAGATTCCTACAAAACAAAGTTTATGTTCCCCTATGCCAACATTCATTTGTTAAAAATAATATCCTTTCAGTATACCTTTTATGTTTCTTTTGTGGACATGCAAACACTTATCTGGATGTTCTGAGAGAATTTTTCTCTTTATATTTTCCAGAAGAAGCAGCAAAAGCAACAGCAATTATCCATCGTTAAGTCCCTCGTTGATCTCCAGAAAGAAGTCAAACAAGTCTTGGATGTTCTCGGCTTGCTTTCGAGTTCAACTTATGCTGAGGTACCATTTAATCTGTCTTGAGGTTGGTATTTCTTAACAAATACCCCCTCTTGAGGGTGCAACTTGTAAAATAGAAATGAATATCAAGAGGTATTTGTAATTTGAAAGATAACTGACTGATCTCAAGGGTATCTTTTTGTAATTATCCCTAATTTGTAATATTGGACACTTTCCTGTACAGGTTTTGCAACAACTGAAAGAAAAATCTTCAAAGAGGGCATATTTAACCGAAGACGAGGTTTTGCATTCGATTGAAGAAAGAATGTTAGCTAGAAAAAACAAAAGTTCTCGAGAAGTGATCAAATCAGAAGTGATCTTGTTGCCAAGGGAATTGCTTTAATGGATGTGGGGAAAGAAACAGTTCGGAGGCCTTGTGTGCCTGTTGTAGACAATAATAAACCTGACCTTGCAGCTCAACAAGAAAACACTCACGTGCCAGCTGAAAATGGCCAGTCGGTTGTACAGGCTGATAAATAGAGGTAAGCATCTCTTATACCTAACCTGTGAACGAGCTAAGTTAACTCATAGTAACTATCTGTAGCTCTTGAGTTTCTTTTTCTCTTATTGAATTTCTTACTGTCGGTGGGTCTATACGGAATTTTTGGTGCTATATGAATTTTTTGGTGTCTTGGACCTTTGGAAACCGGTAAAGTACAACTCCTATTTTATATGGAGATCGAGTAAACTCGTCCAGTTGGTTATAGTATACTTTGCATACATTGTAAGTTAATTTCAGTTAATGTTTTATATTTTTATCAGGGGTGTTGATATGTTTACTGTTTGTTCACAATGAGCTCAAACTGTTGATTTGTTTGTGATAAGGGTCTTTTTATGCACGTTTTATGTGTATATTTGAGTAGAATTTGAGTTATTTTATTGTTAGTTGTGTAAATTTTTGATTGTACATAGTTCATATTACTCCGAGGTGCTTTTATTGATGTAGATTGGCCATTCGGGGCTAATTTTGGTGAATTTCGGACCATGGATTCATGTCAAAACATACCGGGGAGTTTAAGGATGCAAAACGCTCGAAATTCCAAGCCAAACGCAGCGTCATTTCGGCGCCTTTTTGGTCCAACACGGGCGGGGTGTCGGGCAACACGGTCGTGTTCCGACGGGAGCTAAAAACTCGATTTTTTTGCACAAAACAGCCTCCGACACGGCCAGGCCGTGTTCCCCAACACGGCCGTGTCCAGAGACACGGTCTGGCCGTGTTGGGGAGCACGGCCATGTTTCCCTGAGTCCCTGTGTGATAAAAAAGACGGCCCGGCCGTTCGGGCGACACGGGCGTGTTAGGGCCACTTTCGACACTTTTTCTTTGCGGAATTTGGGAAAACTCACCAACCAACCCATTTTGGCCACTTTTGTACACTTTTAACACCCTATTTTGCTGAAACATGTCTCCATGTCCCATCCTCATCACTTGAATACAAGAATTCACCAACCAACAAGGAAAATGGGGGTGATTGTTTAATAAAAAGAGTACTATCAATGTATTGGTTGCCTATAAAAGCCAAGGGTTGAAGTTGGGAGATTAATTCATTAGATACTCGAGAAAATATTCATTGTATTCATTTCATTAAGTAGAATTGGGATCAAGGGGTCTTGGAGAGAAAAGCTTGGGGCAATATTGGAGAAGAAGGCTTGGAGCAACATCATCAATCAAGAAAGAAGTCAATTGAGATTTTGAGAAAGATAAGTACACCATGTCTACAATACTTAAATCTTCTTGTGTAATTTATTCTTTGGTCAAAATCATGTGTAGCTAAACTCCTAGTGTTTGAATGTAATGAACTCTAGAATGGATTTGTGATTAAGGTGTGTATGTTTTTAATAAAATCTTCATATTTTGTGTAATTCACTTATATTATGCTTCGTTCTTTCGAATTGATATATGCGCAATATTGATTTGAAGTTTATTTTTCATCGGGAAATCGAGAGATTCATGGTGAAATAGAACCTATATAAGTGAAAAGAGTTGCATGCAATCCTAGATATAGGACGACATAAATCTTCCGGATTAGGGTCAAACCTAATATGGGAATTCACAAATCGTTATAATCTTTGTCTTGGGGGTTTTAACTAGAAAGAGATTTGGTTAATCAACTTGAGATTAGAATTAAGTTTTTCGCCTTGAGAAAGGGTTTAACTTAAATTGGGAATTTCTACGGTCCACAAGACATGAGATTTTATTAAAAGAGGTTGGTTTTTGCTTAAGGGCTTACGGTTGTATTTTTAACTTGTCAAATCACAAAAACATTCTAGAGGGATTTACATTCAAACACATTTCTATCTCTTGATTTCTTATTTTACAAATCTTCCTTCATTTTTGCAATTTATAATTTGTTTTCCTTTTTCATCAAACAAAAAACTCTGAAAATTGTTAGATTAAATAACAAAAAGACGGTAATTATTAGTACTTACAATCCTCGTGGGAATGACACTCGGTACTCAATAATCTATACTATAAAACGATAGGTGCACTTGCCTACGGTTTTAAAGGTAGCTTTTGAGCCATCAGTTTGAAAGTTGTTCAACTGAAATAGCGCTCCTCTCACGAATAGCTTGTTCTGGAGCTTTACTCTAAATTGCCTTTCTTTTTTCTTCCATTCTTTGTATATGTTGAGTTATGCATTGACCGAATTCCGACATTTTATAGCATTGCTGTGTATAAGGCATTATACAAGAGCTTTGGAGGCTTTGCAGCAGATGTGGTTGCTGCCATAGATCAGGTACAGTGACAAATTTGGATAATTTTGATTTAAGAATGTACAAAGTAAATAATTGTATGAAAGTATCTTCTATCGCTCAATTGTTACTCGATTTTTTATATTCATTTATGTGAATACTTGAAAGATGTGTGATCTTTGATCTTTTCGGTTAAAATATTGTGTCGTTTATTTCCAACTGAATTCTTGAACTTAAAAGTCTAAGGTGCAATTTATTTGGCTACTTAATTTTCTCTAGGAGATGAACATGTAGAAGTAAAGTGTTAGTTAATTACTATAACTACTCCTAAGGTTTGCTTAATTATAAATAAACGTAGTTACATTCAAACTTACAAATACTCCCTTGACATTCGTATCTCTCTTACAAATTGCACCTCAAGAGGGGGTTATTTGTAACGCTTTAAGGGGTATTTGTAATTTTGAAAGATAAATGATTTTTTTTGCAATTTATAATTTGTTTTCCTTTTTCATCAAACAAAAAACTCTGAAAATTGTTAGATTAAATAACAAAAAGACGGTAATTATTAGTACTTACAATCCTCGTGGGAATGACACTCGGTACTCAATAATCTATACTATAAAACGATAGGTGCACTTGCCTACGGTTTTAAAGGTAGCTTTTGAGCCATCAGTTTGAAAGTTGTTCAACTGAAATAGCGCTCCTCTCACGAATAGCTTGTTCTGGAGCTTTACTCTAAATTGCCTTTCTTTTTTCTTCCATTCTTTGTATATGTTGAGTTATGCATTGACCGAATTCCGACATTTTATAGCATTGCTGTGTATAAGGCATTATACAAGAGCTTTGGAGGCTTTGCAGCAGATGTGGTTGCTGCCATAGATCAGGTACAGTGACAAATTTGGATAATTTTGATTTAAGAATGTACAAAGTAAATAATTGTATGAAAGTATCTTCTATCGCTCAATTGTTACTCGATTTTTTATATTCATTTATGTGAATACTTGAAAGATGTGTGATCTTTGATCTTTTCGGTTAAAATATTGTGTCGTTTATTTCCAACTGAATTCTTGAACTTAAAAGTCTAAGGTGCAATTTATTTGGCTACTTAATTTTCTCTAGGAGATGAACATGTAGAAGTAAAGTGTTAGTTAATTACTATAACTACTCCTAAGGTTTGCTTAATTATAAATAAACGTAGTTACATTCAAACTTACAAATACTCCCTTGACATTCGTATCTCTCTTACAAATTGCACCTCAAGAGGGGGTTATTTGTAACGCTTTAAGGGGTATTTGTAATTTTGAAAGATAAATGATTTTTTTTGCAATTTATAATTTGTTTTCCTTTTTCATCAAACAAAAAACTCTGAAAATTGTTAGATTAAATAACAAAAAGACGGTAATTATTAGTACTTACAATCCTCGTGGGAATGACACTCGGTGACTCAATAATCTATACTATAAAACGATAGGTGCACTTGCCTACGGTTTTAAAGGTAGCTTTTGAGCCATCAAGTTTTGGCGCCGTTGTTTCGGGATTGTAATATTAAGAACGCCTTATTTTTGTTAATTTAATCATTTTTTTTATTTTTACATTATCTTTCTTTTTATCTATATTTTTAAGTCTTGTATTATACTTATCATCTTTATTTATCGCGGTGCATGCCTACTCGTCGTCGAGGCGGGAAGTGCGAAATCGCCGATAGTAACACGGAGGAAAGCATTAATACGACTACGAGGAGGATATAGACGAAATCAAAGATTTTGCCATGGCGGATGAACAAAGAACTATATGCGATTACGCCAAGCCATCCATGGATGGCACGACGTCAAGCATTGTAAGGCCGCATTGTTGCCGCCAACAATTTTGAAATTAAACCTAACGTTATTCAAATGGTGCAACAACTTGTCCAATTTGACGGTCTACTGGATGAAGATCCCAATAATCACATCGCGGATTTTCTTGAAATTTGCGACACTTTCAAAATCAACGGGTCTCCGATGATGCCATCCGCCACGCTTATTCCCATTCTCTCTTCGGGGACGAGCAAAACGGTGGTTAAATACTTTGCCAAAAGGAACGATTACAACATGGAATATTATGACGAGAAAAATTCCTTTTGAAGTATTTCCCACCGCAAAGACCGCAAGATTAAGGAACGAAATCTCTTCATTTACTCAAGAAGACGATGAAACTTTATACGATACTTGGGAGAGATTTAAGGAATTATTGTGAAAGTGCCCACACCATGGCCTACCTATTTGGATGCAAGTCCAAACATTTTATAATGGGCTACTTTCTTTGCAACAAGACAAATGATTGATGCACGTGCCGGGGAACTCTTAATAACAAAACGCCAGGAAGCCGCTCAGGATTTGATCGGGGAATGGCCATGAACGGCTACCAATAGCAATCCATACGAGGTAAAACTAACAGTGCGTTGGTGTGTATAATGCAGATCGCGGTGAGTTACGCCGCCGCACAGTCGAAGCGTTAACCCGAAAGATCGATGATTTGGCAATTCCTAAACCACCACCGCACGTTTTATCTTGTGAAACTTGTGGGGATTGCATAATCATCGGGATTGCCCACACACAATACCTCACCTTATTTAACAAAGCTAATTACATTGGGAATCAAGGCGAAATTACCCAAGTAATCCTTACAAAGAACACATACAATCCTGGGTGGCGACAACATCCTAATTTCGGTTGGGGAAACCAAGGCCAAGTACGACCTAATCCCAATCATGATCTACACACGTCTCCGGATTTCAAACCAAATCAAGGTAAGCCTAACTTGGAAGATCTTATAACAAAGTTTGTGCAATCAACGGATACCCGATTCAGCGGTGGAAACATCCTTGAGAAATCAAGAGGCATCTATCCATAACTGGAAAACCAAATAGGCAGATTGCGAAGATGATTTCGAAAGGCCACAAGGTAGTTTTGCGGGTAATCGAGCCAAACCCGAGGGAGCACGTAAAGGCAATCACCATCGTTTTCCACATGAGCATGATTATGCCAATGCCGCCATACGTAAATACGTGGAGGATGACATGCCCAAAGAAAATCTCATGAAAAAGGAGGTTGCGAATACAAGCCCAAGATCCCTTACTAGGAGTCTAACCGAAGAAGATAGAAGGGAGGACAAATTTGGTAAGTACTTGATTCTTTCAAACAATTACATGCCAATAATCCATTTGTTGACCCTCATTCAAAACATGTTAGGGATCTTAATGACATCATTCCTAGTGAAAATAAGCTTAATAAATTATCAAATGTGCGATTGAATGATAAATGTCCTTCCAATGAACTACCACAAAAATTTAATGATCCAGGAAGCTTTATTATCCCTTGCACAATTGATGGTTTACCCTGTTGATAGGCACTAGCCGACTTGGGAGCTAGTATCAACGTGATGTCTTATGAAACATTCAAGCATGCGGAATTAAGTGAACTTAAACCTATTAGGATGGACATTCAATTAGCCGATAAATCGATTAAACATCCTAGAGGTATTGTTAAAGATGTGCTAGTTAAGATTGATAAATTCATATTCCCGTTGATTTTATTATTCTTGACATGCATGATGATATAGAAGTTCCCTTAATTCTAGGGCGTCCCTTTTGGCTACCGCTAAATCTCTCATTGATGTGCATGATGGAAAGCTTACTTTGAGAGTAGGGGTGAACAAGTTATCTTTAAAATTCCTTTGAGAAATCCTATAAATGATACTTGTTTTCCTATAAACTTGATTGAGACAAGGATAAATGATTCTTTGCTTGATATGTTTTCTAATAAATCCTCGAAAGTATGTGATGTTCAATGTGCAAAAGTTTCACAGATAAATCCCATTTTGAGAATAACATGCAGAAAAATAGGACCATGAAGGTCAATTGTTCGAAAAATCGATACGGTGGCGATGTTATTCAAAGAGATAAATTTTTTCATAAGTTCAAGGCTCCGCCCGATTAAATCTTCACATTTAGGTGAAATGGTCCAGCTATACGACATTAAAGAAGCGCTAACCGGGAGGCAACCCGATGTTTGTGTGCAATTGTTTTCAATTATTTTTATTTTATTTTATTTTCTTTCAAAATAATCACAAGTCCTTAGAGTTATTTTCAAATCATAAAAAAAAAACTCTTGAGATTCTTCTTGGTTGTCCTAATTGGGAATATTTGAGATTTCACGGTATTCGAGTTGTGTGTTGCTTAACTTTGATTAGGTATGAAGATGCCGTTGAAGGTCGTGCACCAAAACAACCCAATGATCGTCCAACACCGATTCCACTATTGTAGTAAGGTCGTATTTTTCTTTTTCCACCTCTTTTATATCATTCTAATTTCTTTGCTTTTTGAGTGTTTGGTGTGTGTTTGTCCATTTCTTTGTTTCACATTGAGGACAATGTAAATTTTAAAAGTTGGATAAGTGGGTACAATAACATTTTCTAATGCTTGTATGCTTGTTTGTGAGAGATGTGTTTCTTATTTTTTATTTTTAACAAATTGAATGTTGCTAGTCAATAACTTGGCCCAATTATACCTACATTAACTTGTTAATTTGTGTTTTCAAGGTGAAGCAATTGATTGTCTAGGATAGATTGACGTGGATGCATGCAAAATTTTGATGAGATTTCTAACACCATAAATACTTGATGTGTTAATGCATATATGACGATACCTAGCGCTATGAACGTCTGAGAACTCGTGATTTAGTAGTGGTTAACTAGTTGTTAAACCAAGCTTGCGAAAAAAAAAACAAGAGAAAGCGAAAAATGAAAAAAAAAAAGAAAACGAAAAAAAAATGGACCAATCGAGGTTATACTCCTCTATTTGTTGTTGCTTAGTAACTAGGAGCATTCATGAGCCCCATGTTTGTCTTTTACGTAAAACGGCGACACAAATATGAGTATGGGAAACCACCCTAGGAGGGTTTGAACATAAATTCAAAATATAAACCTAGTGGAAGAATGTCTCGAAAGGTCTCAAAAAAAAAAAAAAGAGAACGAAAAAAAAAAGGAGAATGAATACTCCTTGACTTCTCATTCCAATAATTTTCAAGAAGCTTGGTTATATGACTAGTAGGCTAACTACAATGATCTATTGAATTCTTGTATTTTCATGGCATTATTGAATTGAAGTTGTTCATAACTATCGATTTGTGGAGTGATGATTTCAAGTCGAATAATGCCCGATATTCTGAGTCTTTCTTCGATCGATCGCTTTACAAAACTATGTTTTTACTTAATGGTTAATTCAGGTTGAGAAGGCCAAGAACTTGATTCGCTTATGTTCAATATGTTGAAAAAAATCATCTTTGTATGTTGTGATTTATTGAATCCCTCTTTTTGATATAATGTTTTGCTTGAGGACAAGCAAAGTTCAAAGTTGGAGGTGGTTTGATAAGGGTCTTTTTATGCACGTTTTATGTGTATATTTGAGTAGAATTTGAGTTATTTTATTGTTAGTTGTGTAAATTTTTGATTGTACATAGTTCATATTACTCCGAGGTGCTTTTATTGATGTAGATTGGCCATTCGGGGCTAATTTTGGTGAATTTTGGACCATGGATTCATGTCAAAACATACCGGGGAGTTTAAAGATGCAAAAACGCTCGAAATTCCAAGCCAAACGCGTCATTTCGGGGCCTTTTTGGTCCAACACGGGCAGGGGTGTCGGGCAACACGGCCGTGTTCACGGAGCTAAAAACTCGATTTTTTTGCACAAAACAGCCTCCCGACACGGCCAGGCCGTGTTCCCCAACACGGCCGTGTCCAGAGACACGGCCTGGCCGTGTTGGGGAGCACGCCATGTTTCCCGAGTCCCCTGTGTGATAAAAAAGACGGCCGGCCGCTCGGGGCGACACGGGCGTGTTAGGGCCACTTTCAGACACTTTTTCTTTGCGGAATTTGGGGAAAACTCACCAACCAACCCATTTTGGCCACTTTTGTACACTTTTAACACCCTATTTTGCTGAAACATGTCTCCATGTCCCATCCCTCATCACTTGAATACAAGAATTCACCAACCAACAAGGAAAATGGGGGTGATTGTTTAATAAAAGAGAGTACTATCAATGTATTGGTTGCCTATAAAAGCCAAGGGTTGAAGTTGGGAGATTAATTCATTAGATACTCAGAAAATATTCATTGTATTCATTTCATTAAGTAGAATTGGGATCAAGGGGTCTTGGAGGAGAAAGCTTGGGGCAATATTGGAGAAGAAGGCTTGGAGCAACATCATCAATCAAGAAAGAAGTCAATTGAGATTTTGAGAAAGATAAGTACACCATGTCTACAATACTTAAATCTTCTTGTGTAATTTATTCTTTGGTCAAAATCATGTGTAGCTAAACTCCTAGTGTTTGAATGTAATGAACTCTAGAATGGATTTGTGATTAAGGTGTGTATGTTTTTAATAAAATCTTCATATTTTGTGTGATTCACTTATATTATGCTTCGTTCTTTCGAATTGATATATGCGCAATATTGATTTGAAGTTTATTTTTCATCCGGGAAATCGAGAGATTCATGGTGAAATAGAACCTATATAAGTGAAAAGAGTTGCATGCAATCCTAGATATAGGACGACATAAATCTTCTGGATTAGGGTCAAACCTAATATGGGAATTCACAAATCGTTATAATGTCTTTGTCTTGGGGTTTTAACTAGAAAGAGATTTCAGTTAATCAACTTGAGATTAGAATTAAGTTTTTCGCCTTGAGAAAGGGTTTAACTTAAATTGGGAATTTCTACGGTCCACAAGACATGAGATTTTATTAAAAGAGGTTGGTTTTTGCTTAAGGGCTTACGGTTGTATTTTTAACTTGTCAAATCACAAAAACATTCTAGAGGGATTTACATTCAAACACATTTCTATCTCTTGATTTCTTATTTTACAAATCTTCCTTCATTTTTGCAATTTATAATTTGTTTTCCTTTTTCATCAAACAAAAAACTCTGAAAATTGTTAGATTAAATAACAAAAAGACGGTAATTATTAGTACTTACAATCCTCGTGGGAATGACACTCGGTACTCAATAATCTATACTATAAAACGATAGGTGCACTTGCCTACGGTTTTAAAGGTAGCTTTTGAGCCATCAGTTTGAAAGTTGTTCAACTGAAATAGCGCTCCTCTCACGAATAGCTTGTTCTGGAGCTTTACTCTAAATTGCCTTTCTTTTTTCTTCCATTCTTTGTATATGTTGAGTTATGCATTGACCGAATTCGACATTTTATAGCATTCTGTGTATAAGGCATTATACAAGAGCTTTGGAGGCTTTGGCAAAGAGATGTGGTTGCTGCCATAGATCGTGCATAAAGATGACAAATTTGGATAATTTTGATTTAAGAATGTACAAAGTAAATAATTGTATGAAAGTATCTTCTATCGCTCAATTGTTACTCGATTTTTTATATTCATTTATGTGAATACTTGAAAGATGTGTGATCTTTGATCTTTTCGGTTAAAATATGTGTCGTTTATTTCCAATGAATTCTTGAACTTAAAAGTCTAAGGTGCAATTTATTTGGCTACTTAATTTTCTCTAGGAGATGAACATGTAGAAGTAAAGTGTTAGTTAATTACTATAACTACTCCTAAGGTTTGCTTAATTATAAATAAACGTAGTTACATTCAAACTTACAAATACTCCTCGACATTCGTATCTCTCTTACAAATTGCACCTCAAGAGGGGGTTATTTGTAACGCTTTAAGGGGTATTTGTAATTTTGAAAGATAAATGATTTTTTTTGCAATTTATAATTTGTTTTCCTTTTTCATCAAACAAAAAACTCTGAAAATTGTTAGATTAAATAACAAAAAGACGGTAATTATTAGTACTTACAATCCTCGTGGGAATGACACTCGGTACTCAATAATCTATACTATAAAACGATAGGTGCACTTGCTACTACGGTTTTAAAGGTAGCTTTTGAGCCATCGGTTTGAAAGTTGTTCAATCGAAATAGCGCTCCTCTCACGAATAGCTTGTTCGGAGCTTTACTCTAAATTGCCTTTCTTTTTCTTCCATTCTTTGTATATGTTGAGTTATGCATTGACCGAATTCCGACATTTTATAGCATTCTTTGTGTATAAAGCATTATACAAGAGCTTTGGAGGCTTTGCGGCAGATGTGGTTGCCGCCATAGATCGTGCACGATGACAAATTTGGATAATTTTGATTTAAGAATGTACAAAGTAAATAATTGTATGAAAGTATCTTCTATCGCTCAATTGTTACTCGATTTTTTATATTCATTTATGTGAATACTTGAAAGATGTGTGATCTTTGATCTTTTCGGTTAAAATATTGTGTCGTTTATTTCCAATCGAATTCTTGAACTTAAAAGTCTAAGGTGCAATTTATTTGGCTACTTAATTTTCTCTAGGAGATGAACATGTAGAAGTAAAGTGTTAGTTAATTACTATAACTACTCCTAAGGTTTGCTTAATTATAAATAAACGTAGTTACATTCAAACTTACAAATACTCCTTTGACATTCGTATCTCTCTTACAAATTGCACCTCAAGAGGGGGTTATTTGTAACACTTTAAGGGGTATTTGTAATTTTGAAAGATAAATGGTTTTTTTTGTAATTAGGGTAAACTTCAGGGGTAGTTTTTATAATTATCCCTAATGGAGTGTCTATACCATTTTTTGTTTTCCTCCAAATGATACCATTTGTTTGATTGATAGTGCCAAGTACATTGTATTTTTAGACATCGAATCAAGAGTGGTTTTTATGTATTCATGATGATGAACAGGGAATCACACAAACTTCTTTTGATATTAACATGAGAGTTAGCTGATGGATTATGTGTTCGTTTGTTTTGACAGGATACCGTTGTGGTCTAGAATAAAACTTATAGCTATTTTCTGGTTAGTGATACCTCTATTTGATGGTGCATGCTATGCCTACCAAAGTCTTTTACGTCACCAGATTTAGTAATTTAACTAACTATAATAATTTTTTTTTGTTCTTGATCTGACGGTTACAGTTATTCCCGTTCTTCTTCATGGTGTAGTTCAATTTGGTTCACATTTGAAAGTAAGTATCTTCTTTTATTATTTGTGTGTGTGTGTGTTTTAGAATAGATATAATATAAAATTATAAAATGCGAAGGGCGTTTTTGTTACCATTTTTGATTGTTATATGTAATATTGTGCAGGGAAGTTGTTGGAAATGGCATGTACGATGCTTGGGGCAGTTGGAAAATCGTAGGATTTATAATCAAGTACAGGATCTAAAGGGTATAATTATTGTTTCTTATTCTTGTTGTAATGATAGGAGCTGGAATGACATGACCAATATTGATCATGCCTTTAGTTGAATATATATAGCCTTTTTGTTGGCTGATATAATTGGAATATGAATTTGTAGTTGCTTTATTGAAAAAATATTTCGCTACTTTTTGTATTATGGATCTTTGTGATTTTAGTATTAATGCATTTTTTGTTGATTGGTGGAATTGGATTTCATGATGAATTGCTTATTAATATGGATTTTTTGCAACTTTAATTTGGATTATATATAGAGCTTATGAATTTTATTCCATACAAAAGACACTGGTTTAAAATTGGTGTGTAAAACCGATGTGTAATCTTTTAAAGAAAGCGGTTCTAAACCAGTGTCATTAGAAAGCGGATACTCGGTTTAAAACTGGTGTCTTTAAAGGAAATGACACCGGTTTAAAACCGCTGTTAAAAAGTTCAGACTTTTAACACCAGTGACTTTAACACCGGTTGTTTTACTAATAGACACCGGTTTCAAACCGATGTCGCTGAAGGAAAAGACACCGGTTTTAAACCGGTGTTAAAAAGTTCAGACTTTTAACACCAGTGGCTTTAACACCGGTTGTTTTTACTATTAGACACCGGTTTAAAACCGGTGTCATTGAAGGAAAAGACACCGGTTTTAAATCAGTGTCAAAAAGTTCAGACTTTTAACACCAGTGGCTTTAACACCGGTTGGTTTACTAATAGACACCGGTTTAAAACCGGTGTCTATCAGCTTTTTTGTAGTAGTGTTAGTAATCAATACAAAATAAATAAGATACAATATCTTGCAGCCAAATGGGAAAATCCAAATAAACTCCTACCTTTCAAACAAATGCGAGACAAATAAAAATCTAAACTAAACAGATACAACAGATTATAAAGAATTAGATTAAACTCGACGGGCTATGGTTCTTGGTTGGATGAGTGACTGCTTGCGTTTTCAAACAAGCTGGGTTTGGATGATTCACACTAGACTCCTTTCTAATATGCAGATCTACCAGTAAACTGATAATGAACTCCTAATGTAATAATCACGGCCGAAATTTTAATCATGCATGTTGCATCTTGGTACAAGAATTTCAGTTATTCTTAAAATTACTTGTGATACCATTGGATATTACAGTTAAAATATATGTACAATTAAGACACACACATGTATATTGAAATTTTCGAACCCTAATTGTATGATACAAAATTGAAATGCCATTAATTTTCCCACCTAGAAATAAGGATAATCAAAAATTTATATAAAAACATGCGACCTTGGTCAAATAGATCCAATCTTAACAAACTTCAATGCGAATATTATAAATATATATTATATGTTTAAAGTCCAATTAAATGCAACGATCCCAAAGTCGATCAATCCAACAATATATAATTTTTATTTATTATTGTAATGAATAAGCATGCTGAGAGAATTAGTTGCGGCGACGCTTGCTCTTCCACAGGTCCACGCTACTCGTAAAAGTCAACTATGTAATTTCCTTATATAATTTATTAATTATGATCTAAGAGTAACAATAATCCAAAAATAAAGCTTCTATCAAAACAATCTAAACAATCTATCTATGTAATCTAATAAGGTAAACTACTCTAAAACATGGAAGATACTTTTGGTTAATAAATTATTAGCACAAATCTCGGGTAACATATGCATTTTAATTTCTAGTTATATACATTATATACATAAACAATAATTAAAAATCGAATTTACCCTCATCAATATACACACACATTATTTTTTCTATATTATTTCATCCAACATTATACATCTACACACACATTATTAAGTTTCTATATTATTTTAAACAAACTAATATAATGTTGGCTGATCCTAGACATCTTTCAAGTTTCAAGTTCAACACAAAGCTTTTTTGCAATTAATAAACTACAAATAATAAGCATCGATCATAAGCTAATATAGTTTAATGATTTGTATAGTTAATTATCCAAGTTAAGAGGGGTGAGAGGAGGTGGTGGAGAAGTTGATAACTAAAATAAACTTGATATTCAGAATTTTCAATCAAGAAAGAGTTGAAAATGGAAAGAGAGTGGAGGTCTTCTAGTTGACTATTTCCAGATCTGATCCCAAGGGTTCCTTTGTTTATTGGATTTCGTACTCCACACACACACGTACATTATATATAAATGTATAAATATGATATCAGCAATCTTCTCTTAATTTCAGTACAATTGATTTTTTAATCTTTCAATTTTAATTATAGCTACATATATACGGGGCCGGTCCTGTGGTTTTTAAAGGCCGAGGCGACACATAAATTTGGTGCCCCTGATCTGTAGAAGCATGGGATAACAAATTTTTTAACGTAAAGTTAATTATTAATTACTAATAAAAAATCACAAATATAAGCAAATAAGGTCACATTCATATAAATCGACAACGTTAACAAAGAAATTCATATAAGTTAATATGATCACGATTATCTAAGCGGCAACAAAGAAAAATTTATATAAGATGATAAAAAAAAAAGAAATATCAATATTTTTGTTTGACTTTTAATTAGTCCATTTTCCTTTCATTGTCTTTTTTTTTTAGCTCCAAACTCTTTTATCTTACCTAAATTTGTAAGTGGCAAATTTGAATTCATTATCAATCTCTTAATAAATATTCTTACAAAGTACAAATTTATAATTATATTATCATTTATATATTTATAATACAAAACACAAGGTTTGAATAATATTATATTTTATATAATTATAAATAGGTCGGCCGAATTTCGCCCGGTCGGCACCCGAGGCAATGGTCTCATTGGCCTCAATAGAGGACCGGGCCTGCATATACACATTGTTACCCTTGATAATTAGGTTTTGGTAAACCAATATATATAATAACCCTCAGTTTCTGGGCATGAAATTTTTTGCTGAACCAATATTGCCAATCTAAGATAATGCCTTCTTTTATCTTTCTTTTAAGTTATCCATTCAATGGGTAATTTAACGGATTATTGTATTTGTGGGATTCTTTTGTGAAAGTACAGTGGAATTTTGGTGTACAAATAATATAAGTGTAGGCGCTATTGTCATTAGCGCCAATGTACCGGGCGCTAATGCCAATAGCACCCGATCTTTTTTTTTTTATTATTTTCTTTAATTGGGCACTAATCAAACTAGTGCCCAACTTTTTTTTTTAAATTCTTTGATACTAGCGCCCAACTCCTTTTTTTTTGTTTTTTGTTTTTTGTTTTTTTATATTTATTTAATAATTAATTAGTTTATAAATTAAAAATTTTAAATTTATTTGATTAATCTCAAATTAGGGTTGTTCATTCGGTTAACCATTAATCGAAATATTAAAAATCGAATTTGATAATTGGTAAAACCATTAATTGAACCGAAATTATATTTACCGAATTAACCGAACCGAATTATATTCGGTTAATTCGACCGAATTAACCGAAATTTCTTTAAAATACAAAAAATATATGTTGTATATATAATATAAGATATAAATAAATAAATATAATTCATAGAAATTTATTTAAAATACAAAATATAATTTTTATATATAATATGATATAAATAAATAAAAATATATAATATATTATATATAATTATAATTATATATAAAATATATGTTTAACACAATATTTCAGTTAATTCATTTAATTTTGAATTTTTGACATGAATTAACCGATAACCGAATTAAAGAAAAAAATAATAAAATAGGGTGTACTGAAATTCTTCAAACCCTTTAACCATTCACCGAACCGAAATAATTCGGTTACCGATAGAATTAATAGAATTGATTTGGTTAACGGTTTTTTTTTTTGGATAAGAAAATAAATTATTATTAAAGGGAGTACAAGGGATACTCCAATCCATACATGCAACAGTTTTTCAAAATAGATACCTCACATAAGAAACAAAACAAGGGAAAACTTTAACACACATCCTCTACCAATATCAGCCCACAAAAAAAAAAAAAAACAAATATCCACCCCCACGCCTACCAGTTTGAAAAAGGCTAATATCTACCCAAGCAAGCTCCCCCATTTATAAACCAATCTGAAATTGAATATTGGAAAGAAACATCTTGCGCTTTTGTCCAAAGCCAGAGAGAAATTTTGATATTCTCGATGATCCTTTCTCTGGGTTCCTCTCTGTTTTTAAAAACTTTGTCATTCCGCCACTTCCAAACCAACTAGATAACACCGTGCCAAACAGCCACCCACGCTTCCATTCAATTAATCGAATGTCGGTTATCGATTAATCCGGTTCGAAAATTCAAAATTAATCTGAATTAACTGAAATATTATGTTAAACATATATTTTATATATAATTATAATTATATATAATATATATTTATATCATATATTATATATAAAAATTATATTTTGTATTTTAAATAAATTCTATGAATTATATCTATTTATTTATATCATATATTATATATACAACATATATTTTTTGTATTTAAAAAAATATCGGTTAATTCGGTTAACCGACCGAATTAACTGAATATAATTCGGTTCGCTTAATTCGGTAAATATAATTTCGGTTCAATTAATGATTTTACCAATTATCAAATTTGATTTTCAATATTTCGATTAATGGTTAACTGAATGAACACCCCTAATTTGAAATTAATCAAATAAATTTAAAATTTTTAATTTATAAACTAATTAATTATTAAATAAATATAAAATTAACAAAAAAACAAAAAACAAAAAAAAAAAGGAGTTGGGCACTAGTTGAACTAGCGCCCAACCAAAGAATTAAAAAAAAAAGTTGGGCGCTAGTTCGACTAGCGCCCAATTAAAGAAAAAAATAATAAAAAAAAGACGGGGCACTATTGGCATTAGCGCATGGTACATTGACACTAATGACAATAGTGCCTACACTTATATTATTTATACATCCAAATTCCTCTATATTTTCACAAAAGAATCCCACAAAAACAATAATCCGTTAAATTACCCCATCCTAATATTTGCACTTTTTATGGCACACATTGTTGGATTTGTTGAATGACTATCTCATCCAAAAGTTTAAGCCGTTAGAGATAATTAGATGAGTCATTTGATATTATTTAATTACTCTAACACACTCCTTCACGTGCAGATGGTTATTTATGGAGCCCGACACTTGGAACATTTTAATTTGTTCATGACCTCATGTTTTGTCTGTCTGACTCTAATACCATAGCGAATGGTCACTTCATCCAAAAGCTAAACTGTTAAATAGGCGAGTCATTTAATATTTAATTACTCTAACATGCTCCTCACATGCAAACAATTGTCTATAGAGTTTTGCACGTGGAATATTTTAATTTGTTCAGGTTTGGTCTATCTCTGTTTCCTTACTAAATGACCACCTCGTCTAAGCTTAAATACGTTGTTAGAGAGGTGAGCCATTTAATATTAGTTAATCCTAAAAAAAGGTTTGCTTATATCATGGATCATTTAAAAATCTCATAAACATGCCTTGAAATACATGATAGCACGAAAAACCTCAAATTACAGCAGCGATTTTAACGATCGCGCATTTATATAAGTGATACAAATAATCAGATAAGATTTAAATATAAATTAAAACAAGATTTAATAGTTAAAGAGATGAAATGGTAATTGAAGTCAAAACTAGATGTGTCCCTGATTCTATTAACTAATTACTACTAGTATTAAAACTCGTTTAATTTCGGACGACGGAATTGACTTCGGTGCCTCAAAACTAGCACTCATATATATATAGGAATTAGAGAAGAAGAAGAAGGAAAATAAGAAAGTTAAAAACAATGGAAATGGATCTGTCCCTCAAGCTGGATCCTCAAGAACAAGCAAAAAAGCTTGAAAACGTGTTTTCATCTCTTGAATCAAATCTTGATCAAGATGAAAATCGTGCTCCAGACCAAATTTCTGATAAAGGCGCCTCCATTGAGGTATATATAAATTTTACTCTTTTTTTTATTTATTTTTATATATGTGTGTGTTGTAGTTATAAGTACACACACGATTTCTTGGCAATTAATTAATTAAGTTAATTAATGTGTAAAAATTCCAATTTTTTTTATAGCTATCTGTTCTGCAGATGCGGATGAATTACATGAAGGAGGAGAACAAAATCTTGAGAAATGCGGTGGAGCAAACTATGAAAAATTACAATGATCTTCATACAAAATTTGCCATGATTCAACAAAATAATCTTAGGAAGGTAAATAATTAGGTCCCATAAATAAATATAAATTTATCAACTTGATTAGTTTTCTTGTTCATCTGTATTAGTTTTCTCGTTCATTTGTATTTTGATGTGTGTATAGCTTAATTGCAATTTTGGTCATGTAAGTATCTTATGTAGCAATTTTGGTCCTGTAAATTCAAAGGTGTGGCATGTTTGGTCATGTAAGTATGTTATATAGCAATTTAATTGGGTCCCGTGAATTTTTATTTTTGTGCAATTTGGGCCCGATCCCATAAGTTCTATTTTTGTGCAATTTTGATCCCTAATGGATAAGTCATATTTCATGATGGGTGGCAAATCGTGTTATCGTGCCGTGTTCGTGTCACACTATCGTGTTTTCGTGTTATCTATTTTATTTGATCTTTAATATAACAATAATTGTAATTTTAAATTAATTTTTAATTTCGTGTTCCTATAGTGTTATCGTGTCGTGTCATATCATGCCGTACTTATCGTGTTTTTTGTCTCTGTAATCGTGTTTGTAATCGTGTCGTGCTGTCATGTCGTGTCACTCATTGCCACCCTAAATTTTCATCCTTTGAGGACCAATACTGCACAAAAACTTAGAACTTATGGAACTAAAATCGCAAAACAGAAAAATCAAACTTTGCTGGACCAAAATTGCTACATAGCATACTTAGTGAACCAAATATGTCACTTTTTAATACATACGGGGCCAAGATTGCTACACACTTACAGGACCAAAACTGCAATTAAAGACGAATAATAATAAATGATTCGTCTTTTCTTGAAAATAATTTTCTTTATTTTTTTTTATTTTATTTGATTTAGGATCCCAATATGATTTTCGCGCTCAACGAAAATCATACAGATGACCCGACTGAGGATCCGAATAAGAGCATTTTCGGCAATGAAATTGATCGAATATCGCCATTACACAAGGATGAAGATGATGGTAGAGAAAATGTTGAATTAGGGTTATCTTTGGGGGTGTCTAGCAGTCGTGTTGGTAAAGTCGAAGGAGACGAAGAAAGAAAGGAGAAAGGAGAAGAGATGAATAAAGGGTTAATTAGTGCGATACAATCAGGTCATGATCATCAGCTAGAGAGGAACAATTTGGGTGGAATTATGAGCAATATTAATTCTCAGCCTAATAAAAGAGCTAGGGTTTGTGTCAGGGCAAGATGTGAAACACCCACTGTGAGTTCATCAATCACTAATTAATTATTTCATTTTTAATTAATTATTTTTTGTTTAAATTGTGTTGCTTGCATGATTTAAATTAGGGCTATATATCAAGAGTTTGATCGATGTACAATTAATTAAGAATTTCGAACATAGAGTTCAGATTGTAAAATGAGAAGTTGGAAATGAAATATTTCTAATGAGGTTGAGTAAACTAGATTGAAATTGATTGGAACAAGATTTTATTTTTTGATTAATTAGATGAATGATGGTTGCCAATGGAGAAAATATGGGCAAAAGATTGCTAAAGGAAATCCTTGTCCTCGAGCCTACTATCGTTGCACTGTAGCTCCTGGATGCCCAGTCAGAAAACAGGTACTTTCCTATAATTCCTACACCTAGTGTGTGTTTGTGTGTGTTTTGAATCCTTTTTTTTTTTTGAAAATCATGGTGCAATTTTGCTTTTGGTTTTAGTTTACCAAAAAAGGTATTATCTAGTACAATTTGATATACGAAAAAGGAATAATAGAGAGGACCAAAATTTTAATTGTGACATGAATTATATTATAAATAGTTATTACAGAAAATAAGAGACATTGGGATCAACTTTGTGCTCCAGTGATAGAGTCTTGTATTTTTGTAAAGCGAGCTGGTTTGATCTCATTGGAGTACGCGTGTCTCTCCGTACTATCCTCATTGTACTAAAAAGGAGAGAGATTAGAATGTGGTATAATTAAGTTACCATTATAATGACACTTTAGTGAACATAACTTCTTGTTGAGTTGCTGTAAATAGAATTGTTATTCTACATGTGAATATTTGATAGAATTATTGTCACTATTAAGTTTGTGCAAATTACTACTTTAACAAAATAAATTCGTTACATAATATTGTTATTACTAAATACATATTATTAATAACCAATTCTTCTTAAATATTGCACATAATTAATAGGTCCAAAGATGTTTGGAGGACAAGTCGATTCTAATCACAACGTACGAAGGAACACACAATCATCCACTCCCAGTAGGCGCAACACCAATGGCATCAGCAACATCAGCCGAATCCTCCTTCATAATGTTGGATTCGAGCAATCCTCTCTCGAATATATCTTCAACCTTAAACCAACCACATTTCCCATATGATCACAACATTAATAGCCCTCTTTTCATAAACCCCTATTCTCCTAATTACATACCAAACCTAAGAACCCTAAACCCTAATTATCATCATGACCCCACAAAGGGCATTAATGGTATAAGCTCTTCAAACTCCATGGCCCAATTAGGGTTTTCTAATTGGATGCCTAATACACTTTTAAGCCAACTTTTTCCTAGCCCTAATTCACTAGCACAAGATATGGCATACAAAATTCTTCATGATGATCAATTAGGGAATATTAACAAATTGTTGGCTGAAAATGTGAGTGCAAATATTGCTTCTGATCCTAAGTTTAAAATTGCTATTGCAACAGCAATTTCATCACTCATTAATAAAGAAAGCCAAACAAGTCACTATTCATCACCTACAAATCAACTTATTCCCAAAGATGGGGATAATAACCATAATTCCACAAATTAAAGATTTGTTTAGAGACATATCTCAAATATGATCTCAACTGTAGAATTCTATATATATGATAATTTATATATTGTTGATTAATTAATTTTTCTGACACAATTAAATATGCTTTGTTTTTTGGGATTATATATATTGTAGTTTTGTTAGCTGGATATATGTTCCATGTGATGCCTTGACTGCTGTAAAACTCAAGGATTTGAAACACTTAAAAGAGCTATTGTTTATTTGTTCTGTTTAATTTTTTTTAAGTTAGTTTTCCAAGAAATTCAGATCTGATCCTCCCATTTAATTACTTTGATAAAAAATGTGCTTATTATTTTATTTTTTTCCAGTACAAATGGGGAAATTTGGGGAGGGGACATACGCACTCTTATGGGATCGAACTCGGGTCATTCGCCCTTACAACACACGTCTCAATCACTGGATCACAAGGTTGATCCCAAAAAATGTGCTTATTTGGATCATGGATATATAAATTTCTTTTAATGTTACATTTTGCATTAGGTTCTTTATATATATTGATTAATATTGATATAGAACTAAGTAACTAATTAACTAAGAGCTATATACCCTTACAGAAATAAAATAAAATTAGAGGTCCAAAGGAAACTAATTAATTACTCAAAGGGACGGCTTAATTTGAATGCAATGGTCCCTATATATTGATTAGCATTAAACTCACATAATTAGCAACAAATGATGGTCCATCATTGTGTTAATAGATTGGTTCAAGTGGACTGCAATTTGATTAATAATTAATAATGGATGGGGTGGGCTAATTGTGTTTATCAATTAAGTACGATTTAATTTCGTTAACAATAAGAATGGACAGAAAGAATGAAATTAAAGATAAAGTAGATTGGTTGTTAACTTTCATGCATGAGATATAGTACAATATTTTAAGGAAATTAATGCCTCATGAAAATTTAGAGAACAAAAATTTAAAATGGTGTGAAACCATGATGTAATTCATATAGTTTCCCGAGAAATTGTCATACTTGCCCCACTTTTTGGTAAAAATACCACAAAATACGCTCATATCACTTTTGTACTCAAAATTTTATCTTTTACGCTCCTGCATATTTTTTTGATTACTTTTATGTTTTTTCGTTATTTTTTGTTCATGTATTGCTTTAAATGTTATATATGTTGTTTCAATGTTGTTTAAATTTGTTTCTTTGTTGTTTCGTTTCAAAATAACTTTTACCTATTTTTTATTTTTTTTTTGTCATGTATTATTTTGTATATTGTTTCTATTGTTTATGTGTTGTCTATAATATTTTTAATTTTTTTCTAATAGTTTTTTATTGTTTCCATTTAATTTTTATTGTGTGAATACAATTTTTACCTGTATTTAAGCTATTTTTATTCATGTGGTGTTTTTAATATTTTTACGTTGTTTGATTTGTTTCCATACCATTTTTAACTTGAGCATGGATCCTCTCCATTTAGAGGGTGTAAGTTTCTTGTGCATTTGGAGAGAGAAATACACATGTGTATCTATACATACACCTATATATACACATACATATATATATATATATATATAAATGTATGTATAGATGCAAGTGTCTTTTTCTCTCTAAATGCACAAGAAATTTACACCCTCTAAATGGAGAGGATCCATTTCCTTTTTAACTTTTGTTCTGATGTTTGTTTGTTGTTTCCATGTAGTCTTCGATGTTTAAATACAATTTTTAATATATTTTTAAGCTTTTTGTTGTTCTAATGTTTCTTTGTTGTTTCTGGTTTATTTCCATACCGTTTTTAATTTTAGTTTTAATATGTGTTGTTTTATGCGTATACTTCTTTATTTTTTATAATATTTCGAGTATAAAATGAATTATTTAATGGAGCAAAATTTATATTTTCACTGAAATTTTATTAGAAGAACGAGTTTGAAACTTGTTCGAAATAATCTTGAAACAACAACGAAAAAATCCAAAAAATAGGGGAATAAATTTGTCCTAAAAAAGGGCGAGATCGTAAAATTATCCAAAAAGTACCCGTAAACATAAAAAAACTGTCAAGTTTTTGGAAAGTGGGGTAATAATGTCCTTAACCCTAGTTGCCATGTATTTTCACAAAATCCTAATTACGAAAAACTAGTAATTACATGTCAAGCATAAATTGGGCTAAAAAGAGGACCCTTTAAATTTCAGACTCGGCTGTTAATTGTAAAAGCCCGAACTAATAAAATGTCTATAATCCTTGGGTTTCTATGCTTTAGAGGTTTGCTCAATCAACCGAATCGTAAGGACCAATTGTTTTAGGCCTGAACTTGGGCTTGGTCCTGGGCTTTAGCTGGATCTTGGGATTACGTGGATCTTGTTGAAGGTTGAGCTAGTTTGGTTGAATAAGTCCTTTTATTTCAGCAGGCCCAAATTGAAATAATACGTATAAAATGTGTTTAATTTTCGAAGGATATTATAATTAGAATTGCCATATATAAATTCTTAAATACTAATAAATAAAGTCTTAAATATTTTAATAATATTATATTACACTAAATGTTTTTAGACCTTTCCTCAATATACGTATTAGATAATATCTAAAAAATAAAGTGTTCAAAAAAAATATATTAGATAATATGATTTCTATTTTGACATCATTCATGAGAGTATTGTTTATAAAAGAATGAGTGATTTCTACCGGTATATTCTTAAACTACTCACAAATTTTGTTATGTAAATGCGATTTTGTCGATTTTTTTTTTAAATTTTTTTATCCCAAATAATATCGAATTTCGTACAAGCTCAACTAGCAGAATATTGGTGTACAAAATTCTAAAATTTTAGTTACTCCATCTTATCAAATTTTTGTTACTCCATTTTGATCCAAACTGTAAGTATATATATTCATTTAAGTTGTACACATTTAAAACAAAAAAAAATAAGGAAAATTCTGTTTGATTCAGGTAAATAGTCATTCATCATGATTGTTTAATTTGAAAAGTTGGACACGTTAATCTTATACCAAAAAAATTAAAAAAATTCAAAAATAAATTTTCATAACTAAGCCAAACTCATAGTTCGAAATTTGTCAAATGGACCTATTTGGTCTAGTCCATCAGACCAAAGAGAAAGTTCGGTTGGGCTAATCTAAATCAAAATTCCATCGGATCGCCATTTTGGAGGCCCAATCCATGGGAATGCACATAAAAAGTCGAGCCTAATAGGCTGGCCAAATAGATTCCGCCCTTTTTCTCGCGTACAATACAAAGCTCAACCCATCCCTATCACCGAGCCGATCCATCGGAATGGGCTAGTTTTATAGCTCTACTCGTAGTTGCTCTTTTTGGAATTAATGAACAATTAATTATTCACATAACTAAGAAAAAGCTACCAAAAAATAAGAAAAAATCAATTAAAGAAAGAATTTGTTCCCCATTAGACACCATTCTCCTATTTTCTCTACAACCCAAGAACCTTCAGGACTCATCCACCACCTGAGTCCTCGAATCCCATTACGCCACGCGTGGTCGGCTCTCATTGGTCAGATTACGTGGAACTAAAAACAAACAAGATCCACGTGGCGCTCATCAGTTGGGCAGAACACTCTAGCCAATTCCATCCGTTTCTCCACAACCGCAACCTATAAATACCCACTTATACACCCCATTATTCAACCGTACGTTTTGTTGAGACTGAAAAGCAAATCAGGATCGGAAGAGAAATACAATAACAATAATGGGTTTTAAGGGTGTGGCTTTCTGCATTCTTCTTCTCTTTGTTTCAGGTATAACTCGTTGATTGTATTTTGTGTGCTAAACTTGAAGCTAGCTTGTACCTAAACTGTTTTTTGACCTAGCTGAGAATCACTTTTTTTTTAAGAGTTTGCAAACAATTCGATTGTATTCTATATGTGTGATTTGACTCGATATAAAATTTTACATGGAAGTTGAAAAAGTTGAAGTTTTCTTTTTTTAATAAGTTGGAAGTAGTGGTTAGATGAGAGTTAATAAATTTCAAAAAAACTAAAAATACAGGGCGCGCGATACCATTTGAGCTTCAAGCTCGTGATAAAAAATTGAAGTTTTTAAAAGTATTTGAAGCTCTTTGCATTCTCTAACTGGAAAAAACTATTCTCGGCTTTTTAGGTGGAAAAATCAGTTATTTTTCCACCTTAAAGGTATCATATTTTTTTTTTTTAGAATTTGCATATACTCTCAAAGTAACGTTGAATTAATTTACCTTTCCAAATTAAGACGAACGAAGGATTTTTATACTCATCACGCATATTGTATATTTATTGGTTTCTAATTGAGAATTCTGTTATCTGAATTGTCATTTAATAAATTAAAATCATAGCCGCACAACGTTATGGTAAATTGCAATTTTAGTCAATGTACCTAGCGTGTTGTCAATAATAGTCCCGTCAAAATCACGATTTGCAAAAAGATCGACGTGTCCACATCAGAGACTTTGTGGACACGTGGATCTTTTTGGAAGTTTTCCTACTTCCGTCCATCAAGTTATGATCTTTTATGCTAATTGTGATTTCTGTTGGACTATTATTGTTATAGTTACAATTACAGGACTAACTGAGTCCTCTGTCTTTCTTCAATTGTTTCATGTAAGAATTTTGCATAGGGACAGCAATAGCAGCATACAAGAACTTAGGGACAGTAATTGGTATTGATCTCGGGACAACATATTCATGTGTCGGAGTTTACAAAAACGGCAAAGTCGAAATCATAGCGAACGATCAAGGCAATCGAATCACCCCTTCGTGGGTTGCATTCACCGATACAGAGCGTTTGATCGGAGAAGCCGCCAAGAATCAAGCGGCCCTTAATCCCGAACGAACTATTTTCGATGTCAAAAGGCTAATCGGACGAAAGTAAGTCGATTTTTTTTTTTCACATTACCATCGAATTTTAATCGATGTTTTCGGTTGGTAGCCGCATGGCCGCTCCTTCCTTTAGGCGAAGGAGAAGGTCGACTCGGGCCCGAAATTTTTTCTGAAATTTAGGGGCCCAATTTTTTATATACAACATAAATAAAAGAGCAAATTGTTGGAAATACCCATTTTGGATAAGACAAAAACTTTTGTAACAAGTGAGATAAAAAACTAAGTTTTCTACCCATTTTTATGGTTCTTTTACCCAAATACCCCTAACACTAAAATACAAAAACAAAAAGAAAGTTGAGTCTTATTTCTCTCTCATATAAAATATATTTTCTTTATTTTTTCTCTCTACTCCACTCTCATCTACACAAAATAACAATAAATGGCAAATATTTAAAAAAAATTGTATATTTTTTTTAAAGAAAAATTTCGTATTTAATTTTTTAAAATTTTTTATTTTAAAATAATTTCGATTCCTTTTTTTCGTTTTTAAACAAATTATTGTATTTTTAAACAATTTTTTTGTTTTTAAAATAACTTCAATTTTTTTAACTTTTTTTAATAAATTGTAAATGCTTTCAAATTTTATTGAAATATTCTTCAAAATTAATAGTCATTTTTTCATATGAGCACGATATGTTTAAATAATTGTTTTTTGTTGTTTGAGGCAAATATGTTGGCACAATATATTTAAATAATTATTATATGTTGTTTATGGCAAATATATGGCAAATGTGAGTGGCACGGTATGTTCATCTCAAAAGAAAAAAGTGGCACTTATTTGTGGAAGTGGCACGATATGCTGTAAAAAAAACGGCACAATATGTTCATTTCAAGAAAAAAAAAAGTGGCACGTTTGTGTAAGTGCACGATATGTTCATCCCAAAAAGAAAAAAAAAGTGGCACGATATGCTTATAATGTTGGCACGATATGTTTAAGTTGGCACGATATAAGTACCATATAGGCACGATATGTCACGATTTGGGCACGATATGTATATATGTATGTATATGAGGGTTGGCACGATATGGTACGATCTGGCGCGATACGAGTACACAATTGTATATATAGGAGTGTGTGTATTTGGGGGAGAGTGTACACGATTTTCAAGAAAAATATTAATTACATTAATTTCAAAATTCAAAATCCTCACATTAAAGGAGGGACATTTTGGTCAAACTGGGTAAAAAAAAGTTTTATTATATTGATGGGTAGAAAAGAGTACCCACTATCCATAGTGGGTACTTTAAAAATTCCCCCTAAATAAAATATGACATCAAGAGTAAATCCATTATAGTGGTTGAATCTTTATCACTCTTGAAAATCTTGAAAGGTGTCTCAAGTTCAAAGCTTGCATCTAATTTTTTAAGGCTCTTTAAATTAACTCAAATTGATAAGGCGAGAAATTAAAAAGTCATTATACGGCTGATAGTGTCACAATTTGCGAGATATTATTGAACAACTGGATTATACTGACTTTTTAATATTTTTATCACCAAAATTATAAGGCGAGTTGTATTTAAATTATTATTTTGGTTTTTGAACATGTATGTCATATGATTATAACTATAATAGAATTGGTACTATATGTTGCACATATTCTTTCTTTTTATATTTTAAGTTTGTATAGAAATTAAAAAAGAAAAAGTTTGTATAGAAAAATGGGGGCCCAATTTTAAAATTCGACTCAAGCCAAAAAAACTAATAGGATCGGCCCTGTTGGTAGGTTTGATGATCCGGAGGTTCAGAGAGACATGAAGATGTTGCCGTACAAAATTGTGGACAAAGATGGAAAGCCTTATATAGAGGTGAAGATTAGAGATGGTGAAATAAAGGTGTTTAGTCCTGAGGAAATAAGTGCAATGATATTACAAAGGATGAAAGAAACAGCAGAGTCTTATTTAGGAAAGAAAATCAAAAGTGCTGTTGTAACTGTACCAGGTATGATTTAGATTTTGTCTTAATTTTGTCTTACTGAATTGAAATTTAGGATCAAATGTGTTGCCAAATCAGGCAGTTTCATTAGATGTTATTTAGGGATAATTACAAAGAAACCCTTGAGGTTCAGGCTAATTACAAAAAATACCAGACATGTTTAAAAATTGCCAAAATACCCCGTCTTACATTTTCCCTTTCATAAGCAAACATCATTTCAAAAACACCCTGATATTTATAAAAATATTATAGCTATCCCTCTTTAATTTAAGACATAATTAAACCTGAGGTTTTTTTTATATATAATTTTGAAATATTTCTGGGTTTTTCTTGTAATTAGCTCAAACCTCAGTGGTAGTTTTGTAATTAGTCCTGTTATTTATTGATTGATTACAAATTATTTGCACTTTTAAACTCCTTATGGACCAATCTATACAGAGTGTTTGCAAAAACTTGAATTTTCTAAGAAAGTGATTTATTGTAATAGAAATCAAAAGCAGTTGATCATCATAAAATTGGTAGTGTTTGCAGCTTCTCTGAAAGCTAAGTAATTTTAAAAGAAGTTTCAATGAATTAGTTATAAAAGTGCTTTTACTTTTAGATTCTTGTAAAATTACATAATATATATATTAGAAATATAAATTAAGATTTAAAACTATTTTTTTCCAGCCAAAACTAACAATCACGTTTTTTAAATGTTAGCAAAACGCTCCCATAGTTTCGCATATTGTGTTTTCCTTTAAAATCTTATTCTTCTGAGTGACAATTAACAAGTATGTTCTGTTTTTTGTCACTTGTGCAGCGTATTTCAACGATGCACAACGACAAGCAACTAAGGACGCAGGCACGATCGCGGGGCTCCAAGTGGCTCGGATAATAAACGAGCCAACTGCAGCCGCGATCGCCTACGGTCTCGACAAGGAAGGAGACAAGAACATCCTAGTTTTCGACCTCGGTGGTGGTACATTCGACGTCAGTGTCCTAACCATCGACAACGGCGTGTTTGAGGTCCTCGCCACGAGCGGGGACACTCACTTAGGAGGCGAAGATTTCGATCACAGAGTCATGAACTATTTCGTCAAGTTGATCAAGAAAAAATACAACAAAGACATAAGCCGCGACAAAAGGGCTCTCGGAAAGCTACGCAAGGAATGCGAACGAGCTAAAAGAGCGTTGAGTAGCCAGCATCAGGTTCGGGTCGAAATCGAGTCGCTATTTGATGGTGTTGATTTCTCTGAGGCGATAACGAGGGCGAAATTTGAGGAACTTAACATGGATTTGTTTAAGAAGACGATGGGGCCGGTTAAAAGGGCTCTGGAGGACGCGAATTTGAAGAAGTCGGATATTCATGAAATCGTGCTCGTTGGTGGGAGCACGAGGATCCCGAAAGTGCAAGAGATGTTGAAGGAGTTTTTCAACGGTAAAGAACCGAGTAAAGGTGTTAATCCGGACGAGGCTGTGGCTTATGGAGCAGCGATTCAGGGCGGGATTATAAGCGGAGAAGGCGGCGAGGAGACAAATAGTAAGGCTATGATTGCTTATGAAAAATTTTTATTTTCGTTTCGCTGGAGAATTTTTTTACAAAAAATGTGAATGTTTATGAAAATTTTCAAAAAATACACTATTTACTCACTTTCACTTTTTTCTCCTAACAATCAATTCTATTCATTTTTCAAAAAAAAAATCATCGAATCACCAAGCATTATTACTCATTTTTCCACAAATTCTACTACTGATCCACTCACATATTTTTAACTATCAATCATATTCAATCATTATTTCACTATTTCAACATCAAACTAACTTTCGTCATTATTTTTTCATATCATATTTAATCACACTTTCAAAATTCATTTTTTTCTTTCAAAATTTTGTTTACTACTCTTCTATAGCAAAAAGAGAATTTTCAAAATAAAAGTATATCCAATCGCATCCTAATGAGTTTCTTCAAGAATCATATATGAATTTTGTTCTAGGGTTAAATACAAAAACTACCCATGATCCACTTATCCGTCAGAATTACAAATAGCCCCTTAAGATATTACAGTTTACTTAACAAGTACCCCTTCTCGACGGTAATTTGTGAAAAAAAAAAATTAAGGGGATATTTGTAATTTTGAAAGTAACCGGGATTTTTTGTAATTTAACTAAACTTCTAAACTTCAAGGGTATTTTTGTAATTAACGATTTGGTCTACGTAATTCATCGACACGGCTCTAATTTTTTAATTTTGTTTCTTGCAGAAATTGTTTTGATTGATAGGACACCATTGAGTCTTGGTATTGAGACAGTTGGTGGAGTTATGACAAAGTTGATCCCAAGAAACACTGTCATACCAACTAAGAAATCACAGGTTTTTTCTACTTATCAAGACCAACAAACCACAGTGTCAATCAAGGTATGGATTTTGAAACATGCAATACATTTGCCGAGATTAAAATATATGTAGCATTCAAATTGCTAGGATTTATATTGATACTATAATTGTCATTTTTAAGGTTTATGAAGGAGAAAGGGCTTTAACAAAAGATTGTCGAGAACTTGGGAGGTTTGAACTGTCTGGCATTCCACCTGCTCCAAGGTAGACTCATATGTAGCATCCTGGAGATGTTTTTTTTCTTTTCTTTTTTTTCAAAGTTGATATTGGGAAAAATACCCTTGAGTTTAATCTAATTATAGAAAAACCCCAATTGTCTTCGAATTTACGAATATCCCCTGATATTTGATTCTATTGCAAAATGCATTCTATAAGGATATTCGTTAAGAAATAATGAAAACTTGTAATACCTGAAGAGAGCATTTGTAATTTTGAAAGATAATTATTTTATTTTTCATATAAGATCAAACCTCAAGGGTGGTTTTTGTAATTATTCTTTGTTTGAATGTTCAATAAGTCTAAGAGATACTTAGGGGGCGGGGGAACTGAGACCCCATAACTAATAACAAAAGAATCCAGAAATTTTTGAAAAATACAAAAAAAAAAAAAAAAGAAACCCTTGAAGTTTGATTATATCTTATATTTTTTCTTTTTATAAGCAAAAAAAATTCAAAAACCCCCTTGACATTTATAAAAATATTACAGTAACCCTCTTAAATTTTGGATAAAATCAAACTTTAAGGGGAGTTTTGTAATTAAAAAATATCTGAGTTTTTTATAACTAGCGCAAATCTCAATTTTTTTTATTTTTCTTTGTAATCGACCCCAAGTCTAATAAGAAAGTTTGTGATATTAAAGCCAAGAAACTTGTGACTCATAATATAGGGATAATTACAAAAATACCCCTGAGGTTTGGGTTAATTACAAAAAGAACTAAAGATGTTTCAAAGGGCTAATTTACTAAACTATTGCAAGTTTAAAAAAGTGTTATCAAAATACCGTGGAAATTGGTTTTTTTATCAATCTAGTGTGAAGACAGCTTTCGTAAAGCTGTCTTCTAAGTTTTTCATTTATTTTAAAAATCAAGTTTAGAAGACAGCCTCTGCAAAGCTGTCTTCCCTTTTTTTATTTTTTTTAAAAACTACACTGAAGACAGCTTTTCGATTGCTGTCTTCGAAATTTTTTTTTTTTAAATTTCTTGAAGACATCGGTATGAATAGTGGTGGTCAAATGGAACTAAAATCGGGTTCCAAACTGAAACTGGAACCAAAATTTGAAACGTATCACATGTAGTTACAAATATAAAATATTATAATAAATATTTAACTTTTCTTCTTGCATATTTTTACCAAAAAAATAAATATTGTTGGTTTTAAACTTGAAACCGGCGGTTTTAAACGCCCTAGGTTTTTTTTCTGAGTGTTAATACGATAGATTTTGCATTTGCCAATGAATTTTTTCACAACGGTTCCATATTTTTTGAGACCAAAGAACCGAAACCGTCTTGCATATTTTTACCAAAAAAAAAATAAATATTGTTGGTTTTAAACTAGAAACCGGCGATTTAACCGCCGTTTTCGTCATGGTTCCACAGTTTTTGAGACCAATCGAACCGCCTACACGATTCGGTTTTCGGCGACGTTGACCGATCAACAGTTCAAATCGTTGACTACGGTTCCAGTTTCGGTTCCATTAGGCCACCACTATTCATATCACTTTGTCTTCCGAAATTTTAAAAAAGAGAACTCAAGACAATGATCAAAAAAGTCTTGAGTGTAGTTTTTGAAAAAAATAAAAGTAAAAAAGGAAAACAGTCTTACAAAGGTCATGTCTTCTAAATTGATTTTTAAAAAAATGAAAAACTTGGAAGACTTGACTTTACAAAAGTCTGTCTTCACACTACATTGATAAAAATACAATTTTCACGGTATTTTGATAACACTTATTTAAATTTGCAATAGTTTGGTAAATTAGCCTTTGTTTCAAAGTTATAAATAAATCCCATCAGGTTACATGTTGTCTTAAATGTAAGGTGGGTAACTATAATATTTTTGTAAATATCATGGTATTTTTGAAATATTTTTATACCTTCATCAAACCTCAAACCTCGCGGTTTTTTGTCATTTTCAATGAATCGGGTTTTTTTTTAATTAGCCCAAACCTCAGTTTTTTTTTTTTTGGTAATTATCCCTATAATCAAATGAGAAAATGATGATAGATATTGGTTTAGTTGCATTATTACATCAAGATTTAGCTCTTTCAAGATGCATGTTTTAAATCTTTTCTTTTCCGGGAGTGCCACAAATAAGTCACATTTGAAGTAGGCGTAAAGCGGCATACTACACGTAATGTACCAAGACAAAGCCGCCAAGAAATCCAAATCCATAACCATCACCAACGACAAAGGCCGATTAACCGAACAAGAGATTCAAGAAAAAGTAAGAGAAGCCGAAGAGTTTGCGGAGGAGGATCGAAAGATCAAGGAACGAATCGAGGCCAAAAACAAGCTCGAGACGTACATTTTCAACATGAAGAGCGCGATCAACAACGACAAGTTTGATCCGGACGACAAGGGGAAAATTGAGGACGCGTTGAGGGACGCGATGGAGTGGTTGGACGGTAACGGCCAGGACGCGGAAAAGAATGAGTTTTATGATAAGATGAAAGAGTTGGAAGATGTTTGTAATCCTATTGTGAAGAAGGCTTATGAGAAAAGTGGTAATGGGACTAATAATGGGCATGAAGATGAGGAGGAAACAAATGATGAATTGTAGAGTTTATAGATGTTAGAGTTGACCTACTGAGTCAAAACTCTAATAATTTTAATTTATTGTTATCTTGTTATTTTGCCAAGTTTCTAGAACAAAAATAAACTAATTATTTGCAGGCCCAATTACATGATTTTGGAGACTTAGTAAATTTGTTTTGGGAGTTGAGAGATAGTGGGGATTGTGTCCTACTTTCAAGGAACCAACATCTCTCAATCTCCCACTAACCCCTTAACTTGAAAGTTGGTTGTGTGGCCTATTTTGTAGGGATGCAACCGCATTATAAAAGGGCAAGGAGATCGCACAAAGCAAAGCACGGATTCGAGAGCATAAGATTTGAGTTTTCACAAAAAGAGTCCAAGTTTTTCACAAGAAGAGGAAAGGTGCTAAGTGTGTTCGTTAGGTGTTGACGTCACCTTTCTTAACACCTCTTGAAAGTTAAATCTTCTTGGTAGTTTTGGGAGACAATCAGAGTCCAGGATAGGTTATAGTTGTTCTCTTATGTTTACGGTAGAAGGTTGAGTTAAGAGATCAAGTACAATAGGGAAGTCTTGGTCTTGTTCTTTATTTGGTGTAATCAACATTCTACTTCATTGTTTTTGCCTTAGTGGCGCCGCACAAGTATTTTTATACTTGTGCAAATTTTTATTCCTGTGTTCATTCTCATTTTTATGCTTTGGTTATTTTTCTTAATTGATAAAATAAACAAAGAATCGAAAAATTCAAGTTTCATTTGGGTGACACCTAGAGGTGTTGCCAACACTCAAGACAACACTCACTCGCAAAACTTAAGAATTCGACCCTTGAATTCTAACAATTGGTATCGAGCCTACACTTGATACTACTAAGTGAGATCCTGTTTGTTTTTGCGTGTTTTTGATGGATGGTCAAGGAATTTGATGGTTCGTCCCCGGTTCTCGATGGAGAACGAACTACTCCTATTGGAAAGTTAAGATGAGGTCTACATAAAGTCAATTGATGAGCGCGCATGGAGGAATATCCTGGTTGGATGGACTCTCCAAGAATCATAGATCTTGATGGTGATTACATTAGAAAAGAGAGATAGACGGACGAATGATGAGATTCAATTGGCGATTTCAATTCCAAAGCTTTGAACGCCATTTTTAGTCTTTGTGGATATGACTCTCTTCAAAGTAATCTCAAATCGTAACTCAAATGAAAGATGCGTGGGATGCTCTGCTGTTTGCATTGTGAAGGTACACGGGGTGTTCGTAGAACCAAATTGAGACTCCTTGCAACTCAATTTGAACATCTACGAATGGAGGAAGATGAAACCATTTCATCTTACAATGCTAGAATTTGTGAGATTGCTAATGAAGCACGAGGCTCGGGAGATCCAATCGAATGTAAAGACTTGTATCTAAAGTCATGAGATCACTTCCTAAGAGATTTAATGTCAAAATCTACACCATTGAGGAAACCAAGAACACGGAGACTACGTCTTGATGAACTCATGGGTATTTTGGACTTTTGATTTGAACTTGGCTCAACGGGAGGAATATGAGACGAGAGGAAAAGGAAAAAGCATAGCTTTTGATCATGGTCGAGGAAGCTACGGTGATGCCCAAAGTGATGCCAACATCGTAATGGAACACTTCATCAAGGAAATGGAAGATTGAGAACTTGGTGAAGAAACCATTGCAATGTTGACAAGAAAGGTTCAACAATGTATTCAAAAAAATTAAACAAGGGCAAAGATTCCAAAACTCCTTTCAACAACAGAGATTGGCCGAAGAAACCTATTAATGCGGAACTCCTACTCCCATGAAGAAGTATGATCGACCTTTGAGAATCCATTCTTTAAACCAAAAGAAATGGATAGAATCCAATGTCGAGCATGTAAGGGGTTTGGTCACTATGCCAACCTTGATGCGCCAACACACTTAGGGAAGCGTGGGATGAGCGTATGTGTTTCCCTAAGTGATGATGACATCGATCTTTGAAAAGGTGGAGGAAGAGGAGCTCAATCAAGGCTTGTTTACTATGTGCGAAAGTGTGCATCGAGTGCGAAGTTCCGAAGTGTTACCGAAGTGTCGTATCACCCGATACAACACCTGGCGACACCTCGAGAATCTGAAGAAGATCGTGTACTCTGTTTGGATCGTCTCATAATGTTGGACCAGGACACTTGTCCTCGAGCTCTTTAGATTTTGATAATCAAGATCACGATTTGATTATTAAAAACAAAGAACTTATAGAAAGTTTGTCCCAAATAAAACTTGAAAATGACGTTTTCCTCAAAGAAAATGAAGATTTAAAAGCAGTCTCAAAATTGGAAGTTCTTTTTGACTAAGAAGGATAAAGAACTTGATCAAACAAAACCGAACTTTGTAATCTTGAAAAAAGGGTGAGTCGAGTTTGATTCTAGCTCTATTGTGGTTGATGAAATTATGAAAACAAACTAGGTTTGACAAAAGTGGTTTGGGCTTCAAGCCCGATAAACCTACAAAGCAAAAATTGACCGATTCTCGTGAATATGTTGGACTCGAAAATTCTTCCAAACGTCATTTTGTTTGTCATTATTGTCTAACTCCTGGGCACACTAGACCTTTTTGTAAAGAATCGAAAAATGATAAGAAAAAGGTCAAGTGTGGTCCAGTGACACAACACACACAAAGACGACACCTCAAGAAAAATGATAAATTTTTCCAAGAACTCTTTCGGGAGTGAGTGAGACAGATATTGAAAGCCATTCTTGTCTTGTTGTTTACACTTCTCTCAAGTCCAATGTTGAAGGCACTTGGTATTTCGATAGTGGTCGCTCACGCCACATGACAGTACCAAGTCACATTTAACTCGATTATGAAGTGTGGAATGGAGGAAGAGTGAAGTTTGGTGGTGGTGCTAAGGGAATTATAATTGGTAAAGGAACTACGAATGTCAAAGGTTTTCCTAAACTCAAGAATGTTTTTCATGTTGATGGCTTACTTGCTAATTTAATTAGTATAAGTCAATTGTGCGATGATGATTTGCATGTTAAGTTTGATAAAGACTCTTGTTTCGTCTCTTTGATAGCAATGATACGTGTGTAATGGCCGGGTACTAGATCTATCTCGATAATTGTTATTTGCTTGGAAAAGATGAAACATGTCATCATGTCGATTTTGATGAAAACATTCTTTGGCACCAAAAACTTGGACACGTCAATTTTCGAAATTTGAAAAAATTAATCGATCTTGAAGCGATTAGGGTATTCCCAAACTTACCTTCAATGGTAAAGTCACTCATGTTTGTGAACCTTGTCGAAAGGTAAACAAACCAAGGTGTCTCACAGGTGAGACAACACTTCAATACCACACACTGCTTTGAGCTCGTTCATATGGATTTGATGGGTCCGGTTGAGGTTGATAGTTTAGGAGGGAAGAAATACACTTATGTGTGTGTTGATAATTTTTCGAGATTTGCTTGGGTTGAATTTTTGAAAGAAAAATCAGAAACCTTTGAGGCTTTTAAGAGACTTTACACTAGAATTTGTAACATGCACGATTCAAGTATTGCAAAAGGATTAGATTCGATCATGGGAAAGAATTTGAGAACATTTCATTTTCAAATTTTTGTGAAAAGAAAGGAATTTTCCATGAATTTTCGGCTCATAACACCCCAACAAAATGGGGTGGCTGAAAGAAAGAACAGAACCTTGCAAGAGATGGCCCGAGTAATGTTGTGCTCGAAAAATATTTCAAAAAGATTTTGGGTCGAAGCTTTGAATACTGCATGTCACATTTCTAACCGTGTGTACTTGAGACCGGGCTCTACTATGACTTCATATGAAATTTTAAATGGAAAGAAGCCTAATCTCAAGTATTTCCATGTGTTTGGGTGTCCGTTATATCTTGAATGTGGGGGAGAATTTGGGAAAGTTTGATCCTAAAAGTGACAAAGGCATGTTTCTTGGTTATTCTAAAAATAGCCATGCTTATCGGATTTACAATCTTGAACTAGAACAATTCAAGAAACCGTTAATGCCGTTTTTGATGATTTGTCAATTTTAGGAAATAAGTCGAGGAGGATGAGAACATTCGATGTGATTGACTCTATTATTCGCAAAAACTGCGTCTGTTGTTTGTGATTCTCGGGGTGTAATGGAGGTGAGACCACACCCCAGCCAACACTGTCTTTGATACAATCAAGCAAAGAAAGCTCAAAGTGAAGTGAACTCGTCGAGAATCTCGTTCTGTGCAAAGAGATCCTCAAGGAAGATCCGAGAAAGACCATCCAACCACTCAAGTCATTGGAGAAGTGTCGATAATATCGAACAAGGAGAAAGGAAAGATCGAACTACGGGGATATGGTGAGACCTTCCTTTTTCTCTTCTACATGCTTGATGGTAAGTGCCGCTTGTTTTGTGTCAAACATTGAGCCCAAGAACATTAATGAAGCTCTTAAGGATGAATTACGGATTAATGCCATGCATGAGGAATTGAACCAATTCATTAGAAATGATGTTTGGGACTTGGTTCCACGCCCCGACAATGTTAATGTCATAGGCACTAAATGGATTTTCAAGAATAAAAGTGATGAACATGGAAACATTGTAAGGAACAAAGCTAGACTAGTTGCACAGGTTACACACAAGTAGAAGGTGTTGATTACGATGAGACGTTCTTTTTGTTGCTCGTCTTGAGTCTATTCGATTATTATTGTGTGTTGCTTGCTCTCTTGATCTTAAGTTGTACCAAATGGATGTCAAAAGTGCTTTTCTTAATGGCGTGTTAAATGAAGAAGTGTACGTAGAAACGACCAAAAGGATTTCAAGATCCACACAAACCTAATTTCGTTTTTAAACTTAAGAAGGCGTTGTATGGATTAAAACAAGCCCCTAGGGCTTGGTATGAAAAAGATTGGCAGATTTCTTAGTACAATTTGGTTTTAAAAGAGGCGGTGTTGATAAAAACCTTGTTCATTAAGAAAGATAGGCACCATATGACTATAGCTCAAGTCTATGTGGATGATATAGTGTTTGGTTCTACTTGTGATTCTTTACGTGATGATTTTGTGAACTCAATGTCTTCCACTTTTGAAATGAGCTTGGTTGGGGAACTTAATTTCTTTCTAGGTTTACAAATTAGACAACTACCGATGGTATTTTTGTCTCACAATGTAAATATGCAAAAACCTGGTTAAGAAATTTGGTCTTGATAATAACAAGCACATGAGAACACCCATGAACACTAGTCAAAAGTCGTGGGGGGATGAAGTGTCTCGAAGGTGTTGACAACACCTTATACGGGGAGCATGATAGGGAGCCTACTTTACCTCACCGCTAGTCGGCGGATCTTATGTTTAGTGTTTGTGTGTGTGCCGTGCAATCGACCCTAAAATCACTCACTTGAATGTTAAACGAATAATCAAATATGTGAGTGGATCTGGCGATTTAGGGCTATATGGTACACTAAAGACACTAACACAAATTTGGTGGGGTTTAGTGATTGATTTGGTGGTGACTTAGAGGATAGGAAGAGTACCTCTGGTGGATGTTTTTATCCTGGGAACAATCTTGTGTCGTGGTATAGTAGAAAGCGAGTTGTGTTTCTCTTTCTCTCTTGAGTCCGAGTATGTGGGTGGTTCATGTTGTGCCCAACTTATCCGGATGAAGCAAATGCTTGATGATTATGGTATTTCTAGTGATATCTTGACCATGTATTGTGACAATTTAAGTGCTATAGATATCTCTAGAAATCCGGTGCAACATTCGAACTAAACACATTGACATAAGGCACCATTTTATTTGGGATTTGGTGGAGAAAGGTTTGATTCACATTGATCATGTTTCCACCGAAAATCGGATAATTTGACATTCTCACTAAATCGTTGGATTTTGAGAGATTTTCTAGTCTTCGGAAATCTCTTGGTCTTTGTGTCTTTGAAAAAAGGTGAAGTGTGGTGCGAGGTGTGACGACACTTGTCGTAACACCTATTTCTTTTATTTTCTTTTGCTTTTCTCTTTTTTAGGTTTTAGGCATGGTGCATAATATCTTCGGGTTTTCAAATTGGGTGTGCCATCGTGAAACCTCTTGATTGATTCGAGTTATTCTTGTGGCCAAAAATCGGATTGAATACACTACAAGTACTTGCACATTTTCTTCCTTATATTTGTACATTTTTTAGCTCCTCTGTTTTGAAGTTTGTTACTAAGTAGTTGAGGGGTCTTTCATCTCTTGTATGATCATGCCCCATGCGAAAATTGTAACGTTTTTCAAACATGAGCTTAGCTCCCGATTATAGTCATTAAAGTAGTTGAGGAATCTTTCACATTTCTGTGATCATGTTCCATGTGAAACAATGACTTGTTAATTAAGAGCTTATGTGTACTTAAAAAAAAAAAAATTGGAGAAAAATACACAAAATGTGTATATGAAAAAAAAAAAGGAAAAATACACAAAGTGTGTATGAAAAAAAAAAAAAAAAACGCGTGTACATTGATTCAGTGTGGTTGAATTTGTGCAAGGAAAAATCATTAAAAGATCTGATGTATGGCCATGAAAATTGTTTTGATGAAAACTAGGAAGTGTTTAGCGGATGTGGCCAACACCTTCCTCGTGAACACCTTGTGGTATTTTTTTTGACTTTTGTGTGCTTGACTGCATTTTTTTCTTTTTCCTTCTTTTCGTTTTTTTTTTTCATTTTTAGGCATAATCAGGAGTTGATTAAGTGGATTTGTCCCTATAAATTGATTTTCAGTGGTTACGTGGGGTGGTTATTTTTTTCTCTCCATTATCCTAAATTTTAGGGGGCTTAATGTTAGTGGGTTGAATTTAGGGGAGTTACATATCCGGAATTTGAGATAAATATCCGCACTTAGTGGGTAGTTATTTTCGGTCTTTATATTGCTTATAAATACTATGATTTATTTCAAGTGTTTGTAACATCATTTTTTCCGATTTTCGATCCTCTTTATTTCCCTACAAGTCGTGATTTTCAATGGAGGATGAAAATATTGCCAACATTTTCGCCCAATTAAAAATAACCCACCACCTCTTTCATCATCATTAAACCCAACACAAACACCCATTCCATCATCTTCTCACAACCCGTCACCTACCACCCAAAATCCACCATCATCCACCTCTTCACCACCAAAATCCACAAAATCCACTGCCATGGCGTACGATCCATCTGATATTAGAAGTGAGTGGGCGAGAGCTACAGCCAAGCCACCTTCTTCGAGTGTTCCAGAAAGTGTGACCGCACCTGAAGAAAACAGGGACGAAAACCCTAGTACGACCGAATCCGTTGTGCCTTCGGCAACGATTGTCCCTATAATCACCGAAATCGATGTTGGGGGTCCAACTTCCAGGACACGAAGAAAATCATTTGATCCGATGACCCACCGGATTTGGAAAGCATCAAACAAACATTCGGTCCTTTAGGCACTCCATTCACAAAAAGATCTCGTCGACTTCAACGAAAACCCCGATTCACGGAATACGCACGACCCAAGAAACGATCTCGAGGCTCGGGTAATGTTGGGTCATCTTCTTCTTCAAAATTCTCAAAAATTCCTTCTCCCGCTCCTCTAATGTTGAAAAAGAAGGTCCTACTTGTTGACCTATGACCGGGGAGAAGTGTTGAGAGAAGACAACCCTCTTTGAAACCAGTCCGAGGAAATTGGGGGTGAGGGTGACGAGTCCCATATTCGCTAATGTGTCGGAGGTGTGTCTCGGTGATGCCAACACCCAGGCAACACACGAGAAGAACAAGGAAGTTTTTAACTGGTTTGGATGATCTTTGAAGAGAGTAGTGATGCCTCCGATTCCGAGTCGGAGTATGAGGGAGAAAAGTAAGTGATGAAAATGAGAGCACGGAAGAAGGGGCCACAAAGCGAGAGGTTGAGGAAGATGATCAGAAATGCACATCCCTATTCTTTGAACTAAGGTCCAAAAGTGGTCATTGATCGAAATGTGTGCGGAGGTGTTGCCACACCTCACACAAAGACAACATGAAAATATGGAAGAAATAGATGAGGAGATGGGTGAGGAATTTGCCCAAGCTCGGGCAAGTGATTCGATATCGAGATAAGTAATCCACACTCCTCTGAATTTCTTTCCATTAAAGCTAGTGAAATTTGGGAAGTTGTCATCAAAAGGATATCATTCTTGAAAAACCTCTTAATCTTGATGATTTTTCCAAATATAACCTGGTTCAATTTCGGAAGATCGTCATTTTTCGCAAACTACCATGCATGCTAAACCGTTTGTTGATGGTATTGTTCGAGAATTTTATTCAAACATTTTAAAGAATACCTTCAACAAACACTCGGCAAAAATTTGGAAAAGTTTACCTACGGGAAAACTTTATAACTTCACACCTTCAATCATTAACAACCACCTTGGTTTGTCTAATGATGAAGGAGAATTAATTTTTGAAAATGAGGATGAAGTTATAAAGGAGCTCACGGAAATGTTTTGAAAAATTGGCCAAAAGCTCCACTTAAGTTGTACTCTTCACACTTAACTTCTAAATATCTTTTTCTTCACAAAGTGGCCATAGCTAATTGGATTCCTACCTCGAATAATTCTCTTGTGACTAAAGCCAAGGGCATTTTATTTTTAAACTTGGTAGAGGAGTCCACATAAATTTTGGTGAGCATGTTTTTCTCCTTAATTTCCCATTTTTTGCCGGAAGAAAAGCACATATGGTAGTTTAATCTTTCCTTCCCTCATCTTCTCTCGTTCTCAAAGCCCAAGGAATACCACTCAAAGATCACGAATCGTTCACCTCTGAGCCTTCTTCTATTCCCATCAAAACTGATTTACTTGAGGGACCCCATATTCGTGACCTTCCTATAGGTGTGGAGAGAGGTGTTACCACACCTCCGGCACACCTCCCGCCTCCCAAAGAATTTATCCTGTTCCACTCCACCTTCTTGAACTCCGTTACAAAATGCCATTGCACAAATAGAGCTATTTACTCGTATTTGGGATGAAACGAGTAAGTTAATTTCGCCCAAAAAGGGAGAGACACGGCACAAAAACAAGCGAGGTTGGAACGGAATCAAGTGCTAGGGGGCTGAGGATCAAGGGGAGACGAGGAAGAAGAGTGCAGCTGCAGGGGGAGTACAGGGTGCAGAGATTGCTGGAGATCAAAGTGCTGCTGAAGGTGTCAATGAAGGTGTTGCCCATACTGTTGGCAACACCCCTCAATCTGAATCCAGTGATCATTCTCCTGTGTTCTGAAGACATGTTTGGCTGGATGTTTGATGTTTTGTTTTGGGATGCTTTTGGGATAATTGTAGACGATAACTCGATTTCTTATCTTGGTTCTTGTTTCTTCTTTGTTTTTTCTTCTGGATGATTATGTGTGTTTTAGGGGGAGCATGTATTTGAACGGTTTTTTGGTTGATTCCTCCTATGATTACTTGCGTAGTTCTACTTCTCTTATTCTTAGTCCGGTGCTTTCACAATTATTATTATGATGAGCTTAGGGGAGTAGTTCTTAGCTTGGTTCGCTTATTTGTGATTACTTTGGATGGATTGTTTTTATTCTGGGATATGCTTGTCGTCCGTTATTTAGACATTATTTTGTCTAAGGTTTTTGTGCGAGGTTTTGTTTAAATGGCAAAAAGGGGAGATTGTTAGAGTTGACCCACCGAGTCAAAACTCTAATAATTTTAATTTGTTGTTATCTTGTTATTTTGCCAAGTTTCTAGAACAAAAATAAACTAATTATTTGCAGGCCCAATTACATGATTTTGGAGACTTAGTCATTTGTTTTGGGAGTTGAGAGATAGTGGGGATTGTGTCCTACTTTCAAGGAACCAACATCTCTCAATCTCCCACTAACCCCTTAACTTGAAAGTTGGTTGTGTGGCCTATTTTGTAGGGATGCAGCCATTACTATAAAAGGGCAAGGAGACGCACAAAGCAAAGCACGGATTCCAGAGCATAAGATTTGAGTTTTCACAAAAAGAGTCCAAGTTTTTCACAAGAAGAGGGAAAGGTGCTAAGTGTGTTCGTTAGGTGTTGACGTCACCTTTCTTAACACCTCTTGAAAGTTAAATCTTCTTGGTAGTTTTGGGAGACAATCTGTAGTCTGGGATAGGTTATAGTTGTTCTCTTATGTTTACGGTAGAAGGTTGAGTTAAGAGATCAAGTACAATAGGGAAGTCTTGGTCTTGTTCTTTATTTGGTGTAATCAACATTCTACTTCATTGTTTTTGCCTTAGTGGCGCCGCACAAGTATTTTTATACTTGTGCAAATTTTATTCCTCGTGTTCATTCTCATTTTTATGCTTTGGTTATTTTTCTTAATTGATAAAATAAACAAAGAATCTGAAAAATTCAAGTTTCCGTTGGGTGACACCTAGAGGTGTTGCCAACACTCTGCACAACACTCACTGCAAAACTTAAGAATTCGACCCTTGAATTCTAACAATAGAGATAGGATCTATATTGGCTTTTGCTTCTTAGTTTTGATAAGTATGGTTTCTTTTTTTTTTTTTTTGATTAGGAAATTCTTGTAGTTCCACTAGTTTCTTATCTTTTATTCCCTTTCTTTTAACTGGAGTCATTGTGAATCAATGCTTGTTTCAAAATTGTTTTTTCCTTCTTTTCCACAATTAAGTCAATACAACTTTTTGTAACAGGATGTCTCGGGTGCCCGGCTGAGCTTATAAGTTTTTCAAAACATTGTATAGAATGTTTGAGACTTGAGAGTTGAAAAGTTCGCTAAAAGTGTTTGGTAGTTTTTTTTTCTTTAAAAGATGTGTTGTAATCTTTAAAGTTGTTTTTAGAAAATGTGGGGTTCCAACATATTCTCAAATAAAATCTTATTTTAACCAATGTTTTAAAAATCGGACCGATGAGTAAACTGGTAATGCTAGCGGATTACAATTCAACTAGTTCAACCGCTAGTCCAATCGATTTTATAAAAAAGATTAATTAAGTTTTCTTGTATACTGTATAAAATAATATTATAATAAATCAATTATTACATAATATATTATTCTAATGGAAAATACATAAACAAACAACTAAAACTATATTTAGCATAGCTCAAAATTCAAAAGATCATATAAATGTAGCAAAATACAAACTCTAAAACTCCAAAAGTTTATAAAAAAAACTAAAAATAAAAAAAAGTTCAAACCGGTTCAATGTCCGGTTCAACATGTTTTTGGCCAGTTTTTTCAGATTTGACAAGTTTAACCATAAAAATGGTTTTCGGGGCCTAACCGAACCGATCCGACCACGGTTCCTGGTTCAACCGACTGAACCGGCCAGTTCGGTCCGGTTTTTAAATCACTGATTTTAACCTTTTTTTTCGAACGATAGTATTTTATAATAACAACTCAAAAACTAAAATTACAACTACAAACGTAGCTAACGGGCTAAGAGCCGACAAGACTAACTAAGAGCCAAGCGGTGAATTGGTAAAACCAATTCAGATTCACAACATGGACTAAAAAACTACCCACCCCAAACTAAACCACTCCACGCCGGGAGACTTCAACACTCCTTAAAGAAGACTGCAAAACACCAAAAAAACTGAAACCGGGCACGAGCAACCACTACATACTACAGAACAGATAAAACTGATCCGCCTACGAGTTTCGCAAATCAACCGGGAAAAACAAAAATTACACAAACAAAATAAGAAAACTACATTCTAGCAACAAAACTAAAAAAACAAAAAACTAAACAACAACCTAACAATCAAAGAAATAAAAGGTTTCTCCCTCCCCCAAATCCACAGCCACATCCCGACACCACCGCTCCCGCAAATCTGCCACCATCATCCAGTTGGCCCGCCACCACGAAGAAACTTCCAAAGCCCGGATCTTAAAACAAAGAAGAAAAATATTGTACGGGTGATTTCGACCGGCGACCCGAAATTTCCGGCCATCACCGGCCTTCATGGCGTGCATCAGCCTGAAACGACAATCATGGTCAGCCTCCTGTTTCCCATTCTGGAGAAGAAACCAAAACAAGAGGAAGAGGGGGAGGGAAGGGTGGGCGGCTGGGAGAGGGAAAAGGGGAATAGGGTTTGGTTTTTTTTTCTTAGAGAGAGGGCAGAGAGAAAGAATAGATAGACTGATTTTAACAACTTACTTTAGTTTTGATAATTTTGATTACAAAATTGTTATTAATAATATTTTACAAACTTTACAATCTTATTTCAAAATAAGATCTAACATCTTATAAGACATGATGCTTATAAGATATTTTAAACAAACTTAGTCAAAAACCCTCTTATCTAATCCTCTAACAACAATATTTTTCGTTTTTTGAGAATTCTTGCAACAATATTTAGCCAAAGTTATATTACAAAAAGTACTATTGAGATTTAGCCTGCTTTTTAATATACAAGATATTATAAACACCTCATTGAGATTTGTATTTACTAAATGATGCAGCGGAAACCACAGATAAACGAACAACAAACAAAAGCAATATGAATTTTCTCAAAAAACGTAAAGTGCAATGAAAAAGAGAATAATCTCAAAATTTAGTAATATTCAATCTCCTTAAAAATAATAAAATAGAAAGTATTTATAGAATTAAGAGCACTTTTTGTAATTAACCTTTACGCGGTGAACCAACTTTGTATAAGGCTTATATTATTTAACCATCTAATTACATGAAGTCCCTTTTGTATACCTGCAATAAATCATGCCAAAAAAAATTGGAAAAAAACAGAGAAAAGCAGAGCACATATTTAATTTCCTCTTGATGAAGCAAAGAATAATTAAAAATTTAAACATCAAACATTCTTTTAATTTCTTTCATACTAAGATCATGCCACCCTGAACCCCCAAATATGAATTTGAACAACATTTTATGCACCTTGTTAGGAGCCTCAAAGCATCATTGTTCCTTTTATTACCAGAAATCAAGAAAATGCACAAGAGAAAAATGTTAACCGATAAATTGAAGATTATAAGTGAATTATTGCAGGAAGCAGAAGAAAGAGTGACAATATATGAAGAAAGACATGATGGGATTCTTAGGCAGATATGTTGTTATTACATGATGAATCAGAACTTGGAAGTGGCCTTGGCCGGGGCTCGAGACGCCATGAATGAAGCTTTAGAGTTTGTTGTTTGCCTTAGAAATTTGCAGATGGAGATCATCAATTCATTCTCCTAATTAATGAATCTTTTCTCAACATTTTTGGTTTTGTTTTTTATTTTTTATTTTTTTTTCTCAACAACATTCATTAGGTTTTTACATAATCTTGGTTTTTTATTTTTATTTTTTCCTTTAAGAAGTTGGTGATGATATGGGATTAATTTGGTGTTGTGATGTAGTGATGATTGGATCAATTTTTTAAGAGTGCTTAAATGTAAAATGAGACACTAACTATCCCCATTGGCAAAGGACATTGGTCGGTTGGAAATTGCCCGCCGTCCAATAAAACCAAGCCCTGATATGTGACTGACATGAGTCCTGCAAAATCACCGTTAGAAAAGGGGACTGGAAGGGTTTTCCGGCGTACTCTCTCCAACGCTCAAGTCAGAATCGCTCTAAGAGAAAAGTATGAAAAGTGTTGAAAAGTGTGTATAGATAGTCTCACCTGAGGCATACATTTTTATGAGCTATTTATAGGTTGGCAATTAGGATTTCGTGCCCAACAAATTAGACTAAAACTATATCATATCCCTATATTGGATTGGGCTTGTCACTCCTTGTAGGCTACATCTCTTTCAAGCCCAACAATTTGGGAGACCCTTAACTTTGTTTGTCATAAGGCTCAACCCATTCATTAGTTCGGGTCCATTTAAATTGATTCTAAAGAGGCTCATAAATTATTAAGCCAATCATTGGGCCAACAGCTCGGTCCCTTTCGAGCCCACCCACTCAGCCCAATTATCACAAAACCACTTGAGTCCAAAAGCCAAAAGATTGGCCCAATGACCCATAATCTCCTCCTTAACAACCCAGAGATCGGCCCAATTATTAGTAGATACCCAACCATCTGAATTTGATTCTCACTGGATCTTCTTTTTAGCTCGGGATGGACCTTACAGTCCAAATTGGTCCACATCGGACACTAAGTTTACAAACTTTCAATTTAAGACAATAACTTTAAAATTCTAGTGAATTGAGGATAATTTGAGCCCGAATTGTCATATCGATTTCAATGTTGAGCCCAAATAGCACCAATTCAAGCTAATTATTTATGTTCCAAAAATAATTGCTCAAGTCATGCAAAATAAGTCTAAAAAAATAATTTACAAATTTACAAATATATCTAAAAATCTTGAAACCAATTTAAAAATTTATAAATTAACAAGTTGAATCTAAATATATCAAAATAAATTTGATAATTATTTTAACAATTTACAAATTAACAATTAAAATATATATATATACAAAAATAAATCTAGATAATACATAAATAAAATTGTAAAAAACTATTCAATGAATCTAAATAACTAAATGAAGTTTAAAAATGTGAATTAAGATATAAAAAATTACTTAATATATCTAAAATTATATTATATAATTTTTAGACATATTAAATAATTTTCTAAATCTTATTCATCTCGGATCGAATGAGCATGGGCTACTATAGCTAATAAGCAAAGACAAGGTAAGTGTCTCCTGGAAAATCATGAGGTCAATCAAAGTGGACAATACTTGTTGGGATAATTTCATTTTTCATACCCAATCTATACCCTAATTTCACTTTTGATACCCCTGTTTTCAACCTTTAATCAAGATTGGTACCTAATGTTCACAAAATTAATCATATTTGGTACCTTTCCGTTAACTCTCCGTTAACTCTAACAGATTTAACTGTTATAAGGTTTCCTTCTTAGAACAACCTTTCAATTTCGGTACCTAATGTTTTATGAATAATCTCTTCCAAAGACCCATACTTTACTGCTACAATAATGGAAATAGTCCATTACGACCATATCAGCCCAACATGCTTCCGTAAAATTAATAGATCCCTTAAAATTCATACCTCTTTTGACCGAAACACCGCCGGGTTAAGTGGTTCGCAACACCACCAGTCGGAAAATTACTGGCCCCAGATCGTTTGACAAACAGCTCCTCACTGTTCAACCTCACCTCGGGGAAGATGATCTGCAAGTTATCAGGACCCCTTCAAAGACTTGCAAAGATAGCCTTGGTTCGTTTCCTACTCCGGGCGTAAAAGTATTTCTTCAAAGGGATAGATCAATAGAACACTATGAACACATGTTGAACAAAAGCCTTTATTTTATTAAGAACTTAAAGAAAAATTTATTACATCGTAATCTCCTTTTGGGAGGAGAAAACTTGTTTAGCCTCTCATTATTGAGGCTTGCACTCGAAAATACATAAATTTAAAAAACTAAACACTCAAACTTATTACAAATTTTTACTCGATTTTTTTATTGTAAGAAAACTAAGGGAAATGTTCGATGTCTAAACCTTCCTTCAAATCCCCGCAATTTATAGAGGTAAGTCCAGGACTTGAAATTCGGACTTCAAATCTTGTTGAGATATAAGGCGTCATTGCTTACGTCATACTCCGAATTATTACTCGCCAAATTTGTCTTTCCCTCTTTCGCGTGACTCGGCCCATATGATGGTTGTCGGGGAATCTTTTAAAAAAGTTGGTCTGCGTGGTCCCCAGGAAAATCGTCTTGTGGTGGGCCCTTGTCCTTTCCGGTTTTGTATGGTCTGTCGATCGGGTTTGGGTCGGAAACCTTTCCCAAACTCGGGTTCCTTTTGTTCGGGGCATGCTTGTGATCCGGTCAATCCAACGGCCAACATGCGCCATGTTACGAGAATTCCGGTAAGTGTCTTTGCTCAGGAATCTTGTTTTCCAGCAGAATTCTCCTTTTGGTTTGAAGAGTTCCTCCGCAAATCTGTGGTTGATCCGGTCATCGAATTCAAAAGGAAAGATCCATTCGCGAGTGCGGATGAACTTAAATGGATATTTGACTTTGTCCATTTCGATTAGACAAACCCAAAGACCCCATGCTAAATGGTAGAAGCCGTCTTGAGAAAAAATGCTCCTACTAACATCGGTCCTTCTTAGGTGAAGCCGCTTTAATGTATTTTAAAGCATTTCCATCCGGTCTTCTTAGCTTGATGAAATGAAAAGCTTCATTAAAGCCTTTCTTTCTTTGGTTAAAGAGCTGACGATAAAATACTGAGTTCAAAATATCCCCTCTGTCCAAGTGTGGATTATTGGCCCAGTCTCGTAAATCGCTTCCCCAATCCATTTCGGTAATTTTGAAATTTCGGGAATCCTGGTGACACGGTATAGATTGAAGCTAAAGCTCCAAAAGTATACCATTCCCATCGCTTCATTTGGATGACTTCCTGGTTTCATCCAAACTCGGGATACTTCCTGAGATATCAACCATTGTTTTCTCCGGGTTAATACCTTGTCTTGTAACTAGTTTCTCCCATTGCCGCTGATATACCTGCATAGGAGAAATCTTATTCTCGTCGAGTTTGAACCTTAGATTTGCACATGCGTGGCATAAGATTCAACTCTCTCTTTTACCCCGGAGAGTCTTGGGTTGACTTGAAGACTCGGGTTGTGACATCGAGCTTCAACATTCGTTCTGATTTGTACACCTGGGGATGCATCACCGCAACACTTGTGATTATGGTACTTGAATCCATAACCTCAGGGTTAGAGCCCCGTACTCTCTCGGCCCCTTTTTGCACCGTAGTAGGAGATGCGGCTGGAAGAGAGGCCCTTGCTTGCGCCGCTAAGAACAATTGTCCTTGAGCGGCGGCATGCTCGTATTTGACTAGAAACGGATTTTACGGTCACTGTTGAAGTCGCCCAGCAAACACGCATTGAGACATAACGTCCCAAAATCTCGTTCTAGACTCTCCAGGTTTTCCATGAGATGTCTTACTCGTTTAAGGACCAAATCCGAACGCGTCTTCCATCTCGTGTCAAGAAATGCAAGAATATTTTCATGAGATTTTATAATGACAATATCATAATCATAATATTGACATTCAACTTGCCATCTAAGTAATCGAGCCTTTTCTCGGTTTTGATTCAATTTTGTTTTTTAAAAGCCTTTGACACTTGAATTATCAATTTTTAAAGTAAACTTTTTTGATAAAAATAGAGGCCATTTTTTAAAAGCCTTTTGATCGCAAAGAATTCTTTTCGTTAATATGCCAGGGTTGCTTCACTAGGGGTGAATAAACCCTTGCAATATCGCATGGCACTTCCTCGTTTGGTGTGACTTTCGAAGAAGGCCGCCCACCAATCATCACTGGCATCCGTGTAAAGAACCAGTTCATCCTCGTCTTGGGAATCGCAAGTTTTGGAAGCTTTTTACAAACTTCTTTAAGTTGCTTAATTCCTTCTTGATGTTCATCTTCCCATTTGAATCTGCATCTTTTTTAAGTAATGGGCTAAACACCTTCCTCGTAGTATGCTAGATTGTTAATAAACATTCAAGAAAATTAACAACTCGAGAAAACTCGAAGTTGTTTATTGTCTTTCGAGTGTATCCGGAAATCCTGTATCTTTTCCACAATATGATTCGTAGAATAATTCCAGATTCATCGATTTCTATTCCGAGGAATTCAATCTGTCTTGTTGCGATTACGCGCCTTCTTTTCCGAAAGCACTAATCTTCTTTGTGACAAACATCGAAAATATTTCCAAATGTTTGAGATGCTCCTTCATGTTCTTTGATGCGATTAGGATGTCATCGATATACACGAACATGAAAGCGAAATAATCTTTGAAAAGATTATCCATCTTTCTTTGATATATCGGGGTGCGTTAGCCAATTCCATAGGCATCACGTTCCAAATATAGTGTCCCCTGTGGTGTAGAGAAAGTCTGTAAACTTCTTACTTTCTTCCTCCATCTTAATCGGTAGAATCCGGACTTGCAATCGAACTTTGAGAATATCTTGGCACCTTTGATACTGATTAACCGGATGTTTCTCGCTTGGGATATAGTATCGTCGAACTCCAAAATGTTATTAATTCCTTGTAATTAATAACAAGTCTTAACTTTCTCTTTTGATTTCTCCATGGTTTCGACTAAGAACCCTGGATCAGGCCATTTGTATGGAGAAACTCCTGGTGAAATTAACTTAATGTCAAGATGTTCCTTAAGTATCTTCGCATATCCTCACGATCTTCCCGATTCATAAGGATTGGTTTGAATCTTACGAACTCGTACTCCTTTCCGGAGTTTAACCTTTAAGGAAGCTTTAAGTTCGTTCTTATCCCACCAAGCCAAAGGATCTTCATTGTAATTCCTTTGGATCTTCTTCTTGATATCCTCGAGTGATATTTGTTCCTCTATGGTTACATCACTCTGTGGATTCTCCATTAGACTCATCCATAATTCCGCAATGGCTTTTGGAGTGACTCGATTCTTCTCCTTGTACTACGAATGAATACAAGTTATTATCCCATATCTTTTGATCTTACGGATGGAACCAAATTGTCTATAGGATAATAAAGCTTCACCAAATTTCCTTCGATCCGCCATTTTTGGATTGCGAAGTTTGGCTTCATCACCACGCTTTCAACTGCGAAAATTAATTGGCATTTTTCGTAAAATGCTTCGATGATCTCGGACAATAATCTTATGATCACATAAGGTAGTGAAAATAAGTCTTCTTGTCTCGTTCTCTTGTGTGAACCGCTTGAATGTTTGCGGAAATTGTTTCCCAAAGAAAATATACGCACTTTGTATCATGGAAATAGATTGGTGGTGTCTTTACTTTGTACCCGGGTAAGTCTTGCCCATTTCCTCCGATCATTATTTCGCTTGTTTAATTCCCATTAAGGATAAGAATCCTTTTAGAGAAATCTCTTCTCGCAATGGCTGGTAAATCTTCTCAATTTCTTTAGGAAAAACATCCAAACTGCAAAGTACATATTAAAGACTGAATCAATATAGGCGGCGAAATACTCGGCCTTGTATTGACGCATATAACATTCCAATAGAAATGTATATGGAGAATGGACTAGTGGTCATCGATTCGTATTTTTATTAGCCACTGTGAACTCCATTAGTCTTGTAATCTTTCCCAAAGTTTATGTTCCTCAAGAAATTCAATTCCCAAGTATTAATTGTTCAGGACCTTTCCTCGCAACTCTGTGATAGTAAGCTCAATTTCTCCTATCTTGAGGCTTCCTTGATACCTTCCAACGATTGGTTGTTGGAGATAATATAAAACATCACAAGGAAAAATGTTATCCTTTTTGAGTGATGTCGAATATTACCTCAACCTCTCGCCATCCTTCTCGGACATTTCACTCTCCTCTTTGTTTTAAAAACATCGGGATGCGCAACCGTACTTGGTCTCCTTTCTTCCCAACGGTTGCTACTCACCATTCTGTCTTTGGAAAGACATCCTACAGGCTCAACTCGAGACTCAGGCTTTTGTTGAAGATGGTTGATCTTGAATTATCATATCAATCTCCTTAATAGTTGGAGATTCAATGATTTCAGTAACACCACCCTGGCAAAGTCCTCAAAGATTCTTGGGACTTCAATAAATTCCTTTCTCAAGAATACTTGAATGATGGGTATTCGAGAGAGCATAGGAAATCTTGTATGTGATCGAGTAAGGCTGTTTCTTCTTTCATCAAATCGACTCTTTTGAAATCTTGATGAAGGGTTAGGACTCTCTTGAAGTCTCGATCTCCCAAATTGTATGCAATTCTAGGATAGACATTAAATGCCAATTTCCCCGCATACAAATTTCTCAGAACCGCTCCAAGGCATGAATCCTTGAGATGCGAGATTCGCTTGTCAAAGACAAGCAAGATTAAGAGGCGAATCTATTCCTTCTTTGAATGTTGCTTTAATAATTACTCTTATGGCTCCAATATGAATCCATGAGAGTGTATTTGCAACTTCTCTTTTAACTTTGCTTTTGATCTCTTGTATTTCTCTAATAGGGACCAACTGCATCTCGATCGAGTTCATTAAACTCCATCGGAATAGCAAATTCTCCGGTTGTTACCCTGTGGATAATTTGGTGTTTTTATTCTGAAAACCAATCTTATCCAAAGCTTTTTCCATTGCTCCAATTGTAAATCCATCATAGATTTGAAGCTTTGGATCTTCCTTCATAATTCTCATAAGAGTCTTATGAGATCGAAGTAGTATGAGAGAGGAATCGACATATCCTCCTCGTATCTGTTGAAGAATTTCTTCTTCACTGACGATTCTCGAATCTGGATTCACTTCCATCATCGAGAATAGATCTCTTCTTCATAGATGCTTTCATCCGAGGGAATATCCTCAAATTGATACACTGTATTAAATCACGATAATAAACTTCTTCGATTTTACGGTGTAGCCTCAACTGTCTCGATTCCTCGTTTACGGTTATGCGGACAATCCGTTGAGATATGTCCTCTTGCTCGCAGTCCAAGCCAATTACAATCTACGAAACTTTCATTAGCTCGGGTATGAGCTCGTCGCCACGAAAGTTCTTCTGGGGGTTCTTTGGTACTTGCTTGATTAGAACCGATGATGAGATTCTACTCCGCTTGGTCTTTGGTCTTTGCCCGATTTATAACCGGGCTTTTTGTTTTGACGAGAACCTTCTAGGTCTCCATGAAGACCGCTTTTGTTGTTGCTTCCGGCGGTATGGATGGCTCTCCTTCTTCTTCTTGCATGCGCTTGGTTGACCTCCCACAACTGTTGGGATATCATTATCCACGCAACATAGAGGAACCGCTTTGTTAATTCCTCTTAATCTCTTGTAATTCTCGTGAGTTTCGCTTGATAGCACCATTCCGATAATTTGGCCTTTAGGAAAGACATTTTTAAGCGCCACGTTTCTCTTGACTCCACCCTTGTATTCCCCGATAAGCATTTCTCTCCCGGGGACTCGGAATTTTGGCAAAGAATAGTGCGACTTCTTTTCCTCAATCTTGGATTTCCACGGTATCGGTGAACAACTTGATATATTCGTCAATATGACAAATATCCGAAAGAACTCAGGCTATAGAGGGCTTGTTTATATTTCTTTATTTTTCATCCTCTAATCCTCGAAATAACCCGTGCCGATGAATTGGATTTTGAATAGTTTTGCCATACCATCGACAATTCCTTTAAGTGATTCCCGATGTGACCGAATTTTTCGTACTAGCATCGGTCATATCCCAGGAAATCTTCACCGATCCTTCAAGACTCATTTCAAGGAGTAAAATGAATGAATCCTTTGTAAGATCGAGGGTTCTGCTTTGAAATTCTCATGAAGCCCATTCATCAATGAGAACTTCTCTGTTTTTAAAATGGGATGTCGATTTAACATCAACCCATACGGATGTATTGGGTCGAGTGCGATCTTCCATAAGGCGTCGATAAACATTCGGCCTTAGGTAGGTTATCCAGTTCCTTGCAAGAGGGTTTCGACCTCCCGTCCCCGAAAGTGGATCACTCCCGTCGTGAAATCTCCGGCATGTGGCATCCTCTCGCCCCGAGCTCCATGATGTGAACGTGCTTTCTTCGACGTTAGGATTAGCTGGTGGCGGTGGTGGAGGAATTGGTCTACTTGTGGGTCATAGGTAACCAAAGCGATTCCTCACTGCGTTCATCTTTAAATCTACAATACCTAATCCTGCGAAGGATTACGCCAGTCATGTAGATCTTTAAGATTCATCTTTTCAATATCCATCTTTTTTAATTTTTGATGGATTTTCCTTTGATTAAAGCAATGAGCTTTTCCTCATCCGTCATTTTTCGTATGACTTGGTTGGTTTCCCCTTTTGGTGTAAATAGGGTACCGCCCCAAAATCAATACGTTTCCTTCCTAGGATGAACTTGGCACATCCTCCAGGTTCTTGACTCGTTTGAATATCATAAAGGAGTTCAAGAGTTTCCTTCGATATTTCACCATCGTTTCCATCCAGTTGGATCGATGAACTTGTCTTTGGTAAATGAATATGGCGGTTGCCATAATTTGCTCGCCGTCTTTCGGATTTCTCTAAGATCTTGGAGATCTTAGATTTGTCTGGAAGTATCTCGTTCCACTACAGTACTCCATCGGGAATCATTGTTTCGATGGGAATTTTCATGAACCGTTTCTTGAAGGTTCATCAAGTGAACATATAGGGCCTGGTTAAGCATCCAGAATCGCTTATAATATTCGCTCGCATTTTGCATTGCTTAAGGTTTCCCGTCGGCTCTCCTGCTGTTCCTTTTCTTCATGTTGGTATTCCCGATATGAAACCTGGTCAAGGTGTTCTTGTGCATACATCGTCAATATTTGATGATATGTCTTGTAAAGGGAAGTGGGTACATCTCGGACATCGGTCAGGATCCATAATCTCGGAGTAATTTCTCCTCACCAATTGTTAATTACATAAATATAATAAATTTAACTAAAAGTTCTTAATAAACCTAAAGCTCGATACCATTTTCGTGGCCCAAAGTTAAAGAGTTGAGATCTTGAAGAGATCAGGTCCTTTGAATAAAAATTGAAATATCTAGGGACCAAATTTGATAAACCAAGTAAACATAGGGTACCAAAAATGATACATTCGAAAGTTTGGAAAACCTTCTACAACAATCAATCGGTCGGTTTTAACGAGTTATTTTGCGGTATCGAATTGATTAAAACTCAAAATGTTGGGTACTAAAACTGATTAAACGAAACCTTGGGATCAAAACTGAAAACTAGGTATAATTGAGGTACTAAAACTGAAAATAACCCATACTTGTTTATTCAGCCGATGATGGACATTCTTTGTCATATTATTTATCTATAATATTTAAAAAGAGTAATACATTCATTTCACCAAATTTTACTCTCTTTGAGAAGATTGTCATTCCGTGTCACATCATTTATCTACAATATTTAGAAAAATGTTCATTTTCACCCATTTTCACTTTTATTAAGTGGACAATGTCCATTCTGTGTCACATCATTTATCTGTAATTTGGAGAATATACCAATTTTCACCCAATTTACTTTCAGCGGACAATAGTCATTCTAACTCTGAGTCACATTTTTATAATATTTCAAAAAAATATTTAAAAAATTATTCAATTTCACTACAGCATTAGTCATTCCATGTCACATATACAATTTCACCTAAATCTGAAATTTCGAAATCGCTCCTGATTATAAAATGGCTTAATTGTAGTTTTGGTCATATAAATATAAGAAAGTGGCATATTAGTCCTACAATTATTATGTGATTTTGGTCCGATAAATATAAAATATTGGTATATTTGGTCCTCCAAGTATGCTATGTAGCAATTTTGGTCTCGTAAATTATTATTTTCGTGCAATTTTTATAACATACCATAAGTTCTAAGTTTGTGCAATTTTGGTACTGGAAGGTTGAAATATGTTAATATGATTTACCCATTTGAAACTAAAATTGCACAAAAATACAAATAAGCCAAAATTGCACATAAATTTAATTTACAGAACTTAAATTGCTGCATAGAATACTTACATGACCATATATGTCACCCTTTTCAATTTACAGGACCAAAATTACTACACATGATACTAGATCAAAGAGAAGCCCATATGAGACCGTCTCATGGATATAAATTTAAAAAACGAATTCAACCCATTTTACAAATCAAAGCAAATTAGATCCAAAATAAAAAGGGTCAGCTAATATTAGAGATGGCAAAATGACCCGCCCGCAGTTTGGCCCCATACTCGTGAGTACCCGCCTACTGTGGTACCCGCCCCGCCCGAGCTATTTATATATATATATTTTTTAATATATTTAATGTATATTATATAAAATAATATTGTTTTATGTATTTAATATTATATTTAATATATATAATGACAAATTTTATGAAGAATATGTATTTATAATACAAAATATAATATTAAAAAATTATTAATAATATAAAATATAAGATAAGAATATAAAATAAAAAAATCCAACACGGGGCGATCCGCCCCGTCCTGCGATCTGTGGCGGGTCTGAGTATTGAGATACTCACTCCGTTCTATTACCATCCCTAGCTATTATGGGTCATTTTAGAATCCGTCTCAACTTTCGACATTAATTTGTGAGACCGCGTCATATGAGTCTTTGTCTAGATTAAATATGTCACTTCCCAAATACTTAGCGGACCAATTATTTCACTTTCTTATTATGCTTATGTTACCAAAATTGCAATTAAGCCTTATAAAATTACAAATAAACTCAAATATTCTAAAGAGTACCTAATACAGGAAACACTGTCACTGACATGCTGCCTTTTGTGATTGCCAAGCAAAAAATTTGCCCACTCAAATGTCCCCCTCTCTTTTTTTCCTCTCTCTTCAAACCTCAAAACCAAGCTAACACACAAAAAAATACCAACACTATTAATTACATAACACAGAGAGATATATACGGAGTAGAGAGATAAAAGTAGCAAAAATAGGTGGCCACCGCCGTGGCCGGTGGTGGGCCTTACCCTATTAACACTTTCCGATTTCCCCACCAAACCCAAAAAAACCACACCAATAATGACCTCCAGACCCACCGCCACCACCAACGGCGCCCACCACCGCTACTACCCTCCGCCGTCCTCCTCCTCCTCCTCCGCCTCCTTCCGCGGCTGCTGCTGCTGCCTCTTCCTCCTCTTCTCCTTCCTCGCCCTCCTAATCCTCGCCGTCGCCCTCGTCGTTATCCTCGCCGTCAAGCCCAAAAAACCCGAATTCGACCTCCAGCAAGTCGCCGTCCAGTACGTCGGCATCAGCCCCACCACCGCCTCCTCCGCCACCGTTTCCCTCAACATCCGCATGCTATTCACCGCCGCGAACGACAATAAGGTGGGAATCAAGTACCGCGAGTCCAGGTTCACTATCATGTACCGCGGCATACCCCTCGGACGTGGCACCATACCCGGGTTCGATCAGCCCGCCCACAGCGTCCGCCGGATCCAGACCGCCATCGTCGTTGACCGGGTCAACTTGATGCAAGCCGATGCGGCGGATTTGGTAAGGGATACTTCGTTGTACGACCGGGTCGAGTTGCGGGTCGTCGGTGATGTCGGGGCAAAGATCCGGATCCTGGGTTTTACTTCGCCCGGGGTGCAGGTTAGCTTTATCTTACTTCATTTATTAATTATTTGTTTTCACAATTTTTTTCTGGAAATTACTATATTTTTTAATTAAGATACATATCTGGAATTTGTTGTTTGTTTTCGTGTGCATTTTGGTTTTGCTTTGTCGATTTGTGTACCTCTGGTTCTGCTATCATGTGCATTGTCTATTTGCTAAAATGTGCTGGAAAAGTCTTAAATGAGTCACTGTTGGTAATTATGAATAATGTTCAGTTCAGTTAATGTAATCATGATTGGATTAGGTAATTTGTTAACTCTGCTGCCAAACTACAGTTTAAGAAAAAAGAAAAAAGTGCAATTTCTTTTCACTTTCCATGATTAGGTAATTGGGCTTATGGAATTTTACATTGGTACTTTAAGGTTTTAAACAAGAAAAAAATACTAAATATTATGCTATTAGGTTGTCTCATTATTCAGTTGCTTTTTCTGAGACTAATGAATCTAATAGCCTAGTAAATTTTAGTAGTTAATGACTAAAACTCCTTAAATTAGGAAAACAATATTGTTTTTTTCTAAGTACTATTGTTCTGTTTTTCTATGTCAATATATATAGTTTGGGTCAGTTTTGGAAAGAAAATTTGCAGACCCTGACCCATTTATAATGTTAAAACCCGCCCCCCATATGAGGGTTTGGGTATTAGTTAATATCCGCATCCATTTACATCCCTATAGACCCTATCCAAAATCAAAACCAGATGAAATACTGAGAAATAGAAGATCAAATCGGACTAGAGTTGTCAAATGGATTGGTTGTCGTGCTGGCTCGGGATTTCTTCATACCTCTATTTTTGGAACTCAGTCAAGCTCATGTTTTAATTAAAAAAAAAACAAGGAAATTGTATCAGGGTCGTCGGGCCAAACCGGCTTCTGGGTTTTGAAATTATAGCCTAACCGAACTTTATTATCGGGCTGGTCAGGCCACTCAACCGGGACGTGCTTGTTTTGACACCTCTAGTTTATACACCTTCCTATGCACCAAGCACTTTTCCACGCACACAGCAGTTAGCATCTTCCAAGATTGTCCCCTTGCACCCCCATACCCCACCCCCCACCTCCTTGATCTTTTCTTTTCAATTTGTCCATATTCTTTTTCTTCTTTAAATTTTTACCACACCTTAACTTATGGACAAGTTTCTGACTTCTGAGCCCACTTATATTGACTTTGCTTTGTTTGTTTCTTGAAAGGTTAATTGTGTGAACATGGAGCATGGCCCTTAATGTTTTCTGATTATGTTTGGGTTTTGTTTTAGGAAATAATTAGTAAAAAAATTTGGAAGAAAAATAGTAAGTTTATTGACATAGAGTCCTTTTTAGAAAGAAAATGTGTTGGACAAATATAGAAATAATAACAATCCTTTTTATATTTTTATGTCTCAATTTCAACAATATGTTTGGTCACTTATTAATCTTCATACTTGCTGCAAAAGAGTTCTTTCCAAAATAGGATCCATGCTTTTAAAACAAAAAAATGATGCCCTATAGCCTCTGGGTAAAGAGTCAAATCATTATTTCACATCACAGGCATCAAACTTTCTATATTTCTATTTCTGGCCTCATATTTGGAATCTCTTTTTCTGTATACTCCAAAACCATTAGAATCCAAATTACCATTGATAGATTAGTTGAGATGAAAGTAGATTCAAACTTGACCATAAAATTGAAAAAAGCTAAAATGAGGATGATAAAGTACTATAATAGGCTCATTAATGTGGAAATGGACGGAAAGAATAAAAGTAATAATTAATTTCAAGAAAACAACATGTATGATTGTACTAGTTACTTTTTTGGGTAAATTGCAATTTTATTACTGTAAGTTGTAACAATAGGGGATTGGCAGGATTGGCAATAATCGTTCTGCACAAATCACGACTTGCAAAAATATACCATAACTTTCAAAATCACTCTCGATTTTAGTCTTTCGATCGCCGGAAATTGGAAAATATGTTGGAAAAATCTATGCGTTCACATTTTCAGTCAAATTGTCTGATGTTGAAACCAATTTTCGCTTGTGTGTACATTTTACAAGTGAGTTAGGCAAAAACCTAGTAAAGAAAACCTCATTTAGAAAATGTCCATATTAACAAAATGGGTTTCCACTTCCCCGAATGCTTTCGGAAATATGGACAATTGGGTTTTTCCGGCAAATTTCAATATCTGACAACAATGACTGAAATCTAGAGTTTTTTTGAAAGTTATGGCATTTTTGCAGGATTTTTGCAAATCGTGACAACAAACTCTTGGCCCCATGGATTTTTCCTGCAAATTTCCAATTTGGGGCGATCTAATGACTAAAATCGAGAGTTCTTTGAAATTTATATGACCTTTTCCGCAAATTATGATTTTTGTAGGACTATTATTGCCAACACCTTATACTAAAAATGCAAAATACTCTCTACTTTTTTGTGTCTCACACAAAATGTGAATATTGGGTCTCAGGTATCAGTGGATTGTACATTAGCCATCAGCCCCAGAAGACAAACCCTAATCAACAAGCAGTGTGGATTCGATGGCCTCAGCGTCTGACCTGGTAATTTTCACATGCTACATTTTTTCTCTTTTTTCTCTCGAGAAAAGAAAAAGAAAATGGGGAGATGGAGAATTTTACAAATGAATTCCCACTACTGTCACGCATATATGGGTTTGAGCTGTCTATAAAGCAAAACCAGTCAGTCCAAAAAAAAATATATGAAATTTAAAAAGAGGAAAGAAACAAGATTGCTAGTGCTAGAAAAGATGAGCCACTGATTTAGTTGAATACTATGAGGAAATGCTTTCCAAGTTTAAGTAATTCCTCTATTATTAATTTCATGTTGTTATTCCAAAGTTACTGAGTCTCTGAAGAGAGAATCTGGTCCAGTTTTTCTCATTGTTTAAACACTATTTATATATGGGCTTTATTTGGCTTGAATGTGGGGAAATGGGAAGTCGAGGGAAAATGATTTTGGAAGCACTTTTCTAAAAATCCATTTATAAAATGTACTTAATAAGTTACTTAAACTGTCACGCCCCAAACGGGACCATGACGTGATCAACAACTTAAACAGGAATGAAGCCAAATAAGTCTAGACAATCATCAAGAGTAATCCCAAATCCGAACAGAGTAATGTTCCAGCGAAATAATTACAATCCAAATGTCAAGCAAAAACTGAATTACATCCCAATTACAAACTTAACAAGTCCAAGAGTCCTACACCCTTAAAATTACAACTTAAGTAAAACAATCCAACAAAAGTAAGTAAACAGAAATCCATGACAGTCGGATAGCACGGGAATGGAACACTCTGTGGTCTGGTCTTCCCCGTCCACATAGTCATCATATGGACCTTCTCATCGGGCCGTTTTAAAAGGAGGGGGTGAGACGAAACTTTTCAAAAAGTCTCCAAATCTGGTTTCTCTAAAATGATTTCAAAGTTCATTCTAAATTAACCACCAAACAACTATAATTATGAAAAATATACGAACGTCTATTTGAAAAGTGCCCCCAAACAAGGTAATAAGGATCTGCCTTATTGTTTATTTTGTTTAAGCACCATTATAATCATATGATACGCACTATAGTATTTTTTTTCAAGGTTTTTGGGTGTAGGTCATAAACGAATGGAGTTGAGCTGAATATTTATATATTCAAGTTTTAATGTTTTTTGGGTTTCAGAATTTGTAATATGAACTTGATTTGATTATTAATTAAAGGTCGAATAAGTTTAACAGAGCCGAAAATGAATCAAACTCGAGTAGCTTGATCTTTTTATTAATTTATTGTTCTTTCATTAATCAAGTCGAATTCAAATCAAGTTCTAGATTAGAAATGGATAAATATGTTCAAAGTTGAGTTAATATATGTTTGTTTAGCTTTTCGGAAGCATTTTTCCCAATTTCTTCCCTAATCACCAACAAAACATGCATTATGTTTCCCAATGCATTTCTATACTTGTACACATATTTCCCAATACATCATATCAAACCTCTTTTCTCCCCCCCCCCAAAAAAAAAAAAGTTTGAACAAGTTTTGCGATCGATTTCAAAAATCAAGTTTGAAGTATTTTAGTATCATTCTTTCCTATTGGGTATAACTCTAACGGAATAAATTCCTAATACTTCACCATATATTGTATGACAAAAATTATGCAAATCAAAAGTTAAATGTTTTGTAGTTTATCCATTATCGGTTCGCTATGTTCCATTTTAATAAAACATAATGTTATTGATTGAAGGGTGGCCCTCTTCACACCCCAAAAATACACTCACCTTTTAAATACATTCACACCCACTTTTTAAAACATAACATAGTTACTAAACACACCCCTAATAATTTCCCATTTTACCCTTATACTATTTTCTCCCCCCAAATACACCCAAAATGATACACCCCCAAGCGGCGATGGAAGAAGTTCCGGCAATATTCTAAGTTACACAGTTTTTATTTTAATTTAATTTCAAATTTAATATTTTATTTCAATTTGACACCTATAGTTGGATTAGTTAGGTAATTGTTGGGCATAAGTGTTGAGTAATTGTATTGGTTTGAATTCTAAAGTTCCAATTTTTTTCTGGTTTTGTCTGAGTTTGGGGAAGAAGACGATGAATGACATGATGGCTCTGGGTGGCACGACAGTATACTCGATCGTGCCACAAGGCACAGTCGAATTACTTTGATCGTGCCTTATGGCACAATCGAGTTATGATTATGATTGTACTTAGCACGAGCAAAGTTGTAATTATGACCGTGCCATCGTGCCATAAGTGAGTATAATTCCATAATATTTAAAATTTCTTCAAAATTGAAATTATGTGGAGAAAGTATTACGGATGATGATATGATTGAAAAAACACTTTCTACTTTTCATACCTCGGGTTCGCTCCTGCAACAACAATATCGAGAAAAAGGTTTCAAAAAGTATTCTGACTTGATTTCGTGTCTTCTTGTGGTCGAACAAAATAATGAATTATTGATTAAAAAACCACGAATCACGGCCTACTGCTTGTACTCCACTCCCTGGAGTGAATGCGACTAGAGCTCAAAATTTTAATAATTTTAGAGGTCGTGGTCGTGGCCTGGCCGTGGAAAACATACGTCGTATAATCGTGATAGTCAGAATAATAAAAATACAAATAACCACCAGAAATGGAATAAAAATGACGATAAAGGAAAAAAGAAAGTGATAGATCTGGAGGGTAGTAAAGATGAATGTTATCGGTGTGGAATAAAGGTTATTGGGCACGTACCTATCGTAGAGCGAAACATTTGGTAGAACTTTATCAAGCATCTATTCGCAAGAAAGATGAAAATGATGAGGCAAATTTTTGTTTCTGATCATCCTAAATATGATAATTTTGATGACCTGAATAAGGATATTACACATTTAGATGTTGATTTCTTTGAGCATCCAGAAGGAAGGATTGATAACTTGATTGGGGACGGAAATATTTAAGCAATAGTGTCCATGTTTTAAATTAATTTCTAAGTATTTCATGCAAATTTGTTGGTGTTGTAAGAGTGAGAATATTTTGATTGTTTTTGTATGTATTTTCCCGGGAAAAATATATTTCCGGGTTGAAACTTTTATATGAATAATAAATTTGTTACCATAATATTTGTGTTTATTACAAAATATCATTATAATTCCACTAATCATTCACAATTTTCACATTCAAAATTTTTCTCCTCCCCAACGGTCATGTAACGGCTATGAACAGTAATTTTTATCTATAAATATACTAACATTTCATTCAACAATTTTCTCACATTCTCAATGCTTCAATCTCATTTCTTCATTCAAAGATTTAACCCAACTAATTTATTTTAGTGAAAAATATTGAATGTGAAATTTGTGAATGATTTAATGGAATTATAATGATATTTTGTGATAAACACAAATATTGTGGTAACAAATTTATTATTCATATAAAAGTTTCAACCCGGAAATATACCTTCTCGGGAAAATACAATCAAAATATTCTCACTCTTACAACACCAACATATTTGCATGAAATGCTTAGAAATTAATTTAAAACATAGGCACTATTGCTTAAATATTTCTGTCCCCAATCAAGTGATCAATCTTTCCTTCTGGATGCTCAAGGAAGCAACATCCAGATGTTTAATATCCACATTCAGGTCATCAAAATTATCATCTCCGGGATGATCATAAGCGAAATTTGTCTCAGCATTTTTACCTTTCTTGCGAATAGATGCTTGATAAAGTTTTACTAAATGTTTCGTTGTACAACAGGTATGTGCCCGATGACCTTTCATTCCACACAGATAACATTCATCTTTACTACCCTCCAGATTATCACTTTCTCTTTTCCTTTATTGTCATTTTTGTTCCACTTCTGGTGGTTATTTGGATTTTCATTATTCTGACTACCAAGATTATATGGCGTATGTTTTCCACGGCCTCTAAAATTATTAAAATTTTGAGCTCTAACCGCATTCACTTCACGATTTGGCTGATTTGGATGCCCCTGTTTGGAATTATAATCATTTTGGCCGAAATAGTGATAATTATCTTGATTATAGTAATTCGGCCACACGATCATATCGTGGGCATTTTGATGTGGACCACCACGGCCACGACCCTGACGGCCACCACGCCCGGGCTTATACCCACGGCATCTAAATCGGCCCCCTCCTCTATCGGAGTTAGCATGTGCTTCAGGCACTGCATTAGACCTAGAAGGTCGCAAATCGTGATTTCTCAACAGCAATTCATTAGTTTTCTCTGTCGTGAGAAGAATCGAGATTATTTCAGAATATGTTTTAAACTGTCGTTGTCTATATTGTTGTTGGAATACAATATTCAATTTATGTATAGTGGAGAAAGTTTTCTCCAATTTATCATATTCAGATAATTTTGTCCCGCAAAGATCCAGTCAGGACTCAATTTTGAATAATGTTGAATTATAATCGGCAACAGACTTGAAGTCCTGCAATCTCAGTTGTTGCCAGTCATATTGTGCTTGCGGGAGTATCACAGTTCTGGTGTGATCAAATCTATCTTTGAGCTTTTGCCAAAGCTCAGAATTCCTTTCAATTTGTATATATTCATTTTTTAAATCATCAGATAGATGATGGCGAATAAATATCATTGTGTTCGCCTCATCTTTTACTAACGACCTCTTCGATTTTACGAGGCTTCAAGGTTTTATCGGATCTTGACCTTGAAGATGCAATTTAACATTCAAACACCATGATAAATAATTATCATCGGTGGTACAAGGATCTGGAATTATTGTTTTTCGATACCGGCCATTTTTCTACAAAGAAAATAAAATAAATTAGTACGCGGAAATTCAAACTTGAAATATACAAACTTTTTTTCGAGCAATAAATCGTGCTGATAACGTGTTACAGAATGAACTAATTTAAGAACTAATATTAATAGTGATATTATAGAATTATCAAAGCATAAATAAAGAGAGAATAATTTAGAGAGAATGTAAAACTTTCAATTCTCTTAATATATGTGTGTATTACAACACAAAATCTCTAGTCTATTTATAGCCATGATTTCCAACATGTTATAATGGAGTAGTTACTAATTGTTGATGTATTAGTAATAATGGAGTGGTTAGACATCCATTAAATCATGACATATTTGTTACAATGTACAAGTTATTGTATTAAAGCGAAAAAATTGGACCCTTATACGGTTATACCCGTTTTGGTTTCCATCCAATTTGGCATAAAATTGAAAATTGGAAAATCCTTGAACGTGTTACAAATATGTCATGATTTAATGGATGTCTAACCATTCCATTATTACTAATACATCCAATTAGTAACTACTCCATTGTAACATGTTGGAAATCATGCCTATAAATAAGCTAGAGATTTAGTTTTGTAATATACACATATAGATTAAGAGAATTGAAAGTTTTACATTACCTCTAAATTATTCTCTCTCTATTTATGCTTTGATAACTATATAATATCACTATTAATATTAGTTCTCAAATTAGTTCATACTATAACACGTTATCAGCACGATTTATTGCTCGAAAAAAAGTTTGTATATTTCAAGTTTGAATTTCCGCGTACTAATTTATTTTATTTTCTTTGTAGAAAAATGGCCGGTATCGAAAAACAATAATTCCAGATCCTTGTACCACCGATGATAATTATTTATCATGGTGTTTGAATGTTAAATTGCATCTTCAAGGTCAAGATCTGGATAAAACCTTGAAGCCTGTAAAAATCGAAGAGGCCGTTGTAAAAGATGAGGCGAACACAATGATATTTATTCGCCATCATCTATCTGATGATTTAAAAAATGAATATATACAAATTGAAAGGAATTACGAGCTTTGGCAAAAGCTCAAAGATAGATTTGATCACACGCTAGCGTGATACTCGCAAGCACAATATGACTGGCAACAATCGAGATTGCGGACTTCAAGTCTGTTGCCGATTATAATTCAACATTATTCAAAATTGAGTCCTGACTGGATCTTTGTGGGACAAAATTATCTGAATATGATAAATTGGAGAAAACTTTCTCCACTATACATAAATTGAATATTGTACTCCAACAACAATATGACACGGCGGCGATTTAAAACATATTCTCGAAATAATCTCGATTCTTCTCACGCGGAGAAAACTAATGAATTTCTTTGTTGAGAAATCACGATTTGCGACCTTCTAGTCTAATCGCGTGCCAAGCACATGCTAACTCCGAGAGAGGAGGGGGCCGATTTAGATGCCGTGGGTATAAGCCCGGGCGTGGTGGCCGTCAGGGTCGTGGCCGTGGTGGTCCACATCAAAATGCCCACAGATATGATCGTGGCGGTCGTAATTACTATAATCAAGATAATTATCACTATTCCGGCCAAAATGATTATAATTCCAAACAGGGGCATCCAAATCAGCCAAATCGTGATAAGAAAAAAATGCACATGGAAAGAACTGGTGATAATCTTTGCCACAGATGTGGGATGACAGGACATTAGGCCAAAACATGTCGAACTGCCCAACACCTGGTAAATCTATACCAGGAATCAAAGAAAAATAAAGGCAAAAGTGTTCAAACACATGCTACTGAGGCAGTGGAGCCACCTATACTAATGAGGCCTACACATTTGAAATTATACGCGATCAAAATCCTATCCAGGACTGGAAATCACTTGATATATCCGATTTCATTGAGGATCATGAGGCACAAGGTGCCGATCGGATAAATTAAAAATAGACTCAATGTTTGTATGTTATTTCTCTCGGATGATATATTCCCGAGATTAAGTTTGTTGTATCGTGTTTGTACTTATTCCGAATGATACATTCCCGGTTTCAAGCTTTTAATATAAAATAATAAATCAGTTTATGTCTAATATTTTCGATCATAAATTATAAGCAAATTTCTACCAAAACATTAATAAATTTTACATTCAAAATTTTCACATTAATTTTTCTCCTCCAACGAGTATGAACAGTATTTTTTATCTATAAATATACAAATATTTCATTCAAAAAATTCATACATATTCTCCCATCTTTCTAAAAAAACCTTCACATTTCTTTTATTCCAAAAAAATGGTTAACTTAATGTTAGTATTTATAATTACAATGGTCTTCATATACACTATCTTGCTTTTTGTTGGAGAATATACACCATGAGATATTTGGCTTTTTATTGATCTTCTTGTCTTCACAATTCTTCCTCTGTTAGTCGTAACAATTTATCTTAGCATGTTGTAATAATTAGATAATTATGTACAATCTATGATAAAATCCTTTATTTAAACTTTTGTTATGCATTGATGTTTTTATATAAAGTTTTTAAATAATCTTATAATATTAATTCAATAATAATTAATAAGTATACCAGGTACACATGAGAAACACCGAGAAAATAGATTATTGTCTACTTGATAGTGCAGCAACACACTCAATATTAAAAAATAAAGTATATTTCTCGAGTGTGAAATTGTGCAAGGCATAAGTTACAACTATATATGGTCCCGTTGAGATTATTGATGGCTCCGGGAATGCAACTGTGGTGTTGTCTAATGGTACAATCTTACATATTGAAAATGTATTGTTATCTAATAGATCAAAAATAAATATACCGAGTTTTAAAGATGTGCGTAATAATGGCTATCACTTGGAAATACTAAATTAACATAATAAAGAGTGTATGTATCACATCCTATAAAATGGGAAAAAGAATTGCCCAAGAGAAATTTGAAGCAACAACTTCTGGATTGTATTGTTGTTAAGTTGGTATTTTACCAACTAATCTAGTATTTTAGATTAGGATTTTGTATTATTTTTGGGTGTTTGAGTCCAATTTATTTCATTAAGTGTCAATGAAGAGTCAATACATATTTGGTAGCCGAAAAATGAAGAAAACGATGAAAAACGGTGCTAGGGAGGAAGAAATCGTGCTTGGAGAAGAAGAAAAAGAGAAAAATCGCATTTGTACCCTTCAAAACGGGTGTCAAGTTTTAGAGAATTTTTCTAACCGCAAGTCTACGGTGTCAAGTTTTAATATAGTGAAGTAAGGTTGTCGTATCCACAGGGAATAATTATCGAATTGTTGCTAAGTACTATAATATAGTAGTCCAACTTTATTTAGAAATTCAATATTTGATGGAGTTTATTATACTAGAATAACAAAAATAAATTAAGAATATGAAAATAAAAATGAGTTTATCCAAATGATCAAATGAATTCTAGAGGTGTGATGAATCTAGTTATCCCTTATGTTATCAGTATGGTTTATCAATCATCAATTACTTATTTATAAGTCAAGATTTCTACAATAATCATTTCCTCTCTCGAGTGTCAAATGATTTTAGATCTTAATTGAGAAATCAATATCTCTATAAAAATCACCAATTGAAATCTCAATAAAAACTATGAATCTTAATAAATGACTTCAAAGAATTCACAAATCTCTCAATTCTATGAAATCCTAGGTTATGTTATTCCAATGTCACGTATTCAATTACCTCTCTCAAGTGTCAAATCAAATACACCAAACAATCTAAATTATTGATCAAGTAATTTAGAAGCAATAGATCCAAATAGCACAAATAAATTGAGAAATCTAGATTGACAAACCACAATCTCAAAACATAGATTGCATCATCCCTCTAGAATTATAGAGTTTAGCTCATGATTGAAGAAAATGATCCATAGGAATACAACAATACATGTTACAAGATATGAAGAAATCAACAAAATACGAACAATAGTTTAGGGTTCTTCTCTATTTGTAGATGATAGAAGCTTTCAATCTTATTCTCCAAGTCTTTCCCAAGATATTCCAAGCCTTCTTTTATGTCTTCTAGTTGTTTTGTTGGCTGCCCAAGGGTCCAAGATCCCTAATTTCATGCCTCAAGGCTTCTATTTATAGTCCCACAAAAGACCAAGAAAGAGGGTAGGTGGCATAGGAAATTCCTCACCGGCCACTGGCGCTCAAAGACAATTACTCACCAAAATTACGCCAAGGGCGCTTTGACGCCCACTTTGTACCTCTCAATCATCCGCTCGGGCGCTAGTCTATTTGTAAGACGTTCCCGCCACAACCGCCGTTATCTTCTGATCTTGTGGCACACTGCGGCTTCGACCACTCAATTTTGGAATGGTTGGCCTCAGTCTTGGCCAAGCGGCCGCTTTGCCGTCTTGAAGGGTGCAAATGCGATTTTTCTCCTTTTCTTCTTCTTCAAACATGATTTCTTCCTTCCTAGCACCGTTTTTCATCGTTTTCTCCCTTTTTCGGCTACCAAATCTGTATTGACTCTTCATTGACACTTAATGAAATAAATTGGACTCAAACGACTCTAAAACACCCAAAATAATACAAAATCCTAATCTAAAATACTAGATTAGTTGGTAAAATATCAACTTAACAAATACCCCAAAACTTAAACTATTGTTTGTCCTCAAACAATTACAACTCTAAAATGACAATTACAAGACAATAACAACACAAACAACTGCAAAACTCCACAACCAATAACATTTGTCTCATTACTCATTTCACTATCAATCAAACATGCGTTTTAACCTTATGATCAAAAGTGTTGAATGTTCATGACACTTCCGTTTACATTATTCAAATTGATTCACGCAATCGAATGTTATCAAGATGATCCACTTTTAAATATCAAAAGATAATAACTACCGGATTCCATAAGCTTGTCATTCACACTAATCTCCACTAATGTAGGCTAAGGTAACACAAAGATCAATAGGACTTTCAAAGCTTGTACTGTGTCTTGGGGTCAGGTATGAAAATTTAGGATTAAGTGGCTCAACTCACCCAAACACACAATTATCATTTCAAATCAACAATTGCCAAACAAAATAGCTACCTTCACTTTTGTTGAATTCTCGATTATTCTCCCTTTATGAGCCTCGAATTTTTTTATTTTTTTTCGAAATCCCCAAACTTATTCTTTTGCATATTTTAACACATGGGGTTTAATATCTTCTTTTTCTCGGGCAACTTCATGCAAGTAACATACACCCTACTTATCATACCCTCCTCAACCTTCAACATTTAGGATTTTTACATGCAGGCTCAAGGTATAAGATTGGTTGCCAAAGAACATGTATAACAGGCTCAAAGGGGACACTAGTGAAAATATATAATATAAAGGTAGACATTTTTGGCTCTAGCTTATTCAAATATGGCCTAAAACATTTCCTTAATGTTACTTCACCTAGGATTTCGCCTCAATTAGTGATCAAATAAGTTCTAGAATCCGGTGGGATCATAAAAGCAACACTCAACTTCATTAATCATTTTCGAATAAGTTAACAGAATTATGCATGTATATGAATTCAATGAAGCAAAATATAGATCACCACTTAAAAGCATGCTCTTGTGAAAGTTCAACTCATAATCAACAAATCGACTTAGTCATGCAGTTCTACGGTTCAACATACTACTCGACTCGACTCGATTTTTTTTTTTGACACAACTCAATAGACACAAACTCAATAAACACAAAATAAACAAATACAGATTAAACTCCCCCAAACTTAGAATGAACATTGTCCCCAATGGAGAGTGAAAAACTTTCCTGGTAGCCGGAGTGCCTAGGACTCCTCATCGGAATCCCTATCGGAGTCGTGTGGTGGAAGGTGAGCAATAGGACCCGGTGGTGGTGGTGTCGGGGAACTGAAACTATGAGTGCGTCTAGCTATATATCTGGGCAAGAACTCTGTTGTGCTCATTCACATATTCCTCCCGCGCAGCTTTGTGACGTTGCTCAGCTACAAAAGCTACAGCTAGGCGACGATGGGGCCTTCTCAATTCTTGTACTTCACGAACTAATGCGTCTGAAGGGTCATCATCGTGATGTGAGCCTCTGGAACGAGAATGGCCCGCCACTGAACCGGATGGAGCATCAATATCTTGTGACTGGGCTTGAGCCTCAGGCTCAATAAGTGGAAGAGCAAATTCGGGATCAAGGATGTATCTCGCACCCTTCGGATTAGGCTCACCGCCTGTCCATTCTTCATAGGAAGCAATAATAGCCGAATCTATAGGCCCTAAATCATCGTGATGTGAGCCTCTGGAACGAGAATGGCCCGCCACTGAACCGGATGGAGAATCAATATCTTGTGATTGGGCTTGAGCCTCAGGCTCAACAGGTGGAAGAGCAAATTCGGTATCAAGGATGTATCTCGCACCCTTCGGATTAGGCACACCCCCTGCCCATTCTTCATATGAAGCAATAATAGCCGAATCTATAGGCCCTAAATCATCGTGATGTGAGCCTCTGGAACGAGAATGGTCCGCCACTGAACCGGATGGAGCATCAATATCTTGTGACTGGGCTTGAGCCTCAGGCTCAACAGGTGGAAGAGCAAATTCGGGATCAAGGATGTATCCCGCACCCTTCGAATTAGGCACACCGCCTGCCCATTCTTCATAGGAAACAATAATAGTCGAATCTATAAGCCCTTTAGGCCTTTCCAACGGCTCGGAGTTATCTCACGTAACACCCATTTTCTTACATAACCGACAAATTAAAGCCGGTAAGATTAGTCCCCCTGATTTGCAGTGTAGAATTTTGTAGCGAAGGGACCTTGCAATAATCACCGATGGGTCGAATTGTATGTCAGTAACGATTGCATATAAAAGATGGGCTATTTCCTTAGTGACGTCACTGACATGTTTGGTTGGTATCAAATTATTACATATAAAGTGATACCAAGCTCGCCCCTACCGACTAAGCCGCGTGTGGGGAAAAGAAGAAGCGCCTCCCACAACTTTAATATGACGTACCTCAGTTCCAGGCTGACATAAGGTATTACAAATCGTCTTCATATTCGGTGGTTGCGAGACGAATTCAACATACGGCGAGTGATCCACCTCTGGTAGTCTATAGCACCTCCTTATCGCTCCTGCATCAGTGAGTACATTTTTTTCTCGTACAAAAATCTCCGTGAGACGGCCAGTTGGAAACTTCGCATTCGCATAAAATTCCCAAACAATATTCGGTGCGAATGGTCCAGGTTGGGCGCAAAGTTTCTTCCATCGCTTTTGGTGTATCATATGTGTAAGTTCACCATCATTCGGCCCCGGTTGCAATCCCATTTCCGCTGTTATACTTTTCCTACTTAGTGTGTCATTGTACAACTCTTGTGCTTCCAAGTTAATAAAACGGTTTGAATCATATTCTTCGGAAGTGCTCTCCACACTTTTGCCCTTGCTTGTTTTCTTTGGTCTTGGCATTTTAATTGATCGTGAAATCACCTGGAAATTGACACAAAACAAGACAACACAAAGAACACACAATACGAGTTAGGGGTTAGGAATTCTCGCAACTACTCAAGAAATATTCATCCTTGTCATCAAGTCATGATCAAATAGCCCTTAGTACACAATGTGGACAAGAATCGAAATAGCCCGAGACAGGGCCACCAACAATTCGAAATTGCTCAGCGCCCGACGCTGCTGCAGTCATAGCTCGAAAGGTCAGCAAATAAAGGCTCTTCAGCCTTGTGTTTTTAAAACACAACACACACATCCCTCACGCCAATTTCTTCCCTTCTTCTACAAAAATCCAACCAAGTCTTCAATTTTGCATCATTCAAGTGGACAATTGAGCAACTTAATCATCATATTCATCTTCTCTATCAATTAGGTAAGTTTGCTTAAATTGTACACCATTTTTCTTCAAGTTTTCTAGCTAAAATGTGAGAATGTTCAATATCATTGCAATTTCAAATTCCTTGATAAATTATTGATAAATTGTGATGATATATGACTATTATGTGCTAGAATTAGGTTGGTGTTGACAATTGGGCATGAATTAAGTCTCAAATTTGGTGTTCATTTCTACTTTGCATATATGCCCACAAGGTGTTTGTTAAAATGTCTTAATGAAAAATATTACACCTAGGCATTCGATTCTTGTCCACATTGTGTACTAAGGGATATTTGATCATGACTTGATGACAAGGATGAATATTTCTTGAGTAGTTGCGAGAATTCCTAACCCCTAACTCGTATTGTGTGTTCTTCGTGTTGTCTTGTTTTGTGTCAATTTCCAGGTGTTTCACGATCAATTAAGATGTCAAGACCAAAGAAAACAAGCAAGGGCAAAAGTGTGGCGAGCCATATGATTCAAACCGTTTTATTAACTTGGAAGTACAAAAGTTGTACAATGACACACTAAGCACGAAAAGTATAACGGCGGAAAGGGGATTGCAACCAGGGTCGAATGATGGTGAGCTTGCACATATGATACACCAGAAGCGATTGAAGAAACATTGCGCCCAACCTGGACCATTCGCACCGAATATTGTTCGGGAATTTTATGCGAATGCGAAGTTTCCAACTGGCCGTCTCACGGAGATTTTTGTACGAGAAAAAAATGTACTCACTGATGCAGAAGCGATAAGGAGATACTATGGACTACCAGAGGTGGATCACTCGTCGTACGTTGAATTTGTCTCGCAACCACCGAATATGGAGATGATTTGTAATACCTTATGTCGGCCTGGAACTGAGGTATGTCATATTAAAGTTGTGGGAGGCGCTTCTTCTTTTCCCCACACGCGGCTTAATCGGTATGGGCGAGCTTGGTATCACTTTATATGTAATAATTTGATATCAACCAAGCATGTCGATGGCGTCACTAAGAAATAGCCCATCTTTTATAAGCTATAAATTCGACATACAATTCGACCCAGCGGTGATTATTGCAAGGTCCCTTCGCAACAAAATTCTACACTGCAAATCAGGGGGACTAATCTTATCGGCTTTAATTTGTGGGTTATGTAAGAAAAGGGGTGTTACGTGAGATAACTCTAAGCCGTTGGAAAGGCCAAAAGGGCCTATAGATTCAGCTATTATTGCTTCATATGAAGAATGACAGGCGGTGTGCCTAATTCGAAGGGTGCGGGATACATCATTGATCCCGAATTTGCTCTTCCACCTGTTGAGCCTGAGGCTCAAGCCCAGTCACAAGATATTGATGCTCCATCCGGTTCAGTGGCGGGCCATTCTCGTTCCAGAGGCTCACATCACGATGATTTAGGGCCTATAGATTCGGCTATTATTGCTTCCTATGAAGAATGGGCAGGCGGTGTGCCTAATCCGAAGGGTGCGAGATACATCTTTGATCCCGAATTTGCTCTTCCACCTATTGAGCCTGAGGCTCAAGCCCAATCACAAGATATTGATGCTCCATCCGGTTCAGTGGCGGGCCATTCTCATTCCAGAGGCTCACATCATGATGATGACCCTTCAGACGCATTAGTTCGCGAAGTACAAGAATTGAGAAGGGCCCATCGTCGCCTATTCGTAGCTTTTGTAGCCGAGCAACGCCACAAAGTCGCAGGGAGAAATATGTGAATGAGCACAAATGAGAGTTCTTGCCGGATATATAGCCTGACGCACCTGATTTTGATTCGACACCACCACCACCGGGTCCTATTGCTCACCTTCCACCACACGACTCCGATAGGGATTAGATGATGAGTCCTAGCACTCCTGCCTACAGGAAAGTTTTCTCACTCTCCATTGGGGACAATGTTCATTCTAAGTTTGGGAGAGTGTAATTTGTATTTGTTTATTTTGTGTTTATTGAGTTTGTATCTGTTGAGTCGTGTCAAAAAAAAATCGAGTCGAGTCGAGTAATATGTTGAACCGTAGAATTGCATGACTAAGTCGATTTGTTGATTATGAGTTGAATTGTCACAAAAGCATGCTTTTAAGTGGTTATCTATATTTTGCGTCATTGAATTCATATACATGTATAATTCTGTTAACTTATTCGAAAATGATTAATGAAGTTGAGTGTTGCTTGTATGATCCCACCGGATTCTAGAACTTGTTTGATCACTAATTGAGGCGAAATCCTAAGTGAAGTAACGTTAAAGAAATGATTTAGGCCATCTTTGAATAAGCTAGAGCCAAAAATGTCTACCTTTGTATTATATATTTTCACTAGTGTCCTCTTTGAGCCTGTTAAACCCGTTTTTTGGCAACCAATCTTATACCTTGAGCCTGCATGTAAAAATCCTAATTACTCATACACACAAAATGCTGAAGGTTGAGGAAGGTATGATAAGTAGGGCATATGTTACTTGCATGAAGTTGCCCGAGAAAAAGAAGATATGAAACCCTATGTGTTAAAATATGCAAAAGAATAAGTTTGGGGGTTTCAGAAAAAAAAAATTCGAGGCTCATAAAGGGAGAATAATCGAGAATTCAGCAAAAGTGAAGGTAGCTATTTTGTTTGGCAATTGGTGATTTGAAATGATAATTGTGTGTTTGCGTGAGTTGGGCCACTTAATCCTAAATTTTCATACCTGACCCCAAGCCACATTACAAGCTTTGAAAGTCTTATTGATCCTTGTGTTACATTAGCTTACATTAGTGGAGATTAGTGTGAATGACAAGCTTATGGAATCCGGTAGTCATTATCTTTTGATATTTTGAAGTGGATCATCTTGATAACATTCGATTGCGTGAATCAATTTGAATAATGTAAACGGAAATGTCATGAACATTCAACACTTTTGATCACAAGGTTAAAACGCATGCTTGATTGATAGTGAAATGAGTAATGAGACAAATGTTATTGGTTGTGGAGTTTTGCAGTTGTTTGTGTTGTTATTCTTGTAATTGTCATTTTAGAGTTGTAATTGTTTGAGGACAAACAATAGTTTAAGTTTGGGGGTATTTGTTAAGTTGGTATTTTACCAACTAATCTAGTATTTTAGATTAGGATTTTGTATTATTTTTGGGTGTATTAGAGTCGTTTGAGTCCAATTTATTTCATTAAGTGTCAATGAAGAGTCAATACAGATTTGGTAGACGAAAAAGGAAGAAAACGATGAAAAATGGTGCTAGGAAGGAAGAAATCGTGTTTGAAGAAGAAGAAAAAGAGAAAAATCGCATTTGCACCCTTCAAGACGGGCGGGCACTACAGGGCCAGTCATTCCAAAATTCAAGTGGGGGCGTTGCAGCGCCCCGGCGGATGATTGCGAGGTACAGGGTGGGCGCTGAAGCGCCCGGGCGTAATTTTGGTGAGTAATTGCTGGGCGGCAGCGCCTGGGGGAAAAATTTCCTATGCCACCTACCCTCTTTCTTGGACTTTTGTGGGACTATAAATAGAAGCCTTGGGGCTTGAAATTAGGGATCTTGGACCCTTGGGCAGCCAACAAAACAGCTAGAAGACATAAAAGAAGGCTTGGAATATCTTGGGAAAGGGTTGGAGAAGAAGATTGAAGGCTTCTATCATCTAGAAATAGAGAAGATCCCTCAACTCTTGTTCTTATTTTGTTGCTTTCTTCATATCTTGTAAGATGTATTGTTGTATTCCTATGGATTCATTTTCTTCAATCATGAGCTAAACTCTATAATTCTAGAGAGATGATGTAATCTATGTTTGAACTTATGTTTTGAAATTGTGGTTTGTCAATCTAGATTTCTCAATTTGTGCTATTTGGATCTATTGCTTCTAAATTACTTGATCAATAATTTAGATTGTTTGGTACTTGAGAGAGGTAATTGAATACATGACCTTGGAATAGCATAACCTAGGATTTCATAGAATTGAGAGATTTGTGAATCCTTTGAAGTCATTTATTAAGATTCATAGTTTTTATTGAGATTTCAATTGGTGATTTTTATAGAGATATTGATTTCCCAATTGAGATCTAAAATCATTTGGCACTCGAGAGAGGAAATGATTATTGTAGAAATCTTAACTTATAAATTGGTAATTGATGATTGATAAACCATATTGATAACATAAGGGATAACTAGATTCATCACACCTCTAGAATTCATTTGATCATTTGGATAAACTCATTTTTGTTTTCATATTCTTAATTTATTTTTGTTATTCTAGTATAATAAACTCCATCAAATATTGAATTTTTAAATAAAGTTGGACTACTCTATTATAGTACTTAGCAACAATTCGATAATTATTCCCTGTGGATACGACAACCTTACTTCACTATATTAAAACTTGACACCGTAGACTTGCGGTTAGAAAAATTCTCTAACAATTGTGTCCAAATTAAAGCTTTTGAATCCTACGCCACCATGCCTTGGAAGATGGTGAATCCTAATATATTTGGGTTATAGCATGATCGCCTAGGATACCCAGGAATAACTATGATGCGTAAAATTATTGAACACGCCAATGGACATCCATTGAAAAGCACGAAGATGCTAATGTCCAAAGATTATTTTTGTGAATCATGTTCACAAGGAAAATTTATTACTAAACCTTCCATGGAAAATGTTGGTTATGAATCACCATCATGTTTACTAGAGTTGTCAAAACGGGCCAGGCCCATCGGTGGCCCACCCCACCCCGCCTAAGGTAGGGGTGGGTTAAGTGTTTGGTGGCCGCCAAGGGGCGGGAAATGGGCTAGCGGGCTGCGGGCTTGGCGGGGCAGACCAACGGGGCCGTGGGCTTGGTCGTTAGAAACCAAAAAGAAAAAAATTAGAAGAAGAAATATAAGAAAAATGATATCATTTGCCCATGTGTTTTTATCAAATGATCAAATACCAAATTTGCTATCATTCTTGTATATGTCGATGACATGAATTTGATTGACACCCCTAAAGAATTATCTAATGTTGCTGAATATCTAAAGAAAGAGTTTGAGGTGAAATACCCTGGAAAAACTAAACTTTGTCTTGGTCTTGAGTTAGAGCATAAAGATAATGGGATACTTGTCCACCAATTTGCTTACACTAAACGGATACTCAATCGATTTAATATGGACAAGGCTCATCCTTGAGTACCCCTATGGTTGTGCGTGATTTAGATCAGGAAAAGATCTATTAGACCAAAAGAGTCCGATGAAGATATTTTAGGTCTGAAGTACCTTACCTTAATGTTATTGGAGCATTAATGTATACGGCACAATGTATTCGACTTGATATTTCATTTGCAAAAAGAAATCTACTTGCGCGATACGATTCGAGCCAACTCAAGACACTGGAATGATATTAAACACATCTTTCGATATCTCAATGGTAATCTTTGTAGATTTGGGGTTATTCTACTCCAAGGAATCCACCAGTGCAGGTTAGTGGGTTATCGATCTTTGGATATAAATCGATCCGCACAAAGCTCGATCTCAATCTGGTTGTGTATTTTGCTATAATGGTTAAAGACTTAAAGTGGCAAAATTAGTCTGGCCGGTAGCGGCCCGGCCCGATACCCTTATACGGTATTTGGACGACTTTTTAAAGACAAAAAAATCGAGTCTAAATGGCATGACCTAGTAGGCGTCGGGTTAATAGGGCTTGGGCAAAATAGCCCGATTTTACCGGTCACCACCCAATACTTTAAAAAAAATGGCCATACCTTATTTGTTATTCGCTTTTTAGCTAAAGTAGTGCCTCATTCCCCAAACCAAAGTGCACTTTTTACTTTTCACAAAAAGAAAAAACAAAAGCCCAGTGCTACCCACTAATGGACTTTTCGCTTCACATTTTTCTCGAGCATTTCTTTCTGCTAGAAGCTTGGAGTAGAGCAACGGGTAGAATGCTATTTCATCTTTTTTTAATTTTGGTTTTAAAATAACAATCATTAATATACATTATCGATTTCTTCGTGTGAATTTGTGTTAGTTTTGTTTTTCTTTTTTTTTTTTTTTTGGTTTTTTAAATGTGTATTAATGTTTCACTTTTTATTTTTAAATTTAAATATATATATTTTTAAATATTTTAACTTGGGCCTATTTGGCCCAAAAGCCCGAGGCGCATGGTAGGGTTGGGCTAAGAAACTTAAGGCCCAATGTTAATTCAAAGCGGTCACCCCCCAATTTAAGCATTGTTCGAGCTTGGGCTTGGGCAGGCGACCGGCCCATTGCCAGCTCTAGTAATGTTGCAGCTATATCATGGCGATCTACCAAACAAACATTAATGGCTACTTCTTCTAATCCCTCTGAGATAATTGCGCTTCACGAAGATGGCAAAGAATGTGTTTGGTTTAAGATCTGTTATATCTCATATTCGAAATAGTTGCCAATTGAAGTCGGTTACAGATACCGCTACTATTATTTATGAGGATAATGCAGCATGTATAGCTCAAGTAAAAGGGGTTTATAAAAAAGGTGATAGAACCAAATACATTCTACCAAAGTTTTTTCATACACATGAGCTCCAGAAAAGTGGAGAGGTATATATTCAGCAGATTCGCTCATGTCACAATCTTGCCGATTTATTTACAAAATCCTTACCAACGTCTACATTTGAATAGTTGGTTTACGGCATCGGAATGAGAACAGTCCATACGAAGCAAGATTGATAGATCAATTATGCAGCTAATATTCTTCATTTCAGGGAGAGCAAATATATTGTGCGTTGCACTCTTTTTCCCTTCTGTCTGGTTTTTATCCCATTGGGTTTTTCCAGTTTAAGGTTTTTAACGCACAAGGTCTGTATTTGAGAATGTACTCTTTTTCTCTTATGTCCGATCTTTTCCCAACAGGGTTTTTTCGGCTTGAGGTTTTTAACGAGGCATACACATCCAGCGGGGAGACATCCAATAGGAAGTGTTACAAATATGTCATGATTTAATGGATGTTTAACCACTCCATTATTACTAATAACATCACCAATTAGTAACTACTCCATTATAACATGTTGGAAATCATGCCTAAAAGATTTTGTTTTGTAATACACATATAGATTAAGAGAACTGAAAGTTTTACATTCTCTCTAAATTATTCTCTCCTTGTTTTTATGCTTTGATAATTCTATAATATTACTATTAATATTAGTTCTTAAATTAATTCATTCTATAACACAATTATTTTTTGGTCCTAATGAAACATGGGTTACAAGGGTTTAAGTTCATGCTACCTTAAATGGTAGCACCCTAACTAATCCGAATTTTGACATGTGTACCATATTCATGTTTCGTAGGAGTTCAAAAAAAAAGAAAAAGTTAAAATAAAACATGGTATATGTCAAGATCCAGGATGAGTTAGGGTAGTACCCCGAGTTCCTCACGGTTTTGAATTTGCCCTCGCCTTAACAACCGTGGAATCCACGTTCACATCCCATAATTTCTATAAAATCAATAGTTGTAATTAGGGATAATTACAAAAAGTGCCCCTAAAGTTTGACCTAATTACAAAAAACCCATCTAACTTTAAAACTTATAAAAAGTAATCCTGGGGTTTGAAATATATTTCAAAATCCCCTTCATATTTGTAAAATTATTGTATTGATTATCCCTTAATTTTAACACTAAATCAAACCTCACGGGTACTTTTTGTAAATTTTAAAGTAAGTTGGATTTTTTTGTAATTAGGTCAAACCTCAGGGGTACTTTTTGTAATTGTCCCTTGTAATTATTAACTAGAGGAAATACCACAAAATACCCTAATTTTTGAAAAAAAGACAAAAATATCATCCTATCACTAATCTACCCCATCCAATCCTAAACTTCTCAAATATACTCACCCTTTTACTTTTCTTATCGGGTTTTAACCACGATAAGAAAATCTGTAGATTCAATTTTTGTGGTATTTCTTCAAAAATCGGCATTGTTTAAATAATCGAGTACCCTCTTGACTTCAACACTCCAGATGTTTCTTCAAACTGAGAGATCGATTCCAATTTCAGGCACTGGAAATCTGATTTAGGGTTTGGTTTGGTCGAATTCGTGAGTCTTAGAGTGAAGTTCAAGTCGAAGAAGTTGTCGATTCTGTAGACTACGACGAATCCATCATCGAAAATTGGGGATTCAGAGATTCCGACGTTATTTATGGAGAGTGTCTGCCGCATTAACGAGGGATTGTGGCGGGGGCGGAGGCGCTTGCAGCGGCGGTTGAGAGACGACGGAGATGACGGAGAGAGTGAGGATGATGAGAGGGAGTAGTTTGAGAGACGACATAGCTTTGTACTGTGCGGAAGCCGGAAAGTGTGTGTATAATTGTTATTATGTATCTGTACAGAGCAATTGGCTCGACCTCCAATTAAACATCAGCATTAACATCAAACGATGCTCGGCTGCGATTGTAATCCGTGTCATTGAATCTGGTAAGCTCGGATTTGATGATTGTCCAGCATTCTTTTGTTTTGTTGGTTTGGGAGCAGAGACCTTTTAGGTCTTTTTCAACTTCTGATTTTTCTCTGTGATCCGATGAAGGGGAAATTGTTGCGATCATGAAAATAAGAGCAATGAAGATTATTATATGCGAATAATAAGCCATTGTTTTTTTTTTGCTGGTATTTTTTGTTTGATGTTTGTTTCTTTTGCAATGCTTGTATTTCTTCAATTGCGTTGTTTATATAGTGGTAATTTTCGTTCCTTTCTTAATAATTAATGCTTACATGTTTTAATTTCAGTTTTGAAGTTATTAAGTGTAGTGCTTTAATGGAATTCTATCTTGGCTGGCAAACTATGTAGGTTTCAGATATGATAGGATTTTGTGCTTATTGGAATCGATCGCGCGATTCTCTGCCACGCCGGCGATGGTTATGGAGATGCTGAGGGTGGGTGAGGTTTCGAAGATGTCTATTGTGGCATACCACAACTGAGATTTTCTCTATACAACTGTGAAATTCAATGAAAAGTTGGCTAAGTGAAACATATAAGAAACATAAATGAAACAGGTTTGAAACAACAAAGAAACAAAAAAGAAACCAACGCAAAAAAATCAACAGAAAATGGGTATTTTTGTCAAAAATTAGCGGGAAATGGGTATTTTTATCCAAATTCAACGAAAAATTGTATTTTTGTCCAAAATCAACGGAAAATGGACATTGTGCAGGGATTGGGTATAAAAAATGGGGTATTTATGTCCTTTTCCCTATTAACTATCCCAAATCGTGTTACCGAGATCCCAATGACCCCGGGATCCCCTAAAGAAATAGCCGATAAAACATCTTTATTGAAATTATTATTATTATTTTTATTCATCTGAGGTTTTAGTTTAAATTTCAAAACTTAATAAAAATAATTCAAAATAATACATGTTTTGGGTTAAACTTATCTACAATCAACATTGAAATTTGAAGGCATTTAATATCCAGAGCGTTGTTTCAGATCCACTTCCTAATTGGTAACAGAGAACTATGAAGTCATACTACCTTGACTAAAAATTCGAATCGTGATCAGCACCCTTGCAAATGTGAGAGATACTCGTAAATAATTTATTAACATTAGCTTTTTTAACAATTTTTAATTTTCCCAGGATTCTAACGACGGTACTTAATATTATTTCAATATCGAAATATATTGCTAACACAAAATACAAACAAAACTCGAGCAAAAGTTTGATTCCATAACTGATTTGCCATGGAAACCATGACACAGAACACAACTTCCAAAACCAGCACATAAGTTTGAAGTTTCAAAGTTTAAACCATTAAAAAGCCGTCTAAGAATAACTCTGCAAAAATGATATAACAATTAAAACTATTACCCGAATACCTCTGAGATAACTCTTAGTCTTAGGCCTTGAGGCGACCATAAAACTTCTGCTTCTCCGAGGTTGTCTGGAAACGTCCATGTCCGAACTTGGATGATGTGTCAATGAACTTAAGCTTAATCTCTTCAAGGGCAACACGAGAAGTCTGGTTCAAAAGAGTTTGACGAAGAGTAACAACCCTTTTCTTTGGTCCGACACAGCAACCCTTGATCATCAGGTAGTCGTCCTTCACGACACCGTAGTGAGGAAATCCACCCATAGGTGTGATATCTTTTTCGGTCCTGCATCATCATTTCATTTTTTAAAAAGCATTAGTGATGGAGATAACATAAACATCTTTATGCATTCAAATTTCTCCACATATCATTTTTGGTATAATTGAAATTCAACAAAATGTGATCGTTCAGAAGCAAGCTAACAGTAGGGATTTTTTGAAGATGTAGAGAACATATATTAGATACAAATACCCTTAACACCGTTCAATCCATTCCAAGAGATTACTTGGAGCAAATATATTAGATACATCATTTTGGAATTAAAAAGTTGGGAAAGTTACAAAACTACACCAGAGATTTAACCTAAACAAGAAAAATTATTAATTATCCTTAAATACAAATACCCCTTGAAGTTTGTGTTAGCCCTCAATAAGTGGAATTTTTGAAATAGAAATAAAAGGTCAAGGGAATCTTTGTAATTTTAAAACACAACTGGGTTTTTTATGTAAATAGTTTAAAGCTAAAGGGTAGTTTCTGCAATTATCCCTGAAAGGACTGCAATATTACGATACCTTAACATTAAAAAACCCTTAACATCACATGGCAGAAAAGTATAAAGCAACAGGAAATGAGAAGAAATATCATTGCCACAAATCAAAATCAGAAGTCACAAAGTCCTTGTGAACCAGAAATATTAGAGCTAAGCAGATACGCGAATTGAAAAGATGAAATAAGTTGAGCAGACAAAATTTTACCTGTCAAACTCAGTACTGGCTGTGTGTTCTTCTTTTCCTGCCTTGCCAAGCCTGTAGATCTTCTTGTTCATTTCAGTACGGTGATGGTATCCATTCTGACCAGCCCTAGCAACGGTAAAGGAAACTCTAGCAGGATGCCAAGCACCAATACAAGCCACCTTACGAAGACCTCTATGGGTTTTGCGGGGAAGACGGGTGACACCCCAACGAGTAACAACACCTTCATAACCTTTCCCCTTTGTGACACCAATAATGTCAATCATCTCGTCCTTCTGGAATACAGCATCGATAGGGACCTGCTTCTCAAAGAAGCCGTAGGCAAAGTCAACCTTTTGGGCAATTGTCCCACCATTCACTTGTATCTCCATCAAGTGTGCCTTCTTTGTTTCAGCCCCTTCATCTTCCTTATCTGCATAACAAAAAAGAATTATATTTTTTAACATCAAACTCAAAGGCTAGGCTTGGCAAAACACCCTCGACTAACAGTTCTAAACTAACGTGTAAAGTTCTTGCATCTAAGGATAAAATTCCTCAAGACACAAACCTGAGTGTGAGCCAACACACGGATAACAGATGAATATTTTTCAGTTTCTCAAGCTGTGACTGGATATCCTTCTTCCCCTCATCAGTATCCAATCTTTTGAATACTTGGAAAAGGCCTTCTTCTTAGACTTGCACCAGTTCTTGTAGAACCTCCTCTTCACCTCCTCACTCAGATGTTGAGCCCAAACTGTGTTGAGGCAGCGAAGACCACGAGGAGTCTTCACATACCCAACCACTCCAACAATAACCATCGGTGGTGTCTCGATGATAGTAACAGCTTCACAGGTCTCCTTCTTGTGAAGTTCTGAAATCATAAATTGCAAATGTTTCACTCAATGCAACTAATGAAATCTTAATATCAGGATACACCATCAGGCAAACAACACATGCAGGTACATCTACAAGAGACATGAAAAGGTATGAAAAGTCGATAGATTTGCGAAGCAGGGTGGAAGAGGGCATATAGAGAAGTTAAATCTTTGAGGAATAGCTAAATGCATCAGAAACTTGTTAGAGAACAATACAACTGTAAATTTGCATTCATCATAAAACCCCAATGACTTAATTAGGATTAAAAGTTAAATGAGCCATAAAGCAAAATGGATTCTCTGACAGCGGATTTATTGGTATACGGTAACAAATCCCAAAACGATAGGATGCAAATGACAAGTGACCAAGATAAAAAAAACATATCTGCCCTGTACAGTTGAGGAGAATGTGACCCAACAAAATTTACACAGCAAAACATGGTTAGCAATTTACCATAACCAAATGGACAATATTTATTCAGGTAACCAACACTAAAATAGATAAACAGGCAGTTTATGACAAATAATTTACTTGATCCAGGTTTTTCGACTTCTCTGACAATGTGGGTCATGCCAGCCTTGTAACCCAAGAAGGCCGTCAACTTGCAGGGCTTGGTTGGGTCATCCTTTGGGAAAGCCTTCACTGCAATATTAAGCACCTGATTAACAATCGCTAATTGGCTAGTGAGAAGTTTAACAGAGAAAGGTGAAAACACAATCATTTGCAGTGTACATGTCAAATTAGTCCAACTATACAGCTCAATAAAATGATACAAAATACTTCTAGCATAGCAGTCAAGTGACATATACACCAGTAAAAAAACCATTCTACAGAGAACACTTAAATAATGCCACTAGCATAAAAATAGTGCATTAAAAGGAAAATCAAAGGAATAACAAGCCAACAACGCTTATTTCTCATGTTAGCCAAAACTTCTATTCAAATATCCATCCCTTTCATCTTCTCATATCACGAATTGGAAGCACATTACAGAAACAATTCATTCCAAACATTTTCGGAAGATGAAAAAAAATACAATTCATAAAATCCGGTAGTTACCCTTTCCCCTCTGGCGATTAGCCCGCTTCCTCGGGAGGAAACCGAGTGACCCATGCCTTGGGTGCTCAAACTTCCTGTGCGACATTTTTCACCCCTTCAACTGTGAAACAAACAAAAAAAGATTTCAATTTTGACAAAAAGAAATCAGAGCGCAACTAGCGAATCCTACTCCAACAGACAGAGTAATTATAACTATTTGCACAAGTCGATGGATTGCATTGCCCCCTGAAATAATCTAAAACTGAAATTTCTTTTCCAAATCCTCGGAAATCATATCAAGTTGCACATCAAAAACATCAAGCTGAAAATGGATTGAATGAGAAATGTAAAGGTTGCAGATGCGAGAAGCAACGGCGGATACCTGAAAGCTGCGGTGGTGGATGAGGCTATAGCCGTGAAGGAAAAACCCTACTGCACTTGGTTCGCTGCATTTATACTATGATTGTCGACAAAAATGCTTTCCTGGAACATTAGAAATGGGCTGGAACACTAGGTTTGAGGCCTTTTGCTAAAAGTAGGCCCATATTTCCTTTAAGCCCAATTTTTAACTCTCAAGGTCCACATGCTTCAATACCATGTTTGTTTTTGTTCTTCTATTTCTTTTTCTCTTTTTTTTTTTTCTTTGAAGAAATATCATAGGGTTTGTATTCAATTGAAGAATTTGAAACTAACAAATTTAGAATTCCCCTCAAAAAAAAATTAGAATTGATATTGTTTTGGTATTTCGTAGTACAGTTGATTTTAAATTCTTAAACTCGTATTTTAAGCTATTTTTTTTAGTTATTATGGTGGATTCCAAATATATGGAATCATTTGAAATCATTTCCCAAAACCTTCCATCAAATCCAAATTTTTAATCCAAAATGCAACCTAGGTAAGGACTAATCACAACCATTGTTTAAGTAAAATTGATGGATCATATTTTTTATTTTTAATTATATATTTATTTATTTCCTTTTATTATGTAGTAAGTATTTGCAAAGAATCAATATATATATAGGGAGGAGATCATGTGAGACCACTCTCTAGGTGAGACCGTAGGAACAGGATCTACACCATGAAAAAAAATAAATCAATGACCAAGATATGAACAAATATATACAAAGAATTGGAAGAAAAATATACACTTTGCGGGGAGTAAAATAGGAATAGATGACACATAAATCGTAACCGTCTCTCCCACAAATTAGGGACGTGATATGTTATTGATCACGTCCCCATAATCACGCGATTCACCCTCTCTTTCTTTCCCTTCTTCACAATAACAATCTCTGCATCGCAAAAATAACATATACTGATCCATTTCGAACCTGCAAATTATTCCATAGGATCAAGCTTGACAAAAAAAAAAAAAAAAAAATTGGCGTGAGAAAATCTTGATTTCAACGAATCGATGAATGTATTCAAGATAATTTCTTACGAAAAACTTACTGCAAAATTATGGAGAAACAACGAAACAAACATGGACGCATCACTGGATCAAGTGCATAGTTGTTGTTATTGATTTGTATGTTTAGTATACATAATTTGTCTATTTAGTGTATAAACCTTGCATATATAGTTTTACTTGTTTGCATATTTACTGTTTGTCTATAGATTGTATATTTGTTATTAGTTTGTGTGTTTAGTGTACATTGTTTGCATATTTAGTATATAAACCTTGCATATATAGTTTTATTTGTTTGTATATTTCTTGATTATCTGCCAGATTGTATATTTGTTTACCATTTCGTTGCGTGTTTATTTAGAATATAAAACTTGTGTATAATACGAGTATTAGTTGTATATTTATAATATAAAACTTGCTTATATATTTATATTTATTTCCTTATTTCGATTAATATCTGTAGTTTATTTGATTGATATTAAATCGTGCATGTTTCATTGTCATTGCATGCATATTTAAAAATACAATAAATGTATGTGAAGACATGTCTTGCATATTGAATTAATCAATTTGATATAATAGAAAATATGAATATTAACTAAACATTTTTGCATATTTATAACTCAAAAATTGTATAGATAGTGTAATTGTTCTGTATATTGTATACAAATCATGGTATATAGCAACATAATTACAAAATGTAAAATGTGTATGAATATAATTACAAATGTGTATGTATTGTATACCCATTTGGTATTATATTGTAATGTCTTTGTGATGGCAAAATTACTGACGACAAAACGGAATAAATGTAGGACAACGACTCAAAATCTCGTCGGGCTAAACTAAATATTGGATACTAGAGGTAGAACAAAGAAAAGATTCCGTGAGTAGGCATACATTTCACTACATTTGAAAACGGGTATACAATTTTACAAGGACTATGGAGCAATTAGCGGATTCGACATTAGAAGGAGCACCACAAAGCGATTCAAGAACGAAGTAATATGTTTGCATTATGTTCTTTGCAATAGAGAAAGCTTCAAACACACAAAAACAACATACCTACGAGACCTACGGATGAGCCCGAAGCGGACAACACATGGGGCACGAAAGAGGACTTCAAAGGGTTGGGTGCAATAATGTTGTATTTTTAGTACACCAACACAGGCACATATAAAATAAGGAGTTTTGAAGAGTGCCACACTCACTCAATGGCGGTCGATACATTCAAGCAATTTACGAAAGTTAACGAAGCACGAACTTGATTTTTGACAATTTATCATCAATTGCACAAAGGCTAATATAGAGAGTTCTAAATAACACGAATTATTCGGAGAGATGGTAGGCATATTTTCACAAGTGGGGGCACTCAAGATTGATTTTAAAAACTTCAAGCGAGACTTGAAAGCATACATATGTGGTGTGACGCCGGATTGGTGATAGACAAATTATTTAGACAAAAAGAAGTTAATCAAGGATGACTTTCGATTATGAGCGTGGGACGAAGATGAACAACGGTCGCGTCTATTTTGGGCAGACCAAACATCTTAGGAACTACGCCACATTTGGTAATGTGATTTCATTTGATGCTACATACAATACTAACAGGTAATGCATTTCGTTGTTTATATCATTCCTTCAATTTACATAACAGATTGTATACTTAGTTGAGTGGAAATGTATACTTAGTTGTATGTAATTGTATGCATAGTTATGTTTTATTGTATATTTAGTTCAGATGAATTTTATATTTGGTCATGTGGATATGTATACTTAATTATGTGTCATGGTGTAGATAGTTATGTTTTATTTTATACTTAATGCAATGGAATTGTATACTTAGTTCATTTGAATTGTATACATTATTAAATGTCATTGCATTTAGAAAATGCATTTATAACTTGTGATTATTGTATTTGGCTGCAAAATTCTGAAACATTGCAACAACTTTATGTTGCATATATATAAAAGTGAAATTGTATATAGTGTAATCTTATTATGTATGCTTACATTAACAAAAATGTGCAGGTATAAAATGGTTTTTGCTCCATTTACCGGAGTAGATAACCATCGTAGATGTGTCACGTTTGCAGCTGGTCTTATATTAAAGGAAGACGAAGAATAATATACATGGCCGTTCAAAAAAGTTCTTGGAAGTTTGTTGGTGGGGAACCATACTATATAGTAATTGACCAAGATCCCAGCAATGAAGAAGGCCATTCAATCTGTGTTCAAGACGGTAATACACAGATTGTGTATGTGGCACATAATGGAAAAAATTAGTGTTAAAGTCGGTCACACTCTGTTCAATGATAAAAATTTCATAAATCGGTTATATTCAATCGTTTGGGATACCAGCATTTCAATACGGAATTTGAAAGTCAACGAGTGATATTATGGTGACTTTAGTCTAACATCGCATCCATGGTTCACACATATGTATGAGCTTAGAAGGAGTTGGATACCCGCATATTTTAGAGATGTCCCGATGAGTGGTTTGCTCAAAACTACATCACGGTCAGAGAACACCAATAGCTGGTTTGGGAACTTTACAAATCCTGGTTCAAATTTGGTTGAATTTTTCATGCACTTTGAAAGCGCGATGGAGTCACAATGCCATACAACCAATAAATTAAACCACAAGTGCCAAACAACGTTTCGAGGAATGCAAGACACGATTGACCATTGAGAAGCATCGTCTTGATGTACACGCACACTGTATTTTCTGATGTTAGCACAGAAATTGAAGCATCCTGCTATGATTGCACAATTACATAGATAACTGATGATGCTAGTAAGTGTTCCTATAAAATTAAGGACCAAAAAAATGGCATTTCTGATGTCATAAATTATAAAACGGAATCAATGATAAATGCGGTGCAAAAGGTTTGAACAAATGGGCTTCTTGTGTTGTCATATTTTTGTGATCCTAAAGGACTATCGAGAAATTTTTAGCTCGCCCAAAGTGGATGAAGTCGCCTCGATCACACCATACACAAAAGTGACCCGGATTTATCAATTTGCGGGAGGAGATGTGGCGACAACCACGTTAAACAACCTTTGTACGATTTCCACAGATTGCATTGGTCTAGCACAAGGAAATATTGATAAATTATCAAATTTATCACGTGTTGTAGCTGAAGAAAAGGTAAAATTGTTAAAAGATCAGTAGCATATACTATATGTGGGTAGCAAACAGTCGGTAATGGAAACCTATTGTGGCTCAACCACACAACTTGATATTTACGTATTACCACCAAAACAAGCAAAGAACAAGGGCAACAATAGTAATGTGAGTAGTAAAATTCAAAACCAAAGAGAGAAAGCCATCAAGGCAAGCACAAAACTCAAAAGACGATGTGGAGCCTGTGGTGAGATCGGAACACATAACAGCAGAACGTGTCCAAACCGCGACACCACCCCCTAATAGAACAATGTTTTGATTGATCAATGTTGGGTGAACAATATGAAACATGTTAATTTATCTTTTTTAATGAAAAGCGTTTTCGTCCGAAACAATATGTAACTGTTAATTTATCTTTTAGATTATTTTCCTTCATACATGTATTGCATATAATAAAATGTAAGATATGCATATGTTTTAGCCAGAATATGCATATGTGTTAGCCTAAACATTTAACTAAGTATAAAATTACATTGAACTAACTATACAATAAAATATTACTAAGCATATAGAATTGTTTAACTAAGTATACCATTACACTGAACTAACTATACTATAAAACATTACTGAATATACATAAACAATTAACTAAGTATACAATTACACTGAACTAAAAATACAATACCACTGAACTACTTATATAACTAAGTATACAATTTCACTTAACCAAGTACACAATTCCACGTAACCAAGTGTGCAAATCCACTAAACTACTTATAAAACTAAGAATCCAATTTCATTGAGCCAAGTATACGAAACCGCATTGCAAAGATTCCACAATCAACCTTGTTTCGTGCATCTCTCCATGGCAGAGCAAGTCTGGTTGGACTAAGCTGCCCAATCTCTTGTCCCATCTGCTCGCAACCTCTGCTCATCAAATACTGGGAAAAAACACGAACCTGAAACAGGAGCAACCAACCATTAAAGTTGGACTCAAAAAACCCACCAAAAAAAAACATACCGAGATATACTAAATATGCAAATATAGATAGCTATGTATACATCAAAATAAACTACAATCTTGGATGCATGTGTGTGTGTTGAAAAATAAATAAGTTATCTATATAATTCTCTACAATTGTGGATCAATAGAATCTATCAATGCAACGTATTTCACCACTACATTAAATGACATATGAATATACACGTTGAGAATCACCGTGGCGCATCTTCATACTTGTCGCACTTGGTTTAGCCAACCGAGGAATTATCCCAAATCGCATATTTTTCTCTTCATATCGAACACGATAATGAAAAGGTGTTAAGCTCTTACATATTGGAAAGAAAAATTGGATGAAAGGAAAAATATCATTACATAAATCTTAAATGATATTATAAAGCTTAAAAGAAATTCAAAAATGAATATCATATCAAACGCTTTGCAACTTCGATGGATTAACATCACCAAACTCGGCATCAAGACTTTGAGAAAATAACGCCAAAGATCTATTATCATCATTTGCCTCACTTGGGGTAACAATGGAAAACAGCTACATAAAATGTGGCAACAGAATCATGCAACAATTAATGAAAAGTATACAATTTCACTAAACTAAGTATACATTAAAATATTACTAAGTATACATAAACAATTAACTAATTATACAATTTCACTAAACTATTATACATTAAAACATTACTAAGTATACATAAATATTTAACTACGTATACAATTACACTTTGAACTAACTATACATTAAAGCATTACTAAGTATACAATTCCATTGAACTACTTACATAACTAAGTTTACAATTTCATTGAACTAAGTAAATAAATCCACATAACTAAGTATACAAATCCACATAACTACTTATACAACTAAAAATCCGATTCCTTTGAAACAAGTATACAAATCCATAGAACTAAATATACAATAAAACATGACTATGTATACAATTCCCTTTGAATGAATATATGATAAAACAAAACCAGGATTAGAATGTCATTTAACTAAGTATACAATCTGTTGAATGAATATATAATCAAATATCACTAAATATGCAAGAACATCTAACTAAGTATGTAATACAAACATGCACGTGCAATTTTTTTCCGAATATGGACATGTAATTGTAATGAAAATTAAAAAAGAGGGTAAAAGTAGAATATGTCGTAGCAAAAAATCGAGAAGGCAAACTTTTGCTCGATCGACTCTTTTTGCGTTAATCTTTGTCCATGCATCAATCACGGATACACTCGAGATAGTTTCGGTCGCATCGTCACAAAGTCTTCCTTGTTATAATCATGTCGCTTAGCCTTTAAAAATCGCCTCGTCGGCAAAATAAAATACATAAAAAAATATTGAAATATCAATAATTATCATAAAATTTATAATATGTATGACCATATAAAACATTACTTGTCGGCTTTTGGATTCTCAAACAACCACTTGCAATCATATGCGCTTCGTTTAACTTAGATATCTCATCAACTCGTCTCTCAACAAACGGGACGTCAATGTCTCGTCTTCTTTTTCCTGGCGAGGTTCATTTCGCCAATAAATGTCCGACTTCTCGCTATTCTTGTTTTCTCCTCATTCCGAAGCTAAAACAACACCCTTCCCACCATCAACAATCGCATTAGTCTCTTCCTACAAATCAAAATAAAATAAAATAAAATAAGAAACATATTCAAACAAAAATCATTAAAATTAGGCAAAAAACGGAATGAACTTTACCCTCAAAGGCTCCGGCCAACACATCGTCTTCATTTTCTGCTTCAACATGCGCATCCAACAAACTCGCACTTTCGCATCTTTTCATAAAACGTGATGTCTCAACAAAGCGTCCCATTTACAGTGTTTTGTTCTTGGTTAAACCAAGATAAAACCAGCTTGTCACCATTCCATTTCTCAAACTCATCCCGCTTGCAAATAGCGGTTTCCATCTTCTCAAGCAAAGCTATATTTTGGGTTCTTTAGAAAGCTTCATTCTGACTCTCACTTCCAATCGGATCATCTCCAACCCGTGTACCCTCAACTTGAATAGTCTTGTGGCATATCATTCTTAACAACCACGCCAATTTCAAAAAATTCGGGCTCCAACACCACATCGCGGGGCATCCCGAATCAACAAAATAATTTCCACAACATCGGAAGCAAGACACAATCCTTGAATTAAATTTCCCAATATATCCACGCCAATAGACAAATATAACTAAGTAAATTTGAAGAGATATACAACATTAAATATAAAGCATATAAAATAAAAATAAATAAATTTAACACATATAAAATTTAACTAAGAATGCAATGACAGGTTACTAGGTATAAGATATCGGTAAACAAAGTATACATTAAAATAAAGTAAATATGCAACTATAAATATACTATACACGTCTTTTGTGCATAACATGTAATGTATAAAAAATAACAAGTTACTATGTATACGATTAAACCTATCTAAATATGCAATAACAATCGTTGAATATACAAATAAACCAAAACACATGATAAATACTACACATAAAACTAAGTATACAAAACACCGAACTATGTATGCAAAAATAATTACACAATCTCTGCTCATCATCAGAGAATGAACAGAATAAGCAAAATATATATACTACAACTAAGTATACAACAAATGTAAACTAAGTATACAATAACATGAACTATGTATGCAATCTCCGCCCAATCCAGAGAATGAACATAATAAGTCGATTATATATACCGTTGCCACCACCAAAGCGAAGGCCGGAAGAGATGATTGTTTCTCTTTAACGACCAACAATCCATCCGTCTCAAGTTGCAATGAACCCCCATCAACATATGGTCCATCCATGTAGCCCTGCCCAAAACCTCCATGATCTAACTCTCTAGAAATTCTTTTCTCTTAACCTTCTCAACGAGGTCCATGAAGCAAAAGTCGGTAATGTCCTCGGCACATCTCTCCCTAAAACATTAACTCTACCCAAATAAAACATATGCATATAGGAAAAATATTATGTAAGTGAACACACATTAATATCTTAAAAAAAGGCAATACAAAAACAAATTACCGTTAAAAACAGCACTAGGCCGTTGAACTCAATCTTATTCGTCTCATCCCATTTAACTCTTTTAGATATAAGAGTGTTCAATGTGTAATCCCACCAATTAAACTCCCTGATTTTGGAAACATCATCAAGGCAATTCGAAATAAGTGGATTAATGCAACCACACTGTAAATTTTCAATAATTACGCTTTCAACTAGCGTCACAAAATGCCTTCGAAACCAATCCCCACCATCTACACACTCCATCATTTTCACAGCTAATTCACCACCAGTCACTTTGGAGTTCTCTCTCCCAAACATGGTACGCCACCGATCATACAACACACATGTCTAGATTTTTCTTCTTTTCAATGACCACATCACCATTAGGGAAATCCAAAACTCGCTAACATCCTCTCTCTCAATATGAATGCACCTACCATCATCTAATACCCGATTCGAGTGCTTAAGACATTGAAGTTTTCAACTAACCAATACGTGAGCTTTTTATTGAAATCCTCAATTTTCAAAAGAAAGTAAACTACCAAACCCCATCTCTACAATTGCAACTTATGAGCGGGTTTGAGAGAAGCAATAGCATCGACAAGAACCTTGGGTTTCACCTACATTGCGCTCAGGATATGACTTATTGATCCTTTGCCTCTTTGAAAGTTGCTCGTCTCTCCCACTCTCCCCTTTCACTACTATCAACTTTGTCTTTTTTCATTTGTTTGCTTGCCATTGTAGTAAACCACAACTTCTAGACAAAAACTCACACAAAAAGTTAGATGTCAAAACATTAAAAATATTTTGTATACATATCGCGTATTGTTGTATATTTATCACATCATATGTGTATATTTAATCTACATCATCGCATACTTGTTAGGGATTGTATTAAAAATGACTAATGTGAAACATATCACATCTACATATGCACAAAGTCATATCTAAATATCTGCGGATACAATATAATAACTATATACGAACAACAAATGAGGCTTAATATCACAACCCCATGAGGTTCAATTACAAACGACAAACCCCAGGACAACATAAAGCGTAAAAATCATATCTAAACAAACAGGATAGTTATATTAACTATGCAAACATCTCAAGAATAGGTTTATGGGAATATCACAAAATGCATTGTTCCGTTTACCAATTTTAAAATGCGAGCAACAAAAAACAAAGCATTCCTTCAACTAGGCACGGGGTAAACAACTCAAAACTACACCAAAAACTATCAATGTCTTTATGCGAACACAAACTAACAATTTATCCTGCGAATTGTATTCCTTTATGTTGTAATTTACACAAAACCAAAACCAAAGAATTTACACAATATTCAATTGCTCCAAACCCAAAAACACGAATTTTTGTTGTAATTTACACAAAACAAAAACATGAGATTATACACAAAAATCGAATTGAGAAAATCCAATAATTGAGAAGAAAAAACACAAAAATACCTTCGAGAAAATTGAAATTGAGAACGAGTTCACAAAGAGAACTTACTTCTCCACAAAATCGAACTTCCTTCTCCGCAAAACTTACTTGAGAGCGTCGAAAATCCACAAGCAACACGCAAAAATGACGTCGTTCATGGGATGTTTAAACAAGAAGATCGAAAATAGGGTTTAGTTTGATAGGTAGTCGGTTCAAAAATGGCGGAAGCGATCGGTTTGATATGAAAAATAATCGAACAAACATGATTGAAGTTGATGGGGTTTTTTCCTAAAAATCGGCCAATTTGAAAAGGTAAGATTGTATTTGCCTTAAAAATAGTTATTAAAGGATAAAACCCCGATTGTTTAAAAAATTGATGATATAAAAAAGTACATATATACTTATTAGCCTAAAATAACTAGAATGGTCTACACCATCTAAAATTTTAAATAAAGAGTCCATAAGTGTTCCTATGGACTCACCTAAAGGGGTTGGTCTCATTTGAACCAATCCCTATATATAAATATATATATATATATATATGTATTTTAAATATGCATTTTATTCAAACCAAGTATTCATTATACTAAGCATCATACAATAACTAAGTATGCATTATGTTACAATTATATATGCATCAAACAACAAATAATTGTGCATCAAACAATAACTAACTATGCATTATGTTGCGCTTATATATTCATCAAACAACAAATAGTTGTGCATCAGCAACAACTAGCTAAGCATTATCTCATAACTATGTATGCATCAAACAAACGATTACCTTTGCATTACCTCATTACTACCTATGCACCAAATATAATATGACTATTTAGTATCTTATAACAATGTATGCATTAAGCAACAACTAAATATACGATTGTCTCGTATCTATGCGGTATATTTATTCTAAATATGTAGTAAAGTCACAATAATTATGTTTTAGAAATAGAGAGAGAGAGAGAGAGAAAGAGATGAAGGGACATAATTTTTTTGATAGCGAGAGATTTGATTGTGGGATTGATGGTGATTTTTGTCGCGATTGATATATATGGAATGTGATTGATATGAATGGGATTTCTTCCATTTTGTAGCGATGGATTTGGTGGGAAGTTGGTTACAACATATTGTTATTCTACCTTGTTACCCTTTTTGTATCAAAATTAATTATTTAATGTATCAATATTAATTCTAATCTTATTCGTTGATTATTTGATGTTGCAGATTATAATTAGTCCTTGTGGTCTCACGGTAAGACCGCTCATTTGATCAATCCCAATTAATATCTTAATCAATAAGAATGGAAATCCGATTTTGTGAGAGAATAACAAATAAACATGACAAAAACTCCTATCGAGCTTCATCTACCAAAAATCAGTTGAGCGGATCCTAAAATTGACACGATGGTATTTTTGTAATATTTTGGGAGGCGGTGGTATTTTCGTAATATATACGGTGTCATAGTATCACTACAAAGCACCGATAATTTTGTAATATTAGCGGTGGCATTGAATCACTACTTCCCTCAAAAGTATTAGTTTTTTTCCCTAAAAGCATTAATTGTCCCGCTCAAACTTATTAGTAGTTTCTTTAAGCGTATTTGATAGTCTTGTTGAAAAGTATTAGTTTTTTCCCTCAAAAGTATGAGTAGTATTTCCGCTAAAATATATTAGTAATCCTGAAAAATATTAGGTTTTGGTATTTAGTAGTTCCCCTAAAAGTATTAGTCTTTCCCATAAAAATATTAGTATTCTTCTTGAAAAATATTAGTATTTTCCATGAAAAGTATTATTGCTTTTCCTCACGAAAGATATTTAGTAATTCTCCTCAAAAGTATTACTTTTTTCGCCTAAAAGTATTAGTAGTCCCCCAAGAAGAAAAATTGGTGACCCTTGAATAGTATTAGTTATTCCCTAAAAGTGTCAATATTATGATTTATGAGTGTTAGTTTTTCTCTTGAAAGTAATAGTAGTTATCATTTTGTCTTCAATAAAAAAAAATTGTAGTACAATGCGACATCATTTTTTTTTATTTGATTCTCTATTTAGTTTTCTAACTCTTATCCCTCTCCAAATCTTCAATTTCTGCAAAAATGGTTTTGTTAGGCAACAAATTAAAAATCCGAGGACACAATTTAGAAACATCAACTGCCCTTGATCCCAAATGATACCTCTTAATCAGAGGCCTTAGGTCCACCAAACATATAAACTAAGGGTAGTTGCAATGGTGCAATACAAAAGCAACAATTGCCACCTCACAACCACATCAAAAAAAAAACTCAATCGCTTTATAAACTATCTCTACTATCATAAACTCCAAAAATAACTTTATAAGTGTCCCACAATCAATTCATATCATTATCCATTTTTTGTTTAATATTTTTGTTTTTATATTCACTTAATAAAAAATAAATAAAGATGCATTTGCTAAAATTTTGTAAAATAATAAATTTTATTATATTAATAATGAATATTAATTAACTTACTAATACATTTATATTCAATATCGATTTTCTTTTCGAAAAATAAAAATTTTGTGAAAAAAATTATTGAAAATTTCAAGTTAAAGACAGGACTACAACAAATGGTAAATAAAGAATTATAATCATCAATTGAGGAAAATAATAACAAAAAGATCTTTAAATAGTTCATAATTAAAAAACGAATTCAAATGGTCTAGTTTTGCATTTCTGCAGAATTAGAAACAAGAACAATTGTCTTTTTAGTCCTATAAGTTGGCACATGTAGAGATTTCATTCTCTATTTTGTGAGTTTGGTCTTAGTCCCTAAGTTTCGATTTTGTGTACATTTCGTTCTATATTTTAACGAGGAGCTCAATGTTGCTTGAAAATGGTGACATGGCACCCATGTGCGTTTTATTTGACCCAAATTTGGGGATTTTGACTAATTTGACAACATGTCTGATGATGTGTATTTTTAACCCAAAAAATAAAAGAAAAGGAAAGAAAATTGTATCTTGGCAATTTGCGGGCGGGAAAAGAAATCAATTCCCTCCAAAGCCTATATAATCTATTATCATTCCCCATAAACCTAACACTCATATTCCCTATCTTTACGGTAGATACTTGATCACAAGCGACAAAAAAAAAAAAAAAACTAAAATGTCAGAACCTTTATCTTGTGGTGGATTCGATTGGAAATTTTGTGCTTGGGTAAACGAGCTCAACTCGTACGTCTTGGGGACCGATGATAATCCGGGCGAAGGTTCTATGGCTTCGAAATGTTTGGAAGGTTTATATTTCTTCATCTAACCAATAATCTAAACAAAAGCGAGTTTGATTTTTAGATTAATCTGAAACAACCTTTTTTTTTTTTCTCTCGGGAAGAGAGATGGGGTTGCGATTTTTGCTTGGGAGACCCTCTGTGTGTTCAAGATCTATGACATTAATTCCATCCTTAAGATGCAAAGTTGCTTCCATGGAAGAAGAAGTGCGAGAACTTGAAAGTGTCCATGGAAGATGAAGTTGAGAAGCGAAAAAAAGACAACAAAATGCTTAAAATATTTCTATTTATCTCATGGGCTTTGTTCGTAGCTTTTTTGTTGGTTTGAGGAGGTGGTCTTGGTTGCTTTGAGAGATCTTGAAAGTATATTAATCGAGTATGTTAGAGTATGTTGAAGTTGTATCGGTAGGATGTGTGTTTCATGTGTAATATTTTCAATCGGAATTAATATAATATTTTCTAATTTAATATTCTTATTGTACAAAGTTTTAACTTAATTTACATATTCTGTTTTGTTAAGAAATAATGAGGACTAAGTGTAAAGTGTGGAGTAATCTAAATCCCAACTAAATAATGTAAGTCCATTCAATTTAAGTATCAAAAGACATCAAGCAGAATCTTTGTTGTAGCTTAAGAAAAGGTTTCAACCATCAAATAGTGTCACATCAATTAACATTACATCCAGGTTTAGTACACCAAAAATCAAAATAATTGTCTAACCTAGTTATAAAAAAAAAAACTAAAAGCCAATAATCCAACATTTTGTTGTAATGTCTCATTTGTGGTTGTTATGCCCAACACTTTTTCCCTCCGTAAAAAAGCATCATTCAAAGTAGTCATTAGATCAAGCTTCATATACTTTCTTCCCCCTTCAGTGATGATTGACTTTGAACTTGTAGAAGGTCAGAGATGCAACACTCAACACTGGGGATGAACATTCCTCTAATGTTCTCCCGACCGCATTTGGTTGATGCAGGATTCTTTGGTACATTGTAGGTCCTTGAATTGGTTGTGATGTTTGGACCTTGGTTTGAAAGATTGCATTGACAATTTTTCTTGGTGGCTTGTAGTTGAGCCTTTTTACACTGTTTTCGAGAAAAATTATATTCAATGTTCATAAAAATGTAATTTTTAAAAAAGATAAAAATTAAAATAACACACACACACCCTTTTTGTATACACTTGATGGTCCACTTACTCCCAAATCGTTGTTAACCCATATGAAGCGTTGGACTCATCCTCACCTTAAAAAATATGATTTGACAAGTAAGAAATCTGACTCAAAGCATCAATTTGAGGCATTTAATTGACACATTTTGTAAAAGTTAGTTCATACCTGTAAGTTGGGTGGCATTGCTTGTGTCTCATTTGTTGTCAAGGTAACGATTTCAAAGCATCAATTTGAGAGGCATTTTGTTTAACATGTGAAAGTGCAGGTCCGCTTGTTGTGACCCTCAACACCACACTTTTTGAGAGATTCGATTTGTTGCCTTCTCAATGCTTGTGGATTTCTTATCAGTGGTTTTGCCTCTTGGCCTTTTCTTCCCCTTGTTAGTAGGCTCATTTGGTTCCCCTCTTCACAACCTTTGGTCTCCCAACACTTAGACGATTCCGTGTGCATATTATAAAAATGGAACCTAGATTTGTTCTCTTGATTTCTTCAGCATAATCCCAGTAGTAAAGAATATTGCTCGCCGAATTACCCTCCAATTGACTCAACAACCAACTTCGCCCTATAAGCCCTGATTTCTTGAGACATGACACCTAATGTCTTGCATGACATCTACCTTGGAGTTCACATTTTCTTTAGGATCGATTTAAACCTCTCCGAGCATATTTTGCGGATATCGATTTGACTTCGAGTTTTCACTTTAAAATTAATCGGACAAGCTGTGATTAGGTTCATATTTCATTACCTGGGGAATGTTTCATGGCCAATCAACTTCAATGCATGCAATTTCCGAGGCACAACTCTTATCAAAGACATTTAGCGTGGATCGTCTCTTCATTATTTTTTGTTATGTTGATCTTTCTTTATATTAATGGCATAAGAATGAATTGATTGCCTAAGTTCTGCTTTTTGTGGGAAAATGCATCCCTAAGGCAAATGAAGGTTATATATCTAACATGGATTGAACAGGAAAGTTATGCTCATCATCATCCTCATTTGAGCTATTATAGCTATTTAAGTCATCATCACTTTCAAAATCTCATTATCCTGTTCTATCCATTCACTTTCAAAATCTATATTGTTATGGAGCCGTTTGGGAATATGGATTCGATAAGATTGAGCATTTTATCCTTAGTTAACACGTCAGATTTGTGATTAAAGCTCGGAAGGATTTGAATTCGGGCCCTGGATTGTAATCCTCCAAATGGCCGATAACTAATACCACCCCGACCCTTCGTGATTCATTTATCCAGACTTATCCCAAAATGTGTTAAGACAAATATGTCCTCATTCCGCCTTTCAAAATGCATGTCATGCCTAGGTGATTGAGTGTCCCAATTGCTAATGAACCACATATAAATCTCTCGAACATCCTTGATGTTCTACCCAAATTTCAAAACCGGGAATCGGGATTCAAAGACAAGGTAAAACAACCTCGTCCATATCTCAATCTATTTTTGGTTTTTTTGTCCGATTTCTTAAACTTGTCTTTGAAATTAATATGCTAAGATTCACCATTTTCAATTTCACCGATTTTTTTAATTTTTCATTGATTTGGTTATCTATTTAACATAGATTTTGATTTCATTTTCATATGGATATTATGTATGTGTTTCATGTCAAGCCAATTTGAGAGTGATTAGAGTTCGGAGAGTTACAAGCTTTGGGTTGGAGTCGGTTAAACTACGAGAGAACTAATAAAAATTGAAGTTTGGGGCATAAAGATTTTCTTACCCAATTTTCTTTGGAGCTTTAAACCTTACATGATCACAAAAATCCACTTGAATATCTTTCTACCACTAGTAAATCGCACACTCTAAGATTCTTAGACTTTGCATGTCCTGTGAAATTGGCTTAATTGCTCCCAGAGGTTTGAATTGGTAAGATTTTTTCAGAAGCAATCCCTAGTAGTTTTTAGTTTTTAAAATGTCAGTATTTTAATGTGGTGGACAATTTTGCGAGATAGCACAATATGTTTTTGTTGGTGTATGAATCTTTGTGTGACAAAAAAATTATTTGTCAAAGCCATAGTTAAATATAATCATTTATTTTCCATTTTTTTTTGTCTCTTGCAATTTATAAGAACTTGTTTTGAATGGATTCTCATTGTGATATGTAGGTTCAAGAGTTTTTAGTAATGAATCCAAGTTACATTGTGATGGTCATTTTTTTAGTTATTAACATACTGCACACCTATGGCAATTAATTTTTTAAAATATGATAACTCCAGGTAGTTCATTTTTAAATCTTTGTGATTTCTGACTATTTGTGGATAAAATTCATATGTACTTGAATTGATAAATATATAATTTATATGTGGTTTTCGTAATTGCACATTTAAGTAAATATTGCTTTATTTGATTGGAAAATGTTTTGCATGGATAGTGTTTACTTGTCTTAATTTGCGAAATCAATTTTTGTTTTTGGTTAAGCTGTATTATTATTTATGCGTTCTTATTTAATTAATCATTACTCATCATGTTAGTCTACTTTTGGTTTCACAACGCTCATGTCATCGCCATTACATGAATCGTGTATAAGCGTGCATCCGGTTTTGATTTGATATATATAGCAATCTCGGCCTATTTTCATCAAAAAAAATAACGTATAATTGATGATGTTTTTTTCTTAATTAAAAGCGTATTGAAACAAACAATAATAATTTGTAGGAGTTGAAAGAAATGGGTTAAAAATATTATTGATTAGTTGTTGTTGTCAAGAAATTATTACAATAATTAAGACATTCTTATTCTTCTGTGATATTTCTATCACCGTCACTTTGTGCCTCAAAATCGACGTCGCATATCCGCCGCAAATCGTGCCCGATGAGAATGATTGCGCATCTACAAAAACAACTTGAACATATGTATGGCCTAATCAACATGAGTGACAAAGATTGTATAGATCAACTCCAAATGGATAGAACTGATTTTCGTAGATTGTGCTTTCTTTTAGAAAATATTGGAGGGTTGACCAACTAGACATATGTACAATTAACTAAGCAAGATTCTTCTTCTTATCTCATTGGCCATCATCACAAAAAAAATCGTGATGTCAAATTTGATGTCAAGCGACGGTTATACTATTAGCAAACATTTCAATTTGGTGCTACAGCGATCTTGAAGCCATTCCATCTTACTTGTCACTTCAACCGGCTACAACGATGAAAGACACGGATGATAGATGGAAGTGGTTTAAGGTAATAACTTCATTTAATTAAATATTATAATTTATTTATTATGAAAAATATGGTCATAGAGGAATTTTAAGCCGGATTCTCACATGATGTCTTTGTATTAGGGTTGCGGGGCATTAGACGGAACATACATTGATGTTCATGTACCTCTTCTACGACAAGGCAAGGTAGTATAGGAACATGAAAGCGGTCCGTCGGTGTTAACGTTCTTCTTTGTTGCGATCAATCAATGATTTTTCCTATATTTTGAGTGGTTCGGGAAGGTTAGCGACCGATTATTAGGTATTATTCACGTGATCCGTTACTCGCACTAATGGTTTGAAAGTCTAAATGGTTAGTCATTCTTTATGAAGTCCCAATTTAAGTAATGAGTTGAGACCTATTAAAATAATTTTAGTGGAACCTGACATTAGGCTTATCACCATAAATTTAAGGTTCTTATTATTTATGTGATTGTGGTTATACAAACAACCCTGATTTCCTAGCACCATGTCAGTAGATTTAGATACCACTTGGATGAATGGGGATCGGCTCCTAGCTCCTCAAAATTATAGGGAACTGTTCAATTTGAGGCATGTCAAGGCAAGAAACATAATTGAGCGTGCATTTTGTTTACTAAAGGTCATTGGGCCATCCGTAGTAATGTCTTTTACCCTATAAAGGCCTTGAAAACCAAATCATCATGGCTTGTTGCTTATTGCATAACTTATCCGACTACCATGTCGTGCGATCCTTAGAAGATGAAATCCCCGAGAATTTGTAAGCGGTGAACATCATTACGACGCACATGGCGATGGTGATTTTGTTGATCAATTGGAGTCATCGACCTTGGAATTCTTGGCGTGATAATCTTGCAATTTCAATGTACAACGAGTGACGGTCTTGATTTGTAATAAGTTTAAATGTTATCTGTTAATTACATCAACGTACGCATTCATGTCATGTGCTATAAGCCAGTCTTATCAAAGAATTGAGACAATTATGTGAACAATGATTTGTTAAATTGTTTGATCTTTGTATGTTAAATTGTTTGATGTTTGTATGTTAACTATGATTGAGTGACTATTTCTGAATGTTTATAATGACACCTGCTATTGGTGTATTTCCATTTCAATTTTTTTTGTTGTATTGATTTATTTGTGTCTCAAATTGTTTTGGGTGTATATGTGTATATAGTTTCTTCAAATTGCTCCTTGTTCTTCATATTATTATTGATAAATAGGTGATATGGAATCATGTGGGAGCGTGCAAAAGTGGGTCAACTCATAAAATACCCAATGTCGACGTTCTGGACTATTGAAGAGGCGCGTGTGTTACTACATGCCTTGAAAGAACTCGTTGTACAAGGTCTGAAGTGTGACAATGGGTTCAAATCAGGCTACCAACACATGCTTGAAAAATCAATGAAACAAGCATTTCCAGGAACAACACTACGGGCAACTCCACACATTACTTCCAAGCTACATGTGTGGAAGAAGATTACGGTTCAATATCCGGTATGCTTGCAAGGATTTGGATTCGGTTGGAATGACTCATCAAATACTTTGGCCGTAAAATAAGATATTTCTTTTTTGGATGAATATGTGAAGGTAATTTATATAAAATATATTTGAATACTTTAGTATAATCTTTTTTGTAGCCTTGGTCTTTCGTAATGTTATATAATCCTGGGAAACTGATCATCTCTATTTAATTTCCATCAAAACAGTCCGATCCTAATGCTAAAGGCATGCATGCGGTTAAGTCTTGTCCCTATTATAAGGATTGGTGCGAGATTTTTGGCAAGGATTGAGCTACTGGTGAGAATGCTTTGGGTTTGATATGTCCTCCCAGGATGTTTTAAGTGGTGGACAAGCGAATCGAGAATTGCTCCTAGAGATGAGCCCCCCAGACCCCCAATGACAATGATGAAAATGATCACACTTCAACATACAACCCCAAAACCAGCGCTAAGCTCTTGGACAAATCCAAAAAGAAAAGGAAGCGAAAAACCCAGGTGAAGATCGTTTTCTTAATGTACTCGAGAATTTACGTGACAAAAGCAGATTCTCGTTTCGAAACTGCTAAACGTATTGGTTTTGAGCAAGATACATCCTCTTCTAGGAAAGTTATTTTCGATGCTCTTGACAAAATGAGCTTTACATTATCGAGACCAAGAGCATTTTGTTTGCTGATTAAGCAACAAGACCAAAGAACCGACATTTTCTTGAACTAAGTGAATCAAATTTTGTTTTTGTGCAAATGATCTTTGGAAGGTAAAATCGATTTATCTTGTGTTCGACAAGTTATCATTACGACTCGTGTACTTAATTATGTTCTTGTTTTTGTTAATATGAATGTAGTTGCATCAATGTATGACACCCTAGCTAAATTCTAGTTAGCACTTTTGGACTTTTAGTGACATAAAGGGCATGTCCCTGTAATGTCCGTAGTGGAATGCTATTAAAGTCTGTTTCCATAACATTTGGAATTATTCCAGAATATTGTGTGACTTTATTCTAATTAGATCTTTCGATTGGTTTAATATTCTGCGTATAGAAGTTGAAGAATAATATTCATTTATTAAGTTATGTACATTTATTTATTAAGTTGTGTACATTTATACGTATATTAAGTTGAAGTCGAGAAAATTGTCTTTTCCCATATACATTGCAAAGATGTTGGTGTATGCAAAATAAAAGAAAATGAATACATATAGAGTGTGGCAATTAGGTAGGCGTCGTCGGCTGAAGATCGGCCAGCCCGGGCCAGCCAGAAAGAATCTTAGACCAGGTGGCCGCCGCCCATAATCTGCGGGCCTCTAATTTTGAGGCCCAACCTAGTCTGTCATGGGTCAAGTGATTAACGGGCCAAAAATGACCCATAGTTCTTTATTTTTTCAAAAAAAACAAATAATATATATATATATATATTAGTTTCATGTTATTATAGATTAGATGTTATTATAATATTACTTCACTTGCTACTAGAATAAAAGAGCAACTACTATTATACATTTCTTGACCACTTGTAACTTGCAAGTTATTAAAACAGTAGAAATGTTTCCTTAATTTTTTTTGAAAAGTGAACAACAGAACTTAAAATTAAAAGATAAACATATGAACAATCTTCAATATCATCACTTATTACAAAAAAACAACATTGGAATCTTCACTGGACAACTCTATCTCCTCCAACTCTTGCTCATCTCGCATTTCAAAATATAAGAAATATGTAATTTAATCAATAATTAAGACAAAATGCAAATTATAAGTAGAAAAGAATGGTTATTTTTATTATTATCAGAAGGACCAGCTTCTTTAAAACCATGCAACCAATTACAGTACAAATGAGGGCTTGTATTGGGTTTAAGGAAGTAAGCAATTTCTATACTTGTGTAAGATCGACCACCAATGCTAAATGAAGATCTCAAGCCATTTTGTTGTGATTGGAATGCTCAAAACATCACAAGCCAAAATTGCAAGTTGAGGGAATCGTGGCATTCATCCTCAATGTTCAAGTACATCCATGTCACTTCCAACAATGCATTCTTCTTCCAAGTATATATCAAGTTGAGATTTGCCTTCATTTGAAGTTATTTGTCTCATTTCTTGATGATACTCCTAGAATAAGGGAAACACATAACATAAACAATACAAAACTAGATTAAATGCTTGAATAGAAATTTAAAATAATATAATAAAGACCAATAATATGATTTAGACTTACATCCAAATTGATGTCATGGGTGATGAGCTTGTTCCATTTCTCATTGGATATGGTTGTGAATGAGATAAACCATCTCTTGGTGAGCTTAGAAGAAAATGAACGATCAACCCCATTTTGTTTATATTCACTAAAGAGTTTATACAAAGCATCTTCACCCTATTCACTTTGTCATGATAATTTTACGGATAGAGCCTTCCGATAGCAAAAGTTCAAAAATTACAATTTTGCCTTTGGATCAAGAACACATCCAAGTGCGAAGAACAACACAATATTCATCCCAATACTTATCAAATTTGAGCTTCATTCTTGTTGTCATATTCCTTATCACCTCATCTTCACTAGTTAAATTTTCATTCAATTTCATTTTTATGCTTGCAATTTGCATGAAATATAAATTGGAGGTAGGATAAGATGACCCATATATCAAGTTAGTAATATGGTAAAATGGGGCCAAGAAAACACACATCTTCTCCGCTCTTTCCCATTTTTCATTGGTTGGACATAACTTGTAATTTCTATCATTGTAATCCTCAAATGATTAAATGCATTACGATACTTAATAGCATTTTCAAGCATCATGTATGTCGCATTTCATCCGGTTGACACATCTAACCTCAAGAAACTACCACCAACATCACTTAAATGCACTTCTTCAATGCATCTTTGAAATTGCTTCAACCTCCTCCGGAAGCCCCTAACATACTTAACACTTTCTCGATTTTCTCCAAAGATCTCGATCTCCTTCAAACCATCTTGAAAAATAAGATTCAAGATATGTGCACAACACCTCACATGAAAAAACTCACTACATAATAGGCCATTTTGCATATTGAGCCTCTCTTTTAAACTCTTTTGCATGCTATCATTTGCGAAGCATTGTCCAACGTAAGAGAAAATATCTTAGAATCTATCTCCCCAATCCTTAAGCACTCCAATTAATTTTCCGATAATTCTAACCCTGTATGTGGACTCTCCAACTCACAAAATGCGAAGCAATTTAGTATTTAACTTCCATTTTTCATCAACATAATGAGCCGTACAATCATATAACCTTGTGTAGTCACAACAATCGTGCATCGGAAGTCAAACAGTTCTACCGGGGAAGTGCGGCTAACAAACTCTTTAGTTTTGCCTTTTCACACAAAAACACATTTTTACAATCAACATTTGCGGTGTTTGAAGTGATAGGCTTGAATTTAGGATTTAAGATTTTATTAACGTGCAAACCCTCTACTCAACATAGCTAAAAAGGAAGATCAAGCATGATAATACATCTAGATAGTGCATCTCGATAAGTGTAGTATCAAATTTCCACTTCTTCAATAGTGTGGCTTTGTTATCAACAAATTCACTCACACATCATAAACTTAGGAGTTTTAAAATACTTAAGAAAATGACGCCTTAAGTGATTAGTTCTGAACTAGATTTACAAGTATAAAATTTCCCACAATACTTGCATTTACATTTATCTACCCCATCTTTTTGACCAACCTTGTTAAAATAATTCCATACCTTAGAGGCATTAGACTTAAGTTTCTTGACTCCCTACCATCATTTTTTTCATCATCATTTCCACTCTTATTCTTGGTTTTATTACTAGTAGTACTTGTAAGTCAGCTACGATAATCTACAGGGGGGTGAATAGATTATCTCCATCTTTTCAATTTTGCCTCTTTTTCAAACCGAATGCTCAAAGAATGATAATAAAGGTGCGGAATGTAAACAACACGCGTCGATTTATAGAGGTTCAACCCATCTAGGGCCTAATCCTCTACCGCGGTATATCCTGGATGGATTTCAAAAAGAAAAAGAATTTTATTAATTACCAAAATTAATACAAACTCAACTTACAACACCTTGAAGAGCACCACTCTTTCAGCACACGCTTTGGAGATTACCACAATCTCCATTTGAAGATTACCACAATCTTCCTTCAACGGCACCTTTGAAGATCACACAATCTTCAATCTTGAAGAATACCAAATTCTTCAACACCTCAAGAGCACCACACTCTTGACACACCTATCTAGATCACCCAGTGTATTAACACCACAAGAATACTGCAAGGATGTCTTGTGTTGAATGATGACCAAAAATCAAGATTACAACTCAATAATGAATATTACAATATGAGTGCAAAGTGTAATCAAGAATAGCCTAGACCCGAGGATGTGAAAGTGATAAGGTACAGAGCAAAATTACAACAAGAATAATGACAATGAAGACAAGTGTTTGCTTGAAGTGTATCTTGTTGTGTTGTATCTCAATTGTTCACTTGATTGCTCCAAAACTTCCTCTATTTATAGGAGATGATTGATCAAGCATAGGCTCCTCTTAGGGATTGAAAATCTCTGAGAAAAATACAATTAAAATCAAGAATATAGGCCGCAGAAATCAATCCCACATTTTAAGGAAAAGTTGTATCTTTGTCAAATGGTCGGATTTTCTTTGTCAAAGATAAGCGACGGTCGCACAAAAATAAGTTCAAAAATGACACAACATTTTTACATAGAGCGGCCAACCGGTCGACGTATTTTGACCGATCGTATGTTCAATCGGTCAATCTTAAGAAATTGAAGAACAAGGTTTTACCCGTTTGAGAACAAAACTTGCGAGTCTGATCGCACTGGGCGGCCGATGCTGTTGGTCGATGCCGTAGCGGCCGTCGGACTAAGCTATCCTTTATACTAGGTTCAATTTTGTGTTTCAACGTACTCTTGATGCGGGTTTGCCATAGGCGGCCAGGTTGACCTCGAGACAAAATGTTGTCCCATTTTGTCAAAAATAAAACTCAAAAATACTCGAAAATTTAGTAAAAATATTTTAAACCAATGGGGAGTATTTAGACAACATTTAGGAACATTGTTTTGAAGTAAAAACTTATAAACATAAAATCGTTTAAGTGTTGTCGATTTTATACGAAATAAAACTTGAAGAAATACTCAGGAAAATATTGAAACCATTTGAAATCATTTGGGAGTATTTGGACAACAATCAAAATATTGTTTTGGTGTAAAAATAAAATCATCAAAATTAAGATAAAAACATGCAACCTACCGGATAAGACTAAGACCAACAGGAAGCCTACACAATATTCGATCTTTCTTGGGAGGTACTCTTAGGAGTAGTAGAACTTCCCAATATTTCCAAGTCATCATCAATATTCTCAAATTTTTATTAACATCCTATCGCACCATAAAAACATACCACACTAGTTTGTTAGGGAAAATGACATCAAGTATTGATTCTGAATCACAATAAATACAAAAGTAATTACGAGTATAAAGTAAAAAACTCACTCTAGCAACAATTGAAGTCAACAATTGTAGGTTACATATATTTAATCGAAAACTCAAATTTGAAACATGAAAGATTAAGAGGATTCATGGATTTTGAACTATTGGCCCACAAAACAAAAACATTATCCCCGCAACATGTCATTAGTAATCTTATAACAGCATTAAATATCTAAGTTTTTTAATGGGCACGAGTAGAAAAAATCTAAAAATCACGTTGGTAAACAATCATTTTTCTAATGATAATAAGATTTGCAAAAATACGAAGTTAGAATTAATCAACTTAGAAGAAATTTATCTTTAAAGCCAATTTAGCCACGGATTATTTATCTAACATCCCGACAGAAGAAAAAAACTCCATTACCAAAAAAATCATTTTTTACTAATCAACACTAAATGATTTGAGCTTTTAAACTAAGAATCACCATGTTTTAGAAATTCTAAATTCAAAAACTTAAAACAAAACCGAGGTCTGATTATATAAAAATCAAAACATGTGGATATATTATATATACTGTCGATATTCTTTAATAGGATTGGCGGCGAAGAAGGGAGTGTCGTAGAGATGGAGGTTGGGAATCGACGGCGAGCGTCAATATATTAGGGTTGGGAGTTTGATATTTTGTTGTTATGTAAATCATTTCGATGTGTGTAACTTTCATGCACATCTTTTTTCCCACTAGTTTAGTTTTTAATATTTTAGTTAAAATAATATATAGTTGTCGGCTGGTCCGAAAATTTTTGGGCCCGCTCAATTAGGGATGGGCCAACTGGATCCCAACTCAGGGTGAGCCCTTGTATAATGTTGGCCAGATCAAGTACCGTTGGGTCAGAAGGCCTAAGTGCCGCTCTATAAATACGAGATACACAAAGTTCGTGCACGCTGCGGTCAATAAAATTATCGGTTGTGCGGCAAATATTTTGGGGGATTTTGTACTTAATAATTTTATTCAATGTGAAATGACTTTAATGAACTACCAAACCACATGAGTGATATGCATTTAGCAATCCAATCCTATTACCACTTTAAATAATATAATGGTTGGTAAGTGAAGTAAATGGTGTGTTTCCCGTTCTCACGATTATAAAAAACTCATTTGAACCTCTTGGCAAGAGATTATGTATATCTCTCCTTATATGTAATCATATTTGGTAAGTACAAGGTTAAATATTCAACCTTTCTTTTTACTCCCTAATATCGAAACAACTATCTTTTTAATAAAACATTGATCTTCGTGTCATTTAACTCCGTATTGCAATAATCGAATATTTACCTAGTTTTAAACTAGATCCTGCATTGTAAATTATTACATTTCATAGCTATTCCTAATTCTCATTTTCATAAACTTTGTATTACTTTGATTTTAAAAAATATCTCGCTTAATTTTTTTTTTTTTATATTATTTTTGAACCATGTTCAACATGGTGAAGACACGGAATCAATGGGTCAAAGCAAACATTCGTGGAACTTTTAGGTTGGGTGAGGAAGAGAAGAGGCCTTGTTCGAGGGTCTTCGTTGACAATGTCGTGGTGCGAGATGTTAAACACGCTTGATGTTTTCAATGGAATTTTTCCAACAAGTCGCTCGGTTAGTAAGTGCTATGATCGACAAGAACATTCATGTCGATAGTGTCAAAGAAAAATCCAAAGGTTGCGAATTATCTACAATCAATATGTTCAGTTTTGGAGTACTGCCGGAGTTTAATAAGTGATTACAGGCGAATACAAAAAATAACTGTTACTTATTGGGATGCTGGATAAGGTTCGTTTTTAAAACTGATTAGCACATGAATTTATTTACAATTATATTGCTGCGATTTATTGTGGAGATTTAGTATTCTTGAATATTTATTTAATTTTTTTGGTAGAGGCAGACATGCGATATTCTTTTTCGGACGTATGGATTTGCGAAATGCTTGAAAGATGTGAGGTGTTTTAAAGCGAAAGGAGGTTTGCCAGGATTGAATTAAGGGCGAATCATGGTTATCGCGAGGATGAAGCCGATATTGTTTGATGACAATTCGCCGAACTCTTCATCAAAGTACCTGTCGAAATACGATGTATGACCATAACTA